>OX038873.1:7330091-8765630 GCA_943789525.1 Agriphila geniculea | reverse complement strand
CGGATGAAAGAAGCAGGTGCCTGCCGCACATCGGTTCACTCATAGTTGGAGTCTCTGCAGAGTCTCTACCAGCAAGAGACGAGTCTGGTTCATAACTCACGCTTGACCATAAAAAATGATTATCAATAAAAAACAACGCCCAAATAAAATATTTTCATTAATTTATGATTAAAATCCAACAAAGCCACCCGAAGATACTAGTCGTTCGTATCTTCTGCGTCTTGTAATAGCGTGTATGCGAGTTGATATTAAACCTTATAACGTCTTACGGAATGGAAAATGATATTCTCCCTCTTTATACAGCTAACGGTGGGTGTGATCGGTCAGAAGGAGACAGTGTTCGACAAGCCGATGACCCCTGGCGAGATTCAGTCTGTCATGTACTCTACAATACAGCCCTATGACGTCATCGGAGCAGTATTGCAGCAGGTATTCACAAGAAGCTAAAAAGCAAAATAATATATGAGATATAAGTTTGACAGTCCGAGCATAATCAACCTTTTTTTGACTTGGCAGGAGATTGTGCTATATTGCGGTCGGCTAATCGGCACGAACCCAGATATGTTCCGCGGCATTCTCAAGATCCGCGTAGGCTGGGTGCTAGAAGCGATCCGCATCTATCTACAGCTGTTCCCGGAGAAGCGCGCCGACGCCACTCTGGAGAGTCTGTCGCCGTACAAGCTGCGGACTCTGCTGCAGCGAGTGCTCTCCGTGTCCGACTGGGCCGACGAGAACGGGTGAGCTCACTATACTTGTTACCTATATTGTAGAGGTGTTAGCATCTATCTGCACATTCTGCACTAGTCCCCATATAGAAGCGCGCCGACGCCACTCTGGAGAGTCTGTCGCCGTACAAGCTGCGGACTCTGCTGCAGCGAGTGCTCTCCGTGTCCGACTGGGCCGACGAGAACGGGTGAGCTCACTATACTTGTTACCTATATTGTAGAGGTGTTAGCATCTATCTGCACATTCTGCACTAGTCCCCATATAGAAGCGCGCCGACGCCACTCTGGAGAGTCTGTCGCCGTACAAGCTGCGGACTCTGCTGCAGCGAGTGCTCTCCGTGTCCGACTGGGCCGACGAGAACGGGTGAGCTCACTATACTTGTTACCTATATTGTAGAGGTGTTAGCATCTATCTGCACATTCTGCACTAGTCCCCATATAGAAGCGCGCCGACGCCACTCTGGAGAGTCTGTCGCCGTACAAGCTGCGGACTCTGCTGCAGCGAGTGCTCTCCGTGTCCGACTGGGCCGACGAGAACGGGTGAGCTCACTATACTCGTTACCTATATTGTAGAGGTGTTAGCATCTATCTGCACATTCTGCACTAGTCCCCATATAGAAGCGCGCCGACGCCATGCTGGAGAGTCTGTAGCCGTACAAGCTGCAGACTCTGCTGCAGCGAGTGCTCTCCGTGTCCGACTGGGCCGTCGAGAACGGGTGAGCTCACTACACTTGTTATATTGTAGCGGTGTAAGCATCTATCTGCACATTCTGCACTAGTCCCCATATAGAAGCGCGCCGACGCCACGCTGGAGAGTCTGTAGCCGTACAAGCTGCAGACTCTGCTGCAGCGAGTGCTCTCCGTGTCCGACTGGGCCGACGAGAACGGGTGAGCTCACTACACTTGTTATATTGTAGCGGTGTAAGCATCTATCTGCACATTCTGCACTAGTCCCCATATAGAAGCGCGCCGACGCCACGCTGGAGAGTCTGTAGCCGTACAAGCTGCAGACTCTGCTGCAGCGAGTGCTCTCCGTGTCCGACTGGGCCGACGAGAACGGGTGAGCTCACTACACTTGTTATATTGTAGAGGTGTTAGCATCTATTTGCACATTCTGTACTAGTGCCCATATAGAAGCGCGCCGACGCCACGCTGGAGAGTCTGTCGCCGTACAAGCTGCGTACTCTGTTGCAGCGAGTGCTTTCCGTGTCCGACTGGACCGATGAGAATGGGTGAGCTCACTACACTGCTGCTGTCCAGACGAGAAAATGAAAATGCAGCCAAAAAAAGCCGCAACCGCAAAATATATTAGCTGCAGAGACAATATTCTATCCCCTATATCCCTGACGTGGCAGACTGTGGAAACTATCGCGCCATTAAACTTACATCTCACGCCCTCAAAATCTGGGAAATCGCTAACAGGATGGTAGATATCACTGAAATAACACCTAATCAGTTGTAGATTTATAAGAGGAGTCGGTATCACAGACGCCATGCACACAATCAGAATTCTCATGGAAAAAAACCTACCTCTAAAAAGCAAGAAATAATATTCGTAATAATAAAAACACGTCTATTGAAGTCGGGTGGGGCTGGAGTACAAATTCCTTTTTTTTTATTCTAAAAGCCCCACCCGACTTCAATAGACGTGTTTTTATTATTACGAATATTATTTCTTGCTTTTTAGAGGTAGGTTTTTTGAAGTCGGTTTTTTGTTTTTTTTTAAACAATTTTTTATTTTTTTATATTTAGTGTAGGTACCTTTTGTATTAGGTAGTGTAGGTATATTATTTGGGTAGAAAAATCGGCTCAGCCAACCGTGAGTTAATCGCGGAGAAACATACATACATGCGGGTCAAACTGAGAACCTCCTTTTTTAAGTCGGTTAAAGAACTACACTTAAGTTAAGATATCACTTTTCTAACAAAAAAATAATTATCTTATTCAGTTCATAAACAAAGAAGTTATACGACTGATCATCGAGGTAGTTCACACAAAATCATATTATTTTCGTACGTTATTCAAGATTACTTAAAAAGTACTGAACCCAGTGGCGAAGGGTCCATACAAGCCGATTCCCATCGGCTTATCTTTTAGAAATCCAACCCCAGCGATCTTCTATGCAGATCATAACATTTTTGTAGACCGGCTTACCTTCGCCAGAATTTCACCCCTCGCCACTGACTGATCCGATTACAAAATTTTAAAAAATGGGACCAACTTGGGTGTTTACCTAATGTAATAACGTTTGAATCATTTCAATCGGTTCAGCCGTCTTCGAGTAATCGGTGTACATACAAAAAACAAAAAAAAAAAAAACGGGTCGAATTGAGTACCTTGCTCCTTTTGAAGTCGGTAAAAATATAAAGTCCTAAAAAAGGACCTACACTTAAGTTAATTGACCTCGAAAAGGCTTTCGACAGAGTACCAAGAAAACTGATTTGGCAACAAGCATTGCGTGCACAGTCCGTCCCAGAACACTACATTCTCGTTCTTTAGGACATGTACAACGACATTAAGACTAAAGTCGTCAGCCTTGCGGGCATTAGTGAAGAATTCGAAATTAATGTGGGAGTGCACCAAGGATCGACATTAAGTCCACTACTATTTAATATCGTAATGAATTACGTCACTAAGGATCTCCAGAAACCTGCACCGTGGACAGTTTTATATGCAGACGACATTGTTCTCATTGCGGAAACGATGCAAGAGGTACAATCCGACATTACCTTGTGGTGCAAAGCCCTAGAACGAAGAGGACTCAGAGTAAGCAAATCCAAAACGAAATATATGCATTGCAACTTATCTAAATCAACGACCGGTGTAACACAGCCACCGTAACCAACCACTCCTCTGAAAGCAGTTAGCTACTTCAAGTATCTAGGGTCAGTACTAACGTCCGACGCGTGCATTGTTAAATAGTCAGAAATGAGCATATTCGGGGTTCTTTAAGAATTGCAAATATAGCTGACAAACTCACTGAGACTCGTCTGCGGTGGTATGGTTATGTTATGCGGGGCGAAAAAGAGCATATGACAAGATACGTCATGGACATCGAAGAACCTAAGCGAGGCCGAGGTAGACCGCCGACGACCTGGATGGGGACTATAAGAAACGACCTAAAAAAACCGGCCAAGTGCGAGTCGGACTCGCGCACGAAGGGTTCCGTACCAAAAAACGGCAAAAAAATTACGTTTGTTGTATGGGAGCCCCCCTTAAATATTAATTTTATTCTGTTTTTAGTATTTGTTGTTATAGCAGCAACAAAAATACATCATCTGTGAAAATTTCAACTTTCTAGCTATCACGGTTCATGAGATACAGCCTGGTGACAGACAGACAGACAGACAGACAGACGGACAGCGGAGTCTTAGTAATAGGGTCCCGTTTTTACCCTTTGGGTACGGAACCCTAAAAAGGCAGGACTGCAACCGGAAATGACACAGATGCGCCCAGAGTGGCGAAGATTGACTAGAAGGGCCGACCCCAAAAGACATGGGAAATTACGGCACGGACAAAGAAGACAATATCCTATCCCTACCCTATAGACACCGCGATACGCGTAGGAGGCCAAACTTCTTTAAATTACATAAATGTTAATGTAACTTTGACTAATGTATGATACCTATATCACGATCACGAGACACCACGTTTTATGCAAGCCTTCATGATTCAGATTTACGAAATGTGTAATTTTGTTCTATCAGGCTGACTCCGCTGCAAAGGCGACAACTGGAAGGATGTCTTTGTCGCGTCCCCAAACATTTCTACATACACGTCTGGGACATCCTACTACGAACCCCCAAGGGGATAACTGTGCAGGTGAGGCCATATTTAGCATGTTCCTTGATAAGATAATACTTATTTTTATGTTTATAACATTATTTTGTAATTTTGTCTGTTTAGTCTAAAATCCTACTAAGTAATATTATAAATGCGAAGTTTGTGTGTGTGTTTGTTTGTTATCTCATCACGCCTAACTAAAAAACTTTACAGATTTAGGTGAAATTTGGTTGGTAGACAGATTAGGACCTGGATTAACATGCTACTTTTTCTCCTGGTCAAAGGTTTCTTAGGGTCCACGTGGGCGAAATCGTGGATGGCCGCTATTTATATAATATTATATAACATAATATACATAAATTAGATAGTTTTGTTTCAAATTCTGCCTTTCGATTTTGTTATGCAACCAGCATCTATCTTCCTATTTTATTTTAGATAGCTACTCTAGTCTTTAAGAGCCAAAACACACTATCGACTGGTCGCCGGAGCGACTGTCGGCAGCGACTGTAATTTCTACTAGTTTATATGGACGCGTACGCACTTGGTCGCGGGGCTAATTGTCTAATTCAAAAAATCTATCGCAATCGCTTTCGTTTGACAGATGGATGTGACACATTGCTGCATTTCTTTGGTAAGTTTTTATTTGTCCCAAAAAGAAGCTTCAATGTGTTACATCCTGAAAGCGATTGCGATAGATTTTTAAATTGGACAATAGAAAGGCAGGTTGCTGGGCGACTCGGAATCGAAGTTCGACTAGCCGCGTAGTGGCGACTTTTAGACGGTTCTTATTAATTTACTTATCTGTTTTTGCAACAAAAGACGTACCTTTATTTTTCCTCGTTTGTTTCTTTATAATTAGTAACGATAATTGCAACTTCCATGCAAGAATGTACAAGAAACAACCCATATTCAAGTCGGTCGCTTGGTCGCCCATGTTTTTGGTCGCCGGGAGACCGAGTCGCTCGTCGACCGATCGACGCGTTTTGACCCTAAACGCGTTGTAGTCTCATGTCCTATTTTTTGTCCGATCATTTAACAAAACGAATACAACGTGTACTGTGTACGTACTTCAGGGCCACTGGATCCCAGCGGAGCCGACTCTAGTGAACATGTCGCGGTCGGACTTGTCGTTCGCGCTGCTGGTGGAGGAGGCGCTGGTGCGCGTGGCGTCGGCGGCGCGCCGGCAGCTGTGCGTGGAGCTGCTGTGCGTGGCCGCCACCGTGCTGCGCCGCAACCCCGAGCTCACGCTCGCGCACGCGCTCGACATCGACCGCCTGCTCGACGACGCGCACTACACCTACGCCAAGGTACGACCGACCTCACACATTATAGTGGCGTCGGCGGCGCGCCGGCAGCTGTGCGTGGAGCTGCTGTGCGTGGCCGCCACCGTGCTGCGCCGCAACCCCGAGCTCACGCTCGCGCACGCGCTCGACATCGACCGCCTGCTCGACGACGCGCACTACACCTACGCCAAGGTACGACCGACCTCACACATTATAGTGGCGTCGGCGGCGCGCCGGCAGCTGTGCGTGGAGCTGCTGTGCGTGGCCGCCACCGTGCTGCGCCGCAACCCCGAGCTCACGCTCGCGCACGCGCTCGACATCGACCGCCTGCTCGACGACGCGCACTACACCTACGCCAAGGTACGACCGACCTCACACATTATAGTGGCGTCGGCGGCGCGCCGGCAGCTGTGCGTGGAGCTGCTGTGCGTGGCCGCCACCGTGCTGCGCCGCAACCCCGAGCTCACGCTCGCGCACGCGCTCGACATCGACCGCCTGCTCGACGACGCGCACTACACCTACGCCAAGGTACGACCGACCTCACACATTATAGTGGCGTCGGCGGCGCGCCGGCAGCTGTGCGTGGAGCTGCTGTGCGTGGCCGCCACCGTGCTGCGCCGCAACCCCGAGCTCACGCTCGCGCACGCGCTCGACATCGACCGCCTGCTCGACGACGCGCACTACACCTACGCCAAGGTACGACCGACCTCACACATTATAGTGGCGTCGGCGGCGCGCCGGCAGCTGTGCGTGGAGCTGCTGTGCGTGGCCGCCACCGTGCTGCGCCGCAACCCCGAGCTCACGCTCGCGCACGCGCTCGACATCGACCGCCTGCTCGACGACGCGCACTACACCTACGCCAAGGTACGACCGACCTCACACATTATAGTGGCGTCGGCGGCGCGCCGGCAGCTGTGCGTGGAGCTGCTGTGCGTGGCCGCCACCGTGCTGCGCCGCAACCCCGAGCTCACGCTCGCGCACGCGCTCGACATCGACCGCCTGCTCGACGACGCGCACTACGCCTACGCCAAGGTACGACCGACCTCACACATTATAGTGGCGTCGGCGGCGCGCCGGCAGCTGTGCGTGGAGCTGCTGTGCGTGGCCGCCACCGTGCTGCGCCGCAACCCCGAGCTCACGCTCGCGCACGCGCTCGACATCGACCGCCTGCTCGACGACGCGCACTACACCTACGCCAAGGTACGACCGACCTCACACATTATAGTGGCGTCGGCGGCGCGCCGGCAGCTGTGCGTGGAGCTGCTGTGCGTGGCCGCCACCGTGCTGCGCCGCAACCCCGAGCTCACGCTCGCGCACGCGCTCGACATCGACCGCCTGCTCGACGACGCGCACTACGCCTACGCCAAGGTACGACCGACCTCACACATTATAGTGGCGTCGGCGGCGCGCCGGCAGCTGTGCGTGGAGCTGCTGTGCGTGGCCGCCACCGTGCTGCGCCGCAACCCCGAGCTCACGCTCGCGCACGCGCTCGACATCGACCGCCTGCTCGACGACGCGCACTACACCTACGCCAAGGTACGACCGACCTCACACATTATAGTGGCGTCGGCGGCGCGCCGGCAGCTGTGCGTGGAGCTGCTGTGCGTGGCCGCCACCGTGCTGCGCCGCAACCCCGAGCTCACGCTCGCGCACGCGCTCGACATCGACCGCCTGCTCGACGACGCGCACTACACCTACGCCAAGGTACGACCGACCTCACACATTATAGTGGCGTCGGCGGCGCGCCGACAGCTGTGCGTGGAGCTGCTGTGCGTGGCCGCCACCGTGCTGCGCCGCAACCCCGAGCTCACGCTCGCGCACGCGCTCGACATCGACCGCCTGCTCGACGACGCGCACTACACCTACGCCAAGGTACGACCGACCTCACACATTATAGTGGCGTCGGCGGCGCGCCGGCAGCTGTGCGTGGAGCTGCTGTGCGTGGCCGCCACCGTGCTGCGCCGCAACCCCGAGCTCACGCTCGCGCACGCGCTCGACATCGACCGCCTGCTCGACGACGCGCACTACACCTACGCCAAGGTACGACCGACCTCACACATTATAGTGGCGTCGGCGGCGCGCCGGCAGCTGTGCGTGGAGCTGCTGTGCGTGGCCGCCACCGTGCTGCGCCGCAACCCCGAGCTCACGCTCGCGCACGCGCTCGACATCGACCGCCTGCTCGACGACGCGCACTACACCTACGCCAAGGTACGACCGACCTCACACATTATAGTGGCGTCGGCGGCGCGCCGGCAGCTGTGCGTGGAGCTGCTGTGCGTGGCCGCCACCGTGCTGCGCCGCAACCCCGAGCTCACGCTCGCGCACGCGCTCGACATCGACCGCCTGCTCGACGACGCGCACTACACCTACGCCAAGGTACGACCGACCTCACACATTATAGTGGCGTCGGCGGCGCGCCGGCAGCTGTGCGTGGAGCTGCTGTGCGTGGCCGCCACCGTGCTGCGCCGCAACCCCGAGCTCACGCTCGCGCACGCGCTCGACATCGACCGCCTGCTCGACGACGCGCACTACACCTACGCCAAGGTACGACCGACCTCACACATTATAGTGGCGTCGGCGGCGCGCCGGCAGCTGTGCGTGGAGCTGCTGTGCGTGGCCGCCACCGTGCTGCGCCGCAACCCCGAGCTCACGCTCGCGCACGCGCTCGACATCGACCGCCTGCTCGACGACGCGCACTACACCTACGCCAAGGTACGACCGACCTCACACATTATAGTGGCGTCGGCGGCGCGCCGGCAGCTGTGCGTGGAGCTGCTGTGCGTGGCCGCCACCGTGCTGCGCCGCAACCCCGAGCTCACGCTCGCGCACGCGCTCGACATCGACCGCCTGCTCGACGACGCGCACTACACCTACGCCAAGGTACGACCGACCTCACACATTATAGTGGCGTCGGCGGCGCGCCGGCAGCTGTGCGTGGAGCTGCTGTGCGTGGCCGCCACCGTGCTGCGCCGCAACCCCGAGCTCACGCTCGCGCACGCGCTCGACATCGACCGCCTGCTCGACGACGCGCACTACACCTACGCCAAGGTACGACCGACCTCACACATTATAGTGGCGTCGGCGGCGCGCCGGCAGCTGTGCGTGGAGCTGCTGTGCGTGGCCGCCACCGTGCTGCGCCGCAACCCCGAGCTCACGCTCGCGCACGCGCTCGACATCGACCGCCTGCTCGACGACGCGCACTACACCTACGCCAAGGTACGACCGACCTCACACATTATAGTGGCGTCGGCGGCGCGCCGGCAGCTGTGCGTGGAGCTGCTGTGCGTGGCCGCCACCGTGCTGCGCCGCAACCCCGAGCTCACGCTCGCGCACGCGCTCGACATCGACCGCCTGCTCGACGACGCGCACTACACCTACGCCAAGGTACGACCGACCTCACACATTATAGTGGCGTCGGCGGCGCGCCGGCAGCTGTGCGTGGAGCTGCTGTGCGTGGCCGCCACCGTGCTGCGCCGCAACCCCGAGCTCACGCTCGCGCACGCGCTCGACATCGACCGCCTGCTCGACGACGCGCACTACACCTACGCCAAGGTACGACCGACCTCACACATTATAGTGGCGTCGGCGGCGCGCCGGCAGCTGTGCGTGGAGCTGCTGTGCGTGGCCGCCACCGTGCTGCGCCGCAACCCCGAGCTCACGCTCGCGCACGCGCTCGACATCGACCGCCTGCTCGACGACGCGCACTACACCTACGCCAAGGTACGACCGACCTCACACATTATAGTGGCGTCGGCGGCGCGCCGGCAGCTGTGCGTGGAGCTGCTGTGCGTGGCCGCCACCGTGCTGCGCCGCAACCCCGAGCTCACGCTCGCGCACGCGCTCGACATCGACCGCCTGCTCGACGACGCGCACTACACCTACGCCAAGGTACGACCGACCTCACACATTATAGTGGCGTCGGCGGCGCGCCGGCAGCTGTGCGTGGAGCTGCTGTGCGTGGCCGCCACCGTGCTGCGCCGCAACCCCGAGCTCACGCTCGCGCACGCGCTCGACATCGACCGCCTGCTCGACGACGCGCACTACACCTACGCCAAGGTACGACCGACCTCACACATTATAGTGGCGTCGGCGGCGCGCCGGCAGCTGTGCGTGGAGCTGCTGTGCGTGGCCGCCACCGTGCTGCGCCGCAACCCCGAGCTCACGCTCGCGCACGCGCTCGACATCGACCGCCTGCTCGACGACGCGCACTACACCTACGCCAAGGTACGACCGACCTCACACATTATAGTGGCGTCGGCGGCGCGCCGGCAGCTGTGCGTGGAGCTGCTGTGCGTGGCCGCCACCGTGCTGCGCCGCAACCCCGAGCTCACGCTCGCGCACGCGCTCGACATCGACCGCCTGCTCGACGACGCGCACTACACCTACGCCAAGGTACGACCGACCTCACACATTATAGTGGCGTCGGCGGCGCGCCGGCAGCTGTGCGTGGAGCTGCTGTGCGTGGCCGCCACCGTGCTGCGCCGCAACCCCGAGCTCACGCTCGCGCACGCGCTCGACATCGACCGCCTGCTCGACGACGCGCACTACACCTACGCCAAGGTACGACCGACCTCACACATTATAGTGGCGTCGGCGGCGCGCCGGCAGCTGTGCGTGGAGCTGCTGTGCGTGGCCGCCACCGTGCTGCGCCGCAACCCCGAGCTCACGCTCGCGCACGCGCTCGACATCGACCGCCTGCTCGACGACGCGCACTACACCTACGCCAAGGTACGACCGACCTCACACATTATAGTGGCGTCGGCGGCGCGCCGGCAGCTGTGCGTGGAGCTGCTGTGCGTGGCCGCCACCGTGCTGCGCCGCAACCCCGAGCTCACGCTCGCGCACGCGCTCGACATCGACCGCCTGCTCGACGACGCGCACTACACCTACGCCAAGGTACGACCGACCTCACACATTATAGTGGCGTCGGCGGCGCGCCGACAGCTGTGCGTGGAGCTGCTGTGCGTGGCCGCCACCGTGCTGCGCCGCAACCCCGAGCTCACGCTCGCGCACGCGCTCGACATCGACCGCCTGCTCGACGACGCGCACTACACCTACGCCAAGGTACGACCGACCTCACACATTATAGTGGCGTCGGCGGCGCGCCGGCAGCTGTGCGTGGAGCTGCTGTGCGTGGCCGCCACCGTGCTGCGCCGCAACCCCGAGCTCACGCTCGCGCACGCGCTCGACATCGACCGCCTGCTCGACGACGCGCACTACACCTACGCCAAGGTACGACCGACCTCACACATTATAGTGGCGTCGGCGGCGCGCCGGCAGCTGTGCGTGGAGCTGCTGTGCGTGGCCGCCACCGTGCTGCGCCGCAACCCCGAGCTCACGCTCGCGCACGCGCTCGACATCGACCGCCTGCTTTTTTTTTTTTTTTTTTTTTTTTTTTTTTTTATCTTAAATGGGTTTGCTCTTGACCCCAGTCTAGCCCAAAAGCAAAGACAGGGCCTACGATGGAGCGAGCTTGCCCAGAAAGTGCTTATTCACTCTGGCCTTGAATAGAGTCAGGTTGTATGCGCTCGGAAACACAGACGCCGGCAGGGAATTCCATTCCATAGCTGTGCGCATTATAAACGATGTGGAGTAGCGCTTGGTACGCAGAAAAGGTATATCAACCAAGAACGGGTGATAGCCCGCAGTGCGTCTGGATGTCCGATAGTAGAAAGGAGAAGGTGGAATGAGCTCATGCAGCTCTTGAGCACACTCACCGAAGTACAATCTATAAAAGACCGATAGGCAAGCAACTTTTCGGCGGTGAGCCAAACTGTGAAGCTTAGCTGTTACCAGTTTTTCATCGCCTATTAATCTCTTGGCTCTGCGTTCCACCGAGTCCAGTGCAGCAAGTTGATATTTCGCTGAGCCGTCCCAAAGGTGGCAACAGTACTCCATGCAGGATCGGACTTGAGCTTTATAAAGGGTTAAAAGCTGCCCAGGCTTAAAGTACCGCTTGACTTTATTTAGGATGCTCAGCTTCTTAGCTGCAGTTTGAACTTTGGATTCGATGGAGGTGCCGAAGTTAAGGTCAGAAGATAACTCCATGCCAAGAAGCTGGAGAGTATCGGTTACTTGGATAGATGTACCTCGGAAAGTAGGAGTTAAGTTGAATGGACTCCTTTTTGCGGTGAACAGACACGCCTGCGTTTTAGAAGCGTTGAAACTGACGAGATTTTCATCACCCCATTGGGAGACGAGACTTAACTTCAGGTTCAATCGCTCGACCATGGCCTCTCTCAATATTTTTACCTCATCTCTACCGACTTTCGCGCTGGACAGATATCTCTCCATGACAGTACTGTCATCTGCGTACCCAACAATGCCCGATATTAGTAGGTCATTGATGTGTAGCAGGAAAAGCGTCGCAGAGAGCACCGACCCCTGAGGAACTCCGGCATCAATCGCCATGAGGTCAGAGGAGCAGCCGTCAATGACTACTCTGATCGACCGTTCACTCAAGAAGTCGGCTACCCAGCTACAAAAGCCAGCGGGGATTCCGTACGCTGGGAGCTTGCTCAGCAGACTTGCGTGCCAAACCCTGTCGAAAGCCTTTGAGATGTCAAGCGAAACAGCAAGTGCTTCGCCGTGTTTCTCAATGGCCTCGCCCCAGCAGTGCGTCATATACACAAGAAGATCCCCAGTTGATCGATCCCGGCGAAAACCATATTGACGATCACTGAGGAGATCGTTATCCTCTAGGTAAGTGAGCAGCTTGCCGTTCAGTACTCTCTCCATAACTTTACACAGTATGGAAGTGATGGCGATTGGTCGGTAATTGGCAGGGTCGGCACGACTACCTTTTTTAGGTACTGGTTGCACATTGGCAAGCTTCCAAGACTTTGGTACGGTTTTGGTCTGAAGGGAAAGGCGGTACAGACGCGTCAATACAGGAGACAACTCAGGCGCACAACACCTCAGCACTCTTGCTGGTATGCCATCAGGGCCACTGGCCTTATGCACGTCTAGATTAAGTAGGACTCTACGGACCTCTTTATTATGTAATGTAATCTCCTGCATCGAAGAATTACAGCGAGGTAGGGTTGGTGGTTGCGTAGAGCCAGTATCCAGACGCGAATTGCTCGCAAACAGAGTGGCAAATAGATTCGCCTTCTCAACTGCAGAGTGAGCCAGCGTCCCATCGGGCTTCTGCTCGACGACGCGCACTACGCCTACGCCAAGGTACGACCGACCTCACACCAGGGTTTCGTTCAGAGGCTTAGAGTGCCGGTTGTTGGTTGTTTTTTAACTCACTCTAAGGTTAGGAACGACCAAGAACTTTAAATGTCAATGTCAATACAAAGTCTTCATTTTCCACTTGGAATAGAAATAATTTAAACTTTCCTTAATACAAAATCAAATAAAAACTGTTTTTTTGCGAAGCTACTATGATTTATTTGAAAATTAGACACAAAAACATCAAAATACAAAATAATGTCAAATGACATTGACAGTTTTTCTATAGACAAACGTCAGAGCGTTTTACAACCATCAATTTTGATGGTTGTTTGGTTGCAACGCTCTGACGTTTGGAACGGGAAAGTTGTTACAACCGAACGTCACGCTCTAATGTTTGGAACGGGGTTAGAGCGTTCGGTTGCACTCGGAGCGTAGGTTCGGAACGACCCCCAGTGTTGTTCCCAGGCAAATTTAGGATTGCCGTATTCACACCCAAAAATTGCCGTAAAATTCCAAAAATTCTAAATAATTGCCGTATTTTCGAAAAATACACCAATTTTGGCAATATAAATTGCCGTATTTGTATGGACAGCGTTATAAAATGGTGCCGTATCTCGAGTCAAATTCGATCGGGATTACCGTAGAATACGGCAATTGCCGTATCAAGAACAACACTGCCTCACACATTGTATTAGTACATAAATACGTAAGCATTTTTGACAGAACATGTTGACTTTTATTACAAAGGCATAATAAAGTTTAAGCGCGGAGTGATACCCCCTGGGGGTCAAGTCTGCTAATGTTTTCGTCAAAATCGTAGTTCAATGGTGTTCCAATGGTAATGCGTTTTGACACAGTTCTTGTTTCTTAAACCCAAAATCAAGACGCAATATGTTTCCGTTTTGGGTTTAAGAAACACATTGTGTTTCAGTTTTGAGTTTAAGAAACGAGAACTGTGTCAAAAATCATTACCATTCAAACACCATTGAACTACGATTTTGACGAAAACATTAGCAGACTTGACCCCCTGATAGTACGTCAAAATACAAGGTTTGCTTAATTTGTCAACAGGATAGCGGTCTTAGCTCACCGTCGGCGGAGGCGCTGAGCGCGGCGCCGGTGGCGGTGTCGGTGGGGTACCTGGCGCGCGCCGTCGTCAACAGCGTGCTGCACGCCGCCGCCGCCGCCGACCTCGTGCCCGCCGCGCAGCCCTCCTGCCTCGTCTCATAACTACAGATGCCCGAAAGACCCGGTTTAAACCCGACTACTGGGTTTAAATCCAGTAAAAACCCATTATTGTATGTTATAGAAACGTTTTAAGTTGGCCACATACAGACGGAATCCCGATTCGGAATTCCGAACGAAAATTCGATAATGTATGAAGATTCCGTACGGAAAAAATCCCGCATGTGTTTCAGCCCCAGACTACATCTCGCTAATAAACGTTAACTCGTGGTTACCCCATTTTACAATCCAACCTTCCTGCCTTTTCTCCCGATGCTCTTGTGACGGAAGTCTTAATACCTAACTTTTACTTTTTAAACGGTTTTATTTATTTAACGCTCGGCCTTGACGAGGCTGAGGGTAAAACAGAGGTCTAAATATAGAATAGAAATAGTGGCTTAATTTTGAAGCGACGCGACGCGTCATTACACACTGCTATTGGCACATTTTGAAGCAGTGAGCTATGTTTCGAAGTGGAAGGAAAGCTTCTATATTTTATTCAAAATTATTGAAACACATGACAATCAATTTATTAATCTCGTTACAAAATACCTCTTTTAGCAATAATAATTCTTATCACGAGATGTATTTATGGTCTTACTAGCGGCCGCCCGCGGTTTCACCCGCGTGGTTCCCGTTCCCGTGGGAAAATCGGGATAAAAAATATTCTATGTTTTAATCTAGGCTATCTTCTATCTGTGTGCCAAAATATTCTATGTTTTAATCTAGGCTATCTTCTATCTGTGTGCCAAATTTCAACCAAATCCGTTCAGTAGTTTTTGCGTGATTGAGGAACAAACATCCAAACCCACAAACTTTCACATTTATAATATTAGTAGGATTAATTCATCCATATAATATAAATCTTAATCAAAGAGGTAAAGAAATAGATAAAGTTATTGTAAGATGGCTAGTTCTTGTAAAGTTATAAGGAAATAATCCTAAAAAATTATTAAATATAATAATAGAAAATATTGAGATAAACCTAATAGGTATTTGGAGCATCCAATTATGAAACATATAAACTGAACAATTGTGATAATTTAATTAGATAATAAGGTATATTGTATGTTAGTTTTGTTATTTAGATAAAATTTAATACAAAAAATATACATTATGCATAAAACATTGTGCCATGATATGACATTTTTTATAAGAATTCTGTCCATTTAAGAATAAAACAATATACATATACACATGAGTATGATTTTTATTTTATAAAAAAACAATCACATCTTTCACATACAACTTGAAAACCTGGCATCACATCAACAACGGTTTGTTCATTCCACTTCACTCAAATTCACTACTTAAATAAATAAATTACTTGGCAGTGTGGTCACTATAGTCCATTGTAAATTTTATTATTTGGAGATTGTTTAAGTATTTTCCGCAAAGCTGAAACAAACATATTCAGTGTAAAGCAACATGTAATTAGAAATTCTATTACATTTAACAAAAGAGTGCCCAAATTTACCTTCTTTGTCTTCATCAGAAAAGTCTTGTTTAGGGAAATCAATGTCAAATGTAACATACAAGTTACCATGTAGGTTGTTATTTTCGAAATTAGGCATGCCTTCACCCTTCTTGCGAACACGGGCACCTGCCCAGGTCACTTTATCCCGAGAAACTGAGACTTTGTGTCCATCTAAGTGCACCAAATCTAGTGAAAATCCTGTCAATGCATCCTGAAATAGATAGTAATTATTGTAAAATTTTCTGATTACTAGTTGTCTGATAAAAAGTTATAATGCTGTTGTTATAAATTAGGGCCATACAAACCTGTAAGGAAATGGTGACATTGGTATATAAGTCATCTCCTCTTCGTGTGAACTGTGGATGTCTCTCAGTTCTAAACACAATGACTAGATCTCCTGGATCCCCATCCACATGGGGTTCACCCTCTCCCCGTAACCTTGATTTATGACCATCTGGTGCACCTACTTCTACCTGTTATTAAAAAAGATATGATTCCTTAGCAAAAAGGTAAAGGGGAATGATACTTTTACAAAATAGTACAATGATTGTGCACCTAAATCACTGATTTTTAAAACAAGCACCTTATTAGAGCTGAATTTACCTCAATTTCTAAAACTCTTTCTTCATTCACAAACTTCACATTGGGACATTCATCACAAACTGTCTGTTGCATCATTTGGAAGCGCCCTGGCCCTAGATTTCGTGTCACCATTTCCTGTCGGCAATTGCATTTTCTTGTGCCTGAAGTTGGTTTGATGACTGGTTTATTGCGCGTAATCTGTAAAAGTACAAGTGTAGATAAGGGACCTATATTAGATAACCAATTGAGAACAATAGGTATATAATTTGTAATTTTTTTACTTACTTCAATAAAATTACCATTGTAAAGCTCTTCCAATGAAACTGTTAGTTCCATCACAACATCAGCTCCTCTTGGGGTCTCCTGCTGTTGTGGTTCTCCCCCAAAGTGAAACCCAAAGTCACCAAAGAAACTTGCGAAAGGATCGTTATTGTTCATCATACCGTCTTTCTTGAGACAGTCCTCACCACATCGATCATACAGTTCACGCTTCTCGGAGTCAGAGAGGGCTTCGTATGCTGCACCAAGATCTTGAAACTTTTGGGATGCATCAGGATCATCTTGGTTTTTATCAGGGTGTAACGCTTTCGCTAATTTTCTGTAAGCTTTTTTAATTTCATTCGTGCTTGCTGAACGTGAAACACCTAGTATTTGATAAAAGTCGCGACCGGCTAGTGCCAAAACGAGAGCGGTGGTTAAATAAATTAGACACACGAATGCAGTGTTAGAGATCATATTTCCACCAAATCTGTAGGAACTAAGAAATCGTAACTTTAATAAAATTATTCACAACGCTCTCTTCACTTTTGCAACATATTTTCGATTTTTGACGTAAAAATTTGACAAAAAGGCGTAAAGCAAATTCGTCACTCTGTCATTGGTGCTTGCTACATATATAGTGATCTGTGATTGGTTCACGTTTACGCGTGTCACAAAGTACTGTCAGTTGATAACAATTAAAATTAAATCTTAACATTAACGAAATAAAGCCTAATTTTGCAATTAAACTAAATGGCCAATAAAAAAGGCCTCGTACATTGCCAGATAAATAAACTTTTTTTGTACTTTACATTCACAGAGTAAAAACATCAAATGACAGCGTTCTTAACTCAAACTCAAAATAGTGTAGTTTCCCTTAAAACGTAATCTGTTGGGAAAAAGAAAAGTTCTCTAGTCTGTGAAAAGAAAAAAAAAAGTCAAATTCGCTTTGAAAAGTCATCGCGTTTTTAGATTGGAAGTGGAAGTAAGCGCAAGTTTTCGGCTTTCTCGTTTGCATTTAGATTTCAGTTTATTCAACATAAAAGGGAGGGCAGAATTGTAATTCAGAAATGGCTTCAGTTTTAGCTCCAGAAATATCTGCTCCTGGATTTTCTTTTGAAAATTGTCAGCGGTAAGTGGCTTAAACCTCAATTTCAATAATCGGGTTGTTTGCAGTTTAAAATTGTATTTTTGTTACAGCAATGCATTTCTTGCACAAAAAGGATTTCCCGCACCTAAAGCAATAAAAACTGGAACTACTATAGTTGGCATAATATATGCTGATGGAGTTATTTTGGGTGCCGATACCAGAGCTACCGAAAACACAGTAGTATCAGATAAAAATTGCCAAAAGATCCATTATTTAGCGGGCAACATGTACTGCTGTGGTGCTGGCACTGCTGCCGACACAGAAATGACCACGCAGACTGTGGCTTCACAGCTGGAGCTCCAGCGTCTCCACACTGGACGCACTGTACCAGTAGAGACTGCAGCTACACTTCTCAAACGCATGTTGTTCCGCTACCAAGGTCATATTGGAGCTGCTCTAGTATTGGGAGGTGTTGATAGGACTGGTCCTCACATTTATTGTATCTATCCTCATGGATCTGTTGACAAGCTGCCTTATGCTACAATGGGTATGTGCTGGGGGGATATTACAATCTCTTAAAAGTTGCCAGGTTTATGAATTGCTATAGTTACGTCTCTTTTTTGCTGTACAGTAAATAAATGAGACGCATTGATAGACATTAAAAAACTGACAAGTTTTAAGAGGTTGTATTATGGGGGCTGATATATGGTTTTTTTTTTCTATCATATTACTTGATCATATGATTAATATGATATGATTGTAAGATTATAAAATGTGAGGTGTGTTTTGTAGGTTCTGGATCATTGGCCGCCATGGCTGTATTTGAATCAGGATGGAAGCCTGACCTGAGTGAAGAAGAAGGGAAAAAACTTGTTCGTGATGGCATTGCAGCTGGTATTTTTAATGATCTCGGGTCTGGCTCTAATGTTGATTTATGTGTTATTCGTAATACTGGGCCTGCTCAATACTTAAGAACTTATGAAGAAGCTAATGTGAAGGTAATTAATTTCTAGCAGTCATTGGCCAAATAGGTGACTACCTATCAAAGTTGAGGTGACTTTATTGGCAGGATAATTTTGCTAATTCATAAATTCTCCACCAGTTAGCACACAAGCACCAACTTGGCGCTAATGTAGATGTAGACCTGTCATTTTGTTTTTTACTATGTGTGAACTATCAATTTTTGGGTATTGGAACCAATTTCGTAAAATGTATTTTTTTTGCAACACTTACTAGTTTTCTTTTTTCAATTTAATCTTTATTAACTGTCCAATTTCCATGATAATCATTATTATTATCAACCATTCTTAGATAATTGAAAAATAACCAGGAACATAACCCATAAGCACACATACAAAAGGTCTCCATCTACAGCAGCCCCACCAAGCGGGATAAATTTTCTGCCTCCTTCATCTAGGGTTACCATCTGACCGGATAAATCCGGTCTTGACCGGATTTTATGAGCTCAGATCGGACTCCGCCCTGATTTCATCATATTTTACAAAAAAAAGTTTTTTAAACTGTTGCCAGCAGATAATAATAAAAGTTGTTCCAAAATCCTAATGTAAATGGCCAACATTTTTTTTAATTGAGTAAAAGACCGGATTTTTGTCCAAAAATCAGGATTTTTAACCTCTTGCAACCGGATTTCCGAATTTTAGTCCTGGTAACCCTACCTTCAACCCCATACGAAACATCATGCCATTCTGTGTAGCATTCAATAGCAGAGATTATTAACGTTATTTTTAAATATAAAGTTAATTTTTACTCTTATTACCATTAATTTTAACATTAACATTATGTCAATAAATAACGTTAATTTGAGAAATAACGTTAAATTTAACGTTATTTACTGAAATAACGTTAATTTTAACGTTAATTTAACGTTAGTTTTAAAATTAACGTTATTCCAGTTAATAACGTTAATTTTTTACCGATAATTTTACCGGTACTAAATTTAACACTATATTTAACGTTAATTTTACCGGTAAAATATTTTGAACGTTATTTTTACCGGTAAATTTACCGATAAAATGTTTTAACGGTATTTTTAACGTTATTTTTTATCGTTATTTTTTTTTAACGGTATTTCAATCCCTGTTCAATAGTCACCTTGTGGTTAAGTTATCAAATGTGATATATGAAGTCCAAATACCAAATAAAACATAATTCTATTCTTTTAGGGCAAGAAACAAGGTTCATACAGATATAAACCAGGGACAACTGCTGTACTGAAGCAGCGAGTCATCCCTCTTGAGGTGGAGTCGGTTATGGTGCACTCGGTGCAGCCTATGGAAGTCGAAACATCTTCTAGCCGTTAGTAAAATGTATAAGTTTGAATAATAAAACAACATATTTTATAAAATTTGTTTAATTTATAAAAAATATATCAAAATGGACGGAATTATATTGATTCACTCTTATTTTTAATACTGAGTATTGAAAGTATAATACAAACTATATTAAACTTAAGAAATAAAAATATTAATAAAAGATAAATTAAAAATAACTTAAAGTAAATAACTGTCAAGTAAAATATTTGAGATATTAAGAAGTGACAAGAAAGGTAAAATGGCAGTTTCAGTTAATATTACAGAGAAGCTTAACTTTTTTTGTGTAGGATAAAATCCCAAGTATCTTTCCATCTCAGATCCATTAGGTCATTTTCAGTCAAGTCTGACATTCCATAATTAAGAACACTGAATTTTTTGAAAGTAAGAATCACATTGGCCAGCCATATGCAAATGCTTAAAATAAATAAGTTTGTTAATGGCTTTGATTTCTCACTCAACTGCAACACATAATAAACATGATCTACAACATAAGCAAGCAAAAATATTTTAAACATATATGCTGGTAAATAGTGATGAAGAAAAAGTGTGCGATCCATAAAAAAGTAAGGAAGATAATGTAACCAGTAACCCAAAAAGAGTACACATGCCGCATCATAAAATTTCTGCAAGGTTCTGGGAGGAAGGTCAAAACATGCTCGTCTTTGTCGTACCGCGTATACGACAAGTAGAATGCTGTACAGGAGTACTGTGATTGTACCCGTGTACCATGTTACGAGATTTCCAATTAAATGTATCTGTGCCTGTAAACAATAAAAAAACATTACAATTTCTCAATTTAAAGTTCAGTATGAAAACGCATGCAAGTTGGAAGTCTATAAAGGTCATGGCACACTAAACCGGTACCGCAACTACACAGCTGCAGCACGGCGTCACCTCGAATTTAGGCTACGGCTAGCCGCCAGCACGCTAACTACGCGAGGTGCAAGCGTTCAGTCCGTGCGCTGGCCGCGAGCCGCGAGCACACCCCGGGCACTCCATACAAGCGTCGCGTTCCAACTACCTATTACACAGACGTTGTTGTTTCGCTGGCGACTCGGAGTCAGCGCGCAGTAAGAACGAGGTCGGCATGCTATAAGCGCACGTTCCCCTCGCTTGCAGCGAGCTGGCTGCGAGTCTAGTTGTATGGTAGCGGCAAGGACGCCGACTGCCCGCCGCCGTTGTCTTTTTCTTATTGACATTTTAAAATGTATTTTACGACACATGATTTAATGCTCTAATTTGAATGATAAGTTAATTGCTGGGTTGCAGCGGTGCCGGTATAGTGTGCCATGACCTTAAGTGCACTTTACTCTTTTATTTCCGCAAAATTATCAAAACTTTTAATCCAAGGCCTTGATAAAACGTAATTGATTTATCTCCATTGAAGGCGCTACTGAGCTCATCGAACCTAAGACGCCTTAGTACTCACTATTAGCGCCGCCAATAATTTTTATTACTCGTAAACCGAGTCAATATTTAAAAAAAAGGTAAGACCATGCCCTCTTAAATTGTCTCTAATATTTTTAGAACAACTCTTCATCAGTTTTCATTCTTTCTGTAAGTTTTAAAATCCATTCTAGCTCAATAAGAGCTTTTGGCTTTGGCAAGTTTTGGCCGGAAGCACAGGCTCAAAGCCGATCACACTTCACTAGACCATCAACGCCATCTAGTGAAGCAAATAGTTACTTTTTTTATAAATGTCACTTTGAAAAGCCCTCATTGTTAATGTTTATGTACGGCCAACTGGTTTAATCAGACACACAATTAACAGCCTAGTCTTTTTATTAAACAGCGCCGATTAATCACCGGCCTAAATGACATTTAGCCAATGCGTTTAATACAACATTTAATTAACAGACTGGCAGATGCGTTGGCCGTAAAAACCACAAATCAAATTCATAGACAGTATCATTGTATACCCATATATCGCCTAAGAACCAATAAATTGTGAAAAATTACACAAAAACACCTTTACCTATTATACTACATACTGTTGGTCATATCCAATGAAATTTAAAACATTATATAACAGATAATTTAAACAATTTTTATAACCACACACTTCCATTGATCTATAATCTCGTATAAACGTATTTTAAAATCTAATCTCGTGAGAAATACCAAAAATATCACAGCTGGTCGACGCCATACCAACTCTGCTTACAGCGCAGCTCTAGGTGACAGAAAACGGAAGGAATTACTTACATTTTAATGTATTTCTGGCTAGGCAAGTTACTGTACAAACAAACAGACTTTCGCATTTATAATATTAGTAAAGATTACCAACCAAACATTTGTTTAATGGAATTCAGCTTGCTGTTATACTTAAACGTCATTGAACAAGTTTGCCTAGCCATCTTATTAGATAGCTAGATATCATTTAGGCCACTGATTGATGGCCGCCGTTAAATGAAAAGGCTAGGCCGTTAATTGAACGACTGATTAAGCTAATTGGCTTAATCAGTCGTTCATTGGCGGAGGAAAGGTAGTGTTTGACTGGACAATGATGTCGCTCAACATGGCCTCTCTTCTACGTTACCATCAGTCCAAATGGTAACGTGGCGCTTGGCTCTAGGGGAGAGCGCAGGTCGTGGAGATCCCTAGAACAAGTCTGGTTGTTAACCTGCCCGTGGTGCCGCCTGCTTTTGATCTGGTTCCCTATGAAACAGATGTAGCCAATCAACAATCAGACGTATCCCATCTTTACCTATTATTCACATCCTTACCTCTCCCGAAATCCCATCTATCCTGTCGGCTGATTCCTTCTCAGCCACCTTCTCCACCGGCACGGAGGGGAGCGAACCGGTGGAGTAACAGCTCCTCCTGCACTACGGCCTGTGCAGTTGAACGCCGTAAGGGGGGATGAAGGAATCCTGGAGGGTTGAGTGAAACGGGGTCGGCGGTAGTACCTTTGTTTACACAACAAGCCCTCTTCGGTCCGGATTTCACCCGAAACGGTAGCCTTTCTGGGTAGCGCCAGGGAGGAAACGGTCACGTGTCCCGTCAGAGGGCCGCGGCGAGGTGTGGGGGGGTCCAGCTTGCTGGATGGTTAGGGCCATGCTGACGAGGCAAGAGCAGGTGGAGCCACTGGGAAGCTGCTTGAACGGCAACCCAGCCACCCGCCTCGAGCCTCCGATGTCGCGCTTGAGTACCAACTTCTTGCACCTATATCCGGCCGGTAGTCCTAGTGTCTCTGTTTTTGATACAGGGCACTCCCAAATGTGCGGGCTCCGTGGAGGGTGGGAAGCCGACCGGATGAAGTAACTTTTTATTTACATCATGGACACCACAAAGTTCAAGATTTTACCGTTACCTGGCTCTGCCGGGTCACTCTCTCGCGGGACGGACGAGCAATCTGAAGTCCCGCGTGAGACCATTACTCCCGAAGGGAAACCGGAGGGACCACATCAGGGGGACGTCGAGAAATCGACACCCTCTGAACAAATTACTGGTACACCTGCTTCGCAGGACCAAATCCAACTCGCCATCGACAGCCGATGGACACTGGCTGGCAAGCCCGGGCGACGACGCAGACACCCTGTGAAGGGTGTAAGCGGCGTTCCGGCTCGGGACGGTCAGCCACAGTCAGATCGGACCCCAGTAGGCGGCAGGAAGCATGGAAAGGTTGCGACTAAGACTCGCAACCCCTCCACGCAAACTGACGCCGGCTCCGGCATCTCGATTGCCAGTAAGTCGTCGGAATCGCGGGCGGTGGCTACGCCATCACCAGCTAGTACCGATGCACAGACGGGGGGAGTATCGGGATCGCAGGTTGAGGCCGGGAAAGGACGGGGAAACCTATCTGGAACCGCGTTACTCCCGGCTAGTACCGATACGAACCTCACGACGACGGGTATGGGATCGCAAGGGGAGATGAAGGTTAAGAGGCGGGGAAACCCACGACCACCCAAATCGATCCGTCGCGCTCCCAAACCCGCTCATCGACGGGAAGTCTCTAAGGCCTCCCCCACTAACATCCCAGTTGCAGATGCTGCTGCGCGGCCGAAGCCCAAAGCTAAAAGGGCCCGCCTCGACGAGACGATCTCTCCTCGTGGCGAGTCCAAGAAGCTGAAGGCTGGGCCACCGGGTACTTCGACGGGGACTCACTCTTACGCTGCAGCCGTGGCCAAACCCAAGGAAGTCAGGTTTGCTGTCACATCTCCCTCGGGATACATCTCGAGGGAGGTGGCGGAGCGGATCGAGACCGAAATGGAGGAGGCCATGCTGCAGCAGATACTGTCGGGCGCCTACGAAGCTGGCAACGTCGCCTTCTGTGGTAAGCCGACATACAAGGACGGGTGTCTGCATCTGGCGGGCACCAACAGTACAACCTTGGAGTGGACGACGGAATGGGCAAAGGGACACCGTATTCCGGACGTGGGTGAGCTCGCCGTTTTCAGAGCTGAGCAGATCCCGAGGAAGGTCCGGTGCGGTTTCGTTCTGCCCAAACTGTGGAACCGTGAGCAGGGGATGGTGGGTAAGGTCCTACACTTCTCCAACCCCGAACTCCAGGTGCAGCGATGGCTCTTGAATGGCTTCCAGCCTCAAGAGTCCACCCAACGGACGTTCGTCGTCGTGTCGGTGCCGGAGGACATCGTGCCGGTGATCATGGCCAAAGGTCGCCGAGTCAGTTTTCTCACCGGCTCGGTGTACCTGAGGTTCAGGAACGCCAAAGGGAAGTATGTCGAAACACCACCCACAGACGACCCCCGCGAGTCCCCCGGCGACGATGCGACGGCAACCACCACATCGACACCGGCCGCATCAGCGGCGGCCGCTGACACCGCCGAGCCAGCCACAGCGACGATGGACATCGACGCCGTTGCTGCCGCCGGTCCCTCCTGCAGTGAGGCCTCGCCTGGGAGCGAGGAACTCCTGCGAGGGCTTGACGAGCTGGACCTAGAGGACGTTGTCTGTGATGATGGCGTCCCTCTCTCGTAAGGCCCAACTCCTCCAAACCAACCTCCAGCACAGCATGACCGCAACGGCTCAACTACGGCACTGGCTGGAGACCAACACGACGACGATCGCACTGATCCAGGAGCCGTGGATCAGAGACGGCACTGTGCGAGGACTCTCCAGTATCGGAGGTAAGCTCATACAGGCCGCGAGTGGTAATGTAAGATCGTGCATATACATATCTAAAGATATCGAGACACAGCCCTTACTGAATTTCTGTTCCAGAGATCTAAGTACTATTACGCTGACAATTAACAATCAGGAATTGGTCCTGGCATCAGCATACATGCCTGAAGGGGAGCGAGCGCCACCTGAGGAGGTGGCGTCGCTTGCTCGTTACTGCAGGGAAAACAACATTGAGCTAATCATCTCGACAGACTCCAATGCCCACCATCCGCTGTGGGGAGAGGAGAAAAGCAACACTAGAGGTAATGAACTGGTGGAATTTCTACTAACAACCAATCTAGAAATCATTAACATAGGCAATGAACCGACCTTCGTTGCGAAAAGGTGCAGAGGGACGATTGTTGACCTAACACTTGCAACACCGTTAGCGGCATCCATGATAACGGACTGGCACGTCTCAGACGAGGCCTCATGTTCGGATCACAGGTGGCTACGCTTCAACCTACAGGTACCTACCATCACTATTGACCCTAAAAGGTATCCAAGGAAAACTAACAAACAACAATACAGAACACTCCTAGCAGAGAAACTTGACACAGGCTGTGACAGGAGGGACTTCCCGACCGCTGCGCAGCTAGAAGAACAGGTAGTAAAATTTACCAATACTGTAAGACTATGCTTTGAAGAGGCCTGTCCCCTGAAAGCTCCCAGCTCGGAGGGCCCCGGCAAGCACCATTGGTGGGGACCGGAGCTTAAAAGGCAACGTGAGATTGTCAGGAAAAGGCTGAACAGAGCAATGAACACCTGCGATGACTATGACTGGGACCGATACAAAGATGCTAAGTCTGAATACAAACGTAAAATAAGGTACTGGAGGACCTCATCCTGGAGAAAGTTCAGTAATGAGATAAGCTCCACCAAACAGGCAAATCGGGTAAGGAAGGTTTTGTCTAATCAGGGTCCTGGTCCACTAGGTAACCTGAAAAAACCCGACGGCACGATGTCCCGCTGCCCGGAGGAGACAAACGCTATCCTAATACAGACCCACTTTCCAGACTGCCAACTCGTACAACAGGTAAGCTGGCAAGACAAACCTGTGCAACCCACTGAAGACTGTTGGCGTTATGCCGAACAGGTAATAACACCTGAAAAGGTAAGAAGTGCTATTCATAGCTTCTCCCCTTTCAAGGCGGCTGGAACGGACAACATCTTTCCCGCACTACTACAATGGGGAGAGGAGCAAATAGTTCCAGTCCTCACCCATCTACTACAAGCCTGTCTGGCGCATCGCTACACCCCGCACCTATGGAGGGAAGTCAAGGTAGTGTTTATACCTAAACCAGGTAAACCCGACTACACTAATCCGAAGGCTTTCAGACCGATCAGCCTCACAACCTTCCTGCTAAAAACTCTGGAAAGGGTTTGTGAGTGGTATCTACGAAGTGGAGCATTGGCGAAACTCCCACTACATAAACATCAGCATGCTTACAGCGCTGGGAAATCCACTGAATCAGCCCTTCATCAATTAGTCGGTAAGATAGAGGAGGCTATCCAAAACAAACTTATTTGTCTGGGCACCTTCATCGATATAGAGGGCGCCTTCGACAAAACTACATTCACCAGTATTGAGGCAGCACTAGTGAGACACGGTGTTGATAAACAACTCGTAGACTGGATCGTGAATATGCTACGCAACAGAACGGTACAGGTGTCAGGGGCCGTCGGCCAAAGGGCCCTGGTGGCGAGAGGATGTCCCCAAGGAGGTGTGCTCTCTCCACTTCTATGGAACCTGGTGGTAAACGACCTGATCTCCCATCTTAACTCTAACTATTTTTACACTATAGGATATGCGGACGACATTACCATACTAAGTATAGGTAACCAGGCTGGCATAACCTGTAACACCATGCAAGCAGCCCTGAAGAAGGTTGAGGAATGGTGCCAAAGACACGACCTGACCGTCAACCCTACGAAAACGGAAATGGTAATGTTTACAAACAAACGCCAGGTGGGCGACTTCAGTCTGCCGAAACTGTTTGGAACTACACTACAACTCTCTAACGAGGTAAAGTACCTAGGTATAATCCTGGACAACAAACTTAATTGGAATAGCCACTTGGAATATAAAACGCAGTCCGCTAGCGTCATTTTATGGCAGTGCCGGAAGATGATTGGTAAGCGTTGGGGCCTAGCTCCCAAACTTTTCCTCTGGCTATACAACACGATCATAAAACCCCTGGTAAGCTATGGATCTGTAGTATGGTGGCCAAAAGCCGCCCAAACCACTGGAGCCAAAAAGCTTCAGGGACTACAACGTCAGGCCTGCTGCGCCCTTACTGGATGCATGAGTACAGCTCCCACAGCTGCTCTAGAGGTAATGCTGAACCTAACACCACTGCACCTCCACATTCAACAGGAGGCAGCCAAAACAGCTTTAAGACTAAAACAACTGGGATCACTAAAATTCGAGAGGGTAAAACATCTCAGTGGACTACTGGAGGACTGGCTGCACACACCTCTCATTGAAGCTCCATGCGACAAAGTTAAGCCAACCTTCATTTTTGACAAAAAATACAGAATACACCTGATAGACGACATCAGCCCCAAGAAAAGACACAAGGCTCTCCTGATTTACACTGACGGCTCCAAGACCTCATCGGGCACAGGGTCGGGTGTTTTCTCAGAGGACCTCAACATACAAATTGCATCCCCGTTAAGCTCATACAACACGGTCTTTCAGGCCGAGTGCGTGGGCATAATAATGGCGGCTCGGGCAATCGAAACAAGGGAGGTAAAAGACCGCGACATCTTAATTCTCTCTGACAGCAAATCCGTTCTACAGGCTCTCGAGGGCAGTCGCATCACATCGAGCCTTTTACTTGAGTGTCACCACGCCCTAAATACAGTAGGTGCACTTAATACTATTACTATCCAATGGATCAAAGGTCACAGTGGATCACGGGGTAACGATGCAGCCGACGAACTGGCCAGACGCGCATCTGGTTCGACGCCTGGTGGCCCAGAGCCGATCGTGCCTATCCCGACCAGCTGGTTTGCAAGTAAGATCCGTGAACGCACCATAGAACTACACCAACAGAACTGGAGCTCGCTGGACTCGTGTAGACAGGCGAAACTCGCACTGCCGCGCGTGGACGCTCGTCTATCCAGGTCCCTGATACAACTGTGCAGACCGCAACTTCGCCTGGTAACAGGTGCTATTACTGGTCATGGACAATTTAACAGACATCTTTTCAACTTAGGTGTCACGGACAGTCCCCTATGCAGAGGATGCATGGAGGAAGAAGAAACAGCCGCCCACGTCCTGCTGGAATGCAGAGGGGTGGCCCCTTACCGGGCGAGGTACCTCGGCTCGCCGGGCAGCGTCCAGGAAGCGATCACGAACGTGAAAGCCCTTGGAGCGTTCCTGGCTGAGCTGGGCTGGCTGGAATGATCCGGCCATACATCCTCCGACGCAAAATAGGCGCAATAGACGTCGAGTTGCGGAAACCGCCTGCACCGACAAGAAGAAGAAGAAGAAGAAGCTAATTGGCTGCGTCATACATAACAATATACAGGGTCATTTTGAACTTACCATCCAAATTTTGAGGATGTGTTCAGTCCATGAAACTGAACAACTTTCTCTAAGGAACACATGGTTAAATATGTAAAATAAAAATTGACTTTCCATACAAATCAAAGAGATCACGTGATCAATTTAGTATGGGATGACCAAAATTTTCTGGCGAAATTTGACACATGTTTCATAGAGAAAGTTGTTCAGTTTCATGGACTGGACACACAAATTTGGATGGTAAATTCAAAATGACCCGATATACTCACATTTGAGTTAGGAGATAGCCAGTACGCTATAGACCTAACAAGAAGTGGCCATTCAGCCGGTTCGCTGGCAAACATGTGGCCGTGAGGAGCGTCCGGCGCGTGTGTTATCATTTTATACTGCAATTCTGTAAACTTTTCCCAGAAGGTCAACTGAGTTACAGTTGTCGGAATCATTTCCGCGCTAACGATTTCCCGTTCCCTTTCTTTTCTGTCTTCAGCTGAAATAGTAATGAAATTTAAAATAATAATAATCATATCCTTTATTGCACACGAAAACACATTACAAACAAAGAAACAGAACAAAGAAGAAAGTACACAATAGGCGACCTTATTGTTAAACAATCTCTTCCAGGCAACCTTGGGAGAAAGAGATATAAGATACAGGACAATAAGGGAGTGAGTGAGTGCAACTATTTAGAGGACAGTCTAATCTAAATACATACATAAAGTAAAAAGTAGGTAAAAAGTTGCGGAATCTGTTAAACGAACCGTACGCGTACAGTACGAGGCATATATCTTGAAATAGGGTGGGGATTGCGCGGAACACGTATTTTGGGCATGCGTAGCGGTGAGGGGCGCGGGCGGCGGGAGAGGGGCGTGCGCTATTGGTCGCTCACAAGAACACATGCGCAAACTTACCCACTCCGCCGGAAAAATTTCAAGATATATGCCTCTTGTACTGTACGTAAAAATGCAGAATATGTTAATATTACCTACTACTTCTTTTTTATATAACTACAACAAACCTTTAGTATAACGATGTTCTTCTACATTCCAAATAGTGTCTTGGTGAGTGAGGACTTTATCAGCAACGACTTCATGCTGATGAAAGCCCCAAGAAGGCAGTTGTCGCCCGCTATACCGCAGAGCAGAGCCGGAGTCCACGTGCACGAGGCGCACCATGGAGCGGATGCTGTCCCACGTCGCCTCATCGCTGTCCCTGTTCACAATGTCGACACGCCAAAGGTTCTGAGCTGGCATCGATACGTTATAATCGATGTAGCAGGACACTTCCTGTAGAAAAAAATAAATGTACAAACAACATTGATTCCATCTACATTTGGGTGTACAAGATACACGGAATCGGAGCCACGCCTCTTTGGCCTCGACATCACATCAGCGCGGAAAGGGATCGGCATCGCATCGGCCTTTTCACCTTGCCGTCAAACAGGCGTGGTTGCCATGGTTACCGAGGCGAAGCGATGCCATAGCGTTGCAGATGGACTAAGAGACATAGCGCACTTGCGGCCTGGCCGCGCGGCCAGGGGCCCTACCGCCTAACTTAAAGCTTTAGCCAACGCGATAGCAATGCTCTATCCGTCCTTGTCATATCATAACACGATGATAAGGACGGACAGTGCACTGACGTCATAAACCAAAGCCAGAGTTAAGCTTCGTACAGACTGAGGCGAATTCCGCGCGAAATTCGCGAGTGCGATCACGTAACTCAAAGCGATAGCCATAGCCATAGCCATTGTCAAAGAAATTGCTATGGCAATGGCTATGGCTATGGCTATTGCTTTGAGTTACGTGATCAAAATCTGTCAAAATGAGCGACGCGCGCGATTCGCTCGCCTCAGTCTGTACGAAGCTTTAAAGCGATAGAGTTAGACGGTCCGGGGGCAGGTCGCGCGACCTGGCCGCAAGGTGCGCGACCAAACACGCGTCCAAAACTGTCGCTTCAAACTCGTTGTCCGCCGCGGTGTGGCCGCTGGCCGCTGGCCCGTCCCGGAAATAGGTGGACAATTCACAGAGCGACGAAATCCCTATTGTTAGTTTGCCATACTATCATTATTAACAGATCCGGGCACCTCGCAGATTTTCAGTGGTGGGGGTGGGAGTGGTTGAGCAACAAAGGGACTTAAAAGCGATTGAAAGTATACAATTTACAGAGCTCTGGATTTGGTGTGGTATAATAGCAAGCCAACCATGTGTCTAAATTGAATATAACATTGCCAGGAATTTTAACTGATGGAAAAGTAGTGCCAAGCGGCATCAAAATGCGCGAAGAAGTGGTAAAGTTATTTGGAATACCTACATCTTTTTATCCTCTGCTTCAATTAGAATTTCGTTTTTATTGGCCCAAATAGAATAAGTGGTTTTGATAAAATCTCATACTGCTCAAAATTAAAATAATTAAAGACCTGTGACTGAGGCGATACTGGCGCGGCGACATCGTGCGAGTTGAGTGCCCGACTAGTAATGCCGTGCAGCAGCTGCACGACGTCGCCGTGCCGGACGGCGTCGGGCGGCTGCGCGACGGCCAGCGACGGCTGCTCGGGCCGCTTCACGATCCACCAGTTGTTGACGTCCTTGAAGCTGTAGCACGTCACCTGCTGCTGGTGCGACGAGCCGCGCTTGTCCGCGTACCGCACCGGGTACACGTGCGCGTGCGAGTGCAGCCAGCACGTGCGCCCGTGGGTGTGCCTGAAGTGTATCACCTTCCATTATAGTATGTTTATGCTTAAAGTCTGTTCATCCTTACTTGTCCTATATGGTAAACAATCTTCACCAACTCTTTATTAAAATAATCATTTATAAAATACAACAAATGATTTTCCACACATAGATTACGAAATAAATTTAATAAATTAACAACAATTTCATAAAGTTACTAACATATTTTTAAATAACGATTTAAGTCACTGACATGCAATTTTTTATTTTATTTAACTATATGCAGGTCAGTGATTTAAGTTTGTGGTCGGTAGGCGTTGGCTCTGGCTACTAAAGACGTATGACAACTGTCAAAAACTGTTTACTATAAGACAAGTAAGGATGGTCTTATACATATTTATAATACATATCTTGCTTACTCGTATTTATACAAATAATTTATTATTATTAGCCTCTTGCATCAGACAGTCTTTGTTATTCAAGTATTTGGGCTTTGTTTACATATTGTAGGTCTGATTGCCAATCGGCAAAGGCCTCCTCCAACCTTTTCCACTCCCACCGGTTCTCCGCCACTCTGTTCCAGGTAACTCCTGCTACTTTTCTGATGTCGTCGTCCCACCTCTTTTGTGGTCGACCTCTCCTTCTGTAGCCCTCTCTGGGGTACCACCGTGTAATGAGTTTACTCCATTTATCCCTACCTCTCATCATATGGCCTGCCCATCGCCACTTGAGCCTTCTTATTTTATAGGTGATATCTTGAACTTTAGTCCTGTTTCTAATATGTTGGTTGTGTAGTCTATCCAATTTCTTTACATTCAACATACTTCTTTCCATTGCGTGTTGGCATGTTGCTAGTTTCTTTGTATTGTTTTGTGTTAAAGCCCAAGTTTGACTGCCATACATTAGTACAGGTAGTATGCAAGTATTGAATAGTCTACTTTTCAAATGTATGTCAAGCGTTTTGTCCTTCATTATCTCTTTCAAGCCCCAGTATCTTTTCCAGCCATTAGCTATTCTTCTGTCAACTTCTTTGTTCACACAATCGTTTTGTGTCATTAATTGTCCCAAATAAATGTATTCGTCTGTGTAGTCGATTTGTGTAATTCCAACTTTTATGGTGTTCTTCTCTCCATTTGTCATTACCCTCGTTTTTTCGGGATTCATTTTCAGGCCCACCTTCTCACTCTCCCAAGCCAGCTGATTTATCATTATGTTCATGTCTTCTGCGGTTTTAGCGAATAACACTATGTCGTCAGCGAATCTTAAGTGTGTAAGTTGGTAGCCATCCACATTGATGCCCAAATTATCCCAGTTTAGAGATCTGAATACTGATTCCAATACGGCTGAGAACAGTTTTGGAGACAATGGGTCTCCTTGCCTTACACCTTTTTTCACATTGAATGGGTCTCCCTTCTTTTCCAGCTGGATTCTCGCTGTACTGTTCTTATATATATTTCTGATCAGTCGGATGTATTTGTGTTCGATCCCTTGGTCTTTAAGTGTTTCCCATATTTTTTCGTGTATCAATGAATCGAATGCCTTGGCATAATCGATGAAGGCTATATAGTATGTGAGCTGGTATTCATTGTATTTTTCTAGTATCTGACGCACAACATGTATGTGGTCTATCACTGAGTAGTCTTTGCGGAAACCTGCTTGTTCGATGGGCTGGTGTTCGTCTAATTTCCCTTCTATTCGTTTTAGTACAATCTTTGCGAATATCTTATATATATTTGACATATTGAAGCAAACTAAGGCAATCTTGATACCTATCCTAACAGACTTATTTAACAACATTGTAAGGACTGAAACCATCCCAAAACAATGGACGGAGTCAAATATTATCTTGCTATACAAAAAGGGAGATCAATACGACATTGGCAACTATCGTCCCATCAGCCTTATGTCAAATACAAATAATAATTTATAAAAAAAAAAAAAAAAAAAACCGCTCTCAACATTGAGAGTCGATTACAAGAACAGCATCTGAAGTATGATCTAAAGATAGCTGTCAACTTTGAGGGTGGTTTATAAATACGGGCATTAGTAATGTTCTTCTATCTCGAGAAGACCATTTTGCTATGGATGTGTTAGGCGTGCACATGCACATTGTTTTAGTGTGCGTCTGATCGCGATCTCGTATTACGCACAACAAAATAATGTGCATGTGCACGCCTAATAACATTTACACAAAATGTTCTTCGTGAGATAGAACTACTATTTGAAAGTTGTCATATGTCTTATAAACTTAAATCGCTATTTAAAAATGTTATTTATCTTAATAAATCAAATTGTCATTACTTAATAACTAATGATATCTTTCGTATTCTATGTATGAAAAACCATTTGTTGTATTTATAAATGATTATTTCAATAAAAAGTTGGGTAAAGATTGTTTACCAAATTGGACAAGGATAAACAGACTTTACTGGCATGCCAGTTATTGAATTTTATAAAGGAATCTTAATGCACTGTTTGTTACTGATATCTCAGGTTGTTATATTATTTATTTATTAGCCCCAAAGTAAAACTTATCAGATTTTGAGAATATTTTTTACCTTAATGTAATTTGTGATCCATGTGCTACATGTAGAGGCTGTCCTCGAGTGATACTAGCAAGTCCACCTTGTAAAGATGCTTGAAAGGCACTTGTCATAACACTGTCATGTGGCCCGGCTTTTGGTAGCATCTTCAAGTGGAGATAAAATACTCCAACATATACTGATAGTGGTAAAATTATTAAAATTAGCAACCTCCATAAACTTGAAAAGGCTATAAGGAAACCAGACTTGGGTTGACTCATTTGCTGCCAAATTTGACGACCAACTAAGAAAATTGCCAAATAATAAGTGTATAGCCCTGAATATTTCACACTGAAACAAAGTAAACAGAAGGATAAGTATTTGCATTTTAATTAAATTATATTATTTAAACACACACACACACTCAATATTATTTAAGCTTATTATTTCTAAAATACTTACGAAAAGCAGCATCCAAGACATAAAGCTCCTATACAAAGGTAAACCACGCTAGCAGCACCAGCTTTCCGTATACTTTTCATGATGCACAAAATTCCACACAATCCAAACAATATCTGTATACTTTCCAAGAGCATAAATCTTGACTGTGCCAGAAAACAATTTTCTAAAACAATAGCAGCACACTGGCATTAGTAAGCATTGTATAAAGGCGGAAACATACTATTCTGTCATGTTGTGTTGTGTCATGACAGAAGTGTATCGGTTTCATACATTTAGATTAGTATGGCTAAAAACACATTATTACAGTGTGATGTGTTGATAAGATTGTTGTATAACAATGTTTGTTCCGAAAAATTAAAAAAAAGACTTTACATACAAAACTCAATCAGTTGTTCGGACGTTTGTAAAGAAAGTCTTTTTTTGTCTTTTTTTTAAATAAGTGCAGAACAAAATTAAATGTTAGTTTTTATTATTTTAATCATTTACTAGGTTGTTTTACAACAACCTCGCAGGAGTACATTATTAGTAGCCCTGTTATACAAATATGTGAATAAATCATGCTTCACACATAAAATAACATAGGTGTATGTTACAAAGAAACAAATTAATATTCTTACCAAACAAAACCAAAATTGCAGCTAAAACAGCAGTCCACTGGTAGCATGTCAGTTCCAGCATAAATTGATATGTCACAGAAACGAGCAAACTCCCTGCCACAGCTGGTATCAATCGTAAAGCTTTCACAGGCACATTTTCAGTGTACGGTGTTCCAATTCTATCAAAAGTGAAATTGCCATCATATCCTGCAGCACGTCCTGCTAAGTACAGCAACTGTTTGCCCAGCGGTGGATGTGCATCAAAGAAGAATACTCCTTTTGTATATAAAGAAACGTAACGCCCATAATGTAACTCATCAAACCTGCAAAAGGACAATCACTAACACTAGTTCTGTAATCAGAAACAAAGTTATTCAAAGAATAATATTACACTATTACATAATATTATGTATCTTAATATAAATTATTAAATTTACTTACACAATGTAATTAGGTTCACTCAAGTTATACAACCTTGTTGCTAAAGCAAGTACTAGCAGACTCATACATACTATATCAATTTTGAGGTGAAGATAAACACTCACTGGCCCATCTTCTACCTGTTTAGTGTATAATATCTCCTCATTGCTCCCAACTACCTGTCCATTGACCTTTAAAAATTACACATTTACTTTTAATTTTTTTTTTAAATCTGATTGTTATTTTAACTTTATTACTGGAATAATGCGATGCGTGGAAATCGAATTGTTAAATATTTTATTTGATTTATTGCTTTATGAGCTTATCCTGCCAGACTTTCACTAAATCATGATAATGGGAAAGTGGACTTGAAAATTGGGATTACTTCATAATAATTTAGTTAGTCTTCCTGGAATAATAAAACGTTGTTGACTACTCACTTTTTTTTCATTATTATCATTTATTTTGGAATTTTGGTCAGAGCTACCCTCATTCATAATTTTATTGACCTTATTTTTCTTCGATTTATGCACTTCCTTGGTTTCTAACTCCATCGCAATATTATTTCTTATAAAAACATCTTATCAATATAAATAAGAGGTGTGTAATTTAAAATAGAAAGAATTAAAAACTTTTCAAAATTAAAATGACCATTGTTTGTTTTGTTGACGTGACGTCTTTGATAATAGACAATAACTGTTTTTGTTAGTGGTGGGCGAAAGGTAAAAATGAGATCAATCATAGACTACAGGGTCTACTATTCAATTAATTTTTAATCGATTTTGATTGAAGGGATATAAAATGATCTCTTTTAGGCGACCGACGGCTACACGCGTGGTAAATGCTGAGATCCATCAGTATTTAATCAGGGGTTTATTTCATAAAATAATTTACAAGTACAGTAATTTAACATAGTCGTAGTTTATTGGGGTAAAATTATGTTTTATAATCAACTAGCGGCTGCCCGCGACTTCGTCTGCGTGGAAAGATTTTTTGCTATCCCTCGGGAACAATACATTATTTCGGGATGAAATGAAAGGTATCCTATGTCCTTCTCTGTACCCCTAAGAACGTGTATGCAAAATTTCATGATGATCGGTTCAGTAGTTAAGACGTGAAGGTGTAACAAACAAACAAACAAACGGACTTTCGCATTTATAATATTAAGTAAAGAAGTAAGGATAAGAAACAAAATTCTCCCCAATAACAACAATGGTAAATTATTGTAATAAATTTACTAATATTTTATTAAATAGGCCCCTGATTAAATACTGATGGATCACAGTATTTACCACGCGTTTAGCCGTCGCCCTAGTTTAGTTCATAGTTTAACCCGTCACTCACATGCGCGCAAAGGTTCGCGAATACGTGAACCCACATGTGTAGGACGACCTTCGCGAATGACTTCGCGAAGTTTTCGAGACATTCATACCTTCCCAAGCTGTGTCGGTTTTTTGACGTACATCAATGCAAAGGTTCGTACAATGTACGAACCTTTGCGCGCATGTGAGTGACCGGGGGCCCTACCGCCTATCTCAAAGCGATAACAATGCTCTATCCGTCCTTGTCATATCATAACACGATGACAAGCACATTAACCCATTAACTAATTTATATTGAGATAAATTAATTTATTAATTAATTAATGAGCTTGTATTTAAAGCATTTGTTTTGAAAACTTAAGAAAGAATTAAAATTCTATTAATTTATACTAAAAATATTGTGCACTGACGTCATAAACTTTAGCAATTGGAAAGCTTTTTGAGTTAGGCGGTAGTATAGTTGTAAAACAGCGGTTGTTATCGGATAGTTATCTAAAGCAGCCGATAATATCGTATAGACAGCGGCTGACAACCGGCTGCTTATCCGACTCAATACCAAAAGGTCTTACAACTTTTACAATTCCTGAGTCGAAATTGTTATAATATACGAGTCGTTAAATGCAAATAGGTATTTTTAGTAAATGAAATACCTACTCTGTCATGATGAATTCGTGGGCGATGAATTTGTAGAACATCAAACTGGAAATTCTGGTGTTCTCGTCAATTTCTCTGCACCACAAAACTGTTTACTGGTTACTGTAACATTTATAGTAAGTAGGTAGTATGTAGATAGACAAAAATAATCAATTAGGACATAAAACGGCTTTAATAAAACATAGACATGTTTCAACTGTAGCCAGCCGCGGTTTATGACTAAGATAACAACCGCCTTCACATCTATAGGCGGTAGGCCTGCGGGTTACGGCGACCGACGGCTACACGCGTGGTAAATACCGTGATCAATCGCCATAGAGTAAATAACCATGGATAGTAAAATATTGAACATTCTGTAAAAATTACTTCCCATGGTTAAAATTTACTCTATGGCGATGGATCACGGTATTTACCACGCGTGTAGCCGTCGCCTAATGTAGCCCCTAAAGACGATCGAGCATGACCAGCACGCGTAGCATGACCACCTCGAGAAAAGACTCGACTCAGAGAACAATGGCTTGTCTACACGGAAACGTTACTTTTGTCGACAAAATTGACGTTTCGGTGTAGACAAGCCATTGTTCTCTGAGTCGAGTCTTTTCTCGAGGTGGTCATGCTACGCGTGCTGCATGGCTTGTCAAGCACATACACGTAATTACCTCCTATAGCACCACTACTATTTGGGGGCGTGGCCTACCTACCTTTGATAGGCCACGCCACTTTTAGTGGTCGTTCTACGAGCTCAAAATTAATGGAAAACCGCGAATCGATGTACAGCATAGCCGTTTGGTACACATATACTTGAGGTGAAAACAAAATTTCGGACCCGCAGTTCTTAAAAATTCTTCCCTTAGGAGAGTAGTTATGGTGTCATCTTTTTTTTTAATAGGGAAAAAAAATTGTTCTAAAACCTATCGTGTATCGAATGAAAGGGCTTTCTGAGCTGGTTTTAAAAATATATCACATAATTACATTTCGGCATTTGTTTTAAAATAAGCAAAAAAGAAATTTCCAAAAATCCCATACAAACGTAAGTTTGGGCAAATATTAGAAAAAAATACTAAATGTAAATATTTTCAAAATTGCTTTCTTGTGATTTGTTATGAGGATATTATATAACTCTTAAGGTGTATTCTAAAAAAAGAATTTAACCACATCGGATCTGAAAGAGCCCAAACTTGATATGTTTTGAAAATGTTTTTTGGTTTAATTTAAAACAAGTGGTTGAAATGTAATGATGTCATACATATTTATAACCGGCTCAGCAAGCCCTTTCATTCGATACCATATACGATTGGTTTTAGAACAAAAAAAATTTTCCTCGTACAAAAAAAAGATAGCACCATAACACCTCTCCTTAAGGGAAGAATTTTTAAAAACTGCGGGTCCAAAATTTTGTTTTGACCTCAAGTATACGTGTACCAAACGGCATTGCTGTACATCGATTTGCGGTTTTTTTAATCGTACGAGTAGGACTATTTGATGTCACTAGCTACTATCCCCGTCAATTGGTAATGCACCAATTGACGGGTGGCCATGGTTTTAACCTCAAAAACGAAAAACAATTGTAAAACCTAGGTCCTATCTTTTTGAAAATAATAATTCAATAATTAATTTATTACCTATTACAATTTTCTTGTTTAATGACATTTTTTTAGTTACAGATCACGTCAACGTGGATGTTAATGTGACAAGGTTCCAGCGCATTACCAATTGACGGGGATAATTGAGTTTAGCTAAGGTCTAGCTCATAGAAATAGAATGTCAAAGAACAACAAAGTCAATAAACAGGTGATCCGAAAACGAATGCATACATTTTATATGGGATACATAAAATATGACTTAGATTCATAAAATATGACTATATATAGCAAAGGAAATTAATAAACTATGTTCCATACTGTTTTCTTCGTCGATAAACGAATAAATGTAGCGAAATTTGGTTTTAAAGAAATGTGTGGGAATATCTTATTTACCTGTGAAAACTGTGATTACTTGGATTGTTTCTTTTTGTCACATCACAATTACTTAGAGCACAAGACACCATGGCTCCACGATACCTTTATTTTAAATTCTAATTAATTTAACAAATATTTTAAACAAACTGTGATTGCTCATTTGCTAGGCGGGACGCTAGGGGCTCTTACTGTAAAAAATGTTGGCACATGTCACTTGCTCCTTTGTCTCTTTTTTACATAGACCGTGTCTGTATGATGTTAAGTTCTCTTTTCCACGCTTTGTTGGTCTTCTTGAGTGCAGCGAAAATTTTTCTGTCTTTGGTTGCAACCATGTTATACCTACTTGTTTGTGTATAAACAATTAAAAAGGCAGTGCGAATTAAAAAAAATTTAGGCCGGACGGCCGGCCGGGGCCTGTTGTATTTTTAAAACAAAAAACTAAATTATATTTAGTGATACGCTGTTGTGCGAGATTTAAAATTTCAAACAGTTCATTTTGAATTTTTTTCATTTAAATATTTTGTATTCTAATAGAAAAGTAGAGTGTTTAACACGGGTGAAAGGCATTAATTCCATACTCGAACTATTATGGGCATTGTTTCCTTTCAACCCTTGCATAACAATCTACATAATAAAACTTTTAATAATTAAATAATTAAAAACAAATTTGCGCATAGCGCTAAATTGGGCTAGTTAATGAAAGTAGTAATTTTTTTACTATTACTTTGTCATTGACATTAATTGGCTATTGGTTATACATTAATTGGTGTCCGTATGATGTGAACTTCTCTTTTCCACGCTTGGTTGGTCTTCTTGAGCGCAGCGAAAATTTTTCTATGTCTATGGTCAAGCTGCTACTAGACGAACAAAATGTGATTGACAATCCTTTATGTGCTTGACAAGCCAAGCTCTACCGTTTAGGTATGGTCTCCACTCTTCTATTCTTTTTTCCTACTCTGTGAGTGAATTGACTTTGACAATAATTGTCAAAGTCATTTTGACACTACGGCTAGGCTCGGCTCGGCTCGGCGGGATTTTATTTAATTTGTTATTTGAGTACATACATATTGCATTTATTTTTTAATAATTGTAAATATCCTAACTTAACATATTTCAGGCGTCATTTATTTACAATGGCGGATTCTAATACTTGTTCGATAGTAGTATGCCCTGTATGTAATCGTGAGTTTGCAAAAAATTTGATCGAAGAACATGTCAACAAATGTTTATTTCTCAACACTCCGGAACAAAGTGGGTGTAAACGATCTCCTAAACGCAGAAAATTAGATTCGTCTGCTGTGGCCCAAACAAAAAAGGTTTTGATGGTATGTTTGAACTTTGAAAATCTCAGTGATGATTAGTTTTTCCATTTGCTAAATATAAGTTTACAACAAAAATATTTTAGACTGTCTAGACTAGAACTACGTACCTCACGTTAAAATTTAAAATCTGCAATTATTTGATTTTAAATAACAACATTAAAAAACGGGTTTCCTAATAATTTTCTCAAAAAAGCCTCAAAAAAAATCATAAGAAAGGGTGTTCCTAATTTTATGATGAATAGAACAACCTCTATGATTTTATAAAGTTTTACATCGAGAGACTAGTTGATGGGTACTTGGATTGGTTGGTAGGTACTTAAAGGTTCAATTTATTTCAGGAGAAAAATGAGACTATGAAATCATCTAGTAAACATCAAAAAGCAGCAGCTAATATAAGTATATCTGTTCCTCTGGCTGAACACGTGCGGCCGGCACAGCTGAACGACATGGTTGGGCATACGGAAAGTTTCGGACCAGGAACTATGTTGCATTCAATGCTGGAACAGAAGAAGATTCCTAATATGATTTTATGGGGACCCCCTGGCTGTGGAAAGGTTACTAATTAGTTATTATTGGTAAATACTAAATTAAATAAAATGTTACTTCAATGGAACAGAATTCAAATCTGGCAAATAAACTGTGTTGTAAAGCTGTGCTTGATTCTAATGAATGGGTCTCCAAACTTTTTAGCATAAGGGCCAGAGTCACCAGACTAAATCTTCCATGAAGTCCCAAGGGCCAGGTTCTAGCTATCTCATCGTAACAACATACTGTAAATTACAGTATTGTTGGTACGATCCGGCTTGCTTTCGTAAGCCGGATTGTTGGTGCTCGCGAGCCAGAGCTGACCTGGGGGGCGTAGTTTGGAGACCCCTGCTCTATAGAGTTGCCAAAAATCTAAAGTGCCACTTTCTATAAAATCATAAATAACTTGGCAACACCACAGATAATATAATACTATACTAGTAACACTAATTTCTACTCTTTCTGGCCAAGCTGTAACTCTATCTATTACATTCTCAAGGTTTTGTTTACAGCTAGCTAGACTAATTTTGATAGAGATACATATAAAAATAGTTAGATTAAGAAACAAACATGTCAATGAAATTACACACACATGAAGTGTGCAAAAGTTAAATACCTACCTATCTTATAAATTGTTGGTTCTCATGCAGTTGAAATTAAAGTAGATAATGATCTTCTATTTCTAGACATCATTAGCTAATGTGATTTCAAACATTTGCAAAGAGAGTGAAAACTTGAGATTTGTGAAGATGTCTGCTACGATGGCTGGTATCAATGATGTAAAGGAGATTGTCAAAATTGCAAAGAATGAGACTCAGTTCAAAAGGAAAACTATTCTATTCATGGATGAGATTCACAGGTTTTATTCATTATATTATTACTGGGGAAATATTTTGAATTAAAAAGTAATTTTATGTATTAACTAATTACTGAAGCTTCTTTTGAAAAAAAAAATGTTAAAAGTGCAAGAATTATAAAGGTCCGGTTCCACTTGAGCTAAGCTATGCTATGTTGCTAAGGATGTGTCCGATTTACACCAATAGGATTGCTTTATTTTCAAAATAGCCTGACGTATTTTCAATAGAAAGCAATCCTATTGGTCTGAATCGGACAAATCGACAGCAACATAGCATAGCTTAGCTCAAGGGGAACCGCAACGTAAGCGTGTAATTGAATTTTACAAGTTCAAATTTGTTATAATTTTCAGATTCAACAAATTGCAGCAGGATACTTTTTTACCACATGTAGAAAACGGAGCAATTACACTTATAGGGGCTACTACTGAAAATCCATCATTCAGCTTAAACAATGCCTTACTTAGCCGCTGCCGCATCATAACTATGCAGAAATTATCTGTTCATGATGTGCTAGAAATATTAAAGCGAGCTGTTAAAAATAATAATAAAGTTTTTGTTAAGGATTCAAACAAGTGTGTTGAGAGCATGACAGAGGATGATATTCCAAGGTGACTTCTCCATCATTTTTTATTCTCAATTATCAAATTTGCAAAACTTGTACTAAATACAAAACAGTAGTTTCTTGACTGCATACCATTTTAGAAGTTAGTATGATGCAAAAACTTAATGTATTTTTGAGAAATGATAATTTTTAGAATAATAGTAGAAGAACAATCGCTGCAATGGCTGGCAGAAATTTGCGATGGCGACGCCAGAATCGCGCTGGGTGCACTCGAACTGGCTATTTTGTCTCGAGATACTGAGGATGACATGTGTAAAAATGGCCCAACTGTTATCTCCCTGGATGATATTAAAAATGGTATTAAGGTAGGTACCTATGTGAAGTAATTTTTTTCAATTCATTGTTTTAAAATTGTTGTTGACTCCCAGTGGCAGTGGTAAATGTTTGGGTAACTGTCTCTGTGATCTATTCCATTCCAAAGCTATCTACATTTCTACTTAAAAAGCTACAATATAAACTACAGTTTAAGCCATGAAAATCGCAGTTAGGGTTTCGTTCCCGGCTATTCCCGTGAAGACTATCGATTCCGATTTAGGGAAATAAATAAAACATTCAAAAGTTTTGAATTACGAACTGCGTCACGGCGCGCGCGCATGTTACTCTGTTTCGCTTGGTAGCTGGTTAGCATTGTTGCGACGTGATTGCGACCCGAAAACGGACTCGGAAATCTTTAAGTAATGGGGAATGTCCGAAAAAAATCAATTTGGCTGAATATTTTTTTATAGGTAGGAATAAGCTCCCTTAGTAATAGAAAAAAGATTCAGAATTTTCGGTTACGTATAAATAAAAATAAAAAATAAATTTACTTCGACTTCACAAATATAAGAAAGTAACAGCAGAATGGAGATTGTACCTTTGCTACCACCTGTCACAACCACAACATACTATTACTTGCTGTGGTTGTGGCAGGTGGTGGCAAAGGTATAATCGCCATTCTGCTGTTACTTTCCTACATTTGTGACGTCGAAGAGACTTTAATTTATTAAAAAAAATTGACGCAACTGAAAATTCTGAAACTTTTTTCTAAAACTAAGGGAGCTTATTCCTACCTATAAAAAAATATTCAGCCATTTTTATTTTTTTCGGTCATTCCCCATTGCTGTTTTTTAAACCGACCGACGACGTCCACTGAGGCACAGAAAGACTTTTTTCAGTAACTGGTAATTTCCCAACAAAACTAGAAGTCAGCTTCTCGATAAGTTTAAATTCATTAAAATGGTTGAAGTCTTATTTTTTTTGTTCATAAATGAAAATAAAGAAATTTTGGATTTGATTTTTTGTAATTTCAAGAAACCCACAGATAAAAATCTATGTTTTTTTCCCTTATGTACATTCTGGGTAAGGTAATTTTTGGGAAATGGACATTTCAGAAAATGTACCTTTTGAGACCAGTGTACATTATGGGAAGTGAACATTTTGAACCTGAAAGATTTAAAAATGTCCACGTAGACAAAGTGGTGGGCGGCCACTAGTTTTTATAAAAATTAAAAGTATACTTTATCAATACAATAACATACAAATTGCTTTTTAAGCGTTGTTTAGGTAATGTAAGTTTTAGGCATCAGCTATTTAGGTCAATTGCTTTTTAAACTTTCTGCATCTTAGGGAATATCAGTTTTAGGCATTTTGCTTTTAAGCCAAATTGCTTTTTAGACATTGATTTTAGGCATTTTGCTACTTTGACATTTTGCGTTTTAGATGTCGCGCTCATAAGGGGTGTTTTTTAATCCCGATTCCCGGGATTTTCTTTTGTTTTTGTTGCCGGGTCCCAGGATTGTCCAAAAGATATAAAAAAAACCCTGATCAAAGTTCAAGCCTTTTTGCAAACTTTACAAGGTTTGCACACAGGCATGATTTATTCGAGCGTTTGTCCTCATGTGTTTTTCAGAGGACTCATATGTTATATGATAAAAAAGGAGAGGAGCATTACAATACTGTATCGGCGATACATAAGTCCATACGAGCAGGCGACGACAATGCAGCTCTGTATTGGACGACCAGAGCTCTGCACGGGGGCGAGGACCCGTTATACATCGCGCGGCGGCTCATACGTGCAGCCAGTGAAGATATTGGTAATATTTTTCTTGAAAAGAACGAGTGACCCTTCGTTAACTGATTATAATAAAATATTGATGCTATGTAAGGTGGAACAAAATAGGGAACATGCATATATTTTTTATCAAAATCAAAAGTAAGTATATCTAATGCATCAGAATATAATCAACTGTAAAATTAAAACTTTTCTCTTGCGTTATTTTCACGTGATACAGTTACTTGAAATTAGCACGCAGCAGTGCCCGCCGTTTTCGGCATAGAGCATTTTTGCTCTATACAAGACGGTCATGAACATAGAGTACATTATTATACTAGAGGTCATGAACTGACGATGTGACCGACTATGATTTCGGCGCGTTTATTATGGAGTAAGCCAAGAATTTTCAAACATCTCCCTAAATTTTGCGTTTCAGTACATATGTGTCAGACAAAATATTATTTCTTATTCGATATTCTGACTGTTAGTGCATTATATCCAATAAAAAACCGGCCAAGTGCGAGTTAGACTCGCGCACGAAGGGTTCCGTACCAAAAAACGGCAAAAAGAAATACGTTTGTGATATGGGAGCCCCCCTTAAATATTAATTTTATTCTGTTTTTAGTATTTGTTATTATATTTATAGCGGCAACAGAAATACATCATCTGTGAAAATTTCAACTTTCTAGCTATCACGGTTCATGAAATACAGCCTGGTGACAGACAGACAGACGGACAGCGGAGTCTTAGTAATAGGGTCCCGTTTTTACCCATTGGGTACGAAACCCTAAAAATGAAAAAAAAACCCGTTTTGTTCTCCTGATTTCATCTTATGATAAAACCACATAAAACTAAAATGAAAAAAACCTCACCCATACAAAATGTATTTACATAATTTTTTGGAAATAGCCTTATAAAGCCGAATAGAGACCATCAAACTGAACAACTTTTACTATGGAATCAACTCTGAAATCGCTGAAAAAAAAAACTGCTGTTTCATACAAAAATTAATAACGAGAATATCGAAATGTATGAAACAGCTGATTTCTTTTCGCAATTACTTATGTGCCGGACTACAGCTGCGCCACAAAAAAAATTAAATCTGACTTTTTGACTATGCCACGATGAAGTCGATAGTTTGTCGGAATTTGTTGCACAAAAACCAGAAGTTGTCAGTCTTGATAGGTGTGGCGCAGCTGTAGAGACGTCTCAGTTCCGACAAACGATGTACTACTAGACTTCATCATGGCATAGTCAAAAAGTCAGATTTCCAACTTTTTTTGTGGCGCACCTTTCGCGATTTCAGAGTTGGTCCCATCGTAAAAGTTGTTCAGTTTGATGGTCCCTATCAACCATATTCGGCTTTATAATGCTATTTCCAAACAACATGTATAATGAATGCGTATTTGTGAACAGTATGCTGAGCAACACGGTCTAAGGTACAATAGTAAGAAGAGCCAATTTATGCTCTTTACAGGAAATAACAGAAAACCTTGCTCAGTACCGTCCATAACCTTGAATGGAGCAGCCTTAGATCGTGTTTCTCAGTTCAAGTATCTTGGCCATATCCTCTCTGAGGATTTGAAAGATGACCTTGATATCGAAAGAGAAAAAAGGGCGTTATCAATTCGCGGCAACATGATAGCACACAAGTTCCATCGGTGTACTGTTAATGTTAAATTGACACTTTTTAAGGCATATTGCCAAAGCTTTTATACCAGTGGCCTTTGGAACTCTTTCACACAAAAATCGTATAAGGCCCTTAGGGTACAATATAATAATATTCTCAGGGCTTTGTTGAAGCTCCCACGCCACTGTAGTGCCTCAGGTATGTTTGCCGACGCACACAGAAGACTTTTTCGCAATCATACGCAAGAAAACAGCGTCAATAATGCAGCGAGTGCGGGGGAGCAGCAACAAAATCCTGGGGATGATTGCCGAGAGGTTGGACTCGGCGCTGTATCACAGGTTCATCGACTTGCATGTCAAGCGTGCAGGTCGATGATACCTTTTCATCCTAATTTATCTCTAATCTTTTATGTAACTAACATAGCTTTAAGATGATTGTTACTAACCCTATGGACTGTAATTGTCTGAAATAAAATGATATAATAATAATAATATATTAATAAAAAAAATCTTATTTCTAGGTATAGCCGATCCTAATGCTCTTGTAGAAGCTGTTGTTTGTTTGCAAGGCTGTCAGCATATAGGGATGCCAGAATGTGACGTTTTATTAGCACAATGTGCTGTGAGACTTGCTAGAGCTCCGAAGAGTCAAGAGGTTTACAGAGCCATGAAGAGTTGCCAACGACATTTAACAGACGCTAAAGGACCATTACCACCAGTTCCTCTTCATCTAAGAAATGCGCCTACAAAACTTATGAAACAACTAGGTAGGTACATATTCTGTCAATATTCAAGAAAAGTTAGTTTCTTGTTAGAAAACTCCAAATACATTTTTTTTTTAGTTGCACATACATACTTAGGTACTTTGCAATAAAGGCAGTCACCGAAAGACAATCGTCTACTATACACAGCTAAGGTATTTAGATACTCAGAAAACACATGTTCATCTATCCACCCCATCAAACTATCAAGTGTGAAGGGGTGGAACACGAACATGCGTTTTCCGAGTATCCACCTCAGGGTGGATAAACGGAATAAGCCTTACACACTCGAGTAATCAGATTTTCGCTACGGCTTTCCTTTCTCGGGATCAGCTGTAGAGAAAATACAGCCTAGTCTAGTCACACTTTTCACCGAACTCATTTCTGTTCTGAACAAATATTCCTGTTTTTTATAGGTTACGGAAAAGGGTATAATATGTTAAATAAGGAAGAGTCTGGCCTTACTTATATGCCTGAAAGCATGGAAGATTTTAATTTTTTCAATACCTGTGGAGATTAAATAATGTAAATAAATAAATAATAATAAAATGTGATATTAAAGGAAAGTTATGCTAATGTCAATGTTTTATTTGTTTTAAGACAATCTCATTTCGCAATTATGTGACATGGTAAAAACTTGTATTTACAAGACACACAAACGGTAACTTTACAAATTTACTTAAAATTGTAACTTTTTTACATTGACGGCATTTGCCAAATTTTCGATCCTAACCTTATAAAAATAAAATAACATTATTCTTAATATACAACATTAACTACTGCACGTTGTGCACAAACACGCCATAATAATTTACATCATTTTCAACTAGGTACAGGCTACACACTTGATTTATCCAGATATTTTAATTTTGTTTTCCATAAACACGATTTAATTTTTTTTTCTAAATGCTATTGCTACGTGCTATAACTCTACATAAAATAAGAAGATAGGTGGTGGAAGCAAGACAAAAGTAATAGTCACAGGTCCATTTAAAATGGACCTGTGATGTTTTCGAAGTAACTTTAGTCGATTGTTTGATTTAAGTAAGTACAATAGAATCTTAACTACCTAATCTTACATAAAACCTAGCCTACAATTTTATAAGCGAAAATCTAACTAAAAAAAGAGTCAGACTTCTAATTTCGACTCCTAATCTTACTGAAACAGTGAGTCTGTTGTGTCCAAAATTATTATAAAAATAATACCATAATAAATAACAGTATAACATGCTTACATATGTTCGTAAAATAGGTTATACTATAAAGACAAAATTATACAAGTAGAACGTTTATAAAACCTACTATTGTATAATTATAGAATATAATAGCTGATGCGAAAATTTATTGGATTAAAAGACAAAGTCAGGACCAGCCATGTCGATAGCAAAGCGAAACTTGTCGCGTTGAGTTTTGTTGTAAATTTTCTCAATTGGGACGTCATGTTTTTTACACCTAAAATAACAAAAAAGGCAGATAATATCTTTTGTATCTTAGGTTTTGGCAATTTGTAGTGGTGTGCATTGATTTAATTGGAGTTAAAACATACCAAGCCACTGAGATACGAGGATCCAAATAGTTGAGCTTAGAGGTGCCCAAGGAAATAGTTTTGTTTTCATCACGGTCTGTCTCTTGCAATTCAAGTTTCTTAAGTTGATCTCTCAGACGTTCCAAAGCTTTCTTTTTCTTATCACACAACATCTTCTCCTTCACGGAGCCCCGCTTGGCGGCCTTGGCAGCCTGCCGTAAATTTTCTTCAGCTTCATCTACTTGATCACGTTTTGCTTGGATTTTCTCTTTCAAAGCTTCCATTGACTTGGAATACCCTGAAATGTTTTTTTTTTAAAGTTGTAATACAAAATGGCTAAAATTATGTAGAGTAAAAAAGAAAATGTTATGATAAAAATCCAATATTACCCTTAGGAACAGCTCGTTGATGGTTACACAGAATAGCTACAGCACGGTTAGCTCTATTGTATGCTAGAATTTTTTCAGGTATTGAGGCATCACCGTCTGTCAGCTCATCTAATTGTCTCTGTAATGTAATCGAGGCATTGTAGGTACGGAAAACTTTTGCAGTTAGGCCTGGCATCAGATCTTTCAAGTGTTCATTGAGTGTTTGTGTATTTAGCATGTCAAATAGATCATCATTGTCTTCTTTGCTTTCCATGAATAACTCGAGATTCTTAAATACTCTCTTTTCCACTGGCACCTCATTGTAATATCTGATAGAATCTTTACCCAGGAAGTCAAATACAACGACATACTCTTTGCCATCTTTTTCCCTATGCAGTTCTATGTGTTCTACCCGCAATGAACAGCAACCCACAGTATCAGCTTGATCGTCATCTTTTTCATTACCAGCTCTCAGTGCAAGCCGATCAATAAAGTACAAGGCGACTGCCCTTTGACGGACTCTCATTTCTCTGGCTTTCCAATCATTGCGGTAGTTTTTTCTGATGGTATCTATACACTTGTGTAGCTTTCGTGCTGTTTCATATTTCTGCCAGTCCTTTTCACCTTTAAGTTTTGAACTTGGGTTTAACATAACATATTTTGCTAGACCTTGAACATTTTCAGTCCAAGAGGCCAACCATGTGACTGAGTTGTCATGTCGTACTTCCTTCCACTTACGGCATGGAGGTGGTTTGGGTACTTTACTGTCCTTAGAGCAATTGATGATAACATCTTCTGGCATAACGCGCTTTTTGAGCATACCCATTTTAGGGTGTTCACCTCGTCCTCTAAATAAGCCAGGGGGCTCTATTCTGAAATTGCCAATTTTTTCTTTATGACTATCTATAATACAGAATCCATACTCTTTTTGAATCTCATCATTTTTAGCTTTAATTTCAGCTTTTTCATCTTTTGTACGATTTTTATTTTTTTCAGACTGATTTAGGAAAAATGCTTGCATTTCTTTGAAATCACATTTAGAGAAATACTTTATTATTTTAGCTTCTTCATGGGTCATCACTTTACGCCAATCATTAAAGAAATTCGTATTAAATGCAGGTTTGGTGGTATAATCGTGATCAAGCATACGAGCATAGAATCCAGCAACTTCTTCAGCATCTTGTGAAAGCCTCATCGATTTACCATCATAATGAAATTTAACATTTGCAGGTAACGGCTCATATGGTGGTGCAAACAGAGGTCCTTTGTGTTCAAGGAATTTCCACTTTGTACCATCATCTTTCTTTTCTTCTTCCCACCTGAAAAAAATGGCGTTTTTACATACGTATAGTGACATACTATCCCTAATGCTTATAACAACTTTCAAGTAAAACTGCAATTCAAAATACAACAAACTTTATTCGTCAACTACGTCGTATATGTAGGTATGCCTAATATTAAGAACCTCCTTTTTTGTTTTTTTTTTAAGACGGTTAAAAACAATAAGAGACTTTTCTTTGATCACTGAATTAAAATTTAAAACTCTAGTTAAAATTCTGACAATCATAACCACTCACTATGCGTTCACTTCATGATTGCCGCTACCTCCCCCTGGCCCGCTTCTTCATACCGCACCCCCTGCGTCGCCACTTTAGTAAGGATAGCAACGCAAAGCATAATTTTTGTTTCAGTTGATTTATTATTTACGTACGTTATTTTATTTGTGTTGCCATAATGATTAAAAGAGGAAAGGTCCTATACAACTCAAGTCGCACTTATATCAGATAAAAAACATGACTACTTTTTTTGTCTACAGTACCGTTAGCTGTGACGTCATACTGTCGACGACGGCCATCACGAAATGAAACTATCACCATCTAATGATCGCGATCAGAGTGACTCCTGGCGGTCACTTTGCGAACTTTACACACTAAAGCCGCTAGATAGCCTTGTTTGTTGTTTGCTTTAAACTATTTATTTAAAAATATTTATTTTGTAAGCCAAAAGTGCGATAGAAATGCAAAATTATCCGCTCACCACTTCCAAACTTCTTGCTCCTCATCTTGTTTTTTCGACGGACTCGCACCATCGTTGGTTTCCATTTTCACTTTACTTTCCTTTGTCTTTTCTAGTTTTATCTTCATTTTTTTAGGTTTAACTTCTTCCTCTTCTTCATCATCATAGTCAGATTCTGTGGCAAAGAAAATTCATATACTTATCAGTCAGTTGCAAGAACGATCTTTAAAGTTAATGCGTCATTTAAGGTATCACGTATTAAGGTATTGAGGTCCTTTACTTCTTTTAAAAGAAGAAAAACATGGCGATACATTAAATGAAGCATTAACTTTAAAGATCGTTCTTGCAACTGACTGTTTGTCTATTTAATGCCAATATTAGAGGATATCATTTAGTTAGGATATCCGGGTATAAGATATCAAGATATAAATATAAAATATATAGATGTGAAAGTTTGTTTGTTTGTCTGTACTGAATCATGCTAAAACGAATTTGGATGAAATTTTGCACACAAATAGTTTATACCTTGGATTATAATTGAACATAGGATACTTTTTTATCCTGGTCCTCTGACCAGGATAAAAAAGTAGGGATTCCCTGGGGATTTCTCGAAGGTATTACTACCTAGATTTGGATGAACCTAGAATAACCGAGGATTTGGAAGAAGCTGGTATTCTATACTATAATTTATTATAGTACCTATATCATTTTTGCTTTTAATATTCTAGTCAAAATGATAGTAGGAGTTTGGAAGGATGCTGCTTAATATGTTTGTGTATTTAACAATTTAAACAATTATTTTTTAATATTCTTTGCTGTCCATACCTTTCTTCACTCTTTTCATTGACTTCTTGCGCTGTAAAAGTGGAATATCTTCTTTGCTTTCACTGGGCATTCGTCTTTTGACAGCTTTCCGCTCAGACTAGAAGATGTAAAACAATTTATTGAATAAAACTACATTATGGCCCACACCAGCCAGAAAAGACAATAACAATATAATAAAATAAGATGTATGCTATCTGGAATTCATTAATTTATTACCAGTGGTACATCTTCATCACAACTCATCATCATCACATCATCAGGGAAATCAGTAAGTAGTTTATTTATGAATTGTGATAGAGAGTAATTACTAGATGACACAGTTGTATTGGCAGCATCATACTCGTCTTCAGCTTCTTCTGTAATTATAGATTTCAGATCTTCATCTACCTATTTAAGAAAAAAAAAGCATTTTAACTAAATAGCTATAGGTACTCACAAAAACATTTCGTTGAGTGTTGAAATATGCGTCTTTTGTGGCATAAAAGGCCGTATCTTTTTAACGTTAACTTATGCTACGGCTTCACCTGCGTCTTAAAGCGTTAATCTAGACGTTACGCAGATGTGGCCAAGACTTAACGGCGTTAATTTACAAACGCTAGTACTAAATATTTATAATACCCGTACTTGGACATTACCATTAACGTTAACGCAGGTGGAGCCGTAGCATGAATAGTTTGATCTTTTCACAGCTACAAAAGGACTAGACCTGAGTATATGGTTTTAATTTTAACTCTATGAATACCTCCGCATGTTTTCGAGACAAAGGGTTTTGACAGACGGACGCACAACAAAGTTATCTCATAAGGGTTCCGTTTTTTTCCTTTTGATGTACGTACGGAACCCTAAAAAACCCTTAATTTGAAGGTCCCATTTTTCGGTTTTTCACATATCTCGGAAACTATGCGTTCTAGCGACATGAGACTTTTTACAAAATAACAGCTGATTAAATTTGCTATAAGTTTTATTCATTTAGATTTTTCGATAATTTTTATAGTTTTCGATCCTGAATATCCGCTCCTGAATGTCTGTCAACATGCTTAAGGTGAAGCTTGAGGACAATGGAATCGCGCATTTTTTCCTGTGTCAAATGGTATTAAAAGGTTAAATTCGGCTTCAGATCGGTTAACGGCATTATAGTTTATGCACGGCAGATTGTCCTCAAGCATCACCTTAAGCATGTTGACAGACATTCAGGAGCGGATATCTCGAAAACTATACAAGATATCGAAAAACTTGACTGAATATAACTTGTAGCAAAAATCAGCTTTCATTTTGTAGAAAGTTTTATGTCGCTAGAACGCATAGTTTCCGAGGCATATGTGAAAAACCGAAAAATGGGACCTTCAAACCCCCCCTCCCCTCCCCCGACATAGGGGCTACGGACGGGGATTTTTGATATGTTCACCTCCTAATAGGTCCAAATAAAGTTACGAAGTCAAAAATTGTGTTCCAAGCATTTCCCTCTATACATTTTTTTGAGCTTTCTTTGCCTAAACTACCAAAAGTTGGTTTATATTGAGATAGGCAGTCAACTGGCATACCTACAAGTTTTTCAAGGACTTTAGACAGAAAGGGAAGGATGGATATAGGTCGATATTCAGAAAAAGTTTAACTGGTGTTTTTTTTTATATTTTGGAAAGATGCAAATGTTATCCCTCTCCCAAACAAGAAAACTAAAAATAACAAAAATGATATTTTTTCTGTTCTATCATGTTTTTATACGTGTCCGCAAAGCGATAAGCTGAAATTTATTAAAATTGGTGACTTATGCATATCTCTATTGCAATGCAAAGTTGTTGTGATGGTACTATGGTATTCTAGTACAAAGGGGCGCCGTGCCCTGGGCGGGGGCTGTCGCCCAACCGCGCCCCCTCTTAACGCCGGTACTGGGCTTGGCTATAAAGCACAATATAGAGAGAGTATAAAGTGCGTTAGTCAGAAAGCGGTAAGGTTTGAAACACATAGTTTTAAGTAAACATCTTTGTGCCCTTTCAGTTTTCAGGATTTTTGTCTAAGTGGTAACCGCCCCAAACAGATAAGCAATAGCCTATAACAGATTACCCCAATGCGAGATAAATTGCGAGTTCACATGTCTAAGGGTTTTTAAGATCCAAATTAAGTTTCTGATCCTTTTATTTATATGTTCAATCTGCGGATGCCATGATTGACTAAAAACATTTTTTTTGTATGTAGTCGTATATTTTTCCTGACAGGGGGGTGCATGTGCACCCCTTGCACCCTGCTGCCGGCGCTCATGCACCTGCGTTCTAACTTCAATTGGCTCCCTATTCGCCGGCGCAGGGACTTACATACTCTTACCACAGAATACATAATAGTACAAATTACGCTTTTTTATTCCATTATTTTCCATCCAGCGTCCCCAGCCTATCTCAAAGAATTTTTTTCCTTCCGCTCTCCTCATCCACACAGTACACGTTGCGCTCTTCCAATCTCACTAGAAATCCGTCGCCACTCATTTCCTCTCATATGACCACGCTTGTGGAATTTACTCCCGGAGGGTATCAGTAAGGCTCGTTCTCCTTTCGCGATCAAGTCGGAAGACATTTCCTTTCTCTATATTATTTCCTCTCCTTATTATCACTTTATTTTATAATCTAGAAAACTTCATTTCTTTCTTTATATTCTTGTATATCTATATCTGTTCTCCTCCCCATATTTTCACCCACTTACCCTGTCCTCTTCTCTCTCTATTACTCAAGGTTACCTGGAAGAAATTGCTATTTAGCAACTAGGCCGCCTTTCGAGAGCTTTCTGTGTTGTTTAGTAATGACTGTCCTTTATTAATGTCCATCATACCCAAAATACAACATAGAAGTCTTTGCCTAAACCCGATGGACATCTTTATTAGTGTGCAGTGTTTTTATTATTATTATTCCCTAAAGGGATGCATTTTCTAGAAAAAACAAACCTGCATGGGTTCCTCTTTCACAGGATGATCTTGTGAATCAAATTCTGACTTGATCTTTTCACGTTTTTCATCCATAATTTTATCCTTAAGACTTGCTGAAACTGCATCAAAGTAAATATGAAAATGATGTTAAAAAAATACACATAAAAATTTCCATTCACCAAACCAGTACCTACTTGTGAATTTCAGCCACATCACGAGACGATTTTCAGCATGATGGCTTGGCTTATTTTATTTATATTTTACTGTAAAAATTTAGTCATATAAAAAATCAACAACCCTTTGAATTTAGTTGACTTAAAATGTCAGGATAATTTTAAACAGAGATAAGGTAAACGTAGTGATTACCATAGATAAGACATGCCCCGTCGTGACCCGTGGACCCACTGGTGGGTCAAACGGGAAATTGCGATTCCGGTTAGACCCACTGCACTAGTTGGGATCGAGATTTAATCCGCAATTTATTGCAAGCAAGAACTTTAAAAACATATTCTCACAATTCTTGATTGGAAGTGATTAGATGCTCTTTGGGTACAATACAGAGACCTTAGAGCAACGCGGTTTCAGAGACCACACAAACAAGAACGTTTGCCTGGCCAAGATATGAAGATTTTTTTTTCAATAACTGTGGATATTGAATGATGTAAATAAAGTAAATGTAATAATAAAAGACAGTTATGCTAATGTCAATGTTTTATTTATTTTGAGACAATCTCATTTCACAATTAAATGACATGGTAAAAACTTGTATTTACAAGACACACAAACTGTAACATTACAAATTTACTTATAATTGTACCTTTTGTAACATTGACGGCATTTGCCAAATTTTCGATCCTAACCTTATAAAAATAAAATAACATTATTCTTAATATACAACATTAACTACTGCACGTTGTGCACAAACACGCCATAATAATTTACATCATTTTCAACTACAGGCTACACACTTGATTTTTCCAGATATTTTTCATTTTGTTTTCTATAAACACAACTTAATTTATTTTTTCTAATTGCTATGTGCTATAAACTCTACATAAAATAAGTAGATAGGTTGTAGAAGCAAGACATTTATATTGCCCTACTTTACGATAATTTCGTAGTAACTCAAGTTGTTTGTTTTACATCTTTATTATTTACACCAGAAACTATTTTTGGATCTTCTAATTTTAATGATAGGTCTTTATTGCATTTTAGGCATAGATGTGCAAGAAATGGGAAATCTAAAGAATAAAACAGATAGAAAACCTGTACAATAGAATCTTAACTACCTACCTAATCTTACATAAAATCTAGCTTACAGTTTATAAGCGAAAATCTAACTAAAGAGTTCTAAACAGTTATAAATTAGAGTCAGACTTCTAATTTCGATCCTAATCTGACTGGAACAAGGAGTCTGTAGTGTCCAAAATTGTTATAAAAATAATACCATAATAACAGTACTACATGCTTACATTTTCATAGGTCATAACTCATAAGTTCATAAAATAGGTTATGTAAAGACAAAATTATATAAATGGAACGTTTGAAAAAACGACTATTGTATATAGAACATAGCTGATGCTAAGATTTATTGAATTAAAAGACATACTCAGGACCGGCCATGTCGATCGCCCAGCGAAACTTGTCGCGTTGAGTTTTGTTGTAAATTTTCTCAATTGGGACGTCGTGTTTTTTACACCTGAAATAACAAAATATAAGGCCGTTAATATCTTCTTTTAGCAATTTGTAGTGTGCATTGATTTAATTGGAGTTAAAACATACCAAGCCACTGAGATACGAGGATCCAAATAGTTGAGCTTAGAGGTGCCCAAGGAAATAGTTTTGTTTTCATCACGGTCTGTCTCTTGCAATTCAAGTTTCTTAAGTTGATCTCTCAGACGTTCCAAAGCTTTCTTTTTCTTATCACACAACATCTTCTCCTTCACGGAGCCCCGCTTGGCGGCCTTGGCAGCCTGCCGTAAATCTTCTTCAGCTTCATCTACTTGATCACGTTTTGCTTGGATTTTCTCTTTCAAAGCTTCCATTGACTTGGAATGCCCTGAAATGTTTTTTTTTAAAGTTGTAATACAAAACGGCTAAAATTATGTAGGATAAAAAAGAAAATGTCAACATTTATCATAATAAAAAATCCAATATTACCCTTAGGAACAGCTCGTTGATGGTTACACAGAATAGCTACAGCACGGTTAGCTCTATTGTATGCTAGAATTTTTTCAGGTATTGAGGCATCACCGTCTGTCAGCTCATCTAATTGTCTCTGTAATGTAATCGAGGCATTGTAGGTACGGAAAACTTTTGCAGTTAAGCCTGGCATCAGATCTTTCAAGTGTTCATTGAGTGTTTGTGTATTTAGCCTGTCAAATAAATCATCATTGTCTTTTTTGCTTTCCATGAATAGCTCGAGATTCTTGAAAACTCTCTTCTCCACTGGCACCTCATTGTAATATCTGATAGAATCTTTACCCAGGAAGTCAAATACAACGACATAATCTTTGCCATCTTTTTCCTTATGCAGTTCTATGTGTTCTACCCGCAATGAACAGCAACCCACAGTATCAGCTTGATCGTCATCTTTTTCATTACCAGCTCTCAATGCAAGCCGATCAATAAAGTACAAGGCAACTGCCCTTTGACGGACTCTCATTTCTTTGGCCTTCCAATCATTGCGGTAGTTTTCTCTGATGGTATCTATACACTTGTGTAGCTTTCGAGCTGTTTCATATTTCTGCCAGTCCTTTTCACCTTTAAGTTTTGAACTTGGGTTTAACATAACATATTTTGCTTGACCTTGGACATTTTCAGTCCAAGAGGCCAACCATGTGACAGAGTTGTCATGTCGTACTTCCTTCCACTTACGGCCTGGAGGTGGTTTGGGTACTTTACTGTCCTTAGAGCAATTGATGAGAACATCTTCTGGCATAACGCGCTTTTTGAGCATACCCATTTTAGGGTGTTCACCTCGTCCTCTAAATAAGCCAGGGGGCTCTATTCTGAAATTGCCAATTTTTTCCTTATGACCATCTATTATACAGAATCCATACTCTTTTTGAATCTCATCATTTTTAGCTTTAATTTCAGCTTTCTCTTCTTTTGTACGATTTTTATTTTTTTCAGACTGATTTAGGAAAAATGCTTGCATTTCTTTAAAATCACATTTAGAGAGATCCTTTATTATTTTAGCTTCTTCATGGGTCATCACTTTACGCCAATCATTGAAGAAATTCGTATTAAATGCAGATTTGGTGGTATAATCGTGATCAAGCATACGAGCATAGAATCCAGCAACTTCTTCAGCATCTTGTGAAAGCCTCATCGTTTTACCATCATAACGGAATTTGACATTTGCAGGTAACGGCTCATATGGTGGTGCAAACAGAGGTCCTTTGTGTTCAAGGAATTTCCACTTTGTACCATCATCTTTCTTTTCTTCCTCCCACCTGAAAAAAAATGCGTTTTTATGTTACTATCTTCATTGCTTGTAACAATTTTTAAAGTAAAACTGAAGTCCAAAATACAACAAACTTTATTCGTCTACTACGTCGTATTTGCCTTATATGAAAAACAATAACAGACTTTTCTTTAATCACTGTACTAAAATTAAAAACTCTAGTTAAAATTCTCACAATCATAACTACATAACCTAAAAAAATACCACCACTCAATCTAATGATCGTGATTGCAGTGACACCTGACGGTCGCTTTGCGAACTTTTCACACATAAAGTTGTAACATAATGCCGCTAGATGGCGTTGTATGCGTAAAACTGGTGTTACAACTCTGGGATCACCAAAGTATCTTTGTTTATCTCACGAAGACCGTTTTGCTATGAATATTGTTAGGGTTGCACATGCACGCAGACGCACACTAAAACAATGTGCATGTGCACGCCACACATTCATAGCAAAACGGTCTTCGAGAGATAGTAGAACTATCAAGCCAAGAATGCTATGAAAATTATCCACTCACCACTTCCAAACTTCTTGCTCTTCGTCTTGTTTTTTCTTACGCTTAGTCGGACTCACGCCATCGTTGGTTTCCATTTTCACTTTACTTTCCTTTGCCTTTTCTTGTTTTATCTTCTTTTTTTTAGGTTTTACTTCTTCCTCTTCTTCATCATCATAGTCAGATTCTGGGGTAAAATAAAAGAATGTATGAATATTAAATGGCATTATTAAAGGAAATCACTAAGGATGTCCGGATTATCAGGATATCCTACTTATAAATGTGAAAGTTTGTTTGTCTATACCTCTGGGTAAGACTATCGCGCTGTCACTAAGCATTTCGTTGTTGCGTTGTAAAGTTTAGAAACTATGAGTCACAGGGATTTGAGTTTATTTTATTTAATAAAATCCCTTTAATTTATTTCCTTAAGTGAGATTAAACTCTAATTCCTTGATTCAAAGTTTCTAATTGTACTACACGACAATGAACAGCTTCGCGACAGTGCGATAGTTTGGCCGCAGCATTATTGAATCACACTAAAACGAATTTTAGTGTTTGTAGCTATGCGCATCTTTTGTCTCGTTTTTATTTTGCAAAGTTACGTGCCGGGCGGTATACCCTGGATTAAATAATTAAACATGATACTTTTTATATCCCGGTCTGAGGCTTCCTAGGGATTTTTCGAATGTCCACGCGGACGAAGACGCGGGTCGAAGGTAGTAATATTATAATTGTGAAAGTTTGTATGTTTAGTTTGTTACTAAATTAGTAAAGAACAGTAATTGAACACTTATGGATGAACCTAGAATAAAACCTAGGATTTGGGAAGAATCTGGTATTCTATAATTTATAATTAATATTCTATATTTTATAATATTTATGCAGCAATCTTTAAATAATTGCTTTTAATTCTAGTGAAAATGATAGTAGAGGTTAGGACGGATGCTGCTTAATATGTTTGTGTACTCAACAATTTAACAATTATTTTTATTATTCTTTGTTGTCCTTACCTTTCTTCACTTTTTTCTTTGACTTCTTGCGCTGTAAAAGCGGAATATCTTCTTTGCTCTCACTGGGCATTCGTCTTTTGACAGCTTTCCGCTCAGACTAGAAGATGTAACACAATTTATTGAATAAAACTACATTATGTCAGAAACCAGCTAGTCAAAGCAAACAAGATGTATACAATCTGGAATTCATTAATTTATTACCAGTGGTACATCTTCTTCACCACAACTATCTTCATCATCAGGGAGATCAGCAAGTGGTTCATCTTTGAATTGTGATAGAGAGTAATCACAAGATGACGCAGTTGTATTGGCAGCACCATACCCATCTTCAGTTTCTTCTTTAATTATAGGTTTTACATCTTCATCTACCTATTTAGGAAAAAAAATCATTTTAACTAAATACTTGCAAAAACATGAATGTTTTCATTTAAAAATTATTATTCCATAAAGGTATACATTTTCTGGATAAACGAACCTTCATGGGTTCCTCTTTCACAGGATGATCTTGTGACTCAAATTCTGATTTGATCTTTTCACGTTTTTCATCCTTACTTTTATCCTTTGACTTGCTGGAACTGCATCAAAGTAAAATATGAAAATGATGTTTTAAAAAAGCAAATACACATTTCCATTCTCCAAATCTGTAGTGTAGGTACTGTAAAATTCAGCTAAATCACAACGAAACAATTCTTAGCATGATGGATTGGCTTATTTTATTTGTATTTTACTGGCAAATTAGTCATAATGTAGTAATTACTGATAACATGCTCTTTGGGTACAACTATGAACTTGAACATTATATGTTAAGAAAAAGGTTGAGTTTCAATTAGTGACCATCCGAAGTTTCGGTTTTGACCAAAAAACTAGTTTCAGCCAGTTTCGGTTTCGGCCAAATGGGAAACCTTGGCCAAAACTCAGATTTCTTGAATTGTCATGCGTCAAACGGGGAAATTCGGAGTTTGACTGCCGGCGTGAAACGGCACGATCGTGTTGAGTTAAGGTTATATACTTTCAGTTACTTGATTGATTTTAATTGTGAAAAAACATCCATTTATAACTAGTGTATATTTACCACCTAACTATAACCTGTCATATTTTTACTGCGCGAGGTGCTTAGTCAATTCGGACAGGTAGTACGTACGGTAAATCACAACAAATAACTGATCATAGGGCTATTGTTAAACAAAATAAAATAACATTAATTAATAAAAAAGTTCACTTACAAAAGTAAGTTTAACATAAAGAGTATTTAATTCTTTATACTTTTGTTACATACTTTAATTATTGTTACTTATTTATTTCATTTAACAAACGTTGTGTCTGTAATTCTAAAATAGTGGAAAAAACAAGGTCAATTTAATGTGAGAAAAAAGTTTCGGTTTTGGCCGAAACTGGAACCAGGGCCGAAAGTTAGGTTTCGGTTTCGGCTGGAATTCCAGTTTCAGTTAGACACTAGTTTTGATATCCAAAGAGACACTTGTTGGTTATTACCTGTGTTTGTCTCTTGAGCTAGAGTGTTTATCCTTATCACTATGAGACCGGTCACTTTTAGATCGGTCTTTACTACGTTCCTTATCCCTATCTTTTGATTTGTGCTCCTTGGATGACGAACTTTTATGTTCTTTATCCTTGGATGAAGATTTCTTTTCATCACTACTGCTGCTCTTGTGTTTGTCCTTGTCACGGTCACCCCTGTCCTTTTCTTTGTCACTTCGCTCTTTATCCCGATGCTTGTCTTTGTCGCTGCGATGTTTATCCCTATCTTTGCTGCTGCGGTCTCGGTCACTACGGTCTTTACTTTTATCACTGCGTTCTCTGTCTTTATCACGTTCTTTGTCCTTGCTGGACGACTTGTGTGAGCTACTATGATTCTTGCTACTGCTTGAATGTTTATCCTTTTCCTTATCTCTGTAGAATATTATTATAGGTTAGGTATTAAAATATAATCATTTTGATAGCCAGTAGTTCATTGGAATGGAACTTTCTGGAAAACTAACCTGCTTGAACTGCTGCTATGTTTGGAAGAACTCTTGTGGTCGCGGTCTTTATCGCGGTGCTTGTCCTTGCTCGATGACTTGTGGCTTGACTTGTGCTTTTCAGAGCTGCTGTATCCATTGTGAATACCGTTCACGTGTTCATTTTTATTGCCGTTTACCTTTCCCTGCAAAATGAAATTCCAATAGCATTTATTTTAACTGCACAAGTGGTAGTTAAATACAAACATAGTTAGGTTATACAGTTTATCAACGCAGATAATAACATATTTTCAGAAATGGAAGCAAAATGCTAAAATCAGAGGACGCCTAGTTTCAGAGTCCTGTGGTAGACGCCATATTGGGACTTAGAAAATTTTCGCATCGGTTGCGGTGTACACTAGTAAAGCTGAGCGTAGGGCTATTATTTCGATTCAAAAGAGACACCAGAAGAAAAGAAATAATTATAAAAACCAATTTGAATACTTACTGATTCACAATCATTATCATTGACTGGATTTTCAACACTCATTTTGCCTACGTATCACTAAACCTTTACCAAACGGTGTACAAGATTTTCACATGAGGCTTGGCTGCCGAGGCGAGGTGGAATGAGTCGTGAAGGCGAACGAATCAACGAAGCGGAGAACGAGACGATCGAGAGACGAACGAACGATATCGCTTAATTGCCGGACAGCCACTGACGTCCATTGTGCGCTTTTATAATTCCCAACGGCCCGGCACGGCACCGCCCGGCAGCCGTCCAACGGCACAACAGGGAAGTGAAATGTATGGAATTAAAATTTTATATGGAGACGCTTTTATATTTCTGTGCCTCCAGTCAAAAAGGGCATAATTCAAAATGACTACTTTTCAGATGTGCGTGTGGTGTGAGTGTTCCTTTCTTAGAAATTGATTTAACCATACGAAGAATAATTGTGCAAACTTGATGGTAAAATCGAAAAATTTGTGAAACCTATGTAGACTAAGTTATGGTCGATTATATAGAACACTCATACCGCCCGCCTCGCGAAAAAGCCGTACTTGATATCATACAATATACTAAACGTATGTTAAAAAATATGTATGAAAAATTTGTGAAAACTATTCGCAAAATAATCAATTCATTATCATGGTTAATTTGGATTTTATAAGTGTTTTTTAGGAACACTCACACCACACACTATGTGGTGTGAGTGTTCCTAAAATCACTAACTTTAGCTAAATAATATTGAAATATTGTTTCTGTATATTATAATATGGATTCAGAGCAAATTTGTGACACATAAATCTTGACACAAAACGTGCTAGATCAAGAGCAATTAAACATTTTGTTTCTTTTTCAATGCTCGTGTGAGTGTTCCATATTTTGGCATTTATTTAACTAACCAGACTTCGTATACAAGTGGAGCCTGCATCCAAAATTGTGAAAAGTTTGTTCCTAAATTTAAAACATAGTCTATTTTCGTAAGTGTTATACTTTAATAGTTATCATTTTTCTTAAATTTTCAAAGGAATATCTTATGTAGGGTGGGTATGCTTTTTTATTTTGTCGGACACAATTTTCGTCTACCCTCGTATTGGCTAACCTTTACTCGTAGTTGTGCGTTGTAATAATTCTATTTCTATTGCAGTCTGTTGTTAAATTCTCCAGTGTTTCTGTTTATTAATATCAAGTTATCATGTAAGTTATTACATTTTCTGTACTTTTTATTTAATTTATCTAATATTATGGAATGGAAGGGAGTTCAGTAGTCTATTGTGATTTGATTGTGTGAATGAACCCGTACTTTTTTTTATTTTTAAATTCTTAATCGCATTGTAAGTCGTTGCATTTGCAACTACGTAGAAAAAATCTTACCAGTTAAATTCCGGATACGCTTTCTGTCGCGACACAACACAACAAGACACAACACAACAATAATATAGTATTTCCGCCTTTAGTTTGTTGGAATGCACTTATATCATTCTACTTCGTATCATTTTACTTATGGAATGCTCGCCATTTTTTAGAGCATTACAAAAAAGTGATGATTTTATTTTTTTTATTTTGTTGCACTGAATTTCGTAGGTTTTTTAATTCTTGCTTTAAAATGTCTGATAACGGTGAATGTAAAGAAAATTTGACTCCGCCCGATATTTTAGATGCAGAGAAGGAAATGACTCGTATCAAGGCTAATGTCTCTATCTCTCTTTTCTAACGTTCATCTTTTATTTAGTAGGTTCAATCCTAATTGTGTGAGTGTAGATAAAGTAGTGTATGAAACTGCACATAACTAGGTATTAAAACACTCGTGTGATACTATTAAAAACCTCGCTTACGGCTCGGTTTTTAAACACACACTCGTGTTTTAATACCACTTTTATGCGTCAGTGTCATAAACTACTATTAAAGCTGCACACTAGCGCCGCCATTAGAAAAAAATCATAGTGCTTAAATAAAGACAAATTTGTAAATTATCTCTCTGGAGTGCACTCCGAACAAGCTTTGTGGTACTTTTTATCACTTAAGCAATATTTTCTAGCCTGTCGTTTAGTTTAATTGACTTTTATTGTTAAAAGTGGCCACTTTTCACAATAAAAGTCCATATAACTAAACAACAGGCTAGAAAATATTGCTTAAGTAAATATTGCTTAAGTGATAAAAAGTACCACAAAGCTTGATCGGAGAGCACTCCAGAGAGATAATTCATAATTTCTTTTTTATTTAAGCACTATGATTTTATTTCCAATGGCGGCGCTAGTGTGCAGACTGCACGCTCTTAAACTTAAATAAAAAAGATGTCGTCGAGCCCAATAAAAGTAATACCTAAATGCTATAGCGTAAGTAACAAAATTACCGTTACATAAAGATGCTGGTAACAATAAAACCAACCCTTAATAGCATGTTATCAACCATATACATTTTTTTTACTTTCGTGTTTATCTCTTTTTTTTGTAATAAAATGCTTAAACAAATGTTTTTTCCCCCTTTTTTCATATGCATGGTCACCCTACATAAGATATTCCTTTGAAAATGTAAGAAAAATGATAACTATTAAAGTATAACACTTACAGAAATAGACTATGTTTTAAATTTTAGGAACAAACTTTTCACAATTTTGGATGCAGGCTCCACTTGTATACGAGGTCTGGTTAGTTAAATAAATGCCAAAATATGGAACACTCACACGAGCATTGAAAAAGAAACAAAATGTTTAATTGCTCTTGATCTAGCACGTTTTGTGTCAAGATTTATGTGTCACAAATTTGCTCTGAATCCATATTATAATATACGGAAATAATATTTCAATATTATTCAGCTAAAGTTAGTGATTTTAGGAACACTCACACCACACAGTGTGTGGTGTGAGTGTTCCTAAAAAACCCTTATATAATCCAAATTAACCATGATAATGAATTGATTATTCTGTGAATAGTTTTCACAAATTAGGCACAAATTTTCCATACATATTTTTTTAACATACGTCTAGTATATTGTATGATATCAAGTACGGCGTTTTCGCGAAGCGGGCGGTATGAGTGTTCTATATAATCGACCATAACTTAGTCTACATAGGTTTCACAAATTTTTCGATTTTACCATCTAATTTGCACAATTATTTCTTAAATTCTTCGTATGGTTAAATCAATTTCTAAGAAAGGAACACTCACACCACACGCACATCTTTTCAAGAGAGTTGAAAAACCATACTTTTGTTGGTTTTTTAGTTATCAAATTATGAACACGATATCCAATACGGCAAATATTTAGATATATTTTTAATGATACGATTAATGGGAATTTATTTTACATTTGTACACTCTATATATATTTTTTTCTAAATTTTCTTGAATTATGCCCTTACGAACGACTACATAAAAGCATAACGTGATTTATATGAACTTTTTTTTGCATATATAAGAATAACATTAATTGTCTATTCTATAAATTAAGACTAAAGGTAACAAATGAAATGATGTACATTATGTTTGGTTAGCGATATCTGAGCTTTTAAAGGCAGATAATATGATCAATTTTATCGACCAAACCCCCCACATGTTCGGGTCTATCCCGTCTCTTGTTGGAATGACTGGCATTTTAAATTTGACTTTTTATTTAATCTTAAATAAAAAGTTAGAATTAATATTTTCGGCCCTGCCGAAAATATTAATTCCTTTAGATTTAAAAGTCCCACAGTTATAAAAAAAAATACTTTTCAAAAATTAAATCTAAAAGGCAAATCGATACACTTCCACTAGTGCTTTATTCGAAGAGTGACATCCACGGAAACATACCCTTTTATTTGATAGCCAGTTTTGGCACAATATGGTAAAATTATACATTAAATTATCAACAATAGCATTAATATTAGGTACTAGTACTAACATGTAATTTATCTGAAATAAAAATTATTTAATTTTAAAAAGCTTATAATATTACATAGCAAGTAAAAAATAATTATGTAAACTTTTCACATTAATACGTCATAAAAAAATACTGAGTAAATTTTAATCCGAAATTGTGTGTTTTTTTGTTTTTCTTTCAGATCTCAAAACAAGGACATTAATGTGCATTTTTTTATATTTTTATAATACACATGCATATTATCTACAAAACGAAATCATAACTATTGCTCTGAGTTGCATATTTTGAAAGTTATTATTGTAACCCTTACTCTTACGCTTACTTAAGTTAAAAACTGATAAAAATGTTTTTAAATTTGTCCATTTACGTAATTCAAAAACATTTTTATCAGTTTTTAACTTAAGTTGATAATTTTATCTCAATATAAATAAATAACATTGAACTATAAAATCAAGTATTTACGAGTTTTTAATTTTGACCATTTTCGAAAATTAACATTTAGTGCCATAGGGTCATATTCAAACAACAATAATTCTTGAAATAGGCAACTCAGAGCAATGATTTTGATGTCGTTTTGTTTATAATATTCCTGTGTATTATAAAATGCAAAAAAATGCACATTAATGTCCTTGTTTTCAAGATCTGTGGGAAAACCTCAAAAAAATCACTCTAATTTCGGATTAAAATTTACTAAAGTATTTTGATGAATTAAAGTTAATAGTTGACATAATTTTTTTTTTACTTGATAGGTGATATTGTAAGTTTACGAAAACAATTTTTTTTATAACTGTAGGACTTTTGAATCCAAAAGAATCAATATTTTCGACAGGGCCATCAAAAACAAAAGTCAAATTTAAAATTCCGGTCATTCCAACACGAGAGGGGATAGGGTTTTGTCGATAAAATTGATCATATTATCTTCATTTAAAAGCTCCGACATCGCTAACCAAACATATTGTATGTAGTTATAATCGCTTTCTTCACATAAATTTGTTTTGCAGAGAGCAACAAGTGGCTCTGATTTGATTGTGAATATCGGAACCAGCTTATATTGGGCCAATGCACATTTTCTTTATTGGCGTTAATTTTCCTTAATACCAGTGGGCCTTTAAAGAGTGCTTCAAAATTATAGAAATTCTCCAAAGTCATTTCTTTCACAGTGATATGGCGTTTTTTCCCAGCAGACCTTACCGTCTGGTAATAATCTCTAGGATGGTGAATACTTTGGATTCTTTTAGGTGGTTATAACGTGGTTATAAAGAGCATAACTACATTTAATTCTATAATATTTTTAAACTTAATAATATAACATGATTATGTCGTCTATTAATAAATAAAATGTAATTATGCTTTTTTGATCACAGATAATTTTGAGACTATACCATTTATGTCTTTCTGATCGTAAAACTAAACAATTATTTAGAACTGTGCCCATACAAGCGGTGAGTTATGCTTTTTGTGTAAACAATAAATGTATGTTAGGAGGTAGCTACAGTTATGTCCTTTTGACATGTTATGTAACTCAATGTGCTGATTACAACAGTGCAATAAAATAAAAAGGGCATAACTCGTCTTATGCCCCTTTTGACTGGAGGCACAGATTTCCTCAACGGCACCGGCAAACCGTGCCGTGCCGGCCATATCCTACGCTGCCGTCGAACTTTTACGATGTAGTGCGTAGCTACAAGGATTCATATGTGTGAGTGTGAGTCTAGAGCAAAGATTAAACACCGTGTATAAAGGGCATAACCAGAATATTGGCGTAATATCGTTAATGTGTTGTGTTGTTATTGGTATGTTATGTACCTATGTATGATTGTGGAAACAAACAACATCAAAATTCAACAAATAGGTAATATTCCGACAAACAGTTATTTCGATACTGATCGGAAAGGTAGAAATCTAGGTAGGTACTTATAGCGGTGGGAACACGGTTAATAGGGCACTTACCAAAGTTAAATATTGTTACCTATCTAAACAAATAATTACCTAGATATTACTTAAGTAAGTAGTTACCTACTTATTTAAATAATGTGTTGTGTATATACCTACCTATCTTGGTAAGTAGGTACGTAATGAAAACCAGCTACAAATATTCTTTGATTTTTAAAAGTTTTTTTTATCATTTAAGTAAGTACCTACTACCTACCTACATACATTGTAATCTAATCATTACAGAATTTACAGTCAATTTGTACATAAACACACATTACTGTAGAAAAAAATACCAATTGTCAATATATAACGTGTAACAGAAAGGGGGTATCAATCAACCCGAAAGGAAGTCAATGTACTCGTGAAACTTCTATAGAAAAAATTCAAATAAAAAAAAAATTGAATGATGTTATTCACGCCAAATGTTGGCGGCAAATTCAACATTTTCTATGGAGAGTCCAAAATTTTATTTTCGATATGATTTTTTTTTCTGTTGGAAGATGTTTAGATCCACGAGTACATTGACCTCCTTTCGAGTTGATACCTCCTTTCTGTTACACGTTGTATAATTTGTAAACTAGTACTTACCTATTATTTTATTAAATAATTATAAAGATAACAAATATCTAAAGAGAGAAGGTTAACTTTTATTTCTTATATTATTCTAAAGTAAAAAGTAGGTACCACGACACTACTGTACAGTACAATGTACAAATGATAACTTCTCCGCTATCTGTGTTATTCAGAGTGCGTTCGTTAAACTAGGGCCAAAGTTAACATGGCGTTAGACTGCGGACTAACGCCATTTTAGCGCAAATCGTATTCAGAGTGACAGTTTAACGTTTAGTCCCACCGTTTAAGGATTAAAATGTGCACTGTAATTGGTTAACAAGAATTAAACCAGCCTTTCTATTGTCTAATTTCAAAATCTATCGCAATCGCTTTCAGAATGCAATCCATTGAAACTTTTTTTTGACACAAATAAAAACTTACAAAAAACTGCGGCAATGTGTCATATCCATCTGTCAGACGAAGGCGATTGCGATAGATTTTTAAAATTAGACAATGAGCGATTTTCCAGGCAACGTTCCTTTAAAATCACCTAGATGGCGCTGTCCAATTTCCATGGCATTAGTATAAAGGTCTGACCAAAAAGAATACCCACCATCCGTACCATCGTAAAAAAACTATGATTTGACCAAAGACTTGATGATATATAATGATGTATAATTTGATAGCTTGTTTTCTTTGAAATCTGTTTGCGCGTTGTGAGCGTAAAGTCCATCTTACTTTTTTTATTGCTCCTATTACCATCGGTCATGAGTAAAAACTACGGTTGTTGGACACTAGCAGCGCTAAAAGCAGAGTTGGAGAAGCGCAATGCTAAGCGAACCGGAAAAAAAGCTGTTCTCGTTCAAAGGCAAGTACTATCCCCGTCAAATGGTAATGCGCGTGGCGGCCATGTTGATGACGTCAAAATGACGTAGTGAAATCGAACACTCAGTACCGTTAGCAAAACTGGCTGGCGGGCGAGTAGGGATGATAATCGATGCCGAAATAATCGATTATTTGATATTAGATTATTTCAAATGTGTAAAGTCCGATTATCAATTTCTTAAAAAAAAGGCAAACAATGGTATTACCAGAACAAAACAACACAAAATGAAGTAGTATAATCAAGAAAAAATCACTAAAGTACATGGTTTCACCACAAACCTAATATAAATATTATGATTATGAATCATCCGATTCCGATTCGGAATCCGGGTCCGCTTAACGCAGCGGACGCTCTTATGGTACGTAGACTAGCGGCCGCCCGCGACTTCGTATGCATGGAGAGTTATTTTTCTATCTCTCAGGAGTCAGGAGTCGGAATCTGTTGGTCACACTTTTGATTATCTATGACCACTCGAAGTATCTCGGTTGACTTTGTGTTTCCACCTGCTTGTAAAAATGTCCAACCTCAAAAGGCTTTATTTATCAATACAGAAGCTTTTACTTTATTAAGAGCACACAAAACAGAATCAGTTCCTGTTTTTTTTGGACGAAAGGTATCCTATGTCCTTTTCTGTACCTGTGACAACGTGTATGCAAATTTTTATGATGATCGGTTGAGTAGTTAAGCTTCGTACAGACTGACGCGAGCGAATCGCGCGCGTCGCTCATTTTGACAGATTTTGATCACGTAACTCAAAGCAATAGCCATAGCCATAGCCATTGCCATAGCAATTTCTTTGACAATGGCTATGAGTCATTTTTGTTACGTGTTTCATCATCACTTTGAGTTACGTGATCGCACTCGCGAATTTCGCGCGGAATTCGCCTCAGTCTGTACGAAGCTTTAAGGGTCCATGATAGGAAAACATGGTTACGCGGGCCATTTTTTTAATATAGAAAACGTAATGTTGTAGCCACAAAAAAAATATACGACAAGCTAAAGTGCTTTTTTCGAGATGAAAGGTACCCATGTCTTTTTTTGTACCTCAAACAGTACCTCAGACAACGTGTATGTAAAATTTCATGATGATCGGTTCAGTAGTTAAGACGTGAAGGCGTAACAAACAAACAAAGAAACGGACTTTCGCATTCATAATATTAATAAGGATGAATAAGGAATAATGATAGACCTATTATTTTGGTTGAATAGCTTACGTGAATATATTGGCTATATTCGAATTGCACACCGGAAAATCCCCGTTAGGTTTATGTTTGTTCAAATGCAGTTAGGGATACGCAAAATGTCAAAAGTATCGATTCGATACCAAAAATTTTCGGAACAAAACTATCGATATACACTTTTAAACTTTCGCGTTGCATTTTATTACATTAGTAAACACAGGTTTTAAACGCGTTTTTAACTAACCTTTTCCCGACGTTTCAACCGAGTTGCATCGGCCGTGGTCACGGGCTGACTGGAGCTGCGGTGTTACGCCTCCTCCTCTGCGGTGGAGGCGTAACACCGCAGCTCCAGTCAGCCCGTGACCACGGCCGATGCAACTCGGTTGAAACGTCGGGAAAAGGTTAGTTAAAAACGCGTTTAAAACCTGTGTTTACTAATGTAATAAAAACTATCGATGTCTGAAGGTATCGAGTACTTATAATACAATTATAGAAACCTGAATGGAGTGTTGTTTTTATTGCCCTAGCAACAACTTATTTATTTCGCAAAATAATCTAGCAGTAACGTGTCTCACATATTTAGAAACATTTAATTTGCTAGTAGATTCTTTTCTGAAAAAAATCGGCGTAAAATCAGCAATTAGATCGATCATATTAATTCTTAGATTAATAGACCAATTCGCAATAAGTTAGCAAGGATTAATCGTTTAATCGAATCAATTTCGAACATCGCTACCACCGAGTTAACAGACATTCAAGAGCGGATATCTCGAAAACTATAGAAGTTATCGAAAATCTTGTCTGAATAAAACTGGTAGCAAATTTAATCAGCTTTTATTTTGTACGTAGTCTTCTTATCTTATGTCGCTTGAACGCATAGTTTCTGAGATATATGTAAAAAACCGAAAAGTAAAAAGCCTTCAAACCTCCCCCCTCCACCCCGGCATAGGGGCTACTGGCGGCGAATTTTGATATGTTCACCTCCTATCAGGTCCAAATAAAATAACGAAGTCAAAAATTGTGTTCCAAGCATTTCCCTCTTTACATTTTTTTGAGCTTTCTTTGCCTGAACTATTATTTAAATAAAGAATATTACATTTTCATTTATTTTGAAAATATCCATACAATTATTATATTTTGAGTGCGAAGAGACAGTGTGAAGAGTTCGGCCATATTTGCTGTTCACCAGTGTCAGCCTTTTTATTTTATAGCATTATTTTAATTTTCACTCTAAAAAACATTAGAATTGCGATCTGTTTCAAAAATGCAAGGCCTACAACTCGAAGAATCATTCCATAAGAGTGGGTCGCAACCCAACCTCACTTCCCTCCATGATGACAATCCAGTTACCATAACCGTGAGAAAACGCAAGCTACCAAACATGGAATTCGATATGAAGCAGGATTTTGCGGATTTTCGTAAGGATATAATGAGTGTGTTAACTAGCTGTATGAATACACAAAATGATAATTTGTGCAAGTTACGTGAAGAAATAGCCTCGGAAATAAAAGAACAGATACGTGAAATTACCTCCATAACCGAAAAAATTTGTGAAGAACAAATTGTGTTCAAATCTGATTTATCTACTGTTAAAACCCGAATAACATCGTTGGAACAGCAGCAAAAAGATACGAAAAAATCCTTGGATGAGACTCGCGAAACAGTTAATAGTCTTATTGCTGAGAATAACTATTGTAAGCAGTTTTCTATGCTCAACAACATCGAACTGTCAGGCGTGCCGCTTACAAAAGGAGAAAATCTTTTAACTATCTATCGTGACATCTGCGTCCTGGTTGGTTTTTCCATGTTGGATAGCGATGTGGATGTTATTCACCGTGTTCGTCGTTACCAGCCTAAGGACAAGACACAGAAAAATGTTCGCCCACCTGCCATAATAATACGTTTCACTAGGCGTGGCCGTAAAAATGAATTCCTCTCTGCGGTCAGAGCTCGTAAAGGCCTAACTACCGCTGACATCCATCTGCCAGGACCTGCATTGCCCATATTCATTGGGGATCATCTCACGCCCACAAATAAGCAACTCCTGGGGCGCGCCCGTGTTATCAAGAAAGAACTTAATTATAATTATTTGTGGATACGTGACTGTAAAATTTTTATGAGGAAGCATGATAAAAGTGAGGCTGTGTGCATTAGTTGCGACTCCGATTTACAGAAACTTAAATGACTTTTTCATATTGTTTATTTACAAATTGGTTATTCTACGAACTCCCAATATTCACGTTTGGGTATGTCCATCTCTGTGTGTTGTATTCATTTTTCACTTAATCTTATGTATTTATGTGATTATATGGCTCGTCATATCATTTCAAATAAGTGTATAATTATAACTATTTATATCCAAGTCCCCGTTATACCTATACTAACTTTAATCGTTTTGTTTGCTAATTTACAGTCTGAAATAAACTTAAAAATTAATCCAAATTACAAAATAGTTCTACAATTATATTATAATAAAATACATTATATCATCTTTTTATTATGCTTGCGCTTGCGTACGTCTCCTGAAGTTTTAAAACAAAATAACATCAAATGTTATTTAAGTTATGACTACAAAAAATATTAACCTTTATTACCAAAACGTGAGGGGCCTTCGAACTAAGTCGCAAGAGTTTTTTTCTCAGGTTGCTATGTCTAATTATGACATAATTTGCTTAACTGAGACCTGGCTTACAGATAATTTCTACGACCGTGAGTATTTTGATACGCGTTTCAATGTTTTTCGTTGTGACAGATCTCAGGATGATAGTGGTTGCGAACGAGGCGGGGGGACGGCCATAGCCGTGCATGGGGAGCTGCTGCCGTTACGCCGAGACTGGCCCGTGCCCCCGCGCGCTTCCTGCGATTGTGTATGGGTTTCTGTTCCTTTGGATATGAGTGACAGTGATGTTTCCTCGTCAATACCAGTGCAACGTAAGCGATCGCGTTATCTGAACATTTGTTCTATTTATATCCCCCACGGGTCATGTCAAAGGGATACACTTAGTACATTTTTCGATATTGCAAGTCAGTTAATTAATGATCACCCAAACGACTTTTTTATTATAACTGGTGATTTTAATATATCTGAAGCTAGTTGGGAACCTCATCATACCTCCTCATTGGGAATGAAATTAATACCAAGTGGTAATATTTTAACACAATTTATACACGAATTTATAAATTTTAGTGGTCTAAATCAGTATAACTGTATTCCAAACTCAAATAATCGATATTTAGATTTAATATTTAGCAATGTTGATTGTGTAATCACACACTGCATTGATCCATTAACTAATGAGGACTTTCACCATAAATCCTTAAACATAAACTTTAATTTACACTATATTCCTAACCTTAAGCCTGCGCACTCATATCATTTAAATTATAATGCTTCTGACTTTGACAAAATTAACTTTGAACTTTCAGAAATCCAGTGGTCTAACTTTTTTGAAAATTTATGTATGGAAGATAGTTTGTCAAAATTTTATGAATTGCTAAAATCTCTTATAATTAAGTATGTGCCACGAGTTAGGAATAACTCATCTAATAAACATCCGCCATGGTATAGTACTCCTTTAAAAAAAATCCTCAAAGACAAGTGTAAACATCATGGTTTGTGGAAGCGCTATAACAACCCCCTTGACTATGATAGCTTCAAAACTTTACGTAAAAGAGCTGAAAAAATAGAGAGAGAATGTTATCAAAATTTTGTAAGTTATTCTGAACAAAAAATTAAATCTAACGCGAAACATTTCTGGACTTACATAAAATCATTAAAATCAAATAAGGGCCTTCCACAAACTATGAAGTATAAAGACTCTGTCTCTTCTGAGGGTAATGAGATATGTAATTTATTTAACGATCATTTTCATTCTGTCTTTGAAAAGTCGGAGCTCGATTCATTTAACGTTGACTCATTGGAACCCCCTAGTTATTCTGTAATTGATATTCATTCAATTGAAATCAATGAGAAAATTGTTTTGAAATATTTAAACTCTATTGACGTCAATAAGAGTTCGGGGCCTGACGACATACATCCCATTTTCATAAAAAAATGTTCAGCCACTTTAGCTCCACCTATCACTTTACTATTTATCAAATCATTCGCTGAGGGCTGTGTTCCTGATAAATGGAAACAAGCGTGGATCACTCCCATTCCAAAGGGCCAAGTAAGTCAGGATATTGAGAAATACCGGCCTATATCCAAGTTAAGTCAGTTCCCTAAAATTCTCGAGAAAATTGTCACTGATCAACTATTTGAGGTGGTTCGTAATCATATTATCGATGAACAGCATGGTTTCTTTCGGGGTCGCTGCGTTGACTCTAATTTACTGACTTTCACTGAAAACATTCTTAATGCCATGGGCGATTCGTGTCAGGTAGACGCTATTTATGCCGATTTTGCCAAGGCGTTTGACAAAATTTGTCATTATACACTATTACAAAAGCTGTGGCACTTCGGAATACACGGCGATCTGTTTCGCTGGATAAAGTCATATGTCGAGAATAGGAGTCAGGCTGTTGTACTTGCTGGATTTATATCAAATTATAAACTTGTTACTTCGGGAGTCCCGCAGGGATCACATTTGGGTCCATTACTCTTTAATATTTATATAAATAATGTGTCTAAATCAATTGTTAATTCAAAAGTTCTTCTTTATGCCGATGATACCAAAATTTTCCGGGTAATTCGTCATATTGGCGACTGTGATTTGTTACAGGCTGATTTAAGAAATTTTGAAACCTTTTGTAATGAAAATAAATTATCTTTAAATTTGGACAAATGTCATGTTATAAGTTTCACAAAAAAAAAGCAGACAATATCTTACGACTACAAAATTAGTAATACTGTTCTTAATAGAGTGACCCAAATTCGGGATCTCGGAGTTATTATGGACTCTGAATTGACCTTCATACCCCACATTGATTCCATTATTAGCAAGTCGTACAAACAGCTCGGCTTCCTGTTGCGCATTGGTAAACCATTTAAGAACCCTCTGACATATAAAATACTATATAACAGCTTTGTAAGAAGCCGCCTTGAATTTGCCTCTGCGGTCTGGAAACCACTTTACGCTATACATATTAATAGAATTGAAAAGGTTCAAAAAAAATTTGTTAAGGCACTAGATTACCGTACCGGTAGTGGTTCCAGATATAATTCTGACAATTATGACGATTCGTTGAAGCGCAACCAAATGCAACATCTTCAGAATAGACGCGACTGCATTGATTCGGTTTTGTTATACAAAATTATACACAGTTTGTTCGATGTCCCCTCACTGCTTGGTAGGATTAACTTCAGGGTGCCGCGCGGGCGTGAGCGCAATTGTCGTAAAAAAGACTTATTTCACATTACACCAAGTAGAACTAACTATGTTGCTAATATGTTTACAAAACGTGCTTGTAAACTTTATAACAAATGTGAACTTTTAAAGGACGTGGATATATTTTGTTGTACAATTAGATCTCTGAAAAAAACATTTAGGTAAATAGAAATTGGAACTTATTAAATGACAGCTAAATCCGAGTCAAACCAACCAATAATTATTTGGCATTTGTTGTTACCTGCCATCATTCTGTATCTACTTTCTTAGGCTAGCAGCACAGAACTTATAAAAATTGCAAATTGTTTTTGAATTAATATCTTGGCATTATATTATGGTCGAATATTGTTTGGAACTTAATACCCTGTTGTGGTGGCTTAGCGACCTTAGCGTGCCGTTGTCTGTACCATTATTACCATTTTTCGGAAGTTTTGTTTGTAAACAAACAATTTAACATGCCTATAATGTTGTTATGTATTAATTTCCTACCTACTATTACTTTGGTACTATTAACTCATTTAATATATATTTATAACACACCTTAAGTATGATTTATTTCGCCGTGGATTGATTATTGTTAAAGGTTTTGTTGTAACTACTTTTTTTTTTGTATACTTTAATGGAACTATAGGTCTTTTTTTTTGGATCCATATAACATTGCAAAATAATTGTATTATGTATGACCGTTTGTTTCCTTAATAAATAAAAAATAAAAATAAAAAATTTCACTTAACCCTATCTCATTGACAATAATAATCATTAAATCAAATTAATTATTATTTACTTCAACTTTTTTTGCTAGCTGTAGCAGGTGACGTCACGATTAGGTTAATTTGACAAGGTTCCAGCGCATTACCATTTGACGGCGATAATACAAATGTAGCACGAAACACTGCAAAATGTTATTTATTTATCATAATGTTAATACGCCAAGTCATACTATATTCCACATGATTTTCAATAGTTACAGTTGCTCGAAAATGTGAACACATGGTCAAATATGTAAAATAAAAATCGACTTACCATACAAATCAAAGAGATCACGTGATCAATTTAGTATGGGATGACCAAAATTTTCTTCGTAATTTTATAATAATAGTTGTTGTTTAAGGCCCGGCCTGGCACGGCAAGCATCTTTCGGCATCGCCGCTGCCGTGCCGAGCCGTGCCGTGCCGTGCCGGGCCGTCGAGAATTATAAAAGCGCACAATTATCTTGTAATAATGGACGTCTCACGTCAGTGCGGACACGGACAGCTCACTATACACGCGTTTTACATTATGCCGGGTCCATAGCGCGTTTTGCTCTACACAACAAATACATCTCAACATTCAACAAAAACATCTCATCATTCAACAAAAAGAAAAACGTATGAGGATCTTGTTTCACAAAAAAAATGTTTTGTTGATTGTGTAGGGCAAAACACGCGCTATAGACTTGAGTAAAAACGTTCCAGTAGAAATACATTGCCGGGGATGTTCGTTGATTCTAAAAGAACGCCAAACACACCACGTAATGTACTTCTACTAGAATGTTTGTACCCGACTGTACTGTGCTGTACTGTGATGCCTGTGATCCATCACCGTATTTAATTAGGGGCCTATCTCATAAAAGATTAGTTTTACTACAATAATTTACCATTGTTGTTATTGGGGTAGAATTATGTTTCTTATTAATTATAAAACATAATTCAACCCAATAAACTACTACTATGGTAAATTACTGTATTTTTTTATGAAGTAGACCCCTGATTAAATAAGTCAAACCCCCCCCCCAGTTTAGCTTCCCTTGGGGTACCACGGTCCACGAGCAAATATTTTAGTCTGTACTGTGGAACATGAGGCCTATTTCATAAACATTACTGTAATAAATTACAACGATTGTTTGGTGTTCATTGCGTCACCAAATTGAAACTATACAATAAAACTCTCACAGAGACCGCAATGTATGCGAATTTATTGTAGTTAATTACAAATTGCAATGTTTATTTATAGGTCCCTGGTAACTAGGGTTGCCAACCCCATGGTATTAAAAAAAGTTTCAATATAAAATGTCAAAACATTTTTTTCTTAGGTGTTGTGGTTGTGGCAGGTGGTGGCAAAGGTATAACCAACATTATGCAGATTCTGCTGTTACTTTTGTACATTTGTGAAGTCGAAGAGGCTTTAAATTATTTTAATTTTTTTTCACGCATCCGAAAATTCTGTAGCTTTTTCTATTACTAAGGGACTTTATTTCTACCTTTAAAAAATATTCAGCTAATTTGATTTTTTCGGACATTCCCCATTGCTTTTTTATTTTGTAAATTTTTAGATTTTTTTTTATCCTCTACTAATCTACTGGAACATTTTTACTCAAGAAGCTTATATCTCCAATGGAGATTGCACGGCCAGTGTCATAGTGAAGATTGAAAAAAGGTCCTTAAGTGACGTGACGGCTTATTGCTACCTCTTTCTTTAGTGTTACAATACGTTTTCGTTTCTCACGAACGAACGAACGAACAAGTATTGCAACACTAAAGAAAGAGGTAGCAATAAGCCGTCACGTCACTTAAGGACCTTTTTCCAATCTTCACTATGACACCAGGCGCGGTCCGAAGGGGGGGGGGGGGGGGGTCACAGGGGACATGACCCCCCCCAAAATCGTACATGTCACATAGAAAAAGCATCTAAAAATTTACAAAAAAGCAATTATTATTATTAGTGACCCCCCCCAAAATTTCAGGCTGCGACCGCGCCTGTATGACACTGGCCGTGCAATCTCCATTGGGGGTATAAGCTTCTTGTTTTTACAGAGGGCTTAGTACGAGTTGGTTTTTTGCATTCACTTCACTTTACGAATAGTTAACTATCGTCTTCTCTCTTTCACTCACTCGCATGATTTCCTCTCTTTCACTCTATTCTATTCACAAAGTGAGGTGAGAAACACAACTCGTACTAGGCCCTCTGGATCAATTCATACTATGTACAGTACGAGGCATATAACTTGAAATCGGGTGGGGATTGCGCGAAACGCGTATTTTGGGTATGCGTAGCGGTGAGGGGCGCGGGCGGCGGGAGAGGGGCGCGCGCTATTGGTCGCTCACAAGAGCACATGCGCCAATTTATCCCCACTCCGTCGAAAAAATTTCAAGTTACGTGCCTAGTACTGTATTATAGTTATTGCTTTCTCTGTGTGCAATATCTTAACACTAAGGTCGGGTCCATAGCGCGTGTTTTGCTTTCCCTACACAATCAGCAAAACATTGTTTCGCGAAACAAAATCCTCATACTTTTTTTTTTGTTGAATGTTGAGATGTTTGTTTTTGTTGATTGTGTAGAGTAGAGCAAAACATGCGCTATGGACCCGGCATAATAGGTACCTAAAATAATAGAAGATGACTTCAGCGGGGCTACCAGCTAAAAACAATGAAGTTCATTTTAACTGTAATTTGACAGATGGATGTAATACATTGCTACTTTTCTTTGGTAGGTTTTTATTTGTCCCAAAATGAAGCAGCAATGTATCACATACATCAGTCAAATTACAGTTAACATGGATTAACTTCATTGTTTTTAGCCGGTAGCCCCGCTGGAGTTGAACTCTTTTGTGGTTGAATCAGTATTATCACAATTTATATTCAGTAAAATTTATATTAAATAAACCAATAAAAGCCATTAACATTAATTTGCTATTCACTTCACTATTCTATTGATTTTTTATCAGCTGAAGGTATGTAGGATGGTTTGCCATTGGAGTCCCATACATGTTTCTGTTTTTTAAAAGCAAAAGCCATATAAATTGCTGAAAAAGAAAAAAATAAGGTTTCACTACCGTTGCTACAGTTGATAATAAAAATAATTACCTATGTTTATTTCTAATGCTACTGCTCCACCTGCGTTAACGTTAACGGTAATGTCCAACTATGTTTTAGCTAAGGCATTATGTAAATTTAGTACTGTCTTTTGTAAATTAACATGTTAAAGTATTGGCCACACCTGCGTAACACCTATATTAACGCTTTAAGCTATGTGTTAAGACGCAGGTGAAGCCGTAGCATAAGACTAAATAAAATATCAATTTCTGATTTGAACACATAAAAAGTGAAACATCCAATAACATCAAATCATAGAGGTCACAACAGACAGGGATAGGCCCGATCTAGATTAATTGCTAGGCAACAACTAGACCACTGTCATACATTTTCTTGATTACTAATCAAATGTTGCTTAATTCTTCAACGCTCGCCCGGACACATGGGTCCAGACCAAAATTGCTTAAGCCGTTCTGTCAACGCCCCTGCAGACACATGAGGCCGGCATAGATAAACTGTTATTTTCTCATAGATATTGGCTATTCTTGTATGGGCAACCTTATTTCATTGACAAATCTAATAAATTTGTAATACTGTGTGACTGATTGCGAAATCAGGGTTTTCGTAAAAAGATGGCATTTTATTTCCATATTGCCAGCCAGTGAGCCCCCCCACTGGCTGGCAGCTGGCGTTAAAAAGTTAACAACGAATCTGGATCAGGCCTATCCCAATCTATTGATTGATTATTAATACTGGCCATTAGGATACATCGACCCTTGTGTGGTATTTGCCAGATACAGATATTTAACTTTCAGGACCCTGGGTGTTTGTGCCTCTCTCGCCAAATAAAATAAAGAACACTGATATACTCACTTGCCACCTCCCATTCACATACACTCATTGTACCTAGACAATCTCTCTCTTTTTTGTTTTCAATCTCTTCCCAGACAATACGTGCATGTTCATATTCTGGTGCTTCCCCTATCAGCTCTTTACTAGGTGGTGCTGGATAGCTTTCAAAACAAATTATTCTATGTAGAAGCTGCTTATATTTCACCGAATGATCCTTGTAAAAGTCGGCAAATCTCGCTTTGTACACTAGTTCTAGCCCATACTCAGCTGCTAACTTTACAAACAGCTCAAAATTTACAAGAAACTCTGGACAATCTACTACTCCCTCTAAATGAAAATCATACTTTCCTCCAAATAGTGGGTAGCCCTCTTTAGGATCAAAGAGTAATTTTATGTTAAAAATCCTGTTGCCAAAAGCATAATCTTGTGATTTCTGAGCTCGTGAAACAATCTCATAAGCATCTGGTATAGTTCCAAAGAAATAACCACCTGGTTTTAAGCATTCTGATATATTTGTGAGCATCCTCCTAGCTTGCATTAAGCTTTCAAAACTATAATGCAAACCAAATTGGCAACTAACTATATCAAAATTAATTGAGGGATCTGCATATTTATCACGCAAGGTTTCTTTTGTACAGTCTGCTGATATGAATTCTGCTGCAAATAAATTGTGCCCACATCGTCGGCGAAGATCTTCATACCTTGACTCACATTGCTGCACAGAAACTTGGGCTATATCAGCAAACACAACTCGTTCCACTCTAGCCTTTTGCCATTTACTTAAATCGCCACCTTTGCCACAACATATGTCTAATACTCTTAATGGTTTTCCATAATCTTTTTCTCTAATCTTGTCAGTATACTCTTGGATCAGAACGCTTTTCACCCAGTTGTTAAAGTTTCTTAGATAAAAAATGGGCGAGTTGAATCTTTCTTTTAAGCCTTTCTCTTCGAGATGGTTATAATGTGCAGCAACTACTGAAGCATGTTCTTCAGTTTTTGAAGCATGTTCGTCAGTTTTTGAAGCATGTTCTTCAGTTTTTGAAGCATGTTCTTCAGTTTTTGAAGCATGTTCTTCAGTTTTTGAAGCATGTTCTTCAGTTTTTGCAATTTTTGTTGGAGGTGTATATTGATCATCATTTTCTGCTTGAGTTTGATCATTACAGTCGTTGGTTGGTTTAACGCCGTCATCAGAAGACGCTTCAAGCTGTGTTTCTGTTTGTTCACTCATATTGGATAGGTATTTCTTTGATTGATTAAAGTCTACTTTATAGTACTTATTTGACTTGTGTAAAGATCAGTCTTAAATCAATATTCGATCGTCGAATTCTTTACGTTTAGCTTATTTTGCATTTATTCTTTTAAATTGTTCATTTCATATCATAAAAGAGAAAATCCACTGAATCCACAGAAAAGAAGCACCAAACAAGTAAGAGAAGAGAAACGAAGCGAAGCGCGAGGTCGTTGTGGTCGTGTCAGGCAGGCAGGCAGGCAGGTCAGTCAACTCAAGTTGTCTCAGTGACAGTGACAGTTGACTGACATTTGGTGCATTTCAGCAGACTAATCGCTGAGTCACGGATCGCCATAGATGTTTTATCGCCAGATATTTTGACAGATGAAATAGCTATATAACTTTTGATTTTTGCATTCACAAAAGATTTACAATGCTATTTTTACCTACATTCTCAGAAGATCCATTGCCCAGATCCACAATGGATTTAGTGAGATATTTTTTCTCATAAGATCTATAATGGATCTAATGAGAACTTAGAGCCTAGTTGCCCAACAGCACATGCATCAAATGTTATGTTAACGACTCTGTGCAAAAGCACTAAACTTAAGAATCGCCTAAGTCTTTTATTATCTACAACTCGACCAAGATAACTAGGCGAACGACAGCTACATGACGGCTAAGTTTATGACACCATTTTAATTTGGTCGTGTTGTAGTTAGGAAAAGACTTAGGCGATCCTTAAGTTTAGTGCAATCGGGCGTTACCAAGAAGCTTATACCCCCAATGGAGATTGTACGGCTAGTGTCATAGTGAAGATAGAAAAAATGTCCTTGAGTGACGTTACGGCTTATTGTTATCCCTTTTTTTTAGTGTTACAATACGTTTTCGTTTCTCTCGAACGAACGAACGACGAACATCGAACACGTATTGTCACACTAAAGAAAGAGATAGCAATAAGCCGTAACGTCATTCAAGGACATTTTTTCTATCTTCACTATGACACTAGCCGTGCATCCTCCATTGGGGGTATAAGCTTCTTGGGCGTTACCAAGAATCTTATAGTTACTCCCACTACGTAAGGCGACGGCTACAGGCGTGGTATTTACCATGATCCATCGCCATAGAGTAAAAATACTACGCGTGTAGCCGTCGCCTAACGTAACTAAACATTTTTTAATATTAAGAAACATTCCACCTATTTAAAATAGATTTACGGATTTTGATTGGCGAGTCCTAATGAATGTCAATAATGTCGCTGTATTCATTTACCACCAGATTCAATTGGAACCAGAAACAGTTCAACGAAGCGACGGAGCACTAAGGGGGATGATTGCACACCTAGGGAGTCTGCTTAATTCTAGACAGTAACTGTGAACAATGCACTTCGTGACAGAAAATCCTTGAAATGAAAGATACATCAGAAAGAATTCTTCGATTTGATAATGAGATCACCTTGAAATTTGAGTTCCAAAGCTTTAAATGCCTCTTCAGTGAAGCCTGGCTCTGCTTTTACTAAGCCATACCAGCTGCTCAGCGTTCGAGGATGTGGCAAGGCATTATTATAATGTTTTTCTAACAAGCTGCTGAATAATAGTTCAATGTGCTCTGACACATGGCGAGTACCTACGCGATTTTTTTTAATGCATTGATAAACGATTCCACCACTGCAGCTTCTTGTACAATTTTGTTTTCGTTTTCATACAAACACGCTTAAGCAAATTTCGATTTTAGTTTTTTTATTATATGCGTTAATTTTTGGTTTTTTGCTTTTAGATATCGACATTGTCGGTTTAATTTTTTTATTTTTTCCATTAAAGCTTTTTTGTCAGCTGTCATTTTTCTTAACTCCTTTTTTAAATTAATTTTTCTTGGCGAGTCTAAGATTGATTCTGAATCAGAAACATGTACTAAAACAAGTGAGGAAGGTGAAGTATTGAGGATTATTCTTGAATCCAAAGAGTTTTCACTTGGAACAGCATCTTTTTTGAGGTATCTTCGTCCAGTTTTAGTTAGATAACTATCTTGTTCGCGAAAGTGTTCAGAACAAATACAAGTATGCTCAGATGGTAACCAATTGTCTTCACTTCTGTTTCTTTGTACGAACTTTATCCATTCTTCTCTTTTACTGTGTCCAGAGTGCGGAAATCTATAAAAATACAGACATCGATATAAAAAAAGTGTAAGGGCCCTATTTTTGAATCGCTCGGCAGGCGTCGAGCGCTCTTTTCGACTGATTTTCGTTCGACATATGACTCAAAACAATGAGATGTCGAACGAAAATCAGCAGAAACAAGCGCTCGACGCCTGCCGAGCGATTCAAAAATAGCGATTCAATATACACCTAAGAGTCGTTAACATAACATTTGATGCATGTGCTGTTGGGAAACTACTTAGGCTCTAACTTCTCATTAGATACATTACAGATCTTATGAGAAAAAAATATCTCACTAGATTCATTGTGGATCTGGGCAATGGATCTTCTTAGAATGAAGGTAAAAATAGCATTGTGAATCTTTTGTGAATGCAAAAATCAAAAGTTATATAGCTATTTCATCTGTCAAAATACCTGGCGATAAAACATCTATGGTGATCCGTGACTCAGCGATTAGTCTGCTGAAATGCTGACTAGAGTCGAGCGGTTCTGGCCTCGGAGTTTTTGGCGCCATTTTGTCGAGTTTGGTTCGGTGTCTATTTTAATTATTTGCAAATTGATTCATAGTGGATATTGTTTCTTAAAATTGGTGCAGTTTTGTGGTACAAGTGTCTACGCAACTGAACAATATGTGGGATAATTGAAATAGGCGCGACCTTGGTTGTGTGAAGCTGACTGAGACTTTTATTGTAGTGATGGCTACCTCGGCAGAACTTACCGAGTAAACTGTCTTGATATACTTGGTGCCAAATGCTCCAAGCAGCATTGAAATGCGATGCACCCGCATTTTAATGTGAACTGAAACAATCTACCACTGAACTATTCAACACTTGACACTGGCAAAAGTTACTTCCAAGGGGAATGTAGATTGCCAAAACAAAAATAAGAAGAAGAAGAAGAAGATTCTGGCCTCGGAGTTTTTGGCGGGATTTTGTCGAGTTCAGTTCGGTGACTATTTTAATTATTCGCAAATTGATTCATAGTGGATATTGTGTCTTAAAATTGGTGCAGTTTTGTGGTACAAGTGTCTACGCAACTGAACAATATGTGGGATAATGGAAATAGGCGCGATCTTGGTTGTGTGAAGCAGACTTTTATTGTAGTGGTCGCTACCTCGGCAGAACTTACCGAGTAAACTGTCTTGATATACTTGCTGCCAAATGCTCCAAGCAGCATTGGAATGTGATGCACCCGCATTTTAATGTAAACTGAAACAATCTACTAGAAATACTGAACTATTCAACACTTGACACTGGCAAAAATTACTTCCAAGAGGAAAGTAGATTGCCAAAACAAAAATAAGAAGAAGAAGAAGATTCTGGCCTCAGCTACGGCGGCAAAACTGACAGGAGAGGCAGGCGGCGCGGCGCGGCAAGTAGCGGAAGATCCTGGGGACATCACCTTGCATTTTGGAGACAAAGCAAACCGCTTGGAACGGGTGTTCCTGGGGGTGATCTGAGCTGATTTAGCCCGGTTGCCACGCGGTTCCCCCCAGCAGGTGGGCAGGGGAGGGGGGAGAACGGTGCGTCCGGCGGGCCTCACTCTAAGCTTCATATCTGCATACATGTAGCAACTATATCAAGTTTGGTGTCTTTTTCTTATAATTCGAGGACAAGGAATTCATTTTTGGAACTAAATTTTCACTCACCCATACAAAACGATTTTTTTTCTCTACAATTTTTTTTTCGACAATCCTCTGCAGAATTAAAGCTATGAAAATTTTCCCTAGAAAAAAAGTACTAGTGAATAGCCCAGTATTCCACTTTATATAATAATAAACATTTTTGAGTAAAAACTGTGTTAAAAAAAAATATTTTTGTCGCATGGCAGAATTTTCTCTGCCATTTTTTTTCGAAAATTTTCTATAGAATTAAAACTATGTAGATTTGCACCAAAAAAAAATAATGAGAAAATAGCTCAGTTAATTTACTAAATAAATTAATACATTTGTTAAACATTTTTGTCTAGTAACTGTGTTAAAAAAATGTTTTAAGTCGCGTTTACCAAGGAGGCTGTGTTTGGGAACAGATTATAGCCCCTCAGCAATAGCTGCCATGCTCTGCTGACTGGGGCTGGTCCAAACAAAATGGCTATTGGGAGACTATTTGGGCAAGCCTACCTGTTGCATCTGCTGCTTGTTTAAAATTAATTCGTTGCCGCTGCAAAACAAAATGCGCAGGGAGGTGCAACTGCATTAAAAGAAATCTAAAATGCACAGACCTATGTACATGTAGTGGCAACTGCGAGAAATAAAATTATTTTATTTTAACTCGCATTTTTTTAACATCTCATAACTATGTCAATTTTATCACATTTATAATAATTCTAATGGCGAACGTTTGCCCAATATCTTTATTTATATATTTAATTTGTAACATAATATATTTGTCACGTCCAGAAGTATTTATCAATGTAATGTAATGTAAATTATCAATGTAACCAGAAAAATAACAACTTATCAGAACATAACTTTGCAGGTCCTCCGCCACGCGACACAGAATTTTTTTAACACAGTTACTAGACAAAAATGTTTGACAAGTTTATTATTCTATATAGTAGGATAACTGGGCTATTCACTAGTATTTTTGTTTCTTTGGGAAAATCCTCATAGTTTTAATTCGGTAGAGGATTTTCGAAAAAAAAATAGTAGAGAAATTTCCGCCACGCGACACAAAACATTTTTTTAACACAGTTACTAAACAAAAATGTTTAACAAATGTCTTATTCTATATAGTAAAATAACTGTGCTATTCACATATATTTTTTTTCTGAGGTAAATTATCATAGTTTTAATTTTGTAGAAAACATTCGAAAACTCCGCCGTGCGACACAAAATATTTTTTAACGCAGTTTCTAGAAAAAAAATGATAAACAAATTTATTTTTGTATATAGTAAGATAACTGGGCTATTCATCAGTATTTTTCTTCTAGGGAAAATCTTCGTACTTTTAATTCTCTAGAGGATTTTCGAAAAAAAATGGCAAAAAAAATTCCGCCGCGCGAATTAAAACATTTTTTAACACAGTTACTAGACAAAAATGTTTAACAAATGTATTATTTTATAAAGTAAATTAACGAGCTATTTTTTCATTATTTTTTTCTGGTGCAAATCAACATAGTTTTAATTCTATAGAAAATATACGAAAAAAAAATTGGCAGAGAAAATTCCGCCGTGCGATAAAAAACATTTTTTTTATACACAATTTTTACGCAAAAATGTTTGACAAATTTATTATTATAAATAGTGGGATAATTGGGCTATTCAGTAGTATTTTTTTTGTAGGGAAAATTTTCCTATTTTTTAATTCTGCAGAGGATTTTCGAAAAAAAATTGTAGAGAAAAAAAATCGTTTTTGAATTTCGCGGTTTTTTTGTATGGGTGTGTGAAAATTTAGTTCCAAAAATGAATTCCTTGTCCTCGAATTATAAGAAGAAGACACCAAACTTGATATAGTTGCTACATGTATGCAGATATGAAGCTTAGAGTGAGGCCCGCCGGACGCACCGTTCTCCCCCCTCCCCTGCCCACCTGCTGGGGGGAACCGCGTGGCAACCGGGCTAAATCAGCTCAGATCACCCCCAGGAACACTTGTTCCAAGCGGTTTGCTTTGTCTCAAAAATGCAAGGTCCCCATACAAATCGATCCCCACGATCTCCTACTAAAGAGGCACGGTGCGCGATGGTGCGGCACAGCTCACCTAGTTGCGGCGCGGCGGGCGCAGTGGCATTATGGACTTATTTACGCAGTCATTTAAATTTAAGATTTGAGAATTCACAATTAAATTTTTTATACAATACTAAATATTTAGAAGCTAAACAATTTTCTCTATTTTTTATTTCAAGATAATACACTTTTGTTGGAACAAAATTAAAACAATTAAAAGTTGATTGACCTAAAAAATAAAATAATTTGGCGACCACAAATATTATTTATAATGGGTAGATACACGTACAAAAGACGTACAAGTACAAAAACATTCGATTAAATACTCAAAAGCTCGAGGTTTCAATGATAAACTACTCTGTTTACATATTCACGCGTAGCATAAAGAAAACAGTTTGAGGTGCAAAACAGCTGCCGCCGCGCGCGCCACTTACTGCCGCTCGAAGCTGTGGCCACCTCTGCACTCATTCACTCTGAAGCTGTGGTGTGTGAAATACACAGAAGAGATGCGGCGGAGATAAGGCGCAGATTCGGCGGCGATACTATAAATTTCGATGGGCGATACGTGTATTTCCTTTGCCGATCGTCTTACATCTGCACCGTATCCCCGGCGTAACTGAGCCTTCTGTTTTCTGGTAGGTATTTTAAATCCGGGACAGTAAGGTGTAATTCCTGGACACGGGACAAGGCACGTAATTCCGGGACAATTCCGGAAATCCCGGGCTTCTGGCAACTCTAAATACTGGCCACATTTGTTTCGTTCTCTTCCGTTACCGCCGCGCGCCGCTCGACTCTCGCCGCCACGCAATCATCGCCGCTCGCCGCTGCCGCGGTAGGTGTGGCATACTTCCGTACACGTTCAACATTTGTTTTTGCAATTTATCGCTCGCCGCCCCGCAATCGTCGCGGTCAAGCCACAGCCAGCGCGGTGGGCGGCGAGGCAGGCGACGCGGCAAGCGAATTCGGTAATCACTGCGCGGTCGTGACGACCATTGACGACCGACGAGCTGAGAGGCCGCCATCGAGATCGCTCGCAGTGATAATTGAACGCCGCCTGCCGCGCTGGCTGTGGCCGGGTTGTGCCATTTTTTAACTTAGAACAACTTACCTTTATAATATAGGAATAGGATACAGTCAAAGTCAAAATAATCTACATTTAGATTAGTTAAAAATTAAGTGCTTTTGAATTGTATATTTTTTCGCAAGCATGGGTGCAAGGAACTTATCAGTTTTAACATATAAAATAACTTACTTATGAAAAGTCACACCTTCAGAAGTTTTTTTTGTTTTTCTTGAATCATTTTTGCAATACCGAAGTATGCAATTTGGCATTTTTGTTATTAATATTTCGTTCTAATATCTTAAACACGAAAATGACAAATACATTAATTAAAATTCACTTTCACAGTGGAAATCATAGACTAATTATATTACTAGTGGAAATAGATGTTTAGTGTCTTGTTATCTGCATTAATACCTACCTATCGAAAATAATTTTAAAATAAGCTGAAATTTTCTGTATTTCATTTTATGACAGAAGAAAACAAAATACAAACACAAAACTCGTAGAGATTAATAATTCGTTACTTTACATCAACGAGGATTTGCTCCATAGACATAGAAAAATTTTCGCTGCGCTCAAGAAGACCAACAAAGCGTGGAAAAGAGAAGTTAACGTCATACGGACACGGTCTATATAAAAAAGAGACAAAGGATCAAGTGACATGTGCCAACATTTTTTACAGTAAGAGCCCCTAGCGACCCGCTTAGCAAATGAGCAATCACAGTTTGTTTAAAATATTTTTTAATCTTAATTAGAATTCAAAATAAATGTATCGTGGAGCTATGGTGTCTTGTACTCTAAGTAATTGTGATGTGACTAAAAGAAACAATCTAAGTAATCACACTTTTCAAAGGTAAATAAGATATTGCCACACATTTCTCTAAAACCAAATTTCGCTACATTTATTCGTTTATCGACAAGAAAAATAGTATGGAACATAGTTTATTAATTTCCTTTGCCATAATATAGTCATATTTTATGAATCTAAGTCATATTTTACGTATCTCATATAAAATGTATTGATTCGTTTTCGGATCACCTGTTTATTGACTTTGTTGTTCTTTGACATTCTATTTCTATGATTTGCTCTCACCAAGAAGCTCATACGCTCTCACTGACGTCCATTATGGACGTCAGTGATTTGCTCTTCTGAAAAACATGGTATATGTAATATGTATAGTCCTTTTTATACTTTTTAATCCATGTATGACAATATAAAGCATTCTATCTATTCTTTTCTTACATAATTCAATTTTAAAGTCTCAAAATCGATTTTACTTCAAGTTTTTATCCTTTTCGTTCTGAAGAGGTGAAAATATTTTTTATTTAAACTTAATTCCATTCCATTATACACCCCACACATGTATAAATAGGGTTCATAGAATCTTAAACTTAGAAGTTTATATAGTGGTGGAAACTACGTTGCATACTTAGAAGTTTTATACGAAATGCTCAAGGGTGTCAGCGCAAAACCCTTTATTATCTTGTTCAGTAGTGCCAAAATATCATGAAAATAAAAAAAAACTTATGCGGACACGAAAACACGTTACCACCCAGAATCTACAGGACTAATAACATTAAGGCTGTATATTTGCATTTCAACGACATTAGTGTTTTTCCAATGAAGTTATCTAAAGAATGAAAGCATTATTATTGATGTAAACTTTAGTTTTAGGAAGCAAAATTCTTAAATTAGTGCCGTATAGAGAGAAAAACATAATAAATTGTCAGGTATTTTAAAACGAAGACAATCTGTTCAAGTGGAATTTCAAATTTGCTTGTGAGAGGTATGTTTCAAAAACGTTTCAGCTGTAGCTGTAACAAATAAGAATACGACTCATATTTATTTTTTCACTTATTGTTTGAGTTGTCAAGGAGTTCCCTGAAGAAAAGTTTCCCGGAGAAAATAAAAAAAAACTTTTAATTACAGAGAAATGAAATATTGAAAAATGCTCAAATTGGTACACTTTGACATGATTTTTTACTGGTATTTACAGAATCTAAAGTAATTTTTAATTTTTCTTAGGAATAATGAGGTATTTGTCTAATGTATTGATACCTATTTAATAATTTAATATGAATTTTCAAAGTTCGCCCTTATTACGGCTCGAGCAGAGTTTTTTTGATCATTTGTATTGAAAATTCAAAAATGGAACGTGATGCGACTTTACATCCACATGAGTAAACTTTATTTACTCATGTGCTACAGCTTTAAACAGTAGAAACCTATTTCCACTTTTTACCTAAGTGCACATCTGTTTGAATAATTTTCTTACTCTTTGACAGCGATTCTCGTTATAACTGTTTGCTCTATAATATTAAAAGAAACTTCAATATTAAGATGGCAGTTGTCAGTTGCGCCATAATGTGTCATTTAAAAAATATTGTTTTATCGGAAATCAAGAAATAGTAGAGTTGATTAGGTACCTAAAATAACATCAAAAGACGTAGAAAAAATCGCAGGTAAATAATGTCAATGTTTTATCGTTCACATTAATCGACTATAACCTTCGCGACGCATCATGATCAACTGTAAGTTCCTCTCGGTCGCTCGCAATAGACTAAACGAGTTGTTGATCATGCACCGTAACTCAGTAAGCAATTTTTCGGTGCTGACCAGCCTGTCTAGTGTAGAGTACAACATAGAAGTCTTTGCTTGGATTTAACATTGCCTCCACATTACCGACAATATTTCCAAAAACCAAAAATACTTGATTTTATGCACCGATCAATACCTAATTTGATTGGATTGGAAGCCCGCGTTGCTCTCAGGTTGTTGGACATGAATGAAAAAATAAAATACACTGATATACTTAAAGCAGTTGTATGACCGAAAGTGGCGCCCTCGGAGGTTTTTATTTAATAAGTTATTAATAGAAAAAGATTTTGCTAATGTTTTGCATGGAGTTTTTAGGGCCCATGGTATAGTATTTTTAGAAGGAATCACTACATGCCCTCGTAGTCATTCGTAGAAGTACAGTTCGTAGCAAATGTGTCGAAAACGGCCACTTTTAGCAGTTTTGCTATCTACTTCTAGCAGTGACTAATGAGGGAATGTAACGATACCGTCTAAAAATACTAAACTGTGGGCCATAAAAATTCCGCGTAAAACATTATTAAAATTGTCTATTAGAATTATAATATTAAACAAAATTCACCGCGGCGCCACTTTCGCTCAAGGTGCCACCTTATAATACCTACCAAGGAGTTTTTAAAACAGATTTTTGAAAAATAAAGAGTATACGGACAAAATGAGGTCGCATGTATGAAATAAATATAAAATAAAAAAAATACAAATTAGTGTTTTATGATTTTAAATTAATAAAAATAAAAAGAGAAAAACACAACTCATTGGCTTAAATTTTCAATACAAATGATCAAAACAACTCTGCGCGTGCCGTAATGAGGGCGAACTTTGAAAATTCCTATTAAATTATTAAATAGATATAAGTATATACAAAACATGCAATACATTAGACAAATACCTCATTATTCCTAAGAAAAAATAAAAATTACTTTAGATTCTGTAAATACCAGTAAAAAAACATGTCAAAGTGTACCAATTTGAGCATTTTTCAATATTTTATTTCTCTGTGATTGAAAGCATTTTTTTTTAATTTTTTCTCTATAGGGAACTCCTTGACAATACAAACAATAAGTAAAAAAATAAATATGAGTCGTATTCTTATTTGTTACAGCCGAAACGTATTTGAAAAATACCTCTGACAAGCAAATTTGAAATTCCACCTGAACAGATTGTCTTCGTTTTAAAATACCTGACAATTTATTATGTTTTTCTCTCTATACGGCACTAATTTAAGAATTTTGCTTCCCAAAACTAAAGTTTACATCAATAATAATGCTTTCATTCTTTAGATAACTTCATTGGAAAAACACTAATTTCGTTGAAATGCAAATATACAGCCTTAAGCAGTGAGTTTCCGAACCAAGAATCTTATATTCATATTCTATGACTACTTATAAGATTCTTGTTCCGAACGCAACAACTAGGTAAAAAATTAACTTATTAAAAAACGAAATGACGCGAATCTCCTTTAGTTTACGTTCATTTATTTACTCATGTGAATCTACTTTACTCAATCGCTAAATTAATTTTTTTCTGCCTTTGCACAGAACAAAGATTTTTTCTCCCCCTATTGAACTTCTTTTGTGTTAGATTACAAAAAATGAGAGCGTACAGTGATGAAGATGTAACTGCCTACTTACATATTTTCAAAAGAGTTGACTGAGAGAGCAAGTTTCCAATGCTTAATTTAGCTTTTTACCATGATGAAAGTCACGTGAAAATAACTTTTTTACCTATTACACTTTTCTCGCTGGTAGAGGAAAACGAGACCAAATTGTTGTTGTCTCGTAGTACCACAGTTTAAATGTGCTCATTAGTCTATATTAGAATCACTTGCTACGCTTGTGAATTGTCGTGATTCAATTCTAGACTAGGTACTTCGCTAGTTCGTGATTTAAAGTCGGCACACGCAGCACGAATTGACTTTGGTTTCTAGTATAGCAAATAACTATTGTTTGGACGATAAGGAAACAAGAAAATTCACAGCAAGGCACACGGCTTGCCGTGAGCCAGGGCCTGCAGGTCTGCGGGAGCGGGAGTAGGGTCGAAGGCGCAGGCCGCGCGCGGGCGCGGGGGCCTCGGTGCCGTTACGTGGTGCGCGCGCGCCGCCCGCGCCCCTGCCACGACGCGGACGTGCTTCAGTCAGTTCGTGCGCGAAAGTCGTTACCTGCGTCACACAATCGCATTTCCTTCACACGCGAACACCGATTGTGGTTGTATTCAATCATTTGTGAGACTGCCAAAAATATGTTTAATAGTGAATCCTTTAGGATCAGTGGGTAACGTGCCCTTGCCACGCAACCTTGTGTAGTGCGAGAAAGTGTGTGACGTCATTAGGGACCGGCCGGGGCGATCATATGTTGGACGCGGATGCAGTGATGGAATGTGGTGTGTTGTTTTGGTGACGTGCGATGGTGCAGTGGCTTGGTTTACCTTTCTAGCAGCAGAGCGCCGCCTGGAGCGGGTCTTCTACGGGAAAAATGCGTAGAAAAAGATGAACCAGGATGCTGGGAGCTTGGTAATATCACTTTTATATTCTTTCACTTTCAACGTTTTTTGTTGTGGTCTAAAACACACAATAATAGACACTCTAAACACTTGAACTAAAATTGTCAGTAAAATATCGAAGTACCTAAGTAAAAAGATTAGCTGACACGACTATTTCGTCTTTCGTGATTTTTGCACTGAGCAGGCAAAGTAAATGAGGCGAATCTCTATTTATAAAGATGATAATATTATGTCTAGAACAACTAAATTATGACGTTCATTCAAGGTTAGCACTAAACCATCAGTGTGTGGTGTGTTCAGTCAGATTCAGTATCAGCAGTCAGCATCAAAGTCACAGCTAACATAGAAGAAACAAATAAGTAATCGATTTTGTAATCAAAGTCCGATTTCTAAATAGAAATATTGTTTTTTTTTATTTATCGTACCTAAATCCATACTAAGTTATATTCCTATTTTCTGAATTTAAAATTACCGATTCGTTTTGAAACGTAATGTTACGGTACTTTACTCGATAAATAACTATATTTATTTTAGCATTGTTTTGGAAATATATATCACGATGTATGTAGTATGGAACTACAAGAGGAAAATATATAACTAAAATAATGTAATTGTACCTACCTAATAAATCTAAAAATAAATTACCTATCACGTATTTACAAATTGTAAATAGGTACCTGTACTTATGTTACGTATAACTAACATACATGATTTTAATTAAGTTTCCTAATTCTGATTTACAATTATTTTTTAGATGTAATAAAATTCATATTCTATCTATTCACTACATTTTAGTAACTTTAATACAACCGGTCAAACAAAATATTGAAAAAACAGTTTGATTAACGGCATTGGTATTTATCAGTTGATAAACTGGTAGCATCAGAACAGTAGTTGAATCATGTAGGTAAATATGTGGGTGTTAATGTATGTATGTTCTCTATAACAGAACAGTAACCAAAAATGGCTGTGTCGACTCACAGACATGTTTATTTTTTGAGGTTCCTATAACTTGAAACTTGATGAACAGATTCACAGACGGCTTCCAACCCCTATTTACAGAATAAATATCCTGTATGTATTCTGTGTCCCGAACCAAGTGTGAGTCCCAAAACTTTGCCACACGAAGGGAAAGTACCTTAAATATTATTGAAGATAGGAAATATTGAAAGAAGACTTCATTTTATTTAAAAAAGAAATGCATTCAAAGGAAAAAAAAATCGCGATTTTTTTAATCTAAATTAATTTAATTAAAATTTAAATGGTAAATTTCATGGTCTTCCTTTTGTTAAAGATACTACACTTATAAGTAACCGTTTAGTTCCAATTATTTTTAAAATTAAAATTATGTTTTCTTTCAGTAAAATTTCCTACCCTTAATATCTAAGGTAGGCCTACGTGTGGCAAAGTTTTAGGACAATTAAATATGTGATTTTGACTAGGGGTACTTTATACAGGATAAAGTACCCCTATGGTACCCCTAGTCAAAATCACATTTGTAGCGATAATCAACTTCGCGCGCTTTGGTAAGCAAAAATGTACCAATCCCATACCAATTTTAAAAACCTCGAAATTTTTAGGATTCCGTAGCCGAAGAGGCTACGGCGGAGCCCTATTGTTTTACAAATGTTAAAGTTTACTGTTATAGGCAGGTTGTAGGCAAGGGCCCTTGATTATTATACTTGTCTCTAATCAAAGACAAGAGCCTACAACAGGGCCATGATCTATTTAGAATATATTCTGAAATGAAAAATTATCTAACAAATCGTCTTTATTTGACTTTATTATCACGAGAAGACGTATTTTTTCTATTCCGTTTTTTTTAATATACCTTTTTAAAGAGAATATAATACCTAATGTGCTATGTTAGGTCACAAAGTTTACCTATATATGAAATTTATAAAAGTCAAAAATCATAAATGTAATATTAAATAGGTATAAGTACATTAATAGTGATTTGAAGCTCGCAAGCAATAACCGCAAGACATTATAATAATGAATCGGCATTGGAAAGCCGATAGCAATAGAGTTTTGTTTTTTTTTTGAAGTCTCTAATATCATGCTACTAGAACCTTGCGAAATTAGTTTTACACGTTTCCAGCAACATTACGATGTCGAAAGCGCTCGTGGGACACTAGCTTACTTCACGCATGCGCTCTAGTTTCTATACCATTGTTACTACTTGGATTTCTTTCAGACAGTTGTTCAATGTTATACTTACAAATCGTAAATTTTAATGAATTGCTTACAAAAATTTAGCTTTGCTATGTGATGGTTATGTTTAGATTTGATTCACGCGTGAGATATTTTACGTCGTTTTAATCTCACGTCGTAGGTACGTAGGTGGCGAAATAAATAAAATAAATAAGGGTTTCTGTGACAAAAGGATTAATTTCACATTATTGAAGTAAGTAGATAGCTAAAGGCACAATAAGTGTAATGTAAAATCAGCAGGCTATTAATTTCATCCAAATTCAAAGTTCAACTAGCTAGATAATAGTTTAAGGATTTAAATAAGACATTAAATTAATATTATGTATTTTTCTAAATTATAAACAAAGACAACCTTGCTACGTACTTGCAGAATCATAATTTTATTGATAAATATTTCTTAAGATAAAATTTAATTTCCCTACGAATTTTCACTACAAATATACTACGAAAACAAATTTTGGTTAGAATATTTAGAATAGCAGACAAAAGATTTTGACAAAGCACGGAATATATAATTTATTATCTACAACTAAGGTTGTGCGAAAGCTTATAAGTTTCTGGCCCGCAATTTAGTAATCGACACATTTTTCCTTAGAAAGTGAAACCAGCCGGACCTACGAATACTTTCACGTCACGTTACGTTAATGTACGTACATAAGTACCTAAAGTATTTATTATTTTTCGAAGAATCGTCAATGAAAACATATTTCAATAAAAGTGATGTTAATAATACCATCTGAATGTTGCGTGTACAACATCATTTTCTTTCTACTTGAATATATACATTTGAATCTACGAAAAAAAAATTAACGCGTTGATGTCTTTTCTTTAAGATTTAGTTATTTTCACCAGTTTAAAAATACTTTAGGGAAACACCATTGTTTCCTAGTGTTTCTTATGCCATGTTTTATGATTGCCTATTGTGAAATATAATAATGTAAAATTTTTAGGATATTATGATACATATTAATTTTGTTTACGGAGTAATTCGAAATATCTTGGATGAAGTTGCGCAATCTTAATACGTTGGGCGTTGTCTAGCTAGTTAAATAGGTATTTTACAAGCTATTTCTGACATAAAATATAATCATTTATTAAAAAGCAGTTAGTTATTATTACTAATTATTCTTTTCCAAATGGTTACGTTTGTCAAGCTATTTTTAAAATTAATATATATATGTATTATATCATTTGTTCTTCGATTATTGGTTTTATTCTTGTTGAGTATCTTGATACTTGAACGTCTTGACGTTATGTTGTTGTTGCGCATAGTTATGAATGTAGATTCGCAGACGATCATAAACAAATTGCATGAAGATATGTTACCAGTCCAAGGTTACCAGTTATTTAAATCAAACGGTCGATACTAATTGCAAATGTGTAATTTAATTTAGTTAGGTTTCGTGGTCAAAATTAAGAAATGCTTAATTATTATTTTGACCATTCGAAACACCGTGGAAATTCAGTTTTTCCAAAAACCCTTTTTTCCCCTTTTTGTATTGAATCTGGATGGTTATTGGTTATAGTTAACTTGGCGATTTTTACACGACTGCCCAAAAAAGTGTATAATGTGTTGAGGGTTCATGTATGTTTGTGGGTATGTGAGTTTTTTTATTCCACCATAACTTCTAAATGGCTCACCGGATTTGGATATATAGGGTATCGTTAGAATCCTTACATCATTCCGAGTAACACTAGCTATATTTTTTTAAAGAAAAAGTCAATATGGCGACTGTGCTACACTACTTTCAAATGTGAAAATAATATTTTTTTCTTTAATTATTACAATATGGGCATTAATGAGCACATCCCAAAACTACATATATAATTTGTCACTAAAATGTTTGAAATAAAAGTCCTTTTTAGGGTTCCGTAGCCTACATGGCAAAAAACGGAACCTTTATAGATTCGTCATGTCTGTCTGTCTGTCTGTCTGTCTGTCCGTCCGTATGTAACAGCCACTTTATTCCGAAAGTATTAAGATTACATAGTTAAAACTTGGTAGGTAGATGTATTCTGTTAACCGCTTAACGAATTTAACACAAAAATAAAAATAATAGTTGACAAAAATAAAAATAATAGTTTTTTAGGGGGGGCTCCCCATACATTCAACTGAAACTGAAAAATTTATTTTTTTTCAAACCAATACGTGTGGGATGTCTATAGATAGGTCTTTAGAAATGAAATTGAGGTTCCTAAGTAATTTTTTTCTCAAAGTCAACCGTTTGAAATATATACACCGCCAAAGTGGTAAAATGTGTGTCCCCCTCCTTTAACTTTTGAAATAAGAGAGTGAAAAATCTAAAAAAAATATATGCTGTAGATCTTAATAAAAACTTTCAACGAAAATTAGTTTGAACGAGATATAGTAATAAGTTTTTGAGATATAGCACATTTTCCAAAACCGCAAATATAACTTTGTCATTCATACCAACACTGTGAAAAACAAAGTTATTTTTGCAGACGAAAAAAGATAAGTGGTATTAAATATGGTATGGTATAAGATAACTACGGAACCCTACGGCGCGTGGCCCGACACGCACTTGGCCGATTTTTGAATAAAAAATATTCCACTAAACGGTACCCTGACTGCAATGACACTTGTTTTTTAACTTTTTAGTTCGTTGTTGGCAGGGCAGTCGTGTTTTTAATATTCTTCAATTTATTATTTTTTTATTTATGCGTGTGAGTATCTATCATACCTACTGGTATTGAATTTTGTTGAAACCTCTAGTCCTTTATTTTGATTCCTTAATTATCTCGATTATAGAGAAAGTCCCGCCACATACAGAAGGAATCTGAGGGCCTATTACAAAAAGCATCGCGATACGCGTACGATGTTCGTCCCACTCCGTGGCACTATTGACACACGCATAAGGTTCAATATCAAATAAATTGAACGACAAATTGCGACCGACTATCGTGATTCTTTTTTAGCTATGTGATTCGGAATTCCGAAAAGGAATATCGATTAATATATGGAAACGAACGAAAAATTTTCGCATGTAGGTGTGTGGTAGGTCCGAGATTTGTATGGATTTGCTGCGTTCGGAATGATTCCGTTTCGGAATTCCGAATCAAAATCATTCCGAACGCAGCTAATCCATACAAATCTATTTCAAACGTCAATAAAGTCGAAAATCGTTTCCATCTTTTTTTAACTACAGAAAAGATCAAGACAATTCTAATAAGCCCAAACACGATGGGGTTGTATAGTTTCATTCATCATAGAGTTCCTGTGGCGTTCTTCCGGCTCCATTATCAGATCACCTCAATGACACTGTAATATTGCATTTCCTTCCATTTCTGACCTGTGTTCAAAGTTTCAAGTCTCTAGCTCATCGGGAATTTGCTTAGAGCATTTAACCAAGTAAGGAGGCGTCACGAGAACTAATTTCTTTACAAAAAAGTCTGCCACTTTCCGCGGGGGACGAGGTAACGCACACACAAATAGTGTTAAACACTAATGCATTTTCGATCACGTTGCTACGCACGCACACGACAAAATTATCAAACACGAGCTTAAACTTTACGCACACAAATACATACACACGCAGAAACCAACCTGTCAGTACACGCGATGACGTCATTTTCATGTAAACGTTGCTAGTGCTTGACACTATCGATATTTTACTCTCAATACCTTTTTCGGCTCATATTTTTAATTTATGTCATAATGATTGAATTATGATGACAAAAATTCAAATATGGGTCTGTAGTTTTTTTTTTTCAAATTAGGCCCTTCGATGATGCTAAGGCAACCTTTGGCTGTCGTCAAAATCTACAGGGTGACTTATTAGGATGTCAGTAAAATTGATGATACTGCAAGAAATTCTACCCGGTCAATTTAACTAAGCAAGAGTTTTCAAATACTGGTAGGTTTTCGCATCTATCAAATCAAATACATAATTTCTTAGATTAGTGAAGGCCGATTCAAATCTCAGCGGTATCCTCTACCGGTGGCGGTAACGATATCCCAATGGGTATGCGGATAACGCGCTGTTTTAACTATAGCGGAATTTTACCGCTATCAGAGGCGGTAGCGGTGGCGGCGGTGGCGGCCCGCGACGCGAGGTGCGTTCGCGAGGGTGCGTCCGCGGGGGCAATAAGGCTTTGTTCAGACGATAACACACGACCCGACCTCAACCAGAACTCAACTCAAACTCAACTCGAACTCAACTTAACCGGAGCCCACTCCTTGAAATAAAGCGCTTTCAATTTTGAGTTTTATGACACATTATAAGCTCCGTTATATTTTGTCATTGCTATTTCACACGCCCCGCGCTCAACCCAAACTCAACCCGAACTCACCTTAAACTCACCTGAACATTACATAGTGACTCAAAATTGCAAGCGATGTATTTCAAGGTGGGCTGCGGTTGAGGCGAGTTTGAGTTGAGTTCGGGTTAAGGTCGGGTCGCGTGTTATCGTTTGAACGCAACCTAAAAGTTTCGCTGAACACGCGGTACGTATTACGTACGCGACAACAGCTGCGAAAATGCCATACAAAATAACCACGGTGCCAGCGGATACCGCTCATGTTTAAGTAGACCTTAAAACGGAATAACTATATTTAAAATCTTTATTTGTTATACTTATTTTAAAGAAAGTGGTTCATGCGTCATGCTCGTGAACGGGTGCTGCCAGTGGGAATGGGTCTGCTTCTTTCTGCTTGTACTAAGGACGTCGTATATTTTTTCTGTTTAATATTATCAATATGTATCGCACTTCTTACTCAAAACATAAAATTATTAACTAATACCTCGTTTTGATTTCTCTTTTTTTATTGCAATCATTTTACTTTCTATAGTCACATAATCAGTAATTTCTCAACTAGTTGAAAGTTATTTAGTCTCACAATTACCGCTTAGGGTTTGCAAACCGATAGCGTAGCTTTTATGACATTCACAAGACTTGTACTATTATGTATTCTGTATCACAAGTGCTTGTAACAGCCTAGACTGAATAAATTATTTTGAGTTTTGAGTTTAGTGTTATTAGCTTGTATTATTAAACAGTAGGAAACTTCAAAATGCTGTGAGCAAATTGTGCGAGTACGTTTAGGAAACATGTTTTGCACAAGCTAGGATCGAGTCATCTCGTATCATTGCATCTTTTGGAAATCTGAAATAATTTAGGCCACTTTTGTCACATTCCGCTTCCGTCAAAATAAATAATAGAATGTTTTTTTTTCCTGAAAAAACGAAATTCCTCTTTCGGCAGAAAAAACGTTAGTATTTTTTTCTAATATTTTATAGCCAGAATAACATACCTACTGATAAAGTCGATATCGATATTTGTTACTGTGCTGTCACAACACTACTTTTGTTGCAGTGTGGCCACCGTTTTTAAATTAAAATGGCATATTTTGGGAAAAAGTACTGACATCCGTAAATATTTTATGATAATAAAGTATTATGTAACGTTAAGGAGGTAAACGAAAGAAAAGTGTAGTAGAATCTGCCTAAGGAGAATTGTATCTAAGAAGTGAAAGACAGAAATATAATTTAATAAAATTCAATTTATTTATGATAATCCTCAAAACACACACGTAGTGTAGTGGAAGCCCACAGCCGGTCACGACACTCACGACGGGGAGAAGCACAGAGAATGGAGCCCGCGGCAAGTCACAATGAAAAGAAGCACGGAGAGTGGAGCCCGCGACAGATCACGGAGCCCGCGGGTCACAACACAAATGTCACAATGGAGAAGAAAATATTTGCACGGAGACATGGATTGTCAGCCGGCAGGCTGATTATCTAATTAGAAACCACCTAGCGACCGGTCTCATTTGACAGATTTTTACAACGGAGCTCGTCGAAATAACTCCCGTTTTAAGTTGTGATTTGACAATGGTTTAATACTAACTATAAATAAAACGCGTAAAAAAATTATACACAATTTTTAAATGCGAATTTGTGTACACACACTACTCACTCGATACCAATATAAAAGAGCGAGAAGAATAGTAATAATCCCCCATAAGTAATAGCCCCCCCTTAATCTTTTATTTTTTTATTTTTGTAATAAATTCGTTAAGCGGTTAACAGAATACATCTACCTACCAAGTTTCAACTGTGTAGTCTTAATATTTTCGGAATAAAGTGGCTGTGACATTCGGACGTGTGTTCTATTTTCCCTTACTTTTCAACCTGCAACCAGGTATCAACCCTTGAAGAATGGGTATAAGTTTTGAGAGCTTGTACTCTGTTCCGTTTATTTACTCATGTGCTACATTACCTATTTTAAACATAAGTTTAATAGTCCTGCTATTTTTTAAGTATTGAGTAAGAGATTATAATAAATAAAGATAAAGAAAAAAATAACAATAAATAAATTTGCAAAAAGTAATCTATACCTAATAAATTCATCAAGCGTCTACACTACAGTACCTAATGAATGGTAGGTATTAACAGGTTAAGAACGTGATGTTTTAAGTGTCATACATTCAACTTAAAAAAATAGGCTAAAAGGGATTTTGAATAATTTAGTGGCAACACTGTTTGATTGACAATATTTTTGAATTATTTTCATTTTTAGTGCATTATTTGAAAAATATTGGACAAAATAATACCAGCAGATGGAAAATAACGTTATCCTTTTGCACACTAACTGTTTCCGATATTTTTTTACATGAAATAACACTGCAAATCGGCATTTTTAGCTCCGGTGGTTTCGCGTGTACGATGATCAGCTGAATGGCGGGGAACTCGGGTCAACTAGTTTTATATAACGAGTATGAGCGGCGGTCATTCTCGTTTGACAGAGGGGTACGCCTGACAGTGGCGTCTCCTTAATTGGTTAAATGCTCTAAGGGAATTTGGTATAAAATCGTTTGCAAAATTCGTGCTCAAACAAACAAAAGAGCAAGCAACCTAATAAAAACGCGGTAAAAAGTGTTAATTATAAATAAAGAGCTACCTAGGTATTTAAGTTTATATTAAACAGTTTAAAGTATTATGTATGTCTCCGGCCAACCATACGGTTTGGTCACCCTAATGAAGAAAAGGACACATACATCTACTTGACCTCTCTGTCGGCTCGTTTTGGGGCGAAGCGCTCATTCCGGTTTATAGTACTATTTCCATGATCGTACGGAAATGCATGATGACGTTTGTACAACTTCTCATTAGCGATGCGCGATTATTACTAATTTCAATAATCGAATTAACTACTAATTACCACCACACACATGCGGTATTTTTCCCTTCGAATTTTTTTCGTCTTTCCGTTTCAGAATTCCGAATCAGATTCGTCTGTTTGTGACCGGGGTAATTTAAATTATTTATTCTACACTAGTGGCCATCCGCGACTTCGTCTGCGTGGAAAGTTTTTTTGCTATCCCTCGGGACTAATACTTTTTTCGGGTTGAAAGGTACCCTATGCCCCCCAACGTTGTGACGCCGCGATGAATTTTATTTAATACTATTTAACTACTAAACCAATCATCATGAAATTTTACATACAACATTGTCAGGGGTCTGTACCCCTGAAAACTAAAATACAACATTGTCAGGGGTCTGTACCCCTGACAATGTTGTATGTAAAATTTCATGATGATTGGTTTAGTAGTTAAATAGTATTAAATAAAATTCATCGCGGCGTCACTTTCTGTCACGGCTGGATTGCTGGAACAGAAAACAGCTGAACGGATTTGGCTATTTTTTTTATTATTAACACGTTTTTATTAGGTTGCTTTCTCGTTTGTGTGTTTGTTTGTGTGTTCGTTCGTTCGTTTGTTTCTCCGCAAAGTTTGTGAACGATTTTGTACTAGCTTCCCAATGAGCTAGAAACTTTGAACATAGGTCAGAACTGGAAGGCAATGCAATATTATGGTGTCATTGAGCTGATCTGATGATGGATCCGGAAGAAGGCCACAGTAACTCTATGATGGATACAACCCCATCGTGTTTGGGCTCGTTACAATTGTCTTGATGAGTACTCTAATGGGAGATGAGATCCAGGGTCTGATGATGAAGCTGAAAGGCCATGCCTTAGGAACTCAATATTGAAACCGTGCAACCCCATCAAATTTGGGCTTGTTTGAATCGTCTTGACGAGTTCTTTGTTGGGAGATAGTTTCCAGGGTCTGATGATGGCACCGGAAGAAGGACACAGGATCTCTCATGCCAACCCATCGAGATTGGGCTCGTTTAAATCGTCTTGACGAGTACTTTGTTGGGAAATAGTGTCCAGGGTCTGATGATGGAGCCCGAAGAAGGCCATTTGAACTCGGTAATAAAACCATGCAACCCCAGCGAGTTTGGGCTCGTTTGAATCATCTTGACGAGTACTTTAATGGGAAATAGTGTCCGAGGATCTGATGATGGAGCCGGAAGAAGGACACAGGAACTCTTTAATAAAACCATGTTACCCCATCGAGTTTGGACTCATTTGAATCGTCTTAACGAGTACTTTGTTGGGAAAAAGTTTCCAGGGTCTGATGATGAAGCCGGAAGAAGGCCACTGGGACTCTGTAATAAAACCATGCAACCCGATCGAGTTTGGGCTCGTTTGAATCGTCTTGACGAGTGCGAGTGCGAGAGTAGGAGATAGTATATATTTTTTTATCTTAGCTCGTTAACTAAAAAGCAGAAAATAATAATTTACTAAAAAAAAACTTTTTTAAAAACACGTTTTTAAAACGGACTAAATTATTACAAAAAAAGTCGGACTAAAAACATTAAAACGGAGTAGTAAAAACAAACTAAAAAGTAAAAAATAAATTCTTCTGTAAATTTTTATAACCCTAAGCGCTATCGCACACAGGCAATTTAGTCTCCCAGCAAATGTTTTGTCTCTCATATCAAGTCCACGGGTTAATATGGAAGCACGCACACGAACCGACACGGTCGTCTGCAACTTTTCATACAAATCACGTGAGAGACAAAAAAGTTGTGGAGACAAAAGTTGCCCGTGTGCGATAGCGCTAATACCCTATACCTACAGAAATTTTAAACCTATATAAAAATATATATATAGGTTATAAAAATTTACAGAAGAATTTAATTTTTTATTTTTTAATTTGTTTTTTACTACTCCGTTTTAATGTTTTTAGTCCGATTTTTTTTGTAATAATTTAGTCCGTTTTAAAAACGTGTTTTTAAAAAAGTTTTTTTTTTAATAAATTTTTAATGTTTGTAATAGTCTGGACTCCGAATAAGGTTTTTATGAAAAGAAAAATGTAGAAAGTTTTCTGTAGTACTTATGTATATTTTCCATATTTGAGTGTTTGAGATAATTGGATAATGGGGAATGTCCGAAAAAAATCAAATAGGCTGAATATTTTTTTATAGGTAGGAAAGGAATATAGTAGGTATGAACCTCTATACAAAAAAAAGTTGGGAGTTACAAGTCGTGATAAAGTTTGGCCACATGATAGAAACTGATCTGTAGGCTGTTTCTAATTAATATTGAGCTGGGCCAAACTATCCTTACATAGAGTACCATACGGCGGCGGGTTGAATAGCGCACTTTTCCCGGCTCCATTCTAAAAACTATAACAATTCAGATTTAACTAATAGGTCAAATGTGGTATCATTTTCGGATAAATCAATAACGTAGAACTTATTTCTGATATAAGAAAAATCAATTTATTAAGTAGTTTCTGAAAAATTACACAATAACCAACATTTTTAAACTTCAATTTTTTAGTTCAGGTATTGGGACTTATTTCAGTATTTTCAAAAAAACTACTTTAAAAAAGCGTTTTTCAGGTTAATTTGTTATATGCTTTTGTTATGCTATCTATATTTTATATAATTTGAGCATAACCCAAGTAGTTTAAGTCTATTGTTTGCGGATATACAGCTAGTCAAAAATATGCATTTTTTTACGAAATAAAAAGTTTTCCGTTTCGTTCAGAAACATTTTTCAGATATTTTGTTTATATTTCTGTAAAGTTAATTAAATTTTCTATAATTTGAGCTTAACTTGAGTAGTCTAGGTCTATTGGTTGCAGAGACATAGCTGGTTAAAAATGGGCTTTTTATTGAAATTAATTGAAAAAATCTTATCTTTGACTAGCTGTGTCTTTGCAACTAGTAAACCTAGACTACTCAAGTTAGGCTCAAATTGTAGAAAATTTAATTAACTTTACAGAAATATAAACAAAAAAAGTAAGAAATGCTTCCGAACGAAACGGAAACCCCTTTTATTTCGTGAAAAAATGCATATTTTTGACTAGCTGTGTCTCCGCAAACAATGGACTTCAACTACTTGGGTTAGGCGCAAATTGTATAAAATATAGTTAACATAACAAAAGCAAATAACAAATTAACCTGAAAAACGCTTCTTTAAAGTTTGAAAATACTGAAACAAGTGCCAATACCTAAACTAAAAAAATGAAGTTTAAAAATGTTGGTTATTATGTAATTTTTCAGAAACTGCGTAAAAAATTGCATTTTTTTATACCAGAAATAAATTCTACGTTATTGATTTGACTTATTAGTTAAGCCTGAATTGTTATAGTTTTTAGAATGGAGCCGGGAAAAGTGCACTATTCAACCCGCCGCCGTATGGTACTGTATGTAAGGATAGTTTGGCCCAGCTCAATATTAGTTAGAAACAGCCTACAGATCAGTTTCTATCATGTGGCCAAACTTTATCACGACTTGTAACTCCCAACTTTTTTTTGTATAGAGGTTCATACCTACTAATAAGCTCCCTTAGTAATAGGAAAAAAAAATCTGAATTTTCGGTTGCATGAAATTTAAAAAAAAATTAAAGTCTCTTTGACTTCACAAATATAGGAAAGTAACAGCAGAATGGAGATTATACATACCTTTGCCATCACCTGCCATGCCCATGGAAATAGTACTATAAACCGGATTGAGTGCTTCGCCCCAAAACGAGCCGACAGAGAGGTCAAGTAGATGTATGTGTCCTTTTCTTCATTAGGGTGACCAAACCGTATGGTTGGCCGGAGACATACATAATACTTTAAACTGTTTAATGTAAACTTAAATATCTAGGTAGTTCGTTATTTATAATTAACACTTTTTACCGCGTTTTTATTAGGTTGCTTGCTCTTTTGTTTGTTTGAGCACAAATTTTTCAAACGATTTTATACTAAATTCCCGATGACCTAGAGACTTGAAACTTTGAACACAGGTCAGAAATGGAAGGAAATGCAATATTACAGTGTCATTGAGGTGATCTGATAATGGAGCCGGAAGAACGCCACAGGAACTCTATGATGAATGAAACTATACAACCCCATCGTGTTTGGGCTTATTAGAATTGTCTTGACAAGTACTCTGACGGGAGACGAGGTTCAGGGTCGGATGATGAAGTCTGGATTCCATGCCATAGGAACTCAATATTGAAATCATGCAACCCCATCGAGTTTGGGCTCGTTTGAATCGTCTTGACGAGTGCTCTGTTGGGTAATAGTATCCAAGAGTCTGATGATGGAGCCGGAAGAAGGCCACATGAACTCTGCAATAAAACCTTTCAACCCAATCGAGTTTGGACTCGTTTGAATGGTCTTGACGAGTACTCTGATAGGCGGTGGTATATTTTTAGTTTAGCTCGTTAACTAAAAAAAAGAAAATTAATATTTATTTAAAAAAAATATTTTTTAAGAACAAATTATTTATCACGTTTTTACTAAGTAGCTTTTTTGTTTTTATTTTTTAAATATGGTAATTCAACCAATTAAAATCTAGTTTATTCAATTCAATTTAATTTCAAGTGTAAATAATTACGCAACTTTAAAGTTTATTCCAATTTTTAATAAAAATGCATGAACTTCGAAAAATCAAATAAATGTTGGAAAAACAAGTAAAAGTAGGAAAACATTGTCTAGTGATCTGTAGTTAAAAAAAGATGCAAACTATTTTCGACTTTATTGACGTTTGAAATTCGATTGCTTTTTCCCATAATTATACTTGTACATTTACTTTGCTGTTTCATTAAAAACTGTTATTTTGGTAAAGATGTCAATAAGGTCTAAAATACTTGCACCAATTTCTTTACTTGTGAAGTTAATAAAATGGGTGCAAGAGATTTACGACGACACAATGTTTAAAATATAAAAAAAACCAAAATGGTGGCCAACTATATTGTTAGTGGGCTGATTTTATGAAACTCGATTTTGTTACTATTTTGATAAAAATATAACAAAGAAATGTTAAAAATATAAAAAAATATGGCAGCCAACCTTTTTTATTTGTGGGCTGATTTGAATGAAACTCGGTTTTTAGTACTAATTTGACAAGAAAATAATAACACAATATGTATTGAAAACATTAAGAAATCCAAGATGGCAGCCAACTTGTTTGTTTTTGGGCCGATTTCGATAAAACTCGGTTTTTGGTAATATTTTGACAAGAAAATCACAACGCAATTTTTAAAATACTAAAAATCTAAGATGGCGGCCAACTTTTTTGTTTTTTGGGCCGATTTCGATGAAACTCGGTTTTTGGTACTAATTAGACAAGAAAATAACAACTCAATGTAAACTGATGGAAAAATCAAAAAATATCAAAATGGCTGCTAATTTGTTTTTGGGTTGATTTTGATGTGACTCGGTTGAAAAAACAAATAAATAATTTGGCTGCCATCTTAGAATTTTTTTATGACATTCCGTTGCTGTTTTCTTGTCAAAATAATACCAAAACCCGAGTTTCATCAAAATCAGCCCATAAGCAAAACAGTTGGCCGCCATCTTGGATCTTTAGTTTTTTAAAAATTGCGTTGTTGTTTTCTTGTCAAAATCGTACCTTAAAACCAATATCATCGAAATCGGCCCAAAAACAAAAAAGTTGGCCGCCATCTTGGATTTTTTGTTTTTTAAAAATTGCGTTGTTATTTTCTTGTCAAAATAGTTCCAAAAACTGAGTTTCATCGAAATCGGCCCAAAAACAAAAAAGTTGGCCGCCGTCTTGGATTTTTTGTTTTTCAAAATTGCGTTGTTATTTTCTTGTCAAAATAGTTCCAAAAACTGAGTTTCTTCGAAATCGGCCCAAAAACAAAAAAGTTGGCCGCCATCTTGGATTTTTTGTTTTTTAAAAATTGCGTTGTTATTTTCTTGTCAAAATCGTACCAAAAACCAAGTTTCATCGAAATCGGCCCAAAAACAAAAAAGTTGACCGCCATCTTGGATTTTTTATATTTTCAACATTGCGTTGTTATTTTCTTGTCAAAATCGTACTAAAAACCGAGTTTCATCAAAATCTTCCCAAAAACAAAAAAGTTGGCCGCTATCTTGGATTTTTAGTTTTTTAAAAATTGCGTTGTTATTTTCTTGTCAAAATCGTACCTTAAAACCAATATCATCGAAATCGGCCCACAAAAAAAAAAGTTGACCGCCATCTTGGATTTTTTATATTTTCAACATTGCGTTGTTATTTTCTTGTCAAAATCGTACCGAAAACCGAGTTCATCAAAATCGGCCCAAAAACAAAAAAGTTGGCCACCATCTTGGATTTTTAGTTTTTTAAAAATTGCGTTGTTATTTTCTTGTCAAAATAGTTCCAAAAACCAAGTTTCATCGAAATCGGCCCAAAAACAAAAAAGTTGACCGCCATCTTGGATTTTCAGTTTTTTAAAAATTGCATTGATATTTTCTTGTCAAAATAGTTCCGAAAACCAAGTTTCATCGAAATCGGCCCAAAAACAAAAAAGTTGGCCGCCATCATGGAGTTTTAGTTTTTTAAAAATTGCATTGTTATTTTCTTGTCAAAATAGTTCCAAAAACCGAGTTTCATCGAAATCGGCCCAAAAACAAAAAAGTTGGCCGCCATCTCGGAGTTTTAGTTTTTTAAAAATTGCGTTGTTAATTTCTTGTCAAAATAGTTCCAAAAACCGAGTTTCATCGAAATCGGCCCAAAAACAAAAAAGTTGGCCGCCATCTTGGATTTTTTAAATTTTCAACATTGCGTTGTTATTTTCATGTTGAAATAGTACCAAAAACCGAGTTTCATCGAAATAGGCGCACAAACATGAATTTGATTATTATTATTAATTTTACCGTCTCGCCTGCGATCTCTAGCCATTTCAATAGAACAATTTCGTTTTTTTGGAAATCTGAAATGGTGCAGTATTTATGGTCACACTAGTTTTGTAAAGTAATATTTCCTATAGATTGAAATTCTTAAATTGAAATTCGGCGCCAAGGTCAAAATCGGAGTTGCCAAGATTGACACTTCTATTTATAAACTTGCCGTTCCAAGATTTAGGCTTGCAAAAACTAGAGGTTCATTTAGGGGGAAAGGCATAGCCTTTATTAATAAAGTTCCACAACAAGTAATTGATCTTCCTTTGCATGAATTTAAAAACCATGTTAAAAAAACGCTCATGGGTAAAGGTTATTACAAAGTAGACGATTATCTTAAAGATCAAAATGCGTGGAAATGATGTAACACATAACTACTGTAAGTACTTTGTTGCCAATGATAGTAATATAATAAGTCTATGTTTGTTGCCAATAATCCTGTCACCCTGTTGTAATTATCTGGTAACGATATATTTAAGTTTGTAAATATCGTTACTTATTGCTATTAAAGCTGATAAGTTTCTTGCGCCCGTTCTTCTTGTCAGTTAAAAAAGTCTTGAACGGGTGGTAGGAAAATATAGACGATTCAAAAGTACTTAATAATTAAGTTTATTTGAATAAAGCTAATTTTGACTTTGACTTTGACTTTGACTTTATTACCACCTCACCGATGATAGCTGATTAGCATTATTTTAGATATCTAATTAAATCAAAAGAGTAAGTTCTGTTTTATATTACAATTATTATGTGTCATTCTAAATTAATATTTAAATAGTATATATTCGACTTCCCATTCCTAATCCATAATTTTGATACACTACTTGATTGGTAACGTACATATTTTTAGTCCTACTATCGTGGTATTATTGTTTAGTAATGGCAATTGTGCGAACGAGACACCGACCTCCACCTGGTGTTGTCTCATTCACACAGTAGTGCCTTCAGTCAATGTCGTCGATAGAATTTCAACTCTATGACAAATACAATAAAGTTGAATTTCTTTTAAACGATAAGTGAACATTTTTGTAGAGTACTCACTCCCTATTATAAACCTCCTTGGCCATGCCACAACCACAACATGGTATTAAAAAAAATTTCAACACGAAATGTCAAAACTTTTTTTTTAAATCTTGTTGTCATAGTGGCAGGTGTTGGCCAAGGAGGTTTATAATAGGGAGTGAGTACACTTCAAAAATTTTCACCTATCGTTTAAAAGAAATTCAACTTTATTGCATTGCTCATAGAGTTGAAATTCTATCGACGACATAGACTGAAGGCACTACTGTGTGAATGAGACAACACCAGGTGGAGGTCGGTGTCTCGTTCGCACAATTGCCATTACTAAACAATAATACTACGATAGTAGGACTAAAAATATGTACACCACCAATCAAGTAGTGTATCAAAATTAATGATTCGGAGTGGGAAGTCGAATATATACTATTTAAATATTAATTTTAGAATGACACATAATAATTGTAATATAAAACAGAACTTTTTTGATTTAATTAGATATCTACAATAATGCTAATCAGCAATCATCGGTGAGGTGGTAATAAATAGAAGTGTCAATCCTGGCAACTCCGATTTTGACCTTGAATTTCAATTTAAGAATTTCAATCTATAGGAAATGTAACTTTACAAAACTAGTGTGACCATAAATACTTCACCATTTCAGATTTCCAAAAAAAAACGAAATTGTTTTATTGAAATGGCTAGAGGTCGCAGGCGAGACGGTAAAATTAATAATAATAATCAAATTCATGTTTGTGCGCCTATTTCGATGAAACTCGGTTTCTGGTACTATTTCAACATGAAATAACAACGCAATGTTGAAAATTTTAAAAATCCAAGATGGCGGCCTACTTTTTTGTTTTTGGGCCGATTTCGATGAAACTCGGTTTTTGGAACTATTTTGACAAGAAAATAACAACGCAATTTTTAAAAAACTTAAAATCCAAGATGGCGGCCAACTTTTTTGTTTATGGGCCGATTTCGATGAAACTCGGTTTTCGGTACTATTTTGACAAGAAAATAACAACGCAATTTTGAAAATTAAAAAATCCAAGATGGCGGCCAACTTTTTTGTTTTTGGGCCGATTTCAATAAAACTCGGTTTTTGGAACTATTTTGACAAGAAAATAACAACGCAATTTAAAAAAAAACTAAAAATCCAAGATGGCGGCCAACTTTTTTGTTTTTGGGCCGATTTTGATGAAACTCTGTTTTTGGTACGATTTTGACAAGAAAATAACAACGCAATGTTGAAAACTTACAAAATTCAAGATGGTGGCCAACTTTTTTGTTCTTGGGCCGATTTCAAAAACAAATTAGCAGCCATTTTGATCTTTTTTTATTTTTCCATCAGTTTACATTGAGTTGTTTTTTCTTGTCAAAATAGTACCAAAAACCGAGTTTCATCGAAATCGGCCCAAAAAACAAAAAAGTTGGCTGCCGCCTAAGATTTTTAGTATTTTAAAAAATTGCGTTAGTATTATTTTGTCAAAATATTACCAAAAACCGAGTTTCATCGAAATCGGCCCAAAAACAAAAAAGTTGGCTGCCATCTTGGATTTTTATTTTTTTCAATATTGTGTTATTATTTTCTTGTCAAATTAGTCCTAAAACCGAGTTTCATTAAAATCAGCCCCAATCACAAATAAAAGAGTTGGTTGCCATATTTGTTTATATTTTTAACATTTCGTTGTTATTTTTTATCAAAATAGTAGCAAAATCGAGTTTCATCAAAATCGGCCCACGAACAATATAGTTGGCCGCCATCTTGGTTTCTTTTTATATTTTTAACATTGTGTCGTCGTAAATCTCATGCACCCATTTTATTAACTTCACAAGTAAAGAAATTGGTGCAAGAAATTTAGACCTTATTGACATATTTACCAAAATAACAGTTTTTAATGAAACAGCAAAGTAAATGAACAAGTATAATTATGGGAAAATCAACCGAATTTCAAAGGTCAATAAAGTCGAAAATCGTTTGCATCTTTTTTTGACTACAGATCACTAGACAATGTTTTCCTACTTTTACTTGTTTTTCCAACATTCATTTGTTTTTCCGAAGTTCACGCACATTGTATTTTTATAAAAAAAATGGAATAAACTTTAAAGTTGCGTAATTATTTACACTTGAACTTAAATTGAATTGAATAAACTAGATTTTGTATTGGTTGAATTACCATATTTAAAAAATAAAAACAAAAAAGCAATTTAATAAAAACGTGATAAATAAATTAATCCAAATTTTTTTAAATAAATAATTATTTTCTGTTTTTTAGTTAACGGTACTCGTCAAGACCATTCAAACGAGTCCAAACTCGATGGGGTTGAAAGGTTTTATTACAAAGTTCCTGTGGCCTTCTTCCGGCTTCCTTCATCAGACTCTTGGATACTATTACCCAACAGAGCACTCGTCAAGACGATTCAAACGAGCACAAACTCGATGGGGTTGCATGATTTCAATATTGAGTTCCTATGGCATGGCCTCCAGACTTCATCATCCAACCCTGAACCTGGTCTCCCATCAGAGTACTTGTCAAGACAATTCTAACAAGCCCAAACACGATGGGGTTGTATAGTTTCATTCATCATAGAGTTCCTGTGGCGTTCTTCCGGCTCCATCATCAGATCAGCTCAATGACATTGTAATATTGCATTTCCTTCCATTTCTGACCTGTGTTCAAAGTTTCAAGACTCTAGCTCATCGGGAATTCAGTATAAAATCGTTTGCAAAATTTGTGCTCAAACAAACAAAAGAGCAAGCAACCTAATAAAAACGCGGTAAAAAGTGTTAATTATAAATAAAGAACTACCTAGGTATTTAAGTTTATATTAAACAGTTTAAAGTATTATGTATGTCTCCGGCCAACCATACGGTTTGGTCACCCTAATGAAGAAAAGGACACATACATCTACTTGACCTCTCTGTCGGCTCGTTTTGGGGCGAAGCGCTCATTCCGGTTTATAGTACTATTTCCATGGGACCAGTCTACGCTCTACGCCTACGCTACGAGTAGTGAAGCCATGTGTTCGAACTTTACGAGGACACAAGTTTTTCACAATTGTACTTATTATTAGAGGTGCATCCGATAGTTCCGATACCGATACCGATATCAATATATCGGCGACACTTCGGGTTTTCCGATATATCGGCAATATTTTTAGTGTCGAAAACTTAGCTTAAACTTAGCTTAGCAAAGGCGCAGGTTTTTTTTGTCAATTTCATTGCAAACGAGATTCGAACCGAATTTCGGTTTGTCGAAAGCTGTTGGACAAAACTAGGTGTAGCCGGTAGCTGTTGGACAAAACTAGTTTTGCCGGTAGCTTTAGGTTAAACTAAGTTTGCCGGAAGCTGGTGGACAAAACTAGTTTTGCCGGTAGCTGCTAGACAAAACTAGTTTTGCCGGTAGCTACCGGCAAAACTAGTTTGCCTTTTGCTTGCTCTTTTGTTTGTTTGAGCACAAATTTTGCAAACGATTTTATACTGAACTAGCTTTCGCCCGCGACTTTGTCCGCGTGGATATTAGAGAAAATCTTTAGGGAACCTTCAACCAGGATCCGACCAGCCATTTTTATGCGATTAGGCGGGTCATCACCAAGCGCGCTGCCTCGCGAGGCAAGACGTTTGCCAAGACGCAAGGCGTTTGTCGCACGAGGCTTGCTCGCTCGGTGGGGACCCGCCTAATCGCGTAAAAACGACTGGTCATTCCCATTACCGTTCCCGTTTCGTCCCGCTCCCGTTCTTGTTCCCGTTACCGTCCCGTTCCGTTGCCATCCCATCCCGTTGCCGTCCCGTCCCGTTGCCGTCCCGTCCCGTTCCCATCCCGTTCCGTTCCGTTCCGTTCCGTTCCGTTCCGTTCCGTTCCGTTCCGTTCCGTTCCGTTCCGTTCCGTTCCCGTCCCATTCCGTTTCGTTCTCGTCCCCGCTCTCGTTTTCGTTCCCGTTCCCGTTCCCGTTCCCGGTCCCGGTCCCGTTCCCGTTCCCATCCCCGTCCCGTTCCCATCCCCATCCCGTCCCGTCCCCGTCCCGTCCGGTTCCAGGTCCCGTCCCGCTCCCGTTCCCGTTCTCGTTCTCGTTCCCACCCCGTCCCATTCCCGTTCCCGTTCTCTTCCGCTCCGTCCATTCCCGTTCCCGTTCCCTTTCTCCCCGTCCCTTGGGGCTGAATCATACATGTCCCCCGAGTTGGACTTTATCCCATAAAACCTCAAGAACGACATCCATATCGATTTTTATGTTTACTTACCCCATTTACAAAACCAAAAAATATATGTTTGACTATTTATTTTTAGACGTACTCCGACGAAGTTTAAAGTTGTAATGTCTATTTTATATTCTTTTTCCATACAAAATTTGAACCCCATTTTCACCCTTTTAGGGGTTAAATCATGTCCACCGTATTGAACTTCAAAATAAATGTCATTTTCGCAATCGTCATACCAGAAAACCCCAATAACGACATCCATCTCTACTTTTAGGTTTATTTACACATTTTACCCCTATTTCATCGCCATAAGGGTTGAAGTACTAACAATATCAATATACGTTGCGTTAGATTTTATTCCATAAGCCTTTACTATAAATTAAGTGATTTTTTACTTCGAAAATGAAGATTTTTTTTCCATACACAACTTCATACCCCTTTTCAACCCTTCGGGGGTAGAATTTTGAAAAACGCTGCAACCCGTATTTATTAATTTTCAATCTTCAGCCTAAACACAAAATTTGAAAATCCTAGCTTCAAAACTGAGGGACTTTCATACAAACTTTCATCCCTTATTTCACCCCCTTAGGGATGGAATTTTCAAAAATCCTTCCTTAGTGGATGCCTACACTGTATGAGGTATCTGTGTGCAAAATTTCAAGTCTCTAGGTCCAGCGGTTTGGGCTTTGCGTTGATAGATCAGTCAGTCAGTCAGTCAGTCAGTCAGTCATTCAGTCATTCAGTTTACGATTTTATATATTAAGATTCCCGATGAGCTAGAGACTTGAAACTTTGAACACAGGTCAGAAATGGAAGGAAATGCAATATTACAATGTCATTGAGCTGATCTGATGATGGAGCCGGAAGAACGCCACAGGAACTCTATGATGAATGAAACTATACAACCCCATCGTGTTTGGGCTTGTTAGAATTGTCTTGACAAGTACTCTGATGGGAGACGAGGTTCAGGGTTGGATGATGAAGTCTGGAGGCCATGCCATAGGAACTCAATATTGAAATCATGCAACCCCATCGAGTTTGTGCTCGTTTGAATCGTCTTAACGAGTGCTCTGTTGGGTAATAGTATCCAAGAGTCTGATGAAGGAAGCCGGAAGAAGGCCACAGGAACTTTGTAATAAAACCTTTCAACCCCATCGAGTTCGGACTCGTTTGAATGGTCTTGACGAGTACTCTGATAGGCGGTGGTATATTTTTAATTTAGCTCGTTAACTAAAAAACAGAAAATAATTATTTATTTAAAAAAAATTTGGAACAATTTATTTGTCACGTTTTTATTAAATTGCTTTTTTGTTTTTATTTTTTAAATATGGTAATTCAACCAATACAAAATCTAGTTTATTCAATTCAATTTAAGTTCAAGTGTAAATAATTACGCAATTTTAAAGTTTATTCCATTTTTTTTTATAAAAATACAATGTGCGTGAACTTCGGAAAAACAAATGAATGTTGGAAAAACAAGTAAAAGTAGGAAAACATTGTCTAGTGATCTGTAGTCAAAAAAAGATGCAAAGGTCAGAACTAAGTTTGCCCGTAGCTGACGGACAAAACTAGTTTTGACGGCAGCGGTTGGACAAAACTAGTTTTGCCTGTAGCTATTGCACAAAACTAGTTTTGCCGGTAGCTGTTGGACAAAACTAGTTTTGTCGAAAGCTGTAGGACAAAACTAGGTGTAGCCGGTAGCTGTTGGACGAAACTAGTTTTGCCGGTAGCTTTAGGTTAAACTAAGTTTGCCGGAAGCTGATGGACAAAACTAGATTTGCCTACTAGTAGGTCAGAACTAGGTTTGCACGTAGCTGACGGACAAAACTAGTTTTGACGGCAGCGGTTGGACAAAACTAGTTTTGCCTGTAGCTATTGCACAAAACTAGTTTTGCCGGTAGCTGTTGGACAAGACTAGTTTTGCCGTTAGCTGTTGGACAAAACTAGTTTTGCCGGTAGCTGACGGACAAAACTAGTTTTGCCGGCAGCGGATGGATAAACTAGTTTTGCCTGTAGCTATTGCACAAAACTAGTTTTGACGGCAGAGGTTGGACAAAACTAGTTTTGCCTGCAGCTGTTGGACAAAACTAGTTTTGACGGCAGCGGTTGGTCAAAACTAGTTTTGCCGGTAGTTGTTGGACAAAACTAGTTTTGCCTGTAGCTGTTGGACAAAACTAGCGTTGCCGGTAGCTGTAGGTCAGAACTAGGTTTGCCGGTAGCTGACGGACAAAACTAGTTTTGCCGGCAGCGGTTGGATAAACTAGTTTTGCCTGTAGCTATTGCACAAAACTAGGTTTGACGGCAGCGGTTGGACAAAACTAGTTTTGCCTGTAGTTATTGCACAAAACTAGTTTTGCCGGTAGCTGTTGGACAAAACTAGTTTTGCCGGTAGCTTTAGGTTAAACTAAGTTTGCCGGAAGCTCATCAGCTTCCGGCAAACTTAAAACTTCCGGCAAAACTAGTTTAGTCCATCGACAAAACTAGTTTTGACGGCAGCGGTTGGACAAAACTAGTTTTGCCTGTAGCTGTACGTCAGAACTAGGTTTGCAGGTAGCTGATGGACAAAACTAGTTTTGACGGCAGCGGTTGGACAAACCTAGTTTTGCCTGTAGCTATTGCACAAAACTAGTTTTGACGGCAGCGGTTGGAAAATACTAGTTTTGCCTGTAGCTATTGCGCAAAACTAGTTTTGCCGGTAGCTGTTGGACAAAACTAGTTTTGCCAGTAGCTGTAGGTTAAACTAAGTTTGCCGGAAGCTCATCAGCTTCCGGCAAACTTAAAACTTCCGGCTAAACTAGTTTTGTCCATCGACAAAACTAGTTTTGACGTCATCGGTTGGACAAAACTAGTTTTGCCTGTAGCTATTGCACAAAACTAGTATTGCCGGTAGCTGTTGGACAAAACTAGTTTTGCCGGTAGCTGCAGGTCAGAACTAGGTTTGTCCGTAGCTGATGGACAAAACTAGTTTTGACGGTAGCTAGTGCACAAAACTAGTTTTGCCGGTAGCTGTTGGACAAAACTAGTTTAACCGGTAGCTGTAGGTCAGAACTAGGTTTGCCGGTAGCCGATGGGCAAAACTAGTTTTGCCGGTAGACGTGAGTCAAAACTAAGTTTGCCGATTTTGGCCAAAGCTAGGTTTGGCGGAATCTGCTAGTCAAAACAGGGTGCAATAGTGCACTTGGTCAAAAACAGTTTTGCCGGTAGCTGTTTGTCAAAACTAGGTTTGCCTGTAGCTGTTGGACAAAACTAGTTTAGCCGGTAGCTGTAGGTCAGAACTAGGTTTGCCGGTAGCTGATGGACAAAACTAGTTTTGACGGCAGCGGTTGGACAAAACTAGTTTTGCCTGTAGCTATTGCAGAAAACTAGTTTTGCCGGTAGCTGTTGGACAAAACTAGTTTAACCGGTAGCTGTAGGTCAGAACTAGGTTTGCCGGTAGCTGACGGACAAAACTAGTTTTGACGGCATTGTAATATTGCATTTCCTTCCATTTCTGACCTGTGTTCAAAGTTTCAAGTCTCTAGCTCATCGGGAATTCAGTATAAAATCGTTTGCAAAATTTGTGCTCAAACAAACAAAAGAGCAAGCAACCTAATAAAAACGCGGTAAAAAGTGTTAATTATAAATAAAGAACTACCTAGGTATTTAAGTTTATATTAAACAGTTTAAAGTATTATGTATGTCTCCGGCCAACCATACGGTTTGGTCACCCTAATGAAGAAAAGGACACATACATCTACTTGACCTCTCTGTCGGCTCGTTTTGGGGCGAAGCGCTCATTCCGGTTTATAGTACTATTTCCATGGTGTTGGCAGAGGTATAATCTCCATTCTGCTGTTACTTTCCTACATTTGTGATGTCGCAAAGACTTCAATTTTTTTAAATTTTTTCACGCACCCGAAAAATCTGGATTTTTTTTCTATTACTAGGGGAGCTTATTCCTACCTATGAAAAAATATTCAGCCAATTTGATTTTTTCGGACATTCCCCATTGGAGATAATGAGCTTTTTGTTTGTGGTTTTAATCACGATTCACCGATAAGTATAACTATGAAAATGTTTTTGAAAACTTCTTTAGCGGGGTTGTACGCTTTTTTGTAATAGGGGAAAAAAATGTTAAACTCGCGTCAGTCAGTCAGGATCACGTGACCCTGATGGAAAATTCGTAAGACGGATGTGACGGCTGGAGAGTAGACAGCCGGCGGCGGAAGTATCCCCCCTCTCTTTCTACGGGGCACGGCGAAAATAGCGGCGCGTCATTTCAAGAGGTAAACACTTGTGTCACCATAGCAACGCGCTAATTTTTAATTCAATGTCAAAACTCTAGATTTTCTGTCAAGCTATGGATAAGACTTTCGTACAATACTGTTCTGTATTCGTAAATTCAAATGCAGAGTAAATTCGTAAGACGGCAATTCGTGCAAAATTATACCCTAACCATTCAAAATATCAAAAATGCACAACGTTAATATTCAAGTTTTCACTTCTGCCGGCACTCCCGGAGTGCAACCCGATTTTTTTTGTTTGATTTATGGTCAGTGAAAAGTTATCTGGATAAAAATCGGAAAAGAAAATATTAAGCAAAACTAACTAATTAATCAGAAATTCGTAAATCAAACATAAAAACAAACTTTATTAAATTTTGGACTTCGGGTCTTTGGGGTCAGCTAATTAACAATAAAATAGAAATTAAGCCAATGAAATAAATATCATTGATAGATAAAAAAAAAGATTTACCTAATTATTTCAAGAGAGAAAATAAATAGATTTCTTCGAAGATGTCCAGCATTTAAGTAGTTATTTGTTTACTTTCAAGTCGTCGATATTAGAGTAAGTAGTTCATAGTTCACCTCGTTACTTCACATCAGGGGGTGTTGTGATGTGAATCACGCAGCTCACGCTGAGCAATAAGATGTACACACTTTAGAACTATGTTATTCAATAACGTAATATGACATAAGTTCTAAAGTGTGTACATCTTATTGCTCGTGTCGTGACTACTGGCGCGGCGAGGAGCAGGCGGCTCGGTGAGACGGAGCGGATGGCCGGCGGGCGCGTCTCGTCGTCGCACGCCAGATGACGCGCTTTGTTTGTCCCTCCTGTATGGGCATCTGCATTCTGCAGTCAGTCTGCACCCTTGGCCACATATCTATACATATTATAAAACTGTAAATCTTAAATGTTCGTGCTCGTATCACGCAAAAACAGCGGAACAGATTTTGATGGGATTTTCACTGTTTGGTAGCCTGGGGACCATTTTAAAATCTAAGCCATGTTTCATCGTTTGTTTCATCTAAGCAATTCGGGTGGGTAGAACCTGGAAAACAGCTTAAACACTCCGTAGTACTAGCTTTTATACACAAAAGAGATACCTATTGGTTTTTCTACTGTCCACGCAGACGAAGTCGCGGGCGAAGGCTAGTTACTAAATAAATAAGTTACCTCTTGGTTAAGCCATTGCACATTTCTATTCATTACCATACGTAATATAGCATTTTACTGATCATTTTCCCATAATACTCGTACACCCACGGGTCTTCAACAACCTCAATCGTAGTGAAAATACATTTATTACTTAGAAAGGTTTTATAATTTTATCACATTAGTATGATACCAAAGCGTAAACCTTCATTACAGGCGACGGCGCCCCGTTTTGTCAGTTGCCTGAAGGAAATTCAGCCATTTAACAAACGACTTGAGTCCAATAACATTAAACGTATACGGTATAACCTTTACGAAGACATTTTTTAGTTCCATTTTCTGTCACCTGGCGCTGAAACAAACCCAATTGGCGTCGACAATCAGCTGGCATTCCTTACAATTTATAAATGTTTACCGCGTTAACTAAGGTTTGTTAATTAAGTTGAAAGTGACCGAGATTACTCCGGCATACATGAAGTCCGAATTTATACGGACGGCTCCAAGATGGGGACTGGTACTGGAGCTGGAGTATTCTCACAAGACCTAAATATCAAAATATCACAAGCATTAGGCTAACACAGTTCGAGATTTCAATGCGAATGTGTTGCAATAATAAATGCCGCTACCACGGCCCTGTCCAGAGGTATGAAGGAACTAAACATCCGCATACTGACCGACAGTATGGCCGTCCTAACAGCACTGGAGGCCAACACGATCAACTCCAGTATCGTCTAAGAATGCCACCGAGTTTTGGATTGCTTAGCATCCAACAACAAAGTAATCCAACAATGGATTAAAAGGCATAGTGGATCGCACGGTAACGACGCCGCCGATGAGCTAGCTAGAAGGGGATCTTCCACAATAGTGGCAAGACCCATACCCATCCTGCCACTCCCGTTCAGCCAACTGCGCTCATGGGTAAGACAACGTACTCGTGCTGCACATAATACTCGTTGGGTAGATCTAACAAGCTGTAGACAGTCCAAGTTGGCGATGACTGCAGTCTCGCCGCGGTTGACCTGTAGACTGCTCAGCCTTAATCGTCCAGACCTCCGAATAGTTGTAGGGACACTTACAGGTCAACTAGCTTGAAACCGACAACTATTCATCATGAATGCAACAGACAGTGCCCTATGTAGAGGATGCCTGGACGCAGAGGAAACAGCCGCCCACGTGATCCTGGAGTGCGTGGGTTTGGCCACACACCGGGCAGAAATCCTCAAAGACGTGAGGTCGCTTCTAGAAGCCTGTGAACGCCCCAGGAGGCTTCTGCGCTTCTGGAAGGAGCTGGGATGGCTTAACTAGCCACACCAATGCTGTGTTCACGCATAACGGACCAAATGGGAGTCTAAATGCGGAGAAAAGAGCCCATCACCAATACCGAGTGTGGAGTGACAAAAATTTAAGTTTCAATGTTACTTTCCTAAAAACGTTGAGTTTTAAAGAACATATACAACGTTCAACGTAATGGATGTGACGTCACGTCACCGTTTGGAAAAGCCAAAGAAAATCCTGCGCATGCGTAGTATGGTTTCCTTGTCTTGTCAGTCCTCCGAACGCGACCGACCGCCCGACTGCATCAGACGACGCTCGCCGAGCGTCGAGCGCGGAAGGGCTTATTGTCAATACGTATACGACGCTCCGGTTTCGGCAATATTATTTTATGTGTACTTTTAAAAAGAACAATGTTTTATAAAATAAACTTTGCAGTCTTTTGTTTGTTCGTTAGTAAGACAGTTTAAATGTTTAATTGACGAGTCTTAAGTGATTGTGATCTGTGATTCAGTGACACGGTAACGTATTTGTTGTTTTGTGGGGACACTCATATACCGGGAGTGATTTGTATAATCTACTTGTTTGATAAGTGTCAATTATTAAAAACAGGTATGGTTTAACTACGAGTTTATACTCAAAGCCAAGTTTTTATGGATAATAAACGAGGAAAATGATAAGCCAAATAAAGTCTCTTTTATGTAAAATATAATATATAATTTACAAACACTCAATAATCCAACTTTCACCAAGTCCTAACGCTAATTAGTTTTAAGTAGTTATATTATAAGTATATCTATAAATTCATTCAAACATAAAAGATTCATGATTAGTATTTGACTGTAAAAGTGTGCATATTTTGATTAAACATTACCTGACAGGCGTCAAGGCGTAAGTCCATAACATATAATTAATATAGAAAGGGAAAATTCCTTTTTATCATTAATCGACATTAATATAGAAAGAGTAAATCCCTTTTTAGCATAATTCTATTTATATTTAAAAATAAGTATGTAAATATGTACATTGTAAGAGAAATTTTAAATAACGCTGAACTAACATTAGAATTTACTAAAATAAACTTAATTTTTACACTGTCAGAGGAGAGGAGTCATAATTAATTGCATTTAGAAGGCAACCGTTGCATTTTTTAACGGTGTCTAGATAGTCAGATTGTTAGGTAGAAAACTATTGCTGGAATAAGATGTGTTGGTATACTCAATTAACGATATCTCATTATCTCACCACATGACAGTAAACATACTTTAAAAATACATTGTCAATCCTTTTACCACACCGCATAACGCGATTTTAAGAAAAACGAGTATTTCTGCAGGCACCTTTACCTACACGCCAGGTAGAAAGGATTTTAAAGAGCTTTTGTGTGCCTGCACCTGACGATGACGGTCTGCGTTCACCACCTGTCGCTATACAAATTTAAAACAACTGTGTTCCAGTTTTAAGCCGGGGACGAGATTGGTTACCACGAAATAAAACACCTGCCTGGCCTGGATTGATAGGTTAGCACTAATAAAGAAATGTATTTCCAATAAGACACACAAGAATGGACTCTATTAAATAGTATTGATTTAGCTCAGTCGTGTGTGCATAAATGGATTCACGAAGGATTTGCTATACTTCAAAGAAACAAACATTGCGTTTCATAAATTGATTACAAAAACTTCTTGTAAGTAATGACCAATAATGTAAAATGTACGTTAAGAACTTTATTGTCTTTGCTATTCATTTATTTATCAGTCTTTTAAAAACATTGCAAACAAGAAATGATTACACTCACATAATAAACCTAAGTGTTATATTAAGTTAATAAACTTAATATAGGTAACACTTAGGTACTAATAAACCTACATTCAAAAATACGTAAGCAAATAAAAAAAAAAATATTTCACAGAATTGTTATTTGTGATTATCCATTTCCTCAGGGCTAGGATTTATCTAAAAAATCGACACACATAGATCATACATAACAGATTTATCTTATCAATGACGCTAACAATACCTACTTTGTACAATTTACAAAATACTTTAACGTAAAGTCAAAGATATTACAAAAAAATAAACGAGACCAAAGGGATTAATTTGGAGAACTTTAATGAATTTAAGGATTATGTGACATTTATTTGTATCTTTAGAACCATCTGTTTATCCTCATTCACAGACCATACAACAAATATTGCCCAGTAGAATGGGAGAATGTTCGTCTTTTTACTTTAAATAAAACGGTAAATTAAAAAGCAAGTAGCAATTAGATGCAGCGAGTTCAATTAGAGTAGATTTGGTAAATAATAAACTGCCTCTGGTTTTCCTCGGTTACAAACAGCAGAATCACAGAGACTGTGGCAGAATTGAAGTTTTGTAACCTACTGTTCGGTTTTAAAGGCGAGTCGAAGCTTCTCAGTACACGAAGTATGAGCCAGTTGGCCACTCCCTTCCTCAATTATCCAATTTTCTTGTCAGATGGCGAGGTCCGTAGACAACATTACTTTGTAATCAATTGATGCTGGAACAGATGAGTGTGTAACTTTAATATTTTATCATCTGAAAGTTACAATGTTAAAGTAATATCTAAGGAGTCTAGTGATGCACAACTTGTTAGTTTGATGAATTATTAAGATAGTGAATGATGATGACCAGACATTGGCTTAATTGACTAAATGAAGAAGGCTTTCAGAGGACGTAGCGTAGACAATATCCCCCCCCCCTCCCTTCCTCCCAGAGTCTTCCTTAGTGTCTATGTCTAATAAACGAACTGTCAATTAATTTTCAACAGAAATTAAGCTTTGATCAAGTCAAAAACAAATAAGAAATGTTTTTCTATTATCTTTGGACAAAGTTACTAATCTCGCCAACGATCATCACTGATAAAGATAAAATATCTCATGACTAGATGAAAATTGGCAAATATTTAAACTTTTATCGACGCTGTCGACTGTGATGTGAAGTAACAACATAACAAATTGTTATCCTGATCTTGTTTGTCACGATGAATTACTGACGTCTCGGACAAAATTATTTCGGACACTTTGTCCGAAATGACACTTTAATTTTATTATTTTTTCACTGCTGATTCCCACATTTTATGCTAACAGTATGTTATAGTCTGACTGTACAAAAACGCTTTTAACTATAAAACTGTCGGAATCGTCAGTGAGAAATTAATAAAATTAACAGAGTAATTTCGGACAAAGTGTCCGAAATCATTTTGTCGGAGACGTCAGTAACTAACTTGTCATAATTTAATAAAGTGGTCAAAGGTTCATACACATTACACCAACATCTTGAGGTCGTATTCAACTAATTTTGCCCACTCAATCTTCCAGTATAAATAGCGCAGGCCATCTGACCTTTTTTAACCTAGACCTTGGTTGTTCATCTCCTCGATTTAATCTTGTCAAATGTCGCGGCCGCGGACAAATGATATCTCTTTCATGATACGCATATTTGATATGATATGTGATATGTGCATATAAAGAATGTGAACAAACATTACAGTAAGAGATAAATATAACAATGTAATAAATAAGGTCAGGCTCAGGCTAACACAGTCTTAGTAGGTAGGTATGCGATTTAATTGTTAATTTAGTAGTGTTTTTGCTGGTATTATGTTACCTTAGAATTATTCTAAGGTATAAACTAAGTTAAAATAATAATAAATATTTTTACTTCGTTTCCTTAACACATTTTACAGTAGGTAGGTACTTATCTGTATCTGAGAACAACCTATTAGGCTTTCAAGATGCTGTGTAAGGCAACCTCGCTCTTCCATATCTTTATTTAAGTAGTATTCAAACACTAAACACTGTTTTACATTTTACACCTAATAAAGTATTCAATTAATACGTACGGCGTACCTAGAGTGATAGTTTTACTCGTAAAAACTTGGCATTGAGAACTGGAAAATGTATTAGAAAATAAAACGGATGGTGTAGATGTGAACAGTGCATAAAGCAATGAGTGACCGCGGTTCAACCGAGCTAGTGAAGGAGGCGGAGGTGGGTTAGCGATGCTGGTGCGGGGGTGCGCGGGGGGCGAGCTGCGGCACTCGCTGGCGGAGCGCACGAAGGCGCTGGCGGCACGCTGCCACGCGCTGCGGTCGCCGGCGCGCGCCGACCGCTCCACGGAGCGCCGCCGCCCTAGGCACCGCAAGTCCCAGACTCGGTGGTACGTCAAGGTAAGCTACTAATGTTGGGTACCCTCTTAGGTTCGCGAACTTCCGCGCTCCACGAACTTGAAACAGAGCGCCATAGCAAAAACAAAATGTTTTCACTTTGGTCACGAAATAGATATAATAAGTACTACCGTACAGAAAGGAAACTCTCCGCCCCGCCCCACAATCAATTACTTCACCCCACCGCGCGAGTTCGTGTGCCGAATAATGTGCTCATTCAATAGCTCTAGATGTGCGTGTGCAAAAACGTCACTGCCTGTGTAGCGTCTGTGTAATAGGTAGTTGAAACGCGGCGCTTGTATGGAGTGCCCGGGGTGTGCTTTGGCTACAGTGTGTATACGTATTCGCTTACGTATACGCTATGGAGCACTGTTCCAGCAGAAGATAATCATTTTTTTGGTGCAGGTTCAAAGAGCGCTGAATACCACTACAAAATAGCATGACGATGACGGTCTTGTAAGCATTGTGAGATAAAGTAGCCGCTAGGGAGTATCACGTTTTTCGTGTTTCTTCGTTCTACGCTTTGTCTCTAGCTGGAGGATGAGTTCAAAATCCCTGAAGTTCAGAAACACTAGAACCTCCACCCATGTCATTTCTCATCGTCAGGTTGGATATCTTTATTTCTGTGAGGTGTAAAAACAAATAGACAAACCGATCTAGCCGTTCTCAAGCGATGCGCATACCAACGAAGAGATTTCATTTTTATAAGCAATGGATAAATTATAGCAATGGATAGGCAAGATTACCTAAATGTTATTCATGAAACTGAAATGCAAAGTGGTTTCATCATAAATAAAGGAAGAGTTAATTCTTGTACCATATCTGCCTGCATACATGCTAAATTCAAGGTGAACTCAATCGCAAGCAACTTTTACAAATTACTTTGTCAGAATGTTAAAGTAGAAGGTCATTCATTGTATAAATAATTAACTTTTAAATGATAATAATGATCCCACCAAAAAACATTTTCATGTATAATGTTGCCAAGACTTCGATAAGGCTCGCACTGATAGATAGTTATCAGACCTCATGTAGAGCCAGCTTCTAACTCTACGCGCCCTAACTCTACAAGCCCTAACTTCAAAAACTCTACTCCTTAGTGAAAATATGTGACATGGCCGTTTCGTTATTACAAAAACTATTGTTTATCAGAAAGGTTTCCATGTAGCGAAAGGGCCAAGCCACATATTTTGCCTAAGGTGTGGACTTGGACTTTCAAATGATAATACGATTCTTCAAAACAAGAACCACCATTGTTCAATGACTGGTCTTCGGAATAATGAATTTGTTGAAATGATAAAAGCGTCATGCGTATTTTGAGAAGAATTATATTTGTCACCATTTAATAAGTATATGACGTTAATAGGACAAAACGCCATTGTGTGTTTATCTTACATTGTTCGCTGGACTCATGTCATTCATGACGGCTTTCCTTGTCAGAGCCAAAGTGTGCGCGTTATTAGCAGCGGATATAGTTCAGAATCAGAGTATTTATTTGCACAATATTGTGTACATTACATTACTTGTTTACCGAGGTCTTCTCATTGTGTGAATCAATGATTGTAGCAATCTATCAGGAATGTCATTGATTCATTCATCATTGTAAATTGAGGGACGAAAAAAGACTAATCCGTTCAAGAAAGTTTATTGCCAAATTGATTGATAATTTGAATATTTCTCTAAGTTATATATAGGTAGGTTAGGTAAGTACTGTTGTCTCATTTGAAATTGACAAAGTAATGAACCACATAGTGTTGTTTTGAAATTGTGTTCTTGATAGTAACATAAACACCAGATAAACACAATAATTAGGGTTTCGGAATTCCCGGGTTTTTCACGTTCTTGAAACCCGGGAAAAATATAATACAATTCCCGGGAATCGGGAAATTTCGATAATTTTTTATCAAAAACTCATGGGTAGGTACTTGAATTTTCCTTTCAAAAAAAAGTTCCTTGACAAAGCCAAAGTCATTCTAATCGAAATGAGAAACAAAAAAATAAATAGCTGGGAAACGATTTCCATTTTTTGGTATTAAAAAGCGTTTCTTTGGCTAACATATTATTAAGAAATAACTTTAATTATTTGTTTTCATAAAAACCTTGAAAAAACATTTTGATTTTGACCTTCAATAACTTCATACCTATTGATTTTTCAGGTACAGTCTAAATGACAAAACGGAACCCTAAAAATCTGATGATGGGCAGAATATATACGTAGGTCGTCGAGAGTCTTTTTACACTAACTTGTCGCAGGTACTTATAGTTTTTTCTAGAAAAGCAATTGATTTTCGCTCTGCTACAATTAATGGTCACACACAGCGTCATTGATATTTGCTGGTTTTAATGTAAAACCGTACAGCGCATATAACAGCTTTATTTACTTTATCCAACAATTTCTGATCTCGTCATTTCCGGGATCGGGAATGAAAAATTTCCCCGTAATAACGAAACGAAACCCTAACAGACAATAATACTTTCTTTTCCGATTAATGTGCTAGCATAGCATTATCGTCTCCGCAATTTGTTACGTTAGAAGCAGCATTAAGGTCGCCACTGACGAATGATCCAAGAACCGCTGACTAACCGTCCGCCGACGACTCATATTTGTTTACTAGTAGGTACGCGCTCTTTTAACCGATATGAGCCATTTGCAATTACACCGCAAATTGGCTACGGGCAAGTTTCCGTAGTATTAGTCAGTACTGTATACCGACAAGGCAGCACGCCGCGTTATATTTCTGTTTGTTTTGTGTAAAACGAATTTTATAGTAATCTACAAGAGTAAATGGTGCCTTGTTGAATGATGAATTACAAGAAAAAGTACTCGTGTTTTAAGTGCAGTATCATATAACTTACGATGGTGTTCGAGGTCGCCGGTTTTTTGTGCTGTTGCTAGTTAGTTGTGGAACTTGTGGAACGCGTCTAATTGTTCTGTTTTTATTTGGTTAGTGTTAGCGAAGCGCTTATCGCGCATTAGGCTGCAGGCTTCGTTGGCAATGCAGGTCAAGGCTTGTGTTATGTGATGTGAGCGGCGGTGTGTGCGCGGGAATGCTACGCGCTGTGATTGTGACGCTTATGAGATGCGCTTGACGAGCTATACCGAGCTACGCCCCAAGGCCCCCAAGGTATTTCGTGTTACTAATTAATACTAACCTTACCACATTTAGTGTTCAAGTTATAAATAGCGACAGAAGACTTGAAGAAAATTGCAATATTTCAGCCAGAGTTAGACGAGTTCGTCGACCTCCCCCATTTCACCCCGACCGACTGCGGGTGAAAACTTGGTGAAAACCATTATTTTGGCAGATTTTCAGCATTTTCTGTTGCTCTTAACAAAACTCTTTGTTTTTAACTTTATTAAATTGGTATTGTTGTCTTTAGTTTGTAAGTAGGTATAAAACATTAAGGCAGCAATTCTATTATTTTATAGATAAATGAAAATAACATGTCTGGAGCGTTATTTCATGAAATCAATATTTAAAATAAAAATAGAATTATTATGCAAAAATCTCAAATTTAAAAATACAATATAGAATTACTATTGTTAATCAGAATAATATTTTATAGATGTGAAAATAGCGTGTCTGAAATACGATTTTATTTTTATCATTTCATTAAATCCTTACTAAGGTTCTAACACGCATGCAAAGGTTGTAAAGTAAAGTAAACCCTTAATTTAATTAAGTAATTTCGAAGCATATAGAATACTTATGTTATAAGCCTCTAAGTAGAGAAAAGTAAACATAAAATCTGTTTATCAGAGCGTATTCTAATGTTGCTGGGTATATTCTATAAAGGGATTATTACCTCGGGGCGGGCGGCGGCGCGGGGCGGAGGCTTGCGGTCAAGCCTCTTCAAGTGCGGCGGGCGGGCGACGAAGCCACTCAGCCTCCGGAGTCTTGCAAATGTGTGCCTAAATATATCTCATTATATTATTCTCCTCATTAACAACAAGTGTGTGACGTGTATTTTGTTTGCTCATGTCTAACGTGCTTCTAATAGCGTCATTATAGTATTGACTGACCATATTGAGTATGACTCATCGTTACTTTAATATTTTGATCAGTTATTTGTTACTCATTGAGTGTCGTACGTAGGTATATTTAAAGCTTGACATTATTTATCAATCAAACATCTAAGAAAAGAAATGAATCACTATTGTTCATTAAATAATATAATATACCTAATAGAATCGACTTACACGTAGCTTCTCAGAGACGGGACACGAACCTAGTAGGTAATAGTACTAACTATTGTCATATGTTTGATTTCAAAGATTTTTGACTCAGAAGTTTGTATGAAATGCCATAAACAACATAACGCTGTTAGATGTAAGCATAGACATAGAAAAATTTTCGCTGCGCTCAAGAAGACCAACAAAGCGTGGAAAAGAGAAGTTAACATCATACGGACACGGTCTATGTAAAAAAGAGACAAAGGATCAAGTGACATGTGCCAACATTTTTTACAGTAAGAGCCCCTAGCGTCCCGCCTAGCAAATGAGCAATCACAGTTTGTTTAAAATATTTTTTAATCTTAATTAGAATTTAAAATAAAGGTATCGTGGAGCTATGGTGTCTTCTGTTCTAAGTAATTGTGATGTAACAAAAAGAAACAATCCAAGTAATCACACTTTTCAAAGGTAAAAAAGATATTGCCACACATTTCTCTAAAACCAAATTTCGCTACATTTATTCGTTTATCGACAAAGAAAACAGTATGGAACATAGTTTATTAACTTCCTTTGCCATAATATAGTCATACTTTATGAATCTAAGTCATATTTTACGTATCTCATATAAAATGTATTGATTCGTTTTCGGATCACCTGTTTATTGACTTTGTTGTTCTTTGACATTCTATTTCTATGGATGTAAGTAACTTAGTAGTAAAATAAGACAACTTACATTATTTGTGTATTTTTTATGCTGTGTACGTCAGTACTATACTAATTCTATGGCTGTGTGGCCGATGTTGTTAGTCAATACCTTGAGCGCAGCGAACATTTTTCTATGTCTATGGTCAATACACTATCAAAAGGCGATAAAATTTTGCAGTTGACCATAACGATTTCTCATACATTTCTATACAAATTAGAGATCAATAATGGTCTTGCTTATACAAACTTGGGAATAGCTAATTATCCTCATAATCAAATCAGAGGTAACATCAGGTCAATGTTCGTCTAGGCTTGCTAAGGGTATCGTATCGATTGCTTAAGTGTCGGGGCGACGAACTCAGTATATTTTTACATGTTGTAATTATCAAGACACATTTTTCATAAGAAATTCTTGATATAATTATTCGACTTACGACTACCACGCCAATTTTCTGAAAACAAGTAGCTAAGTTTGGATTTTTTAGACTGTTTAAGAAATAAGTAGATGTACGAGTAATTGATATTTGATTTTGCAAATCGGTGGAGGAATCTTGTTATTGACACATCTAACTAAACCACTTAACCTTCATGAAAAATTCACAATATCATGTTAGATGAGTGTAATTCTGTGTGTTTTTGGGGCACGATGCGCAGCTAAGACATATTGTATACTTATTTACAACATTATTTTTTGTATATACGAAAGCCGAAACACGGGTCACATATTTTCATTTTCAGAATCATAAAAAAAATATAATGATACTTTAAAAACTCATGAAGTTTCATCAGTAAAATAACTTTTAGATGATAGAAGTTGAACTCAGAAATTACTTAGTCTTGATTAAAAGAGTGTTAGTCTACCAGAAGGTACCTGTTTGTTTGTGCCGTAAAACGAAGTATTTATTGGTTTAATTAACTGAAGAGACAATAAGTGAATGACTCGGCCAATGACGAGGGGTCACCGGAACACTGAATTAAAGTAGTTTTCCGTACTGTGTTGTGACTCAGTTTAATGTCCAGCACAATAATGATGCTTTTAAAGAAAACCATGTTTTCGGGACACGGGTTCGACGATCACTAACTAAATGCTCGACCTCTCTTTATCTTTTGTGATACAAGTTTCAGTTTTTTGATACAGGTAAAGTTAACTTGGGTTTACAAGCTGTCTTTATAAATGTTATCCTACTATTAAAAATCAATATCATCATTGCACGTGACGCAAATTTACTAGTGTGATAACTCGCAATTTAGTTGCAAATGCTTTGCAAACAGATCAATCTCGTATAACTACTTGTACTATTATGTATTCTGTGGTATAACTCACAAATTAATTGGTTAATTTAGCAGTATGAAAAATCCCGTCTCTAGAGTGTTTGTTTCCTCATATTAATTTCCTCAAATTCGGCCGATATCACCATTAGTTTTAATTAAAATTTAAAAGTGAAAACCTTTTCGGCCACTTTACACGTGTATTATGCAATTCTCTGTAACACGGGAAAAGTAACACCAAACTATGTTTGGTTAGCATATAAAACGCCATGTTTACGTGAACGTGAGGAAAGTTACAAGAAAACGTGTTCTGTGTTGGTTTTCAAACAACGAAAGGAAACGAGCCGAGTACTTTTTACTCCTCAGTGAAACCGCAGCAGTGACCGAGATCTTTTGCTAAAAGAGCTCTAAAGAATTTTCTATGAGATTGCTGGAGAATATTGCGTTTTGCATAAAAGTAGGTTATGATTATGAAACTTGAGTTGGGTCCGTTTGCAGATGCGGATTGTATTACTACCTAACTAAATTTATACTAATCATCAAAAAGGAGTATGTACCCAAAGTGAAAACCGTCTCAGTATGACTACTTATAGCAAAGCCATTTGGCCGTAGATACATTCTGGCCATTGGACTCCAACCATTGTAGCGTGCTATTGGTTACCGTACATAATGTGTCGACGTCGCCTGACGCCAATGCCTTTGCGAGGGTTCCGGGTGTCATCGGCGCGGGCGCAGCGCAGGGCACGCTGCGCCGGCGGAGCGCGACCGTCCGTCACGGGCCCCGCACGCCCTCCGTCCTTCGGTTAACTAGAGCCAACGCCACTGAAGTGAAGATGTTACGAAATTTCGTTTAGTTAATGTGCTTATGTACCGTACGAAATGTACTAAACAGTAAAAAAGCTCACTTTCCAGACCTCGTACCTAATTATTTAAAAAATCTTATATCCACTAAACGAACTTATTTTAATTTCTTGTAAATTATTTTGGCTAATTTTCCTGACTATATACCGAGTTACATATGGTATTCACAGAAATCAAGGCAAAACAAGTTTGATAACATTGCTACATCTTTATGGAAAGTTATTTTTTTCGTAACTTGGGGCTGATATTACTAGTGATCTGCTGTGACTTAACTAAGTGACAGTATAATTTCGAAGTTCAAACAGGTAGTTGGCTTGTTACTCAACAGTATGTCGACTGGACGCAATAATTTTGCACAACGTTTTTGTTTATGGCCAGGAGACTATACGGTGTTATAACCAGCTTTATCTATTTACGCTACGTTTCGCCATGAGCTTTTGATGAATTCTGTTAATTAAAATAAATAATATTATATTAATTTAAACAAATTAGATAACTAGACTTTATTTCATAATCATACAAGACTGTTGAGTCGTGAGTGTTTTCCCTAACAGAAACGGAGTTATGGCGACTTTCTTTTTTGAGAAATCCGCACAAAAAGCATATTACCCAAGTTAGTAAAAACACTAAAGTTATAGAGGTTTGGAAGATATATTTAGCCTGTTGGGGAGGCAAATTAAAATCCTTGCGTCATTGTGGGGTGGTTCTGCATGTATGCTCGGCAAAATTCTATTTATAGATTTCACTCTGATATTCGGAGATGCCAAAGTTCATCGTTCGTTCTAGCACACATATTTTTTTTTATCTGGTTATAGGTAGAATTAGATTGGGTGTGAAATTACATTTTGGGTGTAGAAAGGTACCTATCTACCTAGATACGATAAAATGATATAATTTTTCAAGTAGAAGGTATTATTTTTTAGTAGTAAGTATGGATATAAAGAAATTCCTATTACGTATACTTAGATTATTATTTGTACATATTTTTTTAGGGGTTGAAAGAGTAACAATATGTTAAACTATGGTGAGGTCTTTGAACAAGGCAGTGAAAACCTCGTCTCTTGCTAGACAGATATTTCGGCGCCGCTATTAAATTGTAGTGAAGGAGGATCTTTTCTAAGAACACTTTAAATATATGTCAGATTATTATGTAATCGTGAACGTGCTTTTGCTTTGAAACCAGATAAAATGATATATAACTGTAATATTTTATTACTATCAAAGGAACCATACACTTTAGGTTTGGTTCTTTTAATACTTCTAGTAATAAATTTTAAGTAATACTTAATTACTAAATGCCCAATTTTAATTCTTCAAACCTTTTACTTACGTCATCTCACCCGTCACCGCTCGTATTCCCCAAGCTATGTTAGAAACTCCTATAACCATTAAAACTACTTATTTTGCTTGTTAGCGTATGCCTAAGGTCGGGCTCGTCAGGTCTTGAAGGGCCCTTGGTTGGTCAGAGACAGCCCTCAATCACATCATCTATTTTTAGCTCCCCGCACCGTCGGTGCACGTACTGATCAATACTGTACCTCGCCGTAAGCAAATTTTCCAAGGCAATCTATTGCGTTGCATTGTGCAGTATAAACACAAAACTTTATGTTTATGCTGATATTGACCACTTAAACGATATAATTATATTTATGTAAAAAGAACAGAAACAAAATTATTTACCTTCTTCCATATTTATGTGAAAGTAGACCAAATGCGAAATGGACGTTTTGCGAAAGTACCAATTGCGAAATGGACCAAGTGGACCTAATGTGCCTGAACGCAAAACAAAAGATAACACGCTATTTGAGTTACTTATGTATTAAAAAGTTATGAATCAAGACCTTAAAACATCTCCAGATTTAGATCTAAAACTGATTATCATATTGCTGTACCTAAAAAAAAATGATTATCATTGTGATCGAGGAAGATCCTAATCTGTATTGTTATTATATTTCGATTTGAGTGGGCGAGGTCATGTTATTGAGTCGAGGTATCCATCGATTGATGTAATGTTCTACAGCAGATTATATTTAGCTCCAAATCAAAAGCAGTATCAATTCTTTCTTCCGTAGATTGATTCAAATTGTTTTATAAGAAACCGTTTGATAGTTTACTGATACGCAACTCTGTATTTATTTAACCTCAATTTCAAATCCGAGGCCAAATGGATAACGTAATGCAAAACTAATGTAATTTTCCCATTTTATTTGCATGTAACTTTTATTGCTTGTAATTTAAACATATTGTTTCTATAGTAGCGACACTAATATAAATCCAGAATATCACGAGTATATATATAATGCACGTTATTAGTGGTTTAAGTTCGTTAATAACATTTGTCGGGAATCAGTCTTTAGACTGTAAGCTGCTTATTGATGTAATCCAGCTGAAATGCTAACAAAATCCAGTAGCATACTTTAAACTACTGGCCCAAGCAAACGCAAAACTGAAATAACTGTATAGTAGCTTAAAGGCTTAAGCTTCGGGCTTAAGCTATATTTCATTTATATTTATTTATGTAGCATTTGACTGCAATTGTAAACTAAAAACTAATTTCTATCTTTTAAACAAGAATGATATATTTAAATACTTACATTTATTGATTCCAATAACTAACCTTCAAATAAGCTAAGGTTGAAAAATAAACAGAATAGTTTCACATCTTACATTAATAAAACAATATTTTTTACCTTATCTCTTGAAGTGTGCTGACAGAACGTTAATATGGAATTTTGAAACGTTGAATATGAATTTATATTTACATACAATTTGCTATTGACTGTGAGGTTAGCTTATCAGCATAGTAAAGGTGAATCATGCATTATGAATGACTGCAGTAGTCAGTGACATACCGTGAAACCTGTCTTGTCAGTTGAATACAACTCCCTGCCGGTCTACGATTTCTCAGTTTGTAGCTAAAATTAAATATGTTTTAGATGATAGATAGCTAACTAATACTGTTTACACACCAAATACAACATACATGTCTCAACATTCCTAGCTGCACCCTAGCTAGTTGTAAATACTTTTTAATTTTGATCAATTCTTACATAGAAAAAACCCAAACTTTATACTTTTTAGATCTTATAGATTCTTACAACAATTATCCCATGATTTTGACTTTTTAGGCTTCTTACAAACACATCCAATCTAAGCTTACCTTATTGTCTTACCGTTGCTCTAGAAAATTATTGCATTAGTTCAGAACCATTGACTGTAGTTGCTAAGCGGACGGTCATATTAGCTCAATTGAGTGCGCTCGCGCATGTCGTACGATCACCCGCTCACCGTCTCGTCAAGTTGATACGACACGGTTCAATGTGTTTTAAGAAATATTAACAGTTCATACTATGGTCTTCCTTATCTAGTGCAGTTTGGAGACCACTCCAAACTTTTTAGCATAAGGGCCAGACTAACTCCTCCACGAAGTCCCAAGGGCCAGGATGTAGCTAACTTATCGTACAAACTTACTGGAAATTACAATATTGTTGGTACGATCCGGCCTGCTTTTCGGGCCGGATTGTTGGTGCTCGCGGGCCGGAGCTGGCGCGCGAGCCGTAGTTTTGAGACTCCTGATCTAGTGGATTTCCCATACAAATGTTATGAGGCAAAGTCTTAAAGTACCTATAGTTTGAGGCTGAAGTATTTTTTATCCTATTAATATTATAAATGTGAAAGTTTGGATGTTTGTAACAATTACGCAAAAATGGCTGAACCGATTTGGATGATATTGGCACACAGAATTTTATAGCCTTAATTAAAACATTGGGTACCTACTTTTTTATTCTGGGTCAAAAATTCGAGCGTCACCCAGTTCCGACAAGACAATTCTCCGACAAATATTTATTTTCTTTACGCAAAATACAAATAATAAATACTTTTTGAAGTCAGTTTTCTTTTTTGGTATAATTTTTTTTATTTTTTATTACATGTACATATTTATTTTATTACATGTATTTTTCATAAAGAATACAAATATATATATAAGTATTGTTTTTTAAAACAGTAGTAGTGTATAATGTCGTCGGGGCTCTGTCCTGACGGAGCTCGGGCTCCGTCCGCTCCGTCCTGTCGGAGAAGTGTCTTGTCGGAACAGAGTTTTTTTACACTCCAAAGGTTTTCTAGGGATTTTCTGAATGTACGGGTGAAGTCGTGAGTGGAAGTTAGTTGTTAAATAAAAATAAAACTTTAACTTTGCGTTAAAGAGTGGTAGCCCTGTAGTATGTATTTGTTAATTATGGTCTGTGGCCTGCACTAAACAATGACAAACAGATACGATCCTGTGATTCCTCCATAAACGAAATGCATTTAGTGATGAACAGATTGAAAAGGATGAAGATTTACGGCTAACACAATTAGTAGACAATCAACAGACGTCAGCTTCCGACGCTCGGAAACGGAAACACATTTCATTACGTAAATATTGGGCGGGCGGGCGGGAACAAATGGATGGCTATTCGGAGGCAGGCACGCATGTTCCCGTAGATAAATTGAACCTATTATGTGTAATGAGATGAGGAACACTCCTAGACATACATATAATATAATATGTATATTATATTCAGCACCTTGTTTTTACACGGTAGCATTACTAGCGGCCGCCGCGACTTCGTCTACGTGGAAAGTTTTTTGCTATCCCTCGGGAATAATACCTTTTTTCGGGATTAAAGGTACTCTATGTCCTTTTCTGTACCCGTGTACATGTAAAATTTCATGATGATAGACGTGAAAGAGTAACAAACAAACGGATTTTCTCATTTATATTATTAAGTAAGGATTATTCGTTCAGTTCAATTTATTCAGATATTTGTGCGAGTTTCTACACATTATTTCTAAAGGTAAGGTATGTACCTACTCATTAAAATTTGACGCTATAGGCAACATGCATCAATTTTTTTTTGTATCATAATCAAAAGTATAATGCGTGAGAAAATCAACTGTAAAATTAAAACTTTTCTCTTGTGTTTTTTTCTCGTGATATAGTTACTTGAAGTTAGCATGCAGCAGCACCCGCCAAAAACGCTCTATACAAAAAGGTCAACATTTGTGACGTCACTCATGTCACGTTTCAGTGCATTAGTATGGAGTTAGCCAAGAATTTTCAAATATCTCCCTAAATATTGCGTTTAAGTACATATGTGTCATACAAAATATTATTTCTTATTTGATTTCTATCCGACTGTTAAGTGCATTATATCAAAAAAGAAAAAAAAATCGTTATTTTCCCTTGTGTGATAAAACTAAAGTAATACATTTTATTTTTTATTTTACTGTTCCATCATGTTTTTATACGTGTCCGCAGCGATCAAGCTCAAATTTATCAAAATCGGTGACTTATGCATGTTCCCTATTGAAAGACTATAAGTAAAATAAAACAGAAATTATATTTTTAGATTATTACACTTTCTCCTTACATTTAGTTTATTAAGTTTTATTCTGTAACTTTGATCGTAAAAACTTCATCAATCAATCGTCAATTTGGAACGAAAATCATTAATTTCATTCAGTTCGAAGAAAGTGATCTAAGATTAGTCTTGTTTATTTTCTTCGTGGGAAGTAATTCCGAGTAAAATCACTACCATGCTGTGTCGTAATAGCTACTCTCTACTGTCAGTTGTGAAGTATTTAAATTGGAACATCGATTTTTTATATTGCACAAAATTCCTAAGATATTTCGATTGCTTTATATTAGGTAATGTAAGAAATAAATACACACATGATTATTACACAGGCATGCATCGTGCTGTTTAATTACGGAGGTACCTAAGTCGGGTTAGAATACAGTTTATAATCTATTAGGTATGTAATAGTGTAAAATGTCTCTCTCCAGCATACGACCTCATGGATCATTTTTGTACGTCAAAAATGGTCATGTGAGGTCTACACTACAGTGTAGTGTCGCACGCGTAGTCCAACGGTCCCCTACGCCCCTTGCTGGTTTAATAAAATGGCCAAACGTGGCAATGAAGTTTAGTGATTAAGCTAATTACACAGTCGAATTCATAGGCACGTGGTGTGTTATGAAGTTAGCACCTGAGCCACACACAATCCTGCTACACTCATTGACGTGCTCTATCGGCGTTTTTCACGCGATCTCTCCGCGAGAGAGCAGTCGTGCTGTGTCCGCTCTGCTGTAGTGCTTTTATCGTGCGTATTAAAACGATATACAATAAAATCAGTAAATATATACAATAATAAGTGAAGATCGTAAGTAATAAACAGGTGCATTAACGATTTCTCGCCGAAAGTAAGTGATAGTGCCGCAGTGTCTGTGACGGCGGGGCGGTCGTAGCGGCGTGATATGCAAATACAGTTCCATAATTTCGTAGCGAAAATGTGACGGCGGGCGTTATAGAAGTTAATTGACCGCATCTTCAACATCGAGAATATAGAAATCGTTACGCGGGTGAGAGCTAATCGTTTGTGAATAGTGTACCGATTAAAGGTGATATAGGTTTTGCCGGTGGCAAGTCCATCGTTAGTAGCGTCTGAGCCGGATGTCCATCGTAAGTGTGCCAGTGGCCGACAGTACGCGATTTCTCCGTTACGCACGTCAGGAGACGGCGCGTTACACTCTTCTCGTTGATTGATCCAATTAAGAGATCGGTGGATTTGCATGCGAGCGCGGGCACGGCAGTGAAAGTGCGCGCTATGCTCAGCTGAGAGGCGGTGACGTCGCGTGACGTCAGACATGGGCCATGTGGAGGATCTGCGGCATCAGTAAGGCCGAGCCCGTGCTGTTCGGCGTTAACGTAGACGACGATTATGTAAGTGTCCAACCGCGGACGTTACGTAGTTAAGCTTTTTTTAATATCATTGGCTAAGCTAGTCTAACACTGACTGAGACTTGGGCACTATCTATTTACTATTAGCGCTATCGCACACGGGCAACTTAGTCGCCCTGCAACTGTTTTGTCTCTGTCTCAAGTCCACGGGTTTATATGGAAGCGCGCACACGAAGCGACGCGGTCGTCTGCAACTTTTCATACAAACCATGTGAGAGACAAAATAGTTGCGGAGACAAAAGTCCCCCGTGTGCGATGCTTACTATTAGCGCCATCGCACACGGGGGACTTGAGACAGAGACAAAACAGTTGCAGGGCGACTAAGTTGCCCGTGTGCGATAGCGCTTAGTTATAAGTTTTTAAGCGCTGTTATTATAACACTGATACCTAGGTGCGCATTTGCTGAATAAGCAGCGATGATATAGTAAATGAGAGTTGATAGATTCCATAATTACGGAGATGTTTTGCTACCTATGAAAAAACCATTTTCATTTCTCATACTTGAGAAGTGATGTAGATACCTATATCAAAACCGAGTTGCGGATGGAAAACACTGCTTTCCATCCTAGGGAGTAAACAATTAAAAAAAATAGAACTGACTCTGCGTTTGCGAAACGTTACGTATGTACACCTAGTCGGCCATAGAGTTACTTAATTATCATCGGCAACGAAAAAGTTTGCATAATTAAAAAATGTATACGGTTTAGAGTAAAAAAAAAAGTTGCAACCATGTTATACCTACTTGTTTGTGTATAAACAATTAAACAGGCAGTGCGAATTAAAAAAAATTTGGGCCTGTTGTATTTTTAAAACAAAAAAACTAAATTATATTTAGTGATACGCTGTTGTGCGGATTTTAAAATTTCAAACAGTTCATTTTGAATTTTTTTCATTTAAATATTTTGTATTCTAATAGAAAAGTAGAGTGTTTAACACGGGTGAAAGGCATTAATTCCATACTCGAACTATTATGGGCATTGTTTCCTTTCAACCCTTGCATAACAATCTACATAATAAAACTTTTAATAATTAAATAATTAAAAACTAATTTGCGCATAGCGCTAAATTGGACTAGTTAATGAAAGTAGTATTTTTTTTACTATTACTTTGTCATTGAAATTAATTGGCTAGTTACTTCAACATTACGTGGTTAACTGTATATTTGATAACACTTTGAACAAAAAATTATGTTATTTTCTGTGTTAAGTACCGACTATTTGTAACTTAATTTATTACACGACTGCCCAAAAAGAGAGTGTTATGTGTTCAGGGTTCATGTATGTCTGTGGGTATGTGAGTTTCTTTATTCCACCATAAGTTTTAAATGCCTTAAAGGATGCTCCTTTTAGATGTATAGGGTATCGTAAGAATCTTTACATCATCCTGAGTGACACTGGCTATATTTTTTTTTTGAAAAACATCATTATGGTGACTGTACGATGCCACTTTTAAATGTGAAAAAATTTTTTTTATTCAATGTTCATTAATACGGGCATCAAATGAAAGGCCTTGATGAGCACATTACAAAACTGTACAATTTATTTCTAAAATATGTGAAATAAAAATAAATAAACAAAAAAATATTAAAAATACGACTGCCCTGCCAAAAACGAACCGAAAAGTTAAATAACAAGTGTCATTGCAGTCGGGGGACTTTGATTAAAAATTGTGCTATAAAACGGTCCTCCGACTGCTATTTAAACTTTGTTATTTAACTTTTCAGTTTGTTTTTGGCAGAACAGTTGTGTTTTTAATATTTTTTTCACATCGTTGTCATAAAATTTATTTTTAATTTTTCAAAATTAATTTAGTCACCTTGGTACCTCTAATAACATAATAGTTGAACTGAAAATTAGGCTTGTAAAGTATTACATTAACTTTCTTATAACGTACTCAACTCAGTGATCCTATTTTGATTTTAGATTTAGTTCTATTGAAAAGTTTTTGATTTTAGGCGATTGGGTAGGCTAAGTAGAGCTTACAGTGGCTTTAGTTACTGATTTAGCAAGTCATCTAAGCCTATATTACCCAATCGAAAATTGTTCAGTTGTGTTGACCTGTTGTGGTGTGTTCCAGCAGCCAACATGGCGGTTGTGGGGCGAGGAGCGCGTCGACGGCGCCATCTACACAGTGTACCTGAAGAAGGTGCGCTACCACCGGCCCACGCGCAGTGCCTCCAGTGTAAGTCATCTACCACTATTATGACACCTCCACACAAGAGCCGATAATAGTCACCGGTCTGCCCTTTCTTTCGATTTTTATTAAACGTCAATTCACTCAAAGGCTTCTTAGTTTAAATCTTAAGTTAAGGTTTTCTTTAACTTTAAGGAAGCTGTAAGTTTCATAGAGTTTCTGAAAAATCTATCAACTTTTTTGAATTTAAGGTGGCCTTAACTTTAAGATTCGTTTGAGTATTTGGATGTCAGCCTAGCTAAGGGGGCTATCATGTAGATTCGCCACGATCATTGTGCGATCGTCCAGTTAGACAAATCTCCGATGGCGTAATTTCCCCCCGCACAATAGTGCTCACCGGTAATCGTCTATCATTGGCGAATGTGTGAAAGAGCCATTAGACAAAATTACATGTATGTCAGCCGCGTGTTCGAGCAGTTGGTTGATGATAAAGCCACTATCACAATTTGTAAAAGCGATAACGAACTTCGCCAAGTAGAAATGTATTGGTTAGAGAAAACTTAAACTAATGCCATTACACATAGGCCAAAATAGGCAAACAATTCCTGAGCAGCAATAGAAGACACATTTTAAAATTTCATTAGTCTATGATAAGATTGTTATTGACACCTTTGTGATGTTAAGTTTATGTTTATTATGGAAAATTGGTTATATTCTTAGTAAAATCGATAAATCAATAGCTACACTATTGTGCCATCAGTACATACAATACAACATAGTGTAGGTTTATATTGATTAACTAGATAAGTATTTCTAAAAGACTACAGACAGAGTGGTTGCGTGTATCGTATTTATTACTGAGGACTCCGTTCGCTTCGTAATTGTAGTAATTTATGCATAAGTAGATGCCTGGTTAACATTATGTAATGCTCGCTTTATCGATTCAAGATTAAATAGGATTTTTATGGTTGAAAATACCTATCTGTCATTCGTGATCACAAAAGGTTTTTCAAGGGCAAAAAGTTTATTTACACTACCTACATGAATTTCTACATTAAAAAATCAGTTAGTAATGAATTTTAACATTTTGTAAAGTAGGTAGGTAGTATGTTGCTATAGTTTAAAATATTTTTAATGTGGTGCAAGTTGATAAAAATAAGTAAACATTGAGAGTTTTGTTATTATTTCTCAAAAAAAATTTTTTTTCAAATTGAATTTAAAATTGAGTACACATAAAACTAACATAATTAAACTGTCGTTTCATCATTTAGCACGCTCTGTATGCGTTTCATAGTGTATTTTTCTTTGTGGCGGATTACACCTATTTACACATGAGAGTGATCAACACGAAGCGATAACTTTTATGGGCATTGCTTTAACAACAGCCTTTGTTTAGCCAACGTGACATAATCTACTTAAAAATGACAGTAATATTGCAGAATATATTTTTTGTGTATTGTGTCCTATAAGTTTATAAATGTTTGTCATGGATTTATAGCTCTCATTATGTTAATTAAATAAATAGGAGTTTCAAAATATTTGAATTAGGTATTTTTTTTAGAAAATACATAAGTAAGATTTTATAATAAGTTTTCCCCGATAGTCGACACTATTATTATTTAACCGGTAATGAAACAAATGAAATGGCTTATATAAAGGCACACAGACAAAACTTGGATTTATAAAATAATATTTTTTGTAGTTTTTTACATTACCTAGTTTGAACTTGTTGTTAAATTAAGTTTGCGGTGCGATCCGCTCAAGTCAGGGCGAGGTAAAGTATCCTAACTAAATAAATAAAACCGGTCAAGAGCAAGTTGGACTCGCGCACCGAGGCGAGGGCTTCACTCATGTGCTTCCATACCGTAAATAATAAATACACTGCAGAGTTGAACAATAAAAATATTATTGCAGTTTTAGGTCAGCGCCATCACTTGACCGATAGTGGAACCAATGTTTAACTACCAACTTTAATAGAAATTTTATAATTTCTAAAAAACTGTGCTATATTGAGACATCGTTTTATTTTTCCTGTAATCTTTATATAAACTACTATCACACAGAATTATTTCAGATTTTTCTCTTTGCAAACTTCGGAGTTAAGGGCCCCTCCCCTGGAACAGTACTTTTTTACAAACTATGCGGCCTAAAAATAAAAGCAAAAAATGTTTGAAACTGTGCAACCCACATGCCCTAGTATCTCCACTTCAAATTTTTAAGACCCCTTTTCAGTCCCTATTGTAAAATAAGAATTTTTTTTCTTATTTGCAAAATAGTTAGGCAAATGTCATCTTAAACTATTTCAAATCTCCAGTTGATACCATTAGCAGTTCTCGAGATATCCAGCTGTGACAGACAGACAGACTGAGTCACACGTCACACCATAAGGGTTTTTTTTACCATTTTGATACGGAACCCTAAAAAGAGTAAAATGTATGTAAAAATCAACTCTTATTAAATGAACAAACGCAAATCTATGACCCTTGCTTTAAATCCGTACTGTATTTACTAATTGCATAATATACTATTTTGTTCTCTTTTGATGGTATGAAAATGATTATTTAGCGCCTTTACAAGTCTTTACGTTCTTTGTTTGCAATACTTCATTCGGTAGTGATGCACGAGTTATTTTTGCGTTGATAACGTTGCTATAATGTTGTTAGGTGGTGTTTCATGCGCGTCATGGTCACTGGCTCTTTGTGAAACTAAATAACTAGCGGGTGTACGATACGATTATGTAAAGTGTCCAAGATTGTTTAAAAGACTATGTTGTGAGAGTATGTTCGTGTTTAATGAATGACTGATCTGCATCTAAACATTTGCGCCGCCGTTATAGCCAGTTGCATTACCTATAGTACTATCCCCGTCAATTGGTAATGCGCCTGGCGGCCATGATTTTAACCTCAAAAATGAAAAACAATTGTAAAATTTTTATATACCTAGACCCTATCTTATTGAAAATAATAATTCAATAAATTAATATACTTATTAGATTACCTATTAGAATTTTCTTGTTTCATGACACTTTTAGTTGCGGATCACGTCAATGTAAATGTTAATGTGACAAGGTTCCAGCGCATTACCAATTGACGGGGATAATTGAGTTACATCTTATTTAAGGAATTTCAAAAATAATAATTTTCTTAGTGTGATTAAAATTTGTCGGAGTAACTAAAATAAAGAATGATTATAAGTCATTTAAAAACAATCCCGTTAAAAAACTGACACTGGGGTTTGTCCATACAATTTTATTCATTAAAAGGATTTAGTTATGTGTAAATAAGTAAGTAGTATATATATATGCACATATTTATCAACAGGTGTTCGTTCATATAAGGTATGATTATGAGCTACGGAATAAAGAAGTTTGTAAAATACAATACGCACTATTTCTTGAATTTTACCTGATACTCATCCCCGCTAATTCGTTTCATATATAGGCTAATACCCGAAGTGCGGCTAAACCTAGTTTTAGCCGGCTAAAACTAGGTGTAGCCGATAGCTGTTGGCTAAAACTAGGTGTAGCCGAATTGCTCGCGGCTAATACTAGGTGTAGCCGGCTAAAACTAGGTGTAGCCGGCTAAAACTAGGTGTAGCATGGGGTATAAAGAAAGTTTTTTCTGTTGTCTTTTAAAAAAAATAACCTCGAAATTTAGGCGAGCGCGAAGCGCAGCGTAGCGTGAGCCTTAAATTTCTAACCTATATTTGGGACCTACAGGAGTAAAGCCAGATCGGTTCACCTAGTTTTAGCCAACAGCTATCGGCTACACCTAGTTTTAGCCGGCTAAAACTAGGTTTAGCCGCACTTCGGGTATTAGCCGTAACATATACACGTTGAAAGTTTAAAGGGCCATCGTCAATTTATTTAATGAATTAAATTAATCCTAATAAAATAGTCTTTTATATACCTAAATTGGAAGATAAGTCGTTGAACAGTTGAACTTGTAAGGGGGTTTTGTTTTGGAGCTACGTTTAGTAGACTGCTAAAGGATCTCGAATCCTCTATTTGTTATTCTCGATTTGAGCTCACGTCATGAATAATGTATAAACCCGTCTAAGGTTTTGAATTTTAAATCGTACTTAACTTTCCGCTTACATCTAGGAGAAGACAGACGAAAGAGGTTAGAAATCTGCTAGCTTTGCTTTTCTTTATTATTAATGTAAGTAGGTATTGATGTCTCTACAAAGTTATTTTTAGTTAATACAAAACCTCTCGTGGGGTCGAAAAAAAATCAGCTGTTCCATACAAATGTACAACCCTAGTCCATCGAAATGTATGAAACAGCTGATTTTATTTTCGCGATTTCAAGGTTGGTCCCATAATGAAAGTTGTTCAGTTTGATGGTCTGATCAACCCCACGAGAGGTTTTGTATTAACTAAAAATAACCTTGTATAAAGAGTATAAAGTTTGGAGGGTCGGTCAAATTAATAATGGTAAATTTATTGTTTTGACGCCATCGTCTGCGTATAGAATTGACGAAGTTTTATTCGAACTGCCTCAGGTCTGCTTCTAACATGTTTGAAAAAACACATCAATAGAAACAAAATGATGTCATACCCTTAGAATAATAACACCTAGAACGATAGTTCTCTACAAAGCGGCACTGTCAAAAGTGAGGAAACTAAAACAGCCAAAATGGCTCCGTTTTCAGATTGTTATTTTACATTATTACTTAATCATGGCGTTTAAGTACAAAACAGTTTCAATTTTTCCACATTTATAAGACTAGTTACTATATTATTTGGTTTCAGTTACGATTAGTTAACGTATGAAGGATATAAATTTGAAAACTAAGCCATTCTAGCTTGGTATTAGTTGCCTCACTTTGCATACGAGGACACGGCTTCTAGGTGTTATTATTCTAAGGTGATACCTAAGCCTATAATCCTCCACTGATGGGGGTTGCTAAGCAAAATAAAGTCAATCTTCATAACTACTTACACGGTATATTTATGAGTTTCATGAATTAATTTCCAGGAGTCGGATGACGAGATATCGCACTTGGAGTGGGAGACAGTGCGCGTGCGCTTCGTGAAGGCGGGCACCGTCGAGCGGCTCGTGGAGGCGCTGGCCACGGACGACGGAGAGCTCGAGTCCACCTACGTCAATGTGTTCCTCGCCACATACCGGTACGCCGACAAAATCACAGAAAAAATACCCCTAATGCCGGCTCCAACAAACTGAACAACTTTTATTATGGGACCAACTCTGAAATCACGAAAAAAATCAACTGTTTGATACATTTTAATATTTTCGTTATGAATTTTTGTATGAAACAGATTTTTTTTGGGAATTTCAGTGTTGGTCCCATACTTAAAATAATAATACCTAGAACGATAGTTCTCTACAAAGTGTACTGTCAAAAGTGAGGCAACTAAAACAGCCAAAATGGCTCCATTTTCAGATTTTTATTCTCCCTTATTACATAATCATACCGAATTAGTACAAAACAGTTTTAATTTTTTTATTAGATTAGTTACTATATTATTGGGTTTTAATTACGATTAGGTAACGTATGAAGGATATAAATCTGAATACTAAGCCATTCTGGCTTGGTATTAGTTGCCTCACTTTGCATACAAGGACACGGTTTCTAGGTGTTATTATTCTAAGGTCCCATAGTAAAAGTTGTTCAGTTTGATGGTCCCTATCACCATATTCAACATTAGGGGTATTTTTGAAACACGTTGTACACAGCAGGGGTGCTCATATCGACCTAGCAAAAAAGATTTTGACCGTTTAACTCGCCAAATATTTATCAAGAAAAAAAGTGCCAAGTGTCAAATATGTTATTGGCGATCGACTTTAAAACCTCTCGATCGACCGTATATAATAAGGTTATTTGTAAAACACCAACAAACTCGCAGAATTAAATTACTAATATAATAATAAACAAACAACATTTGTTTTATGACTTCCGAAAACAGACAAAAAAATACGTCTTTTCATACAACACTCGATAGCTGTTCGGTCATTTCGTTCCTCGCATGACTAACTGTTGTAACGGACATTTTTCTCAAAGCTGACTTATTTTTAAATACATGAACTTATTTCAAAATTAATTTTCAAATGTATTGCACTAATCGTGGTATCTCTATCGACGTGGTGAACAACGGTTCGAAACCAGGGGGCCTATTACGAAAATAACGTACGCAATTGCGTAACACAGTCACTTGGCCACGAAAGTCGTCCGCAGTTCGTTGGTTGTAGTTTTATCAAACATTTTGAATTTTTCTATCGTAGTCCATAGACTACTAAACGAAGATGTCGGATACGTAAGAGAGAAACTGTCAAACTCACGCAATCACTTCGCAATATCGCATACGAAAGTGATTTGTAATAGAAAACAATCAAAACGAAACACGGACGCAGCTGCGTGTATCGCATTAAACTTTTCGTAATAGACCCCCAGATACGACGATTAGTGGAAAATACGTTTGAAAATTAATTTTAAAATAAGTTCATGTAATTAAGTCAGTTTTGACGAAAATGTCAGTTACGACAGTTAGTCATGCGAGGGACGATTTGTATGAAAATTCGTTTTTTTGTCTATTTTTGGAAAAGTCGTAGAACCAATGTTGTAATTTATGATGTTAGTAATTTACTCCTCTTAGGTTGCTGCGTTAATCGGTATAATATATTAATCTTTTCGCGTTGGTGTTTTACAAATAACCCTGTATAAGTACCTCTAACTAAATAAACCGTTGTCTGTCTTCTTAGGGCTGTAATTTAATTCATAAATACGTAGGCTCAAGGTAGAAAAATTCGTTGCTCGCGGTTCGCCCCAGCGCGTACTAAGTAAATAGAATGAAAGGGTGTAAGTAATTTTAGAGCACCTTAGAGTTGGTAAAGCGCCCGCCGCCGGTGTGGTCAATTGTACTTTAAGTATGTACTTAGCAGAAACAGAATAAGAATAACCCCATTAAGCATTACTGTGTGTGTGCTAATAAAAGGGAATTACTTTATATAAATAAAACTTAAAACCACAAGCAATACGTAGTTAATTATAGTGATGTCAATGGCGGTGAACTACATTGAATCCGCAACCCATTGAGTCATGATGTGATATGTTTTGTCCTGAAAATAAAGTTTAACTAGGTATTTTAAGAAAATAAAAAAAATATTAAAAACACGACTGTCCGGCCAAAAACAAACTAAAAAGGGGGGACCGTTTTGTGGAACAATTTTTAATCAAAGCGGTCCTCGACTGCAATGACACTTGTTATTTAACTTTTTAGGGCAGTCATGTTTTTAATATTTTTTAAATTTATTTATTTTAATTTCACACATTTTAGTGACAAATTACATAGTTTTGAAATGTGCTCATTAGTGCCTTTCATTTGATGCCCATATTGTAATAACTGAATAAAAAATATTTTTTTTCACATTTGAAAATGGTGTCATACAATCGTCATATTGCTTTTTTCAAAAAAATATAACCAGTGTCACTCGGAATGATGTGAGGATTCTAACGATACCCCATACATCCAAATCCATTGAGCTATTTAGAAGTTATGGTGGAACAAAGAAACTCACATACCCACAAACATACATGAACCCTGAACACATATACACTCCTTATTGGGCAGTCGTGTAATAACGTTGTTTGGACGCCAGTTTTCAACCACCATCTTTTGAGCCCGGGTTCGAACCCGGCTAGTTTAATGTAGAAAATTAACTTTTCTATAATGTCTCAGGTGTGAGTATTTGAGATACCACCGTTGTTCTGATTTCTATAACATACCTAAGGCTTTAGCTACTTGCTTTGGAATCGGAGCAACGTATGGAATGTTGTCAAATATTTTATTATTATTACAGTTCATTTGCGGAGTGCAGTCGTGTGCTGGACTTATTGCTGCGCAGATATGAAGCCCTGGCAGCGGAAGACGTTGTGCCCGCAGCAGTTGACACATCACAGCTACATCGAAAGTAAGATATGCAAAAAGACAAATAAAACATTCAAACACTTTATCTTAGGAAGAAATATTTATAAAAATTGTTGATTCAATAACGCTGGTACATTAATCTAAGTACCTTAAAGCTTATATTGGCCAATGTTCAGTACTCATTAATAATTGTCTTACACGCACGCTTACACATATTTACATCACTATAAGATTTAAATCTACGACTTAAATGTTGACAGGACTCTGGTGGCATGTCTCCACGTGTGGTTGGACACCTACCCTGAGGACTTTCGGCAATCCCCGCACCACCCCGCACTGCAGCAGCTACTCGCCTTCACACAGCTCCACTTGCCCGGTTCAGAGCTTCATTCGAAGGTGCGCGGTGCTTCTTAGATCTTTCGACTTATTGTGAAACTAGGGATCCATTTAAACAACGCTTCTTCTTTATTTTTCAGGTATTACAGAAGTTAGCTATATTCAGTGCGGAGCGAAATGGTGGTTCCGGTATTAGCGGAGGCAACGTGTGCCTGGCGCCGGGCATGCGGCTGTCGGCGCACCACACCAGCACCTACCGCATGCCGCACGTGCCGCATCGGCACTTCGCGGAGCAGCTCACGAGGATGGACATGGAGCTGTTCAAGAAACTCGTGCCTCACCAGTGCCTCGGCGCCGTGTGGTCTAGAAGAGACAAAGACCGGTCTCATGACGCCGCCACAGTACTCGCCACGGTCAACCAATTTAATGCGGTATCGTTTAGGGTCATATCGACGGTCCTCGTCGAGCCCAATTTGAGACCGCCTGAGCGAGCTGATATATTAGCCTCTTGGATGGATATCGCTCGGGAGTTGAGGGTGCTTAAAAACTTCTCCTCGTTGAAAGCTATTATTTCTGGGTTACAGAGCAATCCCGTATACAGGCTCAGAAAAACGTGGGCGCTCTTGCCGAAGGAAAAATCCGAACTGTTCGATGAACTAGCGCGAATATTTAGCGAAGACAATAATCGATGGGCGCAAAGGGAGTTGCTGATGCGAGAGGGTACCGCCAAGTTTGCAGATACCGTCGGTGAAAACGACAGGCAGTTACAAAAGTTGTTGCACGAGAGGGGCTCACCGGGAGTGAGTAACGGAACTATACCGTATTTAGGAACATTTCTCACGGATCTCACTATGATCGACACTGCGATACCAGACACCGTGGCCGACGGCTTAATCAACTTCGACAAAAGAAGAAAGGAGTTCGAGGTACTCGCTCAGATCAAACTTCTTCAAGGTGCTGCAAACGCTTATCATCTGCCGCTGGACCCAATGTTTGATCGATGGTTTGATTCCGTCATAATACTCGACGACCGAGAAGCGTACCAGCTGTCGTGTCAAATAGAACCACCGACAAATCCGCCGAAAGACAGGCGACCGAAGAAGATAAGTGACGCCAACAATCAGGGGCATAGGAAAAACGACTCCATCGCAAGCACGAGTTCGAGTAACAGTTCTCAATTTTATTGCGAAACGGATGGAGTGGCAAACGCTTGGAAGAGGGACAGTCTGGAGAGGCGGGCGTCGCCGACGAGATTGTCACATGGATCCTCATCGTCTTCGCTACCTTCGTTGGATGTGTCCCTCTCGAGCGCTAACAGCGGGCAGAAACAAGCGAACGGGAAGGCCGGGGGAAATAGTCCAGCTCACGCGAACAACCGATCTGGGCCAGACTTTTACATAATCCGAGTGACATACGAGTCGGACTGTGCGGAGACGGAGGGCGTGGTGTTGTACAAGTCGATCATGCTGAGCAACAACGAGCGCACGCCGCAGGTCATCCGCAACGCCATGCTCAAGCTCAACCTCGACGGCGACCCAGACGGGTACACCTTGGCTCAAGTTCTGCCTGATCGAGGTAAACAGGAAAATATATTTTCCTCCATACCATTGTTACCACAATATCTTTTCCCTTTTGTATCTGGGTCCTAAAGTTATATAATCTTTCAATAAAAATGTTTGATTTGAATCCAATTTTCAAATTATGTTGGCGTCGATTAGGGAGCTATAAAAGAGTCGAATAAACTGTGCTGCTCGCGCAAAATAATTTGAACTAAACCAAAGACAATGAAGCTTGAGCAGTAGCAATTTCCAGTACAAAAATTATAGTGCGCAGGTCACGTGGTACTAAAAATTGGGTCAAGTTATGTTACGCGAGCTGTACTAATCAGACCACTCGATTCGTTGCTCTACAGCAGGGGTGCCCACACTACCTAGAAAAATTGATGTCTAAGAGATCGACATCTGACCGCCAAATATTTATCAAGTCACCGTTTAACTTTAATCCATCAAATATATATACATCACTAATAATTTCGGCTATCCTTGGCGATCCACCTTAAAACCTCTCGCGATCGACCGTATGGGCACCTCTGCTCTACAGCATTTTAGTAATATTGCTCTAATGGATCATTCCTATTATGATCGAACCTTTATCAATATAATCGACAAAAGCATAACCCATTTTTTGTTGTTTTATTACAGAGATGCTTCTACCGTCGAACGCGAACGTGTATTACGCGGTGAACACCGCTTACAACTTGAACTTCATGTTGCGTCCGCGCAAGGCGGGCGCGCCCGAGCCGCCGCCGGCGCTCAACGGCCGGCCGCGCGCGCGCCGCCCCTGACACTACACCAACTAACTGCCATAAGGCAGCATTTTGGGCCTACCCTCTGATCCTATAGCCGCGGGTGCTAATCATTGTTTTATATTTATTTATGCTACTATACTATAATGACGGGTATTAATTAAAACACGAGTGCGATAATAGTATCAGTGTTTTAATACCTTTTTATGTACAGTTGCATACAAGACTTTATCTACACCCATTTATTATTATTTTTTATTTGGGAAACAGTAGTTTAATACATTATGGATTAAAACATCGATGATATTTATCCACACCCATGCAGGCGCGGTCCCGGGGGGGGGGGTCACAGGGGACATGACCCCCCCCCCCCCCCCCAAAATCGTACATGTCACATAGAAAAAGCTTCTAAAACTTACGAAAAAAATGGTATTATTATTAGTGACCCCCCCCAAAATTTCGGGCTGCGACCGCGCCTGCACCCATGATATATATGATCTGCAAATTTTGACTTTGACTTTCCTCCTCCACCTCGTCATTTTATCGCGCGAACGAGTGTTATAATGTTGTATTGAATTTCATAATGTAACGCGTCGCGCGTGGGCGCGCGGAGGAGCGCGACATCCTCTCGCTCAGATATTGTAATGTTGGCAGTAAACAAACCGTTAGAGAATTTAAAGCATGGATGTAGATAAAATCTTTAAATGCCACGCGGCCACATAAGGCCGGACAACAAAGAAATATCTGTTGTGTCTCATTTTCCGGTACCTGATGGATTATGTAACTATCGGTAAGAATTCGCAAATGTATGTATTGATTTCAGTATTCCTCGCGTTCCGAATTACATACACGGTCGACTCAGAGGGCCTATTACAAAAAGAATTACGATAGTCCGACGATGTTCGACTCAATTTGAGTGAGATAAGACGTTTTATAATTGCTTATTCAAAATTAAAAAGATACTTAACTAAAACATCAGAAATAGCACTCGTGGCTTCGTTGTTACCCTGATCGTGCAATTTTTTTGTGTATTCAACGTGTTTTCATGAGGACTGTTCCATGTCTGTGTTCATAGTGTACCTATTACTTTAACTTTCGAGACGTCTAGTTTAAAACTACTGTTGTAAATATAATGCTCACATGCGGCGCCACCTTTTAGTATAGATTTTATTTTAGCGTTTTTGTATAAATGTTACTTGCTATCTGTATATAAAGAATTTGTGTAAATAAGAATCTCAAATGAAATATACAAAAATAATACTGAGCCAAAGGCAAATTTTTATGTATAAGTAGTAAGGTGCTGTCTCTCTTTTATACATCTTTATACATAGAAGAAGCTTTAAGATATGTATATGGGTTGAGATTTCGAGAAACCGAATTTCAGTATTTTGTATTTTAGTAACTTATACGTGTTTTATAAAGTTGTGTACATTATATATATTATTGTGTAGTAGGTATATGTAATTTACAAGAAAAGTTTTTCTTTAATGGTAAAAGTAGACACCTTTTACAAGAAAAGTTTTTCTTTAATGGCAAAAGTAGACACCATTATTTATTTATTTATTCATCTAACTAATAATATAACTTTGAAAGTACCTAATAATTAATAACCCAGTGGCATTATATATTATAATACTATATATTAATAAAAATAGAGTTTAGATGCTGATACAGAACTGATAAATTATAATTCAAATACAAAGTTACCTACCCAAAACGACTCTTTGAAATGATTTTTTAAGGTTACGAACATAATACTATATTTTTTCTTTTTTTATTATATTTACCTATGTATAGTTGCATGAACTCATGGAAATGTCGGATTTAGCATATACTTTAAATTTATATCAAATATCAACAAAATTTTTAATTTCCATACTGATATCGGACAATGATTAGCCTACCTACTTAATACATGACATAATTTTAATTCATGTACTTATCATTGTTATACAGTGCCTTTGGTCTTGAACTAGCAATAATTTAAAGGCGTGAAATACACCTAATTTTATCGATAAAAACACCCACATGTTGGGGTCTATCCCCACTCCTGTTGGAATGGCCGCCATTTTAAATTTGACTTTTTATTTTAGATGACCCTGCAGAAAAATATTTATTTCTCCGGATTTAGAAGTCCTACAGTTATAACAAAAATACTACAAGCACTAAATGCTTGTAAGGGTCATATTCAAACAACAATAGCTCTCGAAATCTGCAACATAGAGCAATAAATTTTAAAATCCTTCTGTAGATAATATTCCTGTGTATTTGAATAATGCAAAAAAAGTGGACATTAATGTCCTATTTTTTTGAGAAATGTAATAAAAACTCAAAAAAAATCGCACAAATTTCGTTTAAATTTTATTTCAGTAATTTTTTATGACGTATTTAAACCAAAATTTTACACATTTTATTTTTTAAATTAATAGGTGATATTATTAGCTTTTGAACAGTATTTTTGTTATAGCTGTAGGACTTTTAAATCCGGAGAAATTAATATTTTTCTGCAGGCTTATCTAAAATAAAAAGTCAAATTTAAAATGGCGGCCATTCCAACAGGAGTGGAGATAGACCCCAACATGTGGGTGTTTTTGTCGATAAAATTAAGTGTATTTCACTCCTTTAAATTATCGCTAGTTCAAGACCAAAGGCACTGTATAAACTCGCTAGATCTGATCTAGGTATAACGATTATGCTATAGTGCCCTTTTAATGCTAATATTTCAGAACATAATGAGAAAAATAATTTCATAACAATTTGTTTGTCCTAAAATCCAAAAATTAATAATATTTTAATTTTATTTTAAACAGTTTTCGCAATGTACCTAAAGATATGATACCTGTTCGAAGCATAAATAATAATGTTATTTGTAACTGTAAATATTTGTCTAATTAATTTGTAATTTTGTAGTTTTCCACCAACGTCCGTTTAACATGTTCATGACTGTGTAATAAAAATCGTGTCTTACGTAATTGTTTCATTTTACAAATGCTCGCGTCACTCAGAAGTTATAAACTTTACTGAATTTGTTTCCGAGAAAAACATAAAATGCAATACTAGTAAAACTGGGATCTCGCTGTCATTACCTTATTATGTTTGCAAGTACAGAGAAGAAATAGATGAGTAAGAAGAGACGTTACAAGAGATTGTAAGTTTCTTATGATACAGCCGATCATGGTGTTATGGTTTTATAATAAAATACTCAGAGAGATCGGGTCCGGAACGAGGTGATCCGACAGAGAACTAAATTCATCGACATAGCCCACCGGATTAGCAGGCTGAAGTGGCAGTGGCAATATTAGCCGTAGAACCAATGGCCGCTGGGGTAGACGAGTTCTTGAGTGGAGACCGCGTATGGGCAAACGTATGGGCAAACAGGCGAGCGACGATCTTCGCAAGGTGGCTGGCATAAATTGGATGAGTACAGCCGCGGATCATGCTCTGTGGCGTGCACTCGGAGAGGCCTATGTTCAGCAGTGAACGATGATAGGCTGATGATGATGATGATGAATAAAATACTCTCTTATTCTGAAACGTAAACTAGAGTTAGGCCTAGTTTCAAAATGATGCTTTCCATTGAATTAAATGTTGTCACTTATATGCTATTAAGAAGCCGTAGAAAATACCAGTTAGCACTGTTAGCAGTCGGTCGTTACGACAGTCAAAAACAGTTTTAAGAGCCCTTAAATCTGGTTGGCAACAAGTTGGCAACGCAAAGCTAACCGCAGATGGCGCCAGCGGCAATCTAACCGCTATACTTTGATTGGTTAAAATATCTCACAAATGACATTTGATATTTGAAACAACCAATCAAACGATTTTAGTGCAAACGCTTGTGGCGCCATTAGTTCCTCAGTTTGCATCCCCGAAAAATGTGTCTCAGCCTCTTTTCGTATTATAAGATTACATACAGACTTTTAAAATATATTTCAGTTTTTTGTTGCTAAAGTACAAAAATTTGTCGTTTCAAACAGTTATTTGAACTGGCAAATACGATAACTTTTTGTACTTCAGCAAATCGGAACTGAAATATACTCATCAACTTTATCTAGGGATACAGGTGTTTTTTCATACAAACGAGGTAACTTTGAAGCCTTGGTTTCCTGCCAGGGATGTACCGTGCTGTGATCTGATGATGGCTATCTAGGGAGTGAATGGAGGAGATTCAGATCGCTATACACACCCAATTGATCTGATCAGCATTCTAAAAGATTAATGGGTCAGTGTTCTTAGTTTCAGGATTTCCATACATTTTCATGCTATTTTCGCGGTTTTTTAAACATGTCCTTTAATCTTTTAGTATGCTGGTCAGATCAGTTGGGTGTTTGGCTGGAATTTCCTCCATTCACTCCCTGGATAGCCATCATCACAGCACAGTAAGCCGATTTTAACACAAAAATAATGATACAAAAAAGATTAAGGGGGGCTCCCCATACAGGTAACTGATACTAAGAATATTTTTTTCTTCAAACTAATAAAAAAATGATATTTAAAAATGATATTGAGGTTAAGACAATTTTTTCTCAAAGTCAACCGTTTGAAAGATATGATCACCGCCAAAGTGGTAAATTGTGTGTCCCCCCCCCCATTTAACTTTTGAAATAAGAGAGCGAAAAATCTTAAAAAAATAACTGCTGTAGAATGTAGATCTTAATAAACACTTTCAACGAAAATTGGTTTGAGCGACATATATTTTGTAGTTTTTGAGATATAGCGCATTTTCCAAAACCGCAAATATAACTTTGTCATTCATACCAACACTGTGAAAAACAAAGTTATTTTTGCAGACGAAAAATAATAGTGGTTGTTATGGTATAAAGTAACTACGGAACCCTACGGCGCGAGGCCCGCCCGACACGCACTTGGCCGGTTTTTTTTTTAATTTTGTTGACAAGTGCCACCTATTTCAATAGTTTATGTGGTAATTATTGTGGTTTTCCATTATTGTTTTCTTTTTTGGTGTCCTGTACAGTTTAAGTATGTATTTTCGTTAAAACTTTGGAATTTAAGCGATTAAATTTTAATTTATTGCCATGCCAATAATTGGTATTGCAATAAGACTCAATATCCAATTATTAGCCTACTATCGATATTAGTATATTATGTGCATTCGGAACCTTATTTTCAGAACAATTTAATGTTTTTTTCATCAATTAATGAAAATAATAATTTTTCTTTTTCCTTTTTCCTTTAGACTCATGCCAATAGTTAAAAATTCAATTTTTAGTAATGCAAGTAACTGGTGAAAGCATATATACTAATATTTTGATTTTAAGGTACTGAAGACGAACCCAAAGATAAATAAAGAAGACAGCTAAACAAAAGACCTTCATTCTCGTTTGTAAAATGTTTTTTCCTGATCCATCATGGATCGACCTATCTATGTATCTACTGAGAATATGATTTATTGATGCCTATCTATTGATATTAGGTATGGCAATGTCGCAGTACAGGCCAATAATTGGCTAAAGGGGGCCAATAAATGGATTATGGGTCTATTTTTGTAAAAACTAGTGTAATGCCTTAAAACGGCTGAAAATACTAGAAAAAACATATTGTATGTAATGAATACAATATAGTTATTTATCTGAACGGATAAATCATTAATAGATGTAGGAAATCTTAAATATTTGAGGAGCGTTTGTGTAACGTATTGCTTAAAGGGTTACTAATTAGCTGGTTTACCCTCTTTTGTAAAAATAACAAATTGATTTTTTTTAACAAAAATGTTGATCAAACGAAATATAAAATTGGGAAGGATTTACTAAAAACGTTATACGTTTGTAAATTTTTTTCAATTTAAATAGTCTTTACCTATTGGACCGTCGGTCAACCAGGGTCATTTTCGATCTATCGCATATTGGGACGAGACCAAATTGGCAAGATAGCCATTAGCTTGATGGTGTTAACAAAAATCATTGTCTGGGTTGTGAAGTAGGAAGCTTCTGGGAGATATGCCACCATGAACATGGTCACCCATCGCTAAAAAAATATCGATCGCATATTTACGTAAATGGTGAACAGGGTCCTGGGTGGCGTCATTACCTGAACTATTTTTTTGTGTTTTCATATCGATCGAATAAGGAACAAAGATCACAAGAGCATATATGTGAAATGTACTTACCTGCCCTGACCTCCTAGCAGGCGCGGTCGCAGCCTGAAATTTTGGGGGGGGTCACTAATAATAATAATTGCTTTTCTGTATATTTTTAGAAGCTTTTTCTATGTGACGTGTACGATTTTGGGGGGGGTCATGCCCCCTGTGACCCCCCCCCTCGGACCGCGCCTGCCTCCTAGACGCTTCCTGAAAGCGACGCAAGACTATGGTTTTATATTCGCTTGGCACCTGCCCCACCCCTCAATGTAATTACATGCCAATATGTAGTCGCTTATTTTTTTGGAAAAAGGCTCTATGTTTCTACCCTGGCCGCGCGCATGCTTTCTAAAAACTAACCAAGCCGATGTCTAACATGTTTGTAATGATGTCATCTACCATCCTGTTCACCATTTATATCAATACTAGCTTCCGCCCGCGACTTCGTCTGCGTGGAAAGTTTTTTTGCTGTCCCTCGGGAACAATACTTTTTTTCGGGATGAAAGGTACCCTATGTCTTTTTCTGTATCCCTGACAACGTGTATGCAAAATTTCATGTTGATCGGTTCAGTAGTTGAGACGTGAAGGCGTAACAAACAAACAAATAAACAAACGGACTTTCGCATTTATAATATTAGTAAGGATTAGTAAGGATGCGATCGATTATTTTTTGCGATCGGAGATCATTGTATGGGAGGCCATATATTCAGGGTGGCATATCTCCCAGAAGCTTCCTACTTCACAACCCAGACGACAATATTTGATAACACCAAATTAATGGATATCTTGCCAATATGATCTGGTACAAATATGCGATAGATTGAAAATGAGCTTCTGGGCCGACGGTCCATATGAAATTGCACATTAGTATGGAGAATTTTCAAGAAGTTGCATTTTTTATACTAGCATTTTCTTTGTTCATTTAACAACACTGTGAACACTAATGTAAAAAACCTTTTTTTGTATCTTATGTTTGAACAATATGCTAACTTATTCCATTTACGATAAGCGAAAAAAATAGTTTTGACTAAGTTACAACCCTTTTTATTGCTCACAACAAAAAGAGTCACCTTCAAGAAAGCTAAAATAAGGACTTTATTTTTACTGATAATTGACTGACTATCATGGTCATAATTCGATATAATATCAAGATAATTTGTTAAATATTTAAAATCCTAGAAGTTATTTTTTTCTCTGCATGTGACAAAATATCGGCTAATTCATAGGTAAAGACCTAATATAGGTAATTATTTTCTGCTTTTTATTAGTCTTATCTTTGTAATTTTTTTTCCTGTGGCTTTTTTTGGCTTCGTTATCAGACTCTGGACACCATCTCCCATCAGAGTAGGTACTTGCCAAGCAAGTACGAATCAAACGAGCCTCGGAGGACTCGTTTCGTTCAAATAATATTAATTTATTATAGAGTTTCTTTAGAGTTCCGACTCCATCACCAGAGCCTGGACACTATTTCCCAACAGAGGACTTGTCAAGACGAATCAAACGAGTCCAAACTCGATAGGGTTGAATGGTTTTATTAAGTACAGAGTTCTTGTGGCCTTCTTCCGGCTCCATTATCAGATCAGCCCAATGATACCACAATATTGCATTGTCTTCCAGTTATGACCCATGTTTATTAGTGCAGTATTTAGTGGCATCAACCTTGCAGATCGTCAACAAAGGAAACCGCTTGGCACAGGCGTACTTTGTGGTCATCTGAGCTGATTTAGCCCTGTACCCACGTGGTACCACCATGGTGGTAGCCAGGGGTGGGGGGGAGAGGTGCCTTCTACCACGCTGCACTTTTACATCCATATCTCCATAAGTTTAGCAAATAGATCGTGTTTGGTATCGTTTTCATATAATTCAAGGACGAGGAATTCATTTCTGGAACAACTTTTACACTCGTTGATATAAAAAATAAAAGTTCTGCGCAAAAACAGAAAAACAAGAAAACAAAAATCTTACAAAATCTATGCCTACAAATAAACAACGAAATCGCGCTTTATAAAAAAAATATGATTAAACAGCCCTGTTTATATAAAATATATAAACATCAACTTTCTCATACAAATTATATTTATAAATGTGTCAAAAAAATATTTGCGCCGCGCGGCGGTATTTGGGCGCAGTATATTTGGATAGGATTTATCACTTATTGTTTAATAATGACACAAATTGGTCGTGTTTGGTATCGTTTCCGTATAATTCAAGGACGGAAAATTCATCTCTGCAACAACATTTTTACTCGTTCATAGAAAAAAATTAAGTTCAGTACAAAAAAAGAAAAATAAGAATTTCTTCCAAAATCTATGTCTACAATTAAACCACGAGATTATGCTTTATAAAAAAATATGTTTAAGCAGCCTTATTTATCTTAAATATAAGGTCCTTCTTAAATAGTGCACATAATTTTAAGGGGTCAATGTAGTCATGCATACAAACAACTTTTACTTTGGTACCAACATTGAAATCGCAAAAAAAAAATCTGCTGTTGTTAAATTTCGAGGTTAATTTTTTTTAACCGACAACAGAAATAACTTTCTTAATACCTCATGCTACACCTAGTTTTAGCCGGCAACACCTAGTATTAGCCGCGAGCAAATCGAATACACATAGTTTTAGCCAACAGCTATCGGCTACACTTAGTTTTAGCCTGCTAAAACTAGGTTTAGCCGAACTTCGGGTATTAGCCGTAACATATACACAAACTTTTCTATAGAAATTATATTTATAAATGTGTAAAAAAAATCAGTAGCGCCGCGCTGCGGTATTTTGGTGCAGTATTTTTTTATTTGGACTTATCACTTATTGTTTAATAATAACAAGGATTAGTATTTATATTAGGAGGTAATAACAAATTTGGTAACGATCGCGTAAGTGGCTGACTCTGGGTTCACAGGATGGAGAGGCACTCTCTGATGCCAAATATGTCAGTCTGCTTGCGTGAAGTGGTTGCGTTCTTTTTATATGCAGGGTGAAAAATGTGTTATCGTTACCAGAAAAAAAAACGATAAGTTAAATGGCTGAAAATAGTACAGCAAGTAAGTACTAGTTGTACTCACGTGAACTGTGTAAGGACTGACCAAAATTCGGTTGCGTTTCGTAGGTATAAGCGATTAACTTTTTGTTTGTTTGTAATGTATAAACTCAAAAAGTACTGATCCGATTTTGAAAATTTTTTCACCTATAGAAAGCTACATTATTAGCGAGTAACATGGACTATAATTTATTTTCAAAAAAAATATAGCATTTTTTCAGCCTGCATATAAAAAGAACGCAACCACTTCACGCAAACAGACTGACATATTTAGCATCAGAGACTGCCTCTCCATCCTATAAACCCAGAGTCAGCCACTTACGCGATCGTTACCAAATTTGTTATGGCCTCCTAGTCTAATTGGGAGTCCCATAATTTTACTTTAAAAGAGAGTTGTCATAACATTTAAGAAAATTTTTTTTTTACCTATTTTTAACAAATTTTATTGGCAGTTTCCGCTGCATCCACATCTGTGCACATAGTTCGGTGCACTTTATTTATCTTTTTATACAATTGCACCTTCTTGCGAATTTTTGCTTACACTTACACCTTATTTACTCCATGCAAGCTGTGGCTGCAGGCGATAGGGCGGTCCACATAGGCTCCCATAAGCCATTATTTTTAGCCCAACCCCAGTCTGTAGAACATGGCAGGTTTTGGATTGGTTTTAAAAGTTGACCCCATACATTCCTCCCTGATAAATCGCTCGCAAAATTTTGGTTGCACAGGGCGTCTCTGGTTAGTGGAGATTCTCCAGCTGTCTGTCCTTTTTCGTGAATAGCACTTTTCTGCATTGATTAATATCAAGGAGATGCATTCCAACATTTCCAACAATAACTTAAATCACAAAAGTCAATCACCAGTAACTTACTTGTCATACAAAGCAATGACGATTGTTTCTAATACTTATTGGCAGAGCCTGTTCCACATTTCCTTCTTTAGGATATTTAAATCCTTCCGTTGCAATTGCATAAGCACCCCAAGCTTCGAAAGCGCTTTTTCCCCTTCACCAGCAAAAGACGATACGGTATCACACCCGGAAAAGGCGTGGAACAGTGGCAATACTTCTGCTTTTTCCGGTTCTAAAAGATAATTATAGCTGAATTATTTTTAGACTTTAAAGTGTGAAAAACTATACTTATTTGAGTTACTTAATGAAGCTGCACTGCAATTGCATGGCAAGGCACGAACTGACGATTTTTACCCGTGCCAATATGAACCTACAATTCCTCAAGCAATTAATACAGTTTATTTTCTTTTAGGGCCGGAAAAAGCAGAATAATTATTATTGCCACTGTTCCACTCCTTTTCCGGGTGTGGATACCGTATCGACTTTTGCTGGTAAAGGGAAAAAAGCACTTTTGAAGCTTGGAGCGCTTATCCAATTGCAACGGAAGTATTTAAATACGCTTAAGAAGGAAATGTGGAGCAGGCTTTGCCAATAAGATTAGAAAAAAATGTTATTGCTTTGTATGACAAGTAAGTTACTTGGTGATTGGCTTTTGTGATTGTTATTGTTGGAAATGTTGGAACGCATCTCCTTGATATTAATCAATGCAGAAAAGTGCTATTCACGAAAAAGGACAGGCAGCTGGAGAATCTCCACCAACCAGAGACGCCCTGTGCAACCAAATTTTGCGAGCGATTTATCAGGGAGGAATGTTTGGGATCAACTTATAAAACCAATCCAAAACCTGCCAATGGCCTGCAGATTGGGGTCTGGCCAAAAATAATAGCTTATGGGAGCCTATGTGGACCACCCTTCTACCAGCAGCTACAGCTTGCATGGATAAAATAAGGTGTATGTGTAAGCAAAAATGCGCAGGAAGTGCAATTGTTTAAAAATATAAATAAAGTGCACCGAACTATGTGGATGCAACGGAAATTGCCAGTAAAATTTGTTATTACTAAACTAGGTAAATAAAATAATTATAACTTTAACTCTCTTTGAAAGTAAAATTATTAGACTACCAATTAAACAATAAGTGATAAATCCAAATCAAAAAATACTTCACCAAAATACCACCGCGCGGCGCAACTGAATTTTTTGACACATTTATAAATATAATTTCTTTAGAAAAGTTTTATGTGTATATATTTAAGATAAATAAGGCTACTTAAACATATTTTTTTATAAAGCATAATCTCGTGGTTTAATTGTAGACGTAGATTTTATAAGTTTTTTTCTTATTTTTCTTTTTTGCACTGAACTTCATTTTTTTCTATGAAAGAGTAATAATTTTGTAGTAGTATTGATTTCCCCGTCCTTGAATTATACGGAAACGACCAATTTGTGTCATTATTAAACAATAAGTGATAAATCCTATCCAAATATACTGCGCCCAAATACCGCCGCGCGGCGCAAATATTTTTTTTGACACATTTATAAATATAATTTGTATGAGAAAGTTGATGTTTATATATTTTATATAAACAGGGCTGTTTAATCATATTTTTTTTATAAAGCATGATCTCGTTGTTTATTTGTAGGCATAGATTTTGTAAGATTTTTGTTTTCTTGTTTTTCTGTTTTTGCGCAGAACTTTTATTTTTTATATCAACGAGTGTAAAAGTTGTCCCAGAAATGAATTCCTCGTCCTTGAATTATATGAAAACGATACCAAACACGACCTATTTGCTAAACTTATGGAGATATGGATGTAAAAGTGCAGCGTGGTAGAAGGCACCTCTCCCCCCCACCCCTGGCTACCACCATGGTGGTACCACGTGGGTACAGGGCTAAATCAGCTCAGACGACCACAAAGTACGCCTGTGCCAAGCGGCTTCCTTTGTTGACGATTTGCAAGGTCCCCATACAAATGATGCCACTAAATACTGCACTATATAGTTTCAAGTCTTGTTCATCATGGAGCTAGACTAATCATTCGCAAAATTTGTGGGCAAATAAATAAACGAGAAGTTATCTAATAAAAACGAGTTAAAACGAGCATGTCAATGTAGTAGGTGTAGCCACTTCAAAATTAAGCAATTTAATAGAAAATGGCAATTTTATACATACTTCATATTGTCAAAAAATAGCAAGAAAATCGCAAGTCAATTCGACCTATTTTTTATATAATTATTCTCTTTATATTTTGGGTTGTTGGATTTATAACGCTTGTAAATATAGGTATATTGTTGATGTTTATGTAGGTAGACAATGAAAACAAAACCGCAAATGAGAATTGGCAAGCAGCGAACCTGAACAGCTGGACTTGAATGGTGATTTTGGCAGTACACGCGGTCGTGTAGCTTGTAGTAGCAGGTATTGCGCGCGGGTGCGCAGCGCGCCACCTGCGTGCCGCCACCGGTTGACAGCGGCTGAAATTTTCATGGCCAGCTTATCGAGCGGCAGCGGCAGGAGCGACTCCAGCCGCGCAGTCGCGCCGCGCCGTCCGCCCGAGCGTTGCATGTCGAGGGACACTCCGATCGAGACCTCGCCGCAAGTCGCGCTACACGCTGTACGCCGCATCGCACGCACGATCGCGACAACACGCGCGAACAAACGTTGGTCAATCCCATCTCTCTATCGGCTCTCGTTCAGTGATTTCGCCGCGAGTGGACTGCTACCGATATGTGAAAATTAACCCTTTGTGATATCGCCGCCGTCAACATGCGGCGTGCCGGGCAGACGCGCAAAATGAAATAATAAGGTAAGTTTGAATGGCGAATATTTTCATTCGTCCTTGAGGGACGAGGTTTCGCTTCAACAAGTCTACCTGGCTTCTATTTTAAGAACGGGCGATCTCGGTTGACCGAGATTAACATGCTTTTGCTTGTTCGCAACCTCATTTTGCTGTCGTTCCGTGTCATAAATTAAACATAAAAGTAATAGGTAGGCAAGGCATAGAAGTCTCGGTCTAGCCACTTTAATAAGGTTAATGAATTGGACCGTGAATGTTCATTTCATTGAACCAATTTATATGGTGGGAGCGGCCAAAGTCGTCGCTTCGTCGAAGCTCTACGACTGCCGCAATCTGATTATGGCACACCCACTAGTCAAGATATTATATTTTTTCGTGTTTTGTTCCAACTTCTAAATTAATAATTGCTCACGAAAATGAGAATAAACGTACGTAGTAGGTACTACAACTACAATACGTTGTTCGTAGCAATTTCGATCGTAGCATTGTAGCACCGTAGCATAACATCAGGCTCTTGAATTAATGATATCGTAAAAGATGACTGATAACATTTCGTATCAATGTTTGTTGCATAAAATTAACCGTCTAAAATCAGTTATAAAATAAGTTTTTGTGAACAACGTATTTGTGAACACCGCTGTGTCGCATGCATGAGGCACTCAACGCGCTCCTGCATTGCTACTTCTTTTTGGTACAAATAAAAACTTAGCAAAGACAAAAAGCAATGTATTACAATCATCTGTCAAATGAAGCCGACGGCGAAGTCGACGCTACTTGGGCGGTAGCCCCACTGGTTACCTACCCTGACTTTGATGTATTTGTGGACAATTCGAAATCTCTCGAAAGTTATGTTTGTAGTACCTACCACATAATTATGTAATTGGGTCTATCCCGTATAATTATGTATATATAAATAAAAAATAAAAATATAACAATGTAGCTTGTACGAATTGATGTAGTTGTATCCAAAAAATATTATCATCATTTTAATCACCAACAACTTCCATAATTATTGTAACTGCTAGAAGACGGAGAAGGTATTCCAAATTATAATCAGGAAAATAGCCTAATAGAGCGGCGGTGTTTGCTTGTGACACACCGCGCGGCATGCCGTGACGCACGTTGCGTGCGCGCATCGCACACGCAATTCGCACAAAACAAATGCAGTAATTTAATTCTGTGTAGGTACCGCTATCGGTCCCGTGTCGTGCTTCAAAAAACGCTCGTTTACCTCAAGGGAAGATAAAATCAGATGATTATTTATTTTTATTTCCTTCACTTTGTTAGTTTTCTATTTCATTCGTAGCTTTTGTTATTGAAATTGAGGGTGCCGGCCGGGCAAGTAAGAATAACAAAGCAACCTAAAAACGAAGACTAAAATTATTTAAAAAAAAATAGGCTTTTCTTCTTTGTTTTCAGTGTAAATAAACTAATTAACTTTAAGATTTTAGAATAACTAATGGATCAATAAAATCTCGTAGAGTACTAAAATAATATACTAGAGAAATACGATTCGCACCAGATCAATTCTTGGGCGGGAATTGAACCCGCGACCGCGTCCCTTGGATGTCTCAGTGACTCGGTAGCTCAGCGGTCAGAGCATAGGACCGGACATTCAAAGGTCGCGGGTTCGATTCCCGTCCGAGAATTGAGTCTTATTTTTCTAGTATATTATTTACCTAGTCTGGCCATAAATTTTGTTACATATGGAAAGTTAAATAAGTGACACAGTGAGTTACGCACTACAACCATATATGTATCAAATGAAAGGATATAAAACCTCCTTCAAAAATCTTGAAAATAATCTAACAAAAAACAGCTTCAAAAACAAATTAATGGCTCTAAAAAGCAAGAAATAAAATATTGAAATCTGCATAATAACTAACTCGAAAGTTTGTATGCATATCTTATATTAAACAACGCCTTTTGAAGTCGGGTGGGGGGGGGGGGGGGGAAGGATATTTTTCTATCTTAACTAATATATCTAAACTTTAATCATGGGTTTAAACCCCACCCGACTTCATAAGACGTTGTTTAATATAAGATATGCATACAAACTTTCGAGTTAGTTATTATGCAGATTTCAATATTTTATTTCTTGCTTTTTAGAGCCATTAATTAATATTTGAAGCTGTTTTTTGTTAGATTATTTTCAAGGTTTTTGAAGGAGGTTTTGTTTTTATTAAAAACTTTTTTATTTTAAACTTTTTTGTGGTAAGAATATTTGGTGATGATATTATCTAAGTTACAATAGCCTTATGTCAACGGCTCATCACTTTTTACATAGTACTGCTTTTCCCGACGCAGGGGCGTTTATTGTTGAGGAGTTCTCCTGGTACTTCACTATCAGCTCCACTTCACCATATGAATTATGATGAGCATAAATATCCTAGCAACCATATTAAAGTAATCGTATCGTACCAGTGAACTACTTAGTATTGAATATTTCCGATGATCACCTATGCTGGTCTTCATCATCAGTTCCACTTCACCAAAATAGTACTTTTCGAAAGCAAATGCACAAGTTATTTAAGAAAATACTAAAATCGCTATAGATGTGCCTACAATATTTGAAGAGTTCCCTCGATTTCTCCAGGATCCCATCATCAGATCCTGATTTCATGACAATGGGACCAACTTGAAACTATATACTTTCAAACGAAAAAAGAATTTTTCAAATTAGTCCAGCCGTCTTCGAGTAATCGAGTAACATACATAAAAAAAAAAAAAAAGATTCCGACGAACTGAGAACCTCCTCCTTTTTTTGAAGTCGGTTAAAAATACAGATTTAAACCACATTAAAATTATTCGAAATATCCTCCTCTTGCTTGGATACAAGCCTTCAATCTGCGAGGCCAGTCATCAATCGAAACACGCACGACGTTCATGTCAATAGCGGCGACTGCTTTAATCAGGGCTGTTTTAAGTGACGCCAAGTTGCAATGGGGTTTAGCGCAGACCTTCTCCTCTAAGTACTGCCATATTTTGTAATCCAAGGGATTCAAGTCTGGACTGGAGGAGGGCCTGACCAAGTCGATTTCACGGGTCGTGAGCCTGTTTTGGGTACTTTTCGCCTTATAAGCGAGCGCAGAATCTTGCTGGAAAACCCAGTGTCCGTCTTCGAACCTTGTTTGTGAAAGAGGTTCCACAATGTTTGTTAGGATTGTGTTTTGGTATATGAGGGCACTGGTTTTCACTCCTTTTCTACAAAAAAACACCTCCGTTGGACCCAAATAGGAGACCCCAAACCAAACCATTAATTCTAAAGGGTAATGACCACGCTGAACACGTGGCACACGTGTGCTTGCTTCTTCACTAGAGTGTGTATACACTTTATCATTTAGTTTGTTGAAACTCTCCAAAACATTAAAAAATTTTGTCGCCCAAAAAATAAATTTCACGATTTTATTTCCCGCGTACCACATTAACAAAACCCGGCATCTTTCGAATACGATTTTCTTCAGCCATGCGTTAAGAAGATGTGCTGTTTTTTTCTGTAAGCATGCAGTCCTAGGTCTTCATTCAACACCCTTTTAACAGTGATTTTGCTTAGTCCCATCTGAAGAGCCAAAATTTTTTGCTGACGGACAGGATTTCGTTAGATTTGCGCTTTCACTGCTTTGATGACCGCTGGAGTCCGAACAGAATGAGGTTGACCGCTCCTCTGATTATCTTCTAATCTTGAATCTTCTCTGAATCGTTTGATAGTACGATAAATAAATCGCAGTGGAATTTTCAAACTTTTCAGCAGTTTGAAAATCTCAGTTGGCGCTACACCGCAACGATACAATGAAATTACTACGACTTTCTCTTCTTTGAACGTCCCCTCCAAGAACCTTATATTCATATTCTATGACACTGGACATTCTACTACTGAAGGATGGTTGGGGATGAGGTCATTCACCTTTGCAGATTTCTTTTATCCCTCTCACACTGTGACGGAAATTGCCATGCTAAGTACAAAATATCCCAATCCATAGTCAATTTACCCAGGTGACAAAAATTAATTAGATTTTCTAAATAAATGTAAATATCGGCACACTTTAAATTAGTTACATGATGTTAAAATTTATTAGTACATGCCAAAGTAATTATTTAGAGGACAGATGAGTCCATTTTGTTATTACAATATTTTACGTTTAACAGTAATTTCTCCATATTTCATAAGTTACCAAATAAAAATAAGGTGGCATCACTGACGGAATTGTCTTTGATTTGACATGTCACTAATGTCAATGATTTTCCACCGCATCTCACGTTTATGTACAAAAATATAAAATTATTTAAACGAAATTCGCATTACAAAGCATGTGTTGCATTGTACAAAATTGCAAAAGTGTTTCAAAACCAAATTCTAACATTATATTTCACAAGTAAGTGTTTTTTAAGGTATTTTCAGCATTCAATTATTCCTTCTCAGAAATCTGAATTTTAGCAGATTTCAAAGATTATTCCCGATCTAATTCGAAAATATTATAGAAGTTAATTATAATTCCACCTTAATTACGTATTTTTTATTTCAATATAATAAAGATATAGGTACAAATCTGTATTGATTTTCGACACATAAGAAGCTTTAGAAATATTATCTGCATATCGCAGGGTGACCATAATCACAGCAGAACTTTTCAATAAGAAAGAAAGATTTGGATGAAAAATTTACGTTTATCCTACCTAACATTACATTTTATGTTTTTATGCCACATTTAACTTTGAGAGCGGAATTATTTTGTATTCTTAACACAGAGAAAAAATGTAATGTAAACTAAAATATTATCTTACGTAGTTGAGTTAAACAATTTAGATCAATTTCAGCTAGGAATCGGACCTACCTAACTGACTACCTTACTACTATACTAGTTATTATGGTCTTTGACACCCATTGTTTATTCGTAGTAACAAAATAAAAATTAATCTTATTTTATTTTTCAGATTCCGAAACGATGAGGAAAAGAAACATTTATAGTATATCCCAATTACAGTTAGAAGGAAATTGTTTTCAACGGCCAAAATAATGCAGTTTTGACATTTTATATTGCAACTTTTTTTAATACAATGACTAATTATGAGACTTAATATTTTTTTTTCACACAACCGAAAATTCTGAAACTTTTTTCTATTACTAAGGGCGCTTATTCCTGCCTATAAAAATATTCAGCCAATTTGTTTTTTTGGACATTCCTCATTGTACAAAATAAAAATACACGTGACTTTAGGGTGGAAGGGCAGGTCAGGTGTACCTAAGTCTAAAACCTCACCACGTATCCCCAAGTTTTGACTTTTAACCAGCCGGACCGTACAGGACCAAGGGGTCAAGTTTGCTATTATCGTGACTAACGCCGTAATCGTGTTTCAGTGGTGTTTGGATGGTAATGCTTTTTGACACAATTCTTGTTTTTGTAAACCCAAAATCGAAACACATTGTTTTTCCTAAAAATCCAAACCCGTAAGACACTGTGTCTCAGTTTTGGGTTTAAGGATCAAGAACTGTGTCAAAAAGCATTACCGTTCAAACACCATTGAAACACGATTATATGATGTTAACAATAGCAGACTTGACCCCCAGTGTGACCACCATTCCAAAACAGTATCGTCCATCCGGAGAGGAGCCAACCGAAAATAATCATTAAGTAAATATTTTGTGTTGCGCCGCCGCCGCTGGCCAAAAGGGGGGCTTGAATGAATATATAGAAAGGTTATAATATGGTTGGTCAAGAGTAGTAATAATCCTATAAATGCAGTAATATTCTAAATGCGAATGTTTGTACGTTTAGAGATACCCAAACATACAAACTTTGGCACTAACTAACATCTAAACTATTCTAAACATTCAAATGTTTAGAATCTAAACACTTTTGAATGTTTGGATTGGTTGTCCAAAAAACTTACGCCATAGGCACAAGTTGATAGTCTGTAGTAAGTACCTATTTGTAGTGACTGTCCTACGAATGGACAACATTGTTGTCACCCTAATGAAAGAGATGGAAAATATCGTTGACGTCATTCAAGGTTATTTTTTCGTTCTTCAAGCCCCAAATGGTGACGCAATGTCCAGTGTCATAGAATATGAATATAAGGTTCTTGGTCCCCTCCATTTTAGAAAATGAAGAAAATTCCAGAAACTATATGTTTTTATTTTCTTCAAATGTTCAAATTTCGAAGGCAGACAAACATTTTTTCGGCATGCATTCTAAATTTGAAATTTTACCTAAGTAACAGAACTTATGGCCAGACTAGGTAGTATAGTATATTTAAGCATTGTGTATGCAAAAATTTCAAAGGAGATGTCCCAACGTTGCCCCAGTTTAATTTTATTTAATAACTTTCATAATTAAAAAATTACATTTTATTTAGATATAGTATCAGTCAAGAATTGTTTTATATTTAGAAAAACAATTACAAAAACATTAAGTTGTTTTCTGAAGTATTTTGTGAAAAAAATGTAAGTAAATAGTAATATTATAATAAAAAAATGTGATTTAAAAGCGTTTTAACTTAAAAATCTCACTTTTTAATGCAGAAAATAATTATTAATCTGATTCTAGAGTAAAATACCTACTCTGAAAACTTTGATTAAGACGCGATAGACTTTCATTTTTTGAGAATGGTGAGGCAAATGACATAGGCGCGATAGGTCGTGTCCTTTATAAATTGTAGTTTTATGTACCACTATTTTACCTCTATTCGGAATGTTGAATTTTTTTTAAATAAACGACTGATTTATAATGATAAACGTAGATTCTGCGTTCATAGAGTTATAATTTTTCAGGGCCCGCCCGCCCGCGCCGTTTGCGAGACGCCCTCCACATTTTGCGATGTCACCGACGCTTTTTGTTTGAAATGCTGAATTGAATAGCTTGATATTTTTACATAATATTTTATTTATAAACTTTTATCTTAGTGTGTTTTTCTACTATGCTCCTGATATAAGACAGTATAAGCTATTTCTATCAACGGACAAGCAACGGAAGGACCTAAAGAATATAAAGTTGGTAGTTTCTAAAAATTGCCGCTTTTTAGCTTACATGTCTTTTTTATCGGATTTGATAAATCTATGTAGCTATCTAAATGAAAATATTTTTAAATGTAACTATTGGAATTGCTTAATTGATATCGAAAATAATTTTTGTTGTAACTATCTCCTTCACCAAATAGCATTGTCCTAATTAGCTTTTATAGCAGTAGTTCTTATGAAAGGATAGTGCCCAACGCAGTTTCTTGGGCTATAAACTACCCGTCCGCCTTATTTGACTTTACAAGTCTTCTGCAGAGGCCATAAAAATTTACTAACCATTACGCGAGACTAGTTTACGACGGGCCCAGTGTGGTCCCGCTGTAAACCAATTCATGCATCGGGAACGAAACTATTCTTATGTTTCTCTTGGTTCTGTTTTTACCAAGAACGTGTAAAATGTGATGTAGATACAACAACTTGAAAAAAGAAAAAAGACATTGTATGTTCTCTATAAAGGGCCTATCAGAAAATTCCAACTACTGGTACTGCCTTTGTTGTAGTTCAAAGTAATTTACTTAGATTTGTTCTCACCGTATCCTTTTTTGCGATTGTTTCGGCAATTAAAACTGATTTCGAAAATGAAAATAAAAAGATTTTTTTAAACTTTCTTTCTGCATACGTGTACGGTTTCACAATTTCATTATATCCACGTATTCTGGGCAGTAATAAAACGTTAACTTTAATCGGAAACGTTTAAAGATCCTTTAACACGCGAACTTGTTTGGTATTCAGGCTCAAACCGGCTAAATGCCTGACGTGTTTATTGCTTTTAAAATAATAACAAAGTTACGGGCAAGATAGAACCTTCTTGTTTCTGCGGTCCGATTGTAAGTTTTCATAGGTTCAAAAACGTTACTATAGCATTTGGTCCAAGATTTTAAATTCAGACTTTTATTTTCATATCATATGAAGATTTATAATTATGACAGTGATATCATAATTATAATCTTAACTCAAAAAAGCACACTCGTGAAAAAAATGGTCAGTATGTGTCAGGCCTCTGATCAAAGTAACTTTATCGCATACTTTTCAGCCCCATAATTACGTTTGACTCTGTTTTCGAATTCCATAATTTAATTATTTAATTATAATGTCTGCCAGATAAAGTTGTACTTGTGCTCTCAACTTCGATATTGAGTGATGCGAATGGAATAAATAAAGAATGTGTATGTACGAGAAAGTTTAAAAGTGTTACCAATGACAGAGCGATAGTCATAAATCAGGGTAAACTAAATCTTCTGTGAAGACCAGAGTTGATTGACCAGAGGACCCAGAGGTGTATCTGACTGGTTAACAGCTTATTATGTGTTTATATGCTATATGGTTTTCAGCTATATGGTTTTGTCTTTTTTAAATATTCACATAGGATGGCATGAGAAACGCATTCGTCCAAATGGAATACTTCCAAAATTTCCAAATGGAAGTAAGTCCAGATTCAAGCTATGGAATATCGTTGAACATATAAGGTGGAACAAAAATTATGTTGTTACATACTACATATTGGTAAGTACTGAAACAAGGAAGAAGGAACATACCTAGGTGGAAACACGAAAAAAATTCATACGAAATACTAAAAACATGGTACAAATACTAAAAAAACTCAAGAAACCATAAAAACCATTTAAAAAGCTGCGGAGCCGACAAATGGCTGGGGTTAACTGAAAAAAGGAGAGCTAAGGGTTTAAAAGGGGGCCTTTCTAGATGAAAAGTACCCTAAGTCCTTTTCTGTACCCCTGAAAACGTGTATGTTAAGTTTCATGATTATCGGTTGACTAGTTAAGACGTGAAAACGTAACAAACCCACTTTTTTATATTACTAGCGGCCGCCCGCGACTTCGTCTGCGTGGAAAGTTTTTTTGCTTTCCCTCAGGAACATTATTTTTTCTGGATGAAAGATACCCTATGTCCTTCTCTGCACCCCTGAGAACGTGTATGAAAAATTTCATTACGATCGGTTGAATAGTTAAGACGTGAAGGCGTAACAAACGGACTTTCTCATTTATAACATTAGTAAGGATTAGTTAGTATAATTTTAGGAAAGTTAGGATGCGTGTTCTAACTCTTGTAGTCAGTAGGTAGTGAATGAAATAAGGGAGGGTTATTAATAGAATAGGTAATGTTCTCGGGGTTATTTTGTCGTGTGCGCCGGGGTGGAGCCTCACTTAATATTCATCAGTCAGAAACCGTGGCCAAGTGAATTCGGCGCGCAGAGTCTGCCCGCCAGAGGAATACCAATGAAAGAAAGTACGTGTTTAAATGGGATGCCAAATTAATACCTAATTCAAAAAATGAGATTACAATTCTAAAGTTAAACCTATGTTTAAGATTAGCATTCAATTCAAGATTTTCCTATGTAGTTTTTAGTGAAATAGATAGCGATTTGATGCAATTTTTTTGTTACTTCAGCGAAGTAGTCCAGATCCCCTACTAAAACGGAAATTCTACTAAAATTAACGCTAGTAAATTAATGTCATAAGCTAACGCTTAGCTCCTGTCAATCTTATACATTGTTATTCTATTCTACTAGCGTTAATTTTAGTAGAGTGGCCACTGAGTAGGTCTTCAGGACACCTAGGGATTGATTAAATTTCGATAAAGAACTCTGACTCTGACTTAGCAGCTTTAATAGAAATATTGAAATGAAATTAATGTATATGTCACCGGCAATGTATGAAATGCAGGCATTGTATACAATGCCTAGGCATTGGCATTTTTTTATAACAGACAACAGAAATATACTTATTTTTTACATTGCCGGTGGACCAGCAGGCATTGTATACAATACCTAGGCAATGTATAAAATGAATATGTATAAAAAAGTCTGGAACGGGTCGTAGGAAAATATAGACGATTCAAAAGTACTTAATAATTAAGTTTATTTGAATAAAGCTTATTTGACTTTGACTTTGACTTTGAATAGTATTTCATACATTGCCTGATCGTTTCAGGCAATGTATACAATGCCTAGGCATTGTATACAATGCCGGATTATACACATTGCCGGTAACATATATATGTTATTTCTTATATTATACTTACTTAACGGTTTTGTCGTATGCATTTTCTAAGGAAAAAAATATAAAACTGAAATAAAAACAGCCAACAAAATTATTTCTCAATTTTCCATTTTAGCCTGCCTGAAATATAAACCTTACCTACTTTAGAATTCAAATTCTCCATTGCGCAATGCAGGACAGCGGTTGTGCAATATTCACTTTTTGTTGTTGTAAAGTCTAGTTATCAATTTCCTAACAGATGTTGAATGAACCTTAAACCTTTTAAATGGCTTGAGCCATAAATCACGGCTAAGCAGCGGTATTGAGGGCAACCTTTGTGAGGTACTAACTACTAACCAAGCGAAAATGGCGAAGCCGCTGTTGATTAATTTTCTATATGCATTAATTGGTTTTATATGGACTGGACAGTACAATGAACAAGCCCGCCTACTCAAATGGCCAACATTCTATTCGTTTGAACGCTACGTTTACTATTAAAACTATTAAAATAAGCAGTAAACTATAAAATTACGTGCTGTAAGCTTGACAGTTCCATACAATACATCGAAGTCTGTGATTTACATAAGTTTGCGACACGTGATTTAATCATATGTTGCCCATATTTAAGCTTTAAAAGTAAGCGTAGCGTTCAAACGAATAGAAAGTTGGTCATTTGAGTAGGGGGGCTGGTATTTCGTGTTCTTGATATTTCCTGTTCACTGAGATAATAGTCGTGATGACTTACGGCAGTGAAACGTGGTCGCTAACTATGGGTCTCATAAGGAGGCTCAAGGTCACCCAGCGTGCAATGGAGAGAGCCATGCTCGGCGTTTCCCTGCGTGATCGAATCAGAAATGAGGAGATCCGCAGGCGAACTAAAGTAACCGACATCGCTCGAAGGATTGCTCAGCTAAAGTGGCAGTGGGTTGGACACATAGCGAGAAGAACCGATGGCCGTTGGGGCGGAAAGGTTCTTGAATGGCGACCACACACCGGACGACGCTCCGTGGGTAGGCCCCCGACAAGGTGGACCGACGATCTGGTGAAGGTTGCCGGAAGCCACTGGATGTGGGAAGCGCAGGACCGATCGTCGTGGAAATCCTTGGGGGAGGCCTATACCCAGCAGTGGGTATCGTGCGGCTGATATGATGATATGATGAGATAATAGTACATTATGAGACAAGTGAGCTTAAGTTGCTCATTGCAGCCGTAGGCGAGGGCGTAACTCAGCCGAGTGAGCAATAAAAAAATAACAGTCGCCTTTAAATTATTTCCAGTCACCCAATTAATTAATTCCCATTTTTATCCTCGTGACTAAAAAATCTTTATCAAATAAATCGCAAGAACAAAAACCTACTTACTAAAGAATATTATATAATAATAATAATAAATTAATAGTCATAGTAGAATTAGTCAATATGATATAGGTTTATCAAATAATAAATACCATCACGGGCGTACCCAGGTTCAGGGGCAAAATGTAAATCAAATGTATTGTATGGCAAATAATAACTTTTATTGATAACAATTGATAGTTAGTTGGAGGTAAACTAAATCCAGGGGGGCAGTTGCCCCTCCCTGCCCCCCTCGGTACGCCCATGAATCCTACTATATAATAATATAATATATATAATATAATATAATAATATTATAAATGTGAAAGTTTGTGGGTTTGGATGTTTGTTCCTCAATCACGCAAAAACTACTGAACAGATTTGGTTGAAATTTAGCACACAGATAGTAGATAGCTTGGATTAAAACATAGAATACTTTTTATCCCGGTATTCGCACGGGAACGGGAACCACGCGGGTGAAACCGCGGGCGGCCGCTAGTATATTATTCTACTAATATTATAAATGTGAAAGTTTGTGGGTTTGGATGTTTGTTCCTCAATCACGCAAAAACTACTCAACGGATTTGGTTGAAATTTGGCACACAGAGAGAAGATAGCCTGGATTAAAACATAGAATACTTTTTATCCCGATTTTCCCACGGGAACGGGAACCACGCGGGTGAAACCGCGGGCGGCCGCTAGTTAATATTATAAATGTGAAAGTTTGTGGGTTTGGATGTTTGGATCTTTGTTCCTCAATCACGCAAAAACTACTGAACGGATTTGGTTGAAATTCGGCACACAGATAGTAGATAGCCTAGATTAAAACATAGGATACTTTTTATCTCGATATTCCCACGGGAACGGGAACCACGCGGGTGAAACCGCGGGCGGCCGCTAGTATAACATACAATGAAAAGAAAATGTTTGTAATTATTTTTAAAACGACAATTAGTAGTTTATAAAATATTAAAGAACTGAAAATATAAATGAATACGTTACAGAATAGTGTTTCTTTTCTACATGACATTCTATCCGGCCGCACGTAGGCAGGCCAAGTAAAACATAAAAAGCACCACATGTTTCTTTTGGGACCTCTAAATTTTACGACTTCGAGACCCCTTGTCAATCCGATGCGTGCAGTGGTGGGATCTGCCAATAAATGAAGACGATATCAATGAAACCTTTTGAAGTTTGCAAGTTCCGTTTTATGTTAACCACAGACTCGTATTTTGTTAACAGTAACAAAATAGGAGTTTTTCTTTTTTAAAAACTAATGATATTAGAATGAGTACGAGGATGTTCCTGTCGTCGTAAATTTCTGATATAACTTATTTTTCCTTATAATAGGTCTTTACCTATGAAATTGCCGATTTGTATGGAGATTTTTCAAGAAGTTGCATTTTTCATAATAGCATTTTCTTTGTTCATTTAACAACCATGAACACTCATGTAACAAAACTTTTATGTACTAATGTTTGAACACTATGCTAACTTATTTCCATTTAAGATAAGCGAAAAAATAAGTTTTGGTTAAGTTACAACCCCTTCGGTCACTCTTTTTTTTGCTCACAAAAAAAGAGTCACTTTCAAGATCTTTTTTTTAATGTCACGAAAGCTAAAATATGGACTTTATTTTTACTGATAGTTAACTATCATGATCATAATTCGATGTAATATTCACGATTTTGTTAAAATTTTAAATTATAGAAGTTATTATTTTCTCTGTATGTGACAAAATATCGGCAATTTCATAGGTAAAGACCAATATATAACTTTATTCTATTATTGTCTTGGAGTTACCTCGCTAGCTACCTCTTCTGTGCGGGACAACGTTGTCATACGTAATATATCTAAGCTTTTCACCCCTATTCTAATAATTTAAATGATATGCATAAGTTTGCAATATGTTATTTAATCGTCTATTACCCACATAAAGTAAACGTAGCGTTCAACGTATAGAATGTTGGCCATTTGAGTAGGGGGCAGTTGGGTTGGTGATTGCTATGTTGGGTTTACAGGAGTGTTAGATGTACATAGTACACGAAGTCGCACACATCTAGTGTAGCCGTTGAAAATGACTAAGATACTTATTGCTGATAGTTGCTGATATAATTTTTCAACGCGACAGAGGACTTTTAGAGTCTCTTAAAAAGGACAGTGTTTTTTAGGGTTCCGTACCCAAAGGGTAAAAACGGGACCCTATTACTAAGACTCCGCTGTCCGTCTGTCTGTCTGTCACCAGGCTGTATGTCATGAACCGTGATAGCTGGACAGTAGAAATTTTCACAGATGATGTATTTCTGTTGCCACTATAACAACAAATAGTAAAAGCAGAATAAAAATAAATATTTAAGGGGCTCCCATACAATAAACGTGATTTTATTGCCGTTTTTTGGTACGTGCTCGAGTCCGACTCGCACTTGGCCGGTTTTTTTATGCACAGCGGGGTAGTGCTCTGATGTTAAGTGACGATAAGGCCGAAGATGGAAGCACACTACACCCGGAATCCTCATTACTGAGGCTCTGGCTATCTTACGGTAAGATAGCCAGATCCTCAGTAAGATTCTTACCTCTGACTGCCGGAACACAACAACTTTTTTAAAATTGTTGTTATGGCGTCAGACTTAGGTAAGATGGTGGTAGCTAGCCAGGCGGACTTGAAATAAGCCCTACCACCAACCCAACCGAGTACAAATTGTACCCACGCTGGGAATCGAACCCGGGACCCCTGCGTCTTACACGGGTGGGCGAACCACTGGCTAGACCACAGAGGCGGTTATAACCTTTTATTTTATATAAATTTTCCTGAGAAAAGGCATAAATCTGTATATTTCTATTCTGGGAAATATCGGGGCATTCATACTAGAAAAACGCCAGCTGTTGCAACAATCAACGGCATCCCTGCCTTCGCATCTCATGTTACATTCGGTTAGTTACACAGCAGAGATTGCTTGCTACTTAACTAAACGGATTTACATGAGAGGATGTTGATAGATCGGATTTAAGCGTCTTTTTCTTAGTTATTTCTATCATTTGGATTCATCAATTTGTGTTTTCCAAGCCCCTTATAAGTCGCCCCTGTCACAAGCAGACATTGTTGTTTTGTATGGAATTGACAAACTTATGCACACCTGTAACAAAGAATTTAAGAAATAATAAATATAAATATTTTAAGCATAAGCGTTTAGCGTTTAATTTTAATATATGAAAATAGTTTTTCAATATCTCAAAAGAATATAAAATTAGGAAAGAAGATTTGTGGCGTCAGAAATTCTGTAAAACTTTGTATGAAAAATGCAAATTATTAAATCTTCGTCGTTTTTTGTAATATCAAAATATTTTTTCTGTTATATTAATTAAATTTGAGAATCATAAAAAATTGAAACTTTCTTATTGTAAGTATAGATTATTGAATAGAAAGTCAGCCATTTGAATGTTATTTCTGCTACGACGTAGCATTCGTAGTATAGAAAATTGTAGCCAGATATAATGAAAATAGGATTCATTTAATGTTTTTTAATGAAACTTGTAGTAGAAAGAATGATGCGCACATAACACATATGTACAAGAATCCACAAATATTTAACATAATACTGAATTCATTTCATTTATTTTGCGCTGCCTTAGTTGAATAGTCGTTCACTTATCTCGGTTTCGCAAAGTTATTGTTTGCTTCTCGCTGGTTTATCCCAGTTTCCATTAAATTGATGTTTTCCATCCAACTATTTCGTAAATACCGGGATTTGTATCTGTTTTATGTGAAGACCGAAGTTATAAAAGTTTGGATAAGTCATATGTTGCCTTCTCATATGTACTCTTTAAGAAGAGTAGCTGGTATCTTTATAAAATATTTAAAATTCTTTGTTCGGTTACTCCGAAATAATTCTCAGGAGAAATGGTTGGCCTAGCTTACGTTATTGGTAACACAAAAGAAGCTACTGCCAAGTAACTCTAGTAAAAAGTATTTTTTTTATATTGGTTTGTCAGTATTAGCTTTAATTCGTTCTATCAAAGTTCATAGAAATGTTATCAGAAGTCTTGAGAACACTTCGGGGTTAGCGACAGTCGCGCAATTGGGTCAGGAAAGTTCGGTACTATTTGTACGTGCTGAATCACAAATAAGTCTGAACGACGCGACGTTCAGCGCCAGCAAACTGAAAAGTAACTAGTATTTTTGGCTAAGTCTCGGTCCTCGTGAAACTCGTTCTAATATTGAAGCAAATAAAATTTACCAATTCACATCGTTAATAATTTTCATTTTTTATATTTAATAATCTTTGGAGTAAGTTGGCATTAAATCTTCAAGGGTATCTTACATAATCTTTTGACGCATTCAATTACATGAAATTGATATCAATTCAATGCAATGTGTTTCAATTTAATAAAGTCTTACATACTCTTTTATGGTAATTTCATGCTATTTACTGAATAAAGCTGCCTTCATAGAGACAAATGTGCAGTTATTTTCAGATATTCTGAAACAACAATTGTTCCGAAACAAATTAGTCGATTTATATGCTAACGGATAATCGGTGCGCACACGTGCGTACCACTATTCGTACAGAATAACAAAGCCATTTTAAAGGAATTTGAATTTTATTTATCGCATCTTTGTGAGTGCACGAGAGATGTTTATTTATCACAACACCTTGTAAGGATGGAAATGCGTAAAAGTCCTGTAATAATGTGATTGTAGTAGCCACCAATTCATTAATTTTTATTATATAGGTACACCAGGTCAATATTTAAAAAAGGGAAATAACCATACCTTCTTAAATTGTCTCTAATATTTTTTGAATAACTCTCTGTAAGTTTTTTCTGTAAGTTTTAAAATCCATTTAAACCAAAAGTGGCCACTATCTCGTTTCGATTGCATTTTAAAACGAATACAAAGAATGGACAATATTAAAGAGTTGTTCAAAAAATATTAGAGACAATTTAAGAGGGTGTGGTTGTATCCTTATTAGGGTTCCGTACTTCAAAAAGAAAAAAAAACGGAACCCTTATAGGATCACTTTGTTGTCCGTCTGTCTGTCTGTCTGTCAAAACCCTTTATCTCAGGAACGAGTGGAGGTATCAAGTTGAAATTAAAACCATATACTCAAGTCTACGGCCCCTTGAAGCTGAGAAAAAAGAAATCTTCTAAATTTACGTAAAAAAACAGATACGGCCGTTCATGCCGCAAAAATGCATAATTCGTCACTCTCAAGGGAATCAAAATTCGTCTCGTTGACCTAGAACTATGAAATTTGGCAAGTAATATCGTCTTATATTACAAGTATAGGGAAAAATCTGAAAACTATACATTTGTAATTAAATTATAAACAATCTGTATGTTTGTCAGTCGGTCTGTCAAAACCCTTTATCTCGATAACGCGTGGAGATATCAAGTTGAAATTAAAACCGTATAGGTCCTTAAATCTACGGTCCCTTAAAGCTGTAAAAAAGTCAAACTTCTAGATTTACGTAAGATAAAGACATGGCCGATTATGCCGCAAAAAAAAATCTACACTTTTGAGGAAATCAAAATTCATAGGGTACTTCCCGTTGACCTAGAACTATGAAATTTGGCAAATAATATCGTCTTATATTACAAGTACAGGGAAAAATCTGAAAACTATACATTTGTACTGTAATAAATGTTCTAATAGAAAAAATACAAGAAAAAATCGACTCACCCGTAGCAGCTCAGACAGGATTCGAACTCGCACCCTTGGGATTCCGGCCCAATGCACTAACCAATTATGCTACCAAGTCACCAGTGCCGGCGACTCGGTAGCATAATTGGTTAGTTAATAGAAAAATAGAATTGTGAATGCCTAAAATCTAAAAAAATTCAAAAATATACATTTGTAATTAAATCATAAAAATATAGTTTTTAAGTACCAACAACTTTGTACGGAACCCTAGGTGGGTGAGTCCGGTTTTTTTTAAATATTTACTTGGTTTACGATTACGAGTAATAAAAATAAATGTATTGGCGACGCTAGTGGACCAATATATGACCATATCCAATTGATAATAATATGCTCAGTAACCATTATCGTATTTAACATGTTCCGATACAATACCTTCGATTATTTGCGACAAAATTATTATTAAATTATTTTAACATTTCTACCTTTATAATACGCAGGACAATTTTGCTGATCCAAAAACCGTGCACCATAAAATTCTTGTTTGCAGTTGCTATCAATTTTTTGTTGTTGCAAAGCGTGTTTTTTTTAATATCATTTTTTTCAACACATTTTGGATTTTCTCAATCTTCCATAATGATAGTTATTTTTATCAACCATTTTGAGACAATTTAAAAATAGGTAACATGGAACATAACCCATGTGCAGTGCACATTGTGCACATTTACAAAAGGTCTCCCTCCTACAGCAGCGCCACCAACCGACACAAATTATATAGATACTAGCGGCCCGCCCCGGCTTCGCACGGGTGCAATGTAGTTACTAAATGTAAAACTGTGCTAATGTAATGTCAGTGTGAAGTTATTAGATTATACTACAGGATACATATACCTAGGAGGACGACATATACCTATACGACGTACGCAAGGGGTGTTATAATATAATTGACGTGTGTGTGTGTCTGTCTGTCTGAGGCAACCAACCTAGCTCCCAAACTTATGGATCGATTTTAATGCGGTTTTTATGCATAATTTAAGAGAAGCGTATAGACGGCGGGAAGCGACTTTGTTTTATACTATGTATAGCTTTTGCCCGTGGCTCCGCCCGCGTGGAAGTCGGTAATCGTTGTAAGTCTTCCCTTGGAAACCAATAATCGGGATGAAAAGAAGCCTGTGTTAAGTATTCCAGACTTAATCTATATCTGTGCCAAATTTCTCCTAAATCCGTTCACCCGTTCAGACGTGATTGAGTATGATATGATTGAGTAGGTACCTAACAGAACAATATCCAAACTTTCACATTTATACAATTTTGTGATTATAAAGGTAATAGCTGCATCCCGCGGTTTTACTCGCGCAGTCTGTCGATTCTGTAACCAAACTCGCATCTCACTTCACTTCGCGTGAATTTGTTATTAGACATTTGTTTACTAAATTAGCTATTTTACTGATTGCAAAAAAATTAGGTAGCCTGCGTAGCTATCTAAAATCTTTTGTGATAAAAAAAAATTCTTATCATTATCTTATTTATGATTCAAAATTCCCGTGCAGTGAAGTGACATTCGAAGTGGGGTTCGAGTTTGGTTACAGAATCGACACCCTGTTAACGATTCTGTATTAGTTAGGTAGGTACTTAATAAAATTTATTAGCGGTAATTTAACAAAATAAGTATAATAATATTATGTTACATTTAATACTTACCTTATAGTTAAAAATTCTAATATCTTTGCCTAATAGTTATCTTCTTTATAAATAAAAATCGATGTGTGTATTTGTTTCCTTTGCACTCCTAATCCATTCATCCACATCCGATTATGATGAAACTTTGGTGAATTGTTCTGCTTACTACTGAAAAGGTTTCTAGCTAAAAAAACGTGACATTGCAACGCATGCCGGGCAAAGATTTATGCCGGGTGCAACTAATGTTGTGCATTATTATCAGGCTCTCCATCGAAACACTTCTCTAAATACCACATTCCTTGTCACGTTATCTGATATTTGCCAGATGTTGCCGTTTCATTACTAATATTTCGTAATGTAGTGAAAATAGGGATAAAATCTTATACAACATTATAAGAATCAAAGCTTGTCTTGAAAATCGGGAAAATTAGAGATTAAATGTCAGCCCGTGCAGTGACAACTGACATTTATTTTTCTTAATCATTCAAATGCACTAAGAAGTTTTGATTCCGATATCGAAGTCAACCACCCTAAAAATAGCTTTCTACCCCTTTTCAACCCTGTTAAGGGATACATTTCAAGAAAATTCGAAACACGTGTTCAATTAATTTTGTAAAAGAATGTCTATGCCAAATTTCAAGTCAATCGGGCCAAGGAATCGCGTTCTCCCATACAAACTTTGCCACCCTGTTTCACCCTCTTAGGGATTGAATTTCGCAAAATCCCGTCTTAGTGAGCACCTACACCCTAAAAAGGACTCCCATGCAAAATTTGAGACTCCTAGCACTTGTAGTTTCTGAGATTTCGTGATGAGTCAGTGAGTGATTTACGCTTTTATATATATAGATAGTACAAAATCATCCCCCTCATTCCTCTACGATCCTCCGACGAGGCTCCACCAGTGGATCAAAGGATATTTATTTTCCTCTTCGATCCACCGGTTGACGGCAAAAAGTGGATTCAAATATAATCATACATTTCTTATTCCACTCTGATCCACCGTTTTAGAGAAAAAGTGGATTCAAATATCATCTCGCTTTTTTATTTTTATCCTTATTGTGTTTCTTTTGGTTAAAAAAAGTTTATGGACTGTTCGGAGTTGCAACAACATATATCACATGAAAATAACAAACATGGTACAAATAATTTCAATGCAAGGGGGTCTATTACGAAAAGTTTAATGCGGTACACGCAGCTGCGTCCGTGCTTCGTTTTGATTGTTTCCTATTACAAATCACTTTCGTATGCGAAATTGCGAAGTTATTGCGTGAGTTTGACAGTTTCTCTCTAGCGTATCCGAGATCGTTCGTTTAATAGTCTATGGACTACGATAGTCAAATTCAAAATGTTTGATATAACTACAACCAACGAAATGCGGACGACTATCGTGGCCAAGTGACTGCGTTACGTAATTGCGTACGTTATTTTCGTAATAGGCCCCAAGCTTTAAGAGTTATAGTGTTTTTAATGTATCACAAGGTCATGTATCATTCGCTGTAACATGACAAAAGATTATATATAATATCAACATATTTTTACCACGTTTATTGGTTGCTTTCTCGTTTGTTTGTTTGTCCACAAATTTTGCAAATGGTTTTATACTAGCTTCCCGATGAGCTAGAGACTTGAAACTTTGAACGTAAGTAAGAACTGGAAGAGAATGTAATATTATGATGTCATTGAGCTGATCTGATAATGGATTCGGAAAGGAAGAGTGGGGAGTGGGGAAAAATAGTTGCGACTTTATTTTTTTTGTACGTTTTTGAACTCCAAATAATGTAATGACCCATATGTCTGCTATTAGCATTTTTTAAAAGCAGTGGCTGACGTATTATCGCCACTGCTTTTAAAAACGCTAGGCTCTTTAACTTTTTGTTCTGACATAAAGTTAAGTTTAAAATTGTCTTACAAAAGAGACGGTTTATATATTTTGATCCTTAAATCCCAACGTTAATTAGAAGTCAGTGTTACAGAATACATGTTAGTACAGAACATTATTAAGTAAAATTATATTTTTATTTGATTTATTCAGGATGAGTAAGAAAAGCCTATCGAAAAAAGGAAACATTCTTTTGTAATATGCGATAGTAAACTGTTTATTTTCTTTCTCTTAAAGATGTTAAGTTTATTACGGCTATAAAACGAATTATATTCAAATGTGATAAAAATCGGACTGAAGCAAGTGAATAATGAAACGTTTTGTCGAAACATAAATCACATGAAACATTTAATCGAAATTGCGAGTGCAGAAAAAGTTAATGCTCTTTTGTCCATAAATTTACATCACCAATGAAAATCCAATTAAGAAAACATTCTATTTTAGAAATGCTCCTTTCAATTTTTTTTTTCTATTACTTTGATAAGTAGTCTCATCCAATTTAATTAGTATTGAATGTTTTTCTTACAGCATTATGAATTAAACATTATATTAAAAGTAATCTGCTCAACCGTCATAAGATAATGGTTTACTTGAACAAGTATGTAAATTCTTCAACTATATAAGGTTTCTGATCTTCGTTCAAGGTTGTAGACGATTCCTTACAAGACTCTTTCACTGTGAAAAATGATCTAAACGCGCGGCATAAATAAAATAACAAAGGATATGTATCTATCAAATGGTAGACAAATGAACATCACGGCTATTCATCAAAAAGTTATAGGATATGAGTTCCAACGTTATATCATGTTTTATTATGCTTATTTTAGCTACTATTTTTGTGGAGAAACCACTTTTGGATACGAAAAAAGAGAAAATAAATGTGATGGGATAACATATTTCACTCTAACTGCGAAATCTTTTGAATAGCTTTGTGCCAAATAATAGTTCTAAAGTGTTTGTAATTATTGGGCGTCGCGTTCAGTTTCAGCAGTGCAAATAGTTTCATTAGTTCATTGGTCGGCTGCCAAGCTTAATTCTCCCGGTTTCATAACATTTACAGGACCTTAGATTTCCTATTAGTATTCAGTACATACAATTAAACAACTTGCTAACTAAAATTTACTTCAAAAGTTGAAATATAAAATTACGTTCTGAACGTATTGTTAACAATGTGTCATCAATTTCTATAACAAATATTTTTCTTCGCGCATATTTTTTTCTATATTTCATAAATCCCTTGTTTACAACGGAACGGTTTAGTATTCTTACTAGAGAAACGTTTTATTATTATATGATAACGAGATTTTTACCTTAACCACTCAAAGGCTTTTGTGTGCTTTAAAAGCTTTGATGTGTTAGGAGCCGGTCGGTTGTGGGATTATGACGCTGGGAAATTTGGAGAAAATGCGCTGAACTGTGAGAGCCCTTGCCGCGGCATTAGTTCTGCTTGGCTGGTATTTATTACCTGACCGATGAAAGTAAACCCTGCTTAAGTTTTGCGGGTTTAAGATTGTAAATTCTGATAACGTCCCATTTTTTTTTATTTCAATACAAATTATCGAAATAACTCTGCGCGAGCCGTTATGAAGGCGAACTTTGAAAATTCCTATTAAATTATTAAATACATATATGGATATTTAAAAAACGTAATTCATCAGACAAAAACATCTTTATTCCGATAAAAAAATGGCTTGAGAATCTTCGAATAACAGTAAAAAACATGTTAAAGTGTACCGATTTGAACATTTCTTAAAATCTTATTAGGGTTCCGTACCAAAATGGTAAAAAAGGAACCCTTAAAGTGTAACTCAGTCTGTTTGTCTGTCTGTCTGTCTGTCACAGCTGGATATCTCGAGAACTACTAATGGTATCAACTCGAAATTTGGAATAGTTGAAGATGACATTTGCCCAACTATTTTGCAAATAAGGAATAAATAAAAAAATAAACATATTTTTTACAACAGGGACTGAAAATGGGTCTGAAAAATTTGAAGTGGGGCTAAGGCATGTGGGGTATCATATGAAAGAGCGCCGTTTGCACGTTGTTAATAATTTTATTATTTTTGTTTTTAGCCGCATAGCTTTCGACTTATGATGAAAAATGTAAAAAAAATACCGTTCCCCCCCTTTATCTCCGAGGTTTGCAAAGAGAAAAATCTGAAATAATTCTATGTGATAGCGGTTTATTTATATAAACCGCTAGATATCTTTATAGATAACAGGAAAAATAAAACGATGTTTCAATATAGCACACTTTTTTAGAAATTATCAAATTTCTAAAAAAGTTAACATTAGTTCCACTATCGGTCAAGAGATGGCGCTGACTTAAAACTGCAATACTAATTTTATTATTCTACTCTGCAGTGTGGTTTGATGGTGCAATTACGATGGTACGGAACCCTCGGTGCGCAAGTCCGACTCGCTCTTGACCGGTTTTTTATTTTCTCTGTAATTGAAATCACTTTTGTAATTTTTCCTTTATAATAGTGCACTCCCTGACAATACGTACTATAACATTAATTACTAAATCAGATGAATAAAATTCGTTTTATTAAGCTACGCCTTTTTCTCAGGATATACTTGATGTGGTGGAAACATTTGGAAATATGGATGTAATGACAATGAAAACATCTATTTTTAAATATATTTCTTTTAAGTATTCGTTTAAGTACGTACAAACATAGATTAAAAAAAACATGGCTTTGTGGCAAATATATCTACAATCTACAATAGTACATACATGTATAAATAGGTAGTAATTTGAAGTCTCTTCGCAAAGTTATCGCAAATGGTCATTAGTGAGTAATATGAAACTTGGCAAGCTACATCCATCACTATCGTTTGCTCAGGCAGTAATGGTATTAGTGGATGAAACTTTTATATTAAGCACTTAATTTAGGTCTACTATTTTTTTTCCCATAAAAAAATCTTGAATCGTTGTATTAGAGGATGAAAAAAAAATTCAATATAAGTAAGTGATCCGTGTATGTGCAATGGTAGTAATATCATTGCTATTGTTTGGAATACGATTATGTGATTTTGACAGCGATTCCACTTACACAAAATGACTTATGCATACCTACATTTTATAGAACAAAAGGGCGGTATGTTATGCTTGAATTTGATTAAGTTTAATGTGAGGGAAATAGCAACATGAGGCTAAACAAGCAGAAACACAGCAATCGGTAGCCCGGCTCCAGCACAGTGGCACAACTTGTTCGCGTCCCACTGACCTAAATGCACGCCCTTGAACCTAACCCCTCCCCCCCGTCGCTCCTTCCCCACCTCACCGCTCCCGTGACGTCACGAGCGCCCTTCGCGATTCTTTTAACTGTATTGTTTTTCTCCCAAAAAAGCTATGTCAACAAGTCTATTATTTACAAGCATTGGCTTTTTGTGAAAAGAAAGAATAAGTAAGGAAAAGTTTTAAATCTGCGAAATCTATAGCCTACTAAAGACTTTGGGTTAAAGTTCTGACAAAGTAAAGCTTTGATGTAGACTTTTCTATGAAAATAATAATTCATCTATAAAAACATATAACGAATCGTATCGTTGGTTCTAATTATAACTATGTTCAAAGGATAACGGGACATAATCTTTTTTAAATTTTTATTTTATATTTTTAATTTTTTACGAGGGTTTTTCCTTAGGAAATGCCACCTTCATAATCTTATTCTATTTAGTTAAATTTATAATCTTTCTCATAATCTTATTCAATTTAATTAAGTTTATTAAAATGTAGTAAAGTAAGTACTAATTATATATCTCAATAATTAATAAAAAGAAATCAAAATTTTGAAAAATTGCAATATACAACGAAATCACTGAAATTCGATCAAGACACAAAAATGTCGAGGTCATTTCGCCAATGTGCGTTGTGTAAAAACAATGTGTGCTAATGTTCAAAAGCGGAAAATTTAGCTAAATAATGTTTTCGTTACTTCTAGCTACATGTTATTCTAAACAAAGTATCATCCCTTATTTTTGGAACTGTGTCGCTGAGGATGCTTCGAAAAGTAAGAGATTTTTGCAAAACATATGATAAGCCTGGGATAACAATGTGCTTACGCCTTGGTGAAAACGGGCTTATGGTATTATAGGAGAGTGATCGTGAGGTTTGCTTGTGGCTTACGAATGATGGTGGCTTTTTAGATTGGTCTAAAGTCTACTCTATTATGAATTAGTAAAGAAGGTATTATTTAATATCTAGAGATGGTATCTAATAGACAGTTGAACTAGCCCGGTAGCCTAGCTAGCCCGGTGCTCGGTGGTTCTGGGAAAATTTTCCATTTGGTTATCTCGACCGATCTCATTTTCCAGGCCAGTGGCTCGATCCAGCCGCCACTGAGAGATATCCGGCGCACTACGCTCATGCCGAATCAATGCGAGATAAACTATTTATACATTGTCGACGACAGGCTTCAACGTCAACACGGGTTAATAGAGTGAAATTAATGAAAAAAATATTCGTTTTCGTAAAACACATACAGACTAGTTTATAATAAAAAATAATTACTATTCGTAAATTATATTATATAATCAAATCAATATTTCTTTTCGATCAATAAATCCTCTTAGAGTTAGGTTTGGTTGATGAAGTAATAAAATGTAAAGGCCAATTAATCTTAGCCGGTTGGACGATCCCAAAAGATAATTTTTATTCGTCATTTCGCAACACAGATGCCTAAGATGGCCCGGGCATGGGTTAAATACGAAATTGGTTCTGAACTTGGGTTCGGCCGTTCCGATAACCAGCTTTATCTTTGGAGTAAATGAAGCAGCGGCGAATTTTGATGAGTTCTCAGAAATTATATTAACTTTGCTGCGAAGTTTTTCGTGCGAAATTAACCTTTTCATAATTTTTGGTTAACTGCTATCAAGATCTTTAAGAATTATGTAAGGACATAACTCAATTACCCGGGATGACACCGAGTCCAATCCAAAAATTAATGATAAAATGAAAATTAACAGTATTTGTAAACGTTTCAATTCATATAACTTAATCAATAGTGTTTATTGGATAGTAATTGAACTAAATGTGTTTTATTCTGCGATTTTTCTTTTTTTGTATTAAAATCGAGTAAAATATTCGAAGCACGTTAAAATTTTATTCAGAATGTCTAAATATATGGCGCTACCGTGGCACTAAATGAAATTTTCGAAGCGTACGTGGTAGATATAAATTGCGGTTTCGTAACGGCAAATTGTCCAACTTAATGCGAGATATAAAAATGTTTTCAATAAAGAGAGTACACATTTTGTCGATGATATTTTTTATGGAGTTCTATAGTCAATTTTCTTAATTTATGCTGAAAATGCTCTGAGAGAAGTAATGAAAACTAGTCTAAATAAATATCACTTGATACAATGCAATTAATTCAACAATGTACAACAGAGATGACTAACTCCAGAGCGCTTGTGGTACAAAACGATGTAACTATTAGAATCTGTATTTTAACTCTTTGCCATACATTCTCGAGTAAAGTTGCCGCGGTTCACAGGCTATTGACAATTGGCATAATGTCTATTTTTTATTTTATTTTATGTTACATAAATTACTTCTCAAAAAAAGAAACATTGGTAAAAGAGTTATATTGCTAGCATAAAAACTGCCCGAGATATCACAGTTTGAAATGCACACAAATAGACTCACCCAAAAACGCTCTATACTAACGGCTACTCAATTATAACGTCACGCTTGAGTAGTTTGTATGCAACGCATAGGAAATTTATTCGGCAGCTATATTAAATATTGTGTTTATCAAAATGGTTTCTTAGACAAATTTGCCATACATTTTAAGGACTAATTAAAGGTATTATTTATTTTTAATAAATTTTATACTTTTTAAATGGACTTGTTCACCCAACTTTGAAGGGTCATAAAACAAATAATACGCAATATATAAAACCAAGAGGTATACAAGCTACTTTAAAAGTTTGATATGTTTACAATTTTTATTAGTATTTAGTTATTTTATTCATTAGTCATCATCCCCATTTAATCGCATAACAAAATCATAATAAATTAATTAATTTCGCTCATTAACTACTAATTCATCCTTGTAATTTTGACACGTAAATGACTTTGTAAATTCATATATTTTAAGTTCTAATAAATTGTACTTAGTTTCATGCTAGCAAGCTTTTGTTGAAGCATAAACTAAGCCGAGCTTAATACGCAAAATAATAAAAGAACCCACCAATATCCTTCTTACTAAGATTTGAACTAGTTTTTTTGTTCTTACTTGATAGTAGGTTTTATTTTCTTACTCTCCACCGGTAATATGTCATATTTTCGATAAACCATTAGTTTTGTCTTATTTGATGTTTTTCTTTCGTCCATTATGGTTTTCTTAGTCTCTTAAGACAATGTCCACTAATAAGATTTCGGACATAAGTCATCTCACCAGACACGCTGGCGCCGCGCCAGTCTCCGCGTACCTTCACCAACAATCTACGAAGGGTTTCTAAATAATAATAACTACTCGTATTTCTGAAAAATCCATAAATATTTGTAAATGTTTCTTGGTAAATTAAGTTAGACCTGTCTCAAGGAATTGAGGAAATAAAATTACTTTTTAAGTGTATAGTGTGCGATTTATTCAGATATTCCTATAAATTTGGATTTATTGTAATATGGAAACGTTTTAAACTGATTGCATCTGACAACCTAACAGGTATAATTCTATAATTATAAAACACTAGCGGCCGCCCGCGACATCGTCTGCGTGGAAAGTGTTTTGCTGTCCCTGAGGGACAATACTTGTTTTCGGGATGAAAGGGACGCTATGTACCCTGACAACGTGTATGAAAAATTTCATGATGATCGGTTCAGTAGTTAAAACGTGAAGACGTAACAAAGAAACAAACAAACGGACTTTCGCATTTATAATATTAGTAAGGAGTAAGGATTGAACCTCAGGGGAATACGAACTCACGGCCTTTGCCAGCGATAGCCGGGTTGCATATAAGCAAAATCTAACTCTCGAGTTTTGATGGTGATCCCTGATTGGTCAAGAAACTCAGTAGTTAGGTTTTGTGCGCTAACTCTAACTCCCCAGTTTCGCGCTAGTTAGATAGTGATCTCTGATTGGTCAAATAACTCAGTAAAAATAGTTAGGGTTTGCCCTCAAACTCTAACTACTGATTTCGCATCTTTATTTTTTTTTGTCAGTAGTAGGTAATGTATAGCGCGTAATTGTATAACTGATTTCAGGGACTTTGCTAGTTTAGTTATAATATAACAAGAAGTTTTGCAATATATTTTCATCAGTAATTTATGGCACTTAATAATGATTTGGAAAAAAATTAATACAATTAAATATTCCCCGTAGTACTATCCAATCGATCCAGTAGTACACTGGATCGATTGGATAGTACTACGGGATTTTTTTTTACCCGTGGTACTACCACCCACAGTACTACTACCCAGTAGTACCACGGGCAATAAAGGAATAATTTCCGTTGCTGGCTGTACCTACTGAAATAAAAAGATGTTTACAGATAAACGATAAACCAAAAAAAATACGTTAATGTGTAAAGAAAAGCGAATACCTTCAAACCATTTAGCCTTATCCTAGGTACTGTATTGAGATTAAGAATAAGAATGTTGAATTGGAGAAAAAAATATTAAGAATGTTTCTGTGCAATAAATATTTATTTTGTTGTTTATTAAGTACCTATTGTTTTATTCTCAAAAGTTTTAACCCAAACACAGGAGAAGTCTTCTTCTTCATCGTGTCGATGATTCTGGCGTCCACCAAAGCGTGTTGTCAGTTAAAATTCACAACGGCATAGCGCAACCAAATAGGACAAGTAAGAATAAATGCATTTTAAGTAGATACTAACTTGCAATTATGATTCGTTGCGACTCAGGTTTGGTTTTCTGAAAATCCATTTGGTCAATTTTATTCAGCACTAGCGGCCGCCCGCGACTTCGTCTGCGTGGAAAGGTTTTTTGCTAGCCCTCGGGAACAATACATTTTTTCGGGATGAAAGGTACACTATGTCCTTCTCTGTACCCCTAACAACGTGTATGCAAAATTTCATGATGATCGGTTCAGTAGTTAGGACGTGAAGGCGTAACAAACAAACAAACAGACAAACAAACGGACTTTCGCATTTATAATATTAGTAAGGATTCTTGTATCCATATGGATACACTGGAGAACTTGACATATGCCACAGTTCTCCAAACTATAATATTGGGTCCTTACCTATGAAATTGGCGTTTTTTTCTCACACACAGAGAACCATATAAACTCCAGCGATTTAAATTATTTATCAGTTGGTTGCTGGATATTACGGCTATATAACTATCAAGTTGACGGCTATGCTTATAATTGGATGTAATTTGATTGTTCTGATGAATAATTAAAGTCATCTAAAAATACATTGAAAGTGACTTCTTTTTTTGGCAAAAATGACCACTTAATCTGTTGTAACGTAGCCTAAACTTATTTTTTTCGAGTAAGTTTTGATGGTGATCTCTGATTGGTCAAGAAACTCAGTAGTTAGGTTTTGCGCGCAAACTCTAACTCCCCAGTTTCGCGCTAGTTCGATAGTGATCTCTGATTGGTCAAAAAACTCAGTAGTTAGGTTTTGCCCGCAAACTCTACTACTGAGTGCGCATCCACCAATGAACGAGCTTCAAAATTCAGTTGTCAATAGGGAATGTCCGGAAAAAATCAAATTGGCTGAATATTTTTTTTTAGGTAGGAATAAGCTCTCTTAGTAATAGAAAAAAAACAGAATTTTAGGTTGCGTGAAAAATTAAAAAAATTAAAGTCTCTTGTCTTTAAAAATATAGAAAAGTAACAGCAGAATGGAGATTATACCTTTGCCATCACCTGCCACAACCACAACATGGTATTAAAAAAAAAATTCAACACAAAATGTCAAAAGTTTTGTTTTTAATTCTAGTTGTTATAGTGGCAGGCGTTGGCAAAGGTATAATTTCCATTCTGCTGTTACTTTCCTACATTTGTGAAGTCGAAGAGACTTTAATTTTTTTAAATTTTTTTTAAGCAACCGAAAATTCTGAAATTTTTTTTATTACTAAGGGAGCTTATTCCTATATATAAAAAAAATAAACAGCCAATTTGATTTTTTTCGGACATTCCCCATTGTCTTTGATTTGAACACAACTGTGGTAAAATATTTTATTTTTTAAAAATGATTTTTAATCTTCCAAGTTTTTGCGTATATAGTCCAGTATACCCAAATCTGAACGCAAAAGCTTTTTTTCTGCTAAACTAAATATTCCTTGCCTATGAATGAAATTGACGTTTTATATGGAGAATTTTTAACAAGTTACATTTTCTATTTTAACAATTTTCACAATTTATTTAACAACTGTGAACGCTATTACTACAAAACTTTTCTATAAGTACAAATGTTTGAACATTAAGATAACCTAGGCAATATAACTTATTCACTTCTCAAGCTTACGCGCTCACTAGACATGAAATAAAACACTTTTTAACGGATACTAGCGCGGTTTTATTGAATGTACTTTGGTATTTAGTTGGTATTTGGTTTGATTTTTGGTTTTTCCCGACGTTTCGGCACCTTTGCAGCTGCCGTGGTCACGGGGGACTGAAGCTACCCGTGAGCCTACCCTCAAGCGATGAATTTTTTTTTTAGACGTTCAGAAATTAAAATTTAACAAAATTTTTAATTGTTTTATGTTGATTTATAATTTAATTTTATGAATTATTTAATGCTAAAAAGAGAGAATCTACTGAAACTACCACCATTTCATAAAATTGGGAGGCCCCTCCAAGAAAGAAATGGCGAAAGAAAACTTGGAGAGGGAGCCGACCTCCGTCTTTTGTATTAATTTATTTATTTGCAAAAGGAACTAACCGTATCATTAGATCTTACAGTGTGTGTGAGGGGCTTTAGCTTGTGAATGATGGGGTCCCAAGCTGGTGGAATTTTCCAACCATCAACCCCCAACCATTATATTAGATTTGACAAACCCCAAATCCTTGCTAGGGAACGTAGATTTATCCCTAGAATGCTCCGCGAGGCTATCGAAATAAATAAATATCCTAATTTCAATAGAGATGATGGTTGGAAAATTCCACCAGCTTGGGACCCCATCATTCACAAGCTAAAGCCCCTCACACACACTGTAAGATCTAATGATACGGTTAGTTCCTTTTGCAAATAAATAAATTAATACAAAAGACGGAGGTCGGCTCCCTCTCCAAGTTTTCTTTCGCCATTTCTTTCTTGGAGGGGCCTCCCAATTTTATGAAATGGTGGTAGTTTCAGTAGATTCTCTCTTTTTAGCATTAAATAATTCATAAAATTAAATTATAAATCAACATAAAACAATTAAAATTTTTGTTAAATTTTAATTTCTGAACGTCTAAAAAAAAAAATTCATCGCTTGAGGGTAGGCTCACGGGTAGCTTCAGTCCCCCGTGACCACGGCAGCTGCAAAGGTGCCGAAACGTCGGGAAAAACCAAAAATCAAACCAAATACCAACTAAATACCAAAGTACATTCAATAAAACCGCGCTAGTATCCGTTAAAAAGTGTTTAATTCAATATAACTTACTCGAAAAAAATAAGTTTAGGCTACGTTACAACAGATTAAGTAGTCATTTTTGCCAAAAAAAAAGAAGTCACTTTAATTATTCATCAGAACAATCAAATTACGTCCAATTATAAGCATAGCCGTCAACTTGATAGTTATATAGCCGTAACATCCAGCAACTGATATTTAAATCGCTGGAGTTATATGGTTCTCTGTGTGTGAGAAAAAAAACGTCAATTTCATAAGTAAGGACCCAATATTATAGTTTGGAGAACTGTGGCATATGCCAAGTTTTCCAGTGTATCCATATGGATACAAGAAAGCTGAATAAAATTGACCAAATGTCCAGAAAACCAAACCTGCGTCGCAACGAATCATAATTACAAGTTAGTATCTACTTAAAATGCATTTATTCTTACTTGTCCTATTTGGTTGCGCTATGCCGTTGTGAATTTTGCCTGACAACACGCTTTGGTGGACGCCAGAATCACCGTCACGATGAAGACAAGAACAAAATAAATATTTATTGCACAGAAACATTCTTAATAAATTCTCATTACAGTACCTAGTATAAGGCTAAATGGTTTGAAGGTATTCGCCTTTCTTTACACATTAACGTATTTTTTTTGGTTTATCGTTTATCTGTAAACATCTTTTTATTTCAGTAGGTACAGCCAGCAACGGAAATTATTGAACAAAATTTGATAATTTTATTTCCTAATCATTATTAAGTGCCATAAATTACAGATGAAAATATATTGCAAAACTTCTTGTTATAACTAAACTAGCAAAGTCCCTGAAATCGGTTTTATAATTACGCGCTAAACATTACTACTGACAAAAAAATAAAGATGCGAACTCAGTAGTTAGAGTTTGCGGGCAAACCCTAACTACTGAGTTTTTTGACCAATCAGAGATCACTATCGAACTAGCGCGAAACTGGGGAGTTAGAGTTTGCGCGCAAAACCTAACTACTGAGTTTGTTGACAAATCAGGGATCACCATCAAAACTCGAGAGTTAGATTTTGCTTATATGCAGCCGGGTTCTGTTTTTTAGTCTATTTTACAACATTTTTTTAAATTAAAGTAATCACTGGCTGAAATAACTGTACTTATATAATTAAAATGATTTTTTCAATATCCGACACCTAGTGTAAAAAATAGACACTTAGGTACTATTAGTTATTCTGTGCTTAGGTTCTCTGTGTTATACCATCGGATTTTTCATTGAATACGTTCCATTGAAAGTACAGGGTCAAAAGCATTCCAATAGATTGCAGCGGCTGCTGCAGTGCAGCGGATTATGCAATCAAGAGTTCCCGGTAGCTGTCAGTTTCTGAGCCCACCTAGCGCGAAGACGCATTTAATACCTCGCCTATTTTTAATAAAGGATACTTATTTATAATATACCTAGTAATGTACGTAAATGCATTAAAATTTCATGCATACGAGATAGAATTCCGATTTTATCAACTGATCATAAGACTGGCCGCGATAAACTTGTTCTTTTTCTTAGCTCACTTACCTTGCATTGTCTTCCACCAGAGATAGTCCAATGAGATGCATTTTCTACCGTATTCATAAGAAAACATCGAAGCGAGTAAACTTAAACTCATAAAACATTTTCGAATCGTCATTTTCTTACTTTACTAATACGTCTTTAAGCTGACAAGAAAAATGGTCACAAGAAACATATCGAAAGGAAACTTTTATTTTTTAACCGACTTCAAAAAAAGGCGGAGGTTCTCAAGTCGACGGTATTTTTTTTAATGTATGTTTTACAATAACTTCGTTAGTTGTTATCCGATTTATACAATTCTTTTATTATCTCAAAGAACATAGTTCATGTGTGGTCTCATAAAAAAAATACAGAGATTTGGCTCGTAATTTTTTCATAATCCTGAAAAATATCAATTATTTAGCTTGCCTTCACACGTGTTTTTTTTTTTTTTTTTTTTTTTGGATTTTCGGACAAAACATCATTGTTTATGAACCGATTTAGATGATTCTTTCTTTGTTTGAAAGGGTATACTTCAGAAATGGTCACATTTTAATTTCATCGACATCAAACTTTGAATTTCGAAGATGTGTGTATCTTCAAATTCAAATAGTATATGAAAAGTGATTTTGATTTTAGTAGGTTTATGACAATCCAAAACAAACCAAACCATGGTCTGCGATGTAACGTTCTGGACTAGACTTGGACTGGAAAAAGCGCGGGAAACCTTCAACTAAGCGGTTGTGTCTTTTGGCTTTTTTAGATTTTTTCACTTAATTCTTTGTAAATAGTAGGATCAAATAGTGTAAATATTGTTTATATAGTGTATATATTTAGTATTAGTGTTTTTATATCTTATTAGCAGCGATCTGGTGAGTAATTAGATCTGTACTTTTATGACTGATCCGGAGGACCCTGGGGGGACAGTCCCCCAGGTTTCTCATAATGTAATTATTCCATTTGATGAAAGTGTGGGAGGCATGGACACTGATGGTTCTCTTTTTGACTCGGACACTTCTGTTAATAACCCAACAAAACGCAAAAGAGTGGCGTCACGTAAAGTTTGCAAACACTGCAACAAAAAGAGGAGGCATCATAAATCTGCTTCTAATGCTTTGACTGAAGTTGACTGCCATTGCGAGATCAGTGAAAATAATTCACCAAAAACTTTTAAGATTCCTACTATGTCCCCAGCACCACAAACACAAACAATTAATGCAACTCTTGATACATCAAACAAGTCTATGACGCGCCCTGTAGTTGGTAGGGAAATATATGAAGCAACTGATGCATCTCCATACAACGTGCACATTCAAAAAATACAGTCTACACCAGATGAAAATGTGTCTTTGCATCCAATCTCTTTTGGTCGCTTCTTAAAAAAACATAATATCCAAAACATTTTAAATGGATCTTTGAAAAAAATTGGTAGAAACAGACTGGTAATTTCATTTGTTAAATATGACGATGCAAATAAATTTCTCACTAACCAAGCCTTAAAGGATAGTAATTTCAAAGTGTTTATACCCACTTTTTCTGTTACTCGTATGGGTGTTGTAAGAGGGGTTCCGATAGATTGGTCTGAAGAAGATATCTTACAAAACATTTCTGTACCTATGGGCTGTGGAAATATTCTGAAAGTTAGGCGCATTAACAGGAAAAATTCATTAAATGGTAATGTCAGTTTTACTCCAGTAGAGACAGTAGTACTCACTTTTGATGGACAGGTGCTACCGAAAAGAGTGTTTCTGTGTTATAACTCTCTCCCTGTAGACCTCTATATTTTTCCCACTGTCCAATGTTTTAATTGTTGCCGCTTTGGCCATATAAAAACTCAATGTAGATCAAAGCCCAAATGTTTTAAGTGTGGAAATGACCACTCAGGTGAGAGTTGCCAAATTGATGAAGATGACGTTACTTGCTGTCTATGCTCTGGATCTCACTATGCCACCAACCGGAAGTGTCCTGAATTTTCCAGACAAAAAGCAATAAAAGAGTCCATGGCCAATAACTGCATTTCTTATGCTGAAGCCCTTAAGCTTCACCCTCCAATCACAAAATCGTATTCTGAAGTTCTTACATCCTCCGTTGCTCCCCAATCACAAAGTAATAACTCTAATCCCAGTAAAACTACATCTTACAGAAAAACAGTCTTTATTCAACCTAAATTACACAAAATTAGTTCTAAGGGCTATGACAAAGAAACTCATGACGCTTTAACTAAAGATTATAATATTCCATTGCCAACAGTGGGTACCTTAAATGAAAATAACCCATTCTCCAATATGTCGACTAGGGATCTCATCATTACCCTGATAAAGTTTTTGTGTCAAACAGAAAATATAATGTCTAAACCGTCCAACGCTGCATCTGAAAATATAAATAGTGTAAATAAAAATCAAAATGGATCATATCTCGTCAATCCTTCAGTGGAATTGCCAAAGTATAAATAATAAGAAAAGTGATTTATTTCACCTAATTAATGTATATAAACCTGTAATTATAGCATTACAAGAAACTTGGATTAAGCCAAACAGTATTTTTAATGTTTCTCATTATTTTCCTCTAAGAGAAGACCGTTCTGATTCCCACGGTGGTGTAGCTCTTCTAATTAATGATTCTATTTCCTTTCAGCATATTCCTATTACTCATAGTGTTAACCTATCAATCATAGCCGCTTCCATTAATAATATCTGTTTTGTTTCACTATACATACCTCATCCAACATCCTCTGTGTACAATGAATTAGATACCATCATCTCTCAACTCCCAAAACCCATTTTCATGATGGGAGATTTTAACGCTCAACACCAGGCATGGGGCAGTGCCAAATCTAACTGGTGCGGTTCCAGAATTTTAGATTTTTCAGATCTGAATAACTTTTGCATCCTAAATACAGGACTTCCAACACGGCGAACATTGCCTCATGAAGGAGACAGTGCGCCCGACCTTACAATTTGTAGTCCCAATCTAGCTTCCTCCTCCTTGACTTGGAGTCCACTATCTTCCACGTTTAATAGTGACCACTTTCCTATTTTAATTGAATTTCCTTCACCTTTATTAAAAAATCAAAGTAGACGCCCACCTCGTTTGAAATATAAACTTAACCAAAATGACAGTGACAGATGGGAAATGTTTAGGGAGCAAGTTGAACTGAGGATTTCCTCACTTCCTTCTATACAAGAAAACAACCGGACACAGAGTGCCGAGGCTTTTGCCTCAGTTTTGTTAGAAGCAGCTGACGAAGTTTTTCCAAAGAAAAAAACAAATGGGTATATTCCTTCCCCCCCGTGGTGGGTCAGTGAATGTACAAAAGTAATAAAAGAGAGAAAAGAGGCTGAAATAAATTATAAAGATAATAGCTCATCCGAAAATTTTGATAAATTGATACAAATAATGAATCAAACCCGCAGTCTATTTAAAAAAAAGAAATGGGAAGGTTGGAGGACCTTTTGTTTATCTATATCACCTAACATTTCTCCTTCTGAGGTTTGGAATAATATTCGTAGGTTTAGATCTGCCTTTAAAGAACGAGTCCCTAAATGTATTAATGAAGGTGTAGCTGAAAGATTTCTGGACAAATTAGCTCCGCCATTTGTTCCTCAAGAACTAATATTAACATCACCTCAGTTGTCCTGTTGCCATAGAATAAAAGACTTAAACAATCTTAACTCACCTTTTAGTTTGACTGAGTTGAAAGGAGTGCTGTCCTATGTTAAAGATTCAGCTCCTGGTATTGATGGTATTCCATACTCTTTTCTTACTCATTTAAATGATAATAGTTTAATTTATTTGTTAAATCTCATTAATTCTGTTGTGTTGTCCGGTGAAGTCCCTCCCTCATGGAAAATCCAGGAAATTATTCCTATTTTGAAATTCAATAAGCCTCCATTAGACCCTAATTCATATAGACCTATAGCTCTCTCATCAGTCCTATCTAAGTTGGCTGAACACCTGGCCAAGAACAGGTTAGAGTGGTATGTAGAAAGTCAGAAGCTGCTGGCTCCGAGCCAATACGGGTTCAGAAAAGGGAAGAGCACTATGGACAGTTTAGGCATTATCACGACTGATATAAGATTAGCCTTTTCAAATAACGAATTTCTACTTGCAGCTTTCTTAGATATTTCTGCAGCATATGACAATGTTGATCTAGAACTTCTCAAAGTTAAATTAGATAAGCTCCAGGTTCCCCACCTATTGAGTAATTTTATCATTAATCTCCTTTCAGAAAGGCAAATACAAATTAATTTTGGTGATTCAAAGGTAAAATCTAGACTGACGTGGAAAGGCCTGCCACAGGGATCGGTACTCAGCCCAATTCTATATGCCATATATACTCATGACCTTGAATTTTCTATCGCTAATAACGTGAATGTGTTACAATATGCAGACGATTTAGCTATTTACGTATCTGGCCGATCTATATTTAAATTAATATATTCGTTTAACAACGCTCTGGAGCTTTTAAAATCTTGGTTGGATAAAAACGCATTAAGTCTCTCTGTAAATAAAAGCTGTACAGTTTTATTCACTAAAATGCGCAGTCCACCTACATTTTCGATTTCTTATGATGGTCAATTAATTCCCTCAGAAAATGAATTCAAATTTTTAGGTTTAATATTAGATTCGAAATTAACAGGTTTACCACACTGCTATTATGCTTCAGCACGTTGTGAACGACAACTTAATATTTTGCGATGTCTTTCGGGTGTTTGGTGGGGCGCCCACCCTTTTAATCTTAAGCTTTTGTATAACGCTATTATCAGAAGCATCCTGGATTATGGGACTTTCTTTTTAGAGCCGTGTAGCTTAGCTGCCATAAGTAAATTAGATGATATCCAATCTAAATCACTACGACTCATAGGTGGAGCTATGAAATCTAGCCCGCTAAATGCTCTTCAGGTTGAATGTGCTGAACCTCCACTAAAGTTAAGAAGGCAAATGTTGTGTGATAAATTTCTCTTCCGCGCTTTTCAATTTTCTAACCATCCTCTATACAGCAAATTACAAGAATTATCAGAAAAAATTGAGACCTCTTCTTTCTGGACCAATAAACCCCCTCCCTGTCTAGTCGTCAGTTTTCGTAGATTTATCTCCCTGCAAGCCCCTACTCACAGATCACAGTACCTTCCTTTGTTTTCTACAAACTTCCCAGCTTTAGTTCTTGAACCTAATGTCCTCTTTAGTTTAGACTTTTTAAAGAATGACCAGAATCCTGATGCATCTTTAAGACATCTTATGATTGGCCAGACTGGCATTATTTATACTGTGATGCATCTAAACATTCCGGTTCTGGTTTGGTTGGAATTGGTGTCTTCCATCAGCAATATAACATCCATCAAAAAATTAAACTTCCGCCTGAGACATCAGTTTTCACTGGGGAATGCTTTGGAATCCTAAAGTCACTAGAATATGTCCTAATAGCAAAACTTCAAAAAGCCATTATATTTTCGGATTCCAAGAGCGCTCTTCAATCTCTCCAAAGATTTCCATTTAAATCCTGCTTAGCTTCTGTTTATCTTACACAGTGTAGACAGCTGTTATTAACCTGTAAAGAAAATAGATATGACATTCTTTTCGCGTGGATACCTGGCCATCATAACATAAAAGGAAATGAAATTGCCGACAAGCTTGCCAAGGACGCAATAAATTCTGGTGATATCTTCCCTTATAAAAATATAGTGCCGGATCTCATTTCTCTTCCCAAGCAGCATTTACATGTCTGTTGGGAAGATAAATGGAATACTACGAGTCTTACTAAAGGAAGAGCTTATAAAAGAATTCAACAAACAATTCCTCTTAAGCCTTGGTTCTCTAAAATACAGTTAAGTCAATTTGCTACATCCAGTCTTATCAGAATGCGCTTAGATCATGTTTGTACTGCATCACATCTTACTAGGATAGGAATCTGCAACAACAGTGTATGTGCTTGTGGTGCTGGTGACGAGGACCTGAATCACATTTTCTTTCAATGTTCGCTTCATGATTGCTCCTCTTTTTTAGATTCCCTCGTATCCCTCCGTGTTCCTCTCCCTACATCAATCCCAACTCTACTGAGCTGCATTAATCCAGACTTGTATAATTTAATTTCTAAATTTTTAACTGAAAATAATATTAAATTATAATAACCTTAATATATATTAACTACCCTTATTTATTTTATTAATCATTATTATTTATTATCTATCTATTTCACTAAATTATCCTTACCTTGATCCTATTATTTTCTTCTAAATTTCGATCATCTCCTATATTATTAAAATTCCTTGGTTTCCCTACCTTTACCTACTTGACATTGGCTAATGCACAAACCGTGCGAGCCAAAGAAAAAAAAAAAAAAAAAAATAGACTTGGACTACAAAAACACAACGGAACTCCTCAAAAACAAACAGCGTAAATTTGGGAATTGAGTTGTGGGCATTTTACCATTGAAAATATTGAATAAAGTTAAAAAATATTTACACGCTTACATACCTACCACTAAAAAGTTAAAAATAAAAAATCTTTTTAACAAAAAACCTGTTTAAAAAAACCTCAAACAAAAACAGCTTCAAAATTAAATACCTCTAAAAAGCAAGAAATAATATTCAAATCATTAGTTACGCATAACATTATTAATAAAACACGTCTATTGAAGTCGGGTGGGACTGGAAGACAACTTATTTTTTTATATATATCTAAAAGCCCCAGCCGACTTCATTAGACGTATTTTATTAGTAATGTTATGCGTAACATATTATTCCTTGCTTTTTTAGAGGCATTTAATTTTGAAGCTGTTCTATAATAGGAAATATATCTAAGGATATTTATTTATTTCGATAGCCTCGCGGAGCATTCTAGGGATAAATCTACGTTCCCTAGCAAGAATTTGGGGTTTGTCAAATCTCAACCATTATATTAGATTTGACAAACCCCAAATTCTTGCTAGGGAACGTAGATTTATCCCTAGAATGCTCCGCGAGGCTATCGAAATAAATAAATATCCTAATTTCAATAGAGATGATGGTTGGAAAATTCCACCAGCTTGGGACCCCATCATTCACAAGCTAAAGCCCCTCACACACACTGTAAGATCTAATGATACGGTTAGTTCCTTTTGCAAATAAATAAATTAATACAAAAGACGGAGGTCGGCTTCCTCTCCAAGTTTTCTTTCGCCACTTCTTTCTTGGAGGGGCCTCCCAATTTTATGAAATGGTGGTAGTTTCAGTAGATTCTCTCTCTTTTTAGCATTAAATAATTCATAAAATTAAATTATAAATCAACGTCAAATAATTAAAAATTTTGTTAAATTTTAATTTCTGAACGTCTAAAAAAAAAATCATCGCTTGAGGGTAGGCTCACGGGTAGCTTCAGTCCCCCGTGACCACGGCAGCTGCAAAGGTGCCGAAACGTCGGGAAAACAAAAAATCAAACCAAATACCAACTAAATACCAAAGTACATTCAATAAAACCGCGCTAGTATCCGTTAAAAAGTGTTTTATTTAACGACACCCATATCAATTTTGGGCATTTTTTTACCCTATTTACCCCCTAAGGGGATGGGTTTCAAAAAAACCACGAAACACGTGTTCGCTTAATTGTTTTTAGAAGTACTCCTATACGAAGTATCAAGTTGCAATATTGAATTTTTTTATACAAACTTTGTACACCCATTTCACCCCTTTAGGGGTAGAATTTCCAAAAAACCTTTCTTAGTGGATGTTTACATTGTATAAAGTATTTATGTACAAAATTTCAAGTTACTAGGTCCCCGGTGATTTGGGCTGGGCGTTGATCTGTTAGTCACCCCTTCATTTTTATATAAGCGAAGAAGAAGATTGTTTATTAATATTTAAACGGATAAAACATTTTCAATTTTTAGCCGACTTAAAAAATTTGAAAAGGAGGAGGTTATCAATTCGTCGCGTATATTTTATTTATATGTATGTACACCGATTACTCGAAGACGGCTGAACCGATTGAAATGATTTAAACGTTATAACATTTTCTTTTCAAGTTGGTCCCATTTTTTGAAATTTTGAAATCGGTTCAGTAGTTTTCAAGTAATCTTGAAAATACTGTCGTTTTTATACGAATTCAGACAGATGTTCAACCATTACTTTTTAGTTTATGAACAGATTTAGATGATTCTTTTTTGTTTGAAAGAAGACACCTTAGGAATTATACCATATTAATTTAATTGGTAATGGACTTTGGATTTTCAAGATACACGAGGGAACTCCTCAAAACCAAATAGGAACTGTAGGTACAGCGATTGAAATATTGGTAGGTTTATGACAAACAAAAACAAGTTAAGTACCTATCTATCGTCAAGGACGTTCTAGACTAGAGTTGAACTGCGAAGGCCCAACGGAACTCCTGTGGAAATTAAGTTACGAGTTCCTAGTTTTATACCATTGAAAAATGTGAAACATTAAAACACTTTTATATACATTTTTATAAAATCATCGTTTACATACGTACACAAAAAAGTTTAAAATAAAAAAGGTTAGGGCTTTTAGAATATAAATAATACAATAAGTAAAAAAATTACTTCCAGCTCCACCCGATTTCAATAGACGTGTTTTAATTAATCGATTTAAACATTATTTCTTGCTTTTTATAGAGCTGCTTTTTAATATTTTTGAAGGAGGTCTTGCTTTTTTTAAATAGCTTTTTTAATAAGAGGACTAAAGTTTTTATCTTTTTGGTGACTAAGTTGTTTTTACTATTTCAATAAAGCATAAGACGGTAGTTAGGGTTGAGCGATTGAAAAACTCTTAAAGCGTTTTATACAAAATTGTTTTGTGTCACGAGTTCCCAATTAAAGTTGTTAAGGTAAAAAAATAACTTCAAAGAAAAATCCTCTAAAGAATTGCTTATTTCTTTTCAAATCAATTAGCGAGTGCTTGCTCGCTTCTAGCTCGACAAAAGTGAGTATAAAATAGCCTTGTTAGCTTTAAACTTAGTACCGCTTAATTGAAAGCTTATTTTGTGGCAAAATTAATGGCCTTACTGGGTATAACTTGGTCTTATAAAAAGAGCTACTTAAGTACTTTTTTATTATGATGTCTATTTATTCGTGATAAATGTTCACATACACGAACTTTACAAAGGGAACTCTTTAAAGGTAAAGCTTGAGTTTCAGGTAACAATCTACTTCTAAAACAGCACGAAATATATTAAATATTATTTGAATTTACTAGTTTATAGTGTGTTTTATGCTTTTCATTGGTTAAGATTTCTCTCTACTTATACATTTTAGTTTGAATCCTAACGATTCAAACTCAGTATCAGGGGACAGAGAGCCAATTACAAAAAATCATCGCGATAAGCGTACGATGTTTGTCCAACTCCGTGTCATTATTAACTCATGTATAAGGTTCAAAATCAAGTAAATAGATCAACGAACATCGTTCGACTATTGTGATTCCTTTTTGTAATAGATCCTCAGCTCAAAAGTAAGGTGTAGGTATACCTTTTTTCGCTCAAACACAAAAAAAAGTCTGAAAAAAAATATTTACATTGAGCGTGATATCTTCGTGTGTGTATTCAAATCATGCAACAAAACTAGAACTTAATAATAATTGGTTTAGTTAGCGTGTCAAATGTATAATTATTCCATTAAACAAAAATCGACAATGTAAAATGCCGTGAGTGATGAACACGAATGCGGTTCTATACCGGAAAAGGGCCGGAGGTGTCGCGTGAGGCGCCGGACGTCGCGGCGGACGCCCGGATGCACGAGCCCTTTCAACTTACGTTTGACGATAGCGTTTATTGCTAATTGCCAGTTTCATTAACAACTGTAAGTGCACATAGGCCTCAGGGTTTATGTAAAGCCCCGTAATTGTCATTTCGCCTAATTATAAATGGCGGTACATTATTACCAGTAATTCTAACACCAATCCTACTAATATTATTATATTTATAATGCGAAAGTTTGTGTGTGAATCTTTGGATGAAAGGCACACATAATTTTATTCAGGTCAAAGGTTCCCTAAGGATCACGCGAGAAAAGTTTATTAAAATTAATTTTAAGGGTGTAGATACGCATTACGTTCCATTTTTAAATTTTCAATACAAATGATCAAAACAACTCTGCGCGAGCCGTTCATGAGAGCGAACTTTGAAAATTTATATTAAATTATTAAATAGATATATGGAAATACAAAACAAGCAATTAGACAAAAAACCCATTATTCCTAAAAAAAGAAATTGACTGTAGAATCTTTAAATACCAGTAAAAAACATGTCATAAATGTACCGATTTGAGCATTTTTTATTAATAATAGGTCTTTACCTATGAAATTGCCGATTTGTATGGAGATTTTTCAAGAAGTTGCATTTTTCATAATAGCATTTTCTTTGTTCATTTAACAACCATGAATACTCATGTAACAAAACTTTTATGTACTAATGTTTGAACACTATGCTAACTTATTTCCATTTAAGATAAGCGAAAAAATAAGTTTTGGTTAAGTTACAACCCCTTCGGTCACCCTTTTTTTGCTCGCAAAAAAAGAGTCACTTTCAAGATCTTTTTTTTAATGTCACGAAAGCTAAAATATGGACTTTATTTTTACTTATAGTTAACTATCATGATCATAATTCGATGTAGTATTCACGATTTTGTTAAAATTTTTAATTATAGAAGTTATTATTTTCTCTGTATGTGACAAAATATCGGCAATTTCAAAGACATAATATTTTATTTTCTCTGTGATTAAAAACATTTTTTTTTAATTTTCTCTCTATAGTGCACTCTATGACAATACAAACAATAAGTGAAAAAATAAATATGAGTCGTATTCTTATTTGTTACAGATGAAACTTTTGTGAAAAATGCCTCTGACAAGCTGAAATTCCACTTGTACAGATTGTCTTCGTTTTAAAATATCTGATAATTTATTATGTTTTTCTTTCTAATGGCACTAATTTAAGAATTTTGCTTCTAAAGTTTACAGTCTATTGATTGTAAACTGTAGTAAGAAGCAGAAGAAGAAGAAACTTCTAACTTCTTTGGAAAAACGCTAATTTATTTTAAATGCGGATATCTATTACAGTCTTAATATGAGTTCATAATATTTACGTTCTGAAAATTATATATTTTAATTGATATAATTTGGAAAATAACTCAGAAATACCAGAGACATCATACAGTTCCTACCATATTTCCTCGTAGAGGGGAATTGCTTGTGCTCCCACTCCATGGAGGAACATCTCATTACGGTCCCGCATCAGCAGCGGTGGCACGTGATTTGGCTGCAAACGGCTACGGGCTACGACTGCTACGACCTATGTACCATAGATAATATAATCAACTATGTACACAGCTATCTAAATGACACAACATTGAATATCGGAAAACGGAGTTTGAAAAGATTTGGTATCCTTTTTTCCCCACTTCTCAACTGCGAATAGTTGAGCAGTGGGGAATCTCCAATGATCAACTGTGAGTATCGATTTGATTTTGACACAGATACGTAATCTATTGCGATATAATTACTTAGATAGTTGTGAAAATACAACACAAGTTAAGACATAAATACATAGATACATGCATTTATTTAAATATTTGAAATATTAGGCACAGAAAAAGCTTTTTCTGAAGTTACACTCAGTCACAGAGAAAGTTCCTTTGCATTTGTGGTGCCGAGTAGGTACTGCCGAGTTGCTGTGTTTGTTCATCTCTGTCACATTATGATGATGATTATGTGTTAGAGTGGCCACATACAGACGGAATTCCGTACATACCTTAGAATAATTACACCTAGAACGATAGTTTCCTAGAAAGCAGTCCGTCAAAAGTGAGGCACAAATGAAATTTATGTGTGCGTAAGGTGTTTGTGTTTACGCTTGACGAAACGCACACAGCAAAAATATAATCTTACCAATACATGAAATTTTCCCTTAAAATTAGGGAAGTTGAAACCATCGTCGTACTTATAGTTGCGATTGTGTAAATTTCACCATTTAACTGTAACTAGAGTTTGCTTGTCAAAACTAGAGATGGGCAAGGGTTTAAGTCCAAGCAAAGTATATAATATTAAATATTTTTTAAGTAAGATGTAAGTGTACAATATTAAAAATGTCAAAAAATAAAGATGGTGGCCAACTTTTTTTGTTTGTGGGCGGATCTTGATGAAACTCAATTTCGGGCACTATTTTAACAAGAAAATAGCAACGCAATGTTAAAAATATAAAAAATACAAGATGGCGGCCATCTTTTTTTTCTGGGCCTATTTCGATGAAACTCGGTTCGGGATAAGTACTATTTTAACAAGAAAACGCAACACAATGTTAAAAATATAAAAAATCCAAGATGGCGGCCAACTTTTTTGTTTGTGACCTGATTACGATGAAACTCGGTTTGGAGTACTAATGAATGAATGAATGAATGAAAAATTCTTTATTCAAATAAGCTCTCACATGATGTCAGCTTATTTGAATAAAGCGTTTTTAAATCGTCAAATATTTTTTTTACCCTACCACCCATTATGACGTCTTTTAGCTGACAAGAAAAATGGGCGCAAAAAAACTTATCAGCTTTATCAAATGGAACGTTATTTACAAATATGTATATCTTTTCCAGACTTTATATTAACAAAGATTAATAAATAAATAAAATTATATTTAGATCATTACTTAATGAATTACAAATTTTCTTAATCAATTTACAGGGTTCAAGCTAAATTCAAAGTTTGAAGTTATGGTTCAGTCTAGGCTGTTACAAGAAAAAGAAACATTACAATTCAACTTCAACTATTTTAACAAGTATCCCGAACCGAGTTTCATCGAAATCGGCCCACAAACAAAAAAGTTGGCCGCCATCTTGGATTTTTTAATATTTTTAACATTGCGTTGCTCTTTTCTTGTTAAAATAGTATCCCGAACCGAGTTTTATCGAAATCGGCCCACAAACAAAAAAGTTGGCCGCCATATTGGATTTTTTACATTTTTAACATTGCGTTCCAGTTTTTTTTTTGTTAAAATAGTACCCCGAACCGAGTTTCATCGAAATCAGGTCACAAACAAAAAAGTTGGCCGCCATCCGCTACCGCTATGGTCCCGGCCTTCTACGTAAATGCGGGAGATTTTTTCCCCGTACTGGCAACATTTTCATAAAATGTGAAGTGACAAGTTATGGTTAATTTTGATGAATGTTTTACGTAAAAAATTAAGTTCAAACGCATTAATAATACGTGAAATGTAATCTACAATCTTTCTTGTATTTTTCCGATGTAATGTGATCTGATTGTGACATCCGTTCATTGCACAAACCCTCATTTTTAATGAAATTTTCGGGAGTTGTTTTCGACACGAATGTCACTTGAGCACTAACGGGCCGAATAGTCATACCAAGCCATTCTGGCTTAGTTTGAGTTGCCTCACCATGCGGACGCGGACTCGCCTTCTAGGTGTAATTATTCTAAGGTACATACGTAATTCGGAACGCAGCTAATCCATACAAATCTATGGACCTACCATACATGCGGGATTTTTCCGTACGGAATTTTCGATATTCCGGTCCGGGCTTTCACAAGCCCATAATTTCATAGTCAAAAACAAAGCTAACTATAAAAACGTAAGAATCGCATTATATTAAATCACTGATTACTACCTACTTAAATAAACAATGCCCCTTGGAAATTGGGTGGAAAATCCAAGAATCATAAATTAATATTCTATAATCCTTCCGAACTCTGAGAGTGACAGCCATGTGACAGCTATAAAAAAGATCGAGGGGTTCATGGAGAGTAACCGGCTAAATGCTCTAAGACCGGCTTGTTTACTCGCGTCGCGGGTCGTAACGTAACTCGTAACGTAGGGCGGCAAGATTGCGCCGCGCCCAGGTGCACACGGCCAATTGCTTTCTAAACACCCTTGTATCTTAAGACGCTTTATTTTATCGTTTGTATTGGGAAGCAAGTGGGAAGCCATTCCAAAACTGAAACTAAGTATTTGGTTATTTGATGTAAGTCATTAAGATGTTCATGATCGTGACAATGTGAATGAAAAGTTATTTTTAATAAGTGTACAAAAATGATTTGTAGCTTTCGAGCTATAGATTTACAAATTCATTCACGACGGTTGCATACACATTACGAGTTTATTTTAAAATTAATAAAAAATACATTTAACAAGAAAAGACATAAACCGCCTTTATTTTATATTGACTGATTAGTTGATGTTCTTTAGGTAACCGAAAACGTATGAAGACTCAGCTGATGGTCTTTGAGTTAAAGGAAAATAACCTGATTATTATTGTTGTCAGGGTGAAAGGTGACCCCCGGCATGAGGTCGGGGGAGGTGGGCGAGGGCTCGGAGCTGGCGGAGTTCGGCGCGCGCTGGCCGCCGCCCTACCCGCAGGGCTACGGCTGGGCGCGCTCCGCGACGCCGCAGCACCCGCCCGCTCACCACCTCGCGCGCCACTCGCGCTCGCAGCAGGTATGCAAATGTCACATTAGTAGCCGACTGGCTCGGATATGGAGGAGCTCGGAGCACGCTGGCCGCCGCCGCTCTACCCGCAGGGCTACGGCTGGGCGCGCTCCGCGACGCCGCAGCACTCGCCCGCTCACCACCTCGCGCGCCACTCGCGCTCGCAACAGGTATGCAAATGTCACATTAGTAGCCGACTGGCTCGGATATGAGGGAGCTCGGAGCGCGATGGCCGGCCACACCCTGATAGGGTTACGGCTGGGCGCGCTACGCAACGCCGCTGCATCCGCTTTCTCATCACCTAGCGCACTTACACTCACAGCAAGGACAGGGTTCAAATTGTATACACACTGCATTAAGAACACATGTTCTACATGCTTATAACTACAATGTAAATGTCCTTTATACAGGGTTATTTGTAAACACCAACAACCTCGCAGGAATAGTTTACTAACACCATAAACAACAACATTTGCTCTACGACTTTTCCGAAAACAGACAAAAAATTCGACTTTTCATACAAAACTCGATCAGCTGTTCGAACATTTGTATGGGAAAGTTGTTTTTTATGTCTGTTTTCGGAAAATTCGTAGAACGTTGTTGTTTATGATGTTAACAATCTATTCCTGCGAGGTTGTTGGTGTTTTACAAATAACTCTGTATATTAAGAACTAAAACCATTTTCTTATGAATCGTTTCGTTAACTCGTTACTCTGGTCGTTACTCGTTACTCTCGTTATGTCGTTACTTTTTAATTTACGGAGTGTTACTTATATTTAAGTATTTTGTATTTTTGTGTTTTATTATTTAATCGCAGCGTCATTAAACCGGATCCCGACGGAAGACCAGCGCTGGTCGCAGATCATGCATCTGAGTCAGGCCCGTTTTGAGACAAATAGTAGCTTTAGTTGTATTTTGTTGTGTTGTATGTACTGTCTGTCTCAAATAAATGATTTTTGTCTTCTTTCTTTCAAATCAGTTTTACCAATTTTAATGTTCCATAAAACAACTCAGTAATCTTTAAAAATCAATTTTGCAATGTAGTCTGCTACTGTAAATTGAAGTAAGTAGCAGCATTGTGAAGGGATTATTCGATATGTCTAGTGGTTGCAGGACAGTCGGCACACCAGCTACGAGGCGGAGGACGCGCGCGCGCGGGCGCGCGGCGGCGTGTACTACTCGCCGCCGGGCACCTCCTACACCATCGTGGAGCGGCCGGCCTCCTCGCACGGCCACCACGCTTCATACTCCCAGCACCACTACTCGGGCAAGCTCTCGCGCGCGCCCTACTTAGGCTCGTCCAACATAGCTAACACTGCAGGTGAGCTATGACACCCAACCTTCAGCTGGTATATGCAGTGTAATGAAGTGAGGCCTAATGGTAATGATAGTCTTTCTATAGTATTTGCCGCACGCAAGTGCCGCCGATGAGTGTCATACACCACTGTGCAGCAGGAGCGGTAGGGTTCTTGGCCTTCTTGACACGGCCACCGCGCTTCATACACTAATATTATTAGTTGTCCAAACCTGCATCTAATCAATTATAATTTATACAACGTGGTCCAAAAAACTAAAATAGCTAAAAGAAAATCAGCTGTTTAATAAATCATTAGATTTTTTAAGCGATTTCAAAGTTGCCTATCGATTCTGTATTCAAACCCCTTAACCCGCATCATGCTTCAAACCTCCATAAAGGCTGGTTTACATTATCTTAGTATTTAGTAGAGTGCTTAGTAGCGTGCGAGTAGATTCGAATGCGAGTGCTTTAGTAGTCTTGGTGCCTTTCCAGTGACCGTTTACACGCTTCCAGTAGTGTCATTTTCGCCATACCTAATACCTATTATTTAATTCAATTACACGTCACGCGTTCACCGGCAAATGCACTCTACTAAAGACGCTACTAAAATGTCGATTTACATGCTTCCAGTGCGAGTGCGAGTAAAATATCGCGCGGGGGGTGAGCGGGCGCGCAGGGGGTGCTACTGGAAAGCGAGTAGAAAGGCTACTAGAACGTTACTCTCTTTAGTCATAAGACGACCGTTTACATGTTTCCACTAAAGCACTCTCCTAAAGCACTCTACTAAAGACTAAGATAATGTAAACCAGCCTTAACATCGCGTCAAGGTTTTAGGTAGCTTAGTTACCGTGGCTGTCTAAAATCTTTTGAGATTAAAACAACAGCCTATCATTGTCTCATCGACAGGTTAGTCCCATAGTATTTGTACCCTTCTTCCATCAGTTTGATGGTCGCTATCTACCATATGCGGCATTAGTGGTTATTTTGTAACACGTTGTATAACAGGCAAGTGGATGAAACACCTTTTACTTCGGAGGACTGGACTGACCCGCATTTTTCAAACTTTTTTTTATTTACAGTGGGAGTAACGAGCTTAAGGAATAGTACAAACCACCTGGGTGCGGCTAATGGCAAGAAACGTCCCATTTCGCCGGAGCAGGTGCTCAGGCTGTTCGGGCAGGGCGGGGCGGCGGCGCTGGGCAAGGCTATGCCGCCGTCGCACCCGCCCGCCCCGCTGCCCGCGCCGCCGCCCGCGAGGAGACATTCACCTGCTAGCAGTCCAAGCAGCACTACACATCATGTAAGTCAGCTGATTTGAGTTGTAAGCAGTGCCGAATTAAGACCACTTGGTGCCCTAAGCCTGTACTATAGGGTTACCATTTACGTAAGGGAGGATGCCTGTCTAGGATATGCACATAATTCCCGATTTTTCAGAAAAATGTCAGTCTTTAGCTAAAAAAGTTTCGTCAATACTGTCATAGATAGCAAAAAAATTGCCGCGCAGCGCAATTTTTGTCAGTTTCATTCTCTAATATTGTGTACTCTTGTCTTGCCTGTCTATATCTAAAACAAACAGCCACGCAGCACAATTTTTAGTCAGTTTCATCATCCACTATTCTTGTACTCTTGTTTTGCCTGTTGTCTATAGTCAAAAAACGGCCGCACAGTGCGATTTTTGTCAGTTTCATCCACTTATCTTGTAGTAAGCCATTTTACATGGCACAAATGAAATTGAATTAAAACATTTTTGTATTTTTATTTATTACAAAAAAAAACTATTTTTTTTTCGGTGCCGATTATGGTGCCCCCAGACGTGATGCCCTAAGCAATTGCTTAATTTGTTTAAGGGTTAATCCAACACTGGTTGTAAGCCAACCACTGGTTGGCTAGCAAACACGAGCACGAAGCGTTTTTCATCTTCCTTCATAATGCGCACAGGCAAGGAGTGGAATTTCCTGCCTGCGTCTGTATTCCCGAAAGCATACAACCCAGCGATATTTAAAGCCCGAGTGAATAGGCTTCTTCTGGGCATCCTCGCTTCATCTTCGGCCTCTTCTTAGCATTATGGTTCTCGAATGTGGCCAAGAGTAAACCCATTAAATGTAAAAAAAAAACTCTGAAAACGAAACCACAGTGGCTCGGGTTTTCAGAGTTTGCGCTCTGATTCGTTCTAGTCGGACGACATTCGTTCCACTTTTTGAAATCCAAAATTAAGTTAAACGATATCGATGAATATCATCTGACTATTTGCTATTTTTTTCCATCTGGCCGGACGACTTCTTTTTGTGCAGTTTTAGCCGATTTTCACATTCGAGTTTCAAAACCGGTTTGGGTTTTAACAAATTGCAGGCGCAAATGCACTTTATCGTCTCCCTTAGTAAGAGCCTTATTTATAATATATCTACCACTATCTGATCCTTAAATCTAGAATAGATATTAAGATATTTCAAATGTAAGTATTTAATTTAATACAATAATTTATTTCAATAATAACTGAAAACGTAACACAATAAATAATAAAAAAAACTTGCTTACTATGCTTTTATCAACAGTTTCTGGAAGCTGGCTGGTACCTAGAGACTTTAATGCGAGAGATGACGATACAATAAAATGATAACGTAAAACATTTAAGAACAATAGAAAATGTATTCTAATTCCAATTGGAACTTACGGTGCTGCTGTTTAAAATCTGACAACATTTTCATGTGTTTTTATTTCCTTTTAAAGTTTTATGCTAAGTTGGTAGCAGTGGCGATGGGTAAAATTATTGCGAAGGTAAGCCGTTCTACAAAAATGTTACGAACTGCATAGTGGATCGGTGGGATGCGATTTCTTAAAGGTAAGCCGATGACCGTGACTTGTATGGACCCTTCGCCACTGATAGGTAGTCGTATCAATTTGAATCACCACTTGGACTAAAAATAAAAAGATGCAATCGCAGGAAATCCTAGTCACGTGACTGCTAACACTGCACAGCCGGCGGCGCTCCCAAAATAGGTTGTAGCGGCCAGCATGGTGTCTCACGTGTAAATAATTCCAGCGAGGTGAACCCGCAGTCGATACCACTATGTTATTCATGACCGCCGCGGCGGACGTTTAGTGGCCCAGAGTGGACATGACCACCCCCACTTTGTACCCAGAATAAATGTTAGGAATTTAAACCGGGCGTTAGGAATAATTCGCCGAGTGACCTTTAATGTTTTGTTGGCGATTCAAGTTCGTAAAAGCTTATCTAAAATTCATGTTTCAGGAGCTAATTGTTTTGTTTTGCGAATATGTGGAAAAATAATCTCTAGAAATTCCCTGCTCACTGCGTGGCTGCGTCACTGCAAAATTATGTTAGACGTCAACTTTTTTTGATTTCCTTCTTAGAGACTCATTCATGTAGGCTTAAATGTTACGAAAGTAAAGGCACGTCTGTTTAAGTGATTCGTGTTCGTATGTAAGTATTTATTAATGAAAATGTGAAGGCGTGTCCACATGAAACATGCCAGGCCATGGTCAGAGTACGTCACCCGCGCCAGTCTTGACCAAGTGATGGGACGACGTGCTCACATCATTTATCAGTTTTAAAAATACATCATATGCTTAACCAATTAAAACCTATATTTACTTCAAAAGCAGTTTCGGTAGTGTCATTTAAATTCATTCGAGTTTTCCAATTTCATGTTAGGTTGCAGTGTTCATTTTCGAGATCTCAAATTTCTAAAAACTCAGCTGTATAGATTCTCATAGCACAAAAGTAATATTTTCAGTAGTAGTTCGGAGTTGAAACGGTGCAGTGGGCGGCGGTTGATTTCGGGTGTGTTGTATATATCGATTTAAAAGTCAATAGTGGCACAAAAGTGAATAAGTAGTGAATGTAGAAAGTGCGTGATGTGCATTTGTTTCCTTTGCCTCAGTGACGTTCAGTGTCTGGTATTCACTTCAAATTGGATTCAACCGCCCATCATGAGGTAATGATTGTTTACGGGATGTTGTTTGTTTGTACAGGAGAATTAAAAATTGCTTAGGTCGTCTTGCTTGACCAATAGAGATAGTAGCTATTTTAACGCTTTCAATCAGTTCTAAAGTAGATACATTATTTATTATTAAGGTGGCACCCTAAGCAAAAGTGGCGCCGTGGTGAATTTTATTTTATATTATAATTCTAATACACAATTTTAATAATGTTTCACGTGGAATTTTTAGAGCCCACAGTATTTTAAATAAAAACCTCTGAGGGCGCCACTTTCGGTCATAGTATGTAGCCACAATATTAGTATTCTGTGCAAGTTTTAAAATATATAACATTTGCGTTGAAATTCCTAATAACATCGTTAAAAGAAAACCGAAGGAAAAATGTTCGACTATCAGACAGGTAATAACCTAACCTCTTTCGATATCGGTTGGGGGTAACGTCAAACTTTTTCAATACCTACCGTACGAGAGTTTCTATTAGCGTCGAAGCTCAAGGGAAGTGGTTAATCATTCCTCAAAGTGTACTGAAAGTTGGTCGTTAGCTGTCAGTTCAGGCACCGGGCTCTACCTCATGAACGATCACCACAAGAACACACTTGTTGATCGGTAGACACATGTTAGGACAGACGTAAACATTACGTCTGTTGGTCCATCTGAACAAGGATTCTTAAACTAGTTCTCTTGTTTTAGTTGTGCGATAGGTCATTACGTACGAAGTTATTACAAACAAATGTTTAAAAACTGGCACATGGTTGAAATAACATGTCATTTCCAACTGTTACATTGGTCAAATGCTCTAAGGTTACATCACTCATATATCAAATTTGGTACGTTTAGGTTGCATTCGAGCAGTTTTTTTAATTCTAAAAACTCCACCCGACTTCATTAGACGTTTTTTATTAAAATTGATATGCGTATTGGTGATTTAAATATTAGTTATTGCTTTTTAGTGCTTTTTAATTTTGAAACTGTTTTTGTTTTTATTTTTAGGTTTTTGAAGGCGGTTTTTTTTTTAAAAACTTTTTTATTTTTAACTTTTTTGTGGTAAGAAAGCGTGTAATATTCTTTAACTTTATATGTTTTCAAAATGCCCATAAGTCAATTTCCGTTGTGCCTTCTTAGTCCAAGTCTAGTCCAGTACGTAGCAAACAGATCATAGCTCGGTTTGTTTTGGATTTTATTTCCAATATCTCAATCACAATACATATCCTATTTGAGTTTCCCTTGGATGTCTTCGAGGTCGAAGGTTTAATGTCAATAAAATTAAAAGAACTACACTTAAGGTATCCCTTTTCCAACAAAAAAATATCAGCTAATTCGGTTCATAAATAACAAAGTCGTCAAGGTAGTTAATGCAAAATCATAGTATTTTCAGGATTACTTGAAAACTACTGAACCGATCTGAAAAAAAATTAAATGGAAAAATTTCGCAAGCAAATTCATTCAAACAAAGAAAGAATCATCAAAATCGCTCTATAAATAACGAAGATATGCGCGAACAACGATAAAAGAAGTCGTCAAGATAGTTAATACAAAATCTTAGTATTTTCTGGATTACTTGAAAACTACTGAACCGATCTGAAAAAAATTAAATGGGACCATCTCGCAAAAAAATTCAATCAAACAAAAAAAGAATCATCAAAACCTATCCATAAATGACGAAGATATGCGCGAACAACGATAAAAAAATACATACAATTGAATTGAGAACCTCCTCCTTTTTTTGAAGTCGGTTAAAAACTCGATTTCTCTTAAACAAAGAATTTCATTGAATAGCATTTTTCTATAATGCAACGTAGTCATTAAATGCAGAATTTAATTACGACTGTACCTGTCTTGAAGCTATGGATAGAGCATCATAAGACGGATAAACCTGATGCAGCAGTAGGGGAAGTGGGGTGAGAGGGGGGAGGGCGAGGTCTGTTCCCTTTGAGATGCTAAACGGCCACCCGAAGAACAATGTTCGTTCAATGGAGGGCCTCTTGTTTTATTGCTTATGAACGCCGCTTCGAGGGCAATATTGAGGAAAACAATTCTTTAGACTTTGACATTTAAATTGCATTCCTTTAAAAATACTAATTCTCTATCGCATGTCTTGTTTTGTATTCGTTTGTTTTTTAATTAAACTAGAAGTCTTTTTGATTTTAATTATTCATTTATGAGACAAAAATAAATTGACTTTTTCAAAAATGATATTTTGTTGCATAGGAATGCGTAGAATTCATTAATCAATGTAGAGACGGTTTCCTTATTCATGCGTCTGGTAAAAGGATTGCATGAAATTTTCGTTGGAAATCTTATGAACAGTGCTTTTCACATTTTCATTTGATAATTTGGGTAGTTTTTAGGGTTCCGTAGCCTAAACCCTTATAGATTCGTCATGTCTGTTTGTCCGTCTGTCCGTCCATATGTCACAGCCACTTTATTCCGAAAGTATTAAGATTACATACACAGTTGAAACTTGGTAGGTAGATATATTCTATTAACCGCTTAACGATTTTAACACAAAAATAAAAATTTAAAATATTGAGGGGGGCTCCCCATACATGGAACTGATACAGAAATTTTTTTTTTCTTCGAACCAATACGTGCGGTGTGTCTATAGATAGGTCTTTAAAAATGATATTGAGGTTTTTAAGACAATTTTTCCCAAAGTCAACCGTTTGAAAGATATACACCACCAAAGTGGTAAAATGTGTGTCCCTATAACTTTTTAAATAAGAGATTGAAAAATTAAAAAAAATATATGCAGTAGATCTTAATAAACACTTTCAACGAAAATTGGTTAGAACGACATATATTTTGTAGTTTTTGAGATATAACACATTTTCCAAAACCGCAAATATAACATTGTCATTCATACCAACACTGTGAAAAACAAAGTTATTTTTGCAAACGAAAAATGATAGTGAAATGAAATATGGTATGGTTGGTATAAGTTAATTACGGAACCCTTCGGCGCGTGGCGCGACACGCACTTGGCCGGTTTTTTTTCTCAGAAACCAGTGGTTGACACATATTAATTAGAGGGAAGTGAAACTCTGTACGAAATAAGATATGAAGAAAAAGTCATTAACAAACATAGACTTATTATATTACTTAACAAAGCTTATTTCCAATTCTTTTCGGAACTTCAAATCGAAGAAAACGTATCTAAGCTTAGTAGCGCCAGCAATGGAAATAAATGGCTTAGATTAAAAGTTTTGATAATTTTGCGAAAACAAAAGACTAAAATGTATTTTCTAAATATAGTTTCAAGAACTTAAACTTAAGCAATAAGTTGTGCATCTCAGTAGTGCCAAAAGTGGCCACATTTAGCAATATCGAGATTCATAACTTATTACTTATATTTGAGGCCATGAAAAATTATTTAAAAATTGCACTTTATTCTTCTATTTGCGCAAAATAACCAAATCTTTTTATTGTAAGCCCTTGATAAAACATAAATGATTTCTTTCCATTGGTGGCGCTACTGAGCTCACTTGACGTTCAAAAGTTTCAGAGGGCCTTTAACAAAAAAGCATCGCGATAAGCGTACAATGTTCATCCCACTCCGTGGCACTACTGACTCACGAATAATTAAAGTGATTGCGTCCGACTATCGTGATTCTTTTTTGTAATAGGCCCTCGGCACACCCCGGGCACTCCATACAAGCGGTTAACTACCTATTAAACAGACGCTTCACAGTGACGTTTTTTCACACGCGCAACTGTGTGCGAGCTATTGAATGAGCACACGGATCGGCACACGGAACTCGCGCGGTGGGCGCCGCGGTGGGGTGAGGTAATTGATTGTGGGGCGGGGCGGAGAGTTTTCTTTCTGTACGGTAGTACTTATATCTATTCTGTGCCCTCGGATTTAGATTGTAAATGATTTTTTAACACACTTGCTCGTAAAGCTGATGTAATTCCACCGGTTTTAAATATGTAAAGCGGGTCATAAAAAACGCGTGTGTTACCAAAGCAAATAGTTAAGTTATAGTCCATACAAATTCCAAAACAGTATCACATGAGTAAAAAAACGTAAACTGAACAGAGTCCAAGCTGCCTACAAACGGTCCGCTGTAGCTTCACTCATACATAGCGCGGCGATGTGTGCGTGACATCTCACCGACAGTGTAACAGGCACGCCGCCGTAAAAACTGGTTTGCACCGGCTCAGTTGCGGTATAACCGACAGGGCCGCTAAGTGCTATACCACGTTCAATTTTTTCTTAGAGAATACACTAATGTGAACAATGACAGTTTGATTTGTCAAATTACTGACTCGAAGAAAAAATACGAGTCGTGACAACGATTTTATTGAAAAATTTATTATTAGATTCTACAATTTTTCAGTGTGTAAAATAAAACGAATTTTATATACATTAGTGTTTAATAAATTAAATATGCCCAACTCCTGCACCGTGTGTGTATGAATAATTCGGGGAAAAAAGGATATTTCTTTTTTTTCGTACGGAAAAATCCAAGTGCAGTAAGTATTCATTTTCGTTCGTTTCGTTCAAATACACATTTTATTATGGACTTGCCTTATTTTAATTTTTTCCCTACTACCTATTTTTAACTTGCGACAGGTGTCAACCCTTTGAAAATCGGTATAAGTTGTGAGAGCTTGTACTCTGTTCCGTTTATCTACTCATGTGACAGTATTATTTGCCATTTAAAATATGGAACTGATCGCCGCCGCACGACTCCAGCTAGTGAGCAGCGCGCTGTTGCTATTCAAATTTCGAACTAATCGCCGCGCGGCGCCAGTCAGTAGACAGTGTGCATTCACAGATTGAGTTTATTTAAAATAAAAATAAAACAGTTTATTCGGTAATTTAAAAACTTGGCTGCATGCTCTAGCGTCTTTGCCAACATTTTCACGCAGCCACGGCAGAAAATAATCCTCGCGCCATTTTTTCTCAAATTTTCTTTTCTTTGTACTTGTATTGTGAATATCTAAAATTGACAACTTTCAATAATGAAGATGAGCAATATATTACTTCAACTCCACCGGATATACTAACAGAAGCGCGAACCGCATGCTGTCGCATGCGGTTCGCGTCGTCGGCTTGCTGCCGTCAATATCCAATGGACAAATACATAACCACGTATGAAAATTTCTTGAAGTGGAAAAACATGAAAAATGCCAAGTCATTTTCCGAAAATGTAGTTTTGGCGTATCATGAGGGTACTTTTCAGCATATTCTATGCTGAAAAGTACCCTCAAGATGAAAAATGTTGTCGATATTAATTTATATACAAATCTCATTGCATTTTTAAAGAGACGCTCTGATGGTTTTTTTTCTGTTTCCTCGCAAATGTGTTAAAAAACGTCGTACGATATACGTGCGTATTGGTTATAACGCACTAATATCGTAATGTACTAAAAGTTTGAGTTTAAAGAATGTATGTTGTTCGCAGGCAATATACCGTGGTGGCGAGCGCGAACGGGAGCGGCCGTACTCGTCGGGGGGCGCGCCGCCGCCGCCGAGCGAGCCCGCGATGCGCACTGTCACCATGAGCCGGGACCCCGCCGACTCGCACGGGTTCGGCATCTGTGTCAAGGGTGGCAAGGAAGCAGGTGAGCTTCACTGAACTATCATCCCATGACCACGGCCTTCTAGAAAGGTGCCGGCCTACACGTACCGAGAGGGCTTAAGCCAATTGCCACTATCAAATTGGTGAATCATAATAGAATATGTAGCTTTGTATCATTAGATTGCCACCATTTTAAAAGTTCTCTGCGTACTGCCTACTAAAGCGCGGTGGGGTACATCCACTCCTAAAAAGTATCCTCCCGTTGAATGACACACAATCCCCAACAACTGTTTGAAATTGTTGGAACTACATCCACTGGAACTAATGAGAATGATTCAATATTTGAAAGGTTAATCTATTTTTTTACTACTTATTTATTAGGTAGAACCAAGGACTGATATTCGTTTTTTTTCATTGAAGTGAGGATACACACGGCTAGGATAAGCCGTTAATTTACTTCTATGATTTTGACATATTTGCATGATCATTCCTTTTTTCTTGAGATTGAGGTTTTTTTTGGTTGTCTAGGCGTGGGAGTGTATATATCAAGGGTGGAAGAGGGCTCGGTGGCGGAACGAGCGGGGCTGCGCCCCGGGGACTCCATCCTGCAGGTCAATGGGACGCCCTTCTCCGGAATATCGCATGAAGATGCATTAAAGGTACGTCCATAATTAAAGATAGAGATTAGTTTTAAATGTGTTAATTTCCACAGAATAAATAATAGAGAATATCTCCCTTTGATATTTCGAATAAAACTATGTTCCAGGACTTCAGGAGTTGTGTTTAGAACACATTGGTGAAGAAAATATTTTTGTTTTTTTAAGAATGTTTTTGTTATCGTGGTCGATTCTTTCGGCTTTTAACCTAAACAACCCAAAACGCAAAAAAAACTAAAGAAATCGCTCGCTTTTACCGCACACTCCCGCGCGCCACACCCACACCACAAGTTTCAGCTGACTCAGCTGTTATCAGCGATTTAAAAAATAAAAATAAAATTCGTAATAAATCTTCGCTAATGTGTTCTACACACTTGGCTTGACCACCCTCTGAAATCCTGCCTTATAATTTTATTTCACATTATATTTAAAGACAGTTAAGAATTTGAGTTAAATAAGAGCTCAATCGCGTCATTCTTGAATGTAATCGACCAAAATCCACATTGTTTTCTAATTACTGTGGAAAGTAAAATACGGAAGTGTAAGTAGGACTAGTTAATAAAATAAAAATAAAATAGGTTTGAAACGCTAGTCGCTAGCAACCTGTATTCCCGTCCCCATGATTTTGTCCCCATAATGGGGACAACGGAACGTCATAAATCGTCATTTCCGTGCCGTTGTCCCCATGCAAGCTGTTCATTACTCGCGAAGTTATTTTATGACGTAAGTAATTTTACTTGCATTGCAAACTTGCATACTTGCATGCATTTTTTTGCTTTTACCCAAATAAACAAGAAGTAAACGCGAGAAGAGGGTGCATAAAATATGATACAGCTTCCACACTGCACGGGCGCAGGAAGTTAAAATCCGGCCAAGTCTAATTTCTGAAATAAATGAGGTAATCCAAGGTAATGATGATTGGCCGAGACTGGCGACAGCCCTGGCCAACCTGTTGCGGCTGGCAGCCCTCAGCGGCGGCCTCGCCAAATGGGCCTAGTGTGGGTGCCAAACGGCCTACACGCTCCTGAGGCCGCTCTTTTATGTGGTGACGAGTGGCCATATTTCATTTAAGTTCACTTTGTTGCAGTTTCAGCAAATAATAACTTCGATTCTCTAATGCTGTGCATGGGCGTAGCGAGGGGGGGGGGGGGGGGGAGGATTTGGGGATAAAAACATAATTTAGTAAAATCCTTTTTTGTATATGTGTTTAGGGCTCATGCATGTTTGTGGGTATGTGAGTTTCTTTATTCCACTATAACTTCTAAATGCCTTAACTAATTTGGATGTTATGGGGTATCGTTAGAATCCTTACATTATCCCGAGAGACACTGGTTATATTTAAAAAAAAAAACAATATGGCGACTCTACGACGCCACTTTCAAAAGTGATTTTTTTTTTTTTTCTGCCATTACCTACAATATAGGCATCAAATGAAAGGCCTTGATGAGCACATTCCAACTACTATATAATTTGCCACTAAAATGTGTGAAATAAATATAAATAAATTAAAAAAAATATTAAAAACACGACTGTCCTACCAAAAACGAACAAACAAGTTAAATATATAGGTTTGCCAACTATACTGTTAAAAACAGTATTATACTGTTTAACAAGTGTCATTGCTGTCTAGGGACCTCTTTGATCAAAAATTGTCCCATAAAACGTTCCCCCAACTGCAATGACACTTGTTATTTAACTTTTTAGTTCGTTTTTGGCAGGTCAGTCGTGTTTTTAATATTTTTTTAATTTATTTATATTTTTAACATACCGATCGACCCCTTCAAAAACACCTGGCCCTGTGTTCTGGGCCAAACTGGGCTGGCTACGCCTATAATGCTGTGGCTACCAGTGGCTATACACTACAATATAACGCTAATGGACAATATACGTAGTAGTACAATGTACATTAAAGTTCATTAGCTCAATAATTATTGGCGTTAAGGAATAGGTACTGTGACTCTAGCCTAACATTAGTTTCATGCAAAACATTTTTGGACAAAACTACTCTGCGTCTGTCTGGAGTTTGCTTCTGAATGTTATGGAACAGGTGCTTAAATCAGTATTCATGAGCTGGGAGTTGCAAGATAACCTCAATAATAAGTTTTGCCACCCTGACACCCGGGAAATCTTTACTATGTGTGTACGCCTAAGTTGGTTTAGCGTTTAGTGACTAATATAGCCGATGTAGTAGCATCTAGTCTCGGAAGAAGAGAATGACAGTGTGATCGACATTATATATTTTTATGCACTAATATAAGTTATATTTTGAATAAAATTTAGGTTCTATTCAAAGCATAGTATTAAAAGCTATGCATAGTTTGAATTTAAATAGTGTCTTCCTTTTGTTTTGCATTCTGAAATGTAGGTATCAAATTTTTCTAAAGTTTTTTTTACGAAAATAAAATCCTCCAATTCAGTACCTAGCTAGCTTATTGCATTTTAAAAGATCTGTTGCGAGCATCCGCTCAATTCCACTCCCTCAACAATTAAAATGTGCTATAAGTCACTTTCGTATATAATGAAACTGATGAAAGTCACAACAGTGCAAATATTTCAAATAAAGCCTCCCTAACGAAAACGTTTATTAAACAGTAGGCTCTCGTATCGTGTACGATATTGGTCTATATCCGAAAATAGCCTGCCCGCTCCCTCCATCCGGCATCAAATACGAGGAGTAGGTATGGTAATGTTTTATAAGCAGACTTATTTAATCCTAATTGCGATCCTAAAATCTCAAATTTGAAAACAGTAGTTATTTATTTCCTCTAAAACAGCGCTACTTGTACTAAAAATTGGCTAGGGTTTTGTTTACACTGATCTCAATGTAGAATATATCTTACATGCATTCTAAATTAGAGAAAAGTGTTCCAATAAAAGCTACCTAATAAAAACGTGTTAAAAATCAATGCCTTTCATAGTCTCATGAATCATTTCAGAAATTAGACGCGCTTGTCGATAATTTTTTTTAATTTTGGATTATCGAGTTTAATACTTACGTTACGTCTGGTATTTATTGGATTTCCTGCGGCTTCGGCCATATTGCAGTTAGTGTCACGTGCTATACTGAAATTGACAACCGGAGGTAGCAGAGCGACGGGTTCTATTTCCGACAACCTACATACGGCGAACTGCTGGTATCGATCCAGTTACACAAAGCAACTTTTGCACCAGATTTTTTTGTTTTGAACGTTTTAACGCGACAGCTACCTACAAGTGTATTGATCACAGTTTGTCCAGTATCAGTTTTGTATTGCAAAGCTTTTGCCATTTCTCTTGAACACTCAATAATAATGCATAGTCTCTAAACTTGAAATCAACCATAGGAAATAAAACTTTATTGGAAAACTAACTCATAATATTTATTTAAGGTGGATACCCTGAGCGAAAGTGGCGCCGCGGTGAATTTTATTTAATATTATAATTCTAATACACAATTTAAATAATGTTTATCGCGGAGATTTTAGGGCCTACAGTCTAGTATTTTTAGACGGTATCGTTACATTCTCTAGTAGTCACTGCTAGAAGTAGATAGAAAAACTGCTAAAAGTGGCCGTTTTTGACACATTTGCTATCTACTTCTACGAATGACTACGAGGACATGTAGTGATACCTTCTAAAAAGACTAGACCATGGGCCCTAAAATCTCCACGATAAACATTATTAAAATCTTTTTCTGTTAATAACTAATTAAATAAAAACCTCTGAGGGCGCCACCTTTGGTCATACAACCGCCTTAAATATAATTACTAATTCTGTGAGATCTAATTAGTAGATAACAGCCCGGGCTATTGTATAAGTTTAAACTTTAATAGGCATGTTGACTATTTTTTTATTTTATGTTACATAAATTACCTCTTAAAAAAAGAAACATTTGTATAAGAATTATTATATGAGCATGAAAACTGCCCGAGATATCACAGTTTGAAATGCACAAAATTGGACTCACCCGAAAACGCTCCATACTAACGGCTACCAAGTTATGACGTCACGCCTTCCTACGTTCTATGCAATGCGTAGGAAATTTGTTCGGCAGCTATATAAAATATTGTGTTTATCAAAATGGTTTCTTTGACAAATTTGCTATAAATTTTACGGACTAATTAATGTATTATTTATTTTAACAAATTTTATACTTTTTAAATGGACTTGTCCACCCAACTTTGAAGGGTCATAAAACAAATAATACGCAATAATATAAAACCAAGAGGTATACAAGCTACTCCAAAAGTTTGATATGTTTACGATTTTTATTAGTATTTCGTTATTTTATTCATAAGTCAACATCCCAATTCGAATGGTTCACTATCGAAGTTATCGGGGCAACTTTATTTCTCTTTTCTTAAAAGAACTTTAATTCATATTTTCTTCAAAAAATATCATTTTAAATTAAGTATTCTACACTTAGTAAGTAGAATTGTCCACCAGAAGTTGCTAAGGAGCTTGGATTAGCAACACAACAATAAAACCTTGACTGCACGCCATCGCTAGCATGTACCTATGCCAGTCAAGTTTATAAATTTTCTGAAACTCACTCAGTTTTTGAGTTAAGTCTTTTATCCTTAGTTGTTTTATTTGGTGAACAATATTCACCCAACTCTTTATACATTCAAATCGTTCAAATCAGTTTTAAAATACAACAAATGTTTTTTTACAATTGCTTATTATTAATGTTAATTTGATTTAATAAGGCAACATATTTTTAAATAACGATTTAAGTTAAAAAGACGTATAACAACTGTCAATAGTTGTTTACTAAATATAAGTATGTCAGAATAAACTTCGCTGTACCGGCTCGTGTCGTGACGTCGCGTCGTCGTGCCGCCCGTCGCTGGTTGCCGCCCTTCCGGTTCGTGTTTGCAGGGTTTAATGACAGTTTACTGACATTAGTACCTATAACCAACCAATGTTTACCCACTAAAAATTATTTATAGTTTCCGTTGAAAACAAATGAAATATTTTTTGGTAAAAATATGAGAGGCATTGTTTATTTCGGTGATTACCCGAAAGAGTAACCTTTAAAGCTACAATAGGCTGATTTATTAAAGAATACGTCACCATCGTTTAATGACGCTGGTTAAAACCGAGAATTTCTGATCAGTTTATGTTACTGTACGAGTACAATATGCAGTCTTGAAGATATATTTATCAGAAAACGAACTATATCTAGTTGTAGGGATTAAGTTGTGAGATGATATTCAGTTGAAAGCAATGTACCTTTAATATTATTTTGGTAGAGAAGTACAATAACAGTCTTAATTAGAGCAACGCGGCTTCCGTCCGGAAGAAGACGTTGCTCTAAAGGTGCTTCTAAACGGGCCATATTTTTCGGCAATTTGTGGCTGCATCATTGGCAATTAATTTCTCGGCCATTACAGAAATGTTTTTGGGCAATCAATGGCTGGAAAACTAATGGCTCGGCTATTGGTTGCCGGTTGCCGGCAACCTATCAAAACAATGTCGACCATATGTGGCCATACCAAACATGTTTGGCGATATGGCCGGTATATTACGGCAATATTACATAGTGTGTTTGGTATTGCTGAAAATGTGGCCGGCCATTGTGTTGCAGCCACATATTGCCGGGAAATGTTGCCCGTTTAGGAGCACCTAAAAATAACAGTAAACGAATAGAGTATTTTTATAGATAATATTTTTTGACGTCTACATGAATACAAAAATATAACGCAAGGAGTTGGCGCTTGTTCCAAAAGTTTCTATCTATTATTTCCCTCAAGGAAAAGCACAAAGTTTGGATTAGTCTATGAATTACTCTTCCTTATTTGCAGACTTTGTGTACCCGAATTAATTTCGTTCCTTCCATTGTTACTCTTTTTTGTTGTAACTAATACTACCTATGTATAGCGTCTTTTTGTTAAAAACTACTACCTATTCACCTTGAGAATAGATCGAGGGGAAACTTAATCTCTGTTGGCAAATGTTTCTGAATTTACCTTTAGTATAATAATGAAAACGGTACCTACCTATTATATAATTATGTAAAAGAATGTTATAATAACACTTAAAACAGTATGGTATTAATTTTTAGGCTTTGATAATTTATATCTAATCATAATCATAAATGAATCAGTAGGTAGTTAGGTAGGTACACATTTGAAAGCGTTAACAGACACTAATTTCATTATTATAATTCGAAATAAAAATACTTATAATAAAATGATCAAATTGGATAAGTACCTATTAAAAATATCGTAAGTACAAAAGCGAAGATAATATTTTTCATTTGTAGAGTTTTAAATTAATTATGGAAATCTATAATATATTAAACCTTTAACTTTTAAACGTACAGACTATCGTGTTTATGTTTTGCAATAATTTTATAATATACTGATGATATTACGGTGGGGGTGAATGCATTACGCGAACCGCAAAAGTATAAATTATTACAAAATATTCACCATGGTACTCTGAAACTACGTAATGCCATGCAATCAAAACTTTAAAGTATACCTACTTTATTGCAACGTATGTGCTTCTTCTAGTTTAGTTGGGGTCTGACTATCGCATTAGTTTCGCAGCGTCTCGGACGCTTCCTTCCGCGCGATACGGCCTGATTTACTGCCTCCCTCTGACATTTAGTGCTCACTTTTTGCTTACGTTGAATGGGACGAAAATAGATCGTCTTCTTGCTTAGGACTATAGTACTATATTATGTACATATATGTGCTTAGGATTACGTGTACTGTATTATGGAGCCTTGCTTTTGTAATGTGTATGAGAAGATCCAATTCAAAATAGCCACTGACATGAAAAAATTTTTTCTTATTTAACTGGACTGGCTGTCTGTATGATTTGACAGCTAAGTTTTTGTGCCTATTTGAAACGCCACTAGCGTGCGTCTAAAGAACTAATTTTGACGTACAATATGAAAAGGGTTGCCGTGATGGTCTCTCCAGACTTCAAACTTTAGTACCATGTCCCTCACGCTATGCTCACGCTACGTCCTACAGCGCCAAAATGGCGGAAATCAAATAGGCACAAAAACAGTTTGACATAAGCCTGTCCAGTGTAAATATATGCAGGTCAGTGAAAATAGCTCTACGTACTGTGTCGTAACTTTTATTTTTATGTTGGTCTTTAAGATGAATGAGATTCTACCTACATTAACAAATGCATACTTGTCGCTAAATAAAAGTATTTTATGGTTACCATGAATAAAAGTCCCTATCATAATTATCGAAAGTTCCAAAACGCATAGTTTACTATCATCCGGAATGCAAAATATTTTTATGTTTCGTGTTTCCTGTATAAAGTATGAATATTTATTATTACTATACTTTATTCTTTAGGTATAGATTCTCGATTTTAATAAAGTATTCTTAGTATGAAACTACATGTCATTAGATTAGGTAGGTAGATATTACATTATCTTTTAAATTATAATGCGCACGGTATCTACGTACTACATGAGCTAGAAGCTGAATAACTATTTTGCCAAAAACTTTTATGCATTCCGTAGCTCGTTGCATATCTTTGCAGCATAAATAAAATGCAAATATTATGTTTTGCACGTCACTGTGTGCGAACGGCTTTTCGTATAATGTTTCTGCATAAATTCAAATTTATCAACTATGCTAGTAAAGTTTTAGGATTGATATTTTTACGATTCGAATGCAGTCGCTACCAGTTTTACCTTTTTAGAGCTCCGTTCTCGAAGGGGAGCATTATTGCTGTCACTCATGTGTCCATCTGTCCGTCCGTCGTCTGTCACAAACAAGGTCACAAAGCACTAGCAGCTAAACGATTGAAGCTACAGTCTTCAAATTTGTACCAAACCTAAGTAAAGTATAAAAAAATATTTTAGAGGGGGTCTCCCATACAAATGAATGGGGGCGAGATTTTTTTTTTTACCCCAACGTGTGAGATATCTTTGTTTAGAACTTGTTACGTAAACAAAGACTGTATGTACATTTTGTTTCAAAAAATGTAGAAAACACAGACATGAGAAACCGCCAAAGTCAGCTTGCCGAAATTTTGTTCCGAACTATTTTTTATCTTCCCTTGACCTTTGATCAATGAATCAATGAATTTCGAATGAAAAGCTGTATTGAACTAGTTGCTTTATAATGTAATTTTGTTAGCAGATGCTGAAGTCGTGCCGGCAGCTGACGATGACGGTGCGGACGGCGGGAGCATTGGTAGGGCGTGCCTCATGCTCATGGATGGACCGTTATGGACGGCCCGCGTCGCCACCGCCGCTGCGCCCGCCGCGGTCCGCCAGCAAGGACCGCTCTGTGAGAAGGGTGAGATACCAATATTACTTGATTGATCACTAAGGCTTAGCGCAATAGTGCCGGCAGCTGACGATGACGGTGCGGACGGCGGGAGCATTGGTGGGGCGCGCCTCATCCTCCTGGATGGACTGGTATGGACGGCCCGCGTCGCCGCCGCCGCGGTCCGCCAGCAAGGACCTCTGTGAGGAGGGTGAGCTACCAACACTTGACTGATCGCTAAGGCTTAACGCAATAGTGCAAGCAGCTGTCGATGAGAATGTGAAGGCGGGGCGCTAGAGGGATGCGCTTCATGCTCATAGATGGACCGGTATGGTCCCCCATGTCGTGCCGCCATCGCTGTACCTACCAACTGCAGTTAGCCAGCAAAAACCGGTCCGTACGGAGAGTGAGCTACCAATTAACTCTAGTTAATTGGTAGCTCACTCTCCGTACTGACTCGTTACTCGTTTCGTGCAATAATGCCGGTAGCTGACGATACTAGTGTGGACGGCGTTGAGAAACTGGAGAGCACGCCTCATTCCTGGATGGACCCGTACCGGCGAACTGCGTTGCCATCAAAACGGTCCGCCAGCAAGAACCACTCCGTGAGGAATTAGTAATGTGAGATTTAATCAAAATCTATAAGTTTATTTTGGTGTTAAAAATTTTGTTTGTCACAAACAATAAAACCTTGCATAACAATACACACACCAACAAACAGCTGACAACATTTTCTACCACGGCCTGCTGCACAGTCGTAATGACTTTACGTCATCATACATTTTTATGCTCTAATTTCCCGGTCGTTAATATGGGACGCATAGCGGGCCAAGGGCGGGCGGCATGCTAATCGCTGTCCGTTGCCCACTAAACTCTGTCGTTAGCGGTTGTAATGAGTTTGGGTGGCCTACCATCGATCGTGACGTCACGCCGCGCAATAAACTTTATTGTGAATGAATTGCCCAGATGGTGGCAAAGTGATGTTTGGTTTTAATACTTACTTACTTTGTTTTTAAAATAAAACTTATTTTAAAGCAGCTATTTCAAATATCGCTTAAGGCGATTAGTGCCCTCACAGTGGCGCCCTCATTATATTAAATTTATTGCTCACTAAGTACATAATGTATCGAAAATTCACACGTATACCGATTGAAGTTAAGGTTCTATAGTTTATTTACAAACAATAAACTCTGTAAAATATAGTTCGTTGTACGTAGTAGGCAAAAGAGCAAAAAATGGCCACTTTTGGCACATTTGCGCAACTTTAAAGGCACTAATCGCCTTAATATCTGAGCTTTTGATATTTTTTGGTATTAGAAGTTATTTAAATAATGCAGGTAGATTTTAGCATCGCTTTCCAATTCTTATTATCCATTAAAATATAAATATTTATTTAGGTGGATCTATGCATCGAGCCCGGGCAGTCACTAGGCCTGATGATCCGAGGCGGGCTGGAGTACAACCTCGGCATCTACATCACTGGCGTGGACAAGGACTCCGTCGCAGATCGAGCTGGCCTGATGGTGAGTCATTCCGAAAAATATGGGTATGTGTTACAATGCCGAAGTAGAAAAGACCGAATTTTACAATACCTATGGACGAAATCCCGAAAATTAAAATCGAATGGTTGTTTGGCCGTACGTTTAAAATCACGAAAGGACATTTTACCTAAAATACTAAATCCTGAAGCTTAAAATACCGAAGGTTAATATACCTAAGTTCTATACCTCGAACTACTTAGTACCGAATTGGCTGTGGAGGTGTCTTTGGGCTTCGCCTGAAATGCTTTATAGTAAATTTAGCTGCCGAAAATTAGTCTAAACTTGTCTACTACTTACAAACCGTAGGTCACGACACAAAATAGGTGCAAGAAGCGTAGCGACGAGCATGTTAGGTTGACATGAACCCAGAAAAAAAACTATTTTAAACTCGATTGGTGGCTTTTGTCAAAATAATGTCAATTTTACAAGCAATTTTGAGTAAAACAAATTAACCGCAACGCCTACCTTCATAAATGTATGTATAGGTGAAGCAAGTTTCGACATTTAATCGTCGGGATTTTGACCTTTCGGGATTTTGAACTTTCGGTCATTTAATAATCGATCTTTCAAGTTTCGGTCTATCGGATATCGATATTTAGAATGTTCGGCATTTTGAAAATAGGTGTTTTATGTGTCGATATTTCGGTCGTATGTATTATGAATTGTCGGCATTGTAATGCATACCCGTAATCAGTGTACCCATTGTTGGAGATCCAAAAAAAACTTCTGGATGTTACAAAAATTATTCCGTATATTCCTTTTGTCGTCTGTCGCGTGGCCTCCGAAGCAGAAACAAACATGGAGTTAAAAGTAAATTTTCTCATCTCAAATTCCTCAGATTCCATAAAGATAACCCAATAAAAATGCACATAAGTACCTATTTTATTTTTACTTTACCTCAGTTCAGACTTATTCATACTTGTAATGTGACGCTTCAAATGTTATACAATATAGTATCGAGATAATTTGTGGTGCCTATAAATATTGCTGTAAAAGATTACGATTCCGGGCGACCTATAAAGTCGTAGCTCGTCTTTATACTGACGCTCCTAAATTATTACTGCTGTGCGTGAATATGAAAGTATTTCCCACGAGAATTGCTCGAGAATAGCTCCTTTTTTAGGGTTCCTTACCCAAAGGGTAAAAACGGGACCCTATTACTAAGACTCAGCTGTCCGTCTGTCTGTCTGTCTGTCTGTCACCAGGCTGTATCTCATGAACCGTGATAGCTAGAAAGTTGAAATTTTCACAGATGATGTATTTCTGTTGCCGCTATAACGACAAATACTAAAAATAGAATAAAATTAATATTTAAGGGGGGCTCCCATACAACAAACGTGTTTTTTTTTTTCGTTTTTTTGCTCGATATTAATAACGACAACAGGTAGACAGTTGAAATTTTCACAGATGATGTATTTTTGTTGCCGCTATAACAAAAAATACTAAAAACAGAATAAAATTAATATTTATGGGGGGCTACCATACAACAAACTTATTTTTTTGCCGTTTTTTGGTACGGAACCCTTCGTGCGCGAGTCCGACTCGCACTTGGCCGGTTTTTTCATTCAATCGTAGTCTCTTTTGCCTTTGAAAATGGCATTAGATATCTTTAAATATGCAAATAATAACATTCTCCTTGCGTGACTGATGTCTTTTCACAAATACAAATAAATCTTAACATACTTACTTTATAGTTTCAAAATTGACACACAAGTGAAATTCTAATCTAAAGTCCTAGGCTATGATTTTTAATAAATAACGGTTTCAACATGATTACACAAGTAGCCAAAACTTTACCACCTATCTAATTCTATAGGCACAAAACTTAACGGGAGTAATATCCATTAAAATAACTCACATTCACATTCATTTGACCCTTCTCAAACGAAGTACTGTAAATTACACTTGAATAGAGGGTCGCCATTTATAAGGAGTACAAAATGTCTATTATATAATATAGCTACTAGGAAGAGATTTTGTTGTAACATCCGATTACATAAAGGTCAGACCGCGGGTTACGGGACTCCGTCGCTGTGTATTGTATCATAGTGGTCTGCGTGCGAGCCCAATATCGAAGGAAAACTGCAAATCCATTTACAGGATAGCTGTTTGGCACACGTATACTTGAGGCCATACCAATATTTTTCATAAAAATAAATATAAAAAACTCCCTTAACAGAAGAGTTTCGACGTCATATTTTTTTTGTATGGGAAAAAACAGTTTTAACACCTGTCGTGTGTGGTATCCAATTAAAAGGCTTTCTGAGCCGATTCTAAAAATATATCAATCACATCATTACGTCTTCAACTACACGTTTTAAATTAAACCAAAATGAATTTTCAAAACATACCAGTTTTGGATTCCTCCAGATACGATATGTGCGGTTAAATTATTTTTCGTAAAATATACCTCAAACGATACGTAATATGCTTATTTCTCATTATCTAACCTCAAGAAAGCAATTTTGAAAATATTTTCATACTTATATTTTTAAAATTGGCTTAGAAAGCTCTTACATTTTCATACCACACACGATAGGTTTTAGAACAAAAAAAAATGTTACCAATAGGCACAAAAAAATTACGTTCGTAGCTCTTGTTTTAAAAAAAAAACTGTGGATGAAAAATATTGTTTTGCCTCAAGTATACGTGGACCGGAAATCCTGTACATATCGACTTGCAGTATTTTTTTGCATACATCTAGTGTACACACCAAAAAATATTCTCTTGTCATTGGTTAGGTACCTAAGTTTAGTTACCAAAGTAGACGAACAGGGGCCGTACCGGCTAACAAATCGAGCTTCGAAAAGTCTGCCGAGATTCAAATAAAAAAAAAAAAATTGAGGTAAGGAATTTCGTAATGTATTATTTGTTGAAGTTATCACTTTGAAAACCGGGGAGCGGGCGGAGAGAGTTATCCGAAAATATTTACTATTGAGCTTACGAATATTTTTCGAATAGGAAAACTTTTTTAGTTATCATGCCTAGATAAATTGATGCTCATGATTGATGCATGCTCATTACTGAAGTAAATATGTAATTTTTCTGGTCAGCAAAAAATCTTTTCTGACTAAAATGATATGCTATACTTACAAACAAGATAGCCCTACAAGCTTAGATAAAGCGTGCCTGGAAATGTGCCAGCTATCTGTCGCAGGCAGCTCTTAATTTAATCCCCTACTCTGTCAGTTCTTTACCCTTTTCTTATATTATTTAATATTAAATTTATTTTCCTTTATTAAATCATAAAATAAATTCAGGCAACTTTTTTTTCACTGACCTTTATGCTACGGAAATAAACTGTGGAAAAACTAATTTATCAAATAACTATAACATTGTAAGAGTCAGTGATTGATGACCAAACTCGCTCTTGTTATGTAAACTTTAAAGTTAAACAAACAGCAATTTTATGAAAATATCAATTCCATCAATTTTATCGCTCGGCCCAAAAAACATTGATATAGAGAGAAGCAAACACTATTGTACGTTTTTATGTTTTTATTGCGTTAGGTATTTATTATACTATATTAGGATTATTTGTTTGTATTATTTGTTAATTAAGAAAGAGATATTGAACAGCTTTAAGTCTTTAAAACGAATGTAAAAAAATATTACTAGAAAAAGCATATTATACAATTAGTGAATTCATATTTGATAGACAAATAATTGTAAATGATTAGAATTGAAATATATTTTTTTGTTATCGTAATTATCTTTGTACTTCTTTATATTTTTGATATTAATTTAAAAATTTATTAATTTTAATTTTGTATGTACCTACTTATAAAACTTCAGACATTATCATTTTAAATTTTCTATGTTATGTCATCAATTTGTATTTGTTAATATTTTGTATGTAATCTTTAAATTGACACTATATTTTCGCATGCATATTTATGCTGATATAGCCGTTTTTATGACATTATTGACTGTTAACTTATTAAACCTATATCTGCGAATAAATGTATCGAATTGAATTGAAATGGTTATTAAGTAATTTAACATTAGCTTCCGCCCGCGACTTCGTCCGCGTGAACATTCGGAAAATCCCTACGGAACCTTTGCTCGGGATAAAAAAGTACCCTATATTTTAATACTATCTGTGTGTAAAATTTCATCTAAATCTGTTTAGCCGTTTTGCCTGATTGAGGAACAAACATCCAAACCCAATGTGGTAAGTAGGATAGTAGGATACTCAAGTCATTTAATATTTTGACAAATTATTATCAAATCGTCTACTAGTGTAATAAATACCTAATATTAAAATAAAATCCAAGTATAGTATTTGTTTCACACTGTTCCTGTTTTTTAGGCCGAGAAACAAAATAACTTTCATGGAATTAATATTTTCATAAAATAGTTGTTTGTATAATTTTATACATTCTTTGAAATGTTTTAAAATTGTAAATTAATAACGAAATAGCAAGCAGTATTAACACAAATAATGTGCATTAACATTTTAATTATATGCTAGCAAATTACTTTGGTGGCAAGAACGGAGGCAAATTTGCCGGAAAAGCTGCAAGTAACTTGACGATGCAACTGCCTTGTGCCGCCGCAAATTGCCACTTTGCTCTTTAAACTTCCTATAGGACCTATAGCAATAACCTTCTTCTAACACTGACTTGGAAATTAAATTTTACATCAGTTCTTTGGAGACTTTTAATTTCAAAGCTTTGTATCGCCATTATAATTAATTATCATAGAGGTTACCCAGTGTAGCTTTAATGGATATTTGTTATTGTAGTGTTAGTGTTATTTTAGTAATATTTACAGTTATATATATAACTGTAAATATTAGAAATTGTATCTGTTCAGCAGTGGCGATGGGTGAAATTATGGCGAAGGTAAGCCGTTCTACAAAAATGTTGTGATCTGCATAGTAGATCGGTGGGGCGGGATTTCTAAAAGGTAAGCCGATGGGAATCGGCTTGTATGGACCCCTCGCCACTGCTGTTCAGTATGTTGTTTAAAATATTAACACCTTTCGCATTAATTTTCTTTGGTAGATTTTTTAAAGATAATTACTTTTGTGGCAATACAATAACACTAAATATTACAAGGGAAATACGTAATTGAATTTAGGTATACTCTACATTTATGGAACAATTCATAAAATATGATACATTGGTTTGCTAGTTTTTTCGTTCTATGTCTATGGATCAAGGTAGTGTGAAATTAGAGACGTGTGTGATGTAATTTTGCAAGCAAATGGCTTTCCTGTCCAACATTCAGTGATTTTCAGTGGCAAATGGCAATGCTAAAAATATAAATAAATAATCCCGAATGCAAACCAGAGTACCGCTGCAATCATAATATCAATGTCAGAGCTTTTAAATTCATACCGTACACGGAAACTTTAACACTAAGAAATTACCACAAGCTTGCTACAGTCTAGACATAAATGTGCTTATTGGCTCTACGTTTCCAATTTAAGGAAGTACGAAAATCGTATTTCATGGTGAACGTTGCCCACGGCGAGGTGTGCCGGGAAATTTATAGTGTTTGAGTTCGAGATCGCCCCGCCTACAGCACGCCACATCCGAAACTCATAACTTACATTTAAAAACTTTCACCACCAAACAATACCTTAAGAATTTTCATTAAACATGGAGAACGGAATTTAACGGCGGGACCGTTCTCAATGCCCAAACCATTTCCGGCCCTTTTTATTTTTAGAATATAATTTATACAACCAAAATACAGGAATTGTTCGAACCAGCTGCTTATTTTTTATTAGGCATAGTATAAATCGAAAAGTTTACCCGTGGGATTGTCTGGCAAGACAAAAATAAACACGCCGCCTCTTCTTTGTGTATTCATATTTTCTGCGTAATTTGCTGGGGATTTTTATTTATGTAGGTACTCATTTAATTTACAAAGTTCTTATAATCAAGTCCGTTTTCTAGCTAAGGGCATTCAGCTTCAGAACGAACTTAGCTTACCAGGAGCTTACGAGCAAATCCATATTTGTTATGCAGGTAGGGGACCAGATCCTAGAAGTAAACGGGCAGTCGTTCGTGGATGTGACTCATGACGAGGCGGTGGCGCAGCTCAAGTACCACAAGCGGATGTCATTGCTGGTGCGGGACGTGGGCAAGGTGCCTCACGCCTGCACGGCGTATGGAGAACGAGATGCAGCGCCAAGGTTAGATAGTATGCAGATTATGTTTGACAGATTCTATGATTCAAGGCATATCTGTCCACCACTATGTTCATTGGTAAAAGACAGGAGGCCCTAAGTCGATTGAGTTCTCTCTTTCTCTAGTAGACAAACGAAGGTTATCGTATTTTGTGGAGGCATCTAGTTTTCAGAGACTTAATAGCACAAACATTTTGAATGTCACATGCTGTCCGCGTATAGGCTTTCCTACAAAAAAAATGACCTATAATAAAATAAAGTGTCTAGAATATAATTGAAACACTGATAATAATAAATTTAAAAAAATTAAAAACACGACTGCCCTGCTAAAAACAAACTAAAAAGTTAAATAACAAGTGTCATTGCAGTCGGGGGACCGTTTTGTGGAACAATTTTTAATCAAAGAGGTCCCCCGACTGCAATGACACTTGTTATTTAACTTTTTAGTTTGTTTTTAGCAGGGCAGTCGTGTTTTTATTTTTTTTTAATTTATTTATTTTTATTTCACACATTTTAGTGACAAATTATGTATTTTTGAAATGTACGCATTAAGGCCTTTCATTTGATGCCCATATTGTAGAAAATTATTGAAGAAAAAATATATTTTTCACATTTGAAAATGGCGTCATAAAGTCGCCATATTAACTTAAAAAAAAATATGTTCAGTGTCACTCGAAATGATGAACTCGAAAGAATTCTAACAATACCCCATACATCCAAATCCCTTGAGCCGTTTGGAAGTTATGGGGGAATAAAGAAACTCACATACCCACAAACATACATGAACCCTGAACACATATACACTCTTTTTGCTTTGGGCAGTCGTGTAAAAAATAAAGACCACCACGACAATTTTACAGAACAACTTCAACGCTTGTAAATAAAATAAATATATACGAAGTTGCAGGTAGTAAAAGTAATCTAATATCCTTGATTTGAAATCTCTTTGTTCAGAATAAGTGGTTGGGGTAAAAGAAGAGGCGCAGCGTCAGTGGCGGTGGAGCAGAAGGCTCGGTCTCTGCTACCGCAGAGCGACCTGCCAGCGATGGCGTACTACATGGAAGAGTACGCTGCACGGAGACTCACCCCTGACGCGTTCCTCACCGTGCTAAGAGACCTCCTGGATACACCGCAGAAGGTACATTCTACGTAAAAATTTAAAGGAATGTCGTGTTCTAAACAATAATAGCGCGTATGTAGACTCGCCCACCAATGCCCGCGTATTGGGATATGACCCATCCTCCTTATCCATCTTTAAGGGCGCTATTACATTATCATATATTTATCATTTATATATGATTTCATATCTGTCAAATTCTATGATCATAGTTAAATGATGCTGTCCTTCATTTTTACATATTACACTTATGATCCACCTATGATCATATAAACAATGTCATAAATCAAGATGGATAACGATTTAGCTGTGTTTTCCTTTGCTATGAGTGCAATTTTTATTAATAGCTTTTTAATTAATAATTTTTAATAATAATTAAAAAAGAAAAAAACTGTTAAGAACAAAGCAAAAAATAAAAGACGTATTTGGGTTTTGTAACGTATTTCTATTATCCGGAACAAGATTATTATATAAACACTCATTTTCCTCGTAAAGAGTAATTAATATTTTTGTTATTTCAATATTCCAGTCAAAATTCTTGCACTTGAAGACGCCATTTTTTGAAGTCAGGCGAATAGAGGAAAGAATCACTACTGGGGCAACGAATATGATCCTACTTGTACGCTCGTTGTCAAATAGGATCCCATAACTATGATCAAAGACAATATGAATTACATGTAGTTATTAAACCGTCCTATGTTCTTCATATAAAAATGACTCATACATATATGATCATATTTCTATGATAGTCTAATAGCACTCTAAGGAAGGGCTGTGCCCTAGCAGTGGGGACAATAAATGGCTGATGCGCTATGTAGGTAGACTCACATGGTCCTTAAGACTGGCTTTAGGACATAAGGAATGCTCCTAAATTCAAGAAAGAACCATTGAATAAAATAGCAAGCAGCAACTATTAGCAAGGGTCAGCTAATTTAACAAAAAAGATACCAAAAGACAAGGCAACCTTTCCTCCATTGTTTTTATTTTCCGTAGAGTCATCATTTTTACAAATTATTCAGCAAAACGAAAAAAACGTATACTCATGGGTTTAATCATTCTAGTTAATCTGGCAATTAATCATTTCCAATACAAATCTGTCCGGTACATGTTGAAATTGAAATCGATTTATCTTGAAACAGTAGCTGACTGGTCCGGGATGCCTAATGGGTGGTACTAATTAAATCGTCGTCATTTGTCATAGAATTGAGTGTTTAGGGTCTAGTCCTCGAATTAGATCTCTAGTATTGGAAAATATCTAATTTTGCTGAAAAGCCATCTTGGATAGTGCTTCGATAGGACGATAAGATTGTCACGAACAGCGACACTTGGCACTATTTCAAAATTGCAGTACCTCTCTATTATATTGGCTTAGGTTATATTAACTTGAGAATTTGTCACGCTTTGAAAATATTCATTGTTGGAATGTTGTTACTTAATAATATGTATAGGTTAAGCTTAAGATATTTTAACAAAAGTATGTTGAAGATAGTTGACGCTCTTTCATAATGTATGAATTGATATTTCCCGTTAAATGCTAACGTGCATTAACTACAGGACAACGCAGTTAAATTAATCGTAACAATACAGATGACAATCACACATACAGTACTATGCGTGCCAAATAAGAATAGTATCGACAACTTCACGTCACTGGTAAATTTTGTATTGCTAGCAAAAAATCCAATGATCGTTTGCAATGCTGATCGATGCCAGCAAAAATAAAAATCAAATTTTATATATTTTGTTTCTTTTTAGGCACATTCTATACATTATGAAGTTATCAATTCTACCAAGCAGTAACAAAATTGTCCAGTGCCGTGAAGTTGTCGATACTATTCTTATTTGGCGCGCATAGTAATAATTAAAACGATTTACTAAATGATCCACCATTACTTGTTCTTCAGCAAAACGGGTTTAAATACGTGTCTCTTTATATGATTTTAACTTCGATCAAAGGATTTTAAATAAGACTTATCCCCATTTAGGCCCCCATTTCAAGGAAAAATCCTTATAGCTTTGCTCTGCCCGGCCTCTTCAGTAATTTTAAAAAATATATCGTTCAACTTTAAAGCATAACATGTCTTTTCAGTATACGCTTCTTACGGAAATCCGGGAGTTTATGCTGCCCGAAGACAGGCCGAGGTTCGACGAGTTGGTCTACCGGAGAGGAGACGAACCGGTCGATCACCATGTTAAGGTATCTCCTTACTTTTTTTACACTTACCTCTATCAGTACTTTTGCACTTAAGAAAAGCACTTTAATACATTCTAATCGGTAGATACATAATCTTATAGTTCGTTAATAATAGATTTTTATCATAGTTTACTTTAAGACTACAATGACAGATATTTCATTTCAAAAATATAATTTTAGCTTCATTAATATTAACTACTATATTCGAAATAATCTACTTATTTCGTTTATAAGAGTTAATCTACATAGAGCACTGAGAAAAACGACCCAAGATAATTCTCGAGTGTTCATTAGATCTGGCTTGCGACTTAATCTTGTAATCTGCCCTCCACCTGGGTGCCTACTAAAAGAAGCCAGCACTTTATTAAGGCATATATTGTGCCCACCATTTTAAAAAAGATTTTATCACTCAGCATCAAAACATTGTACAGTAAACTCCATACAGAGTTGTATATTTGTAACGTAATCAGAGCTTAGCTATTCAGTTATCATAATAATGAAAAAATATGCAGAAATCATGAAAACATAATATAATTGGGACGAAGTAATTACACAGGAATTACTTACGTCCATTGTATTCGCTTTAATTAAAGTGATGTGTATTAGCTGTAGCTTGCAATTTGATTGTAGCGCGGAGGAGAACGGCACTTGCTCCCATCTTCCACGATGCATGAGTTGCACGACCCGGTAAGTGCACCGATCAACTACTTGCTCATCGCTGTCGCATGACTCTGTGTTAGTTAAAACATTCATTCGCTTTCGATGGTCGTGGCTTTTCTTGTCGTCAAGAAATTCTTTCTCAACGTTTATTTGTAACTTTTTCGTCACGAACCATTCTCCCCTATTTTAGATGAAATAAATGTACATACACCCTTATTTTACAAATAAATTGCCCGCATCCAGCTGAAACTGATCTTTACAAACGACTCGGCTCTAATTCGGACTGAATATTCTCTTACTAGGTTTGAACTCACATAAAATATTCAATCTTAGATATCTGGCTGAATAGGTACCTATCTCTACTTTCAATGGTTTTAAATAAACCAAACTTAGTTTTTCTGATAATTTTCAAAAATTAATGATTATTAGGATAATATATACTTACTTAACATTTAGTTGACGTCGATTGAGTAAAGATTACTGTTGCTAAAGAACTCCATCGGAACGTAGAGATGATAATGGCAAGGTGTGCGGAGATCGGGTGAGGTAGAGGGTTACTGTTGTAGGAGGGGCCGGCGGAGGCGCCCCTCGTGGCCGACCACCGCTCGCCCTCCGAGGACTCCGGCCTGGGCCTGCCGCCGCACGACCACGCCTACAGGTGACCACATCACCACTCCACCGACCAGTACACTCATTTAAACAGCGTTAGCACTTCTCATCGATGATTGATAAATCTACGCCAGTACTAAAACGATTTAGTCATATTTGCGTCATCAGGCAAAAGCTTAAAGTCAGCTTCCCTCTAATGAGCGAGGCGTAAATCTCTCGACACCGCGTTGCTCCCCATAAAGGCGCTTAAACGCTCAAGTACACTTAAAATGCGAAAGGAAAGGCTGAGTCCTCGTCAAGCGTTCGCTTTCGTCCGCTCTTTTACATCTCACAGCGAAAATAACCCACCGTTTTCTACGAGCCCCTTGTCTCGGCATTCGCTCGCAAACCGGGTATCTCATTGGCCGCCGGCCAACACTTACACTTTTATTTGATACCGGAATCGATTGCTTTATGCCGACATAAACGCTGGTTACTGTCAACGCCGCCGATCTAATGCCATTGTCCTGCATCCGTAAGGGTTGTTTTAAATTGATTGCCCATAAACTCTTTACGCATCAGACACTTAACTTCTTACATCCTAACCATTTAGTATCAGTTAAAATAACGACACCATTAAAAATTTTGTTATGACGAGTATTATCTGCATTCGTTAATTATATGACATTATATTTTTCATTACAAATTAAAACGTTTGAAACGTACTGCCCTGTCGCGAGCACTCATAAAAATATGACGAATTCATTCGATGCGGTCCTAGTGCAGCGATAAATTGAGACCGTTCAAACACTGTAGTTTTCCAATTGAAGCCAAATGTAATATGTTTGTGTTAGTGTCAATGTTTGTGTGCCTGACGAGCTGAAGTGAAACTGTTGAGACTGTTGATAGTGACGGTGGTGTTGTGGGCAGGAGCGGGCGCGCGTGGCGAGCGGCCGACGCGCCGCCACCTGACGACGACCTGGACCCACCACACGAGGTGATTTTGCCAGAATTACCTTCTACACTTTCGACCACATTCACTTCTTTGCGCCTTGTCTATAGCGGTGTCCTGGGTGTCACTCGCGAATCATTCCATACACCTCTTTCAGTAACTTATCTTTCGATAGCTCTGTATGAATCTCGACACGGCTACGCCTGTAGTTGTTTAGCTCTCGGTTTTCTGAAGTGATAGCACACGCGAGGAGCTGTGTCACTTCTATCTATTCGATAGCATCACGGGCTCCCCTTGTCTCTGTGAGCTAATTAGCTTCATAGTTGGAGTGGCACCTCGGCACTACCACGGAGCATCTCTCTCACGATTGTTGCATGTGTCGATAACGGCTAGCGAGTAGAGCTCACACCACTTACAACTCTTGGCCGTTATTTCCTGTAAATAATACTCGCGGGGTAAATCTGGCAAAATTAAACATTTCGTTATCTCGCTAAGTGGTCTTCGGGAATAATTGGCATTTGTAGATGGAAACTTTCATTTAATATCGGTAATAGCGGCCAGCAGAAGTGTACTTCTGTCTTCTTAGAATAGAACTGAGTAGTGTGTTCCTACTTTTCCAACACTTTTCCTTTGTATGTAACTTAAATATTTTTCTTTTGCTTTGACTTTAATTGAATTACTTAGTTTATATTGAATTCTTAATTTGTTGCAAGTACCTCCTAGCGACGGAGACTTTTTTGTTGGATAAACATAATTTTACCACATTAAATACAGGGTGTTAATGAATGAACCAAATATGGGACTTGAAAACAAACCGTTTCTTCGGATCGGACCATCAAACTGAACAACTTTTACTATGGGACCAACTCTGAAATCCCGAAAAAACCAGTTGTTTTATACATTTCGTTATTAATATTTTTTATGAAACAGTGTGATTTTTTTCGCGATTTCAGAGTTGATCCCATAGTAAAAGTTGTTCAGTTTGATGATCCCTATCCACCATACTGCTTTATTTAGGGTTTTTTGTAACACGGTGTACCTACTGTAATTTTACGCTGTTTTTAGCACAGTTTTCAGTATGTAGCTACACATTGTAGACGCGTCGATTATTTTGGTCGCTATTTTTACACAATCCGTTATCGGCTCGTTGGTCTAGGGGTATGATTCTCGCTTCGGGTGCGAGAGGTCCCGGGTTCAAATCCCGGACGAGCCCAAGTTTTGGGTCATCAGGATTATTTTACAAAAGCAATTAACAAAATCGTTATTTTTATTTCAATTGACTAACTGTAACGAAGGGGAATGACTGGGAAACGGAAACTGCTTGATTTGTTAATACATTATTGTCGTACGTGTATTGAAGAACTTATTTAAAAATCCCTACACTTTAACTAGAACTTCCAAAGTATCGAATTTCAAATGATATTGATTTATTTATGTGTACGTAGGTACCTACTTGATAACATATTTCAATTATATTGCACTTCTTATAGATACGAGTAGTACCGAACCGAACTACCGACTCTATAAGTGCATCATAACATGCATTATTAAAATTATAAAACATCATAAGGTTGTTTTGATTTCCTAGAATTTTTTTTTTTACTTTATAATAGTTCTTTAAAATATTAAAAACTAGAATTGGTAACAATGTAAAACGTAAAAATTACAATCGTTCCCACGAGTATATAAAAAATTTATATCCTAATTCATGTAAATTAAAACTAATATTATTTTAACTACTGATGGTTCGCTACATTTAATTTTGATTCTTTTTAATTTTTTCAATTCTCATTTTTATTTACTTCAATTTGTAAAACTCTTTACATGAGCAATCTAATATAATTTACTATCACAAACCTAACAGGCATATAAGAATTTTGTTAACTGTTATATCTACTTTATCAGTTATCATTTCCACTTAAAAACATACTTAAAACACTTTTTGTGCTGTGATAAGCGTACGTACATTAATAAATAATGTGAAATAGGTAATAGTTTATTACTCAGTCATTACTAATCATAAATTATATAAGCAAATAAAGCCGCAACACTCGACTAAAATCACAGAATAGATAAGTATCTAAAATGTCAAGTAGACTACTAAGTATTTTGTTGGTCAATCAATTCTTTTAAGTAATAAACCATTTTGTTTTCTTGAATTGATTAATTTTTTATTAAAAAAAACCATTGCTTACGTCTAATTAATGAAACTTATATTATAACCATTGATAGATCATAGAAACATATAATAGCTATTTGTATAATAGGTTATATTGTATAATAGGTTATATTATAAAAAGTGGAAAAAAATATGGTAGTTGGAGGGAAAGTACCCGAAACAGTGATGATACCAAATTTTACTAAAAGGAAACATTGCTTTATTTCTTTAAACAAGTAATACTGCATTCTAATATTTTTTTTGGCGCCATTTTGTCAAGTTCGTTTCAATGAATATTTCATTTATTCGCAAATTGATTCATAGTGGATATTGTGTCTTAAAATTGGTGCAGTTTTGTGGTACAAGCATAAGAATAAATAAAACTTACTAGAACGGACTCTTCTTTATCCGAGTCCCAAATGCCGCCATTTATATAACTACTTCCCCCTTCACGTCGCTACGCCCCGCTGTCGTCCGAGCGTGTTGCCAGGGTTGCTTACTGTTAAATATTGCTTACGCTTAAAGATAATATCGATAAAATATGAGTTTTTCTTTAGTTTTAAATCATTATTTTAGTCTAGTTAGTAGATACAAAAATAAAATATTCACTTTTCTGGGTAAGTACTTACCTACTCCTGAGTTTGACTGAGAAACATGACGCCATTGTAATTTGTTTCCAACATCGTACAGAACGCACAAACAGGCAAACGCGTGTGCGGCGACGCGCCGGCCGTGGCAGCCCGACTGAGTTTCACGTTTAACAAGTAGGCTAATATCGTGACCTTGAGCCCGTTCGGGGCGGGAGTGTCTGTTCTAGTAAGTTTTATTTATTCTTATGGTACAAGTGTCTACGCAACTGAACAATATGTGGGATAATTGAAATAGGCGCGATCTTGGTTGTGTGAAGCTGAGACTTTTATTGTAATGGTGGCTACCTCGGCTGAGTAAACTGTCTTGATATACTTGTTGCCAAATGCTCCTAGCAGCATTGGAATGCGATGCACCCGCATTTTAATGTAAACTGAAACAATCTACCACTGAACTATTATACACGACACTGGCAAAAATTACTCTCTAAAGTGGAGAGTAGATTGCCAAACTAAAATAAGAAGAAGAAGAAGATTTTTTTTTTGAGTTTTTTGGCGCCATTTGTCAAGTTCGCTTTGGTGTAGGCATGTCGATTCATGAAAAAAATAATCGATTTTTGGATCGATTCGAATCGAATGCAGTAGAATCGATCTTCGATTAAATCGACCGTCATTGAATCGATTTTCGATTAATCGATTTTTTGAACGTACCTAGTAAAGACGATAATAAGTAATAATAACAGTACTATTTCTGTGATCTGTGAACAGTACTTAGCGATAGCTTGACACTATTGGTAGGTCCGGCAAAAAAAATAAACTTAAATTGAAATATTAGTTATTACTTACAATAGGAAAGTGTTATGGCACACATAGCTGCACTCACAAAACTGTGTATATTTTCTATTTGAATTGCAACTTCAAAATAAGTTAGTTTTAAGTTCAAATCGATTGGATAAGTCTGACGTGCTGCTTGCTGTCCATTATAATATGATATATTATGCTAAAAAATATATTTGTGCTAAACGACAAAATAATATGCTAGACAGAAAGAAAATCTGCCTTAAGCATTATAATATGCTACCTAACCTAAATTAGCAACACTGATGTCTAATCTTTTTAATTCTCCTGGCAGGCAGACAAAATAATTTAAATCCATACAGCCGATTTTTTTTAGTATTGTTGTCTTCTTCGGTTTGAAAACCGGTAAACCTCACCAATTTCTAGATCTTTAACATTAAAGATGTGAATCGGTTCGATTTCGGAGATTCTTGGATCGATTCATTGAATCGAGTCAGTGTTTTAGATCGATTAAAAAAATCGATTTTAGGACGTTAAAAAATCGATTCTTCGATTAATCGATTTAAAATCGACATGCCTAGTTTGGTGTCTATTTTAATTATTTGCAAATTGATTCATAGTGGATATTGTGTCATAAAATTGGTGCAGTTTTGTGGTACAAGTGTCTACGCAACTGAACAATATGTGGGATAATTGAAATAGGCGCGATCTTGGTTGTGTGAAGCCGAGACTTTTAGTGTAGTGGTGGCTACCGCGGCAGAACTCTTACTGAGTAAACTGTCTTGATATACTTGGTGCCAAATGCTCCAAGCAGCATTGGAATACGATGCACCCACATTCTAAATGTAAACTGAAACAATCTACCACTGAACTATTCAACACTTGACACTGGCAAAAATTACTTCCAAGAGGAAAGTAGATTGCCAAAACAAAAATAAGAAGAAGAAGAAGATTTTTTTTTAATAAATCGCTTGCCTCAGCCGCACTGACTTGCATATATTTACACTGGACAGGCTTATGTCAAACTGTTTTTGTGCCTAATTGATTTCCGCCATTTTGGCGCTATAGGACGTAGCGTGAGCATAGCGTGCGTACATGGTACTAAAGTTTGAAGTCTGGAGAGACCATCACGGCAACCATTTTCATATTGTACGTCAAAATTAGTTCTTTAGACGCACGCTAGTGGCGTTTCAAATAGGCACAAAAACTTAGCTGTCAAATCATACAGACAGCCAGTCCAGTTAAATAAAAAAAAATTTATTCATGTCAGTGCTCAGCCGTCAATCGAACAGTCTAAATCAGCGGTGTCAAAGTGATTTTTTAAAGGGCCATTTTATAGATTTAGGGTGTGTTAGCGGGCCAGACTCAAAATTAAAAATTAAAATCTTTAAACAAATCTAAGTAAATTTTCATACAAAGGTAATAAAAAGGAGTTATCTTGATTTTGAGGATACAGATACCTTTTACATTACCTTTTATTATTAGCGGCCGCCTGCGATTTCATCCGCTTGGTTTCCGTTCCCGTGGGAATATCGAAATAAAAAGTATTCTATGTTTTAATCTAGGCTATTTACTATCTGTGTGCCAAATTTCAACCAAATCCGTTCAGTAGTTTTTGCGTGATTGAAGAACAAACATCCAAACCCACAAACTTTCACATTTATAATATTAGTAGGATCATACAATACATAGTGGCATCGAATGCCATCTAAAATCATCACAGGATAGATTCTGGTCGCGGGCCGTATCTTTGGCACCCCCGCTCTAACCTACTTTTTTTTTATTTTTCATGGGTCTGCCTTTAATTTAAGATAAGTACTATATTATTTAAAAGAAGTTGACCCCTATCATTGACCATATATCCATTGTTATTAAAAAGTACAGGATGTTATTTTTTTGGATTTTAGCCTGTTCGATTCCTGACTAAGACATGCTATTTATCAAAAATCGTTGAATGCAGTTTTACTTAATTTTTAAAATAAAGGAATGTTCCCTTTTAGTAAAATTTTCCATCTTCAATATTTGAGGTACTTTCCCTTAAACTACGTCTTTTTTCCACCCTGTATAACTAAATCAGTAATTTGTTTGCAAATGATAGGTGTTTCACTTGCTATTCAAATATATTATAAAACATAAAACTTGTCAATTATTACGATATTCGTTAATGCTTTCATAATATAAAACTAACATGATATAAAATCAAAAGTATTTTAGTAATAAAACCAACAGAAGTCATAATATATTTGCCAAAATAATATCATTTGCAAACTTAACTTCTTACTTCGATACTCATTTAGATAACGCAGTCTTTTCAGGGTACAGGGCATTTGGCCCAAATCTGCCCATCTTAAGCTGCGTTAAGGCAATTTGGTTTGGTTACTCTCGTTCAATATTATTAAGTTAAATTGAGAGAGCTTATTCCGTTGGATAAAGGAAATCTTATGAAAAGTCTGGTATAAGCTTCTTTTTATTACATTCTACGTAAAGAAACGTCAGCATTTGCTAAAATCATTATTCGTAGCCACAATAAACAGTCGTATCTCGACATGCGTGTAGAGATATGACTGTTTATTGTGGCTACGAAATTCTGCTACGATAACTACGGCTACGAATGTCTGCTTATAACATTATACTGTGTCGCTAAACTGCTGCATTTAATTTATTGTGTGAAATATTTCATTTAACAAAATATCGATAGACGAGTAAGTAATGACTCGAGTAAATGAAATTCAAAAATTCTTCATTCAAATGAACTTAGAATTTTTTTAATTGTCTATATATTACAGTAAAACTTGCAATTTTCAAATAATAGAAGCATTTGAAAATTATTATTTAATCACATGCAATTCTTAGTATAAATTAATCTTAAATGCACTAAATCTTTAAGATTAATTATACTATAAATTGCATGTATTTATAATATTAGAAGCATTGGAAAATTGCAAGTTTTACTCAAGTCATTACTTACTCGTCTACGTCTAGATACGACGCTAAGATAATAAACTTATCTTAAAATAAATTATAAATTTAGTTTTTTCGATTTCACTCAATATTTAGATTGGAAAACAAATGAAAACCTAAATGTGTATTTTATGAAAGTAACAAATAACATTATTTAGAAAATTTTAATCTTTCGTTGCAAGAAACGTACTGCAAATGAATATATTTAGGAAAAGGTAGTTGGTATTTGCAGTGAAGCGATGTTGTTGACGGATGGCATGTTGATATTTTCCGCCATAGACATAGAAAAATTTTCGCTGCGCTCAAGAAGACCAACAAAGCGTGGAAAAGAGAAGTTAACATCATACGGACACGGTCTATGTAAAAAAGAGACAAAGGATCAAGTGACATGTGCCAAAATTTTACACAGTAAGAGCCCCTAGCGTCCCGCCTAGCAAATGAGCAATCATATTTTGTTTAAAATATTTGTTAATCTTAATTAGAATTTAAAATAAAGGGATCGTGGAGCCATGGTGTCTTGTGCTCTAAGTAATTATGATGTAACAAAAAGAAACAATCCAAGTAATCACACTTTTCACAGGTAATTAAGATATTGCCACAAATTTTTCTAAAACCAAATTTCTCTACATTTATTAGTTTATCGACGAAGAAAACAGTATGGAACATAGTTTATTAATTTCCTTTGCCATATATAGTCATATTTTATGAATCTAAGTAATTTTTTTCGTATCTCATACAAAATGTATGCATTCGTTTTCGGATCACCTGTTTATTGACATTGTTGTTCTTTGACATTCTATTTCTATGTTTTCCGCGCTTGGCATTTTCCTACAAGGAGTGGGTAGTGGTGGCAACACTCTCTCACATTTTCGTGGTTGCAAATACACATAAATGAAAACGAGTGCCCCTGTTTCGTATGAAGAATCTAAAATTCGTGTTGGTATTATATTATGTCTGTACGATTAAAGTATGAAGGTATAATATATTTATGTTATGGTTGGGTGCACAGACAAGAAAATTTATAATAACTTGATATGTGACATGATCTTATTTTTGCATCAATACTAAATATTAGTAAATACCTTCACAATAATGTAGGAAAGTCATCAAGAGAGCTTTAAGAGTTGGTTTTTAATCAATTAAGTTGAAGCACAAAACTAAATGGGATTGTTGTCTAAATCTTTTTTTTTAATAAACAGAAAATAAAAAATTAAATCTAGCCGTGGGTCGTACAGTACTCTTTTTTTTATTTTGCTAAATCTAGCTTTACTGTTACTTATCCAACGTGTTTTCAAACCGGTAAAAAAAACAGCAGTTTCACGTGCAGCTTTGCTACGAGGAGCTTAAAACTAATCTCAGAGAAATGTACAAAAAAACATATTTCTAGAGCATTTTGAAGCTTTTACCTACTACCTGAAGTGCGGCTACTCCTAGTTTTAGCCGGCTAAAACTAGGTGGGTAGCCAATAGCTGTTGGTTGGTTAAACAGATGTAGCCGATTTGCTCGCGGCTAATACTACTAACTGGGTCAAAAAACTGGGTCTAACTGAGGAATACCTAGCAAAAGAGGCATCATCTGCCAGCTCACCATCTGAGTCCCTTCTACTATTACCCACCAACTGTGATGAGGTAAAGAAAATTATAGCAAATATGAAAAATAACTGTGCTCCAGGACATGACAATATAACAACGAGAGTCCTTAAAAATGCTTGTCCTTATATATTGGAACCGCTCACTCATTTGTTAAACCTCAGCCTTGAAACTGGACGCATTCAAAACAGCCATAGTCTCTCCAATATATAAGTCGGGGCAAAAGGATCTGCCGTCTAATTACAGACCAATATCATTGATACCGACACTATCTAAAATTATCGAAAAAATTGTTAATAACAGACTAGCTACTAGTCTGTTATTAACAATTTTTTCGAGAAGATATTTGGAGAAGTACAAACTACTAAGTTCATGCCAATTTGGGTTTAGAAGAGGAAGATCGACTGAGGATGCTGTTCTTCAGTTGACCTCATCGATACGACGGAACCTAGACAACAACAAGAGCTGCCTAGGTATATTTCTTGACCTACAAAAGGCGTTTGACACTGTATCGATATCTATTCTTATAAAAAGATTGGAAAACGTAGGTGTTAGGGGCTTACCTCTCGAATGGTTCCGGTCTTATCTGGCTGGCAGGTCTCAATACGTCAGAATAAACGAGCATACGAGTAATAATGCTGACTGCTCATTTGGTGTGCCACAGGGTAGTACCCTAGGCCCAACTCTTTTTTTAGTTTATATCAACCAACTTTGTAACCTAGAAATATCGGGAGCTGAAATTTTCATGTTTGCAGACGATACCGTACTTCTCTTTAACGAAACTTCCTGGGATGGTATACGTAGTCTTGCTGAAAAGGGCTTGGGCAGGGTGGTAGCATGGTTGGAGGATAATCTCCAGCGTGAGCGCAATTGTCGTAAAAAAGACTTATTTCACATTACACCAAGTAGAACTAACTATGTTGCTAATATGTTTACAAAACGTGCTTGTAAACTTTACAACAAATGTGAACTTTTAAAGGACGTGGATATATTTTGTTGTACAATTAGATCTCTGAAAAAAACATTTAGGTAAATAGAAATTGGAACTTTTAAATGACAGCTAAATCCGAGTCAAACCAACCAATAATTATTTGGCATTTGTTGTTACCAGCCATCATTCTGTATCTACTTTCTTAGGCTAGCAGCACAGAACTTATAAAAATTGCAAATTGTTTTTGAATTAATATCTTGGCATTATATTATGGTCGAATATTGTTTGGAACTTAATACCCTGTTGTGGTGGCTTAGCGACCTTAGCGTGCCGTTGTCTGTACCATTATTACCATTTTTTCGGAAGTTTTGTTTGTAAACAAACAATTTAACATGCCTATAATGTTGTTATGTATTAATTTCCTACCTACTATTACTTTAGTACTATTAACTCATTTAATATATATTTATAACACACCTTAAGTGTGATTTATTTCGCCGTGGATTGATTATTGTTAAAGGTTTTGTTGTAACTACTTTTTTTTGTATACTTTAATGGAACTATAGGTCTTTTTTTTGGATCCATATAACATTGCAAAATAATTGTATTATGTATGACCGTTTGTTTCCTTAATAAATAAAAATAAAAAAAAAATAAAAAATAAAAAATAATCTACTTACCCTTAACACTGCTAAAACAAATTACATCTGCTTTAATATCTCATCACAGACTAGTCCTAATGATGACTTCAAACTACAGATCCACACATATCCCTGTAATAAGAAACCTTTAACTTCTCCAGCTAACTGTTGTTGTCCATATCTGACACAAGTAAAATCTACCAAATACTTGGGCGTCATAGTGGACAATAATATTAATTGGGGCCCACAGTTAACAGCTGTCGCTAACAGAACGCGAAAGATGATTTATATATTCAAAAACCTACGAGATGGGGCTGGTAATGACATACTTACTTTAACATATAAATCACTGTCTGAAAGCGTGTTGTCTTATTGTATCTGTGCTTGGGGTACTGCATCAAAATCACACCTGATTGAAGTAGAACGGGCCCAACGGGCAACATTAAAAGTTATGATGAGGCTGCCCTTCCGCTTTCCGACCACTGAACTTTATAAACAGTGTGGTATGCTTTCGGTGAGGAAACTGTTCGGGTATCAGTCCCAGCGACGATACCACCGATACTCAGTACCATTGCTTCCCCCTAGCGACAAACGAATTATTTAAGTCCCCTTGCCTAGATGCAGAACGGCATTTGCAAAGAAAAGCTATGAATACTATGGCCCAATGCTTTACAATAAATTACACAAAAACGATATAAAAACAGTCATGAAGTACAGCAACCATAAATTTAAGTGCATGTTGGTGAATAAATTGTTAAATTTGGATTATGATGAAACTGAAAATCTTTTTGAAGAAATACGATGATAAATAACATAACACAACACTAACACTTACGCACACATCTCATTCACATACTCACTCACTCACACACACTTATCCACACATCTACTCACCCCATTGACCTGCATATATTTACACTGGACAGGCTTATGTCAAACTGTTTTTGTGCCTATTTGATTTCCGCCATTTTGGCGCTGTAGGACGTTTTGTGAGCATAGCGTGCGTACATGGCATTAAAGTTTGAAGTCTGGAGAGACCATCACGTCAACCATTTTCATATTGTACGTCAAAATTAGTCCTTTAGACGCACGCTAGTGGCGTTTCAAATAGGCACAAAAACTTAGCTGTCAAATCATACAGACAGCCAGTCCAGTTAAATAAAAAAAAATTTTTTCATTTCAGTGCCTCACCCTTACATACACAAACGCACTGAACTATTAATAAGTGTAAGGTAAAAAAAAAAGCCAACCTATCTCTTTTTATTTTTTATTTTTATTATTTTGTATTTTTTACTTTTAAGAAAGACACAATGTTATAGTGCCATTCTCTGGGAGAATCCGGGGCCTGCAGCACAGTTTTAAACTACCGTGGGCTCCGGCGTCTTATCTTTATTTGTGTAAAAATTATTGTGTTTAAATTAATAAATTGTTAAATTGTTTAAAAAAAAATTGTTAAATTGTTTAGGTCTAGCCTTCTTTGTGCTGCTACTAGGGGGGGGGGGGGGTAATTTATGGAGTATTAAGAAAGTTATTTCTGTTATAATTGTTAAAAAAAAAACTCGAAATTTCGCTGCGTTTCGCTAACCTATTCGGGACCTACAGGAGTAAAGCAGATCGGTAATACTTAGTTTTAACCAATAGCAATCCACTACACCTAGTTTTAGCCGGCTACTAGGTTTAGCCACACTTCGGGTATAAGCTGTAACATATACATAATACACTACAGAGAACGGGAATTCTGTAATTTATTGATACCTAGTGATATTTTTTTTGAAAAGTGTGGTAGTGCTGTTATCGGCTTCGATTGAAGTTTTAGAAAAATAGATCCATGACATGGCAGTTTTCCATACGCACCATGGTATGTCGTTAGTGGTCACACCTTCCCTGCTATTACGCATAATGTCAGTAGGACAAAGAATATTCTGTTCTGAACATTATTTTTACCTTTTATTAATTTGTTTTTATGGCTAGCAGGGTAGTCATCGTTTATGATTTACCGCTTGATATTTTCGCGTGCTACACAGAACTAGACTACATAGGAAGTAAAGACGGAAGTTAAGATCGTCCAACCCTTCTCTTATTTGACGTATTATATCCGTTCGTTACGCTATACTACCTATTAGAGAATGTTCGAATTTGTCGTCATTCTGAGGAAACTCTCCATCCATCCACCATCGACTAGTGAAAGCAGTTCCCCGATTCTCAGTTTCCCCGAAGCCTTATGGCATGCTTTACAGAAATCTCTCGCACCCCGAATACGGGCTGCAACGACAAATGTAAATGAGCCTGAAGGTATGCTCGGAACTTACAGTGTGTAACCGTATGAGACGTGTTCAAACATTTAACAGGTAGGTCGTGATATTGAACATTTGAGGTCAAGGACACAATAGAGTAAGTAGATATAATGTACTTACATCACCACTATGTTTATCTTGCTTCCTTGCAGATAAACTAAACCCTGATGTTAATGTTCAATTTATAACCTTAGACCGAGATAGAAAAAGCAAAATACAAGTAGTCCGTTGATGAAAGCCAGCCATCACATATAATTACAATTAGAAATAACAAAAAAATGCTTGAAGTGAGGTAATTTTCTTTGTTAGAGTGTTATTGCGAAACTCGTCAAAAACATTTTCATAGCTCCATCCGCCCGCCCAAACTTCGAATGCTATAGGAAAATAAATAAAAGTGACAACGCAATAGTAGGGGTAACATCAACCCTGCTTGGCGCGCGTCTCGCGTCACTTGTGGCAAAGTCGTCGTCGCGCGTCGGGGCGTCGCTTGATCCGTCAGTGCGCGCCGCGCGACTGCCGGCGTCATGTCGCGTCGGCGACGCCGCGTCGTCTTCTGCGACTACTTGCCGATGGACCTGCTTGCGATGGCTAAGGTATTTGCAGGTTGAATACAGACGTTGTACAACCTCTTTGAAGTGATTTTTTTAAATATCTATTGTCTTTTGTTTTGATACATGGTTGCCAACATTATTAATTTACCAAATTCGAAATAGTTTTCATTGTTATTAACAACTTTCATCAATGGAAACAATATTCTTCTGGGACTCCGAGAATAAATTCAGCTTTTGTTAACAATATGAAAATAATTGCCATTTATTTTTTTTAAGAAAATAACGTTATATGTGGATTCGTAGTTTTCTTTCGCGGCTACTTGCAGAAAGAGAGGTTGAATACTGGCACTATACTTTACGATCCCTTTGCCTGATTGACTTTTGTGTACAGCTTTCCAAATTGAGATTTTCTTTTGAAATCTTCACTATGAATTTTTATGAAACAACAAAGTTACATAGAGGTACGAGTACGTTTTGAGAAACAGATTTTCGTCGAATTTTTACAATAAGATAAAATAATGTTAGTTGAAGGATACATACCTGCACCTATTAGTGTAATAAAATGGGAAATCACGCACGGCACGATTGTTTATGTGATTTGGCCAGATTAAGCGTATTGTAGGATGTCCCAGGAAAGGAAAGGAGCGAGATGTCCCAGCGTTGCCCCAGTTTCATTTTATTTAATTATTTTCATAATTAAAAAAATGCTAATTACATTTTATTTAGGTATAGTATCAGTCAAGAATTGTTTTATATTTAGAAAAACAATTACAAAAACATTAAGTTGTTTTCTGAAGTATTTTGTGAAAAAAATGTAAGTAAATAGTACTATGATAAAAAATTGTGATTTAAAAGCGTTTTAACTTAAAAATCCCACTTTTGAATGCAGAAAATAATTATTAATCTGATTCTAGAGTAAAATACCTACTCTGACATACTACTTTGATTACGACGCGCTAGACTTTCATTTTTAGGGTTCCGTAGCCTAAATGGCAAAAAACGGAACCCTTATAGATTCGTCATGTCTGTCTGTCTGTCTGTCCGTATGTCACAGCCACTTTATTCCGAAAGTATTAAGACTACACAGTTGAAACTTGGTAGGTAGATGTATTCTGTTAACCGCTTAACGAATTTAATACAAAAATAAGAAAAATAAAAGATTAAGGGGGGGCTCCCCATACATGGAACTGAAACTGAAAATTTTTTTTTTCTTCGAACCAACACGTGTTGGGTGTCTATAGATAGGTCTTTAAAAATGACATTAAGGTTTTTAAGACAACTTTTTCTCAAAGTCAACCGTTTGAAAGATATTCACCGCCAAAGTGGTAAAATGTGTGCCCCCCCCCCCCCCCCTTTAACTTTTGAAATAAGAGAGTGAAAAATCTAAAAAAAATATATGCTGTAGATCTTAATAAACACTTTCAACCAAAATTGGTTTGAACGAGATATAGTAATTAATTTTTGAGATATAGCACATTTTCCAAAACCGCAAATATAACTTTGTCATTCATACCATCACTGTGAAAAACAAAGTTATTTTTACAGACGAAAAATTATAGGTGGTATTAAATATGGTATGGTATAAGGTAACTACGGAACCCTATGGCGCGTGGCCCGACACGCACTTGGCCGGTTTTTTGAGAATGGTGAGGCAAATGACATAGGCGCGATGGGACATCTCCTTTATAATTTAAACTTTTAGCTTAAAGGTCTAACTAAACTCTAGATTTCCAGTAGGTATCTGGTTTATTTATTGTTGAGATACTGCAGTGCTTCCAGATTCACTGTATTAATTACAGTAGATTTACTGTATTTTTGTGTCGTCACTGTCGTCTACTGTTAATGAATTTCGGGAACTTTCATACATCTACTGTAATTTTGTCACTTCGACTTTCATACATCTACAGCACCTACTGTATTTTTTTCCGACTTTTATACATCTACTGTAATTTTCAAACTAAACTACTGTATTTTGCATTTTTTAATCTGGAAGCACTGGTATGCTGCGACTAGCTTCAAAACTAACGAAGCTAGATTTACAGTTGGGAACCCAATTCCAGCTTCGAGCTTCAGAAAAGTGAACAGTGATCAATCGCCGTCGTTACAGTGTTTACCTTTTTTACACGAATGTCCAAAGCAAAAAGAGTGTATATGTATTCAGGGTTCATGTATGTTTGTGGGTATGTGAGTTTCTTTATTCCACCATAACTTTTAAATGCCTGAACTGATTTGGATAAATGGGGTATTGTTAGAATCCTTACAGCATTCCGAGTGACACTGACTATATTTTTTTAGTATTAATCAATATGGCGACTGTCCAACGCCATTTTTGAATGTGAAATAAATATTTTTTTCTTCTATTATTACAATATGGGCATCAAATAAAAGGCCTTGATGAGTACATTCCAAAACTATATAATATGTCACTAAAATGTGTGAAATAAAAATAAATAAATTAAAAAAATATTACAAAACACGACTGCCCTGCCAAAAACGAACTAAAAAGTTAAACAACAAGTGTCATTGCCGTCGGGGGACCTCTTTGATCAAAAATTGATCCATAACACAGATTACATAATACTATAGTACAGATACCTCATCCCATACTAAAGAAATGGCCATCGTAAGGCGACTATCTGGGCGATTAGACATGTTTTTCTTGTAGAATTCTAGATGGCACCGCCATCGTCGCAGCATGCTTAGCACAGATAGCAACAAACTTAACCGAATTTTCAAAGAAAGTACAAATTATTGCCGATAGATGTCGCTCAATTTTTATTGAAATTTGTTTAAAAAACCCTTCATTTTACTGTTTCATTGCAATTTTGCATTGAGTGATTTTTTTAAGAAGCAATTTAAAAGTTTGATGACTTTTTTATCTGTATTTGAATATTACAAAAACAAATCGAAGCAGGTACCGCCAACTAGTGAGGTAAATTTAAACTAATTCCACATTAGTTTATATTCACCTTACTAGATGGCGGTACCTGCTAACTAAGCCACATCTGATGTACTAAATGGGACCCCATGTCCATAATAAGGTCCCCCGACTGCAATGACACTTGTTGTTTAACTTTTTAGTACGTTTTTGGCAGGGCAGTCGTGTTTTTAATATTTTTTTAATTAATTTATTTTTTTGCTTTTGTGATTGACCTGGAAAGTTATAGATATTGGTTCGAATGTTTTTCCTGAGTTATGAGTTATGGGCGAAGGTCGAATGGCAAAAAACAACAACTAACACAATAAGGAGCGATAGAAACAATTGAGACAATAAATAAAACATAATTAGAATTGAAATGACAAATAGAAAAGTTTGATTAATGTTAATTAAATAAAAAGAATTTCGCTGTATCAAATTTGAATCAAAATGGTTTAAACTATTATCATTAACTAAGCGCCTGCTGCTAAGGCATTTGCAATACATTCAATAACAGAAAATACTATTTATTTTCTCTTAACTTAGATATCAAGTTAGTTCCTTGTCGCGTTACGGAAGGTAACGGAGCAAAATTTGAAAGAAGAGACCGTCGTTAGTCCTACTTGTTTAGCTTAAGTTAGACATACTCGTACCTAGTTAAATTTCTGTAACTGTAATTCTAGGACGTGTCATTTTAAGGCCGTTGTATGACCGAAAGTGGCGCCCTCAGAGGTTTTTATTTAATAAGTCATTAATAGAAAAAGATTTTAATAATGTCTCTCGTAGAGATTTTAGGGCCCATGGTCTAGTATTTTTAGAGGGTATCACTACATGCCCTCGTAGTCATTCGTAGAAGTAGATAGAAAATGTGTCAAAAACGGCCACTTTTAGCAGTTTTGCTATCTACTTCTACGAATGACTACGAGGGCATGTAGAAATTACTTCTAAAAATACTAGACTATGGGCCCTAAAATCTCCACGAGAGACATTATTAAAATTGTGTTTTAGAATTATAATATTAAATAAAATTCACCGCGGCGCCACTTTCGCTCAGGGTACCGCCTTAAAATAAACTCTTGGTTTTCAACTCTATCTTTTATTTAGCTTTCTTCCAAATCTTTCTTCCAAATCTTTCTTCCAAATTTTGCTCCGTTACCTTCCGTAACGCGACATCCTTGCTGACAAAAAGGAAAAAAAACCGGACAAGGGTGAGTCGGACTCACCCACCTAGGGTTCCGTACAAATTCTGTTTTTAGTATTTGTTGTTATAACGGCAACAGAAATACATATTGTGAAATTTTTTACTGTCTAGCTCTCATGGTTCATGAGATACAGTCTGGTGACTACGGACAGTGGAGTCTTAATTAATATGATCACGTTTTTACCCTTTGGGTACGGAACCCTAACAAAAAGGAAAAAGTTGAATCTGAAAGTTTCTAAAACCTAAAAGGATTATCTTTGGTAAATAAGTAGGTATGTAGTTAACTTTTGATATCGAACAGAACAATCTTTGGCCCTTAGCGAACAGACACCCGAATGTTTTTACATCACAAACTTTGCAAGTCACGTTGTATTAAGATTAAACACAATAAAAATAAAAATCGTACCTAGTTGAGATTTTCCTACCATTGCAAAAAAGTATGTCCTACTTTTATTTATTCTTATGCCTTGACTTTATTACCTGAAAGAAAACAGCAGCTTTATTCTTTGGGTTTTTTTTTGTAGATTTATGTAATATTGCTAGAAACGAGACCATACAAACAGCGCGCTTAATAATTTTACAATTAAAATTTGCATATTCCTTAATTATAAGCGGATTTACGAAAGGTTCTACTTGTTAATTTAATCATTTTCATGGAGTAGGTCAGGTAGGCACGTCAGGTTACCACAGAAATCTTCTAAATCTATTTTGAATTTAACATCGTACACGTTAAGGCTGAAAATCGTTTGATGAAATTTGTAAATGTAGCCTAGGTAGCCTGACGTGCTGTCAACTGTACATTACTTTGCTAATATAAGTAATGTGTGTATTACATGCGAACGAAAGACTTGAGAAGCAAGGTTAACTTTACATGTCAAGTTATTGAAATGTTAATTGCCTAACGTGAATATAAACATTTTCATTATTTATGGATATGAACCTATTTTAAGTGATGTAAAATATATTTGATCGACCGGAAAACTTGTGTTACTTTTTCTATTCAAAATTTCATTAGAACCTATGTTCGTCATTCTGAGGATACATAGGACCCTCACAGTAAATCCTCAGAAGACGAAATTTTACAGTATGATAAAGTATCATCAATGAAACATATTTTTTAAATTATCCAAATGGTTTTTTTTTTGTTTTTGGATATTTGTACATGGTTCATTGGTTCGTACTATATTACATCCCTGCAAAGTTTCGTCGACTGAGGCTTTAATGTTAAGGTTAAGGTCTCCATACAAAAGATCGCTTCATTTCCTACATTATATGGTCTGTGTTCTAAGGCCACATTATCGCGCTGTCTTTAGTTTCAGAGATTACCCCCATACAATGGTGCTGCAGGTAGATTCTCTGGAGTATCTTTACCTTTATTTAATAAAAATACGACTGCCCTACCAAGAGGAACTAAAAAGTTAAATAACAATGTAATTTCAGTCGAGGGATCGCCGTTCTGTGGAACAATTTTTAATCAAAGAGGTCGCCGTATTTTATTAGTGGTATTTTAAAGGCGTTTGAACATTTTTGTTAGGAAAAAAGATAAAGCAAAAGTATTTACCTCCCTTTTTAATTCACTTTAACACTGAAGTTAATGTACCAAGCAAGTTACCTAATTATTACCAATACTTATCACCAGGTTTATAAAACGTCTGTTAGTATTTAAGTGCCCACAAATTACATAGGTACTGAAACATTATATTAAATATAGACGATTCAAAAGTACTTAATTATTAAGTTTATTTGAATAAAGCTTATTTGACTTTGACTTTGACTTTATAAATAAAATGGTATAATCAAATAGTCGCAAGAACTTGCTATTTTCATATAGTGATTAGGTACTCCAGTGATAGCTTGACTAGCTTTAGGACGCGACTTCGCCCGCGTGAATATTCGTTTGCCGTGGGAATTTCGAGAATAATACATAGTAGCGTTTGTTTTCTTAAGTTCCAACTAATAAATCCAGATATGTTACCAAATTCTGCAAATTTTGGTTAGCTGTTTAGGCGAGATTACATAACAAACAAACATAGTAACATTCTTTATTTAATAATTTATACTAAAAATAATTAATATTAAAGATAAGATAATTAAATAATTATTAAAAAAACAAAAAACCGACTTCAAAAAACCTACCTCTAAAAAGCAAGAAATAATATTCGTAATAATAAAAACACGTCTATTGAAGTCGGGTGGTAGGTTTTTTGAAGTCGGTTTTTTGTTTTTTTTAAACAATTTTTATTTTTTTAATTTTTAGTGTAGTTACCCTTTGTATTAGGTAGTGTAGGTATATTATTTAGGTAGAAAAACCGGCTCAGCCAAACGTGAGTTAATCGCGGAGAAACATACATACATGCGGGTCAAACTGAGAACCTCCTTTTTTTAAGTCGGTTAAAGAACTACACTTAAGATATCCCTTTTGCAACAAAAAAATAATTATCTTATTCAGTTCATAAACAAAGAAGTTATACGACTGATCATCGAGGTAGTTCACACAAAATCATACTATTTTCGTACTTTTTTCAAGATTACTTGAAAAGTACTGAACCGATTACAAAATTTTACCAACTTGGGTGTTTACCTAATGTAATAACGTTTGAATCATTTCAATCGGTTCAACCGTCTTCGAGTAATCGGTGTACATACAAAAAACAAAAAAAAACCAGGTCGAATTGAGTACCTCCCTCCTTTTGAAGTCGGTAAAAAGGCATTATTAACCCACAAAAGTAACTATAACCAAGTGGTAGAGTAAACAAATGCACATTTTATGTCACAGTTCAAGTTATGAGGTTACAATATGTAAATTAATGTCAGCATTTCTTTTGTTTATTTTCAGCGAGATTAACGAGCGTAGATAGGTCAAGTGTTATTAGCATATTGCACTTAGCTCTTATAGGCACCTACCTCTTTTCAAGTTACTGTCACTACTCCGGGTATTTTTATTTATTTATTTAAAGAATAGAAGAATAACTATTGCAAACCTTGGATCATTGATCCAAGTTTTGCAATAGTATATTGATACTAGTCCTAGGAGAATCTAACACAGATTATCTTAGAGCTACGCGGCTTCCGTTCCGGACGGAAGTCGCGTTGCTCTAAGCAGTTTATTATAGTAATCTTCCAGATTTTTGCAAAAAATTAAGTTTTCGCAAATATAGCTTATCATGGGCTTGGCTGACATAATAGAAATCTTTGTATGTAGGTAGAGGTAGGTAATATAAATATAGTTTTATAGCCACGATCTTGTCACAATAGTTTTATAGCTGTGAAATAAAAACGTCTCCTATGAATTTGATTTATACCTAACAGTATCTATATATAACGTTGACGTACGTTAAAACTGTATTATATTTAAAGGTAAGCAAAGAAAAAATATCAAGTTGTAGGTAGTATTGGGTATAGTCAGAGCGTTAATATTCTTTGTAAGCGGGATAAAAGTGAAGAATAGTTTTCCTTTAATAAACTTTAGTTAAGTATTCGCGTATTTTAATGTTACTATAAATGGCTGTTTTTTTATAGTAGGGGATTGTTTTTGCATTACCCTACTATAAAAAAAGTAGAGATCTACATCTCATCTGCGATCTGCGAGACATCTACATTTGCGTAAAAAGGCATCCCAGAGGTATGTGGGACTCGCCAGGCTAGGCGAAGCGCTCATGGCGGAACTTGACAGACTGATCGTACTCGATCACGTTTGTTAAGCAACGCTCGGTCCGGCCAGGTGTCGGATGGGTGACCGTTAAAGTGGAATTACAACTGAGCGCTTCCGTGCTCGGAGGGCACGTTAAACCGTCGGTCCCGACTGTTGTCTTCTGATAACAGTCGTTAAGCCAAGTTAGAGGCCTTACAGGGGGCTTGATAAACTCTTACACCAAAGGTGGCCACTAATCCTCATTCGATAAGAAGAAGAAGAAGCCAAGCTAGGGCTCTATCCACTAAACCCCCTACTGATTCCCGCACTAACATATAGGACCTACGGGACTGTGATGTCACGCACCGTGCGGTTCTGATTAGCTCTACTTGTAAAATAACTTAATTCATTCCATTAACCATTGAGTTGTTCGAGTTTGTTCTCGAAATCTAAATAAAGGGCGACCCGCATGACCCTTTCAAATCTTTTTAGTGACGCTTTGATGCACTGAGCCCTAAAACAAAATTAACAGTCGCGTGTATGAAGCAATTTATCTACAAACAAATTTAATCAAACGTTATAGTTCCGAATGAGTGTTTACGGACTTAATTCATTTGTTTGCGTAAATTGAAAGTACCGAAGAACTCAAGCGAAGTTATTATTAACGTCAATGAAGTATCTCTACTCGAAGTTTTGATTAGTTTTTGTTAGTATCGTTAGTTTTTTTTTTATACTTAGTTCTGTATTAATTAATGTATGTTAGGCTCAAAGACTGAAATCGCTCATAGAACGAAATAACCGCTCACGACACGTTTGGTCTACTGCAAATTATTCAAAAGTTGTGAAAACAATGCAAGATTTCTAACTCGCCACTTAGCACTTAAGCTAAGAGCGTCTTCTGTCGGCGGTCGTCGAAACTGTGCCAACATGCAAAAATAACGCGGAAAATCAATTGCATAGTCGCGTCTGCTAGCCAGCCCTGCAGTCTGATTGCGATTTTTCAGTGTTTCACACCCTCGCCATAAACTGATCTTCATCCTTTAAACTTCTTTAAAAAGTTGTTGCAAGTAGGTATCAAGTTCTGCGAACTCGTAATTTTGTTGCTGTTGTGTGAGAACTTAATATGTTGAATATTTAAAATAAGAAGTGTTATTAACTTTATGTATGGGGAAAAGGTCCAGTGTGCTTCGGTCATCTAGATTCTATATATCTACATGATCGAAGAGTGTGTGATGACATTTGAAAGTTCTGAGAGTGTTTGTTCCAACTTCTAACATACGTTAAAGTTCGTAGAAAATTTTCAGCAATGAACGGAAACTTTTATATTGTGAGAAAATTGTTTTGTTACTTTTAAGTGCATTTTATCTTACGTTGGATGTTGCGCGACCTTATATTTTAATGAATTTTTTATTTATTCTGTTCTGAGAATAGATAGTTTGCTATTTGATACAGAAAAAGTGCCTAACTTCAATTAACTTAACATTGTTGTTGTTATTGTTGATTCATATCAATTCATACATAGCATCAATAAAGTTTTGCATGCTATTTTCACTTTGCATGTTTTATAGTATTTTTTTAATAATTTGCACAGCATTCACTGAGACTTGATATCTCTGAGTACTTACGTATTTCAAATTTTCAACGAAATACATGTAAAGTAGGTACTTACTGACTATTCTGTGGTCAAAAATTTACTTACCTGTTGTTTTACTTTCAACCGATATTTTTTTTTATAAATCCCTGTACCTAATTCAATATTAAACATTCGTTATTGTAATGTACCTACATAATCATTCTGTCTGGTTACTTTAAACCAGGGGGTCAACTCTGCTAATGTTAACGTCAAAATCGTGGTTCAATGGTGTTTGAATGGTAATGCTTATCGACACAATTCTTGGTTCTTAAACCCAAAATCGAGACACACACCGTGTTATTACAAAAGATTTTTAAACACTGTTTAACTAAACACTGTTTAACTAAACACCTGTTTAAACGTGATACTGTCTTTTTCAAACAATATTGTCAAAAAATTGACAGCATCACATTTAAACGGGTGTTTAGTTAAACAGTGTTTAAAAATATTTTGTAATAACACGGATGTTTCCGTTTTGGGTTTAAGAAATACAATTGTGTTTCGGTTTTCGGTTTAAGAAACAAGAACTGTGTTAAAAACATTACCATTCAAACACCATTGAACCACGATTTCGACGTTAACATTAGCAGAATTGACCCCTAGGTGTAAATGATGGATGGGGTTCAATTTTCTCAAAATAATGTAAATGGAACATTTGTCGCTATATGGCAACTTTAGGCAGGCACGCTTACGCGCCAGTCTGGCTTTACGTTGCTGATTAATGCTCGTGTTCTTTGCTTCATGTAAGTTCGAAAATATTTTGTAGAAGCAGTTGAGTTGTACCATCTTTAGATAATTTTTAAAACATCCATGTTTTTCTTGACAATAAAGGAGTGCGTCTTTGAGGTGAACATTACAGCTTACCTGACAAGTTTACGTTAACAAGCGCGAATATTGTGCATGCTCTTTTACAAAATTGTTATGACTATAGCTGGACAGGTAAACCTGTCAGCCTACTTATTGTCTAATTTTCAAAATCTATCGCAATCGCTTTCATTTGACAGATGGCTATGACACATTGCTGCATTTCTTTGGTAAGTTTTTATTTGAGCCAAAAAGAAGCATCAATGTATCGCATCCTGAAAACGGTTGCGATAGATTTTGAAATTAGACAATCGCCCCCTGGTTATATGTAGCTTGTATGGGTGTCTTAGGGTGCTTTTACACGGTGAAAATAACCCGCGCAAGTTGGGCACTTGCGCAGGTTACATGCTCCATGGAGACACGTGAGCGGGTCCAGCTCCATAGCATTGTACCTCTGCGCAAGTAACCTGCGCGTCAACGTACGCAAGCTGCACCGTGTATAAGCACTATTACTTAATGTTGGTGTGTATGCGCAGGAGTACGAGGAGGAAGGCAGGCGCTCGCGGCGGCACTCCTCGCCGTGCAACTCCAGAGAGGGCAGCACCACTGCACTCCACACGCAACACTACGGCGACGACGCCGTAAGTACCTACATAATAGGATATTTGACAGTATTGAAAATATACTACAAATTGTGGACATCCCAACAGATATTGGCTAAAATAACATTTTTAACTATTATATAGACTAAATTAAGTCTATTAATTGATTAATTCCACCTAGAAAAATGCAATAATTTTTGTATTTTTTTCTGTGGCGAAAACGCTCTAAGATGACTGATGACGTCACTTGCCTGTAAATAAATGGCTTCAGGCGTTTGACACGACCATAGACTAAGGATTCGCGATTGATGGCTGTCAAATGGCTAAGGATATTACAATGTTTACAAGCTTTGGTTTACAAGCTTGTGACGTCAACAAGTCACGTGTCCAGCGCTATAGCGTTTTTGGCGCGGTTTTAAAATTTTAAACTTTGACACTGTTTTTTTTAATGAAATAGGTAGGTACATTGGTTTTTCCTGAAATATCAATGTGGTGCGCTATATATATAATAATAAGGAATAATTTAAAATAGTTTTCAAAAATTAGTCAAATAGCCTATTTACTTAGAAGGCTATTTGGGTTAAACTTAGTAAGTACCTTGTTTAAGTTTTTATGTATCATAAACATACGTAATATTGTTAAATTTATCATAAACCTGTCCTTTATCCGTCAAATACAGCCATCAGTTTTGAATAAGTAATTATGAGAAAACAAACACTATATTTATCAGATTCTTATGCATAGATCTTCATTGCACTTGCATAACAACGTGTTACAAAAATGCCCCTAATGCCGAATATGGTAGATAGGAACCATTAATCTGAACAACTTTTACTATGGGACAAACTTAGAATAATTACACCGCCGATCCGCCAACAAAGACAACAAGAAATCCGCCAACAAACAAAAAAGTTGACCGCCATCTTTAATTTTTGACATTTTTAACATTGTACACTCACATCTAATTAAAAAAAATGTTTAATATTATATACTTTGGTTGGACTTAAACCCTTGCCCATCTCTAGTTTTGACAAGCAAACTCTAGTTACATTTAAATGGTGAAATTTACACAATCGCAACTATAAGTACGACGATGGTTTCAACTTCCGTACTTTTAAGGGAAAATTTCATGTATTGGTAACATTATTTTTTTGCTGTGTGCGTTTCGTCGAGCGTAAACACAAGCACCTTACGCACACATAAATTTCATTTGTGCCTCACTTTTGACAGACCGCTTTCTAGGAATCTATCGTTCTGGGTGTAATTATTATAAGGGGACCAACTATAAAATCGCAAAAAAATATCTGCAGTTTTCATACATTTTAATATTTTCGTTATTAATTTTTGTATGAAACAGCAGATTTTTTTTCCTGATTTCTGTGTTGGTCCCATAGTAAAAGTTGTTCAGGTTGATGGTCCCTATCTACCATATTCGGCATTAGGGGTATTTTTGTAACACGTTGTATAAATTAAAATAACAAGATACTTACGAGTGTATTTAATATATATTGCCTCTCAGATAATGACTTAAATCAGCTGTAAAAGTATTGTAAGAAACCCAACCATGAAATTCTAACAGACTGATTTGACATTTTGCACAACCTGACTTCCCTAATTTAACACTGCGTCTGCTGCATAAAAAATTAAGGCCTAATGTTATTAAGGCCCTTATTTAAAGTACCATGGGCAACAGCGTCGCTTAGCCACTCCTAAGGTTAAAATCGCTTGCACGCCGCGCCGTCACAAGCACAACATGCGTTTAATTCGTGCAGGAGCGATACGCGCGCACACGAATTTTGGCGACACTGTTGCCCATAGTACATACTCGTACACAAAGTATCCCTATTGTCGGCGATGTGGACTGTCTGTTATGGCGTCGCCATTTCCCGTCGAAGCTCGTTTGTAGCGGCGACTGCTGGCGATATGCCAGCCTACATCTCATCGCCCTATCTGAACGATAAATGAGGTATTGCTCCCTCGTTACTTGAGATCGGAAAATGTACGAAAAGCAAACACATTTACGTTAAGCAATTCATTTAAGTAACTCAATTGTCCGCTAGCAGCGGCGGGCCGAATTTTTCATGTGAAAGTTGTTTTTATTATGATTTCATAGGTATCCCTTTTTACCACGATGTATGCAAGAACAAAAGGTTTCAATTTCAAAAATCAAATATGTTTTTCATTTAAATTTGTTACCGTTTCTTTTTTTATTAAAGTAAAACATATATCATCTATATAATGAGTACAACTCGTTTAATATTTGTAAATATAATCTCAATTAACGTAAATTAAAAATGTGTGAACAGTTTAAACATTTATTTTACATAATTTTAAAGAGATTCTACAATATCTTAACTAAGCATAATATCAGTCTAGTTACATCTATTTCTATAACCTACCCTATATTAAACTATCAATTCTATTACATAATTCTTCTGTCAGTTTGCCTGTAATACTGTTGTATCCAACTTTACCTTATTACAATTTATAACTTCCAAGTATAATTTCAAGAACACAAAAGCTACATCAAATAGAAACTTTAAAAAAACTGCGCGGTACCGCTTAGATTCTTCTTGTAAGCTCAAAATGATAAAATCAGCACGATGAATTTGCTTTTTTTCGTTATTTTTTCTGTTTCTAGGGTACCATTTTAAAGTTCAAATATCCGCAATATAACGTTAACGCGTCGCTAACATTAGATTCTGCAAATCACGCTTGTTTGTTTTAGACAATATACGCCAAATTAATCATTTAGATCGCTAATCGCTCTTCATGGGGTCATTAATCCACGAATCAAGTTAAAGCTAAATTAAACCTAATGCCATAGGGCGAGGTCATAGTTTCTCTTGCAGCGTCCTCCTCAGCTCCTCGGTTGCTTTAGCAAGATCCTTGTTGTCGTGGTGACGCTGCTTGCCGGCGAGGTCTGCGCTGCAATCCTCCACGTAGTCCTTGGGTGGCTCTACTGGATATTTACTTCCAAATTTTGGCCTCGGAATGCGGACACGCTTTACGTCAACAAGCCAGCTCTCCATCCTGCTGATTTCCCAATTAACTTCTTTAGGCACCGAATAACCTGGAAACAAATAAAAAATCCCATTAAAAAAATAATTTACATAAGTTTCCAGCCCCCCTACCCAAATGGCCACTTTACTAATCGTTCGCTAACTTAAAAATTAAAAAAAATGTTTAAAAAAACAAAAAACCGACTTCAAAAAACCTACCTCTAAAAATCAAGAAATAATATTCGTAATAATAAAAACACGTCTATTGAAGTCGGGTGGGGCTGGAGTACAAATTGCTTTTTTTTATTCTATAAGTCCCACCCGACTTCAATAGACGTGTTTTTATTATTACGAATATTATTTCTTGATTTTTAGAGGTAGGTTTTTTGAAGTCGGTTTTTTGTTTTTTTAAACAATTTTTTAATTTTTTTAATTTTTAGTGTAGGTACCTTTTGTATTAGGTAGTGTAAGTAAGTATATTTTTAGGTAGAAAAATCGGCTCAGCCAAACGTGAGTTAATTTAATCGCGGAGAAACATACATACATGCGGGTCAAACTGAGAACCTCCTTTTTTAAGTCGATTAAAGAACTACACTTAAAATATCCCTTTTCCAACAAAAAAATAATTATTTTATTCAGTTCATAAGCAAAGAAGTTATACAACTGATCATCGAGGTTGTTCACACAAAATCATACTACTTTCGTGCTTTTTTCAAGATTACTTGAAAAGTACTGAACCGATTTCAACATTTTAAAAAATGGGACCAACTTGGGAGTTTACCTAATGTAATAACGTTTGAATCATTTCAATCGGTTCAGCCGTCTTCGAGTAATCGGTGTACATACAAAAAACAAAAAAAACAAAAAAAACGGGTCGAATTGAGTACCTCCCTCCTTTTGAAGTCGGTAAAAATAAGTTGTAAATTCTAAAATTACTTGTCGGAGGCTTGTCAATTCCATACAATACAACAATGTCTGTGATTTACATGAACATGCGACGTGTGACTTGACCGTCTATTTGCTTATTTTTATTTAAACTTTAAGTTAGCGAACGAATAGAAAAGTGGCCATTTGAGTAGGGGGGCAGAACTCTTTCGCTAATCCGTTTACATTTAACGCTACGTTTGTTCCTTTGCGGAAGTAATTAACCGATTGCAATAATGTATCTTAAGTACACGGATTGAAAAAGCTGAAACACGCACTGGTTTAGTTAAGCGGTGGCCAATAGTTGTGCAAGCCTAATGATGGTCAGTGGGATGGTGAAACATCGCTGCAACTTGGCTAATATAGTAAGATTTCGGTACTCGGTGCCTGGGAAACCGAATGGCTGTGGGTGCCAATGTCATGCCGCTCGACGTAAATGGAAGACCGCAAATCGCACAAGTTGACGCATTTATGTAGAACAAAGTTATTATAACTTGATAGGTTTCTCCTTGAGACATGCAAGTTTTGTAACCCTGTGATTAATAATCATTAGGTTTTGATCAGAATAACCTTTAATCAAGCAGATGTAGAGAACTAAATATTCTTTCTTATTAAAACAAAATTATAAAACAAATTGGTATTTAAAAAAAAAACTCGCGATGGCCTACTGATTTAACAAGTCAATGGATTTAACTCATAAACGAACTCCATTTCAGAATCTACTTATAGAATGCAGCGCCTTGCAATGCATAACAAAGATTGATATTTTTTGCAGAGCTATCATTGACAAGTGATCTAAGATTGAAGTGATGTAATATTTCCCTGTCAGTTGTATAAACTCTAGATAATTTAATTATGAGATTAGCTTGATGGTATCTAGTGAACAATGAGTGATTAATAGCCCGCTTAACGCCTGCGCATCTCCGATCGTAAGACAAAGATTTTTAATGCTCGAATAGCTTTCTCCAGTGAAAGTGCGTCTAAACGGAGTGTTATTTATTCAGTTTGACGCTTTCGATATTCTCATTTTCGTCTAAAGCACAAATATATATTTCAATTCGATCGCTATCTTAATAAAATTCTTAATTAGCGTAACTAATGTATTCGAATTTCTTTTTAAGATAAACTAAAACCTTAAAGATTGTTTTCTGCTCTGAATACTAAATGTTGAATAACATACTTTGATGAAAACAAAACAATGTCAATTTATTCTCGATAGCGTCTGATGCGAACTTGAGCTACATATTCAGCGAGTCTCATGACTTGCATCCTAAGCGGCAAACTATATAATAAGGAAGTAATATCGGTTGATTGGGGCATTTGCGTTTTCTCTACATAGCGTTTGTTATCGTGCAAATATACATGGTGTCCCGATTTACAAGCATCTACCGTTTCTTAAACTTAGCGAACAAGCGTGTCAAGCTCAAACGGTTCCCACTATTGATCCGATATATAATTAGCTGATGGTAATTGGAAATTATACATGATGATATCAAAGATGTGGCACACTTTCTCATTATTACTTGTTTTAAACTTAGATTGATTTTAAAGGCTGCATTCTCTCCATTCATATTTCATAAATTGATCACAAATAAGTACGATACTTTAAAAATATATGTTTTGCTTTAAACAGGCAGAGATTTCCCAAGGCAAAGATTTCACGATCATAAATTTTCATGATATTCTTCAAACAACGGACACTGTTCTTAATTTAATGAGGCTATTCCTATATAGAGATACCTAAGGCACGTAGTAAGTAATAATGACTCAAAAGCGTAGGTTACATATCACAACTTCCATATCGAATAGTTCACAAGAAACTGCAATGAGTCAGCTCAGCACTGACTGTCCGTCCACTCAATGAAATTTATTACTTCCAATAAAATTTTTCTTGCCCAAACATATTGGAAAAAATCCTAAGTGAATATTTTCTGTCGTCGCAGAGCAGAAAAAGCGGTCTTCAAGCTGATTCCATACTATTGAGAAAGTGTCTTATATGTGTGGCATAAACCACATAGGCGGATAGACAATCTCAACCCATCACAGTCTAGTTTCCGCCTACGACTGCCCCGGCGTGGAATTCCACTTTTCAAAAACCTTTTCTTAGCGAAAAGTAAGTACATCATAATAAATTCCAGTGGTGTGAGTTGTGCGATGATGAATCAGTCAGTCAGGATCAGGACATCTAGTAGGTACATAGATTAAATGCTGGTGCGTTAGAAACCGGAAACAGCTACACTGTCTAACATTTTAGCCCATTTCAGCCCAATGCGATAATAAGTAATAATAATTTGATAATGAATTTTCGACGACCTTTTCAGCTATTCGAAAATACAAGTATGAAAACGACAGAATTCTTCTTGCTACTTGCTTTTCAGAGTCATTTTGAATGATTTATTTTATATTTTTACACTAATTTCTGATGGATTATACATATTATTATGACTCGGACTTTACTGGTTAAAAAACGACATTCATCTCTTGAACGATATATTATTATGTTTTGTCGTATATTGTGAAAGGTAAAGACGATATAAATTGGTAATGGCCGAAATAATTACACTCCTTCATTGTGCGTGCAATATCAGATGTAGCACCTAATGAATGAACAAAGGGTGATTATTTATTTCTTTGATTGTTTGTAAATTAGACATAAAACAGATCAAGACGATTGTAGCAACTGTATAGAAGATTGTTTTCTCTCGTATCGAAGTCGTAGATATACGCAGAAAATAGTTCGTTGTGTATTTATTTTATTACACATTTCCTTAGTTATTTGGAAAAAATGACAATTATTTTAATGTAATTGGTACTTAAATGCTGCAAATTCAAACTCGACCTATTTACTTATTCTGCAACCGTATCAAAATAGTAAAAATAGATGTACTTTTTGAATGGGTAGGTAAGTAATTAAAATGTTTTGATATCGTAATTGTTAATACCGGATACGCGCCATAGAGTCGTAGAGAAATGTGTGTGAACAAACAATGTAGTTAGTGCGTATTGGTCGCGTGCTCATCGCCCACGCCTCCGCGCATCCGTGCGCCACAGACAGATGTAAATGGAAAGTAAGTAGATTCTTATTTGCATATGCATAGATATACTTTGAGATAGATTTCTTTATGATAAATAGAAACAAGAAAATTGTCTCTCGACATATCAGACATGAAGTTAATATGTAGAACATTGAAAAAAAACACTTTCATTTTACGGCAGTCCTGCATCAAGTCATGATAATGCTTAAAACTGATCGATGAATTTCGAAACGTCTAGTACGTTAGGCTCGTTCCAGATAAAAGGGATTTCAAAAGTAAATGCAAGTAGATGAGTAATCCACAAGACAATATCATGATGTGAAACCTGAGTGTTCTGGGGTGAAAATGGACCTAATGTTCCCGTAGAAAGGTCCCTACTCCCAAGACCCATTGGCCTAATGGGCAACTCGTACTCTTGCATTACGGAGCACGCACCAAATTGCTTTTCTACGTGACACTATAAGTAACTCTCAATTGGTGCTCGCGATTTACACCACATACTTTCTCTTTGCACGATTTGCGATCACGATACGAATTTCTTGACCTATCCCTCGAATACACTTTAAGAGCCGTATATTATGCACTAGATTCTTAAATAAGAAATAGGATATTCATGTTGTTCATCCAAGAATGGAAATATAACGTAGTATCTTTTAGATAATTAGTTCAATATTCCGGCGCTTATGAAACCTTTTCATAACCTTTTCAAAATTAATTTGTAACTTCCCTTTGGCGGAGCAAATATCATCAGTGAAATGGCTGGCTTATTATAATTGTGTACACAGCCAAATTGCGCGTAACCAGAAATCGCAACTCAATATTTGGGCCAAATAGGGCAATTATCATTTCCCTCGCGTCTTCCGGGCCTTCGCGAGTACCTACACATTTGCATGAAATGCCTTATCTATAATCTGTGGTAGTTAAGGCTGAGGTGGATGTAAAGTGGCACAGCGGCATGAGCGGCACGAGGCACGACTGTTGACGCAGTTCTCATGGTCCCGGGTTGTTCCGGGGTCACCGAGTGCCACCTCAGACCCGTATCTCAGCCCACTGACAATTACACGGACTTTCACTATACAAATGTTCACGATTACAACCAGTCGTGCTCTAATGTATAACTTTGATCTGGAGACAAAAGGATCATTTGATTTTGATGATACCCACTGCGGTATTTTTCCTTGCAATCACCTTGCTGTAAACTTACAAGGCCTTGGAGGTTCGTTATACCTATCGAGAGATTTTCCTCTTGATGCAAACAGTGCTATGTATACCTACTATTTTAAGATTTACACTCGTTCGAGCTAGGTAGTATCTGGTACATTCTTTAATACTGTACAAGTAAATTAATTAATAATTCATGTTATCCCTGAAGCAACATAGGTAGACTATGTAAAGGGAGCTGTAATTTATTAAAAGGTCCATTGATTTCTTCAGACGAAATCCTCAGGGATGAAACCCAGAATGTACGTAAGGGATACATGTACAAAGAGACGCAACCCAGGTATTTAAAATTGTATCCCTTTATTGCTTTAACAAATCTCTGAGAATTTAAGTATAGGAACAGTTTGATTGGTTCACTTTTTTATGAATAAGCACTTTCAAATCAAGTAGAATTCCGCAGGTTATGTATTATTTTAAAACGTAACAACACTTAACTCTAATTACAAGGCTTCTTGTATAATCGGAAATATTTTTAAGGCACAAAAACTTTATACTTTTCTTCCAAACTTTGAGAAATGATTGGGTTTCTAAAAAATAAGCAAAAAGATGAATGACGTGACATTCTTGACCATTTGGCCTCTATGAGCAGGTGGGCTGGACAAGCCGCTTTGACATCTAAGGGGGTTACTGGCAAACTCTTCACAATTGGAAACCGTTACTGCGTGGTAACCAGCTGTACTAGTTTTGTCCTTAGCTACGCACCCACTTACATCATTTCTCATTTATCTGTTATAATGTCTAAAAATATAATTAATTTTTCAATTTTTCTTTTTATATCTTTTGATTTATATTAAAAGCTGATTTCCGGGACCTAGTCACAAAGAGATTGCGAGTTTTCTGAGTTTATTTTAAACCCGAAATATGACATTACCTTTTCCAATTAAGTACTCGTTAACGACTAAGATGTAGGCTTTCGTAAATAACTGTTGAGTGTCCTAAGTGGCAATATTCATTATACGTCGCGCGAACCCAATTAGAGCGATCCCGCACGTGGAATTACTTCCTTATTGGCACATAATAAAGACCTAAACCTTTTTCCATTCTACCTGTACTAAACATTTAATGCATACTTACATTAATGATTTTCCTAACAAATATCGCATTATTTTTAGATTAGATTAGATTATTAATTTAGATATCGTAAAGGTTCTAAATTCTCTCATTATGAGGCAGTTTTCAAATTCCTCGCGTATGTATATTTTTCTTAGTAATTCAGATTATGTGCAAAGTAAATAATTATATCATAAAATGTATGCCAAATAATCTAATTGATTTAGTTCAACAACAAACTAGTAGGAAAACAAAACAAGCTCTTAGGTGGACATCGTATTTTTCCGTTCGGTTTTTTCTAGCTAGATTGCTAAATCGTCAAATCATAAAAACCTAATTACTTATCTCAGATTTTATCTATCATGAAACATCTAGCCGCAAAATTTTCGACAATAATCATACCCATCTAGTTAGATGAGTAAGTAGGTACAGTTACTTTGCAATAGTAACACAGTAGCGTTCGTATTCAACATTTCCTGTGTCTTTTCCTGGCGCCAACTTTCTACCACACCTTTGTAGTCTAATAACCTATAATATTAGTTACGTTAAACGTTATGACTGCGACGCGTAACTTTGGAACTAGTTTCTCAAGTCAAGCTATCTGTAGCTATATGATCACAAACTCTGTTAAGGTTATGTAAGCGACTCCGACAATATACCGACACGACTGCATGTAATAATGGAAGGAAGAATATCGTTTCCTAGCGAATTCATGTAATTATTAATAGCTATTAAAAACTGAAAGTTTACCTGAAAACGTCCCCACTACTCTAAAAATCAATTAATAATAAGACAGTTCCTGATGGTAAATAATACGTTTTCTACAAATAAATATGTACTTACTACTATTGGCACTAAAGTTTTGCTGTAACTCCTTTCCAAAACCGATAAGCGTCAGGAAAATCTATAAGCCTTCTGTGACCTTTTTTCGTCTGGCAACCGTATCTAACTGTACCGGGTGTTACTTACTATCTTTATGACAAAGAATAAGAAAAAAATCACCAAAAATATATTGGCCCCAATAAAATTGAGAGGTTTGCGATAGGTGAACGGCCGCCGTTCGGTTAGCGGGACCAGACTCATGTGTCCGCTCTCCCACGCTGCCTGCCGCTAATTGTTGTTAATTGGCGACGCCAGTCACGCTTGCCTCTGACATAGGGTTACCAGACTTCGGGATTTGTCCTGACGTGTCAGGATTTTTTTGGTCTATGTGAGGATTCCGGCCGGAGTTGGAAAATGTCAGGATTTTTTGGAATGACACTATAACAAAACCTTAAAAATTAAGCTTTAAATATTTCTTTTTCTTGTCCTTGGTAACATTGACTGGGTAATACATTTGCAGTAAATAATCACTACTAAAACATTAGCATAATGTCAGGACTTTTTAGTAGAAATCAGGCTATTTGTCAGGATTTTATAGGTATACATACCATCCTCTGACATCGGTCGGCGAAAGATCACTTGTCTACGATAGGAAATTACTTTTGGATTCAAACTACTTAAATAAAAAATCGACTTCGCACATTTAGAGTTCCATACAAAATAGGACTAAGGGACTTATCTGTGTTACGTGTTTGACTGCTCAATTAAGTTGGTTTGTAATAAGAAAATGAATGAGTTTAAAAGAAAAAAATCTGATTTATCAATATATTATTGGTATTTGTTGGTAAAATACTTATACGTAATAATAATAAACACTATCACAAAATTATTTCAAGTTTCCTGATCGAAAGTGGCGCCGCGGTGAATTTTAATCAATATTGTAATTCTAATACACAATTTTAATAAAACTACTCTGTTTTTTTAGGGTACATAGTCTAGTATTTTTCATTACATTCCCTCGTAGCCACTGCTAGAAGTAGATAGCAAAACTGCTAAAAGTGGCCGTTTTTGACACATTTGCTATCTACTTCTACGAATGACTGCGAGGGAATGTCTTCTAAAAAAACTAGACTATTGGCAGGCTAGGCGCACTCCGCGCTTTAGGTACGAAGCTACAAGTAGCCGGCGGGTCCGTCCGGACGGACTAATTTCAGAGGGCCGCCGCGTGCCGGCTGGGACGCACGTTAGCAATTCGATTTCGATACTCACTCACGCACCGCATTTGCGTATTGTCGCGTCGTTCGTTCGTACATTTATAGAACTATAAGGGCCCCTGATGACATCAGGATGATCCAGGATGACTTGACTAGAATAGCTCAGTGGTGCTGTCGAAACCAAATGCAGCTCAACACTAGTAAGTGCTATCATATGAGGTTCTCCAGGAAGACAAATTCCTTACAGTCATCATTCAACATTTGCAATGTACCCATAACTCAAGTTAGCATGATGAAGGACCTAGGCGTTGTTTTGGACAGAGAGTTAAGTTTTCGTAATCATGTTGACGAGGTAGTCACCAAAGCTGCGCGTATGTTGGGTTTTGTGAAACGCAACACTAAAAAGTTCAGACACGCGTCTTCTAAGATTGTTTTATATAACGCACTCGTCAGGAGCCTTCTTGAATATGCTAGTGTGGTCTGGAATCCATTTTATGCAGTACACTCCCAACGTGTTGAAAGTATACAGCGTGCATTCACCAGACACTTGGCATTTATTTCTAGAGGTATATCTCATAGATGTAGTTATGACCAACGTCTTAATTTCTTCAAAATGATCTCTTTACGTGACCGCCGCAAAATGCATGATTTAGTGTTTCTTCACAAACTTGTCAATAACGGTCTTTCATGTGACGGTTTGCTATATCGCCTTGGATTGAGCGTTCCCCGCACTATCCCGCGTTATCCGATTACAAAAACATTTTATACCCCAATCTGTAGAACTAATCTTGGCGTATCTTCTCCAGTGATTAGAATATGTAACGAGTATAACATGCTTAATTTGACTCATGATAATGTTGATATTTTCCATGATTCTTTGCCTCGCTTCAAATCTAAGATACTGGAATCATTTGTGTGATACTAATTTACTTTTTCTTCTTAAGGTTGTATCTTTTTGTTTGAATATATATTGTTTAAATTTTGCTAAACATATTGTGAATCTATATTAGTATTAGGTGCCTATTGTTTATTAACTCATAACTCCTAATTTGTTGACTGTGGCCTTAACCATATTTGAATGCTGTACACGCCTGTTATTGGCCTACACATCAGAAGTGAATTTTGATTATTTTTCCTATGTGTATGTTTCATTGTGTATGCTGTTGGTGTGTCTTAAACAAATAAAATAAAAATAAAATAAAAATGATATTTAACCCAAATGAAGGCATATTGCATCGCACTTTCGAAATAAACTTAATTATTAATGACAATTTGATTTCGTAAGAAAGCAAATTGCCTCAAATCAGTATGTATAGTGTGATGTGGCGTTGACTGTATTTAAGTACACATTTTATTTCACAAACACATAACTTGTAATAAAGTATTGTAAGCTATTATTTCATTATTATTTAAAAGAAGAAACCCTAATGTCGTTAGAAGAGATAAGAGCTACGCGATAGAAAGAGATGTAACTTGTAGGACCTACAAGTTACATCTCTTTCTATCGCGTAGCTACCTACAATGTAGGTGAATATAACTGTAGCGAAGGGAGCGGTGTGCGACCTGAATTGCACTTTATTGTGTCTAGAATAGAGTCGCTATTTATTTAATGACTTTGAGGAGTGGATCTTCTGTACTTGTACTATTATGTATTCTGTGCTATTGGCCGATACTCAAACGCTAATTAACTTTGAGGGGCTCTCAAACGTCGTCCTGTCGCATTAAATGTCAAAGATATGACAAAGACAGCATGCTGTTTGAGACCCGCTCAAAGTTAAGTAGCGTTTGAGTATTCGGCCATATGAGTCCTAAAAATTCCACGATAGGTTTATTAAAATCCTTTTCTATTAACAACTTCTTAAATAAAAACCTCTGAGGGCGCTACTTTCGGTCAGGGAATCGCCTTAATGGAAAGTTAAAAAATACTTCTGAATAAAAGTTTGAAAAAAGCTGATTTTTATAATAAAAAATATAATCTTTGTTTACATAAAACGTTCTAAACCTAAAAAATATATTTTTAAATAAAAAAATACATTTATTTTTAAAGAGCGAATACCGGTATTAATTAGACGATAGTTGTAATATAATTTACGACTCAGTATTTTTACGACTTTAAACTGAGTTTCTTTAAACTATTACTGCGAATCCATTTTATTTTACCTTTCACCAATTAATTGTCAATGCAATAACAGTAATATCTTTATGTACGGAGAAAATATTAATAACTTGAGTTTTTCTTTATAATTGGGTCTCTATGAATTATTATCTCTATATCGTGTTGTCCAATCAGAGAAACGTATTTTTGCAACAGCGATGCAAGATTTCGACTTCTATCTTAAAATGAGCAATATTGCTTCAGACTGTGAGGTCATTTCATTACATCTCATTTTATTGTATCATCAGAGCGCGTTTCGTGGAATTTACATAATGAGTTCGGTATATTAGTTTTTCGTAAACTATTTCGCCAAAATTAACAAAAATGAAGAATTATTTATTATTAACTAAGAACTGAAGACAGTGCCTTTTGAAAATGGAAACAAACTATTGAAGTGCATTAATTACAAAATGTTGACGTGCTTTTACTAAGAAAAAAAATATTTTTGGCTTATAATATCATAAAATTTAGATAAATATGTCTATGTTAAATAAAATACATTCAATAGACTGTACGTTGGTAAGTAAACTGCTAAGTTTGACCTCAACACGATAGCATGACTGCCACAGAGTTAAGTGCATTTTGTATATTTCTGCTATTTGCATGTCAATGTCGGACAATTACGAAGTTTAAGCGCTATCGCACACAGGCAACTTAGTCTCCCAGCAACTGTTTTGTCTCCACATCAAGTCCACGGGTTTATATGGGAGCGCGCACACGAAGCGACACGGTCGTCTGCAACTTTTCATACAAATCACGTGAGAGACAAAAAAGTTGCGGAGACAAAAGTTGCCCGTGTGCGATAGCGCTAAGTGTCTTAAATGTAATGAAAATTTAGGTTATTTAGCGAAAGAATTAAACTCAAGCAAAAAATTAGAAACTTCAAGAAAGTGTATCAGAACCACAGATAATATTATTATCAGATTATGATTTTTGAGATTATCATATAATACTATCAGAACCAAAAATCTTAAAAATATTGAAAAGTTTAGAAATAAACTTTGACTTAAATTTATTCCAGTTTCCAAATTTTGTGCTAATCCGAAAGCACGTAACAAACAACGGTTAATAAAGTAGTTTTCCGGTATATCGCGGTCCGCTAATGGCTAGATGTTATCTGGCGTATGTTTCGTGCGCCCGCGCCGACCCCGACTCACTATAAAATCTCTTCCCTTCTAGCGCATGGCCCTAATAAGAGTATGACAAATAACCGAGTATACCTCGTATGCGATATGTGTATATGTACTTATAAGCTAATATACCTACATAAAGAATGCAATAAATAATAGAAGATGATGAATGGCAAAATTAGAAACGTTACGAGATACTACAACAGCACAATTCTTTCAATCGGATTAAATTTATAAACCCCTAATTTAAAAGACACGTCTAGAGATGAGAAATAGGGAACGTCGGAAAACAGTGCCTTTTTCTTTTGGCACTAGGCTCATTAAGATAAAAAAAAGTTTCCACCTTCCATACAAAATCCAGCATTTTTTTGTCTGTTACTAATAATACAATTTTCAATAATGGCAACATCAGCTCTCTGTATCTCAGTAAACTCTAGAGCTGATTCAAATGTCTGATGCAGGCATTGCATCGGTAAGGGGACGATATAAAAGATTTGATCTTCCTCCACACAATACGCAATAAAACGAGGAAGAGCCAACTATTATCCACAACCCATAAAATTGAAACTTTGTTACATTCTACCTTGTCTGTTGCGACATTTGTCTTCCGTAATAATTTATTTTTATGGAAAGTCATATTAAGTTTACAGAAAAATAAAAGTAATTGGCATCTGAAGATTTATTTTTAACTTTCTAACTATGATTTTCCGACTTTTGAAATTTCGGCTTGTCATTAACTTTGTCTTTGTATGTGTGTGTACTCATAATATAGGTTTAATGCAGCGACAGTAAAACATAGTTATTAAATTCGGCGCTAAAAATCTAGAATGAATACATACTAAAAGATGAGAAGGCTATTCCATATAAACTAAATAATTTTATTGTCGCTTAAGCTTGTATTATAATACGTCTTTATTGCCTTTTATCGATATTAAATATAAAGTCGTCTTAACCTCGTTGCAGTAACAAGCAATCATGCAAGAACTACCGATTGATAGAAGCAAATGGTGATACTTGACACAGATACCGTCTATAAAACTCTTGTATCGCAACTCCATTCGCAGGAAAAGTTGCGTGTTAATGGCAATACGGTTGAATTAGCGAAATTGTATTACATTTGATTCTCGAAGGTCAACATGAAAGATAAAAACATTTTATACGAAAAATAAGTCAAGAAGAAAGACTATCAATTTACAACTTTAACGTTCATTTAGAAAGTCAAAATAAACTTAATACCGTGACGATTACAGCAAAGAAATACGACACTCGTTCAAACATTGACATTTCCGTTTTAGTAAAAAGTAAAACGGAACACCACACAAGCAATCAAAGAAACAAGTGCTAAGAGTAGTTTGAATCATCAATGTAGAAAGCGTGTCACAGCGTTTATCCATGTTATGCTGTTGGGCAAAAAGTGCATAATCACAACAGTACAATGGCAGAGATCTCTTGAAGGCTATCCGGTGCGTCCTTGTTGCATCCAAGTCTGTGCCACTGAGGCGTGCACTGATCATCCGCTTAATGGCATTCTTAACAAGGCACGCCAAATATTGTCTACACATTGTTAAACATTGACCTCAATCAATATCCTCAACTTGAAAAAGATAAGACAAAAAATTCATTAAACGTCATAGATCAAGATAATAATATGGATATCGAATGTGTGATTCAAACCTTAGAGCATCGCGGCTTCGTCTCGAACAGAAGCGCGTCTTACTTTAAGATTCAAACAAATGGAAAGAGCTTGCAAAGCGTGAACAAATATTAGAATAAGTAATACAAACTTTTTATACGGAAATGTTAGCCTCGTCAGTTGAAGCAAAATCTCAAAAAATATTATCTAAGCCAATCTATGGTATCGTGAACATGTGGTTCGTCAGATCCAACAAATGTTATTAAATTGAGACTGAGAAAATTCAAGTCAATAAGACACAGCTCAATTATAAACCCAAAAGCATCTAGAAGTTTTACTTAGAAGACCAAAATATCAATTTAAATATCGTTAAAAAGTTCGATTCGTTCGAAAGATTCAAAAGAGTAATGAGAAGTGAATGCATCAGTGAAACAAGGACTATTTTTCTGTCCGTGGCCCAAAAAGAACCGGCTGGCGGCAGCCGGACTTCTTGACAATGTAAGTATGTGATCTGAATCACTACGACTTGACTGCTTCACTTAGAGTGTGCAAAAAAATAGCATTATCACAGAATTAGTTTATCAATATCCTTTGAATGAATTATGAATAGACAATCAAAACAAGACATGTAACGCCTTTCTTATAAGTACAACAATCAATCTATAAAAATACATTTTTCTAGTTTTAAATACATACTTAGTTATCGCTCTATTTACCTATTAACTATGATGCACAAAGTCTTACATAATGCTAATTTTATTATATTGTAAAAATAAACAAATTATGACTATGTTATAAATGGTATAATAGTGAAACTTTCTATTATAAACTGAATTTTACTGAGTAATATTATTAAGTATGTGCCAAAGTTTGCAAACAATTTTTAAAAGACTGAGATAAATAAAAAATATGTAATTCAATTTTTTTTTTTAATAACTGCCTTCAAATAACCGCTTAACAAAGTTACGCAAACAACGTTTGTTTCACCATAACTTTGTGCACATTAATTGACCGAAAACAAAAGCTGACCACAATGGCATTGTTTACCTAGGGCCAGGTGCAACTAAATCTGGTGTTTTAACCACAATCGCAACTCTGACCTCAATTAAGGAATAGACTTACCTGTCACGGCTATCCTGTTGACTGCAAGATTCACTGGTTTCTATTTGTAAACAAGTTGGAGTTGAAACTGTACGTGCACATGCGCCGACGCACGGAGCGAGACTGTGGTGTCGGCCGAAGCGAGGCAATGAAACCAAGCCAAGCCCCAGGGTACGCGAATCTAATAGCCACTCCAGAGTAAGTTCGTTAAATTACTTGGTAGCGGCACCTTGGCCACCCACATGCAACTGGATTGATTCACCATAAGAAATCTTACATTCAGTCAAAAAATCTATAAACTTCGTGTAAAATTTGAATCTTCTTGGTTTAATAATCTCATATCTACTTGACATGACAACTTCCTACTTAATAATGTGACTAACGATAACTTATAACTTTCATAGTTGAAGCAGAAGATTTATCAACTTTTTTAAAACAAATAATAGTACGAGTAACTTAGAAGGGATAAGTAGCGCAAACACTAAGCTGGCAGTATCTGGGTGGATTTGTGAGCTCGGGGAGCGTGAAAGCAGGCGTTATGTAAACAACGTGAGCGGTCGCAGAGGTCGAGATTACTAACCCGACTGCTTATTCCATTGAATTGAAAGTTAAATGATACGCCGATTAATGTCAAATACGAGCACAGTTGCACAAATATTTAATGACCATAAGCCATTTTAATGTCCCCACTGGCACACAGGCCTTCCTTATGGGTTGGATAAGGAGGTCGGGTCATAACCACGCGGGCCCAATGCGGATTGGTGGGTGTTAACGACTACAAATGCAGCCGGGACTAACGGCTTAACGTTCCTTCCGAAGCACGGAGGAGCTCGAGATACTAAATTTTTGGTCACCCATCCCATGACCGACCCTTGCAAAAGTTGCTTAACCTTCGCAATCGCTGGGCCAGGCGCTAAACCACTACGCCACCGAGCTCCTCGGATAATATTAATGTAGTGATGTAAAGCCCAAAAGTACAACTTCAATATAAAAATTATGAAAAAAAAAAAACCTATAGCAATGTCAATTATGATATTGTTCTAGTTCTATCTAGATAGTAGCAGCTAGGTACCTACATTTTATAAAAATAAATGTGCAAATTCGCGTTTACTGCAAGTTTAAAGCAACAATAAATTAAAACTGTAAACAATAATCCCAATAATTATATTTTTACTATAACGGTACATAGGTACCTAATAAGTATTTAGTGCATGAGTAAATTTTAAATCTTAAATCCGAGAGGGTTTGGACTTGAACATAAAACGGACAGTCCGTTAGATAGGTTCTCACGCGTCGGACATCTGTCCGAAACTTGATAAACCGGAAATCATAACACAAAAAAGACTAAGGAGCACCTGCGATAGCCTTTAATAATCACGTTTCTTTGTGAAGCCGACTAAGTACTGTTGCAGCTTTACTTTTAGTATGATCAACAAGTCCATTGTAGTTTTGATTAATGGCTACGAAACATTAATTAGGCAGAGAGGAAGGCGCTCTGCCCATGTTGTTAGTTGAGTTTTAATAACAGTTTCATAATAACGGTAAAAGTATAAATCCAAAGAAACTCATGACGGGTATGTTTGGCGCAATAAAGAACTGTAAATAATTAAATAATTTTTTGACCCATTATTCATCGTATTTCAGTGTTATCTATAGATAACTTTCCTCCTTTAGGCACCTAAATCCTGGGACATAAAAACCGAAAGATCAATGGCCATTGTAGACCTGTTTTTTAGAATGAAATAGATAGTCCATAGCAGATATGTTACCGCCCGTTTAAAACCGATACTTTTACAATTATGTAATTTCTCATAAACCACCACCTCGGCGGTCTTTCTGGCGCAATGTGTATCATATTCCCAGCAGAAAGCCGGTAATTTAATCATTTGCTCTTATAACGATTAGTGAAGCGTGCCCGCTGGTGGCTGTTTATAAAAGTGAAAATGTTAGCATTTTCTGTGGCAATATTGGAGTGGGTTTCACTAACAATGCCATACTTTGTCTTCTTAGAGCTTTCACAACTTTTGCAGTTGCGAAAATTTTATATTTCATTCATCATTCATACATTTATCTCCATAAAAACAGAAGAATTTTTATATAATAATTCCACGGCAATTTTCAAACTAAGCAAAATTGTAGCATGGTATTATTGTTGCAGTAATTTTGATCATGCGTGCGGTTGAAGAAATTTTAGCGAAATAAAATTCTGACCTAAATTAGTTTGCGCCACAAGAGATACCTACGTATCATACTCTATCATACCACACAATGAACTAAATCAAAACATGTAATAATATGATTTAGTCATGACGTGGTAATGCAGGTCATTGTTTTTATTACATTATTTTATGAACAATAGTGAATGAGTTCCTTTGTGCACATTTTCTACAATCATGTTTACTATGGTTTTATTCAACGTATTTTAATAAAACGTGTCCGTTAGCGGTATATCAGCTAAGTATTAATTCGTCTACTAAAGTCTACTTGTAAGTACAAGAAATGACTATGGTTTTTTTTAATCATAGTGTAACGGGTACCCACTCAGATTGGGCACGCAGATACAAAGATGAGTCGCTTCACGATCATTGTTATTTTAGATAACGTTACTCTGATAATTTTAGCAGCATAATTTTAGTATCTTTTGTGTCAATTTCTCAAATATGTAAGTATAGAAAATGTTGTTGCTTTTACCGAAACTCGCTCATAAAACTTTCTTATACCTACTAGTGACAGAGGGCCTAGACAAGTGGCATATACGCTTGACTTTTCCTTTACTCGAATAGAATAGAAGTGACGTTAGATGTATGAAATTAAAAATTTCAAAACGTCGTGATTGTCTATGGTCAGCGACATCTTACGTCGATTACATACTAATTTCTATTCAAACTATAGAAACCACTGGCTATATGTGTGAAGTTATCATTCTAAATAATGTATATTAACCAAAGTGCCGTAACCGTCACGTCCCAAAAACTTTTTCTGCAGAAGTCATTCATATAACGGACTTTGATAAAATCCGGAAACATATAAAAGTTTAGGCTAAGTTTTATCTCAATTTAATCAAAACTGAATTTTCCTGCCGCATTATCAAACCAATTAATGAAGTACATACTGATTAACTAGTTAATTTTTAAAAGTAAGTTATAAGAAAACATTTGCTATTTATTTAATGTTTCATATGCTGTTTGTTTTCCATCAACTAAATAGATTTATTTATTTTATTTATTTATTTACATAAGGTACACCAACAGTTTTTCATGCAATAATATACAAGTGGGTCTTGAAATTATTAATGATTAGGTCTTACATGAAAACCAATTACTGGTATACACAACATTTGCCATATTAAAATTATTATGTTATCCTAAATTAACATCTAGTAGGGAAGCATTGATTGATACTAAAATTTAAAATTTAAAAACAATCATACATTATTATCATTACAACCAATTATTGTACATATATTAAAATTTATTCAAATTAAATCAACAATATTAAATTACCTAAATTAAAATAAATTACCTAAGCTAAATCAATTTCAATTAAATCAGATCAAATAAAATAAAATCAACATGGATAAAAATAAATAAAATCGTAACAAACTAAATTTTAATAATTAAACTAAGAATCACTATTAATTTAATAAGTCAAACTGACCAAGAATTGACATGTTTCAGCACTTTATCTTTATCTTTAATAAAAACAAACAAACAAACGAGAAAGCAACCTAATAAAAACGTGTTTAATAAATAGATAAACATCAAATCATAAAGTTGTATAAACAATCAAATATCAAAAAGAATTAGTGTAAGGTTATAAATTTTAATAGCATCTTGATACATATATATTTTTTTTAAATTTTGCTATATTTTAAATTGAAAAGTAATTAAAAATTATATTAGCGTACTCTCTATGATGTCTCTGTTAATCCTAGACCCAGATAATTATTTTGATAAGAGCAACAAGAATAACAGGACGTGAAAATATGGTTATGTTGCTTCAGGAGCTATTGCGTGTTCGCCGACATTGTCGATTTTATCATTATTATTTATCGAAGTCGCTAACGAGATGCACTGTGTCGCGCTGTCGGCCCAAGATACAGTTCATAGATAAATCACCAATACTTAAAAATAGCGTCCGACACTGCAAGACCTAATAATGTACCGTGTAGTGTACCCCAGGATTGGTATTACAAAAGGTTTTTTTTTAAGCAGAGCAGTTAATTTATGAGGAAATATCGAATCTGTTGACACAGCTGCAATAGACAGCACAATTGGTGGAAAGTTGAAGCGAAGACAACGCGAACAATACAAACACAATAGCACAAAATCGTTGCATGACTTGAAAGTTTCCACGTCGTCGCTTGAAGGAACACAAGCGATTGTAAATGATATCCTATTTGTGTGTCACTGTTATTATGTAATGCGTTTACTCGTACCATCTTTCTCACGAACTTATTTTTTGTTTCACGCTACCGACGAATATTTTTACATCAGGATCAGGTATGTATGGTCAATATTGATATTGATTGTTCTTATTATTCAATTTCATTATATTAAAAGCATATTAACCGCGTTCTGCAAAAACGGTTACAGTTTTTACAAAGTTTTTACTATGGTTAGTAAGTAAGTAAATAGAAATTTTATAGCTTTGCATAAGATATTATGAATTGTTATTTAGTTACTTAAACTTAATGATTGCCTCAGGTACTACTTTGTAGAGCTAGATGAAACCGTAGATCGCTGTATACTATTACTACTCCGTCTATTGTTTTGAGATCGCTATTTCTGTCTATCAATGTCAATCGATTTGAAGGACAATTTATTTCCTGATTCTTTCCGTAGTAATAAATCCCCTTTTTGAGACATGTGATATCGTAGGAGTTGACCATAGCGTTGGGCTAGTGTGTATAATAGATGCTTGAACAATCACTGTAACATTGACATGACAATGAACACAAGCGGGGCGCGGGCGCGGGGGCGGGCGGAGTCCGACGTCGCGTGAGGTTCTGGTCCTGAGTGAGTGTGATGTTTCAGTGCGGATATCTCGAGGGGCTGCGCTCATCACTCGGTGGCTGGACGCAGAAAGTTAAATCATGGTACTGGGGAAGACCTCTAGTAAGTGGCTCGCCCTTTCGTCGGCGGAACGATCTGCGAAACGTCCTAGCACATTGACGATTCTTACATTTGCACGATATATTTTACAAAAGATTTTTTTAAATATGATTGGAAATTTCCGCTTCTAAAACGAAAAAATTGCTTGGTGTTAGAGAATTATTTGTATATTTTCACTTCTCAATCGATGCACTTATTCGGTGTTGATTTAAAATAAGTTTATATTCTATTATTATTTGTTTTATTAGTTTTGTTTTATTGTAGTGACGCACATTTCAGTAATTGATTTGAATTGCATCATTCCGGTAACTATAAGCCTGTAGGTAGTAACATTGTTTTAATGGATTGAGCTAAAGTGCTGCATGATGAGTTTAGTAAGAATTTTCTAAATTTTGAGGTCTTTAAAACTTTATTACCTAATGTATGGATGTTAGTCAAATTCATTATTGATTTCTTTTTAACTCATTGATATTCATTAAACTTGCGAGATAAGTGCATGGTGGCGGTAAATGCACTCGTTAAAATTGTCCAAAAAATAAGTATTTTGTTATAGCTTACTACAGATATGCATTTCGTTATTTTTCGTACCTATATGTTTGCTTTATTATTGTAAATTTCCTTAGCATTTTCATTTGAACATGGATAAATACAACCGGACTAGCGACTCTCTCCATGAATACATTCTTACACTTATAAAATTTAACCACTTTGAACCACGCCACCGAGTGATCGAAACGCATGATTCTGAGCCTCCAGCACACATCTCACTACAGCTTCTCGATACATTCGACGTTACCAGTTATCATACATTGCTGTAACTGAGAGGCACACGGTCGTAAGCAGGCGTTGCTTCCTCCAGCACATATCCTGGCAGGGGACGTGGCGTACACGGTTACTGCCCTCTGCCACCCAGCTACACATAAAATTTTGAGCACAACCTACATTTAGAGGCTGCAATAAAAATTGCTGTTATTAGCAATGTAGCAAGTAATTGACATTAGATGGATGTCGTATATAGAGAAATTACTTAGGATACTTTATTAGGACTTTTACTCTCATTCTTAACAGTATTATTATAGAAATGTCTCGTGTACATACATCACACTTTGAACTTAGTCAATAGTGTTTTAGAGACATTGGATTGAGGAAAATACTTTTTACAGGAGCTGGCACATAAGTTGTCGCGGAGTTTCGATATGAAGGAAGAGGGGGGAGCGTTACTAGAGGAGCGAGGGGGGATTCGGAGACACCAGTCGATGCAGCGATTGCAGCATGGAGACGGGCAGATGGACGAGGGCCGCGCCGCGCGCGTGGTGCCCGACCATCACGGCAACCTGCAAATAACAGTTAAGAAGACCAAGCCCATCCTCGGCATAGCCATTGAGGGGGGCGCAAATACTAAACACCCTCTACCAAGGATAATTAATATTCACGTAAGTTAAATTACCTAGTCAAAACATAATCCCGTTCTTAGGTTTTTTTGACAAAAACACATCATTGCTGACTTATTTTTACTACAAGTAATACTTAACAATGTGTGGGTCTCTTCTTTTAAGTTTGAAAAAAACCTCAACTTACATTAGGAACTTACAATATTTTTTATAGCGCGAGGGCGCGAGTAAATTATACTTATCATTATGGAGTAGAATATTAATTTCTTGGTACAGGAACATGGTGCAGCGTACGAGGCGGGCGGACTGGAGGTGGGACAGTTGATCCTGGCGGTGGACGGCCACCGAGTAGAAGGCTTGCAGCACCAGGACGTTGCGAGACTCATCGCCGAGTCTTTCGCGCAGAGGGAAAAGCCGGTTAGTATCTTGCAACCAAACATGATGCAGAAAATACGGCATAATTCACGCGATAAATTTTCACAATTAAGGTGCTGAATTAGTAGCAGCGGTATTTAACAGGACTATTTATATACCTACCCTACCTACATGGAAGTTCATTTGTGCAAATTCTTATTTCACTCGTAATCCTGATATTTTGATTAAATTGTCTTTTTCATGACTAAGATGATGATAGTTACGGTCGTAGATATGTGTCGACACATCTACATCGTATGGTAGACTACTAGATTAACTTGAGTATCTATGATTAATCTTCAGTGAAGCTATAGTTTACGATCTAAGTTCAATCTTCGTGTTTAACTGCTGTTTTCTCTGCTATTTTCTTTTTTTTTTCAGAAAACTAATATCCAAAGCTAATAAAACTGAATATCGAAATTATAATTATAAAAACAAGAAACGATCGCGTCTTACTCTAAGCTTGTGAGCATTAAAATACGTTTGATTACATACTATGTTTGTATTTACGATTTCTATAACTAGTGATAAATGTCTACTGAGAAGAACTAATCTTCAACGAGCAACTAGTGGAAATTCTTTTTTGGAAATTTTGGCAGTATTAACCTATACACTGCATATTATTTATCTCAGGCAAGGCACGCTTAAGTATTTAATATGCATAATCCCTACACGGTTGGCGTCTAAAGGGTCTAAAGTCTGTGAGGACCGTCACAGATCTGGGAAGCGGAGACTGCCACAACTGCCTTGCTAACCTCGATCATTTGTGGAGAAGGAACACCGCAGGGGGTTTAGCAGTGTAGGCCTTCGTACGGATTCGTTGAGCCTTGACCGGGAGTTTTATATTTGTATTCTTTTTCATAGAAGACGAATGTAAAGCTTTTGACATTGACTCATCGTACCTGCCCCCCTACTCAAATGGCCAACTTCCTATTCGTTCGAACGCTACGCTTACTTTTAAAGCTTAAATATTATAAGCAGTAGATGATTAAATCACATGTCGCAAACTTATGTAAATCACAGACTTCGATGTATTGTATGGAAGTCAAGCTTACGGCACGTAATTTTATAGTTTACTGCTTATTTTAAAGTTTTAATAGTAAGCGTAGCGTTCAAACGAATAGAATGTTGGCTATTTGAGTAGGGGGGCTGTACGGAGGAGAGTCCTGGACTCACCGGATTTACACCCAACATCCGGAAGTCTTTAAAAGAGTCCCCCTATGTAAAAAAAAGGGTTTATTTATAACAAATTTGCTCGTAAAGGGTCTCTTATTACACCAATTTCAATATCGTGGGTGCTTTATTGATTTCGTAAGTTAATCGTATTCATTTGACAGTTATCATATCGTATTCCATCGGTTGCAATTTGTATGGGATAATAATGATACAATATGAACTGTCAAATGAATACGATTGACTTTACGCAATCACCTAGCGTATTGTATCTCATTACGTACTTGTGCGGTAATGTAATGTAAAACGCACGGTTTATCAAGATGCTCCGTCTAAAACGAACGGTACTTTTTTAAATCTTAGCAAAGAGTTTTTATGTTAGAAAAGAGGAACTTTGGGAAATAAAATTCAATTTAATTATTTAAATTATTTTATTTAATTAATTTTGACAATAAAATACAACCATTTATCTGTAACAAAAACACAAAACCATTTATTTACTTTATAAGTAATACCGACTGTTTTTTATGCCTTTGCGCTGATGCGCGCGCATCGCTAATTTAAACAAGTAAAAATTATTCCGCGCGCTTTTTCTTTGCTGTGTTGTTTTTATTTGAAAATGTCTTCAATTAGTGATGAATTTATTAATTCGACACCGCCAGAAGTCTCAGAGGCAGCAAAAAAGGCTAGGTACTCAAGCCTCTTGTCCGTAAAATCTACCGATAGATACTTACAAGCGTGTAAAAATTTCATCATATGGAAAACAATCCGAGTTTTATTTATTTCCTCGCAAATATGTTATAAAGCTTTGATAATTACAGCCTCTGCTTTCTTGTAGCCCTCGCCTACGGCTCGGGCTAGTAATATCGCCTCAGCTGTAATTTTCAACTTACCACACTTATATCATAATGTACTATTATATGTCGATGTAAATGCACAATTCTCATTATTCTTTCCAGGAGATCGAGTTCCTTGTGGTAGAAGCGAAAAAATCGAACCTGGAGCCAAAGCCAACGGCATTAATATTTCTGGAGGCCTAACATCTACTGTCCCTCCCCGCCAGCGACCCCCCGGCCGCGCTGGGCAGCGCGACAGTGGGAGTCGACCTCACCGCTCGCATCACGGAATAGCCAACTCGAACCTGCGCTGCCACATGCTCTTCTAGACGCCTCCACTATGAATAAGACCCGTTTTCCATTCCGAGGACTACGAATACAAGAGATAAACTGCTATAGATTACTCTAGCTAGATTACTATTAGTCAACGCCCAAGCGACCCTATGACCACACAACAATGAAAAATCTATTGTGTCTCATTTTCCGGGGCTAGAAGGATTTAAATGATATTGCATTTTATTACAGTTAGACAAATCTTGACCAATGGAAGGGTGTTATAACAGTATCAATAGTTGATTGACAATATCGTAAGCAAGATTATACATGTATGAATCAAGTAAAATTACAAGATACCGTCAAAACAGTTGAAATGTCTCTACCAACCATTACGATTTGAATTTTAACAACTCAATTCACAAAGGTACATTTTGTGAAAAATTTTGTATGCCGCAAAACAATCGTAATTATGAAACACCCAACGTCGTTTATTATGTCAAGTAACGTAAAACACTTGCGAATTTATTTATAACAATTTTTTACTACGAAGTTGATTAATAAGTATGTTCAAGTGTGTTGAATACGGTTCATCTTGTAACAAGTCATCCTCGAGAATGGTCAAAAAGGGTCTATTTAAATAAACAAGGAGGTGTTTGCTGTACAGGGATTCTATGTATGATTATCATCGATGTGCGAATCTAACTAACATGACGCTGCAACGGGCTGAATAGGAAAATAATAATGTAATGGCGACATGACGCAGGTAAAAAGTAGGCTATACAAAATTAATGGCACAGGGGAGGCAATACTGTTGTCCAGAATATTGAAAACATTAGTTACGATGCACACTGCCCGAGTGGTTTTTAACATTTCTTATAACAATAAAACGTCCCCACTTTCTAAAGGGATATTTCGGGAAGTTGTAACAAAAAAATTTATAACTTATTTTCTAGGGGTAGAGATTAACCAATTTTACCAGTAGTCAGTGACTGAATTTTATATGAAAAGTAAATTCTCCTACTTTTACCAATACGATAAGTTCATCTCGTCACACATTTTAAACTTAAAAGTAAAATTCAGGTAGTTCGTTTGATTTCGATTCTATAACAAATTTTACTAGAAAAATATAGAGTTGTAAAGTCATGACGATAACATAGATCTTACGATGTTTTTTTTTTAAAGAATCGTGCTAATATTTAAATAATTGGCAATGGTGCTATGTGAGGAAATCATTCGAAAGTAACATTCGACACGTTCGGTTCATGTTCACTCGTAGTAGTCAGTAGTTGGATTAGTGCTTATCGTCGGCGTTTCATTCCACTCGAGTCCAGGAGTCATCCATGTGCCATCAGTGTTGAGCCAGGTCGGCCCCCCCGGGCGTCGTATCGGTGGTAGCATCCGTACCATGTAGCAGCCCCATCATCATCAGTAAGAGCAGAGCTTGTGCAGCACGCGGCGCTCTCCTAAGCAAGCTGTTAAAACTAACCTTATTTTCACTTTCATACCTATTGCATTGAAATTTTTCAATCTCCAAATCCATTGCTTTCATAATTGGAACTTATTTATATAAAATTACAACCGCTTGTTGTAGAAATTTTGAATCATTTTTATTATAATTCATCGTAGTATAGTAACAGTTATCTTTTTACCATAGCTTCAGTCAGTTTGCTTAGCGAGGTTACAATGCGTCAAACATGTCATTCCATCAGGTAGTTAAGCGGTGAGTTTACGAAATTATGGCGGAGAGGGATTTTAGCCCACTCTTTTATTTATAACGTAGATATTAATGAATGTGTGCAATATAATCAGATGTTTTGTTAGATGTTTAAACCAATAAACCATTGTATATCTTATAGGTATTGTATGTAGGGCGTCACAGGGTGACAGTTTAAATTAAAGAAACTATTTTAAATATTATACGTGGCGCCTACTTCGTAAATACTCCCGATATACCAATGTGGATGTTGCTAGTGCTTTTAATATAACAAACAAATGTAGATATTGTACACGTCCCAACCGTTGCAATACTGTATAAAATGTAACATGCTATTGTCTGGACCTGAATATATCAAAATAATGTGACCGTTGTAAATATATATATTTATCTTCATAAGCTGTAAATACCAAATTTGAATGTATTGTAATATAAAATTATAATGAAATATTTATTGAAGTTAGTGCCAAAAGCGTTTTACAATTCCCTCAATTATTGCATGTAGATACAGTATGAATATGGTGTGGGAGGGCACATTTATATGTGCCCTTATGAACTCAAAAATATAATAATGGAAGCAACAAGTAAAAATTATAACTTTCGTACTATAACTTGTCGTATATAATATACAGTCCAGAGATTTTAATTAACATTTCCACTTTTTCAATCTCATATAAAGTGTGTTTTTTTAAAAAGTGTACTTGCTGGTTGCTTTCATTACTATAGTGTAGGTAGTAGAGAAACTGCTTTGATATTAAATTGAATACTGGGCCTTACCATATACTTCCGGGTAAAACAATTGACTATTTTTTTTTGTTTATCACGGATATAAAATATGCGAAGTTCTTTGAATTTAATTATTCAGATATAAAAATGTATCGACAATTTTTATTTATTGATAAAGTGTGATGTCTTAACATTAACTTATAAAGATGCAAATAAAGATGAATAAGTGAAAATTTTACCCGTATCTAAAGTCGTTATCCCGAGTACAAAACACATGAGCGTCAGCATTCTTTTTATCTTGTATCTTCATACATTTGCTTGTTGTTAGTTTTCAATAAGTACTTAAGTACAATGTTGCTGCTAAGAGCAGCGTATTACCTCCACCCCATTGCTTTAGAAGATTTTGGTAAGGCCATAAGAAGATTTTTTTTTTAAACCAAAAATTATGCAGTTCCACCCTTATGATATTGGTACGTTACATTCCACACTAGTTTACCAAATATCTGCGCTTTTCAATTACCTATGTAAGGATTTGATCATCTTAAATTTTGTATTTAACTGTAAAGCATTTGCATAGTTATATATTTGATACTTCTTTCACAGTTACGGTACCTTCACTAGTTCTCAAATAAATTAATTAGTAATTGTTCGGTTTAGTTAAAATTTAACACACCTATCATTTTATTGTAAACTGTTTTAAGTAAATTATGGAACAGAGGCACTGAAACATTTTTATATATAAATCTGTATATTTTGTACGAGTAATTATAGTTAATTTTAACTTTACCACCTAAAGCTACCTATAATAAGTTTGTATGATTGTTACACTTAAGTATACCTATTTTAAAGTCTACATGGCTTAGAAGAGCCTCTATTTGAGTCAATTCATCATTTACGTATTGAACACGTCAACCCAAAAGCAATTTTAAGAGTAGGTAGTAAGAATTATTTTTAATACTTGATAACTGCAACAAGATAATTTTTATTAAAATTATATGGACCTGATTGTGCGTAATTTGTTTGGAGCAGCTTATCCGTATATCACCGTTTCGCCTTGACGTGGGCCGATTATGTGTATTTGACTGTATATATGGCCGTGTCAACTTAATATAAGGTGTGTCAAAAAGCAATATCATTGAAACACCATTGAAACACGATTGTAACGTTAACATTAGCAGAATCTGATAATCGAGGCTCGTGAACTCGGTGGTTGAAGCCTTCACGGTGAAATATACATATCGAGTCTATAGATCTTGCATTGCTGTTATTCAGCTGCATGATTTTATCCTAATTATTCTGAGCCGTCCATTTATTTTCGCGTTTAGTTGTCTGTTATGTTAGATGGTATTTAAAACGGGTCTAGGTACTTGTCAAGCGACTGCTGGTCAATTCTAGTCAACTAGACCTTTTTATCGACAATCGCTTGTAAAATCAAATCACCACCTCATTGAAATTAGATTTTACAAGCGATTGTCGATTAAAGCGCTAATTGACCAGGGTGTCAATTCTGCTATTGTCAATGTCAAATTCGTGCTTCAATGGTGTCTGAATGGCACTGCTTTTTGAGACTGTTCTTGTTTCTTAAACCCAATACCGAAACACATTGTGTTTCTTAAACCCAAAACCGAAACAGATTGTGTTTCGGTTTCAGGTTTAAAAAAACAAGAACAGTCTCAAAATTACCATTCAAAGACCATTGAAGCACGATTTTGATATAGCAGACTTGACACCCAGAAAGTCATGACTTTAGCACAGAATTGCCAAGAGTGCCATGTTGACCCGTGTAAATACCACATTTGGTCTTCACGGTGACGGTGGCGGATTTTGTGGACTTCAAATACTTGTAATCGACCTTTTAAATAGTTTCGGTAACATTTCGCAGAACTACTGTAACTTTGTAACTTATCGCAGTCTAAACTTGACGCATGTGTTTTCGTTGAGAAGATCTATGTTGTAGTCTGTTGTTAAGTTTGTCGTTGATAACAAAAATATATTGTTATCTAGATACACTGTTGTTTTATTTAGCTTCTATTCTATAATAAGTATCATTGGACATATCCGAATAAGCGAAGCATGCTGCTTAGCTATTAAATTATTAGTCAGTTCCTGCAATGAATTATTGTATTTTAATAATTCCAGAGACTATAATTAAATTGAATTTATGAAAGTTCCAACAACTTACTTAGCGCCTGCGTAAATGTTGGTAAGAGAATTTGCATTGATTTTATGCGTGCGTGTGGTTTGAAGGCCACTTCTTTAAAAGTTAATGAAAGTATACTGATAGGATTTAGTAGACATTATAAAAGAAATGTGCAACTTGGAATAGATTTTGTGAAAGCCATCTTCACCGAGTTATTAGTTGAAGAGTCGGGCCCTCAGTTCTCACATGGAGGATTGAGGGTCCGGCTGTTGCGAACTAACTATTAACATTACAGTAAAATTTTTACGCTTAAGCGTAGGACTTAGACGAAGCAAGATTTATCGCAAAACGCTTTTCTACTTCGTATAATCTTAGTTCAAAATGGGCCTTCAATCCTCCAACTTAAAAAAATTCATTACGCATTTTTTTTTTGAAACTGTGGGATTACGGCTGTTGTAAGCTGTTGTCCAGTGGGGTACGTAATAAAATGTGAAAAAATGTGAAACAAATAGCTGGCTTCAACTCCTGCTAGTTTTACAGTTATTACCTTCTGGATTTTATAGACTATGCCAGCCTACTAAATTAAGGTGCATTTAATTTCTAAAAGAACCTTTTAGACTAAATTATGATTTTAGGCAACAAAATACTTTTAAAAGACTAATAAATATCTAAGGGTGAGTTTTCAATGTAGGTAATAAAATTACAGATTTTTGATGTTTAAGGCACCTAGCGCCACTAAAATTTCTCGTCATCACAAAAAAGTGTGACAAAAAGCTTCCTTACACGAGTATCGACTCGTGCTCACAGATGCAGGATCTTGTGAAACCACAGAAACAGGAATAGGTACCTACGATAATTAAAAACTCAACTTTGTGAAATATTTATGTTATCTACGTAGGTAATACTGTTTTCTGGGTGAATCTACTTTTTAATGTCAGGAAAAAATAGACCCTAGTGTACATTTTTACCCGACTGCAAGAGGGTTATGTTTTTCGCGCGTATCTTGTATGTTTGTATGTAATATTTTTTATTACCTCATATCTTTTAAACGGCTGAACGGATTTCCATGATTAACATATCGTTAGATTTGTCTTGCCAGCCCAAGTGTTCTTAAGAAAGTGGCGTTATAAAAAAACCAACATGGTGGCTGCACGGTGCTATTATACGTAGTGGAAAAAAAATTTTTTTTTTTAGTTTACTGCAATATGTGTGTCAAATTAAAGGTCTCATTAAAAGGATTTCAAAAAGGTATATCATGATTGTAATAAATAATAACTAAAAAGAAATAAATAAGAAAATAAATTTAAAAAAATTAAAAACCCTCCTGCATAAAAAGACAAGTCAACTGAAAAGATGGAAACAAGATTAAATATTAAAGGCAACATTATAACATGCAGTCGGAGGCATATAACTCAAATCATTCATAATGTCTCTTTATGCATGCCTCCGACTGCATGTTATAATGTTGCCTTTAATATTTAATCTTGTTTCCATCTTTTCAGTTGACTTGTCTTTTTATGCAGGAGGGTTTTTAATTTTTTTAAATTTATTTTTTATAAATTAAAACAAACCTAGATAATTCTTTTGTAAAAAATCTCTATTTTACGATATTTCGATTCATAGCCAATAAAATATACTTAGTTTTGTACAAAAATAATCAATAGTTTAAAGAAAAACATGGGTGACCCAGGGGACAATGTTGTCCCCAGCTTTATATGAAAAATAGGAGTTATTTCCTGGGTCACCTATGATTTTCTTTAAAATCACGTAGAAATTTTCATGTCTTTTAAGTTTTCTTATAAGATAATTTGCAACTACATATTAACTTCATATAAAAATGGTTCACGTAGATATTTTAAGAAATGCCACAAAACAACAACAATTTGATTCGCCCTTCTAACAAACAATATAGTAAACGCCTGCTGAAAGGGAAAAAGCAATATTGGCAACAGAAAATTATAGAAGCAGCATAAAGTGAAATTGATGTAAACCTTAAAGTAGATTATTATAAAAGGCGCTAAAATTATATAGGTAATTATTATATCGAAACCGAGTTATAATGGGTTTTAAGCGCCAAGTGTGGGCTGGCCAAAGGGGGCTTTCGGCGCAAAAAAACTCGCAGCAAAATCGATTTCGTGAGGAAATAGTTATTTGTTATACAAGTGACCAAAATCAATTTGTGCTGCGAGTGCCGACTTTCACGAGCGAGCGTAGCGAGTGATTCTAATATAGACTACTGAGCACAGTGAGTGATTTAAAGTCACGAGGCAGAACAAAATTTTGGTCTCGTGTAAAACATACAACTTTTCACCTCTACCAGCGAGAAATTTTTACGTGAGTTTCGTGGTAAAAAGCTAAATTTCAGCATTAGAAACGTATTCACTCAATTCTTTTGGAGTTAGACAACGATCTTCATCGTTGAACGCACAATTTTTTTGTAATTTATCACAAAAATAGTTCGATCAAACCAATGCTGAAAAATTTATTCATAAAGTAGATTTCCGCCGTTTTGTTTTACATTTTTACGTTGTGCTTTTCTCTTATTCATTAATATCCCATCTTATTTATTTATTTTTAATCATAAAACTAATTTGGTAATAAATTTCATAAATTTTTCTTATTTTATATTTATTTCATACATGCGTCCATACTCTTTATTTCGAATTTTCAACCTTCTTTTTTAACAATCCTTATTTAAAACTCCTTGGTATATCCGTGCATTTTATCTTTTTACTTTTTAATCCATGTATGACACATGACACCATAAAGCACTCTATCTATCCTTTTCTCACATATCAATTTTACAAGTGTCAGCCTTGTCACTTTATTTCTTTTTTCTCTATTATTTTAAAAGTTGGTATTAGAAATTAAAAAAGCACTTTGCCTCACGCTCGCAGCAAAAATCGATTTTGCTGCGAGTTTGTACGCGCCAAAAGCGCCCTTTTCGTGCTGGAGAGGTGATTTTTTTTTTTAATTTTTAACACCACCTTTTGAAATAATAATAAAAAAAAGGGTGAAATGAATGAGACTTGTAAAATTGATATTATGTGAGAATGTTGTACCAAGGAGTTTTAAACAAGGGTTGTTGTAAGGCCGGGTCCATAGCGCGTGTTTTTCCCCACACAATCAACAAAACATTGTTTCGTAAAACAAAATCCTCATACGTTTTTTTTTCTTGTTGAATGTTGAGATGTTTTTAACCGACTTCAAAAAACAAAAAAAAGGAGGTTCTCAGTTTGACCTGTATGTATGTATGTATGTATATGTATGTATGTATGTCCGCGATATCTCGCGTTTGGCTGAACCGATTTTGATGCGGTTTTCAGAAAAGTATTTGTTACACTTAGGAGAAGGTTTTAGTATTTTAACCGACATCGAAAAAAAAGAAGGTTCTGAGTTTGACTCGTATTATGTAGGTATGTTTGACCGCTATTATCTCGCGTTTGGCTGAACCGATTTTGATACAGTTGTCAGAAAAGTATTTGTTACACTTAGGACAAGGTTTTGGTATTTTAACCGACTTCAAAAAAGGAGGATCTCTTCTCAGTTTGACCCGTATGCATGGTTGTCCGCGATTATCTCGCGTTTGGCCAAACCAATTGTTCCATCTACCTACCTAGATAATAATCTAATACAGAAAGTACTTACACTAAAAAGGAAAAAATAAAAAAAATGTTTTAAAAAACAAAAAACCGACTTCAAAACCCCACTCTACCTCTAAAAAGCAATAAATAATATTGAAATCACTAGATACGCATTATCATTGTAATAAAACATGTCTATTGAAGTCGGGTGGGGCTGTTAGAATAAAAAAAAGATGTCCTCCAGCCCCACCCGACTTCAGTAGACGTTTTTTATTACAATGAAAATGCGTATCTAGTGATTTAATAGTAGATTATACAACATGTGAAAAAAGAGGGAATTTAGTTCGAGGGACTAAGTTGGATCCCGAGAGCAGCGAAGGATTCAAAAGTAGAATCCTGAGCGAAGCGAGGGATACAAAGGACCGAGATGAAACTTTTTTTTCACGAGTTGTGTACTCTACTTTTTACCATTGACTGCGAGAAAACAAATAGCAGTACTTATACCTACAGTATTTATAGTTATTACGTTTTTATTATTTAGGTAGGTAATCAGTAATATTTAAACATTAGAAAATAGTGAAACTAAAAGTTTTCCAATGATATTAAACAACCACGCTAAGAGGGAAATTACATGATCGATCTGGCATCAATCCATTTCATCAGTTTGTAAAGACTTTGAATTTTTACAGTCTGAAGATCGTACCAGACTGATGGAATGGACTGATGCAATGCAAGACTGAACATCTAATCCCCTTCTATTATATAGAAAAGAACCCAAAGACAAGACACTAAAAAGAACCTAATTCATTTGGCGGGATATTTTTTAGAAAATATCCCAAAGATAAGACACAAAAAAGAACCTAAATAAATTTGGCGGGAGGCTTTATCTATGGAATAGCTCCATAATTTCAGCACGTTTATTTTTTTGTACATAATTCATACGATGCGCGCTTGTTCCAAATTCAAAATATTTTTATTCACTCGGTGAATAAAACAGCGTTTTATTCACTCTTATCGTTGAATTAAACGCACTTTTTCGAGTGGCGATGGTAAAAATATTATTTATTGCTTTTTAGAGGTAGAGTGGGGTTTTGAAGTCGGTTTTTTGTTTTTTAAAACATTTTTGTTGATTGTGTAGATGTAGAGCAAAGCACGCGCTATGGACCCGGCATAAAAGAAGCTGTTGCGTTGCACGTACAATGTACTATCTTTCACCTATTGGCACCGTGCACGCTTTTAGCGCCACATGGCGTGTAGCAACTTTGTTGGCTCTGACCTGACCGTTTTGACGTTTTGATATGTAATGGCGGCATTGTGACAAAATGTTAAAAAATACTATACATATTGTGTTATTAATGTAAATTTCAAAATTACTGTAATTTGGGTGGACAAAGTGTTGTGAAATTATTTTTGGTCATTTAAATTAAATATGGCAAGTAATAGTCTAAGCGGTCATGGGATTTTTGGTAACGATCAAGGAAAAGGTTAGATTCATTTTCATGGGTTGTAGAGTGGTCCCCTAATGTGAATGATCTCGGTCTGCCTGCTCTTAGTGGTTGCAACTTCGAATTATAGCGCTTACAAGAGGCTTCATGGTGACGAAAAAAAAACGATCAGAGAAATGGGTAGTTTTAGTATATATTCAAAGTATGTCGTCTTTGCAGATGCAGCAAGTTGGTCTGCCAGCTCATAGTGGTTGCATTTCTGAGCTATGACGTGAACAAGTCACGTCATTGTTACGAAAAAAAAACGATACGGGAAATGGTCAGTTTTAGTACCTATTCAAAGTATAGTATCTCCACGTGTGAAACAAGTTGGTCTGCCGGCTCTCAGTGGTTGCATTTAAGAACTATCATTGTGTACGCAAGACGCTTATTTGTAGAGAAAGCCTAAAAAAACTTTGAAAAACGGGACAATAGGCGAATTTTTAAGTGCACGCCGGCCGCTTGCATATTTGTGACTGTATGAGTCCCCTCCCCACCTTAGGCATCTCTACATCTCTACACTCGCGCGCGTAAAGCCACAAACCTCCCGCGAAGCAGTGTGCGTAGTGTGGAACCGATTTGAATCGAATCCACACACCCGCGCGTGAGTATGGAGAGGTCTTGCCATGCCTGTGCCAAATCGCACCCACCATCCCCCCCACCACTTCCGGTTTTAGCGTCAATAGAGATTTTCGATCCGGGTGCCTTGTATCGATATTCCGGCACCTTGATTATCTAAAAAGAAACTATTTAGCGACCGGTTTCATTCCACATACATTGCTACTTTTCTTTGGTATGTTTTTTTTAATCCAAAAAGAAGTAGCAATGGATTACTATCATCTATGAACTGCAACCGGTCGCTAGGTGGTTTCTAATTAGATAATCAGCCCGCCGATCGCCATGGATCATAATTCACTGTATCGATCCAGATAATAGAATCTGGATTTATAGCCATCGGCTACACGCTCGGTAAATACTGTGGCCCAGCGCCATAGAGTAAATTTCAACCATGGAAAGTAAAATATTGAACATTCCATACAAATTACTTTCCATGGTTCAAATTTACTTTGTGGCGATGGATCACAGTGGAAGCGGTCACGGGATTTTTGGTAACGATCAAGGAAAAGGTTAGATGCATTTTCATGGGTTATAGAGTGGTCCCCTAATGTGAATGATGTCGGTCTGCCTGCTCTCAGTAGTTGCAACTTCGAGTTACAGCGATTTTAAGAGGCTTCATTGTTATGAAAAAAACGATCAGAGAAATGGTCAGTTTTAGTACCTATTCAAAGTATGGCGTCTCCGTAACTGAAATGATGTGGTCTGCCGGCTCTCAGTGGTTGCATTTCAGAGCTATGACGCGCGCAAGTTATAACAAAATATTTTTTTCGTCAAATTGTATTTAAAAAAATACTAATCAATAGAACTCTTTATTATGATGAAAAAAATGTCTTAAGCCATTTTTGACTAAAATGAATAGATTAGTCGGAAAAAAAACACTTTATGTTTTTTTTGTATCGAGTGAGATATTCAATGTGCTCTTACGCCCAATTCCTAATTTTTTCTGCCTCAAAACTACTTCTGCGTCACTATTTCAAACATTTAAAATAATCATACACTATCAACACGCGCCCAAAATTGTACATTCACACAGCTTGGATTTTTAAACAGTATAAAATCGTTTTTTTTAGTAAAAACTTTTTTTGCCATTCTTTTATTTTCATCAATTTTAACACTAGGAAAGCCAACAAAACGTTCAGTTAAGGTCTATTATACAATTGTTTTTTTACCATAATTACAACGCAACTAAAATATAAAGCTAAAATGTTTTCAACAAAAAACCATAAAATCTGAGTTGTAATTGTTCATTAATAGTTTTGACCAGACCAAATTCCTAACAAACTCTTAAGAGGTATTGCGGAAGAGATGGGGCCAATACTGGGTAAAGTTTTCAACGAAATACTACGCACAGTTATTATACCTAGACAATGGGCAGAGTCACACATAATACTCTTACATAAGAAAGGATCAAGGAAGGAAATAGGAAACTACAAGCCCATTTCACTGATTTCAAACACATACAAAGTCTTTGCAAAGGCATTACTAGAAATAATATTTATTTTTATTTATTTATGGTATCTGGTAATCTTGATGAAAATCAACCAATCAAACAGGCTGGGCTCAGAAAAACCTACAATACAATGTATCACATCACCATTAAACAACTCATCCAAAAACACAACGAATATAATAAGCCAATTTACAAAGCTAATTTCAATACCATTATCTGATGTCCTTACATTTATTTTAATGAAACAAAGAAGACCTAAAATTTTAAGTGATTTACTTAATAAAATAACTGTATCACATTATTTAAAGAAAATTAACTTTTTATTACCACACGTAACATGACTTAACTAATATTAAAGAATAGACTACCTAATACAATTAAAATTAAATAAAGATTACCAAAATTTACAGGGCTTTGTACACATAGCTTCTTAACTAGAGACATACAATAAGACCCAATGTATAATGTTAAATATGTATATGGATAATTAGAAAAACATTTAATTTTCATACAAACAAAGTAACTTTGATGCCTTGATCGTTTCGCTCGCTAACAGCGACCGGAAAACCCCTTTTTTGGTTAACCCAATTGATAGGGAAACCCTAATAAAAAACTTACCAAATGATAGGGTTTCCCTTTCGATAGGGTTAGTCGACGTTATGCTTACCGTATTGATAGGGTTTTTGAAAACAAGTCTATGAAATACCCAATCAAAAACCCTTTTAACGGTAAGCGGTTCATGAAATACCCAATCAAAACCCCTTTAACGGTAAGCGGTTCTGGGGCCCTATTTTTGAATCGCTCGGCTGGCGTCGAGCGTTCGTTTCTACTGATTTTCGTTCGACATTTAACTCAACCTCCATACATTTGAGTCAAATGTTGAACGAAAATCAGTAGAAAAGAGCGCTCGACGCCAGCCGAGCGATTCAAAAATAGAGCCCCAGAACCACTTACCGTTAAAGGGGTTTTGATTGGGTATTTCATGAACCTCTTACTGTTAAAAGGGTTTTTGATTGGGTATTTCATAGACTTGTTTTCAAAATTCGCCAGCGATTCAAAAATAGGCCCCCTGGTCCTTCGGCCCAGGAGGAACTAGGTATAAATTGCTTGGACACGTTTTAAAACCCCTTCATAAAACCTTCATAAGGTTTCCCCGATAGGGTTTTCGTATTCGGTAAGTGCTTACTTGGGTTACCCTTTCGATAGGGTTACCGTATTGATAGGGTTACCGTATTGATAGGGTTTTTGAAAACAAGTCCATGAAATACCCAATCAAAAACCCCTTTAACGGAAAGCAATTCCGGTCCTTGCTCGTAAGTTCGACGACTTTCAACCTCCCGAACAAACCGGGTTCCGAAAAGGCATTAGTACCATGTACCACATCCATTAAATCTGCTATTATGCTTGGCGTTCGTGGACTATGAGAAAGCCTTTGATTTGATTGAAACCTGGGCGGTGCTGCAGTCTCTCTAAAGTTTCCAAGTGGACTACAGGTATATCGAGGTGATGTGGTACGAAAATGCCACCATGTTGATCCGAGTACAGAACCAGAGCACAAATCGTATCCAACTGCAGCGAGATGTGGGACAGAGAGATACTATTTCCCCGAAACTATTCACAGCTGCGTTGGATGATATCTTTAAACTCTTAGACTGGAAATGACTCAGAATCAAGATGAATGGCCAGTACCTAACACACCTTCGTTTTGCCGATGATATAGTTCTTATGGCTGAAACCTTGGAAGACCTGAACACAATGCTCGAAGATTTCCGTTAGTGCTTCCCAAAGAGTGGGTCTCAAGATGAACATTTATAAGACGAAAATTATATCGAATGCCCATGTTATGCCCACTCCAGTTCATATTGGGAACACTAGGAGTTGTTGTCCATTACGTAGAAGTACCTAGGACAGGCAGTCCAGTTAGGTAAGTCCAACTGCGGGAAAGAGATCTCTCGTCGAATCAAACTCAGATTGGTAGCATTCGGGCAGCTTCGAAAACATCTTTCCGTCCGATTTACCTCAGTGTCTCAAACGAAAGTCTATGACCAGTGTGTGTTGTCAGTGATGACTTCGGCAGTAACACGTAGCCGCAAACTCTGGGTCTCATAAGGAGGCTCAAGGTCACCCAGCGAGCAAAGGAGAGAGTCATAATCGGCGTTTTTTTGCGTGATCCAATCAGAAATGAGGAAATCCGTAGGAAAACTAAAGTAATCAAAGTCGCTCGAAGGATTGCTCAGTTGAAGTGGCAGTAGGCTGGACATAGCGAGAAGAACCGATGGCCGTTGGGGGGGAAAGGTTCTGGAATGGCGACCGCGGACCGGACGACGCTCCGTGGGTAGACCCCCGACAAGGTGGACCGACGATCTGGTGAAGGTTGCGGGAAACCGCTGGATGCGAGCAGTGCAGGACCGTTCGTCGTAGAGATCCTTGGAGGTAGCCTATACCCAGCAGTGGGTGTCGTGCGGCTGATATGATGATACATCCAAGTGATCTGAACGGCATTTTAAGAGCTGTATGTACCAAAGTTCTCAGTTTCAGGATTTCCATACCTTTTAATGTTATTTACGTGATTTTTTTAAACTTATCGAAACAGATCTTACAATCCTGATAGATCAGTTGTGTGTATATTGCGATCTGGATCTCCTTCATTTACTTTCTTGATAGCCGTCTTCAAATCACAGCTTGATCAATCTCTGGCGGAGGATGTATGAAAATGAATTAACTGGTGCTTCTTATTATCTGTCGCATAATAAAATATTGATGATTTTAGTTTCTGCTTGTTTCTATCAATGTTCATAAATACAATTTTGATCTTAATAATATATTATCTTCAAAATCTTTACTTTTGTTATAAATTACTTATAAACGAGCCTAATTTTTTTAGTAAAGCCCATATAAAGGTTTTTAAAAATCATAATAAAATTTAGTTTCTATCGTTAATATTTTAAAAACTTCATTTATTTGAATATGACATTAATCATTGATCTGAATTAATCTTTTCTCTTTTTTTTTCTTTTTCCTTGTAAAATAATAATACTTTTTAGTTTGTAATAACCCGCCTGGGCCTTACTTAACATCCCACTGCATTATGTTATTTGGTTTTATTTGATTTACTATGGTAAAAAAGTCATCCATAGTAATAATAGTGACCGAAAGTGTTTTAATTGATGAGAAAGTAATAAATAACGACAAAACAATAGTTTTTACTTAAAAATTACGATTTGAAACTGTTTTGAAATCCAATATGTATTAAACGGACAACTTTGGGCGCGCGTTGGTTGATAGTGTAGGATTATTTAAATGTTTAAAATAACAACAAAATATTGACGCAGAAGTAGTTTTGAGGCAGAAACAATTAGGAATTGGCCAAAAGAGCACATTGAATATCTCACTCCATACAAAAAAAAACAAAGTATTTTTTCCGACCAATCTATTCATTTTAGACAAAAATGGCTTAAGACATTTTTTTCATTATAATAAAGAGTTCTATCGATTAGTATTTTTAAAATACAATTTGACGAAAAAAAATTTTGTTGTAACTTGCGCGCGTCATAGCTCTGAAATGCAACCACTGAGAGCCGGCAGACCACATCATTTCAGTTACGGAGACGCCATACTTTGAATAGGTACTAAAACTGACCATTTCTCTGATCGTTTTTTTTCATAACAATGAAGCCTCTTATAATCGCTGTAACTCGAAGTTGCAACTACTGAGAGCAGGCAGACCGACATCATTCACATTAGGGGACCACTCTATAACCCATGAAAATGCATCTAACCTTTTCCTTGATCGTTGCCAAAAATCCCGTGACCGCTTAGACTAACTGTGATCCATCGCCACAGAGTAAATTTGAACCATGGAAAGTAATTTGTATAGAATGTTCAATATTTTACTTTCCATGGTTGAAATTTACTCTATGGCGCTGGGCCACAGTATTTACCGAGCGTGTAGCCGATGGCTATAAATCCAGATTCTATTATCTGGATCGATTCAGTGAATTACGATCCATGGCGATCCGGAATATCGATACAAGGCACCCGGATCGAACATCTCTATTGACGCTAAAACCGGAAGTGGTGGGGGGGATGGGGGGTGCGCGGTGGCACAGGCATGGCAAGACCTCTCCATACTCACGCGCGGGTGTGTGGATTCGATTCAAATCGGTTCCACACTACGCACACTGCTTCGCGGGAGGTTTGTGGCTTTACGCGCGCGAGTGTAGAGATGCCTTAAGGTGGGGAGGGGACTCATACAGTCACAAATATGCAAGCGGCCGGCGTGCACTTAAAAATTCGCCTATTGTCCCGTTTTTCAAAGTTTTTTTTGGGCTTTCTCTACAAATAAGCGTCTTGCGTACACAATGATAGTTCTTAAATGCAACCACTGAGAGCCGGCAGACCAACTTGTTTCACACGTGGAGATACTATACTTTGAATAGGTACTAAAACTGACCATTTCCCGTATCGTTTTTTTTTCGTAACAATGACGTGACTTGTTCACGTCATAGCTCAGAAATGCAACCACTATGAGTTGGCAGACCAACTTGCTTCATCTGCAGAGACGACATACTTTGAATATATACTAAAACTACCCATTTCTCTGATCGTTTTTTTTTCGTCACCATGAAGCCTCTTGTAAGCGCTATAATTCAAAGTTGCAACCACTGAGAGCAGGCAGACCGACATCATTCACATTAGGGGACCACTCTACAACCCATGAAAATGAATCTAACCTTTTCCTTGATCGTTACCAAAAATCCCGCGACCGCTCAGTCTATAAGATCTATTCAAAAAGAGTGTTTTATTTTGGTTATATCAGGGTTTGTTTACTTCTTTTTTAGTTGTAGATTTTGTAAAACAAGAGGATAAAGCTACTTTAATAATTTTACTAAGTGATAATAAACATATATAATTATTCCTATATCGCTAGAAATAAATTAAATATCGTTTTCAAGCAGATTACAAAGCCTTCTTTATTTCTACTTTTTGCCACCTTGAGCGCTGCGATCGATTATTATACCTTCGCACCCTCCCAATAGTGGCGTGTGCTCAGTCAAAAATACGGTGGGCGGCGCGCGGCTTTTGATGATCGAGGGATATCCTTTGGCAGGGTGAACCTTCTGAACCCGGCTTAGATCATGATAAGAAGGGGAGCCACCTTGAATTTTTGTATGGGAGGGTGTTATACATTACATTGCAGCTACTGGTTAAAAAACTTCAAAATAGCGACTGATGCGCAAATCACAGAAAAGATATTGTAAAAACACAAATATAAATTTATGTCAAAGATGGCGACAATCGTTCTTTTGGAGCCCGCCACACCATAACAAGATGATGCAACTGCCGTAGAGTCGCGGTCACCCACCGCGACCTGAGTGGTGCAGTGGTCAACATGCCGGTCTGCCACGCAAGAAGTCCCGGGTTCGATTCACGGCCGGACAGAAATTGAAATGACGTATTTTGATTTTTGTGACGAGTATGGGAGTTAGTATAATAAATATATTATTATATTTAAAAAGTATATTCGTACTTTATTAGTTGTCTAGTACTTACCCATAATAGAAGCTTTGCATAGTTTGAGGCTAGATGGCGCTAAAGAACAAATAAAATAAATTGGTCACCAGTCACCACCACAAAGGTGACTGTTGGAGGGGAGCATGTTGGAGCGCGGGCGGCGCGCTCGTTATTCTTCGGCGGTGGTCGGCGGTCGGGCCCAACAGCAGGGACCGGACGGCGGACGGCCCCCCACTTGGCCATCCACCTAGCGCGCGAGCGGGCGACCATAACGGCTTTCCATACATTTTTATTTATGTGCCAATATATATCACTTTTATACAGTCCTCTGCTCTTTCATTTCCATAAAGGAACCAACATAAATTGGTCCTTTTAAATAATCTCGCCGGAAAACCGCGATCGAAACGTCGTTTGCCTGCAAGTAGCGCGGAGATCGCAAGTGGACTTCGACCGTGCCAACGTGGGAACGTCACCACTTCAACCGATCATCATCGAGGGAGCCCAAGTCACCTTATTTTCTGGGAGTATATGTACAGATAAACAGTGAGTTCGTTCCAATTAGCCTTTTTCTATCCCCATATTTCATATTTTTGCCGATTCCGAAAATCATTGTCATACCTACCTGTCTTTATTTTCCCTAGTAGCCACTATTTCTTGTGTAATAACACTAAAATTATTTAATTCATTCGTATAACTGCACATCATTCCTGCTTATTGCACAGCGCGAAATATACCTACTTCCGCAATCGAGTACCGGCCACGTGCGCACGCACCTTGCTACTGAGCCGATCCACATTCCATGTCTTTTGTGCATCGATTGACAAAAGATCTATTAATAGAATAACTGCTTATCGCACTCAGCTGTTGACCCATATATTTTTTGTGCGCATTCGTTTGTCGCAGCTACTTAAATACCTACATCTATTCACATTCATTGCACATCGATTGCATCTTCATTTCAAAATGGCTGATATTAAAATTTTAAACAAGAAACGCAGTTCTATGAAATCTAAGCTTACAATTTTTGACAAATACCTTAAGTCAATTAAAGATATTTCACCCCTATCTCAGCTGCAACGTTTAGACTTAGAAGAACGCTTTAGTAAATTTGAGTGCTTATATTCCGAATATGATGTTTTACAGACCGAAATCGAAATCTTGTTGGAAGACCCTCAGCCAGCGGTCGCTGAGCGTGAGGAGTTCGAGTCGCAGTACTACTCGCTATCAGCACTCGCACGCAGCTTGATGAAGGTCACCGAGGTCGCAGGTTCAGTGTCGGGCTCAGACAACTTTTACTCAGGTGCACAAAACAATAAACCTAATTTTATTCGTTTACCGAAAATTGATTTGCCACATTTCGACAGAAGTTATCAATTTTGGTTGGAATTTCGAGATACCTTTATTTCATTAATTCATTCTAGTAGTTGCATTGATGATATAAATAAATTCCATTACTTAAGAGCTTCACTCAGGGGAACAGCAGCATTAATTATTAAAAACATTGATTTTCGGGGGGATAACTACAAAATTGCTTGGGATTTACTATGCGAGCGCTTCGATAATAATCGTCTTTTGATTAATAACCATATCCAATCTATTTTTGATGTTCAACCAATATTAAAAGAATCTAGTATTTCTCTTCGTAACCTTGTTGATACTATCAATAAAAACATAAGGGCGCTTACAACTTTAAACCAGCCTACTCAATATTGGGACACTCTTCTTATTTTTATTATGGCAAAGAAATTAGATTCTGTTACTAGTCGCCACTGGGAAGAGTTTCGCAATACCTTAACTGATGATCCCACTTTGTCACAGTTTTGTACATTTATTAACAGGAAAGCAGACTTATTGGAATCGATTGAATCGAATCATAATTTATCGAATAATACTATAGTTGCTCTTAATAATACGCACTATCCTAACAGTAATAATAATCAAAAACATAATCAAAATAAAACTAATAAATCTATAAATAAAACTTATACTATAAATTGCCCGCTTTGCTCCCAGACTCACTCTTTATTTTCATGTGAATCTTTTCGTAACTTGTCTATTGAGAATCGAATTCAAAAAGCAAAGGATCTTAAAGTTTGTTTGAACTGTTTGCGTTTAGGCCACGGTGTTAAGCATTGCAAATTAACACACTGCAGGTATTGTAAACAAAAGCACAATACTCTTTTGCATTTAGAGTCGAATGAGGCCAAAACTCTAATAAATCCTTTGCCTTTGCCTTCTCCGTCAACCTCCAATGATGTCGCACTGTCGGCTAACTCTGTGCAGCTTGCTACTTCTTCGAATGTTTTACTTTCCACAGCGATGGTGCGAGTGGTGAGCGCGACCGGTGAGAAGTACACGGCACGGCTGCTGCTGGACAGCGGTAGTACGGCCAACTTTATCACTTCGAGTTTGTGTGATAAACTGGGTTTGTCACGACGCGGTACGAGTACCAAGGTCACAGGTATCAACAATCACGTATCCACTAGTACACAGTCTTGCAATCTCACAATAGAGTCTTTATGCTGTGCGTACGTAACGGATATTCAGTGTCTTATTTTGCCTGAGATAACCAACGTTCTACCGTCTTCATTTATTAATATTAATCATGTCCCTATTCCATCAGGACTTAAGCTCGCTGACCCGAATTTCAATATTCCGTCGGTCATTGACATCCTGGTAGGAGCCGAATTATTCTGGAACGTCTTAGGTTCCAATTCTATAGAACTCGGTAAAAATCTTCCTCGTTTATGTGAAACCAAGCTTGGCTGGCTTATTTCTGGTAGCATTTCACATAATACTCAAAATTTTACCTCTTTACAGTTCTGTAACTTCACACATTCTTCTCCCGACCTTACAACATTTTGGGAACTCGATAATGTTCCATCTCATCATTCTTTGTCATTACAAGAAAAAGCTTGTGAAGAAAATTTTCGAAAAAATACCTTTCGCAACGACGATGGTCGTTTTGTAGTTACAATGCCTCTTAAAAAGGACCCATGTGTCCTAGGGCATTCTTACGGCACTGCAAAAAACCGCTTTTTATCCCTAGAACGTCGTTTCCAACGGGAACCTCTTTTTAAATCAAGATATTTAGAGTTCATGCGTGAGTACGAACATCTAGGCCACATGTCAAAGGACACTATTCTTCTTACTAACTCCGATACCGACAACTCCCAAGTCAATTATTTTATTCCCCACCATGGTGTTGTTCGGGAATCAAGTTCAACCACCAAACTTAGGGTAGTGTTCGACGCTTCGGCCCCTACCAGTTCCGGTATTTCGCTGAACGACATTCAAATGACCGGACCTGTTGTTCAAGACGACCTTTTTTCCATTTTAATTCGTTTTCGTCAACACAGGTACGTTGTGTCAGCTGACATCGAAAAGATGTACAGGGCAATCGAAATTAATACGGTTCAAAGACCTCTTCAAAAAATTATTTTTCGATTTGATCCAAAAGACGCGCTTTCTACTTATACTTTAAATAGGCTTACCTATGGTATGACCTCAGCTCCATATCTAGCTACCAAATGTCTAAGTAGCTTAGCAGCTGAAGCTTCCGACGAAAACGTGAAGTCAGCTATATCACGTGACTTTTATGTCGACGATTACTTGGGTGGGGGAAGCTCTATTTCAGCTACAGCAGAGGTTGCAAAATCAGTACAATCTATACTTTCATCCGCCAAATTCAATTTGCGCAAATGGCGATCGAACAATACTGAAATATTAGCTCAAATCAGTAATTCAAACTGTAATGAAAGTAACACTTTAATTTTTTCAGAGCAGGGTCAAGTCAGTACACCTTCAAAAACGTTAGGCCTTAATTGGGTCAGCGATACAGACTCCCTAACGTACACAATTAATTTAAAACAAAATAAAAAGGTTACTAAACGTGTAATCTTATCAGTGATCAGTCAAATATTCGATCCTCTTGGTCTCGTCGGTCCATGCGTCGTAGAGGCAAAAATAATCATGCAACGCTTATGGATCGAAAAGTATGACTGGGATCAAACTGTATCAGTCGAAATTAATAGTCTTTGGTCTACTTTTGAAAAAACTTTAATTTGTCTGAATTCTTTAAATATTCCTCGCTGGGTACTTTGTAATAATTCAATTTCTCATGAAATTCATGTTTTCACAGACGCATCCGAGAGGGCGTATGGAGCGTGTCTGTATATACGCTCTTTCAACGACTCGGGCGCAGCGCGCATACAGCTGTTGACCTCTAGGAACCGTGTGGCTCCGATCAAGCCTACATCCACGCCGCGGCTTGAGCTTTGCGGGGCGCTTTTAGGTTCAAGACTGTGTACTAAGGTTCTAGAGTCGCTTAGTTTGCCTATTGATTCCTGTACTTTCTGGTGTGACTCGACCATCGTTTTGGGTTGGCTGTCTACTCCAACCGCTCAATTACAACCTTTTGTACGCAACAGAGTACATGAAATACAAGAGAGTACCTGTGGTCATACCTGGAACTACGTACCGTCGAAGGACAACCCAGCGGATCTCGTTTCACGTGGTCTTAGAGCCGACATTATCGGCAACACTCCATTATGGTGGACCGGCCCTTCATTTTTGTTACGTGATAAAAATGAATGGCCCAAAATGCCAAACAACGTGGAACGGGATACGACTGAAGTAGTGACGCTTCACAGTAGTGGCGATAGTGCTAGTAGCTGTAGCAAAAGTAGTAGGCTTATTAACATAGTGCAAAATTTAGTAGATAGATATTCAAGTTTTTCAAAATTACTAAGAGTAGTCGCTTTTATTAGACGATTTTTATTTAACCTAAGAAATAAATCAAACAAATTGTGTGGCAATCTCACAACTAAAGAATTACTAGATTCTCATAATTATATTTTACATTGTGCTCTACTTCAAATGTTTCCAGAGGAATATTCTTTATTAAAAAACCGGCCAAGTGCGTGTCGGGCCACGCGCAGTAGGGTTCCGTATGTACATTATACCATACCATATTTTAATACCGCTATCATTTTTCGTCTGAAAAAATAACTTTGTTTTTCACAGTGTTTGTATGAATGACAAAGTTATATTTGCGGTTTTGGAAAATGTACTATATCTCAAAAACTAATTACTGTATCTCGTTCAAAACAATTTTCGTTGAAAGTATTTATTAAGATCTATAGTTTATATTTTTTTTAAATTTTTCACCCTCTTACTTTAAAAGTTAAAGGGGGGGGGACACACATTTTACCACTTTGGCGGCATATATCTTTCAAACGGTTGACTTTAAAAAAAAATAGTCTTAAAAACCTCAATGTGATTTTTAAAGACCTATCTATAGACACCCCACAAGTATTGGTTTGATGAAAAAAAATATTTTCAGTTTCAGTTCCATGTATGGGGAGCCCCCCCTTAATCTTTTATTTTTTTTATTTTTGTATAAAAATCGTAAAGCGGTTCACAGAATACACCTAGCTACTAAGTTTCAACTATGTAGTCCTAATACTTTTGGAATAAAGTGGCTGTGACATACGGACGGACAGACAGACAGACAGACAGACAGACAGACAGACAGACAGACAGACAGACAGACAGACAGACAGACAGACAGACAGACAGACAGACATGACGAATCTATAAGGGTTCCGTTTTTTGCCAATTTGGCTACGGAACCCTAAAAAGTAATAAGAAATTGCCTCGCAAAAATAGGTTAATTTCTCTTTCACCCTTTTTAGACCAGGACGACCTCATCCGCGTGGGCGGGAGGCTTGAGAATTCCCCTTATGATTTTAATGCAAAACACCCAATCTTACTTTGTAGCAAGCATAGTCTAACTAAACTTATATTTCAAATGCAACATTTAAAATATTTACATGCTGGTCCTCAGCTACTCTTATCTTGTGTTCGTCAAAATTATTGGCCACTTAATGGCAGGAATTTATCGAAAGTAACTGTGCATAAATGTCAAATTTGTTTTAGACATCGAGCTCAAATCGTGCAGCCTATTATGGGACAGTTACCTAGTTCAAGGACGTATCTTGAATTTCCATTCCAACATTCATTTGTTGATCTAGCTGGGCCAATTTTGATAGCTGATCGAAAGGGGCGGGGCTGTAAACTAATAAAATCATATTTGTGCATCTTTGTTTGTTCCGCAGTAAGGGCTGTCCATTTAGAGCTCGTCACGGACCTCACCTCAGAGTCTTACCTGGCCGCCTTAAACCGTTTCGTGGCACGTCGAGGCAAGCCTCGAAGTATCACGTCGGATAACGGCACTAACTTTGTCGGTGCGGCTAATGAACTGCGCAAGTTTCTGCAATCGTCGAATGTTGCATCTGAGATAGCTCAACAGGGCATCGAATTTAACTTTATACCTCCCTATGCTCCACATCTTAATTCTTTAGCCGAGGCAGCTGTCAAATCTTGTAAGCACCATTTAAAAAGGCTTTTACATCTTACTCATTTCACTTTCGAGGAAATGTCTACTTGTTTGTCCCAAATAGAGGCAGTACTAAATTCACGTCCTCTCACTCCTCTATCTTCTGACCCTAATGATTTTTCGGCTCTAACCCCTGCGCACTTCCTAATTGGACGATCGCTTCTATCTGTACCACACCCACAGGTGACCACCAGCAACATCACCCGCTTGGACCGATGGAAGAGGACGCAGTACATCGCGCAGCACTTCTGGAGGCGTTTTATTAATGAATATGTTTCTCTGCTGCAGACCAAATCGAAGTGGTTCTCATCCACAGGCGAGGTGAAGACAGGGTCTCTCGTCCTCATAAAAGACCGAACTGCACCACCGCTGCTGTGGCGTCTGGGGCGAGTCATGAAGACCTATCCTGGTGTGGACGGCGTCACGCGCGTGGCTGAAATTAAAACCAAGAGTGGTACCATTCGGCGGGCCTTCAACTGCATCTGCCCACTACCACTCAATTGAAGTCATCATCGCTTCCCACTTCAACCCGGGGAGCATGTTGGAGCGCGGGCGGCGCGCTCGTGATTCTTCGGCGGCGGTCGGCGGTCGGGCCCAACAGCAGGGACCGGACGGCGGACGGCCCCCCACTTGGCCATCCACCTAGCGCGCGAGCGGGCGACCATAACGGCTTTCCATACATTTTTATTTATGTGCCAATATATATCACTTTTATACAGTCCTCTGCTCTTTCATTTCCATAAAGGAACCAACAGTGACCGCGAATATCAACGCTTCGCATACCTACACTGTAAAATCGCGAGAAACGTTATACTTATTGTAACGTTATACTTATTGTATAACGTTTATAAAATATACAATTTACCGCAACTTATTTTGATATCAATATTACCTACAATTTATTGTAAGTAAGTTAATATTTCCGTAATTTAACAGTTCTTAGTACAATTTTCCGGTGACATACAGAGAAATTAGTGCTTTCATTTGCATCATAGGTATTCCCCACATGAAAATTAAGTATACAGGATTACTGGAAATATGACGTATTCCTGCTAAGGGCAGGCGCGGTCCGAGGGGGGGGGGTCACAGGGGACATGACCCCCCCCAAAATCGTACATGTCACATAGAAAAAGCATCTAAAAATTTACAAAAAAGCAATTATTATTATTAGTGACCCCCCCCAAAATTTCAGGCTGCGACCGCGCCTGGCTAAGGGGTTATAGATGAGGTCAAAACAAATAATTTTTGTTCATATAACTTTTTCTCGAAAAGTTAATAGTTTTTGAATAAATTGAAATCCCACCAAAATCATGTTCATGTATAATGTTGCCAAGACCTCGCACTGTCAAAAAGTTATCAGACCTCAATGTAGAGCCCAGCTTCTATCTCTACGCGCCCTAACTCTGCAAGCTCTAGCTAACTTCAAAAACTCTACACCTTAGTCAAAATATGTGGTTCTTTTTTTGCGACATAATCGGCCGTATCTTTTTTTACCTAAACTTAGAAGTCTAATTTTTTTTACAGTTTCAAGGGACCATAGTAAATGGTTTTAATTACAACTCGATACATCTCGGTTTTGACAGTTAATTACATCTCGGTCTTGACAGACGGACAGACGGACAACAAAGTGATCTTATAAGGGTTCCGTTTTTTTCCTTTTTAGGTACGGAACCCTAAAAATTGACAAAAGTATAGGTGTTTAAAAAAATCAAAAATAATAATATAAATGCATTTTAAATTTTTATATTTCCATATTTCTTGGAAATAGCAACAAATATCTGTAAAAAAAATCTTGTGCCTGAGTGTGCAAAATATAAAAAAAACATCTCCATCTTTCAGCATTCAGTTGAGGTATAAAACTTATGAGAATTAAGACTTAACTAAAAGCAATTTCATTTCATGTGGCAAAAAATCCTACATAGAGCGTTTCGGAGGTGGCCGTATTATGCTACTCATATTATAAATGTGAAAGTTTGCTTGTTTGGATGTTTGATAATCAATCACGCAAAACGGCTGAACGGAATTGGATGAAATTTGGCACACAGATAGTTTTTTATGCCGGATTAAAACATAAGAGGATACTTTTATCTTGGTTAAAGGTTCCGTTGGGATTTTTTCGAATGTCAACGCGGTTGAAGTCGCGGGCGGAAGCTAGTTTGCCATAAATGGTCGTGCTTGGTAAAAAGACTTTCGTCCAAGTGAGTTTGAGACCGGTTTATTTACCGCCGATGAGTCAAAATTTTATACAGACCGCATCACAAATAACCATGCTTATCAGCCATTCTTAATGCCCCGCTGCTGGGGAACGGGTCTTCCTTGTGGATGGATAAGGCAAACTGCTAGCTACGCGACCGTTTCACGCGCACCGCTCAACAACTGCGCTTTACTTCTAGACGGGGGACCTGCACCACAGAATGAGCCCAGGGGTCCATAGTTCTCAAATCCGGCCCTGCGAGGACGTATGAGAGCTCAAAAGACGCGGAATTGGAAGGGATTTAAGAAAGTGTAAAATTTATTTTGGAAAAGCCAAAAACTTTTTTGGAAAACGAAAAAAACCGAGTTTATTCGACCAAGAAATCGTGTGTTTTCACAAAAAATTTCCAATATCTCGAGAATGGGGCCGGATTTAAAAAATATGAAAAAAAGCACCTCGGTATTGAACCAAGGAACAGTTTAGATCATTAAACTTTTTTCGATATTGATGATGGTTGAGGCTGTTGTAACAGTTCAAAATTGAACATGTTTCTTTTATCTCAAATATTGATCCGGAAGCGGGCAAAATACAAACTTTAAGTATTCCACTTATGCAGGGGTTAGTTTTCATGATTTCTGTAGGTCTTATTCTTTGTCGGTTACCTTCTTTATCACATTCCAGAGGGTCCACAATTTATGGCTAGTTAGAGGTCTGTAAAAATACAAAAAAATCCAGGGTTGGAAAAATAGTTGTAAACACAAATAAGTAAAGTCATGCGATTAATCAAATAATAAATTCATTGAATAACTTACCATGAAGAGGGTGGTTATTCTCATTTTACTAAAAGAATGATTGTTTATGCAATTTGTGAGGTTTTATTGCATTTCATTCTGCATTCAAAATATCATAGTTATACTAACGATAGAATAATGTTCTTGTAACACAAATCCATTGTTCATATGCACTTTATAAGTTATGATTGCAATATGCAAATACAACATTGACAAAATATCCGTATTTCTATATAAAAAACAGATAATTTTATGGTAATTCAATAACTTGAAAATATGTTTCAACAATAATAAACAGATCGTCTGACACTTGGTATAGACAAATGTATTTGACATTTGGTGGACGTTTTTGGAACTAAAAACTGACATTCCATCGAGAAAGTCTACTCTATAAAAAAAAAAGAAATAATCTTTGGAAATTTATACCATTAATAAATTAAGAGAAAAGAGACGAATGATTATAAAATTACAAAATAAATAAATGGTAATTAAAGTTAATCACTGTTTAGGTAGAATAACATTTAAAATTTGGAAAAATGGAAGTTTTGTAAGCATACTTGCTAGAGCAAATAAATGTGTGTGATACCAGTGTGTAACGGAACGCAAATCTTTCGGTTAAGTTCTGGATTATAGATAAAGTAAAATCAGTTTAATATTAAAAGTAAAGAAAGAATATGAATGATTATATTTGTAATAAGAAAATAATTAAATCAGAACAATAACTAGTAAAAAGTTGTAAGAAATTTGGACAAAAAAATATATATATGGAAAAACGGAACGTTCTACATTCTCTTTGTCCATAAACAAGAGATGAAGGGAGAGGTTCGTGGTAGCCAATCGTAAGCTTGCAAAGCGTTTTGTGACCATAAAAGGAGATGAATTGAGTTGGTGTTTAGCCAATCGTAACGCGTGAATCTGGGGGGAGTTAACTTTAGAGTCAGCAAATAATAGCTCAGAATGGTGGCGCCAAGATTTAAAAAAATGATACCAGTATAAAATCATAAAATACCCATAGTAATGAAATTATATGAAAAAAAAAAAATAAGTTGGCCAGTAACGAAACGTTCTTTGGCAAATAGAATAAATAAATGGGTGGCGCAAAGAGTAATTAATATTATGAATAGAGTCATGCATCAATCGTAAATAATAAAAGTAGTATGATAGCGGATTTATTGATTATAAGGGGTCTTCTTTGAAGATTAGCGAAATTGATTAGACCAAAAGATTTATTCAAACATACAGGAAAGATTAAATTGCTTGTGTCATATAATATATATTTACTTGAGGATCTTTGTAAACTCTAGATTAAACAAAATTAATTATTAAGTACGGAGGTAATTACTAATCTTTGTATTCGTAAAATGTTCACGTAATTTAAATATTTGAGGGTGATTGTCAAAAAAAGAACATATATATTTATTTATTTATTCATTTATTTAAAGTATCTTACAGGTACTTAGGGGGACTAAATGCACTAGGCAATTTTTGTAAGTCAATTAGTGGAAAATTTCCCAGCATTTTGGGGAAATAGATTGTGACAGGGCACATTAAGGATACAAACAATAGAATACTAGGAATTATGTGTAGCTAGGGGACGCTTTGAAAAATAATGGGTGGGGGTTAGGTTATAAAAGCTTCGACGAGCTTATTCTCGCTCTCATTTTTCCACCTGCCGAGAAGAAGACGAATCTCTGCCTCCCCTCTGTAAGAAGCGCCATAGAACAAGTTCTTTTTATACTCAAGCACATATGAAGAAGTCAGCAAATTAGTGAATTTAGGAAAGTCCATTGTATAGGCCTTGCAATCGGGGCAAGTTTTCTTTGGGGAAATATTTCAAGCAGGGTTTTAAAATGGTAAAAATTAAGCCTTGACTGAAATATATAATTCTATTTGCAAAGGTTACATCAAAATTAACGCTAGCTGTTCCAAGTAAATTCCAGAATTAGTAAAATCAGATTAAATTAATATCAATTTAAATGAAATAAAATGTGGGAAGGGAGATTCTATTTAGAATAATTACTAGAATATTTGTGTCGTATTGGGGCGATCCGTAATGGACTTTCTGGGGGGGCAATGAGGTAACTGATAGCTTATGAGTGTGACTTCATAAGCGGGCATCAACTCGTTGATTGCCTAGTTAAGTCACATAGTGTAATCATGTGTGACGTGGCTGATGACAGACGTCGTAGAAGTGAGGTCGTTAGAATGTAATTCTGGTCCTTGGTCAAGTCCTTAAGTACATGATTATGCTATACCTCATGCTAGGGACCGAAGATGGCTCCTTCCCATCCATCTTCGGCACGGTCAAGCACTAGGTGGTCAGGGAGTATTGCTTGCTCAAACTGTCCAGGTAACGGGGCTTCGGATGACGAGGTAAGCGTCACACAATTTGCATAGGAAGTTCTCATTTAGTCTGGGTTAGGCAGGTAAAATCTTGTAGGATAGATGAAGGTTAGTATCGCGAAGGTTAAGTAGGCATCACAAAAATTGGGTGGGTTTTTTTTGTGATGAAAGGTGGTCTGAGTTGACGTTAATAGAGCGAAATAGGTGTGTAAACGGTTAGGCGACCATGTTGAAGAAACGAAAATATGATTAGGTAGGTCAAAACCTAGGCAAGAACATATTTTATATAGGAGAACGACTTTTGGAAATTTCTAAACAGAAAAGTGTAGCATATAGGGTTTCGACGACAAAAGGCTGGTTTAGACGTCGCGAGCTGGCTAGGGGTAACGATTAGGCGTGATTCGACAAAATGGCCGAAATATTTTGTAGTTAGGAAAAATTCAATTCGGGGCGCACAAAATGGCTGCCGTAACTTGAGCTAGAAATAGGTATTTTTATGTAAGAATTAAATGTTAAATTTGTCATGAATGAAATGGACGCTTGGTTTTCAAAATGGCGGATCAAAGATAATCACTTAAATAAAGAAAATCATGATTTAAGATTTCTCAGACAGGGTTATTATCGGCAGATCAATAGATCTACTAAGATATTTTAGCAAATCCATGATACTATTTAATTCTCAGTAAACCTTTTAAAATATCTGCAGTGTTGTGTTGAGTTTTGGTTGTACAAAATGGCGTCGATTGTGAAAATCAAGTGAGTGTTAATTAATTATTTTTATGCTAAAGCCAGCCAAGTAAACGATTTAATAAATCAGTAAATTACTAAAGTATGATAATAGTAAAATTTCTGAATTGGGTTGGTCATATGAACCACCAGATTTGAAATCAAGTAATCACAAGTGTCGTGTGAAGCCGCATTAATAGTGATTTATTTTGTCTTTGTGATAACTCAGCTATTTAATAATTTGTGAAGTGAAATAAATCTTTGGTCGTTAGGAAGGGCCGGTATGTATGATTTCTCCCAGGTTGATTCGTGGAGATCATATAAAAACCACTAAGATGAAATTTTATTTTACAAGTGACGAAGTGGCTGAAGGAAAATGTCATTAAATTCTTACCACTAACAGTACCGTTATAATATAGTGAATACAGGCGAAAATACTTGTTTTTGGTGCTCAGTTGATGCGTCGACAAAGGTGCGATCTGGAGGTTTTCTGATCATTTCAATTTGGAAGAAACTAACATCAAATTGTTTCCATCTTAAAACAAATCCTTCGATGCCATTTTAACAACACAGCGTCGAAGTATTTTAGCTAAACTTAGAATTTGCGAAAGTAAAGTGTAGGAGGGTTATTTATTGCTTAGTACATACATATTGTCCCTTTTTCTAATAAATCTTTCCTTCAGAACAAAAAAGATTTACCAATTCCCATAATTTTGTCATGGATTGTAAGATTGAATTCGTGAGACATAAAGTAAGTCAACTTTAGAATTGGTTCAATATATGAAAAAAAAAAAATAACTTAAATTTAATTTTATATCAGCCATCACATTGAAAAGGAAATATTTCAATTGTGAAAATTTGGTAAATCGCTTGTAAGCGCTTTCTGCTTTGTCCTCTTTTTAGTTGGAAATGTACAAACTAACATAGACTATGGACTTTAATATATTTAATACATAATAAAGCTTGTAAGAAAGTAACTGGCTGTTCCGGGAGAAGGTTGTCCCAGTCCGGTGTCGAGACCTATCGTGATGGCGGGGTGGTGCCATCACCATTAGCCGGAAAAACACACTGGTTACTTTCTACCATAAATATAAACTCATTAAACTTGAAGATAGGTACGAACTAATATACTATCCGATGGCAATAAATGATTTTCCACAACTGATTAATTATTCGACTGATATAACATTTGATACTTGCATTATACTCACTTTGAAATTGTAGTGTTACTCTCATATCTCCTGCTTAACTCTTATAACATCCGCATATCAAGTAGGGTTAGTATAGTTCACATTTTTGCTAGCAGTAGGTATAGAGCTGGCAGGTATAGCGTCCCTTATAATGGAGTAGGCATTTATTTCAGCTGATAAGCAAACAAAGACACTTCCCAAGGTTAAGAGAATAGTATAGGGTTCAGGTTGGTTAATGTAGAAAAATAATTTTATAAAATTCTATTTTATTTAAAATCAAGCGAAGTAATTTTCATTATTTGGTAATAGATTCTTAGGTTATTAATTAACAGAGCATAGATAATTTAAATTCAGCGTTTAGAGTTAGTATTTATTAGCAATCAGACAGCAGTACTCAAGAACATGGGTCTACGCTTACAACCGGGTCCTATCGCTAGAAGTCACGAGCCCTTTCACACATACAAAAGCCAAATCAGTAGCATATTCGGTCACACCATTAGATTAGGGTTATAGGAAGTAAAACCAAGCAGAACTTAGGTCAAACATTTAATCAATTCATAAATAGGCATTGTTAGGTTTAAAGCCGACGAGCGGTTAATCACCATAAGTAGAGTTTATTGTTAGGTATGTGTTAGGTTATATAAAAGCTAGGATTAAAAGATTATCAAACAGCTTAGCAAATTGGTAGTAGGGTAGCGAGTCTTCAACTCTTCAATCATATCATATCATCATAACATAGGGGTAGTTACACTGTGGAGCCGCGAGTTTTGCTGAAGCGCCCCACGTATGACCACAGAGGAAATAATCACTACGTTTTACGTATGACTTTAACTGACGCCGTTTGATTTTAGATTGAAGATTGTCATTAATGTGAGTCTAAAATAAGTTGGTTGCGTATTTGTGAGAAATTGTGCGGTAATGAGAAATAAAAATATATTACAAACATGTTTTTTTTTAATAATCTATAATTGGTAGATTTATTTTCAATGCCTTTTCAAGTCGTGTAGAGCACGAGATCTGTGAATTGTTTATTTAAGTTATTCCTCAAATGAAAGCTGAATAGCTGAAAATGTTTTTAAAATATTTTGCACGCTTAGTTACTGGGAATTTTTTAAAGATAATTTGCTGCTTTTTTCATAAAATCTAGAAAAATAAAATGTATTTAAGGATTGATTTTTTTATAAACACATGTACTTTTTACAATTTTTTTATTCATTAACAACACTCAAAATGTTTTCTATCCCAAAAATTATTTTGGGATAGAGAACATCAGGTTTTTTATTAAAAAAACCGGAATCGAATGAGTAGTTATCTTTTATTTTTATTTTTTTGTGTCTGAAAACGTACTTTTGGTAAAAAAATACTTTATTTTAATTAACTCAAATTCTAATAACATTTCGAGAATAAGTTATATAACAGAAAAAGATTTGTTTTGACTTCATCTATTACCCCTTAGCAGGAATACGTCATATTTCCAGTAACCCTGTACAATTTACGTGAAATGAAACCGTATTTCTTAAGCACTAGGTGTATGATTGTCAGACTTATTACAAAAGAACTTTCTTAAGTTGAGGTTGTGATAAACAATAACCTATAAAGTAAATACCGGCCGTAGTAGTAGTAAGTAGTATAATAGCGGCCCAAATGAAACGGGTTGAAAATCACAAAAAAGGTAGTCACAAATGACGTCAAAGATGGCGACAATCGGTCCCATGGAGCCCGCCACAACAAGATGACGCAACTACCGTAGCGTCGCCGTCATTACGAACACACACCACCACGCAGGAAGTTACCGCGAAGAATCGCATAAGTACACAGAAATTAGTGCTGTTTATTGAATCACATTTCTCCATACATTTAACTTTATTTCAGTCAAATATAAAACCCAACGCTATTTTCATGGTTCTGTTTATTTATATACTGACTAACTACCTATATTTAATTAATTTATGCTCGTAAGTGTGGTTAAAAAAAACGCAAAAATGGTGTATATTAAAAAATAAATTCTAAAAAAAATACCTCAAAAAATAAGTAGCGTGGCCATTAAAAAAATCCCTATCAACTGAAAAAGGCGTTATGTAAAATTTTTCAATGTAGGTACTTTTGAACCCATATCACAAATGTTATAGAAATATTTTTTGTATAGTCGGTCTAATTTACTCATCTTACGTTGAGAGTTAAAATTTTGAAGAGATTTATTCTAAATTAGGCGCTAATTGGTGCTTTATAAAGCTTTATTCTGAAAGGTGTCCTTGCTCCAGAGTGGCGAAGGGTCAATACAAGCCGATTCCCATCGGCTTACCCATATCTTTTAGATATCCCAGTTTCACTCCAAATGATCCATTATGCAGACCATAACATTTTATATGCCATGAAGGCCATAACTACACCCCTCGCCGCTTTTAAGTACCCACTATACGAAATGCTAAGTTCGGGTAACAAATAAACAATCTCTTAAATACACTGCTTTCACTGAAAGGCATCCATCGAAACCAAAATGGTCGGAATTTATCTAAGGTGAAGTCTTATCAGCCCGTTATCATTGGCAAGGAACGTAAAGTGCCACGTGCTCATACCTTCCGGCCTGTCTGCGGGAAGGCACGCCGCGCCGCCACGCGTCGCATGTATGACGCAACTGCGCGGGCGCCGGTATCATTGTCACTCCAATAATGCCGCGCCCGTCGTGAATGGAGCCCCCGCGAATTAGATACGACAACAATATCGTACGCACTTTGTAAAACTTTGTACGTTCGAATGTTAGGTAGTTGCCAACTCAAAAACTTTTTATTCTGGTTAAAAAGGTTCCCTAGGGATTTTATGAATGTTCACGGTCGCGGTTGAAAGCTACTCCTCTACTAATAGAGTTCAGTGGTTTTCAGTAGCCTCCAAAGACTACATACTAGCTTAAAGCTAGTATCAAAGCTTAAACTGTGCTAGTATGCTCTTGAAGCTACGACGTATGCGTCCAAAAACCACTGAACTCTATTAGTCGAGAGTGGCCTGCAGGACATACATACCATACATAGATTATACATCTCTAAAATAAATGGGGTGAAAAAATCCCTAGCGAACCCAAACAAGCTTGCTATAAAATGACACATTATTTTTAGAGTTTATCTTTAAAAATACATATAAATCAACCTGAAATCACAAAAAAGTCAAATAATTTTTTTACTTCGCGCTTCAGTTTCTTCCATGCAAAAAATTGTTCATACAGTCGAACTCTACAAAGTTTTCGCGTCTTGATAAAAGTAAACATATTTTACAAGTGGAACTTAAACCACTTCATTATTTGCTAACTTTAATTGTAAATGTGGAGTTTATATTCAGTACGTTAACGATTTCTTAGTTTCAAGATAAAAAAAATTGAATATGAAAATTATAAAACTATACGCTACACATCACATCATCATCAGTTGACGTATTGCTGTTATTCGGCTTAAAGTTGTTCAAAGACCAATTGTGCCACTTACTTTCTCCTATCAGTATTTGCCAGCAGAAGAAAGTAGCAAATTAATTATAATTTAGTAGGTTACTGGAGCTGCTAATGTTCAAAATGTCTTCAAAAGAAAAAACGAAAACTTTGATATCAATTCTATACAATTTTTTGACCAAGCGAAATAAGCGTTTCTGCTTCAGCTTCGGCAAAAATGTTTTTGTTGGTAGGTACCTATGTCCTTCCGGCTGTCCCGCTGTCCGTCTGTCATCCTCTGGTCGTATTTCTCAACCGATTCTCGTGAAATTTTGTGAGCAGGTTTATTTGTCGATTCAGTTTTTCGATTTTTTTCAAAAGTGCGGAGATATGGGGAAAATCATATTTCAGCCATTTCGAAATAATATAATAATATACATTCAAAACCCCGAGAGCTTTCGACTCGAACTCCAAAACCGTTTCGAAGCCCTTGAGAACAGCATAGATGTGGACGATTTAAACAATATGGTAGTGGATACTGTCCGTACGGTAGGGTCCAAGTTCTTCAAGACCCGCCGTCCCAAGCTAAAGAAACTCTCCGACCACACACTCCTACTCATGGATCAGAGACGTGAAATGAAGCTCCAGAGTTCAGTAGATGCTAATCGTTATTGGCAGCTTAATAGACAGATATCTAAGTCTTTGACGAGCGACCTTCGCCAATTTAATACGAATCGTATTAAAGAGGCTATCGAGCGGAACAAAGGCTCCAAAGTGTTCGCGAGAGATCTGTCTATTAGGCAAAGCCAGATGACGAAGCTGAAAACTGACGACGGACGCATCATCTCAGCGAAACCTGAAATCCTGAGGGAGATCGAGAGTTTCTATGGGCAGTTATATTCCACGCAGACACCTGTTGAAAGCAAGGCTAAAGACCCCAGAGCCAAGCTTACCCGACACTATACCCAAGATATCCCGGACGTCAGCATGTACGAGATTAGTATGGCTCTCAAACAGCTGAAAAACAACAAGGCGGCGGGTGACGACGGAATCACTACAGAACTTCTGAGAGCGGGCGGTAAGCCGATACTTAAAGTCCTCCAGAAGCTTTTCAATTCCGTCATCGTCGAGGGCAGAACGCCGAAGACATGGAACATAGGTGAGGTGATTTTGTTCTTTAAAAAGGGTGACAAGTCCCTCTTAAAGAACTATAGACCCATCTCGCTTCTGAGTCATGTCTATAAGCTGTTTTCGAGAGTCCTTACGAACCGTCTCGCTCGCAAGTTCGACGACTTCCAACCTCCCGAACAAGCCGGGTTCCGAAAAGGCTTTAGCACCATAGACCACATCCATACGCTGCGGCAGGTCATACAGAAGACCGAAGAGTATAATCTGCCACTTTGCTTGGCGTTCGTGGATTATGAGAAAGCCTTTGATTCGATTGAAACCTGGGCGGTGCTGCAGTCTCTCCAAAGGTGCCAAGTGGACTACAGGTATATCGAGGTGTTGAGGTATTTATACAAAAATGCCACCATGTCGGTCCGAGTACAGAACCAGAGAACAAATCCTATCCAACTGCAGCGAGGTGTGAGACAGGGAGATGTTATTTCTCCGAAACTGTTCACAGCTGCATTGGAGGATATCTTTAAACTCTTAGACTGGAAAGGACTCGGCATCAACATTAATGGCCAGTACCTAACACACCTTCGTTTTGCCGATGATATAGTTCTTATGGCTGAGACCTTGGAGGACCTGAACACAATGCTCGAAGATCTCCGTAGTGCTTCCCAAAGAGTGGGTCTTAAAATGAACATGGATAAGACGAAAATCATGTCGAATTCCCATGTTGTGCCCGCTCCAGTTCATGTTGGGAACACTACACTTGAAGTTGTTGACCATTATGTATACCTAGGACAGGCAGTCCAGTTAGGTAGGTCCAACTTTGAGAAGGAGATCTCTCGTCGAATCCAACTCGGATGGGCAGCATTCGGGAAGCTCCGAAAAATCTTCGTGTCCGATTTACCGCAGTGTCTCAAGACGAAAGTCTATGACCAGTGTGTGTTGCCAGTGATGACTTACGGCAGTGAAACGTGGTCGCTAACTATGGGTCTCATAAGGAGGCTCAAGGTCACCCAGCGTGCAATGGAGAGAGCCATGCTCGGCGTTTCCCTGCGTGATCGAATCAGAAATGAGGAGATCCGCAGGCGAACTAAAGTAACCGACATCGCTCGAAGGATTGCTCAGCTAAAGTGGCAGTGGGCTGGACACATAGCGAGAAGAACCGATGGCCGTTGGGGCGGAAAGGTTCTTGAATGGCGACCGCGCACCGGACGACGCTCCGTGGGTAGGCCCCCGACAAGGTGGACCGACGATCTGGTGAAGGTTGCCGGAAGCCACTGGATGTGGGAAGCACAGGACCGATCGTCGTGGAAATCCTTGGGGGAGGCCTATACCCAGCAGTGGGTGTCGTGCGGCTGATATGATGATAATAATATTCAAAAATGTCACAAACGCGAGGTCTACAGCTCTTCAGAGCCACTAGTAACATAGGATAGGTACCGTAAGTAATTATAACATAATACGCGGCTTCCGAGTGAGCCATCGCCGTTGCGGCTTTTTGAGCTACCTACCATGTTTAAAGTGACCGTCCGTCGACTCGAGAAGAAGAATGTACAATATTTACAGTTACAAAGTCTGTGTTTTCAAACCCATTTTTTTCGCACGGTAAACATTCGTGGCTTTTGCCAATAGATATTCTATTATTAAAGAATTTAGCATCGCAAACTCGTTCGGCGCTTCCATGTCATGCGCGTTCTGACTGACGCAACTTTACTAATAAATCTAATAATCGAAGTCAGCTACAAACTAATTCGTATATTCTCTACCGCATTTTTTTTCGTTTCTTTTGGTAGTTTTAACATTAATGAAGCTATAAGCCATTTTATTGAACCGTCTGGTGTCTTTATATATTTATTGCGAATATTTTTTTATGTAGGTCAAAGTATAAAATATTTTCTATGGTGTTATAATTATAAGAGATAAGGAAAATGTGATAAGTATGTTTGAACACTGAGACATTGGTAGATACCAAAACCTCCCTTTAATAAGTAATTAAAATTATTTAAGCTTTTTTATAGTATTACATTCCAGGATTATGAAGATACTCGTATTATGCTTGAAAAATCAATTCATCAATATTTTCATTCCTACACTAACGGTCAAGGTGAAGTAAGAAGTCATTTGATTGGTGGTGTAGGGCTTATTTCAAGTCCGCCTGGCTAGCTACCACCATCTTATCTAAGTCTGACTTCATAACAACAATTAAAAGTTGTGTTCCGGCAGATAGCCAGTTCCTCAGTGATGAGGATTCCGGGTGCAATCCACCTTCGGCCTTATCGTCACTTAACATCAGGTGAGGCGAAGGCCAATCACTATCCAGTTTTGCATAAAAAAATTGAAATGTTGCCAAAAAAACAATACATAACACACTTGTGCATAGTGCGCGTGCGTTTGTCTCACGCTAGCTGCGCACGCGCTTGCGTCAGCCACGCGCCGTGCCTCTTTCGCTGCATGCCCTTCTCCCGTATCTCCCACACGTGCTTTCTTTCGATTTGATACTATTTCATAAGACCTTAACGTAATTTGACGGTAAGCTTGGCTTATCTAGTGTTTGTGTGACAGAAAAATGACAATGATAACGACCGAGATAGCATCAGCGTCTTTTCATTAATACATGACTATTTACAACAAAATGGTAGCGTGAATATCAGAAAAACATGGCCAATTGCGTGTCGGGCTACGTGTAGTATAGGGTTCCGTTGTTACTCTTCACATTGCGAATTTATTTGATAAACAACGGCTATAACTAAGTAATACCATTTATTCAATGGAATTTGTACATACGAAAACTGTTCCAAAAATTGTATAAGTTACTCGTTAACTTGTAAAGCCTTCCTAGCTTTAATAGATTTCCTTTTAACTTCACTAGATGTAAGTAGGTTAGGTACTACTGTCCTGAATTTTTTCACGTATCCAAACTCAACGGGAGGCACACTTGATTCTCACAAAATTTTGTACTTTTAAGCTTCGCAAACGGATTCCTGAATCGAAAAGTGGTCTTCACATACCTACAATATTTTCAAATGAAATCTAAGGATACCTACACTATGAGATTAACGAGAAATATATTGTACATCTCCACTTTATATGTCGAGGTAAGTTACTTACCTCATGTATCCGCCTTAGGGTGGCTGCTTCCAGGTGGATAAACGGAATAAGCCGCCGCCGACGGAATGACAGATACAGCGAAAATATAAGGGTTCCTTGTTGACTTGACTACGCAACCCTATAAATCATGCGAGTTTCAGCGAACCAATATGTGAAAAGAAGCGTATAACTTTATGATATACTTAAAGTAGCAAAGTCATTATTTATATTATAGTTTATCACCATCGTTAACGAACCATGTAGTAGGTAAGTCTTCTTATCTCACAATGCTTATAAAATTTTAATGAATGTAATGTATGTTAACCTCCTATTGGACATATACAGATCTTACGGTATTTTTTACCAATCAAGATTGCGATTATAATTTTTTGGAAAATAATTTTCTTTATAAATTGATAACTTTGTAAAATTGGTTCGCTCTACCTGATCCTGTAGTGCTGAAAATAAAACTTTCTCAGAGAGTATCTACTACGAGAAAAAGTTATCCCAATTAGATTCACAATCAAATTTTTAAATGATGAAAATATTGAAAGCTTAAGATACGAAATAGTTATTACGCATTGGCTTCAATACAAAACAAGATAAGTATGATTTATAAGTACAAATTTTAATTTAAGTTAAAACTTTAAGTCCCAATCTCTTTTTAAAAATGAAAAGTAAATTATAACAAGTAGTCTGTTAATTACAAATATTCAAACCGGCATAGATTCACGACCTCAGCGAATGAACGTGCTGACCCCAGGATCAGCGCGATACAACGCCAGCCTTAACCAGTTCCATCCGGTATTGAGGAAAGGGCATTAATTTATCACTAATATTTACCTTCTATTTGTTTGACACACAAGGAAACTAAGGATATGTACCAACATCATATTCCACAACTCGCACATCGATCGTAATAGGAACATCTAATGAAATCACCTTTAGTTACCGTACTACAGTACGAGGCAAACATCTTGAAATCGGGTGGGGATTAGGCGGAACGTGTTGGGAATGCGTAACTAGTAGGGAGGTAGGTACGCGTGCGACGGGAGGTGCGCGCGCTATTGGTGCACAGGCACGAACTGATCCCCACTCCGTCGAAAAAGTGTCAAGATGCTTGCCTCGTACTGTACTTCTTGTACTATTGTTATTCTATTCTTTAGAGGCAGCAGCAGTCTGTGCCTCAGACAGAGCAGCAATCAAACACTTTGTTTATTGCTTCGTATCCTTTTTATATATTTTTTAAAAAGTGCTTGATTATTTTGCTACTCTGTCTGAACTGACCCTTACAGAAAATAATTAAAGAATTAAATTGATCTGATAGATGTAAAACCCAAGTAACCATATTTCTATTTGTTAACAATAAAGGGATTAACCATGTGAAATAGACAAAACAAAACTAAGATGAGACTAGATTATTTTTTCTATAAAAGTAAGTACTAAAAACATACCAAATGACTCCTTTTCTATACCTTGCGCAACATAAACGTTATCAATTCAATAATGACCCTAATAAAATCCAAACTGGATCAATACCGCTTCTTTGCAATAGCAGCGGATATTATTATGTACTTACTGATAACATAATATTGTTTGTATGCAAAATGTTAATTAAGATATTTAGATACTAGTGGCTCTGTGAGCTTGTAGATTTCGGTTTGTGACATTTTTTTGAAAATTTTTCGAAATGGCTGTTTTTTTTTTAATTTCGTAAAGCTTAATCGACAATAAATATATAAAACGAGCCTACTCACAAAATTTCACGAGAATCAGTTGAGAATTGCGACCTGTACAGGAGAATAGCCAGACATACGAAAGCATTTGTGCCTAAGCTGAAACGCAGACGCTTCGCGCTCACTCGGTAAATAAGCATAGCATTCACAATCTGATTGACCAGCTTGCCTTCAAGTAGTTAGTTTATAAAGTACACTATTTTAGTAAGTATTTACTTACGATGATGATAACGATGAAAACATTAATATTTTCAATATTTTTTTCCAAGTTTACATTTGCTATTGAGTTTCATAAAAATTAATAAATATCGGTCGGTTGCGCTTTTAAGAAGACTTGAACAAACTTCAGTCAGTTTTTTTCCGAAATATTTACAATTTACTAAACAAACACCCCCCAAAAAAACTCGAATTTTGCCGAATTTTGCAAAATTCCAAAAAAAGTTACCGTAGATTTTAAAATTCCAAAGTTCACACGATATATTTCTCAAGTTTAAGTACTTTTCCCACATTGAAAAAATCCTCGGAGATACGGCCAAAAATAATAGGCGATTTGCATCTATTAACCATTTTCAATGGTAAAAAGCAACCTAATAAAAACGTGTTAAAAATTGGTTTAGAATAACTAGGTTGATGTTTGTTTATTACATAGCTTACTCTTTATTTACTATCGCAAGAGCCTATCTAATAATAATAAACGTTCATAATAAAACGATAACATGCCTGTAAGTTTCTTGAAAACAAGAAAAGGGTATAAAAATAATACCTGCATCATGTTCTCTCAGTTTTCATTTGGATAACTAACATTGCAAGATACAATGAAAATATTAAATTTGCAAAGATTTTCCGAAAATCACTTAGCTGATGCCACATTTCTTACACATACAAAAAACCTACACAAAACGAGCAATAAATAGGTGCCTAATGTTCTCTAGCGTTTAGAAAAAGCAACTGCTTTAAATTGATGTTATCAATTTTAAAAGCGCAGTTTATCGAAGTTAATAACAATGTTTGACGTCACGATTTTATTACTTTCGACTTTGAGCTTCCCAGTAAAATTATCTAAATTATAATCCAGCCCGTTGTATTTTAAAATAAAAAAAATTGGGTTGCACTCCGGGAGTGCCGGCAGAAGTGAAAACTTGAATTGTGCATTTATGATATTTTGGAATGGTTAGGGAATAATTTTGCACGAATTGCTTTAATTATCAGTATAAAAGTACTATCATTTATGAGGTAGAATACAATATTTATATATTGCGCTATCGTACACAAACATGACAATTTATATTACATTAAAAAGTTTTTCTCTCAGAAAAATCAACCCGCCGAACATGATGCGCCGCCATTTCGCCGCGCCGTAGAAAGAGGGGGGGATACTTCCGCCGCCAGCTGTCTCTCCATCCGTCACATCCGTCTTACGAATTTTCGATCAGGGTCACGTGACCCTGACTGACGCGTGTTTAACATTTTTTACCCAATACAAAAAAATTGTACAACGCCGCTAGTTTTCACTTCAAAAATAGTTTAGTAAAAAGAAAACACTTGGTTGAAATGGATGTATGTTGCGTGGTGCCCGTTACAGAATTACTTATGCTTTTTTTTACACACGACTGCCCAAAAAAAGGAGTGAATAGGTAATGAGTTTAGGGTTATGTATGAGTGTATGTATGTATCTTTCTTTATTTTACCATAACTTTTATTGCTTAAATATTATAACTTATGATAATATGATCTGTATACTCACAAAACTTGTCGTTTTCCAGCCATGTTTGGTGAAAATGTTCAGTTTAATTGGTAGAAAGTAGAGTCGCTCGGTGCAGATTCAGAAAAAATATTTGAAGTCTTGACTTTAATTGTAGGGATGATAATTTATTTGCTTTTTGTTTTTGTTTGTTATCCATCTAGGAAATGTGTGGGTGGCGTGATATTTGACGTCAATTGTCAAAAACTGTGCACTCAATCGACCTCATGTTTTCCAGGAAGTGTGCTTTCAATTCCTAATAACCTCGCTATTATCTCTAAGGCTGTGGCTAGTAAAAACGAATCAAGCGTTAGCGAAGGATCCGTACAAGCCGATTCCCATCGGCTTACCTTTTTATGCACCCCCTAAACCAGGGGTGTCAAAGATACGGCCCGCGGGCTGCATCCGGCCCGCAAGCCATCTCAATACGGCCCGCGACCAGAATCTATCCAGTGAGGATTTTAGACGGCATTCGATGCCACTACGAATTGTTTAAAATTGCGCGCGATTTATTTATAATAGTTTAGTAGGTATTCGAGTTTTTAATTTTGAGTCTGGCCCGCTAACACACCCAAAATTTTATAAATGGCCCTTTAGAAAAATTAATTTAAGACATCCCTGCCCTAAACGATCAAAACTGCTTGTCAATCATTTACATTGAATCGGGTTGTCAACAGGGAATGATAACGTTATTTTTAAATGTAACGTTATTTCCTCCTTTTTTTACCGTTAATTTTAACATTAACGTTATGTCAATAAATAACGTTAATTTTTATCGATAATTTTACCGGTACTAATGTTTAACGCTATATTTAACGGTAATTTTACCGGTATTATATTTTTGACGTTATTTTTACCGGTAAATTTACCGATAAAATGTTTTAACTGTATTTTTAACGTTGTTTTTTTTGTATCGTTATTTTTTTAACGGTACTTCAATCCCTGGTTGTCAATCACATTTTGATGCTCTAGGAGCAATGCTTGAAAAGCACCACAGAATAGACAAATTACCGTGGCCAGTCAAAAGTTGCCCTCGCCCCCAAATGATAGATCCAATGTAAATGATTGACAAGAAATGCTTGATCGTTTAGGGGCTACTTTAGAAATCCCACCCCACCGATCCACTATATTACAGGGTTCCTGGAAATGTGACGTATTCCTGCTAAGAGGTTATAGATGAGGTCAAAACAAATATTTTTTGTTATACTTTTTCTCGAAAAATTAATAGTTTTTGAGTTAATTGAAATAAAGTATTTTTTTACCAAATGTACGAACATAAAATGTTCAGACATAAAAAAATAAAATAAAAGACCTACTCATTCGATTCCGGTTTTTCGCCATAATTTTACCTTTCGCCACTGGTTAGCAGTATTAATCTATTCTGTGGTATACAAAACTCAGAATGAAGTACATCAATGGGTGCTTTGACTGCAGCTTCCAAAAGAAAGATTCGACGCTTTGTTCGTCAAACGATCTTTGGCGGGCAGCGAACTGACCGAGAGAACTGAGCACTCTTGCAGCTATTATCATAACCTCAGCCTTACTGATAAGATGAAAATCAAATAAAAACATTCAGATAATTCTTTTGTTTATAAATGTCATCCAACATGTTTATATGACGCTGCTTGAAATTGTTTCTCTTTTTCTGGAAAATTACAAGTTACTCTTCCGATAACCGGTAAGTATATGTAAAATTTCCATGCAATCACTGTTTTTTTAGCAAAAGCGTAGTGGTGTTTAGTTAAGAGTTATAAACGATTCTACCGAAACACGAGAGAGCAACAAACAACAAAATACAGTAATGAATGAATGAATGGAACTAGCAGCAACATACGGTGCTATCAGAAAGCCAGAGCAATAAAATGAGAGCAACATAGACGCCCTCAGACTTATAATAATACTGTATGAATATTTATATTACGAATGACGTCAAAAGATGCAGAATGTCCGGTTATTTTTCATCCGATTTGATAAGCATTAGTTTATACACTACGCTTAATAATATTTTGATAGAATGCTCGAGTTAATGATATCTTCAGCAAGCAAATACTTATCTTTGCATTATAACTTATGTATTTGTTGAAATAGCAATTAAGTATCCATAATAGAATAATATAATATCACATACTATATTAAAATTAAAACCAAACATATACGTAAAATAATATCTAACATTTCACATTTGCTATGAAAGAAAAATTGCAGGATTAAGTATTTAAATTTACTGAAAAAATCTTTTTAAAAACATGTTTTTAAAACGGACTAAATTATTACAAAAAAAATCGGACTAAAAACATTAAAACGGACTAGTAAAAACAAACTAAAAAGTATAAAATAAATTCTTCTGTAAATATTTATAACCCTAATACTAATACCCTATTCTAGCTCATCGGGAAGCTAGTATAAAATCGTTAACAAACTTTGCGGAGAAACAAACAAACGAGAAGGCAACCTAATAAAAACGTGTTAAAAAGACATCAACGATAATTGGCTTTGATAACTATTTGAACATGACTGGAAATCTCAAAACCATTTCGAGGAATAAGCTTTCGGTACAGTGTCTACTAATTAAATTTAAAAATAAGTCTATATTTTTAAAGATATTTATAATATTCAATAAAAAGCTTCAACCTTCAAATGACCTTCATATGACGTCATCACATACAGATCCCCCAGCCATAATAAAAAAAAAGAAAAAAGGGCAAAGACAATTTTGACAATGAACTTGGCATTAGGGATGGTGGAAGGTGGAAGTGAAAAAATATCGATATAGGTAATATTTCTCAGAAAAAAATGGGATGAAATGGGATGATAACTAAGTAATGGATTCTAATTTTAAGGTATTGTAAAACATAAAAAATAGCAAAATAAACCCCTACACGAAATTTTGGCTCGATTTGACGAATTTTACGATAATTTTTAAGACTCAAAAGTTGGAAAAAATCAAAATGCTCCAGTGACAAAATAGTGTCGACTATTAGAATCCATATGTAATTACAAAAAAAAATGTTTTGGAAAAATTATTGTAAAAAAATTCTATCGATATATCAGAGTATTTAATATCGCCCGAAAAATATCGATGAACTTATCTCGTAATTTTTTCCACATCCCTACTATTAAATGTTTGTAAATAGAAATAAAGTATGCACATATTTTCACAATGTTTATTATGTTATCCTGCAAATTTATCAGTCCACAAGCAATCGTTACAATTTCATCCATGTAGCCTACATCCAAAATAGACAGAATACATACAATACATTTCGCAATTTGGGTAAATTGGGCGTGTCAGTTTTTACAAAGTTTTTCAGCTGAGTTTCCACTGGTAAGCATTTTTATTATAATTTTACCACCTCAAAAATTATTGCGGCAAATTAAGAAGGTAGGTAAGAACCATCACAACTGGATTAAATGAATAAAATAGAAGAAATATTAACTATAACTTATTTATTTACAAACAACCATAAAGTCATTATGACAGGTAATGGTAATTATGACAGGACAGAACTTGGCCGTTCTTTTTCTATAAGTAGATGGCAAAGGTTTTCCTTCTTGAACTTTCATGCCACTAATGACGTCATTCCGGTTGACCATATCCGCTCGACAAATATATTTATATAAAAATAAATACGGGACCAAATGTTAAAATATTCAAATTAGTTTCTTAAATTGGCCTAATCTGTAGTAAAAAAATATAAAAAAAATATCTTTTATTTTTTAACCAAAGCCAATTATGTCGGTTCTTAGACCATAATTATAAAAACCTTAACCCAGCACATTTTCCCCATGACTAATAAAGGCTGTTTACCAAAGACTTTTGTGAAGTCTATGCTGTTTACACGTTAACAGCCGGTTTCTGAATTGAGAAATTTAAGTTGAGCACTACTTAAATCTTACTCACCCATACAAAATTTGTACTTAAGTAGTGCTCAACTTCAATTTCTCAATTCAGAAACCGGCCGTAAGTCTGTTTCCATTCTACAGCGTACTTTCCCGACAAATAAATATACTTAATACTTACGTAATTTAAAATTCACAGATCTCGTGCCTTTCACGACCTCCTGGTACATTGAAAATGAATTTATTGAATTTTATAAAAAAAAAATATTCCTTTGTTTGAATTATACTTTGAAATCACAGCAAAGCCATGAACAATTTTGGATCTACTTTTCTGTGATTCGCGTGTATGAAATTCATATAAAAATACTAGCGGCCGCCCGCTGTTTCACCCGCGTGGTCCCCGTTCCTGTGGGAATATCGGGATAAAAAGTATTCTATGTTTTAATCTAGACTATCTACTATCTGTGTGCCAAATTTCAAGCAAATTCGTTCAGTAGTTTTTGCGTGATCGAGGAACAAACATCTAAACATCCAAACATCCAAACCCACAAACTTTCACATTTATAATATTAGTAGGATTTCATTGTTATAAATTACATTACTATTTTATTAAAAGGTACTATGTACTACAAAAAATATACCTATAAAAAAATCTAAGATTTGTTTTGAAACTACGTCAAACCAAACCTCCATAGCAACTCAGCGACGCGACGCGCATCTAACGAGCAGGCTTCCCGAAATTACGCGCACATTATCTTGAAACCCGTAGAATTCAATTTTCAGTGAGAACGCGTAATTTTTCGAACGAATTTTTTTTTTCTCTAAATCAATAAATATTTTTTTTCAAAGCCAACTTTTCCAAAATATTTTTACATCATCTTATAACCCTTCGAATTCCGCGTCTTTTGAGCTCTCTTACGTCTTCGTGGCCGCACGCGAGCCGCCCGCCGCGTGATATCGCACCTCGCGCCGCGCAAAACTCGCGGCTAAGGGCACCTCTACAGCCTCAACTGTCACCAATAGGTATCGAAAAAAGTGTAAAATGACCTAAAATGTTCCTTGGTTCCTTGGTGCAATACCGAGGTGCTTTTTTTTCATATTTTTGGAATTCGACTCCGTTCTCGAGATATCGGAAATTTTCTGTAAAAACACACGATTTTTCGGTTAAAAAAAGTCGGTTTCTTTCGATTTCCAAAAAAGTTTTTGACTTTTCCAAAATAATTATTACAAATTCTTAAAGCCCTTCAAATTCCGCGTCTTTTGAGCCCTCATACGTCCTCGTGGCCCTACAACTCAGGGTAGGGCGAGTCGCACTTTCAGCGAAAATGGGTGCCTACTGGAGCGAACGAAAAAACATTTTCAATGTTAACGAACAGAAAAACACAATCAATCTGTTATAACAATTTTCTACAGGGGTAAGACCTTTATGTATAGGCCTCTTGCAATAATAATATTATTAACTTCGGAGAGTAAATAGATTAACGTTCTCATGAAACTTCGTCGTCATGACGGTGACGTCAATAATATGAAAAATATTTGTTAAATTAACTCTGTCATACTATACTACGATTTGTTATCATATGATTACGATCTATCTGTGTTTTTAAACAAAAGTGAGATGCGATTGCGTTGTTTTTATTATTGTTGTAATTTGATAACACTTTTTTGTATTATATTATTTACCACCACTTAGATTTGAATGAAAAAAATAAAGTAAATATATGGAAAATATTGAGGATAAAAATTGACCTTGAGTCTTACTAAGCTGATGAAATTTTATGTTTTCTTTAAGAAGCATAGGAATATAGCAAATAAATAAGAAAATAAAGAAATATCGTTATGTATTGCATCATTGATGAACTAAGTAGGTGTCTAGTATGTTTATTATATTAAGATAGGTAGTCTGATATTTTTTCAGAACCAACCAGATTTACTGCGACATTTTTGCACTAGCAGCAGATTTGCAAGTTGTTATAATTTTTCGTCAGATTGTAGAGCTATAAAGTTTTAACCTTTTATGTTTATTGCTGAAATAATTACAATACAATTATGAAAAATCCGGTAGCGCGACTGGGAACTCCCGGGCACTATTCTATTTCATTTAAATTGCAAGTATACCTAAGGCTTAGGGATATTTTTGTTTTACATATATTATAGTTAAAAAATAGTCATCGTTTACAAGGGGCCTATTACAAAAATAACGTACGCAATTGCGTAACGCAGTCACTTGGCCGCAGTCGTCCGCAACTCGTTGGTTGTGGTTATAACAAACATTTTGAATTTGGCTATCGTAGCCCATAGACTACTAAACGAACGATGTCGGATACGCTAGAGAGAAACTGTCAAACTCACGCAGTCACTTCGCAATATCGCATACAAAGTGATTTGTAATAATAGGAAACAATCAAAACGAAGCACGGACGCAGCTGCGTGTATCGCATTAAACTTTTCGTAATAGACCCCCAGGTAACAGGTGTTTTGTTCCTAATTGTGAGCTCTACATTACTACACAAAGGTTAATTAGTGTTCTTAATATTTGAGCTGATAAACTCTTCACCATAATTTTAAAAATTAAGTTAATGCTGAATCTCCTGAGCAGGAAGCAGGCAGGAACAAGGCGGTGGGATATAAGATAAAAAATCAAATTGAATTCGACATTTTCCGAAAGACATTTTAATGCCTGGTTTATACGGGGTCATTAACATGGCAGTACAGTAATCCAGTCCAGCTACTATTACTTGCTGGGCTCGTGTAGACAATAGTTTCAACCCAGTCCAGGGGCCCTATTTTTGAATCGCTCGGCAGGCGTCGAGCGCTCTTTTCGACTGATTTACGTTAGACATATGAATCAAAACAATGAGATGTCGAACTAAAATCAGTAGAAACGAGTGCTCGACTGGAGTCGAGCGATTCAAAATTAGGGCCCCTGGAGGATATAGTTCCAGCTCTTTCCCGCTGTATAGCAAATTAAAGAGACGCATATAGACATTCAGAAAACTGGCAAAAAGAGGTAGTAATACAGAAGAAGTGCTGCCATTTCACAAGATAAAATTGTATTTTCCATGTATTACGTCTTTATTCAACAATAATGTCGCTTCCATTCAGTGACTTCTCGCTCGCAAGTCACTCCAACTGACTAGCCACCCGTTTTATTTTCGGGCACAGTACGACTTACAGCCGATCCTGTCTACATGTTCCCAGTCACTGGGTCCGAAACTCCGAGTCACTGGGTCCAGTCACTGACCCCGTATAAACCAGCCCTAAAGTAAGAAGTATGTCATGTCAAGAAATAGTGAATGATAAAGTTGTGTCCTTAATAAATGTATGTTATATACCTATCTGATATGACGCGGATGGGCTCGTACTATTGTTAAGATGCTATCATCTTGTTATCGTTATATGTCCGAGTGGTTCGTTCACCGCTCACGTCATCGCCGCGAGGGGACTGACCATATGCGTAAACAAATTTCTTTGAACTATTTTGATTAATATGTTATTGATTATGTAGGAAAAAATGAGAGACAATGAGGCTTTCTCAGAATGACAAAAAACTATAGAGTTGATAGATGGCGTTGATAAAAATTTATGTGTCAATGTATTTTTTTTTTACTAAGCTTCGAAGAGTACTCAGGTAGGCAGGCAGATGTAACCCTAAAATGTTTCTGTTTGGGCAGATGTCAACCAGCGAGTGCTGATTTTATTAAAAGCCAATGTATTTTATTTTTAAAAGCCAATTTTGACACTTCTCTTTCCATTAACGCCATCTAGTGAGGCAAATAGTCACTATTTTTATTTTTTAAATGTCACTTTGAAAAGCCCTCATTAAAGTAGGTACATCAATGTCACTGAATTAAATTGCATTCCTAACTTCGATCAAGAATACCCGTTACCCGAATTTTAGTTTGTTTTCTTAATTGACTCGGCTGGAAATCGAACCCGGGACGTAAGACACAAACAGAGATGTCACTTTATATGGAAATCCATCTACCGCCGAAAAGCAAAATGAAATTTCCCATAGATAATATAAGATCAAACGAACTTCTAGAAGTGAAGTTCGATCAGTTCGTTAAACATTATCTAATCTATATTTATAGGATATTCTTGATGTTGATCGAATATTCGTAAACATAATATTTTCGATCAATATAAAAAATAGTTAATGAATTCAGTATTAATTTTATTCAATTCAAATTGGTGGCCAAGTTCAATGTTAATGATATGCTCGCCTAAGTAATGCAGCTTAATGATATTAACTAGTAGTAGAAAAAATATATAATCAAAATATTATTCAAAATAAATCTGGAGGCACGGCTGTGCCTAGGGTTGCCACCCGTGACTGTAGAGGAGGATTCCCCGAAATTATTTTTTCCTATTATTTTAAATTCCATTCGCTTTATTCCCCTAATTTCGGGGAATCCTCCTCTACAGTCCCACCTGTACTCTAAAATAGAGTTTATTTTGTGTAGTCTATAATCTACGACAGCAAATACAATACAGTATCTACGCTCAAATACTTGTACTGGTTGTGAGTATGTAGTAGTATGTAGAGTAGTAAATAAACTGGTCTTTAAGGATAAATAAGTATAAAATAAACATGTAGGTAGTTTATATTTTGTTCTACCACCTAAATGAAAAAAAGTCCATTTGTCTGATATAAAGGTAAGAACCCTATGTGCCCCCTGCCAAAGTCGATCAGACAAGACAAGCACGGCCATACACCCTTCTCGAAACAAATTCAACACCTTTTCGAGCTCTTCATATCTTTGTTTTGTTATTGACTAAGAAAAACTGTCTGAATTTTATATTGCATCGTCTACGTTATGTAGATAGCGTATATTCCAAATAACAAGTTTCTATCTTTAAAGGTTTTCAAAATAGCGTTTATCGATGCTTCGATATTTCGTCACTCCATGACTCACTAATAATCAAAAAAGATAGACCACATCTAGGTGCCCTAGAAAATTGAAATTTGGCATGGATATACATAGATAATTGGGATTTTATAAAAGGAAAATCCTGAAAATAGCAAATTTCCACCCAAGGTGTAAAATAGGAGATGAAAGGATATATGGAGAATATTTTTTTAATAATATCGATTTGAAATTTTGCACAAATAAGAGACCTTACAAATAAGAAAACTCGTAGAAATTAATTAACTCTCCTAGGATATGAAATAGGTAAGGATGAAAATATTTGTTTATTATTTGATTTACTTACAAGAACCGAACCGTCAAAGAAAAAAAAGGAAAATTCCTAACAAAAAGAAATGAGATCACATGAAAACATTTTTATGTAAAAATTTGCCAAATCTCCCGTAAAAAATATATGAGATCTAAGGTGAAGCTAAGTCTAAGGCAGTACTTTATTTCATCTCATTTACAAAGATATTTTTCTGACTCGGTAATCGGCGAATTTTTACATAAAAAAACTGTAAAAGAAAACTAAAAACTGTAGGATATATGTGTTTTCCTCAGATAATGATACGAATCTGGGAATATCAGGGTACACGAGCCCGTGCGAGACGCTAGCCAGGCAAGATAAGCGGCCGGTTACATCAGATTGGCCGGCGCGTGCGCGCGCGGTATAAAAGCCCGCGCGCGCGCAAACCGCTACTCATTCAGTAATCGCAACTTATACATGACAACACATTAGTTCGTGGCAATGATCTACGCTCTCATGCATTACCTTGAAATAGTAAATACTGAACTCGAAAACAAACAGTGGTGGCATAGTGACAACTGGTGTGATAGTCATTCTCCGCGTTTTGAACATCAACAGAGATAACCCAGAGCTTCGCTGCAAGTGCATCGATTGCAAGGTAATTGTTATTTGTTTATAGTGAGCCCTCGGGTTGCGTTATCAATACGCTATTGACTCCTGTCAATATTTGACCTCACTAGTTTTTGTTTACAAAACAATATCTATTTTCAAATAATTTAATTAGTAAATAAATAAAATATTTGGTCCAGTAATAATAAACTGACTTATTTTTTTTATTAATTTTTCTTTTGCTCTATAAAATTATACCTACTATCTTTCTGAATAAGAACATACTTTAAAAATCTAGTTGGGGTCACCGAAACTTGAAGTCACCCGTTCATTTACGTCAATAAACCAAGATAGTGCTCTCGCGACCATTGTTTTGCGGTCGTGGTATGATAACTGATAAAAGCCTCAAATTATCGTTTGTTTATAATAACTTGATAATAATATGGGACCTGTAACTATAAAAGCTACATTACACTAATGCTATGAGTAGGAGTTATGCCTTAACTTTATATAGCCTTAGGACCCAAGGTGGTGGAAACTAGACTCAGACAAAGTAAACTGATACTATTTGAAAGTATCGCATTAACTATTCATGCTTCACAACCCCGTAAAGGTTGTCCCTCATGCAGTTAATATTGTTTCTTTTGGTTAAAATTAACCAGTATTTAAACTAATCTATATATATAAAAGGGAAAATCACTCACTGACTCATCACGAAATCTCAGAAACTACAAGTGCTAGAAGTCTCAAATTTAGCATGGGGGTTCCTTTTAGGGTGAAGGTGCTCACTAAGACGGGATTTTGCGAAATTCAATCCCTAAGGGGGTGAAACAGGGTGGCAAAGTTTGTATGGGAGAATGCGATTCCTTGGCCCGATTGACTTGAAATTTGGCATAGTCATTTTATCACAAAATTAATTGAACACGTGTTTCGCATTTTTTTGAAATGTATCCCCTAACAGGGTTGAAAAAGGGTAGAAAGCTATTTTTAGGGTGATTGATTTCGATATCGGAATCAAAACTTCTTAGTGCATTTGAATGATTAAGAAAAATAAATGTCAGTTGTCAGGTTGTCACCTCCCCTGAGACTGTAATTATGTCACGCACGAGCTGACATTTCATGTTGTATAAGATTTTATCCTGATTTCACTTTTTTACGAAATATTAGTCTACTTATAAAATGTGGAAAAATCTGGCAAATATCAGATATCTAACGTGACAAGGAATGTGGTGTAAAGTGTTGAAATTGAGAGCCGGATAATAATGCACAACATTAGTTGCACCCGACATAATTTGCAATGTCACGTTATTTTAGCCGGGAACCTTTTCAGTCATAAGCAGAAATTCAACAAATATTTTATTATAAGAAGATTATAAGCGTACCAAAGTTTCATCATAATCGGATGTGAATGGTTTAGGAGTGCATAGGAAACAAAATAATAAACATACATAGATTTTTATTTAAAAAGAAGATACCTACCAAACTATTAAGTATGAGTATTAAATGTTACATAATATTATTATACTTATTTTGTTATATTACTGTTAAGAAATTTTATTAAGTACCTACCTACCTACCTAATACAAAATCGTGAACAGTACGGCGTCTCGGTTCTGTAACCAAACTCGAACCCCACTTCGAATCTCACTTCACTGCACGGGACGGGAACTTTAAATCATAAATAAGATAATGATAAGATTTTTTTTCATCACAAAATATTTTAGATAGCTACCTAAAATTTTTGTAATCGGTAAAATTGCTCATAAGTTAGCTTATTTATAATAACTAATTCACGCGAAGTGAAGTGAAGTGTAGTGAGATGCGCGTTTAGTTACAGAATCAACAGATTGCGCAGGTAAAACCGCGGGGTGCAGCTATTACCTATATATCACAAAATTGTAAGAATGTGAAAGTTTTGATGTTTGGATGTTGTTCATTTTGTTACTCAATCACGTCTGAACGGGTGAACGGATTTAGACGAAATTTGGCACAGGGATAGATTTTAGTCTGGAATACTTAACACAGGCTTTTTTTCATGCCGATCATTGGTTTCCAAGGGAAGACTTACAACGATTACCGACTCCCACGCGGGCGGAGCCACGGGCAAAAGCTAAACATAGTATAAAACAAAGTCGCTTCCCGCCGTCTGTACGCTTCTCTTAAACTATACATAAAAATCGCAATAAAATCGATCTTTAAGTTTGGGAGCTAGGTTGCCTCAGAGTCCTCAGACAGACACACACACACTTCAATTATATTTTAACACCCCTTGCGTACGTCGTATATATGTAGATATCCTGTAGTATAATCAAATAACTTCACACTGTCACCACATTAGCACAGTTTTACATTAGTAACTACATTGCACTGCACCCGTGCGAAGCCGGGGCGGGCCGCTAGTTTAAATTATAAAGGCCATAGAGATTGAGTACAAAAAGAAATATTTGAAAATTACTTCAAAGTTTTTCATTTAAACCATTAGGTAATTAACTGTAATTAATATAAGTATTTAAATAACAAAATTGCTATCTTGGCACAACCCTAAATTGTTGAATGAAAATGCACACATTAATATATGGTTTCGTAATTCCCTTCCAGACTTTCAAGCCTTTCATCGACAAACGTGTCCAGTTCGCAAACAGTGATCAACGTTCGCTGAAAACCTTAAGAAAGAAGATTTTGTTTTTGTGAAAGAAGAATTTCAAAAACTTATACAATGGCTACCGTGCAAGCTCCGAGTATGAGCCTTCCTACGCCTATCATCAAAAAAGACAGTCAAGAGCTGGACTTCGTGGCGCTAACGATGGCGGCGCTCCGTCTGGTCAATCCCTGGACGGTGGAGAACAACACCGAAAAATGGTCACAAGAAATTGAACCTGGAACGCCCGATGCCAAAGATCGTGTCATTACCCTCGATGAGGTCGCTCTTCACGACACCCCTCGGGACTGCTGGGTGGTCATTTATGACCGCGTTTACGACATATCTACCTTCCTAGATGAGGTGAGTTCAACTATTACTAAGATAACAATGTAGCAGAAACAATTAAAATAGCGGGCATATTATGGAAATGAGCGTAACGTATCATTTAACGAATAACAAACACTTAACCATGCGTTTAATCTAGGCTTTTTATATCTCTACAATCTAAATACTTAAGTAGGTAGTTTTTAAAGTAACAAATCAATAAAATACCTTCATATGTGAAATATTATCAGTTCTTTGTCAGCATGGTCCTATCCTTATAATTATTTTCTTTATTAGAAGCTAATAGTTTATTTTATTTGTTTTAGCACCCCGGTGGATCTGACGTGATGCTGGAGTACGCAGGCCGGGACGCAAGCACTGCGTTCCGAAGTTCGGGTCACAGCCGGAACACCACCAGGACCCTGGACCGGTTCCTGGTGGGTGAGCTGCCCATGCACGAGCGCATGTACCGCCGCCCAGGGGGCATGCGCCTTTCTGACATCCCGGACTAACCTAACCCAACGTGCAAGGAAAGAAGATTCAGTACTTAGCACTGAAGATGAGATACCCCACCCCTTATTCTTATGAATAACCATGTTAAATAAGGTTTTGTTCATGTCGTTTGGTTTTGAAGCCAAAAACGAAAAATACTTTTTAACTGTTCACGAACAAGGGGGTGATTTTACTTAAAAATACTTTTCCGCTAAATGCGATGTAAGTATTACGATGCGTGTGATTTATCATCCTAATCAATTAATTGGCCTATAAACAGAGTGATTTTGCTATGAATATCGGTAATTAAATCTCTATACATAATTGTATCTGCAAAGCCGAGACTTACTCTCAATATGGGTAATAATTGACGGGTCTTCAATATGTTGTTTGATTACCTACGTTTTGATAAATCGTCTGTGTCTACGTATAAAAGTATTTAGTATATAATACGTAAACAAAAATTAGCAAAAATGCTGAAGTGATCGTAAGATTTTGAGTATTGTTTGTAGGTAATGTAGAATTAATTTAATAATATCTTTGCATTTCTTTATGTAGTTTAGGCTTTAATAAAGTAGGATATAATTCAGTATTATTTAGCTTCTAATGTATTACCTTATCATAGTCAGTTGTAATAAATATTGTAATTTTAAGTTTCAAAAGTACCGACCTATGTGTTAATTTGTTTTTTGTTAAGTTCCTATTATTGTTTTAAGACAAATAAATTTTTAACAATAATTATTTGCGAATTTTATCATATTTGGAACCTCCTAAACCTACTAGTATTATCGATTTGAACCTCACCTTTTATCACAACAGTTATCTGTTATTGTGTGTAACCAACCACGGCACAAAATCTCGAGAAATTAACGTTACGAAGTAGTCTAGAGTGCGTTAATTATTCTGATTATCGAAAAATACTTAGGTAGGTAACTGATAATTCTTTGAATTTGAATTACCTACTTAGCTTTTTATTTATCAGTGATAAATAAAAAGGTAAGTACTCGTAATTCAAATGCAAAGATGATATTGAACATACTTAGGCCATAATAGGAAATATAAAAACAGCATTCTGATGCCAAAAATTTTAAAAATACTAACTGATGAAATTGCAAAATTGTTTGAAATTTTATGTCCATATGGATTGAGGAGCCATTTCAGATTTTAAAAGGAAATTTAACCCCTTATTTAGTAGGAAATCAAATAATTTTGTAGCCTAAATCCTGAAATTTGTAGTCAAATATACCCAAAATTGTATTAATGTAAAAGTGGCTCCTCAATCCAAACATTTAGATTGAGGAGCCACCTTTATGTTCAAATAATTTTTGAAGTACTTATAATACTACAAAATCGAGGATAGATCCTACAAAATAATTTAACTTGCTACTAAATAAGTATATTAATTTCATTAATATAGGAAAAGTGGCTCCTCAATCCATATGGACATGAAATTTTCGGATATCTTACACATCTTTAGATAGATGGATAGTCTTGTTCAGTAGCGAGAAGTCATATTTAAAAAAACCGGTCAAGAGCGAGTCGGACTCGCGCACCGAGGGTTCCGTACAATCATAAATATATTTGGATATGTTACTTTAGTACAGTCTTTAAAAAAGTAGGATAAACGGCAGACAGTTGGAAGGGCGAACAGGCGGACAGTTAATTTACAAATCTTAACCACAACTGCTTATGGTGACTGAAAAACGTTTCAGCCACTCCACATTGCAAACTGTTTATATTACTAAGTAGGAACTTATTCTTCGTTTATTCGTACGGCAAATAGTAGGTAATTATTTTAGAACCAGCCACCAATTTATTATTGTAGTGTTAGGTTGCGCCATCTCTTGACCGATAGTGGAACTATATTTTTCCTTAGGTTAGCATGCTTAGGACAGCGCCATCTGTTGACTGGTAGTAAAACTAAAAAAAATTTGATTGTTTTTTGAATTTCTTAAAAAGTGTGTTATATTGAGACATCGTTTTATTTTTCCTGTAATCTTTACATAAACTACTATCACATAGAATTATTTCAGATTTTTCTCTCTGCAAACTTCGGAGATAAGGGGGAGGGGAACGGTATTTTTTTTACAATTTTCACCATAAGTCGAAAACTATGCGGCCTAAAAAAAAAAGAAAAAATGTTTAAAAACGTGCAAACGACGCTCTTTCATATGATACCCCACATGCCCTAGTTGCCCCACTTCAAATTTTTAAGACCCCTTTTCAGTCCCTGTTGTAAAAAAGATATTTATTTTTTTATTTATTTCTTATTCGCGAAATAGTTGGACAAATGTCATCTTAAACTATTCCAAATTTCAAGTTGATACCATTAGTAGTTCTCGAGATATCCAGCTGTGACAGACAGACAGACAGACAGAGTCACACCATAAGGGTTCCTTTTTTACCATTTTGGTACGGAACCCTAAAACCAATAGATACAATTATAACCAAAGTAATGTATGGATAGAATATAGTCTGTTTATCCTTATCCTTACTTGTCTTATTTAGCAAACAATCTTCACCCTAATCTTTATTGAAAAAATCAATCATAAAATACAACAAATGGTTTTCCACATTAAAATTACGAAAGAAATCTATACATATTAAACCCTGAATTGATTGACTGATTCACTGATTCATTGTTGAGATACGCGTAGAGTAGAGCCCTAACGGCTGAAGGTAGTGACGTTAAATTTGCCGTTATACAGGATGCTATAGGGTGTTCCAGTTTGTATGGAGATTTGTATAGGGCTGAAGGTAGCGACACCATTTTTGGAGGGTAGATACCTTTCATGGTGTAGGTGAGCACTAAGACAGGGTTTTGGAAAATTCCCGTTATACAGAATGCTACAGAGTGTTCCAATATGTACTTACATGAATTTTTATGGGAAAAAAGTGTGTGAAATGAGGTCTACTGATAAATACCTAGGTATATTGGTAATCCGTACTATCTTAATCACGCGAACAAAGTCGCGGCACAGAATAACTAAAAGTGTCGCGGGCAAAAGCTAGTTATTTATAAGTGACAATTTGATTTCATATTTTTTAATTACGATTTTTGAATGATGTATGACAACTGTAAAAGGTAATAATAAACAGAATAGGTATACCCATACGCATGCCCAAATGCAGGTGAATGATCGCACTTATCGTGAAAAAGCTCAAAGTCGCACAAAGTAGAACGAACTTGTACGCGGTAAAATTTCGAGATACGAGTCGAAAACCCGGCCAAGTGCGTGTCGGGCTACGCGCAGTATAAGGTTCCGTAGTAACCTCATACCATACCATATGGCTATAAACTTATATTTACTTCCAGTTTTACACCACTAACGACAAACACCTAACTATTCAATAAAATTTGTAACTAAGAAAACGTTTCCGTTGACATGGCGAGACTATAAGGGTCCTTTATGGTTCCGGTAAAGTCTGATTTATGGAAGAATAATACTTATTATTTAAATTTAAGACTTAGTCTTAAATAAGAAAGTTAATCGGTCATAATATAATAAATTAATAACAATCTCTACGTTATTTTAAAATAATAAGTATTAAAGAGAATATGAAATTCCCTGTTACCACACAACAACGCTCCATACCAGCCAATACTTTATCAGAATTTCTTTAGTTTACGATTAAGTACGTACGTATCTGCTGTTATTGTAATACAAAATATTTAATAATGATAAGTTTATCTGAAATACGGCTGTTATTTTGCAAAGTTATCTCTCAAACTGAGTAACTTACCTAAGTTTATTTGATCAATTAGATCATCATTCTGTGATATTAACTTCAACAGTGACGGTACATATAGTATATATGTATGTTATACAGCCGCCTGTGGTCTAGTGGTTCGCCCACCCGTGTAAGACGCAGAGGTCCCGGGTTCGATTCCCAGGGGGGAGTACAATTTGTAATTGGTTTGGTTGGTAGTAGGGCTTATTTCAAGTCCGCCTGGCTAGCTACCACCATCTTACCTAAGTCTGACGCCATAACAACAATTTAAAAATTGTTGTGTTCCGGCAGTTAGAGGTAAGATAGCCAGTATTCCGGGTGTAGTGCGCTTCCACCTTCGGCCTTATCGTCATTTAACATTAGATGAGATGAAGGCCAAGAAGCACTATCCCGTTGCGTATAAAAAAATAAAAAAACTACAGAGTGCAATCTTTTAAGTTAAGGATCTAACCGCGATATTTCTTAAATCAGAGTGATAAAATTCAAGGTGAAATAAACATTAAAAATCACAAGTCATGTAAGTAAAAACATGAAAGTACCTATGTAAGTAATGGTTTTTATTACCGACTTCAAAAGGAGGGAGGTACTCAATTCGACCCGTTTTTTTTTTTTGTATGTACACCGATTACTCGAAGACGGCTGAACCGATTGAAATGATTCAAACGTTATAACATTAGGTAAAAATTCAAGTTGGTCCCATTTTTTAAAATTTTGAAATTGGTTCAGTACTTTTCAAGTAATCTTGAAAAAGCCCGAAAATAGTATGATTTTGTGTGAACTACCTCGATGATCAGTCGTATAACTTCTTTGTTTATGAACTGAATAAGATAATTATTCTTTTGTTGGATAAGGGATATCTTATGTGTAGTTCTTTAACCGACTTAAAAATAGGAGGTTCTCTGTTTGACCCGCATGTATGTATGTTTCTCCGCGATTAACTCACGCTTGACTGACCCGAGTTTTCTACCTAAATAATATACCTACACTACCTAATACAAAAGGCCTACACTGAAAATTAAAAAAATAAAAAATTGTTTAAAAAAACAAAAAACCGACTTCAAAAAACCTACCTCTAAAAAGCAAGAAATAATATTCGTAATAATAAAAACACGTCTATTGAAGTCGAGTGTTGCTTTTAGAATAAAAAAAAAGGAATTTGTACCCCAGCCCCACCCGACTTCAATAGACGTGTTTTTATTATTACGAATATTATTTCTTGCTTTTTAGAGGTAGGTTTTTTGAAGTCGGTTTTTTGTTTTTTTAAACAATTTTTTATTTTATATTTTTATTACTATTCATTTTATTTTTACTATAAATTATTTACGTGTTATTTACGTGTTTATTTCTCCTTGTATTTTGATCACTTTAATTTGGTCCTAAAGTTATCAATATCGCGGTTAGATCTTAGTTTAAAAGATTGCCAATGACTTCAATTCAAACCTGTATGTAAGTATGTGTATGTGGTACATATAAAGTAAAAAAACACAAGAGAAGTGCGTGTCTGATAAGTTAGGGCATCATGGGTTCCATATTTTCACTATGTAATATAACTTCTTCCTTTACTTGTGCTGTTATATCTTGTTTCTCGCCTTTAACGGGAAATGCCTTTTGAAAGTTTTTTGGTTACACATCTCAAGACCGACCGGTGAAAGAAGTCTAAGTAATAATAATAATTAAATTTAATTGATTTCAACTCGATATTTCTTAAGAAAAAATAGCACATCCTGTAAGGGTTCCATTTCTTTTTTGACATTATAAATCAGCTACCTACATCAGCAGTTTTGTAAAAAGTACTTGTGATTAAATAGTTATTAACATCTTTTAACGAGTTGGTATTATACTTAACGTAACTTTCAAATTTCTTATTAATATAAGATACAATAAATATATACTATCAGCGAACTAAAACTATGGAATAAGCATTCTGCTCAAAAAATGGCACCACATGAAAAGTACAACTAAGTGGATAGAGCTAAAAATGCTGGCATTTAACTATGCAGCACAAAGCGTCTGAACACTGGTTGCTTATTAGCGACCATAATTTGTATACTTATAGATATTTTCTATACTTAAACGAAAAAATAAGATACGTTTTTTCTGCATCTTTTTACTGCCTTCTTTGCATCTTTTACACCATTTGACTATAAAGGACGTCATTTCTAATAAACTCTCTCTTTCTATCTTTTCTCTACATTACAAACTGCAATTTATTGAAAAAAACATTAACGTCAGTCACCGGGTGCGTGGCTGGCCCGACTAAAGCCCGTGGTGCCATTTTTTAAGCAATATTTGTTTGCAATTACGCTTCCATTGATTTTTGTTCGTTGTATACTATAGTATATATTTTAATATATAAATATAAATTAAAATAAATACTTTTATGTACAGTAAGTACAGTAACAGATGCGTCACAGGGGCGGCGTGGCGAGCGCGAAGCGGTGGCGCCCATAGAGGAAATAATCACTACGTTTTAGGTGGCGCCAACTGCACTATGTACGCTCGTACAATGGAGAATGTCCGGGAAAAAACAAATCGGCAAAATATTTTGTATAGGTATGACTATGAATAGAAAAAAGGTTTAGAATTTACGGTGGCGTGATAAATTTTAAAAAATTAAAATGTCTTCGTCTTCATAAATGTACGAAAGTAACAGAATGGAGATAATTTTGCCGCTAACTGCTACAGCCACAACACATGTTTAAAAAAAAGATTTTGACATTTTGTTTTGAAACTTTTTTTAATACCATGTTATGATTGTGGCAGGTGATGGCAAAGGTATAATCTCTATAAAGGAAAGGGACTGTAATAGGGTAAATAGCTAAACAACGCGACTGTTCGGCAGAGATATATTTTTGAGACAATTTTCTCTATTGACAGAAAGAAAACAAAACAAGGCAGAAAATAGACAAGAGTAGAAACAGAGTAGAAATATAAAACCTATACAAACTATTTACATTGAGCTACAATCCACCACAATCTCCATTCTGCTGTTACTTTCGTACATTGTGAAGTCGAAGAGACTTAATTTTTTTTTTTAATTGTTTACGCAACCGAAAATTCTGAAACCTTTTTCTATTAATATGGGACCTTATTCATACCATAAAAAAATATTCAGCCAATTTGATGTTTTTCGAACATTCCCCATAAAGTAGGTAAGTATTTATTCTGTGACTGCGTGCTTCCAAGCTAATAATATTGCTCCTTAGATTATTTATATGTCAAGATAGACAGTCGAAGCAACGAAAGCGTCTAAAAAATATCACCCAACAGTTGGGTGACCAAAATACGCACACATTGTCAGTAGTGTGACCCGGCCAAAGTTTTTATTACAATACTCTTTGGGCCTTATTATTCTAAGCTTTGGGCGCAATGATGCTAAAAATGCACGCCAACCTCAAAAAGTTGGCCTGTTTTGTTTAGTACGTCAAAAGCGTAAGACTCTATCTGGACATATAAATAATCTAAGTATTGCTCTTACATTTTGTCTTTCAGGCGATTAGTACACTCACACTGGCAAAGCAATAAATTTAATAGTGTTAGTAGTTAAAAGTGGTAGCGATCAATTTTATTATAATGATGGCGCCACTGTGAGGGCTAGAATCGCCTTAATAATGACAAAATTCCTGAAAACTCAGATCATTTAGGTATTTACCTGTGGTCAATTTTTATTTTTTATTTTTTATTTATTGGAAAAACACATTTACAATTAAATTTATGCAAAGACGGTGTCTCATAAACCTTTAAGGGTTTTTCTGTACACCGTAACTCGTCTTCTTTATACATTAAGCACAATCTAAACTAATTAGGGAACACATACACACATAAAAGTTTTATACAATGATTGTTATTGATAATTATCAATTTTGTAGGTAGGTCGTGAGTAATAAGACAGTTCACTCTCCGACGAAGGACGACAGCGCGCTCGTTCGGCGCTGCGGTCGCCATTCGCATTACTCAGATCGTATTGATATGATAAGATTTTTTTTTTCCACGTTGAGTATATATAGGATGTTTTTTTTTTAGTTAGTAAACTTCATACTGTCAAAATATTTTTAATTAGTATAACGAGATATTAATTAATTGGTTAGGGTAGTAATATTATATACCCATATATATATATATACATACATACATGGGATAGCCACATAATTATATATATGGGTATATATCATTAGTATATTGGGCAAAATAATTTAACATTAAATGGTTACTTATAAATTATAAATTACTGAGGAAATATAGTTTTAATTTATGCTTTAAGTTTTTTTCATTGAGTTCATCTTTAAGTTTTTTCGGGAGTTCGTTTATTAAAAGAGGCACTATGTGTTTGTTTTGATATTTTCCGTACATATTATTGAACCTGGGGACGAGAAATATGGGATCAGCTGCACTTCGCAATCTTTTATTGACGGTTCTTAGAGTTTTGAGTTCTTCGTTAAAATATTGCTCTTTAAGGAGGATATATTTAATTCTTTCATTTACTAGTAGTAACTTTACAGAACTTAAACAAATCGTATTCGTTCTCAAGCTGGATTTGCATTTTTTTAGGTACTATAGTTTTAAGAATGCGTTTTTGTAGTTCATGTACGCCATAAAAGTGAGACTTGCAAGTTCGTCCGTAGCTACTGAGCCCGTATTGAATTATAGATTCTGCCAGAGCATTATAAAGTGACAATAATATGGGGTAAGGAATTTTATATTTTATTATAGAAAATTTCGAAAGAATAGCCCTTAGTTTATCGCTCACTTTATTTATATGAGGGACCCATTTCAACCGGTTGTCAATGACGAGTCCCAAGTATGTGTGCTGCTCAACCTGCTCGATGACATCACAGTTACATGTCTGGTTGTGATTGTAAGTGTCATTATGAAGACAGTCGTGATTGTGAGCAATGAGACAGAGGTCGCATGACACTCTGTTTTGTGAAGATGATATGTACATTAATTTAGTTTTGGACGCATTAAATACTAATCCAGCATCATGAGACCATTTGATTAAATGTGTGAAGTCTTCCTGCAGGTGTTGCATAGCTACTTTAATGTCTTTGCTGGCTGCCAACAAACACGTGTCATCTGCAAATTGGTAGACTTTACAATGATTGATTACATTTATCATATTATTGACATAAGTCAAATAGTGCAAAGGACCGAGTACTGAGCCCTGGGCAGTTCCATGGGCTACATTTTGCATATCACTTAGCTCGTCTCCTACTTTGACACAGTATTTACGATCTTGGACGTAGTTTGCACACCATTTCAAGAGTGGGCCGCGTATTCCACATTCATCTAGTCTGTCAATCAGTACATTATGTTTTAGAGTGTCAAAAGCTTTACTATAATCGATATACACTACCAGAACGTGTTTTTTGGCATCCAGGAAGCCATTGATATCATCAGTAAAAGAAGACAGTAACTGCGTAGTGCTTTTTTGTTGTTGAAAACCATATTGATTTTCATTTAAAATGCTATTGGTTTTATAAAAGTCGTGTATTTGCTTACTAATATATTTTTCTACTATTTTATCGAGCGTAGATAGAAGTGTAATCGGACGATAATTTTCAAATTCTTGCCGGCTGCCTTTTTTATAAACTGGCCTAACAACTCCTACTTTAAGCTCTGTGGGATATTTTCCCTTTTCGACCAACTCCTACTTTAAGCTCTGTGGGATATTTTCCCTTTTCGACACAAGCATTAATAAAATTAGCAACAGCTATTGATACTTTTCTGATTTGATATCAATTGCTCTAATATTATCAAGTCCGGGGGCCTTGTTAGTGTTGATGTTTTTTATGATTTTAGCAACTTCCGGCACCGTAGCTTTCTGATAGCGAAGACTAGAGTTGGCAGGTGATATGTACGAATTTGTAGGCAGCAGTGGTCGGTTGCAATCAGGAACAATACTAGTGACACTATTACTAAAAGTATCAGCAAACTTATTTACAATGTCAACTGTTTTAATATTGTGGCTTACAAAGGCGTTAAGTATGGTGTCATCTATAGATTTTTTTATCCTACCAGTTATTTTATTCAATATTTGCCACAGGTTGCGTATATTATTTTTATTATCGTATATTTCTTTTTTCAGATGTGTATTTTTTGTATGTTGTATAGTTTTGTTTGCATAATTTCTTGCTTTATTGTATTTTTGTTTAACTATCATATCTTTAGTATTTTTTAGCCATTGTTTGAACCAGTAGTCTCGATTATAACATGCTTTTTTAGTTAACCCATTCACCCATGTATTTTGCGCACAAGTAAAATTTCTTTTTTTAATTCGTATATTAATTTTTGCTTCACTGTAACATTTATCAAAGTTATTTCTTTAAAATGAATATATTGACAGAGGGCATTGCATATTATTTGTTGATTGCCAGTCAACTTTTTGTAATGAATTTGTTACTTTTGTTTTGTCAATACACACTTTAAACTTAGGAGCATGCTGTATTTGTGTTGCCCTCGGTTGTGGCCCTACGCAGGCAAACGTTACTGCTCGGTGATCTGCCAGTACGGTTCCGAGTGCCGCGGAGTACACGTCTTGCGACTGTGACCTCACTATTATGTGATCGATGCATGTCATACTAACTTTATTTTTTCTTAGTTCTATTCGTGTATAATCTGAGATCACATTCACAAGTCCGTAACCGCTTAGCATTGTAGTGTATTTATGTTTTATAGGTGTGTCTACGGCGAGATCAATGTTTATGTCCCCGATGATAAACAAATCCTCGCGTATACCAGTTTTACGACAAATGTCGTGCAATTCGTGTATGAATAAGTGCTTACTTGTGTCCGGGGGGCGGTAAATAGCAATTAATCTACAAGAGTAATTAGTGGACGTAGTTATTTCAGCAGTTATTCCTTCGAAATGCATTGATTTTGTGTTAGATGTTATCATTTTGTGTGACTTTTTTATATAAATTATTATGCCACCCCCTTTTCTTTTGGTCCTGAGATTAGTATACATATGATATCCATCTATATAAAACAGGTCGCTTATTGAATAAGATATGTTAGCCTCAGTTATTATGATTAAATCAATTTGGGTATTACATGTAAGTATATAGTGTTCTAACCGGGAGAAATTTTTAATAAAAGAACGTATGTTTATATGAAAACAAACCAGGTTAGTTTTAGAAGGTATTTTATTAGTAAATTCGTTTATGTTAGTACAGTTTTTAAGTTCAATTAAGTTATCCGAAACAGCCATTTATGTATAATTAATTTGATAGTGCAAGTCGGTTGAGCGAAATGTCTACATACCCTGTTTATTTATTAGCATTGAAATATCATTTTCACAACGAATAATTATAGCATTCGCCTTATCGTCTTTACGTACACGAATTATGCCTCCTTTACACCAGATATAACTAAAGTTAGCTTTTAGTTGTCGTTTTGCTTCCCACAGAAGTTTCTTGTTTTCGTAGGATAGGGCCTCGCGTACATAAACTGGCTGTTTGGAGACGGATTCCTGCAGGTTATCCAATACGTCGCATGCCAACAATCTTTTTTCTCTAGCTGCTGAAATCCATTTAGCCGGAGCCATATCATCTTTAAACTTTATTTCTATGGTACCTGGCTTTTCATTTCTTCCTGGTAGTCGCTTAGAACTTTCGATGTCGCTGGTTGGCACAGTAAGCTTTTGTGCTATTTTAGATATGACCGTTGGTAATATTTCTGTTTTAATGTAGGGAACATTAGCTATTTCGAGGTTCTTGCTCAGCCGGATTTGCTCAACCTGCTGCAGGCGCTGTTCCAGAGCTCCAACGCGTACTTCAAGGTTGTTATTTTTATTTTGCAGCTCAGTGTTTTTTTTATTGAGATCTTGTATTTTTATTTTGAACGCTTCCATAGATTCGGTGATTTCGTCCATTTTTTCACTTTGATAATCCAGTGCTTTAGTCATATCTCCGAGTTCTTTACGGATCGCCTTTTCCATTTCCTTCGATATGTCTTTTAGTAGCTGCTTGACATCTACTTGTACGGTATTTGAGTACTTCGCTGAGATTTTGTTGCTATCGTTGTCCTCATCCTCATCATCATTCGGAATGTAGATAGATGGTCTCCTTGGCGAGTTTTCTAGGCATTCTGGGCAGGTCCACTCCAAGTTCCCTGCAGCCTTCAACGCTGTTCTTTGCTTGGCTGTGAGTCCAGAGCAGTCACTGGTTAGATGCACAATCTTCTCACATCGATTACATTCCAGTCCAGGATTGGTTTTGGTAATATTTTTGCTACACTTATCGCACTTTGGCATATTGAGGGTAAGACAAAAATAAAATTAGAGAGCCGATATATGCGTGTGTACCGAATGAGTGCGCGACGACGAGTGTGAATTAAAATTGACTTGCACTGCTTAAGAAAATTGTAAATGGCGCTATTGAGAGATATGGATTCATTTTATTCGCCACAAATAATGAAAGAACTTTTCTACAGAAACATCTTTTAATAAAAATAATGAGATCAAAAACAATTAATTTACAAAATCACAGATACAACCAAAAGCACATCCATGCCGATTAGAATGACCTGACAACACATGGAATTTTCATGAAAACTCAACCAAAAGACGCTGCAATGACCATGTAGCTCTACCATGAGTTGATGCTTTCCGTACCGTTATACCAGGAGTGTCATTTCAAAAGGACTTATTTCCACCTTATCCGATTTTTCAATAAATGCATAAAACCTCCATGTGATTTATTATGTTATATATTTTATTCCTTTTACCATAAAGATACTCGTATTTAGCAGATTCTGATAGTAGCAAATTAATGTTTATTTATGACAGGAAAACATTACTCAATTGTTTGGAAATAAGTCACTTTGTTCAGAACTATTTGGAAATAAGTTACTTTGTTCAGAACAAGAATCTTATATCCATATGATAGAACTGCTAGTATTACTACTAGAAATAAGCCTATACAAATATGTGAGCAAAATGACATGGAATGACGTATTTGTATAAAAAATAAGCGTATTTGTTTTGAATACGCAGTTGAAAGCTAGGTATGGAGAGGAATGTGTTTCTGCAATATATAATTTAGTATAGAGGTGCAAACGAATTCTAAAAATGTATTTCCATCATTACTTTTTTTACAAAAGTGGAAATAAGTCATTTTGAAATGACACTCCTCTTGGATAAACTGCTCACAGGCAATGCGAGAGAAAGCGAGAAAACAATGGCTTACGGTAGCGAAAACAGTTCGCATCAACTCATGGTAAAGCGTGGTTCACACGATACCATCAAGATTAAATTTTTGTGGTTGTGGCACGTCACTAGTGTGAATAGACCCTTACCGACATCCGTCTGTGTCGTATCAGATCAAACCTTCTTTCCAGCCCTGTAACAAATTAAACTTTAATTAGACGATGAATTTTCGCCAAAGATTAGTTCGCATAATATCAAGTTTTCGAAAATGCGAACTAAAATTTTTAAAAAGCTAATAATAATAAATAATTCTTCGCTAAAATAATTTAAAGCTAAAATAATTTAGTTGAGCTCGTAAAATGTTAGTTAAGACTTAACTCATATGTCGGCGCTATAGATGTGAAGGCGGTTGTTATCTTAGTCAGCCAGCCGGTTACCAGCCGCTTTTTTCGCTGACTACGGTGATCACCCATAAACAGCGGCTGACTACGGTTGAAGATGATGATAAGTGATTATTATTGTTTATCTACATACTACCTATTTATTTCATACGTTATTTCAGATTTAATTATAAAGGTAAGCGCTCTTTCCTATTTCTTAGTTGGGTCGATGTTATTTTGAAATACTTAACTTTGAAATTAAATATTTCACCTTACTCGGGCTGATCACATAAATCCAAAAACACGAATCACAAAACGGACGTTGTAGGTACACATGTGAAACTTTGCGAAACGCCAAACTTTGCGAGCTTATCTTCTTATTACCATTATTATACAATGATAATAATAATAAAAGTGGCGAAGCGGAGTTTCATACCTACAGATTAAATACTAATTATGTACCGTATAAATAAGTAGATAGGCAGATACATTAGTTTATTATCTGTCTTGTTGAAGGACATTGCAAAATACCTAATTCATAATATTTTATGTTTACACACACATTTTATGTTTTGAACCATGACAGAGTATGTAATTTATTTAGTAGAAATACCTATTTGTATATAACGGCTCGTATATTTGAATAATTTCGACTCAGGAACTATAAAAATTGTAAGACCTTTCGGTATTGAGTCGGATAAGCAGCCGGTTGTCAGCCGCTGTCTATACGTTATTACCGGCTGCTTTCGATAACTCCCCGATAACAACCGCTGTTTTACAACTATAGTCGGCGCACGATCGGTACGACATCCGCATACTCGGTATATGCGGTACCGAAAACATACCGAAAGCTTACTGGACGCCTATATTGCAATAGTTGTCGGCGCAACATCAACTCGGTGCGGTACGAATTCGGTACAGAAATTGTACCGCTCCGACAAATGAGTAAAGGGCCTAAAATCGCGTCGCACTTGAACACGCGCACCTCCTCCGTGCCGATCGTGAGCTGTTTATAAGTACTTACAGGTGCTTGTTGTTGAACAGAGTGTCCTCGCCGCCGGTGAACCGCAAGTAGAGCAGCAGCGCGAGCGTCATGAGCGCGGCCGTCGCCTGCATGGTGCGCTCGCGCGGCACGCCGCACTTGGACACCGCTACTCCTCCGTGCTGATCGTGAGCTGTTTATAAGTACTTACAGGTGCTTGTTGTTGAACAGAGTGTCCTCGCCGCCGGTGAACCGCAAGTAGAGCAGCAGCGCGAGTGTCATAAGCGCGGCCGTCGCCTGCATGGTGCGCTCGCGCGGCACTCCGCACTTGGACACGCGCACCTCCTCCGTGCTGATCGTAAGCTGTTTGAAAGAAACGAAGCTCTTAGGCTGCGTATCCGGCCGCACTGCGCGCTAGGCGCCTCGCTACGCCTACGATACATGCAGGCGACTACCTAGCAAATGTTGTCGACGCGAGGCTTACAACCAAAGACCATGTGACCAAGTCTCTAATCTAGCGACCCACTTTCCAGTGCGGTCACCGCGTATTCTAGCAAGTAACCAGATGTATCTAGGCGCTAGGTTGCGTTCCGAACGTACGCTCTGAGTGCAACCGGAAGCTCTAACGCCGTTCCAAACATTAGAGCGTGACGTTCGGTTGTTACAACTTTCCCGTTCCAAACGTCAGAGCGTTGCAACCAAACAACCATCAAAATTGATGGTTGTAAAACGCTCTGACGTTTGTCTATAGAAAAACTGTTACTGTCATTTGACATTATTTTGTATTTTGATGTTTTTGTGTCTAATTTTCAAATAAATTATGGTAGCTACGCAAAAAACAGTTTTTATTTGATTTTGAATATAGAAAAGTTTATATTATTCGTATTCCAAATAGAAAATAAGGCTTTGTATTGACATTGACATTTAAAGTTCTTGGTCGTTCCTAACCTTAGAGTGAGTTAAAAAAACAACCAAACAACCGCACACTAACCCTCTGAACGCAACCCTAATCTAGACACTTGTCGGTGCTTATAGGCAGCTTTATGGACCATTCACACAGCTCAGCCACATCTCAGTCACGTCAACAACGGTCAGGCAAGTTTTGACTGATGACGCGACGATTACCAAGGGACCGGAAAACCCCTTTTTTGGTTAACCCAATTGATAGGGAAACCCTATTAAAAAGCTTACCAAATGATAGGGTTTCCCTTTCGATAGGGTTAGTCGACGATATGCTTACCGTATTGATAGGGTTTTTGAAAACAAGTCTATGAAATACCCAATCAAAACCCCTTTAACGGTAAGCGGTTCCGGTCCTTCAGCCCAGGTGGAACTGGGTATAAATTGCTTGAACACGTTGCAAAACCCCTTCATAAAGCCTCCATAGGGTTTCCCCGATAGGGTTTTCGTATTCGGTAAGTACTTACTTGGGTTACCCTTTCGCTAGGGTTACCGTATTGATAGGGTCTTTGAAAACAAGTCTACGAAATACCCAATCAATAACCCCGTTAACGGTAAGCGGTTTCGGTCCTTGCCGTTGACGTGACTGAGCTGTGTGAATGATCCATTATAGCACACAACACTCGTCTTAGGCAGCCATTACACGGTAGGTTTTGCTGTCAGTTTAACCACAGTCACGGGCTGTGACTGACGATTAACCTACCGTGTAATGTTGTGACTGATGGTTGCATGATGTGATTTATTCTTTCCATCAGTCAATCAGTCAAACGTAATTCATGACTGATGGAATTTGACTGACGCTTGCATGGCCATATAATGGCTGCCTTACGGCCGGCGGCCACTTAAGCTAGGCGCTTGCGAACCACGGCTGTCTGTCGACACTCGTCTCGCGATGTCTGTCCCGCTCACATTAGTACGGTAATGGATGGGAGCGACTACGCTCTTACGCGAGAGAACATCACCAAGATTTTAAGCTAGGTAGACCGGCGGAAGAGGCGACTGACGGCGAGGAGACCAAATTTCTAATTAAGCTGTGATGCCATTAAATGAGCTTTTCAAACACGCAATGAATAGAGAAATCGATTTCATTTCTCGTAACGGTATCAATCACAGTATCGTGATATTACTATACTGGCGGCAGTATAATATCTCGATAAGTACCAAAACCATGGTGGTGGGCGATTAATTTCAATGTGTACCAACCAATGACAAAGTCCTCACACCTTGACACATGTAATTCCAATCTTATTTCTATATTTACATATATTTATTTATAAGTTTGTAAATGTATTCTTCATACTTACCAAGTAATACTTAGGATCCAATCTATATCGCCAAGAGAACGATGGCACAGTGTATTCTATAAACTCTATCTTATGGTCGGGAGTGGGCACAAAGCTATGACGCACCACACAGCCGTGATGCGTGTGGGCGCCAAAAGCCGCGCGGGGCCGCAAACTCTCTACCAAGTACTCCGTCGACTCTTTGGACAGACAGTCCCAACGCTCCTCGAAAAGACTATTGCGTTCTGGTAACGGCGCCGCATCTGACTCCGTACATATACTATCTGACTCTCTATAAAGAGGATAGTGCTGAAAATCAAACATAATAGGTATTAGTTTGGTCAAATTTCGTCATTCACATAGAAAAGCAAATTTATACCCAAACCAGGCCTCCTTCACTCGCTCAAGGTCGCGCGATAAGCACCTACCGCTAGCCGTGCCTTCGAAGGCACAAGTGAGCAGAGGGCCGCCAAACGCCCACCGCCGTACAAGCGCGGCATCTTACTGCCCAAGTAGGTAGTGGTGTCGATTCGGTTAGCACGACTAAAATAAATTGACAGGACTAAACTTAATTTTAGCATTCTTTTCTTGTCTTTTTAACCGACTTCAACAAAAGGAGGAGGTTCTCAATTCGATTGTATGTTTTTTTTTCGATATAGAAAGAAAAGGATGGAAAACCAAATTTAGTTTAGTCCTGTCAATTTAGTTAAGTCGTTGCCAACCGAATCGACGCCATTATCTCTTTATAATAGTAACAATGTCGAATCGACATTACTGTGCCGTGTACGGATGAAAAAATCAAAAAACCAATAAATCATTGTCGTTTTTCACATTATAATGTATGCTACGCAGTTCATTTAAGTGAAGACACATTGCGTCGTCAGAAAAGGTAAGAGCACGCGATAGAAAGTGAGGCAACTACTAGGTGAATATAACTGTAGGCCATTAGCGCTCTGCGCGTCCTGAATTGAACTTTATTGTATTAAGTCGCTATTTATTTTTAAATGACATGACTTTGCGGAGTGCTGCTTCTGTACTTGTACTATTAGTTATTCTGTGCCTAAGCACGTACCTGCATTATAATCGGCCTGCTATATTTTTCTAGCTTTTTGTTCCCTTTGCATAACGTTGAACCAGTGCTGCATTTAAGAATATCTGTAAAAAAGATCGTAATTAATGTACAGAACTATGTATTTTCAGCAACTATTATAACTGGTATAATAGCAATAGATATACAACGTGTTAATGAATGAACCCAAAATGGGAAAACCGTTTCTTCGGACCATCAAACTGAACAACTTACTATGGGACCAACTCTGAATCGCGAAAAAATCTGCTGTTTCATACATTTTGATATCTTCGTTATTAATTTTGTATGAAACAGATGTTTCTTTTCGCGACATCAGAGTTGGTCCCATAGCCCACCTTGGGCACTCCATACAAGCGTCGCGTTTCAACTACCTATTACTACTTTGTACTATTATGTATTCTGTGCTATTACACAGACGCTACACAGTGAGGGTTTTTTGCACACGCGCAACTAGGGTTAGTGTACTGGTAGTTGACCAATTAAGGCAGATTTTGTCACATAACTATTAATTGATGAAAAACTAGACGAAATTTTGAACTGATTATTTTTATGTTCATTCAAAATCATGTATTTATCAACATAAATTAATAAGAAATTAATTTAGTAATACCACTATTTTATTATTAATTATTGAAATGAAATTCCTACTAATGTACCAGTAGTTGACCAAAAGGATTTAATAATCGACCACTTCTAATCTAGTGGTTGACCAGTTGAATAAAAACTACAGAATTATTTTAATACAATGTTTAATTAAATTAAAGAGGCCACATTTGAATATCGAATAGGTACATAAGTCTTAAATCAGTCTTATTCTTTATAAAGGCACTTATTACCTAGTTCAAAATTAGGTAAGTATATAGATAAAATTCAACAGAAAGTACCCTCAAGAGTTCAAATTATAAAACAACATAGAGTCTGTCTAAAAAGTCAGTTTACATTAGTATTATATAATCCTGTATATAATCAAGTATTTTTTTTACGTATCATCTTTTAATATAAATATTTTAATCCTTAAGTATCAGTACAAATAATGTAACTAGAATTATCTGATGTGTTGTTATTATTAAATTGTAGTGTAGTTATTAAAATTAAAATGAAATTACCCACGTAAACTAACTTTATAGACAGACTACACCTAGTTATAAACTTATGAGTAGGTACTTGAATATCAGTCAACAACTAAAAGTATCTTCTTAATATTAATAGTCTTGTCATGTTTGTTTTCTTCGTAATTTAATTTTATTTAATATTGTAGAATGAGGAATTCCATATTTTCTAGCTGTTTCTCGTATTTTAGCGCCGTTATTTATTTCTTGCAACGCGAGTGGTAAGCTTGCTTCGCTGTATTTAAAAAAATATTTTTGGTGGTATTTTGCATATTTTATCTGAAATAAAAACCACGCTGGTCAAACACTAAAGCAATCAAAAACCATTCCAAGCGATCAGTAATTGACCACTGGTCAATTACTGATTAGAGAACATTATACAAAGTGTTATGTAAGTACCCAAGGAATACTACGGGAACGCAGACGGTTTTGATAAAAATTATGTTCTTTTTGTAAAATTTTAGTAGTTGACCAAATTGGTCAATTACTAAAAAAATGTGTATTATTTGTATCTATAATTGACCACTACAATTTTCTAAATAAACATGTAAATAATTTTCAAAATAATTTGACCAAAACAATCTACACAAATTTAAAAGTATGAAAAACATTCATTTTGCACAAAAGGTACACAAAAAACCAGGATTTAAATAGATTTTTATAACTTACCTCGAGCAGCCTTTCTTACTACGCGATCGTAAAATGGCGACTAATTCTAAACCAATCTGAGAAATGTGTCAATAAAACTTAAACTACAGTAATGGCCGCTCTAATTTCTGATTGGTTGCAAGTCCGATTAGTTTTGACACAATAATTTGTAACCAATCAGAACATAACTCAATTTGCAAGGTTAATATTGGCGTTCAAATTTGAAATTGGTCAACTACTAATGCATGGTCAACTACCAGTGCACTGACCCTATGTGCGAGCTATTGAATGAGCACACGGAACTCGTGCGGAGGGCGCCGGTGGGGTGAGGTAATTGATTCTGGGGCGGGGCGGAGTTTCCTTTCTGTACGGTAGTACTTATATCTATTCTGTGCCCACAGTAAAAGTTATTCAGTTTGATGGTCCGAAGAAACAGTTTTTCCATTTTGGGTTCATTGTAGATGAATTCAATTTGATCACCTGCTATATTATCGATCTCTGTGACAGCGCGGTGGCAGAGCGTACATCCATCACCCTCCATGGCCATAGAGTTGATGAGGACAAAGTGGTTTCCCTTGATGGTGACCAGCCGTACCGGCGGAGCACCGAACTTGCTTTCGAAGCGCTTTGCTAATTGTGGGGTTATGCTGCAAAATTATACTCATCATGATTTGTGTCTAAGAGCGCTTTCACATATATATAGGTGTTTTAGTCGCGCAACAGCAGCGGACCCCTTCATATCACAGCGGCTGCTGCGCGGATCATCTAGCCTAGCATGACCGCCGATCCACGATATTATATCGCGTGATTTTATCGACACTCAGCTGTCAAAATCTATTGTCTTTTGACAATAAACGTGATATAGGTATCGCGTTTCGGTGGTCCATGCTATTTTTATTATTATTATTATTTAGAAGGGGGAACACCAGCGAAGCCAGACGGGTGATCAGTCACCTTGGTTGGAACCATTTCACCCATTTCCCCAAATCCCCGGAGGGAGAGGCGGGTTATCATTTACCCCACCGGCGTCGGACCCTCGAACCTACCTGTACGCTTCCAGTACCTGCTGAGTTGACTTATCGTTAACTGCTTTAGATCCTCTTCCTTAAGCCTATCCACTCCAAAGAGCTCCCAGCGCAGTGATGCGTATATCGGGCATTCTGCCATGAAGTGGTAGCTTGTTTCTTCTTTTTCTTTACATTGCGGACAGATGGGGTCCTCTGTCCGTTTGATCACTGATAGGTGTCTGTTTAGTGGACAGTGTCCTGTCAGTACACCTACAATCGTTCTTATATTTCTCCTGCTTCGTTTCAGCAATTCTCTAGTTTTCTTCTTGTCAACCGATTTGATGAAGATCTTAGACTGTCTACAGTCCTTTTTTTCTATCCATCTTTGGTTGGTTTCTTTGATTGTTCGAATTTCAATAATGTTCTTAGTAATTCTATGTGTGATTGACAGTCTTGGTTCAGGACCAATGAAGGGTTCATCAGCACCTATCCCAGCCAATTCATCGGCTTCATCATTGCCTTTGTTACCTTCGTGTCCAGGTACCCAGGCAATTTCCACCTCAACCAAGTTTGCAAGTTCCTGAATGCTTTGTTTGCATTCCTTCACCAAGGCTGAGGTAGTCTCCGTTTTGTCAAGGGCTTTGATGGCAGCTTGACTGTCACTGTATATTATTTTTTCTATGTTATGGTTGCTTATCTGACTTTTGATCATGTGCGCACACTCCAGTATCGCGAATACTTCCGCCTGGAATACGCTGGCGTATCTGCCCAGATTGAAAGTGGCTCCTTTTGTATCGGGTTTAGCTATGTATACCCCAGCACCCGATAGCTTAGTCGATTCTTTTCTTGACCCATCAGTGTAGCATACCGCGGTGCTGTCCAGATGGTCTTGTTCTAGTTTCCAGTTTTCTCTGGATCTGATGCTTATTCTGTACTTTTTGTCGAATATCCTTTCCTTTTTTATTAGGTCATTATTAACCAGTATCATGGAAAGGTTATCTTCGTACTTCTTGCCTATTTCTGCGTGACTTTTATCAGTATGTCTTCCTATCCATAGGTTAGTGCTTTTCAGCTTAAACCATTGTTCTGTAGCTCTCTTTTTGGTCCATGCTAGGTGGGTAGTACTATCTCTTAGTGCTGTAGTCGTGTGTCCAGTGCCGTAATTATAGGACGGTGTCATCGGTGTTCAGGCATATATTACAAGGTTATTGGATAAAACTGACTAAAAATCGCGCTGCACGCTTACTTGCCTCGGGCCACTTCTAGTGTTGAGCATTTATTTTGGCCTACTAAGGTTTACAAAAGTACTAAACCTGCCCTCCACAAAATTGTGTTGGACTTCCCTGTTTCTAGGGTCTGCCTCTGCCCTTTCTAGGGTAAAATCTTGCACAGGGCGCAGAAAACGCTATTTACGGCACTGCGTGCGTCTGTCGCGCTGGAGCCGCGCTGCTGAAATAGGTATGTATGGATGCCCAGCCGCGCGACAGCAGCTCTTCTAACTATATGTGAAAGCTAAAGAAATTTGCAGTGTACCACTACACTCGCCGAAAGTACAACGTGGAACGCTTTGTTGACTATGCTCTCATTGGTTTTTAAAGAAAAAAGGCCGAAATGAAGTTGAATAATGATTATATAACTAAAACGTTACTTGCCTGTGATTCCCCCGTTAAATTCCCCTTGGAGCAAATCATTTAGCCCGTGGAACACCCAAGCGGGACAAAGAGGTACCATGGGAAATTTATATGGCCCATGGTACCCCTAATCTTTTTTATGTCAGATTGAAATGTTTATGATGGGGTACCACGGAAAAAAATAATAAGGAGATAGTTATTTAGGGGGGTTCCACGGGCAAATAACGGACTAAAAGTACAGAAGCTGAAGTATCGTTACCGTACTTTCGGCAAGCAAAACTGTGTTGGGTTAGGTTACATATTTTTTTTCAAATACATAGTTAATATTACTACTGCTTGTAAAATTTAAAGGTAAACTAAATTACCTACGGAATTGATCGCTTTTCAGAGGTCCAGCAATTCTTATTTCTCTCTCCAGCTTCTTGCTTTTAAATTATAAATTAAAATCACTTTTTTATAACTAAACAAAACCTTACAGTACTTCAAGATAAAGAATGGGCATCGGAAAACATCGGAAACAATGGGGGATGTCCGAAAAAAATCAAATTGGCTGAATATTATAGGTAGGAATAAGCCCCCTTAGTAATAGAAAAATGTTTCAAAATTTTCGGTAGCGTGAAATTTTTTTAAAAAGTGAAAGCCTCTTCGACTTTACGAATGTGCAAAAGTAACAGCAGAATGGAAATTATGCCTTTGCCACCACCTGCCACAACCACAACATGGTATTAAAAAAAAGTTTCAATACAAAATGTCAAAACTTTTTTTTAATACTTGTTGTGGTTGTGACAGGTGGTGGCAAAGGTATGATCTCCATTCTGCTGTTACTTTAGTACATTTGTGAAGTCGAAGAGACTTTCACTTTTTTAAAATTTTTTACGCAACTGAAAATTCTGAAACTTTTTTCTATTACTAAGGGAAACTAATTTTATTTTTATCGGACATTCCCCATTGTTTACATGCATTAAATAACAAAGACTAGTTTGGCCTTTAAAGTCATTTACAATTTCAACTTTATTGCAATGAAAAAAAAAATTAAGTCATTTTTAAGAAAAGCAAAAACATGATGCCTATTATTTATCTTGACATACAATAGATTAGATAAACACCAACTTAAATAAGTAAAATAAAGCAAAGATTGCAGGATACAGGCACTATCAGTTGCAACAACTGCTGGCCTGTTTAATAATGAAAATAAAATAAAAGAAATAATACTGTAGTAATATTATGAATGCGAAAGAAACTTTGTTTGTTGGTCAGGTTAATGTTATGCCTTCACATCTTAACTACTCATCATCATGAAATTTTGCATACACATTGTCAGAGGTGCAGAAAAGGACATTATGGTGACTTTCATAAAAAAAAATATAATTCCTGAGTGATAGAAAAATAACTGTCCAAAATACTCTATTTAAAAAAGAATGTTGCACAGCATTGGAAAGGGAATGACATAATACTTTTGGAATTAACACAGTTTTTGAAATTATTTAACCTTAATAATAATTATAACTTACCTGTAATGAAATCCAATATCATGGTTTCCAACAACTGCATACATGGTAGTGCCCTCTGGAACTTTGAACATCTTATAGAATCTTTGTACATATTCTTTAAATTCTTTTTCAGTACACCTTTTACCTTCATCGAACAAATCACCTGAAATTTAATTTACTGGATTAAATAGCAAATTGACAAATACAAAAAGTAAAAAAAAAACATTTATTTAATACATTGCCAATAATACAACATGCATTGCATTATGATAAAGTTTATTAAGCCGTCAGTTAAAGGAAAATGAGGCACAATAGATATTTGAAAGTCTGTTTGTTTGTTCACGTGCCTTCACGTCTTAACTACTGAACCAATCATCATGAAATGAGGGATAATGAAAAAACTTTCCACACAGACGAAGTTGCAGGTGGCCGCTAGTAGTTTTTATAATTAATAAGCAAACCTAAAACAAATACGGCGTCAGGTCTGTGCAAAGTAATAGCAGTCTGGAAGGCACGGTGCATTTGCCATTCCCGTCTCCATTTATCCATCCAGTGTCCATTGCGAGTGACCAGCAAATGTGTATCGGCAATAATCATTGCATAGAGAGGGTCTGCACCACCGCTTGGACTGCTGGTGAGCGCAGGCCAACCACACTATAATAAATTTATTCAATATAATAATACAATTATGGTTAGGTACTTTTTTATCTGCAAGTAATATCAAAAAATTGCTCTGACTAACCTGTATTTGAGTAACATAATAAATAAGATATTCACAGTAGACATATATACAAGCAAGCCCTAACACGAATTTGGGTAAAATATTAAAAAACAGTTTATATCGCCGCCACCTTCGATAATTTAGAAACATTCTACCACAGTATACATATAATATACTGTGATTCTACTACTGATGAAGTATCACATTCAATTATTTCAATTGCCGTATCTTATAGATTTTAGGGCTATAAAAGAAAATTTATATAATTTATTTCAAATACAAAAGTCTATATCCCCGTCAAATGGTAATGCGCTGGAACCTTGTCAAAATAACCTAATCGTGACGTCACACGCTACAGCTAGCAAAAAAAGTTGAAGTAAATAATAATTAATTTGATTTAATGATTTATTATTGTCAATAAGATAGGGTTAAGTGAAAATATAATAATTGTATGGAATAGATGGATCTTTTCAAAATAAATGAAAATGAAATATTCTTTATTTAAATAATAGTTCAGGCAAAGAAAGCTCAAAAAAATGTATAGAGGGAAATGCTTGGAACACAATTTTTGACTTCGTAACTTTATTTGGACCTGTTAGGAGGTGAACATATCAAAATTCGCCACCAGTAGCCCCTATGCCGGGGTGGAGGGGGGAGGTTTGAAGGCCGCATTTTTCGGTTTTTTACATATATCTCAGAAACTATGCGTTCAAGCGACGTAAGACTAAGAATGAAAATGAAATATTCTTTATTTAAATAATACTCGTAGTTCAGGCAAAGAAAGCTCAAAAAAATGTATAGAGGGAAATGCTTGGAACACAATTTTTGACTTCGTAACTTTATTTGGACCTGTTAGGAGGTGAACATATCAAAATTCGCCGCCAGTAGCCCCTATGCCGGGGTTGAGGGGGGAGGTTTGATGACCCCATTTTTCGGTTTTTTACATATATCTCAGAAACTATGCTTTCAAGCGACATAAGACTACAAAATAAAAGCTGATTAAATTTGCTACAAGTTTTATTCAGACAAGTTTTTCGATAACTTGTATAGTTTTCGAGATATCCGCTCTTGAATGTCAGTCAACTCGGTGGTAGCCTGGTAGCGATGTTCGAAATTGATTCGATTAAACGATTAATCCTTGCTAACTTATTGCGAATTGGTCGATTAATCTAAGAATTAAAATGATCTATCTAATTGCTAATTTTACGCCGATTTTTTTCAGAAAAGAATCTACTAGCAAATTAAATGTTTCTAAATTTGTGAGACACGTTACTGCTAGATTATTTTGCGAAATAAATAAGTTGTTGCTAGGGCAATAAAAACAACACTCCATTCAGGTTTCTATAAATGTATTATAAGTACTCGATACCTTCAGATATCGATAGTTTTGTGTTCCGAAAATTTTTGGTATCGATACTTTTGACATTTTGCGTATCCCTAACTGCATTTGAACAAACATAAACCTAACGGGGATTTTCCGGTGTGCAATTCGAATATTGCCAATATATTCACGTAAGCTATTCAACCAAAATAATAGGTCTATCATTATTCCTTATTCATCCTTATTAATATTATGAATGCGAAAGTCCGTTTCTTTGTTTGTTTGTTACGCCTTCACGTCTTAACTACTGAACCGATCATCATGAAATTTTACATACACGTTGTCTGAAGTACTGTTTGAGGTACAAAAAAAGACATAGGGTACCTTTCATCCCGAAAAAAGCACTTTAGCTTGTCGTATATTTTTTTGTGGCTACAACTTTACGTTTTCTATATATAAAAAAAATGGCCTGCGTAACCATGTTTTCCTATCATGGACCCTTAACTACTCAACCGATCATCATACAAATTTGCATACACGTTGTCACAGTTACAGAAAAGGACATAGGGTACCTTTCGTCCAAAAAAACAGGAACTGATTCTGTTTTGTGTGCTCTTAATAAAGTAAAAGCTTCTGTATTGATAAATAAAGCCTTTTGAGGTTGGACATTTTTACAAGCAGGTGAAAACACAAAGTCGACCGAGATACTTCGAGTGGTCATAGATAATCAGAAGTGTGACCAACAGATTCCGACTCCTGACTCCTGAGGGATAGAAAAATAACTCTCCACGCATACGAAGTCGCGGGTGACCGCTAGTCTACGTACCATAAGAGCGTCCGCTGCGTTAAGCGGATCCGGATTCCGAATCCGAATAATATTTATCTAATTAATATTTATATTAGGTTTGTGGTGAAACCATGTACTTTAGTGTTTTTTTTTTCTTGACATAGCAATATACTACTTCATTTTGTGTTGTTTTGTTCTGGTAACACCATTGTTTACCTTTTTTCTAAGAAATTGATAAGCGGACTTTACACATTTGAAATAATCTAATATCAAATAATCGATTATTTCGGCATCGATTATCGATTATCATCCCTACTCGCCCGCCAGCCAGTTTTGCTAACGGTACTGAGTGTTCGATTTCACTACGTCATTTTGACGTCATCAACATGGCCGCCACGCGCATTACCATTTGACGGGGATAATATATAAATAAACAAAATTCACATCACGAAAATTGATTGACATAATATGACATTTTGGCTGCGGTCCCCATGGCGATAATATCGATATTATCGCGATAACAGCCGGTCCGCATGCACGTTAGCGCGTTTACAATATCTAGCGTGACGTCACTCATGACGTCATTACCAGCGCCATCTTGGGCTTACAGCGACCATGCCTCGGAGCGTAATCACTGTGAACGTTCTGTCAAAAGTTATAAGTGACTGTCAAACGAAACAGGTGTCAGAATTTTATTTCGTCAAAAAATCAAAAAATGAGAGAGTTCGTTATAGAAGGATCTTTTCCTCACTTCACAACAAAAGGAAAGAGCATTATATTGGTTAATATTTTGTTAATACTAATTTGGAGCTTATCCAAAAAGGTGGTTGATGTAAAAAGTTGAAAAAAAAAAGATGTTGGGTGCACACGACTCAATAATCAAACGTTCTTCATCATTATCATCGCTTTAGAGAGCAAAAATAGTATCTAGCAATTATTCCATCTTGTATTTGAGGTTAGAATAAAACGTTAGCGCGCTTACGAGCGGTTCGCATTCGCCAACTGTCATTTGTCGATTTTATCGATTTGAGCGCGATATCGAATGCGGACCTCGTGTGAGCGTTGTAAACGCCGTAATCGACGTAATCGCCATGGGGACCGCAGCCTTTGTTTCTTATATAATGACATTTTGTTTCTTAAAGGATAGTCTTCTTTTTCTTCTTATTTCTATTTTGGCAATCTACTTTCTTCTTCAAAGTAATTTTTGCCAGTTTCAAGTGTTGAATAGTTCAGTGGTAGATTGTTTCAGTTTAGATTAGAATGCGGGTGCATCACATTCCAATGCTGCTTGGAGCATTTGGCACCAAGTATATTAAGACAGTTTACTCGGTAAGGTCTGCCGAGGTAGCCACCGAGATCGCGCCTATTTCAATTATCCCACATATTGTTCAGTTGCGTAGACACTTGAACCACAAAACTGCACCAATTTTAAGACACAATATTCACTATAAATCAATTTGCAAATAATTAAAATAGTCACCAAACCGAACTCGACTAACAGCCGTTTGCACTAAACTCAAGTTAAGCGTGTCCTAGTTAAGATATTTCTTAGCTTAGGAACAGCCTAAAAATGCCGAGCTGAAATTGTTGTTTGCACTAACAGACTACGTTGTAACTTGGGCATTGCCTTGCTAAGACTTACACCCATTTGCACTAAACTTAAGAATCGCCTAAGTCTTTTCCTAACTAGCTTAAGACATTCTTAGCAAAAAAATGGTTCGCACTAACCTTAGGACGTTCCTAAATGCACTTCTTAACTTACGGGCTCGATATCGAGTGCCCAAGGCTTAAGAAATTCCTATGTTATGAATTGTAAAACTGTGGTTATAGTCAAAGAGAATGTAAAAATAACTAGCGTTATAAGAGACGGGAGTGTCATACTAAAAGCGTGAGTATGAAACGGAAGCGAATTCAACGAAAACAAACAAAAGAGAAACGTTAAACAGCATTGGCGGTAAAACGGTCAAAGATGAAGAATACTCTTTGATGGGGCGAAGTATAATACGCCTAAATTCGAATGTTGTCAATTATCTACTGTGCTTGTGGTATCAATTATGTACTTGTAGATTGTCAACGTTCTTTCAAACTTAGACGGGTTAAAAATTCGCTTCCATTTCATACATCGTTTTTTACTGAGAGAGTTGCGCCAGGCTGGTTATAGTCTGTGGCCGTCAATTGTGACATAAAACTGAAATTTTTGCTGAAAAATGGAAGACAGCTGAGAATTCATTGAAATAATAAAATTACTAAACGACTCGGTGAAAAATCGCTAAAATTGCCGTATTCCAATACAATCACTGCATTTATAAAAGAATAATAACGTATGAAATAACCGTACTTGTATGGAAACTTCTGCAATAAGCTGCCGTGTCAAGGTTTTTTGACCCCAATTACCGTATAATACGGCAATTACCGTACCATTGGCAACACTGCCGCGATTTGATTTCCATTTTCTAAATTGACAGTTGATGACATAACTTTTTTGGTCACCCTACCAAATAAAATAAACCAACGCCTTATCTATCGTCTCCTTTTAACTCACGAATGAATCCATGTGATATTATAACCAAAAAAGTATTCTATGACCTATATTACTTCGCTGGTTTAAAAATCCATAAACAATGAATATTTACATTCGTTCTTTCTTTCTCTTAGTAAAGCGATGCCCAAGTTACGACAAAGTCTGTTAGTGCAAACAAAAATTTCAGCTCGGCATTTTAGGCTGTTCCTAAGCTAAGAAATATCTTAACTAGGACACGCTTAACTTGAGTTTAGTGCAAACGGCTGTAAGCGTGGGTACTCACTTAGGTTCGCGAACCTCCGCGCTCCGCGAACCTAGAACAGTGATCCATAGCAAAAACAAATATTTTTACTTTGGCTACAGTGTGTGCCTGTGCGAACCAGCTTCGCATACGAGTTCCCTCACGTACACACCTCGGCGCCCTGTTTCAGCAGAGGATAAACGATATTTTCGGTGCAGGTTCGCGGAGCGCGGAGGTTCGCGAACCTAAGTGGGTACCCACCCTAAGAGAAAGAATGAACGAATGTAAATATTAATTGTTTATGGATTTTTAAACCGGCGTAGTAATATAGGTCATAGAATACTTTTTTGGTTATAACATCACATGGATTCATTCGTGAGTTAAAAAGAGACGAAAGATAAGGCGTTGGTTTATTTTATTTGGTAGGGTGACCGAAAAAGTTATGTCATCATCTGTCAATTTAGAAAATGGAAATCAAATCGTGGCAGTGTTGCCAATGGTACGGTAATTGCCGTATTTTACGGTAATTGGGGTCAAAAATTAACCTTGACACGGCAGCCTATTGCAGAAGTTTACATACAAGCACGGTTATTTCATACGTTCTTATTCTTTTATAAGTGCAGTGGTTGTATTGAAATACGGTATTTTTTGCGATTTTCCACCGAGTCGTTTAGTAATTCAATAATTTCAATGATTGTTCCATGAATCTTCCATTTTTCAGCAAATATTTCTGTTTTTGTCACAATTGACGGCCACAGGCTATAACCACAGATTTACAATTCATAACATAGGAATTTCTTAAGCCTTGGGCGCTCGATATTGGGCCCGTAAATTAAGAATAGCCTAAAGTGGATTTAAAAACGTATTAAGGTTAGTGCAATGCAATTTTTTGCTAAGAATGTCTTAAGTTAGTTAAGAAAAGACTTAGGTGATTCTTAAGTTTAGTGCAAATATTCTTAAGTTTAGTGCAAATGGGTGTTAGTGGCGCCAAAAACTCCCTGATTTACGTCAAAGAGAATGTGAAAAAATTACGTTTCGTTCCGCATTCTACAATGTAAAATGAAACAATCTACCACTGAACTATTAAACACTTGACACTGGCCAAAATTACTTCAAAGAGGAAAGTAGATTGCCACAACAAAAATAAGAAGAAGACGTAAATCAGCTGATTGTCAATGTCAAAATGTTTAATTTCGTTTTGTCGTCCGTCGTTCGTTCGTGTATGTACTTTTTGTGAAAAACAAAAACATTAAGTATATTTAAAAGGAGTGAAAGTAGTTTTTTTATTTTAATCTAGGTACTTAAGTTTACTATCCTTTTGTATTTTACGAGATGTCGGTACACTGGAGCTCTGAAGTGATGAAATGGGAGTACAGGGAGCTTCAAGCGACAGCAATGTCTGTCGATTACACTGGGAACAACGTGTTGCTAGCCGGCCGGAGGTGGCTGGCTATAAAGCAGATAAACCTGGAAGAAGATGCAGGGGATATCGTGAAAAAGTACCCGAGGCAAAGTAAATATGACGCCGCTGGTGCAGAGTGGTGTCAGACATATCATGGCCAAAAGATGTGTGCTATCGCGGTTGGTAAAAAACATCTTTGTGTATATCGAATTGGGCTGCTCTACTTTGATAAGGAGGGTTGCGGGTTCTACTTTCCATTATAAGACCCCGATTTTGGGTACGGCGGGAGTTGGGGGGGGAAGGGGGAGAGGAGGGCAACCCCCCCCCCTAAAGTTTGAAAGTTAGGAATTGGATACTTTTTTTTTAATGTATATACAATTTTGTCCAATACAACTAATTTCAGCCAAATTGAGTTATTTTTCGCCAATATGGTACCTATTAAAAAAAAGTGGTTCCGTTGTCTGTTAAAATAAATAACCACGAAATTTATTATTTGGCTCCTAAACATAAAATCTCGTATTCGTGTTCCAAATCATGAGTTCTTTACATGAAAAAAATACGAATTCCAAACTCTTGGTCTGATAATGGAAAGGTGAGCCAGAACTTTAAATGCCATTAATATTACAAAGTCTTCGTTTTCCATTTGGAATACGATTAATTTAAATTTTCCTTAATTATAAATCAAATAAAAACAGTTTTTTGAGAAGCTACCATGAACTATTTGAAACTTAGGACACAAAAACTGACTCAAATGACATTGACATTTTTTTATATAGACAAACATCAGAGCATTTTTCAACCACCGATTTTGATGGTTGAAAAGTTGCAACGCTCTGACGTTTGGAATGACAAAGTTGTGTCAACTGAACGTCACACTCTAATGTTTGGAACGCCGTTAGAGTGTTTGTTTGCACTCGGAGCGTAGGTTCTGAACACAACCCAGTCATATAAACCTCCAATGTTTTTTGCATAATGTGTTTAAGTAGAATTTTTACAAAATTCTTTTATTGATATATTGTTATTGTTTTCCAGAGTAATCAAAGAGTGGATGTGTATGAGTGGCGTGGGGGAAATGAGCTGACCTGTATTACCTCCCTCCGAGGCCACACCAGAGTAGTCAGTGACACACACTTCCATAGGCAAGACCATAACTTGATTGCAACTTGTTCCATAGACACATTCACACATTTATGGGACTTGAGGGATGCCAGAAAACCTGTTCTTTCTATGTGTGCTGTAGGTTAGTATAATAAGTAAGCACTATTTATTCCTTCAATATTTTTTTGGGCCTTTAGATATTGAATGATAAGCAATTCATAACTAGTAGCCACTAATGCAATCAACTTTTATTTATCTAGTATCTTTTATGTAGTGTGGAATTTGACACCATGTACATAAGTATATGAACCTTCCACTTGAATCAATCTATCCTATCTATTAAAAAAAATGCATCAAAATCCATTGCATAGTTTTAAAGATTACACAGGGACAGACAGCAGGAAGCGACTTTATTTTATAGTATGTAGTGATTTAGTTATTAAATTTCAGCTGGAGCTTCTCAAGTACAGTGGAATAAAGTAGCCTCCCACATTGTAGCCACAGCTCATGACGGCGACATCAAAATCTGGGACTATCGTAAAAATACTGCACCTGTACAGTACATATCTGCACATTTGTGCAAAATCCATGGTGTGGACTGGAGTCCCCATCATGAATATCAGTTTGTTACATCAAGTCATGATGGCAGTATAAAATATTTTGACATCAACAACCCTAGGAGGCCTGAGAACGTAATAATGACAAATTTCCCTGTGTGGAGAGCTATTTATACTCCTTTTGGAAGTGGGTTGTTGACAATAGGTGTTGGTTGGGGTGGCTTGCCCAGGGTTGAACAAGCAGGTGTTATTGGTATTTGGGTGGGAGGCACTTTAACACATAGACTTGTAGGACACACTGATACAGTGCAGACCATGGTCTGGAGACCAAACACTTCTCCGTCCAATCACCAGCTTGTCACATGGGGCAGAGATCAGTCCCTAAGAGTGTGGTCCATGCACCCATCTCTTTTGAAAATGTGTAATCATTACTTACCTGATGATGCAGAAAGTGAGGAAGACAATAATAGTGATGGTAAGTGAGTACCTACTTATTAAAGGTTTGTTATAATAATTATTATATTTAACTTGCTCATTCAGCAGCTTCATAATATTTAAAGAGCTTTTTTTAACTATACAGAAATAAAAAAAATCCATTCAGTAAAAAAATACATTACTTAGTTTAAAACTGATAAAAGTAAATTATAAACTCCTTTGCAGCTGTAAGTTATGCATCCACCATTGGTTCAATGAATGACATCTCCTTATCTGATAGTAAAGGTCAAGATATCCAAATGGTAAGTAAAATAAAGACAAAACAAATTATTTTGAAACTTACTTCAAGTATGTGTTAACCAGTTTCACATGAAAGACAATAGTCAATACTTTCACAGAAAACAATGACAACAATTGATGAAGAATTTGAATCGATTCGGGAAATGGCCAATATCGAAGTTACTGATATGAATATAGAAACAAGAACCTGCCAGATACATTCAGAAAGAAATGGGTATACCGCTAATTTACAAGTTATGTTCCCAAGAAACGTCACTGAACAAACGATTCCAAAGTTTTCATGGTTGTCTGGAACAAATGTGGATACAGCCACTACCATCAAAATTCTTCAAGCAATTAATGTTACTGCTTATCGGAAAAAGAAAGAAGGTCACAGATGTCTTTTGCACTGTTTGAAGACTTTAGCCACTTCTATTGATGAGGTATTAGAAATTACGCCATGGATATATTCAAAACAATTATTTATCCTCCAAAAATTACATTAAAATTACTTTCAGATACCAGTAAAGTCTAGCGATGATTCAGATTCGATGAAATCCAGTCAAAGAAGTCAATCGGAGAGTGAAAACGCTGGTGATTCGTGCATACCGTTCCCGCGCACGTGCGGCGCTAAATGGTGCGGGGTGGACACTTTAGTCGTGTTCAATAGACCACCAAACACGCGCCGTCTGTCGCTAAAGCACGAGACAGGGACGCCACGGTCGATGTCCTCGCTATCTCTCTTGCCTGCTCTCTTCGGAACTGGATACACTTCGGTATCACCTCATGCTACCACCACACCTTCACCTACAAATGCGCCGGGCTTCCCGCAGTTGCATCTTAGACATCCGTCAAACTCTATAACAACGTTCTATTTTCAAGACAGATGGGTATGTTTCTTATAAATAACAAGTAACATAACATTGTCACATTCTAAAAAATATTCAATCCTGTTTCTTAATGTTATGGCTGTTTAGAAAGCTCAAGGACGACGAGCTGGCAGTATACGCAGCCGTGGAAGTATATCAGGGTGTGGATCGCCTAGAGTCGTGATGTATGCCGCATCTAGTCTATTCCCACTTAATCGTACTCTAGCCGAAAAGTACGTTATAAATGCGGCAAAGCCTGTTGGTAAGTTTATGCTTTATTTATTAAAAATTATGTTTCTGCCCTTTTTTCCCAAATTGGAATATAATTGTAACTCTGAGACGCTAGAAATATTAGAATACAATCTAACATTCAAACGTCATTGTTTGATCAAACTTGAACTCAACCCCGAGATATTACATGATCATTGATCGCTAAGCAATGCCAAGTTCCTTTTCTCATTTCATTTCATGTTATTTTATTCATAATGAGAATCAGTAACGATTTTTGTTTAGTGGCTTATCAGGAAGCTTATGCCACCACATGATTAACTGTCAAGAAATTTTTACGATATCTACCTGAGGAGATATACGAGCTAAGACACCGGTTTTTTGGGGGTCCTTATGACGTCATCGCGACGTACGCGAACCTTATGTCGTCCGTAATAAAGCACATATTGCATTGAGCTTGGTATTTCCTTCAAACCCTATTAACTCGACCATTTCTAAACGGATTTAAAAAAATCTTTCACTAAGTTTCATACCTAAGAATATGTTTTTATATTATACCAATAAAACTATAGGATTCAAACCTGTTACTGATCCTCATTGTTATTTTTTTACAATAGATATGTGTGAAAAAAACGCCAAAATAGCAACGGAGGAGGGCGAGACAGAGCTCGCCCACGCTTGGGGTTTAGCGGCATTGACGGCCCGCGCGCTGCGGGCCCGCGTGGGCGACCACCTGGCCTCCAGCGAGGAAAGCATGGGCTGGGCCGGCCACCCGCTGTGCTGCAACTTGCTGCAGTCGCTGTGAGTCACACGACGCTCTCGTCTCTATGTAGCTACTGTCTCTGTTACCTGGCGCGTCACCGCGGCCCGAGTGGGCGATCACCTGGCCACCAGCGAGGAGAGCATGGGCTGGGCCGGCCACCCGCTGTGCTGCAACCTGCTGCAGTCACTGTGAGTCATACGACGCTCTCGTCTCTATGTAGCTACTGTCTCTGTTACCTGGCGCGTCACTGCGGCCCGCGTGGGCGACCACCTGGCCACCAGCGAGGAGAGCATGGGCTGGGCCGGCCACCCGCTGTGCTGCAACCTGCTGCAGTCGCTGTGAGTCACACGACGCTCTCGTCTCTATGTTACCTGGTGCGTCGCTGCGGCCCGCGTGGGCGACCACCTGGCCACCAGCGAGGAGAGCATGGGCTGGGCCGGCCACCCGCTGTTCTGCAACCTGCTGAGTCACACGACGCTCTCGTTCCTATTCATATAGTTACTGTTGCCTAGCGTGCCGCTGACGAATCGAATGGTGGTGGCAAGAATTCGAATTGCATTATACTTTTCCTCAGTTGTCTAATTTTAGTGTTGCTTTCAGGATAACACACTATGCTAAAGCCGCTGACTTACAAATGGCAGCAATGTTGGCGTGTGCATTCACTGTTTTTAATGACTCCAACAATTCTGGCTCGCAATCTAGCATCAGCACCTCTAGCTACGTAAGTATTTGTTAAATCTAATTAAATGAATTTCAGGAAGTAGCTAAACTGATTCACAATGTGAGAATTACTTTTTTTTACAGGGAAACAATACCTCACCTTATAGTACGTTTAATCAATATAGTGAAATAAGTGCGGACGGATGGACGTTGCCTATCGTACTTAGAAGTAATTCCTGTTCCGAAGCTGAGAATTTTTATACAGATTCTACAATATCGAAGTCGGAGCGACCGGCGTCGTGCGTTTTAGATGAAACTACTGAACATCTTTACTACTGCTTCAAACGTGCCTATGCGGACATATTGCATCGTTGGCAGTTACTTTACAAGAAAACAGAGGTGAACTAAAATTATTTCGTTACTCAAGATATAAGTAATTTAATATCGATTGTTCTTATAAATGTGTATACTTTATAAAGTAATTATGTAATGCGGCCTCTACACTACAAGGTGAAGTTCCTCGCCGAAGTATTCATTGTAGTTAGTTAGTTACCCGAGTACGAAGTGTGTGTGATATCGCTACACTACTCGCTCAACTTCGGAAGGACCTCAATCACTTACATGTGCTCACGCAGGCAACATGGATGACATACATGCAAGTCGCGAAGTGCCTCTCTACACTCGTCTTCGCCCAACTTCGATCAACTTCGCGAGTAATGTAGAGCCCGCTTAACGTTACATTATACCTACGTTTACATTTTCTAATACTGAATATGACCTACAGACACAGAATAGATATAAGTAATACCGTACAGAAAGGAAACTCTCCGCCCCGCCCCACAATCAATTACCTCACCCCACCGGTGCCCACCGCGCGAGTTCGTGTGCCGATCCGTGTGCTCATTCAATAGCTCTAGACTTCACGCACACAGTTGCGCGTGTGCAAAAACGTCACTGTGTATTTTTTTTATACACAACGAGATAGTGCTTGGCCTTCATCTCACCTGATGTTAAATGACGATAAGGCCGAAGGTGGAAGCGCACTACACCCGGAATACTGGCTATCTTACCTGTAACTGCCGGAACACAACAATTTTTAAATTGTTATTATGGCGTCAGACTTAGGCAAGATGGTGGTAGCTAGCCAGGCGGACTTGAAATAAGCCCTACCACCAACCAAACCGAGTACAAATTGTACCCCCCCCCCCCCTGCGAACCCGGTACCTCTGCGTCTTACACGGGTGGGCGAACCACTAGACCACAGAGGCGGTTGAAAGCGTCTGTGTAATAGGTAGTTGAAACGCGACGCTTGTATGGAGTGCCCGGGGTGTGCTACAGAATAACTTATTCATGTTGTCTGTTCTTGCGCTCAGGTGATGAAGCTAGTGAAATGCAAGCACGAGCAAGCATCGCCGGGCCCGCAGTTGGTGGCCGAGTGCGGATTCTGCGGGCGCGTGGCGACGGGCGCGGCGTGCACGCACTGCGGCCGCGTGGCGCTGCGATGCGCAGTTTGCACGCTCGGAGTACGCGGGCTGGCCTGTGTCTGCGCGTACTGCGGACACGCCGGGCATGCGCAACACATGATGTACTGGTATGTAACTGCCCTCTTTTTTAATCTACGTGTACGATGGAGTTTTTGAAGTGAAAACTACTTTAGCGGCGTTGTACGCTTTTTTGTAATGGGGCAAAAATTTTAAACTCGCGTCAGTCAGTCAGGATCACGTGACCCTGATCGAAAATTCGTAAGACGGATGTGACGGATGGAGAGACAGCCGGCGGCGGAAGTATCCCCCTCTCTTGAAAATGGCGGCGCGTCATTTCAAGACGTAAACACTTGTGTCACCATAGCAACGCGCTAATTTTTTAATTCGATGTCAAAACTAGATTTTCTGTCAAGCTATGGACAAGACTTTCGTACAATACTGTTCTGTATTCGTAAATTCAAATGCAGAGTAAATAATACGGCAATTCGTGCAAAATTATTCCCTAACCATTCCAAAATATCAAAAATGCACAACGTTGATATTCAAGTTTTCACTTCTGCCGGAACTCCCGGAGTGCAACCCGATTTTTTTACTACTAAAGAGGTGCTGTGCCGACAGACTCGGCTGTGCTTATCTATACCATCTATACCCTCATACTACGGTCATGCCAGCCACTCGCAACATATGATAGACTAGTGTGTAACGGCTCTCTTCTTAATAGACTGCTGAAACGATGGAGTTTTTTCCCGATTGGGTCCGCATCATTTACTTCTAAGAGCGTAAAGTTGAAAGTGTCCGCATACAAAAATTGTACACGTAAGTAGGTATTTCCTAAGTACCTAATGAAGAAAAAGTTTTTTTTTCACAGGCCATTGTTGTCTGATTATTTTATTAAATATTGTGGACTCCTGCTCATATAGTAAGAGTGATAATAACCTATTTTCGTATGTCTAATGCAATATTGAAGACGAGATTCGAAGGAGATGTGCTATCACACGATCTGCCGTCGACAAACTGAAAAGAGTCTGGTGCAACCGTAACATCACCAAAGCCACGAAAGTCCGCCTAATGAGAAGCTTAGTCTTCCCGATCTTTCTTTATGGCGCAGAAACTTGGACGGTTCGCCTCAAAGATCGACACAAAATCGATGCACTTGAAATGTGGTGCTCACAAAATCGATGCACTTGAAATGTGGTGCTGGCGGCGCCTGCTGCGGATCCCCTGGACAGCGTTTAGGACCAACGTTTCGATCCTGGAAGAGCTAAAAATCAAGCAGAGATTATCGTCGACTGTGCAAATACGAATTCTCAAATATTTCGGACACGTTGTTCGAAACGAAAGATCTATGGAACGACTCGTTGTCCAGGGGCAGGTAGAGGGCAAGCGATCACGCGGTCGATCACCTACGCGTTGGACAGATCTCATTAAAGCTGCGACACAAACCTCTATAGTCCAGAGTTCCCGAGACGCTGAAAACCGCAACAAGTGGAGGCGCATTGCAGGGGCTGCTTTAACCAATGAAAATGCAGCGTCATCAACCACGACCACTCTGTCAAGAGTGAACGACTAAGGAGGAGGAGGAATGCAATATTAGGTCTATGAAACTTCTTTCCTATCGGTATCGGACTAATGTAGCAAATAATGCTCACGTCGTGCTAGGCAAGCCACAGAGCATCATTTCTAACTATCGGTTCCCGTGCAAACTATACAGGGTGTCCCAAAATTTTGCCACACGAAAGGAAAGTACCTTAAATATTGAAGGTAGGAAATTTTACTGAAAGTTGACTTAATTTTGATTTTAAAAATTATTGAAACTGCATTCGAAGATTTTTGAAAAATCGCCTGCCTTAACCAGGAGCACAGATAATATAATACTATAGTCGAACCCACCAAATATGAAAAAAAAACAATCTTTAATTTTATGATCCGATCGAAAGGGTTAGTCATTATTATTATTTCTTAAATAAAAAAAGCTTTGAATGCAGTTCCAATTATTTTTAAAAACAAAATGAAGTATTCTCTCTGTAAAAAAATATAATTATATTCAATATTTAAGGTACTTTCCGTCCGTGTGGCAAAGTTTTGGGTAATCCTGTATATGTATTGGAACGTTTTTTTTTTTCAGGTTTAGTCAGCGGGACACGTGCCCGACCGGCTGCGGCTGCAAGTGCCTCATCGAAGGCTGCTCTGTGTGGAAAGGCGTCAAATACGTATAACCAACAACACGCGCACACTTAGTGATGTCGAGACTCGAGGCCTCCGAGTCCTTTTGTCTAGAGCTCGGAGTCGTTTACAGGGCTCGCCTCGTTTGTATGCAGCTCGACGACTCGGGAGTCTTTTTAACCGACTTCAAAAAAGGAGAAGGTTCTCAATTCGATTGTATACTTTTTTTTTATCGTTGTTCACGCGTATCTTCGACTTTTAGGGACCGATTTTAATGATTCTTTTTTGTTCGATTGAGTTTTCTTGCGGGATGGTCCCATTAATTTATTTTTTATATCGGTTCAGTAGTTTTCAAGTAATCCTGAAAATACTCTGATTTTGCATCAACTACCTTGACAACTTTGTTATTTATGAACCGAATTTGATTTTTTTTTTTGCTGGAAAAGGGATACCTTTATTGTAGTCTTTTTAATCGACTTCAAAAAAAAATAAGTATGTATGTTTCTCCGCGATTATCTCGCGTTTGGCTGAACTGATTTTGATGCGGTTTTCAGAATAGTATTTGTTACATTTAGGAGAAGTTTTGGTACTTTAACCGACTTTAAAAAAGGAGGTTCTCAGTTTCACCTGTATGTATGTATGTGTTGCCACGTGGTTCCCTTTGAATATTGCCCGCTGGGACCCACGAGACAAAAAGAATAAATTTAAGGTAAAAAAAAAAAAAAATGGTATGGGTTGAAACAGTCTATATTACTAATATTGGTTTACACCTTACCTGAGAAAAAATTCACAAATCTAGCTCAGCGACAGGGGTCGCTACATGGATTCTATTGGTTGGTGTGTGTCGGGTCGCAAAAAGAGTAAAAGTTACAGTTTATATTAAATTATCATCCCTAATTGGAAAATACCACGGTTCACAATATTTAAAGGGTAAAAAAGCACCGACCTCGTGTGTCCTGTATTTACTAATGAGGGATTATTTAGACCTCTGAACTCCCTGGAGGATTATCATGTAGTTGTGGACAGCAACTCATCAGCACATGACGTGGCACGTGGTAGACCCAAAGACTATCAATGAAATTAATTTCCCATAGCTGAAACAAACGTGTAGGATTAACCAAACTGAAAATTAGACTTTGAACACGTTGTGGCTATGCAACATGGCGGCGTGGCGTGGGGAAAATGTTTTCAACTTCTTACCAGGTCTTGCTAAAGCAGCAATCCTGATTAGCAGGATTTCAAACCGCCTGCTCCCTCCACCCGTTTGAAATTTTGCCTGGCTGACTCCTCAAGCCACGGCAAGTAACCTTCGAAGATCCTGGCAAACCTTCAGGCCAGCGACCAGAAACAAACGATGGTCTGCAACTTGAGGTTTTACCTCAGTAGCGTTTTTCTCTCTCTAAATTATTCGACCGACTTCGGCCGCGTTAAATAAAATAATCAAAATTCTTTCTCAACACACATGTCATCTTTTTTCCTGAAAACTGAAGGCTCGCTTGGTGTTGCCCTAACCCGCTTCGATACTCCTTCCAAAACGTTCCGTTTTCCGAAATTCGAACACACTTGGAAATTAAATAAAATTACCAAATATTTTGCAAACAAAATTTAACCTACAGAAATAAATATCTGTGCGTCTCCTGACTATAAAACTTTTGGACAAAACGCAAAGAACTGTCAATCGACGCTTCAGCTAGCAAAAAGGTGTTCGCGCATAACTTCAACAAAAGTGTCAGATGGAAGAGCGTGACACGAGATGGCAACACCGTAGCTCCGAAATCTGCCTTCCTATTGGGCGTTGTTGCTATTGGTCAGAATCATCACGCGCGGCACGCGCCATCTTCTATCGTCTAATTCCTTGCTAAACTGAAGCGAAATTTGAGAGACTTTGCTCTGATTCTCAATGTTTATTATTTTCAAAGCCTTATGCAAATAATAAAAAATTTGAAAAGACATTTATTAAAGTTGCGACTGCTACAAAAAACAACCAATGACGTTAAAGGGGAGGTGCCAATTCCTGCAAAATACTGAAAACTACCATTTCGCTTGCGCGCCAAGATTTAAACTTGTGGATTGTCAGAACACAACGTTACAATACCCCCTCTCCTGAAAAAAAGGCGCTGCCCTCAGCGTCCTCAAACTACAAAACCTACTATCAACACTAAAAACTCTATTGAACGCAACGATGCAACAAACCATGTCGACCGTCAACCCAAAAAAACATGAAATACCCTGGACGTACAACCCATCACCGTGACATCACATTTGACGACACAGGACATCCACCTAACGAGACAAAACGAAACAAAACAAACCGCACAAACAAAACATTTACAACGCAAAACCGGTTGTAAACCGAAAAAGGAGTCAAAACTACGCTCCAAAAAAAATTTTACATTCACTAAAATATGCGAATGCAACAACAGTTGTTGTGACTGTACAACGACTAAATATTCAAAAAAATAAAAAAACAAGTTCGTGACATAAATTTCAGTCACCCAAATAGAAAAAAATCTTCAGTCAACCAAATAGAAAATTATCTTTTAGTAACAACTCGTCGCAACATTGGAATATGAATTGAAAAGAAAATAAGTTTCACTACCTCCCTGACAAGAGCAAACAAAAAAAAATATCAAGATTTACCCGAATCTACACCATGGTAAAAAAAATAGATTCGACACTTGTAACAAAAGGTGAATTCTAACTCATTAGAGATTCGAACCACACAAAAAACTAAACCAGGCCTCCATCTACCTATAGCTTGGCTACCGGCAATTCCCTGCTCTTTCACACCCAAATTCCTCCGCATGCAATCGTCATACATTCATTCATCACCATTTGTCCATTCATACTTCACCGTGCAAACTAATAGTGTCACACTGAAAATAACTGTAAACACCACACAGAGACACACGCTTCGTGTGCCAAATTTTTGTGTATTTGACACACTACTAGAGAAGATGTAATAAGTGCCCTAAGCTTTTAAATCCTTAATATGCCAAGAACCTATAGATTGACCATCAGAAACTCTTTCCAAATCATACACCAAAGGCGATAAAACTTTCTTTACCCTACATTTCTCAAATTTAGGTGCCAATTTGGCCATTTTAAATTTCTGCGCATCACTCTGAGTAAATGTTCTCTTCCACACAACATCACCTACAGAAAATGTTTCCGCTCTTCTTCTTAAGTTATAGTGAGTGGTGTTCTCAGCATGGGCTTTTAATAAGTGCTCGCGTACCTTTTCGAAAATCGTCTTTAAGACGTGAAATTCACCGGCGTATTCGTCCCTAGGTACCCCAGGTTCGTATTCCTTATCTGTGTCTTTATAAAAGGTACCACTGATGACGGGTTCCCTAGCATGTACGAGAAAAAATGGTGAAAATCCAGTGGACTCGTTCACGGCACTATTTATTGCTAACTGAATTTTCGGCAATTGTTCATCCCATGTACGATGATTATCTTTAACATAAGAAGAAACAGCTGTCATTATGGTTTTGTTGTATCTTTCAACCAAATTTACTTGAGGTGTGTAACGCGGGGTAAAATGGAGTTTCGGAACTTTATAACGTTCGAGCATTTGGCGGAACTCAGATCCTGTGAATTGCACTCCGTTATCAGCAATTACAGTTTCTGGGACGCCGTGTACTAATATTACGCGTTGTTCCAAGTTTTTCACCACTTCCGCACAAGTAGCACGTCTCATAGGAAAAATTAAACAATATTTAGAAAAGCAACAGGTAACTACCAAAAGGTAAACAAACCCAGAACGAGACCTTGGCATTGGCCCAACGATGTCTACGGATAAAACCTGAAATGGTCTATGGCAGACTTTCGGTTTACCCATTAAGCCTGGAGTTGCCTTTTGTGATGGTTTGTATGCGGCGCAAGTGTCACAGTGTTTAATGAAATCAACAATGTCTTTGTACATTCCTGGCCAATAATACCGTAGACAAAGGCGTCTATGGGTTTTGAAAACCCCCAAATGAGCCGCTGTTGGTTCACAGTGGTTCTCCTTAATAATGGCCACTCTCTGGTCCCTTCGTACTACCAGCTTCCAATCAAATTCACTCAATAAATTAAATTTACACTTTGAAAAACGATACAAATTACCATCCTTTACACAAAAATTAGGAAAATTAAGTGGATGCGACTTACAACCATTGAAAATTTTATCAAACCACTCGTCCTCCACAGAGTTGATCACGTTTAAGGTGTTAGCGTCCATAAGTCTGGATAACGCGTCTGGAACCACATTGTCCGTGCCTTTTCTGTGCTCAACCTGAAAATCGAATTGAGACAGTCGACAAAACCAACGTGCCAGTCTACCTGAAGGGTTCTCCAGCTTAGTAAACCATTTTAGAGATGAATGATCCGTGACAACTTTAAAAGGACGAGATCCCAAATAAGGTTCAAATTTCTCGACCGAAAACAAAACAGCTAAGGCTTCCCTTTCTGTAGCACTGTAATTTCTCTCTGCTTTATTTAAAGAACGACTAACAAATGCAATAGGGTGATCATGTCCGTCAATTTCCTGAGATAACATTCCTCCTAACCCATATGAAGATGCATCACAATGCACAGTAAAAGGTTTCTCAAAATCTGGTACAGCTAAAACTGGTGCTGTAACCAGGGCATTTTTTAAAGTATTAAAGGACTCTTCGGCTTCCTCCGACCAAGAAAAAGGTGGCGCATTCTTCCCACTACACGTCAACTTATTAAGTGGTGCAGCAATAGTCGAAAAGTTACGGATAAACCGTCTATACCAGGAACATGTTCCAAGGAACATTTTGACCTCACGACTTGAAGTTGGAGTAGGAAAGTTCAAAATTGCGGAAACCTTCTCCGGATCAGTTCTCAGACCGAATTCGTCTACAACGTAACCTAAATATTTAATAGAACTTCGGAAAAATTTAGATTTTGTAAAATTGATAGATAAATTGGCTTCTTTAAGCTTGTCAAACACCCGTTTTAAAAGTAGTAAATGCGTTTGGAAATCAGAACTACAGATAATAATGTCATCAACGTAACAGTAAACTGTTCCGTTGTCAATATCACTGCAGAACCCGTGACCCAACAACCTATCCATCAAACGTTGCTGTCTAGCCGGAGCTCCGCAGAGTCCAAACGGCATCACCTTAAATTTAAAGATACCTCTTCCGGGAACGGTAAAACTAGTCTTATCCTGCGACTCAGCTTGGAGTGGAATTTGCCAAAAACTGGAGCTTAAATCTATCGAGGATAAGTACCTAGCCTCCTTAAGGCTGTCAAGTATCTGAGGCATGTACGGAATAGCATATGCATCGCCCTTGGTAACGGCGTTAAGTTTCCTACAATCAAGACAGAATCTCCAATCGCCATTCGCTTTCTTGACTAATAGAACGGGATTATTCCACGGACTTTCACTAGGTGTTACAACGTCTAATTCCAGCATTCTATCCAATTCGTCGTTTAAGGCTTTTTTCTTTTCCGGAGACAACGGATACTGTCCTATCCTAATAGGTGTGGCCTCTCCCGTATCAATTACATGCTCAGTTAAAGAGGTCCTTCCTAACCCAATCCTTTCCGAAGAAATTGATTCAAAGTCTTTCACCATTGAATCAGCCAATTCTCTTTGACTAAAAGACAAACTATTATACGACTGAATACTATTTATTTGTTCCGAGTGAATTGAACTACAATTATTAAAAAATGGTTTAGGAGCGTTCCTATAATCTATCTGATCAAAAATGTTCTTCCCTAAATCGAAACATCTCCAAAAATCACAACCTAGTATCACCTCCGTGACTATACTAGGAATCACAAAAAATTTCACTACCCGGCTAATTTTACCAAAAGTAACCGGTACAAAAATAAACCCTAAAGATTCTAGTTGAACCCCATTTGCAACACTACACGACCTGTCTACACGCTCCTGTAGTTCAAACCCAAACTTTATAAATTGTTTGTGTGCATTGTTCCCTAAAATTGAGATACAAGCACCTGAATCTAATAAACCAATAATTTCAAAATCATTTACTTTAAATTTTAAGTAAGGCCTAACATCATTTTCACTAGGTGCGAAGAGAACCGAAGCGATGCTACGAAAAGATTTAAATTTACCCTCACTATCCAATAAATTTGTACCTCGGTTCTCACCAACTAGTTTTTTGTCTGTGGTAAACCTTTAAAACTTGTGCCCTTACTGCAATTCGGACACGAAGTGACAGTAAAACCTACTTTGCCACATTTGAAACATTTTATATTTTGGGGTGTCACTTTACATAACCTAAAATTGTGGTTACCCTTGCCACATTTATAACACACTCGTTGGTTTGCAGAAGGCATGGAATTAGAATTAAACTGTTGTGATGTTGTTGGCGGTCTACTAGTGTTGTGTGTTGCTACATAATTAACTTGTTTTGCTTTACCCTTGTAGCAAAACTCCTGACTCAGAAAATTCGACTTGGTCGGTTCCACAAAAAAATCTGAACGTTGGCGAGCAGATTCAAGCTTACGACATTTTGTCTTCAAATCGGAAATTGTAGTAATATCTAACAAAGCTAACTGTTGGGAAAAATATGGTCTGATGTTGTGCAAAAGGATTTCAAGCTGCTTCTCCTCCGGCAGTGGTGATTTCAGTCTGTTGAATAGGCATGCCATTACTGAAAAATAAATGTGTGTTGGCTCCTCCATTCCTTGTGTTCGTGAACGGATCTCACCCAGTAACCTGTAATCATAATCAACCGGGTCGAATTCTTCGAGCAACAAAGATTTTAATTCTGCCCAACTGTCAACCTGACCTTTAATGCCACGATACCACAGCAAACCCTGTTCTGAAAATAATTGAGCAGCTGAGTTGAACAACTTGCCGTCAGAAACACCATATGAAACTTGGAGCTCGTCGACACGTTCCAAAAATGAACGAGGGTCTGTGGTCCCGTTGAATCTCAAGTTCCACTTTGCCACATTCCTATCACCAGAACATTCCGCAACTGCTACTACTGGCACCGGTTCCACCTGTGTGTCGCACTGTTCAGGATGCTGTGCTCTTGTTGACAAGAAAAACTTTTCAGAAACTGACAATAAAAACTCGATTGCGCTAGACAACTCTGCCTTTTGTGACAAAACAGCAGGGTCATCCGACACAACTCGCAATAGCCTATGATGTAAGTGTCGTACCAAACCACGGCATCTGCTCAAACAATGTGCTGTAACAGATTTTTCACTAAGTTTTGCTTTTAATTCTTTAATTTTATCTGAAATAATTTTAAGTTCTGAACTACTTTCAAATTCTGTTTCCATGATTACCTCAGAGGGACACTCAATAAGAAGTTGTTTTAGTTGCTTTCTCAACAAAGGCACTGTAGATGTCGGTGTTTCAGACCTAATTGTCACTTCATAAGTAAGTTCATCTTTTAAGAGTGAATGTACTAAAATTTCTAAATCCATTGTTAAGAACTGGTGGTATTTCCTTCACAATCAATTTAAATAAAGGGTAATGTTAAATTATCCAACACTAAATCAGAGAAAACACAGTATTCAAGAAAATTATTTGTAATTGTATTGACCACAACGACACACCGCTTGTAACAATATTGTAATATTCACCCAATTGTATAAAATGTAATTTTAACAAAATGTATCAAATTTATAAATCACTGTATGGACTTTAAATTTAACAAAATGTATTCTTTGTAAAAACAAAATAAATTTTTACGTTGAAAACTGAAATCTTTCTTTGAAAGTATGAATGTGTACACAACACTAGATTGTTACCAAATGTAAAATCTGATATTTATGTCTGTTTAGTTACAGTTTATCATGAAAACAATATAACTTGAAGTTAACTTTAAAACATGAAACATGTAGGTACCTGAACATATAAATCTTATGATAACCCTAGTTTTATAAAAACATATAACACATAACATAAAACATAGAACAAAGCTTAACACTTAAAAATTTAAAGGAAATAAAACAACCACACTTGTGTTTTTTTTTTCACTTTATAACATTCACAATAGCAGCACACCACAACATAAAATTACAAACTAGAACCTGTGGTATTCCAACCTAAAAACAATTTCCATCTATGCCGCTACTGTTGCTTACCAAAAAGACAAATTCTAAGCAAAATGTTCCAAAGAAAAGTATTAAATTGAAAAAAAAAAAATCTTTACTGTGGTTATGTTGTTCAAGCACAAAAAATGACTTTTAAATGTTGTTCACACAATAAAAATGAAGCTAAATATTCTTATTTGAAAAATATATGACTCTAAGTTACACAAAATACATATATGACTCTAGTAAATACTTTCAAAATATGATTCTAAGTTAAGCAAAAATATATAATGACTCGACTGTAAACTTTTACCAAAACACAAAACACTCCCCTACTCTCTCCTACCCTCTCTCAATCAGTACTAAAATCATTCCATAAGTAAGCCAAAGGGGTGGGCCAGGACAGTTGTTACACACTCAATATACCCTGCGGTCCGGGCCCAGATATGAGAAAGTTGGGGATGTTGCTGACCAAAACACACCAAACAATAACTTTAAATAAATGTGGGCGCCATTTGCCACGTGGTTCCCTTTGAATATTGCCCGCTGGGACCCACGAGACAAAAAGAATAAATTTAAGGTAAAAAAAAAAAAAAATGGTATGGGTTGAAACAGTCTATATTACTAATATTGGTTTACACCTTACCTGAGAAAAAATTCACAAATCTAGCTCAGCGACAGGGGTCGCTACATGGATTCTATTGGTTGGTGTGTGTCGGGTCGCAAAAAGAGTAAAAGTTACAGTTTATATTAAATTATCATCCCTACTTGGAAAATACCACGGTTCACAATATTTAAAGGGTAAAAAAGCACCGACCTCGTGTGTCCTGTATTTACTAATGAGGGATTATTTAGACCTCTGAACTCCCTGGAGGATTATCATGTAGTTGTGGACAGCAACTCATCAGCACATGACGTGGCACGTGGTAGACCCAAAGACTATCAATGAAATTAATTTCCCATAGCTGAAACAAACGTGTAGGATTAACCAAACTGAAAATTAGACTTTGAACACGTTGTGGCTATGCAACATGGCGGCGTGGCGTGGGGAAAATGTTTTCAACTTCTTACCAGGTCTTGCTAAAGCAGCAATCCTGATTAGCAGGATTTCAAACCGCCTGCTCCCTCCACCCGTTTGAAATTTTGCCTGGCTGACTCCTCAAGCCACGGCAAGTAACCTTCGAAGATCCTGGCAAACCTTCAGGCCAGCGACCAGAAACAAACGATGGTCTGCAACTTGAGGTTTTACCTCAGTAGCGTTTTTCTCTCTCTAAATTATTCGACCGACTTCGGCCGCGTTAAATAAAATAATCAAAATTCTTTCTCAACACACATGTCATCTTTTTTCCTGAAAACTGAAGGCTCGCTTGGTGTTGCCCTAACCCGCTTCGATACTCCTTCCAAAACGTTCCGTTTTCCGAAATTCGAACACACTTGGAAATTAAATAAAATTACCAAATATTTTGCAAACAAAATTTAACCTACAGAAATAAATATCTGTGCGTCTCCTGACTATAAAACTTTTGGACAAAACGCAAAGAACTGTCAATCGACGCTTCAGCTAGCAAAAAGGTGTTCGCGCATAACTTCAACAAAAGTGTCAGATGGAAGAGCGTGACACGAGATGGCAACACCGTAGCTCCGAAATCTGCCTTCCTATTGGGCGTTGTTGCTATTGGTCAGAATCATCACGCGCGGCACGCGCCATCTTCTATCGTCTAATTCCTTGCTAAACTGAAGCGAAATTTGAGAGACTTTGCTCTGATTCTCAATGTTTATTATTTTCAAAGCCTTATGCAAATAATAAAAAATTTGAAAAGACATTTATTAAAGTTGCGACTGCTACAAAAAACAACCAATGACGTTAAAGGGGAGGTGCCAATTCCTGCAAAATACTGAAAACTACCATTTCGCTTGCGCGCCAAGATTTAAACTTGTGGATTGTCAGAACACAACGTTACAGTGTCTCCGCGATTATCTCACGTTTGGCTGAGCCGATTTTTCTACCTAAATAATATAGCTACACTACCTAATACCTACAGAAGGCACATATACTAAAAATTAAAATAAATGTTTACAAAACAAAAAAACCGACTTCAAAAAACCTGCCTCTAAAAAGCAAGAAATAATATTCGAATTATTATATACGCATTATCATTGTTATAATAAAAACATGTGTATTGAAGTCGTGTGGGGCTTTTAGAATAAAAAAGTAAGTTATGCTCCAGCCCCACCCGACTTCAATAGACGAGTTTTTATTTGTGGTGGGCTGCTGTTGAATGAGGATAAGTAGAGCTAAAGCACAATAGATTAAGCATCTATGGTGCTCGCTTTATGACATAAGACATTCATCTTTTTTTTTCTTCTTTCTCTATCTGCGATCAGCCTTTAGGCCATAATCAAATTGGTTGCAATCAGGAATTTTAGGACTTCACATCCAGCGACATGATGTCCTCCACATAAAGATGACCCCAGTCAAATGGTGGCCAGTGGTGTTCTCTTCAGTCGCTTTATGGTTTGGCTGGTGTCAAGTAGTGCTGTAGCTAGTTGGTTTTTATGAGTTCTAAGTCGTTGGACGTAGTTTTCACATGATTTGCTTATTTCGTCTTTGATGTATGGTATCTCTAGGTATTCGTGTATTTCTACATTTTTCGTGAACCAAGGTGCATTGCATAGAATTTTAAGGGCTGCATTTAAAATCGTTGAAGTATTTCTATGTTGGAGTGACTTGCAGAGCCCCAGAGTTGCATTCCGTACGTCCATATAGGCTTGATTATGGCTTTGTAAATAAGAACCTTATTCTGCAAGCTCAGAGCTGATTGTCTTCCGACAAGCCAGTTCATTTCTTTCAGTTTCCTTTTTGCTTGATCTCTTTTAGCTTTTATGTGATCTCTCCGTGTTAATTTTCTGTCCAGATACATTCCCAAGTACTTAACTGTTGTTTGGTGAGGTAAGATAGTACCATCAAGTTTAACTGGGGGGCAGTCTTGTTTCTTTAAAGTAAATGTTATATGGGTAGACTTAGTAGCACTAGCTTTTACTCTCCATTTTTTGAACCAGGTATCTATGGTGTTTAGGTGCTCTTGGAGATTATTTGAAGCTGTGTTAGGGTCGGCACTGCACGAAAGCAAGGCTGTATCGTCCGCATATGTTGCCGTCACTACATCGTCTGAGGTGGGTAGGTCAGAAGTGTATACCGTGTACAGAACAGGTCCCAACACCGAGCCTTGAGGAACACCCGCTTTATTTTCTCTAAGGTATACTATCCTCCACTCTTACTTGAAATAGTCGATCTTCGAGATATGATTTTAGGAGCACGTAAGCTGTTTTTGGCAGGCAGAGCTTGAGTTTATATAACAAACCCTTATGCCACACCCGGTCGAATGCTTGCTGCACATCAAGAAATACTGCAGAGCAATACTCCTTTCTTTCCATTGTCTGTCTAATAGTGTGGGCAACTCGGTGGATTTGTTCTGTTGTGCCATGATGTGCTCGGAAACCAAATTGATGGTCTGGTAACACCTTTTGATCTTCTAGTATTGGTAGTAAGCGTTTTAACAAAAGTTTCTCAAACAACTTTGACAGGACTGGAAGAAGGCTAATAGGTCTATAAGGGAATACCTCCGTGGCAAGTTTTCCTGGCTTCGCAATCATATTAATAACGGAAACTTTCCATACTAGTGGGAAATACTGCAGTTGCAACATTGAATTAAATACAATTGTTATTAAGACGATTCCTTTTCTTGGTAACTGCTTTAGGACTTCAGCAGTTATGAGATCAGATCCGGGAGCCTTTTTAGATTTTAACTGTGTAATTTGTTTCCATACCACTCTAGGCTTTACCAACTCTAACGGCAAAGACATCTGCTGGTCGCTGTTAATAACAGCATCAATGTCATCTTCTTTTTGCGTCATGTTGGCTTCATTCGGTTGAAATACTCCGTCGATATAATTTGCAAACAATTCAACTTTATCCTCAAAACTTCTGGCCCAATCACCTGTAGGTTGTTTCAAAGCTGGGACATGTTTTTTAGGTCTTTTGAGATTTTTCGTCATCTTCCACAGTGAGTAATCTGCTGCATTGTGTGGTGACAGGAGTTTGAGTTGAGCTTGAAGTGTTGCGTTTTCATTTTCTTTGAGCATTTCTTTTAAATCCTTTTGAGCCTTGTTTAGGGCTCGCTTATCTTGCATATTCCTACTGGTATGCCATTGTCGCCTTAATCTTCTTTTTTCAGTTATTTTATTTCGAATGTCCATGGGGTAGTATTTGTCCTGAATATTGGTTTCTTTATTAGGTGTGGACAGCCATGCAGCGGTTTGTATTAAATTGGTCAGATAGCAAGCAGCATTTTCAACTTCTTCTGCAGTTTTAAGGGAGATGTCTAGACAGGCCTTCTCATTGATATACTCTCTAAAAGCTTCGCAATCGGTCCGGCTGTTGTAAAGAGTTTCTCGAGGTTCTCTGTAAATGACTGTGGAACTCAGGTCGCAAATCGCCGAAGTGTGGTCCGAGGAACTATCAAAACATGATTCCACTTTGATGTACAATTCTGAGATTCCTCCAGCTACAAAAAAATCTAGGAGGTCGGGTAGACATTAAGAAGACTCTTAGAGTCTGTTGGCCAGTAAGTTGGTTCTCCAGTAGAATATGCTTGCAACTGGGAAGCATCTATGCATTTTTTTAATTCACGCCCTCTCGTTGCTATAGTCTGAGAACCCCAAAAAGTGTATTTTGCGTTCCAGTCACCGCCGGCAATGAAACGGTTGCCCAGAGAATTGAAAAACTGCTTGTACATGTCTTTGTCTATACGATGGCGCGGTGGACAGTATACTGCAGCAATGTTCAAAGCACCTGACCTGTACTGTACAGATATTACTGCAGCCTGTAGATACCTTTTTTTTGTTTCAGGCAGTGGGTGATGCTTAATATTTTCTTTTATAACAACTGCAGTTCAGCATGTCCTGTTCCATCTGGATGGTTAGAGTAGTAAATTTTATATCCATTAATTTTAACTGTGCGTTGATCTGTCATATGAGATTCGGATATTAAGAGTACATCTATTTTGTTGAGTGTTAAAAATGTTTTGACTTCATCTGTATTTGGAGCCAACCCATTTATGTTCCAAGTTGCTATTTTTAAAGTAGGCATTAGTTAAGGAATAATTTTTGTAATAACGTTTGTTAGGAGATTAAGCAGTGTGCCTATTTGTTGTATTAGCAGGTCAATCTTTTCACTTTGCTTGGTGAGTATTTGTTCCAATACTGAACTTTGTTGCTTTGTGATATCTACATGGGTATCATTATCCGATTCGGGGCGGTTTGCTGTCACATCACTATATGTTCTAGTCTGCTGGCTTTGCTGTGACCTCTGGAATACTGGAGGCAATTCATTTCTCATAGTAGGTATAGTAACATCCTTCTGGGTGTTAGGTCTAGTTGCCGGGCTTAGCATTATTTTTTCTCGCTAGTATCTCCTTGTATACCTGACAGCCTTTGTAATTGGCTGGATGGTCACAAGAGCATAGTGCACATTTAGCTGGGGTGTTTCTATCCTTTTTTGGGCAGTCCGAAGTCTTATGTCCGCTACCACACTTAACACATCTGAACGGTCTCATGCAGTTATTTTTTGAGTGCCCGTATTGCTGGCAGCGTTGACATTGCACTATTGTCGTAGCTTTTCGAGCGTCTTCGATGGTCACTTGTTGATGAAATATATTTTTTATATCTTTTATCTTTTTATTATTAGCTGGCGGTTCTACATTGACAAAAAATGTGGATGTTGGTGTTCTGTCCGGACCAAATCGGGCATTAATAATTTCACCTTGAACGTGATTGCCAGTACTTTCAATTGCTTGTAAAATTTCACTATGAGGTGTAGTATGATGTAATTTTTTTATTACTATACGATATGGTTTTTTTGTCTTTGGGAGTGAATGTATGACCGATCAGGCCGTGACTTCTTACTGCCGTGACTATACAGAATTATCAGAGGTGGTTTATAGTTCTTTGTTACTGTTTCTGTTTGTATATCAGTAGGTAGTGGAAGTGCATCAAATCTATTTGACGTTGGGAGGACATCAGTGTTCGGAGGAGAGTCACTAATTCTTCTGCGCTTGCTAGATCTAGATGGCATTCGTTGCCATGGTGGAGGTTGAGCACTTGAAGAATTCATTGAGTTCTGTGACATACTCAATGTATTCTGCGTAGTAGCTAGTTGAGATTCTTTGGCATTTCTATATTGACGAGTGATGGGAACAGTTTGCCAATCATCATTATCATCAGTTGTTTGATTATCTGGATTTAAATTCACTCTTTCAATTGATTTGACTGGGTAAGATTCAAGGAAGAGTGTCTCATCCTCGGTTGCTGGATTTTTTTTATTAATTGGTGTGGTTAATTTTCCTCCAGTAGCATTTTCTTTACTGGAAGCCTGGACAGCCACTTCCGGTAAAGTGCATTTTTCAGGAGTTTTAGAAATATTTGTATAATAAAAGTTGAGATTTTATGAGAAAAAAATGTGGGTAGTTCGAGTGTCAATTGCACTGGTTATAAGTTTTGCACTATTTTCACTTCAAAACCATCGAATTTTGTGGACATAACACTGTCACATAATTTTGGAATGTTTTTCTTCACTTTCGAACGGTTTTTACACTACACAATCACTGATTTTACACAGTATTCAATTAAACTTCAAGAGCACTTTTGCATCTCATAACATTTTCTTTTCATCTTTTCATTTCATTCATCTTTTTGAGTTCTAATTTTTGAGACTAGAGTCAGATTTGCAGGGCTCTGTGAGCTCGACAGGCTCGGCTTTGATATCTCCGTAAATAATAATGTTGTCAATATTATTATTTATGGAGATATCTAAGTCATAAACATAAACTCGAAGCCTTTATGAGGCTCGCGTTCATTTTAAGACTCAAGCTTTTTTGAAGGCTCGAGCTCTTTTGAAAGGTTCGAACTCTTTTGAAGGCTCGAACTCCACGCCTCGAGGCTTCAAAGCCTCGAGGCGTGGCTCAGAGAGCTCGTGTCTCGGCTAGGCTCGGGTTCACAAGCCTACCGAGCTCACCGAGTCCTGCCAATTCGCCTTGAGGATTCAAAAGTAGAACTCGACGCCTCGAGGTTTGTACATCACTACGCACACTGCCTCTTGTTCAACTAGGTTGTTTGGCCTGTGTTTAATAAGGGTGCTTACAGGTGTATTAATTTAACTTTTTGTGTAGGTATAGGTGCCGGCACGTATCGTGAACGGTGAGAGAAATAGGAGGAGATTACTGCGTATGTTTGCAGTCGCCCCGCACCATGTCCCCCGCCAATGAGAGCTAAAATGACTTACTTTTGCGCGTTAACGCTCATTATCCGTGCCTAGGCCTGTACAAGTTAGATCTCTTTTTTATAATATTGTAGAAATAATCAGTTATATTAATTATGTGTATTCGAGTCATAGCAGAGTTAGTGAAAAAATGATTAATATGTATTTTAATAAGTGATAATATTTAATATATTTTAACAATGAACACGATACTCACGAGTGTGTAAATACGTAATAATAATAATGCGTTGGTAAAAAATGGCGAAACTTTATCGCTACGGAGACTGACCACATCTACACGGATACGATACCATAACTATTACAGAGAACAAGCTAAATGAGTAGGTACAGTTAGTCATCAATTTACCATTCATAAGACCGCATTCTTTAAAAATATTTTATAAAGGGTGTAAAAAGACCTTCAACGAAGCCGAAGTCCACGCATTCCGCCTATCATCAGGATAATTTTCGTTTTATGGACTACACCTGGGGAATCAATAGCTATTAAGTTATTAAAGGTCAAAGCGGAAAAAATAACTTAATATTTTTATGAAAACTTATTTTATACGTTATTTCCTAATTTTTGTCCAAAGAAACATTATCAAAATTTTAAGTATTTCGTAACAAATAATGGCTTCAAAACAATAGCAATGGCAGTCACTACTCAATGTATCTCATGCGCACGCACACAAACCACAATATAGAGAGAGTACAGTAGTTGAGCTTAGCACTTGCGCGCTCGAGCAACGCACACATAGACATCTCTCACCGACACTGTATAACTGCAATCTCAAACCACTCTCAAAACAGTTCCGAGTACGTGACGCAGCGGCGAGAGCTGTGTATGTGCGATGCTCGAGCGCCCGTAGGACTAAGCTAAACTTCTGTTAGTCTCTTTATTTTGTGCACAAACGCTGCTGCCTTTCAACTCGGCCGCACGCGGCTGTGTAGCATGCACTCGCAAGCGCGGTCTGTTGCGCGCGTTACATTGCGTGGTGCAATTTGCAAAAACTGAAATTGTTTCCCAGTAATCATTTTGAACAGAAATGGTCCTAATGATGGGCAGAATACGTAGACCTCAGCTTCGTTGAGGATCTTTTTACACCCTGTATACCTAACCAATGGGTACGTATCAGAATGTCTAAAGTTAAAATGTCTAAAGTTAAAATGGCAAAGTTCAAAATGTCAAAAATCAAAATGCAAATGGTTTAAAATGTCAAAAATCATTATGTATAAATTCATAATAGCAAAATTCAAAATGTCAAACGGTTCAAACATCAAACTAGTTAAAATATCAATGGTCCATAAGTCAAAGGTTTACAATGATTTGAAAACAACAATTTACCTTTTTTTTCGTTTATCGCCTTGCAAAATTTTGTGAGCAATTCTTTGTAGTTTCTAGTAATTGCGTTACAATTTTTCAATTGTAACATGGAGGAGGGTATAATTACGTTTTCGAAATTTGTGATTATTTACTTAAGATGTAACATTATTACACTATTGTGTAAAAACATTTTTTTTTTACTATTATAATATACTTAATGTGATTATTTAGGTACTTAGATGTAAAGCTTTTATATTATGATGTAAATATAAATGATGATTTTCTTACCTCTTTATCATATTTATTTTCTATTATTTTAAGGGCATGATTTTATCAATTACCTAATAAATGCGTTTTCAGTGACCTAGTTAATAATATTTGTTCCTAAAATAGTAGATCTCTCACTTAAATCGAATCACCAAATAATGTTAAAACGATTACGTAAATATTAATTAAAAATTACTTGGAAATAATATCAATTATCAAAATAATAAAAGTGTCACTGAAAATTGAATCACCAAACAATATCAAAATGGTTTTAAAAACTCCGTTATAAAAACTCCGCCCCTATTAGGATTTTTTCTATTAATTAGGTAACAGATCTATAATTTCGATAATTGAACGAATTAATCGATGCTAATAGTTAGATGATTAGATTTATAGTGACAGGTTTATTATTTTAGGTAGGTGTATTATTCCTTGCCCGTAACTTACTTTTTAGAGCATAGATCTTAGGTATATTCAGGCTATAGAAAAAAGTGATCAAACTGTAATTTAAGATACATATTTACATTAATCCGATGATTTATACTTTAGAGACAGTTTTGGTAAATATGATAACTAATTATTTCTTGGAGATAGATATTATTATTAGGGTATTGCAGATTAGTGACACATCTAAACTTAGGTGACAGAAAATTTTGTTCCCTTTTATTTTCACTTTTGCTATAGTATGTACCTGTGCGAATCAAGTTCGCATACGTACACACTATGGCGAACTATTTTCAGCACAGGATAATATTTTTTTCACCTCTCCAGCACGAAAAGGGTGCTTTTGGCGCGTAAAAACTCGCAGCAAAATCGACTTTTGCTGCGAGCGTGAGGCAAAGTGCTTTTTTAATTTCTAACACCTTTTCTCGCTGGTAGAGGTGAAAAGTTGTATGTTTAACACGAGAGCAAATTTTTTGATGTCTCGTGCCTATAAATCAATCACTGTGCTCAGTAGTCTATATTAGAATCACTCGCTACGCTCGTGATTCAATTCTAGACTACTTCGCTAGTTCGTGATTTAAAAGTCAGCACTCGCAGCAAAAAATGACTTTGCTCTCTTATATAACAAATAACTATTTTTGCTGCAGGTTCGCGAACCTAAGTGAGTACCCACCTTAACGTGCGCCTATTGTCCTCCAGTTTTTTGTGTGCATTTCTTTGATTCATTGCAATATATCAATTGGATGCACTCGCCGAGATCACCAGTCAAGACTAAGCCACCACGAAACGCGGAGAGCACGCCGCTCGACCAATGCACCGCGCCCGTGTTGTGCACGCGCTGACGTTGTCGTAATCAAGTTGTTATTATTTCTTAACTTATTCAAATCACACTTTGTCAACTTTAATGTTGGTAGACTGCTACACTTATCACCAAACATTAAAGCAGGAGAATAAGCGTTCCCCCCATGAAAAAAGACTCCGGATGGAATGGAAAGCTCACTGTTTAGCTTTCCATACAAACGTAATACATAATTATCTGTGGTAGGTAATACCAAAATGATTTGCGATTGGAACATATTTAATCCTCACCACTGAGGTACTGGCTTACCTCTTACTGCCGGAACACAACAACTTTCAAAGTCCCCCTAGACTATGGCTATGCTGAAACGTCAAGAAAATCCAAAATCAAACCAAATACTAACTAATTATCAAACTACTTTTAATAAAACCGCAAGAAAACCGCGCTAGTATCCGTTACTCCGGCGAACCGTGAGCTTCCCATACAAAGTATTAACATAACACCAAAATGATTCGCAATTTAACCATAATTAACTTTTTTTGTGGTGTTATTAATTGGATAAAGAAAGACATTATTTATCTAGTAATATTTAACTAAATAAAAAATCCAAAATACCAAACCAAACAAAAATTATTGCGATTTACAGTTTTGTATGAAAAAATGTAATTGGAATTTATTATGAATTGGTAATTTGAATATTAGACATTTTAAGTTTTGATCATTTGAACTTAGACATTTTAATTTAGGACTATCTGACCGTTTGACATTTTCGTTTTTGACATTTTGAACGTTTTACATTTTAATCGTTAGACATTCAAATTTTTGACATTTTGAACTTTGCCATTTTAAGTTTAGACATTCTAACTTTAGACATTCTGATACGTACCCCTAACCAATATGACAATGTCTGTCGTAATTGAATGTAATGTTGATTTCTTATAGTTTTTTTATATAGTGTTAAAGGAACCCACAATTATTGTTACACCGTATTTTATGTGCTAAATTAGAAGAGGTATACCTACTAATAAATTACATCATTAATAGATAATGCAATTTTTAAAATTAAGTGATATAATATTATTAAATTGGTATGTACCGATTATGCTGTCGTCTTGAAATTTTTGATGAGTTGATGTCCATTGTTAATTATTATATTAGTTTCTCAAAGACTGCATTTTATACAGTTTCAATAAATGATAACACAATGTATTTATTTCAAATTTTTATTTAACAAACATTTTAGATTATTACAGTGCTCCGAGTATTACAAATTACGTGACCATATTATTTAATTTAGACTCAAATGCTTTACTTTCAGTCTGTTCAAAGCATTTTCAAGTACAAATCATTACATTTTTAATTATCCGTATTAGTTAGCACTTTTAACTTACATTCGAAAATTCAAATATTAAATAAAGCGAAATTGATTTATTGTTTCGTGAAATCAGTTTATATATATTATAGCCAATAGCATAGTTTCTCAAACCTTTTCATCTCGCGGATGGCAGTTTAAGAGGTTAACTATTTCTTTATTTATTATATTACCAATATTACTAAAAATTGTAAGCATTTTTACAATAGAATGCACAAAAATAAAAATAGGTGTGCCTATGTGATTTCAATTAATAAACTTTTTTTATGCGAAGGGACAACTCGCAGTCACGACCTAGTTTGAGAAACATGGCTTAAAGGTTGGCATAACGATTAGTTTTTCTATTGCTTCTAACATATTGAAGCCAGTTTTAAATTTGATTAAGCCAGGGAATCGGGTTCAAGATGGCTTGAGTTGCAGAGTGGCCGACGAGAGAATCCGTAAAAAACATTTTTTTGATCAAGTTCCTTATCTCAACTGGATGTGGAATAAAGTATACTTTATATTATCCGGAAAAGAGAATCTTTGAATTTGAATTTTTTTTTTAAAGTGAAAAAAAATTGTACTTAAACAATGTGTTAATGAATTAACGCAAAATGAGAAAACCGTTTCTTCGGACCATCAAACTGAACAACTTTTACTATGGGACCAACTCTGAAATCGCGAAAAAAAAAAATCAGCTGCTTCATACATTTATATATTTTCGTTATTTATTTTTGTATGAAACAGCTGTTTTTTTTCGCGATTTCAGAGTTCGTTCCATAGTAAAAGTTGTTCAGTTTGATGGTCCAAAGAAACGGTTTTCTCATTTTGCGTTAATTCATTAACACGTTGTAGAACGTTTTAAAATCGCTATTTTAAAATTGCATCGCACTATGAAACTTTCATTATGTTGCAATCTTTTTGTCCAAATATCTCTAAAAGGTGACGTTGTAGACCTATAATAGTATAACCGATCATTCCCGCTTGTTGGGTGTCGGATCCGGATTTTAATCGGATGTTCCAGTGGCAGAACATTTTATATGTAGCTATTCACACTTGTCGGACACCGATATTGTGTCGGAGCCGACAAGAAATATCAGGTGTTTTGCCAGCCCCCGTCGCCCGGAAAAAAATCGTGCCGGATCTCGCTCGCCTATGAGTACGTATGACGCTGTTCACATTTGTCGGATGTCGGGTCCGACAACCCTCTCCCCGCTGGCCTCGGCGCGGTGCTTGAGCGTTGAAATATGCGCAGAAGTTATTTTTAGGTCTCGTTTGCGAGGTAGAGACGACAACCGACAAGTGTGAACAGAGGCTCCGACACCCGATTAAAATCCGGATCCGACACCCGATAAGTGGGAACGAGCTGTAATACATAACATTTTTTGATCGCCTATTAGTTTAACTATTTTGGACAAAAAGATTGCAATGCAACATAATGCTAATGCAATGAAAGTTTTGTAGTGCGACGTGGTTAAAAAACCGCAGACAATGACCATGCCAAAAGCTTACAAACCCTATTCACTTGACATGAAACTTGATAATTGCGTTCTCTTGGCGGCCACTGTAGGTCGACACTCGGCAACAAGCAACAAATATGTCACAATTCGTTTTTCTGTTTCATTTGCCTGATTCTACATCAGAATATGACTAGTCCTCTAGTGAAGAATGTATAATTATTTTACAAAACCCTTGGCGATACAAAAGCACACTCTCCTTACAATATACTAAGCCTAACAACCTTTTACAGCTTGACCCGTAACCGTAACTACTATTTGTAGAAATCATTAAATTCCATACTATTTTAATTTCTTCTAAAGTATCAATTTTATTTTCAACCTCATTGCGTTGAAAATCAGGTGAGAAAACTTGTCATTTTTCCAGTAGCCTATGTGTTGCTGCGTGTACAGGCAGCGCCACAACATTCAAATTGAAACCTTCCAAAATACTTAATCATTTGACAATAATCAACCTTATCTCAAGATATTAAGGTGAACTTATGTTTGTTCTCAGACAACACCTTAATGTCTTGAGAGAAGTTTGATTTTTGTCAAATGATTAGTTATTTTGGTAGGTTTAAATGCTCAGATAATAGGTTTTTATTTTTTAGAAGCTACATCTATTTATTTGGTTTTTAATAATTTATTACTGAAACAACCAGGTTAATAATTTAATCTTGAAAAATATGGCATGTTTTCACTTTGAGTAATATTCTATTTTACGACTCGACCGTAGTGTGAATTTCCATAATTTAAACAGTAGATTAGTCAAAATCCATTCCTTTAGCCTAGACTGAAAAAAAATATGATTTTATTTTCAATCGATCGTAACTGGCATGAAATGCAATCAAATCGGCCTAAGTCATGATAATTGTAAAAGCGATAACTAACTTTGTTATCGAAATTGAATAAACTTGATATTTCAAAACGCTATGGCCAACGAAAAAAAGTTCGTTATAGCTTTTATAAAATGTGACTTAAGCTAGGGGCAGTAGCATCGGTTTTGACAAAACTTGCTGTGTTACCAAAATAGCGGTAAGGTTGACATTAGTAATGTTATTACAAGGTACAAGGCAACCTTGTTTTATGACGTGCAAATGAACTTCAACCTTAGAGTGAGACCATATTTGGCTGACTGTACTTTTATTGACTAGACACATTATGCCGAAATTGCGCGACCGAAGCTCGGCATGATTACACCTGCAATGCTATTTGAATTACGGACGACACATTATGCCGAAATTACGTTGCGTTTTTTTTCATATGAAAAGCGTTGTTGCTGAACTTCGGTCGCGTAACTTCGGCATAGTGTGTCTGTCTAGACACTTAGAATCGAATTTGCTAACTTTAACGGTTTAAGATCAAACTTTTTCCCAGTATGAGCCTAAGTTGTCCCCTAGGGTCAAAGTCAGCCCACTTTTACGGTACTCAACTTAAGGCCGGTTCAGACTACTACAGATCGCCAGTGTTATTTCGTTGACTCATTTTTGGATGGAATTACGGTTACTTGTGCGTGTCGCGAACATCCCACCATCGACCAATACCTACCTACTTACCTTGAAAGTATAGAGACATACCCACAGTAGACAAATAATAAGAAGCTTTATAATAAGTAACTGCACTTGGGTGTGAAAATTGAAAACGTAATAAATAGTACTAATAAAAGGACGACACATAGAGCCGATTTCACACTAGACACAATATAAATATCAAAGTACTTTACAAGATGTAAGAATTATCTTTTGCTAAACAATGATATTACATTTTTAAAATATCATTGTTGCTAAACATAAATATTTTGGCATGCATAGTTTCCTCTATGATAAGCGTAGTGTGAAATCGTTTAAGGACAATCATGTTACTAGTCAGGCTAAAGATACTCTATTGTTACAGTCAACAAAGTTGAAACTAACAAATTCTCTAAAAATATAAAAAAAAAACTCTTACACTATAAGAAATAACTGTTACTACTTCATCTTACCATAACATAATTTTCATAAAAGATTAAAGAATGATGAATTCTTGGTCGCGTTTCATTCGAAACTGTTTTTTTAGTAAATAAATAATATGATATTATTCTGACGCTATTAAAAGTACCGTGGTAATTTACCGAAACAAAAAATCGACTACTTGTCAATTTGAATTATAAAACTTTAAGTTTCTCAATAACATTGCATTTTCATTGTATTTTAAAACACGACATAGTTCGCTGTTCGCTAGACAGTATTAAAACGCTCTTTATGTACAATAATATCTTACCGATTTACAAAAATTAGTCAATGAGTAGTTTAACTTTAAACTAGGGATAAATTAGGCACCTTTTCCGAAAGCAAACTACAGCTAAAGTTTAAACCTACCCTTACCTTATATTTAACGTTATTGCAAATATGAGATTACAATGACTAGATTTATTAGGATTTGGGTTTCGTTATGTATAAAATTTTCAAACTACAAACAAATTAAAATCACGGTTTAAGAAAACTAACCATAACCCTTTTGTATATTTTATCGATAAAATTCAGATGCAGTAATAATGATAGACTCTAGTTGCATCACTAAAATTTTATTTTAGTCCAACTTTTATTGGAGCCCCACTTATAGGGACTCAAAATGCGATACCGCCATTAAACAACTTCTTCATAAGTTTAGTGGACTCAAATTCTAAGTGGACTTTTGAGTACCTTTATGGAAGTTGTACTTTAGTTAGATCGATAAAAAATACACCATGTTTTCAACTGAACTAAACAGTAGAAGTGGCACTATGTCTACGCATATAATCTACTGTGGTATAACGCATGCGCGGCGCAACATGGCGCGTCTGTTCTCAGAGACGAGTCGTTCTATTGTAGCAGCTAAAACAAAGGACATTTATTAGAACACCATCAACAAATACCACTCTGTGCAGTGGGTCGAACGGTAAACGCAATTTACCCGTGGACCCACCAGTGGGTAGTGCCGGTGGGTCCACGGGTCGTTAGGGCTTCAGTCTGCCGGTAGTTTAGTCGGGAGTCTAAAATAGTTTGAAAACAAATAACTCATTACAGTGATTTTAAACGCTAAAGACTATAAGTACCTACTAACGACACATCTAAACTATTGACTGATTTAAAAAAATATAGTCTACAAGATCTGTAAAGGATACTTTTAGATCAAAACCAAATGGAATGTTCTATAAAAATCTAGTAAAATAAACACAAAACTACACAAATTTTGTCTCTAACTAGGAAAATACAGTGTGTCAGTTTCGAGATTTTCCGAACTAAGCAAATTAACAGAACAAACTTATTCAATCGAGATATTTCATTCACGGAACTTTTCATTGTCAAATACTTATCTAACTGGGTATTTGCACTTAAAATACCAAAAGATTGTACTGTTCATAAATTAAATACTCAAATGATAATCTGTCTAAAAGTTAACCTGACTATCGTAATAAGCCAGCAGCGAACGCCTAGTTTATACAGCACACTAGCGCCGTAATTGAAAAAATAAAGAGGAAATTGTGAATTGTGTTCTAATAATGCACTCCGAAGAAGGTTTGTAGTACAATATTTTCTAGGCTGTCGTTTAGTTTAATGGAGTTTTATTGCTAAAAGTGGCCACTTTTGACAATAAAACTTCATTAAACTAAAGTACCACAAAGCTTCCTCTTCAGAGTGCACTATCAGAAGTAAGAACACAATTTCGTCTTTATTTAAGCACTATGAGTTTCTTCCAATGGCGCTGCCAGTGTGCTATTACTTCTCGAGCAGGCGGCGCTTGAGCTCGGGCGGTTCACAATTTCGACTTTATTTAAGCACTATGATTTTTTTCCAATGGCTGTGCTAGTGTGCTGCATCAACCCTCTTAAACATCATCCCACTGACTTTTACATCGCGATATAAAATTCTATAGCAAAATAGTTAGCAGCTCGTACTACGGTTCTTAGATAGGTCTCTAGATTCAAAAAAAGAAACTCTCTTTCAATTGACCCTGGTCTGCCTGATGAAGGGCGACAGTACAATGAGCTTGAGGTTGTCGTACCTTTCGAGGAGGCAGCGCTTGAGCTCAGGCGGTTCACAATTTCGACTTTATTTAAGCCCTATGATTTTTTTTTCAATGGCGCCGCTAGTGTGCTATTTAAACCCTCATAAACATCATCCTACTGTTTTTTGCATCGCGATATAAATTTCTATAACAAAATAGTTATCGAATCGTGCCGTAGCACGTCTTAGAGAGATCTCTAGATTTAAAAAGAAACTCTTCTAAGGCTTCCGCACGTACAGTTCGTTAGAAATAAAACACTTTTTACAGATTACAGCGCGTATATTGGTTAATTCAGATGTTATTTTAGAATTATTTGATTTTGATTTGTTGGTTTTTTGGGTTTCTTGACGTTTCGATTTCGACACCTTTCCAGGGGTCGTGGTCACGGGACGACTGAAGTAAAAAGCTGCTCATATTTTTATGAAATTACCCGCTCGGAACTTAATAAAAATGCATTCAAGTTTATTATACGTTTATTATACGTTAACCGAATACCTACGTGACACTGACATTTAAATTGATTGTAATGTATTGTATTATTATTATTATTATGTGACATTTCTTTTAATCGATATTTTTCAAGATGTTAATGGTTTGACTTTTTCTATGTAATAATTATTTTGCACACCCATTGGGTAAGAATACAGCGCTCAAATTTTGTAATACAACACCAATTATTGTAAAACTACCTATATTCTGCAAATAAAACAATTTGATTTGATTTGATTAAATTATTTTAAAGCTACGTTCTGATTTTAATAATTATTATTGAATTAAATTGATTAAAATTAATTAGGAAACGCGATCTAGCTACTGAATCTACCACCAGTTCACAAATTGAGAGGCCTCTCCGAGAAAGAACTGGCGGAAGAAAACTCATACGCGCTGTAATCCTTAAAAAGTGTTTTATTTCTAAAGAAACTCTCTTTTTCAATCGACCCTGGTCTGCCTGATGAAGGGCGACAGTACAATGAGCGTGAGGTGGTCGTACCTCTCGAGCAGGCGGCGCTTGAGCTCGGGCGGGTAGGTGACGTAGATGTAGTGGTCGTCGTGGTCGGGGTCCTCGAGCCCGTCGTCGGCCGCCAGCCGCTCGCCGCGCGTCGGCGACGAGTGCGTAGTCATCGACACCGACGCACTGCCCGCCACGCTGCCTTCTTCCGAGCTAACGATTATTAGGACTTAGCATACATAAGAAGGGCTTACACATGCACTGCGACAGAAACAGGAGACAGTCTGTAATTATCAGTCACTTAGCACAGTAAGCGCTCCTGTACACGATGCCGCCACCGCGCCGCCGTCGCACCTCTACACTGTAGGTAAATACGTGATGCGTAACGGCCCAGCCACGGATAGCGCGGCAGGAGGCGAGGCAGGCGGCGCGGCAAGCGAATTCAATAATCACTGCGCGCTATCCCGATGGCGGCCTCTCAGCTCGTCGTCACGACCGCGCAGTGGTTACCGAATTCGCTTGCCGCGCCGCCTGCCTGTCCGTGGCCGGGCCGTAAAAGCCGCCACCGCGTCGCCGCCGCGCCGCCGATACATGATTTTACCGTTCTGTTGGCACAGGAGTAAATATGGTGAATTTCATACACTTTACGAAGATCTCCGAAATATGAGGACAAGTTTTGTGATTACTTTCGGATGAATTACAAGATATTTGACAAATTATTACGCGGCGGCGGCGGCGCGTTGGCGGGTTTGACGCGTCACGTATCCACAGTGTAGAGGTGCGGCGTCGGTGCGGTGGCGAAGGCCCGTATTTATAAACCGTTCTCAACGTTGAGAGCTATTTTGAGATCATACCTGAGATGCTGTTCTTATAAGAAGAGCATCTTAAATGTGCTATACAATATCACACCGCTACCACTGATTGCGGTGAATTCCCAATGCAAAAAATCTTTAGTATTGAGAAGACAGATCCTTCAGCATTATAGAACACTGTGATGATAACGGCCATACTTACTCGAATACGATCCAAATGATGTAGTAGCACATGCAAAGTGCGAGCGCCAGCCCCGTGGCAAGCGCCAGGAGTAGAGGCCATGGAAATGCGCGCGTGCTCGGCGCCGTCTCCTCCCAGTAGCGGTCGCAGCTCAGGTACCAGCATACCGCGCGCTGCATTTCCTCTAAAACACAGTTCGATAATGGAGGTATTGAGTGGCCTTATCTATATAGATACCGAATGCTAGCGTCCACTTATAAGTCTTGAACAACACCATCATTATATTCGGATTATAGATGAGGCCTCTCGACAAAGACTTTGTGACCATAATCTCCAGACTTGATATTGGTAGGCGGGTTGGATTTGTTAAAGGTGTTAGATGCAGGCGCCCTATACAACACCCTATTTTAGAGGTGTCATACAAAGTTAATAAAAAGGATTTATCTTGAGCTTGAAGATCCAGATACCTGAGATCTCTTATTTTATTATTTTACAATAGTGGCATTTCAATGCCACTGGCAATGGCATTCATGCCATCTAAAATCCTCACTGGATAGATTCTGGTCGAGGACCGTATTGAGATGACTTGCGGGCCGTATCTTTGACACTGCCCTATGTGAAGGTTTGCTGCTTTTCTACTCTGCCGGACGCCACACGACTCAAACTAATTGAATTAATAAAACGTCAAACGTATGCTTAAAAATCTCTTTCAGGCAAAAATAGCTATTTGTGTTCTTGACTCTACTAGTCTTATTATTTTTATAGATAGCTTTCACTGACCTTCAAGTTCTGTGAACTGATGCTGAGTAAGGTGCAACAAAAGTGTCGCAATGCAAGAGTGAACCACCCTCTCGCACTTAACCTTGAGTCCCTGGAGGCGGGTGGGGTCGCAAGCCGCCCTCTCCGCTTGCAGGTCCGCCAGCCGCTTCTGACGACTGTCCGGTGGAAGAGACGACTCTACTGTGTCGGCGTCACATAATTCTGCCGTTTGGTTTGTGTCATTTTCACTGTCTTCAGTCCTTTTCTCTTCGACTTCTGTAACAGGTGGCATTTTTCTTCTATTCATTTTAGAATATAGGAAAGCACGCGGCCTTTGTTACGTGGATGCTTTAATGCTTAGAGTAAGACGCGCTTCTGTCCCAGAAAACACTCGCAGGCGAGAATTAAAAGGCAAGTTTTGCCATGCGATAATCGCATTCAATTTTTTGCCACTGGCGTGCGAGAAACTTTCTTTGTGTAACAGCGTCTTAAGTCTATCTTTTTCAATAATAGACGAAGCCGCGATGCTCTAAGCTTTAATGACTTAAGCACTGCGAGGACTGATTCAAGATAACCAAAATCTGCCTTGTTCGATAATACTACAGTCAAATTATTTAAACGGTAGGTACACGGCCTTTATTCATCGGACAATTTCAAAAATTTTACTTTAACCGCCTCTTGTGGTCTAGTGGTTCGCCCACACTGTGAGACGCAGGGGTTCCGGATTCGATTCCTAGGAGGTACATTTGTACTTGTTTTGGTTGGTGGTAGGACTTATTTCAAGCCTGCCTGGCTAGCTATCACCATCATCTTAAAGTCTGACGCCATAACAAATTAAAAAAATGTGTTCCGGCAGTTACAAAAATAAGATAGCCAGTTCCTCAGTGGTGAGGATTCCGGGTGTAGTGTAGTGCGGAAACATTTTCGGCGTTATCCTCACTTAACATCAGGAGAGGTGAAGGTAAGCACTACCCGTTGTGGATAAAAAAAATATTTTTTGGTAATTTTATTCACCACCAGTCAACTTGGCTCGTGGTCTTTCGTGGCCGATGCATTTTAACCACCAACTTGCATTTTAAAGTGCCATAAATGTGCGTAAATACACAAGTAGTTTTTCTAAATAGATCAAATGTTATATTGACCGGGTTCTTCGGGCTGGATGTCTGTGGAGGGGCAGTCTCGTGGCGGCGCGGGGGGGTGGGGCGGCTCGGGGCGGGGGCGCGCGCGCCGGCGCTGCGGCACGCGGGCCACGCTGCGCGGCGCCGCTGGTGCCAGCGCTTTGCGGGCCGCTTCTACATCCTGCCATACCTGATAAGAGCATGAATGAATATGCCGTGAGCCGCGTGAGTGCATTTTGTGAAGGTCTTGTCCATCAGCCATTTTTAATGTCCCCACTGCTGGGAGGCCTTCCTATAATGGGTGGATAAGGAGGATGGGCCATGACCCACCATGCGGGCCCAATGTGGATTGGTGGGTGTTAACGACTGCAAATGCAGCCGGGGCCAACGACTTAGCGTGCCTTCCAAAGCACGGAGGAGCTCGAGATAATAAATTTTTGGTCACCCATCCCATGACCGACCCTTGCAAAATTTGCTTAATCTCCGCAATCGCTGGGCCAGGCGCTAAACCACTGCGCCACCGAGCTCCTAAACCGCTCGGTGAAAGTAAAGGTCTGACCTGAAAACTGAAACCTGAGAGTGAAGGTCTATTCAACAGCTATTCCTTGAACAGAACAGAATTAAGCTAACATCTAACCTCTATGTCGGTGCCGGGCCCGCCGCCGCCGCTGAGAAGACCGTGCGTCACCAACACTTGGCACCGCATGATGTCACAGTAGTCTGCAAGACATACCGCGTCCTCCGCCTTCAACAACCGATAGTAATACTAATTATTTCGTATTATTTTAAACCTGTTTTGTTCACATCGTATTTCACAAATAAACTAGGTAACTCCTTACGGAAGACACCAGCAAACAAATTGTTACATAACGAGTGCCTAAGGTTCTAGTCCCCGACATTAGGTGACGCATGGTCGCATGATACATCTGTTGTTTGAAGAGAGAACCCGCTCGCCGCACCGCTGAAGGCTTCTCGAGTGACCAAAGTCGTTTATGGTAGCTTTTATGCTTTATTCCCATCTGCCCCCTTCATGCTCCGCCACCGGAGTGGTGGTTAGATAGATAGATAACATCTTTATTTGACAACTACAGACACACACATAAAACAGTGTACCTATAAAACCAACGAAACTTAAAATAATGACCTAAAATTATCATGCATCTTACACTAATATTAAGTACTTATGTGTGCTGTAGTAGTGCAAAAAGGTCACAGCACAGCGTTGTATTTGATTTTTTAGAGCAAATCACTGATTTTCAGCCGCAACCATAGACGGCCTGCTGAGGCAAAAAGGGTGCTAGCCATGGGGGTGGTGGTTGGCACTAATAGGTGGCGTTTACCACCCCCGGTGGTTGATAGCACCTATTTATTCCCATCTGCCCCCTTCGTGGTAACTTACGTAACCGTTTAAGTGAATAGGTAATATTATGATTGTAATTAAGTAGGTAAAATGTGAAGCTTCCATTTCAATTTATATATTTTTTTCATTATGTAAGGTTATGTATTAGTTATAATGCAATTTAACGAAATAAAATTATGTGTTGTGTTGAAATAAGATAATGTTTAATTTTAGTTCATTTTAAAGTTTGGTTTGCTTTAACTGTTACGCGTTTGTTCCTTTTGCAGGGAGGGGATGATCCTTTCACTTTTTCAGGGGAGATGAAGTAGGTATATTGCACTTTGTAATATACAATTAAGCAATAACTCAAAATTGGAACACACGCGTAGCACTCTAAAGCAACCAATATTCGGAGCGCTGATTAAGACATACATAAGTTAATTGTATCTTTATAATTTTATATTTATTCATTCAATAAATATCTACACGCAAAACATGACGTTTTTATCTGAACAAAAAGCATTGTCCAAATAGATAATATTACAATAGGACCCCGGTGGCAAGTTCGAAGTGGGCAGATGGGACAAAATAGGTGCTATCGACCACCGGGGTGGTAAACGCCACCTATTAGTGCCAAGCACCACCCCCATGGCACCCTTGAAGGTGGCCGGTGGCGGAGATTAAAGGGGGCAGATGGGAATAAAGGGCGTTTATATGTCAATGTAGCGAGCTTCCGACGAGCAATGCTTATTTGCCATCCGGTTATACAAAAAATAGATAGGTACTTTGTTAATCTGGTTCTTGTGTCGCTGGTCGAAGTGCGTGTCGAGGTGGCGCTCCTCGTAAAAGGATTTGCCGCAAAAGGCGCAGGTCCACTGCGAGGGCCGGTGCTGCAGCTTGGCGGCGTGCTGCGGCGCGAAGATGTCGCGCGCGGGGTGGAACGGGCACTCTAGGGGCAGCTTCACCTGGAACAAAGTTATGGTAAGTTTATTTATCTTCTACCTTTAAACGAGCAATTCTTGTAATTGTAAGTATATTTATTTACAAGTGATCTCGGAAACGGATCTAACGATTTTGCTGAAATTTGGTATATGGGGGTTTTCGGGGGTAAACAACTGTAAACAATCGTTCTAGATTAGTCTTATGTTTGGGAAAACGCGTGTTTTCGAGTTTTCATGCGTTTTTCTTTCGACACAGAGAATATGGTCGCTAATTTCGTCCGGCCGCCCACTGTCCGTCTGGTCCAGCGGGTTAAGACGCGGACGGCAAGAAACAAGTGTTACGGGTTCGAATCCCGCTCGGTGACTTTCGTTTTTAGGGTTCGGTAGCCAAAATGGCAAAAAACGGAACCCTTATAGATTCGTCATGTCTGTATGTCTGTCTGTCCGTCCGTATGTCACAGCCACTTTATTCCAAAAGTATTAGGACTACATAGTTGAAACTTAGTAGGTAGGTGTATTCTGTGAACCGCTTTACGATTTTTATACAAAAATAAAAAAAATAAAAGATTAAGGGGGGCTCCCCATACATGGAACTGAAACTGAAAATATTTTTTTTCATCAAACCAATACTTGTAGGTTTCTATAGATAGGTCTTTAAAAATGAAATTGAGGTTTTTAAGACTATTTTTTTTAAAGTCAACCGTTTGAAAAATATATGCCGCCAAAGTGGTAAAATGTGTGTCCCCCCCCCCCCCCCCTTTAACTTTTAAAGTAAGAGGGTGAAAAATCTAAAAAAAATATAAACTATAGATCTTAATATACACTTTCAACGAAAATTGTTTTGAACGAGATACAGTAATTAGTTTTCGAGATATAGTACATTTTCCAAAACCGCAAATATAACTTTGTCATTCATACAAACACTGTGAAAAACAAAGTTATTTTTTCAGACGAAAAATTATAGCGGTATTAAAATATGGTATGGTATAATGTACCTACGGAACCCTACTGCGCGTGGCCCGACATGCACTTGGCCGGTTTTTATTTTAATATGTTCAAGTTTATATTTTTTTTATTTCTATTGTTTTTAGACAAGTTTAAAAAAATGTAGTTAATGTTTGAGATAACAATGTAGATTATCACCTAAACACCACCATATTACAATAAATAGTAATAACCGAGCAAAGCTCGGTCGCTCAGATATTTTGTTTATTTATAAGGAACACCAGCATTTACACTGTTACTTAATTAAACTAACTTAATATAACATCTATTTATTTATTGTTAAGTGTAACAAATTTTAAACCAAATGCGTAAATACAACATTGATTACTACAATTTTTTTTAATAAAAACATTAGATAGAATAGTATACTTAGGTATATAAAAATTAAACACAAAAAAACTGAGTAAAAGAAAACGTACACAGAATTCTGCCAAACTTCGCAAAATTTCTTTTTGTACTTGGTAAATAAGTCTGTAAGGATAACACACCTTTATTTCCACGCGTAAGCTATAATATACCTACATTGAAATGAACCACTACACTAGATTACAAAAGAAATTACTAATTATTAGTGACAATATGTTGACAATATGATATAACAAGACAACATATTTTTATTTGAATTAAATTAAAGAATAGAATAAAATAGTAACTGATTTATTTAGTGGTACGAAATAAATTACAAAATGAACAAGTACATTCTTAAATAAAATACAGAATGTGGCACTAAAATTGCAACAACATGTGTTGGGTTGGGTGTCGCGGACACTGATCTTCCATGTTTGCCTAGGTATCTTTTTTTGAGAGCACTAACACTACTACTAATGAGCTGTCAAAAGCAGTTTACCAAATAAGTAAGGATAAACAGACTATATCGAAACGTAAATCGTAAGTTCGTGACCGACTCACCTGGAACCGCTCTAGGACGGGGAGCCATTTGTTTTGTATGACTTTCCTGACTATTTTGGAGTTGTCACGTGAACAGGTGATCTTGAACACCGACGGCCCCGGCCAAGGGATCAGCGTCAGGAACAGAAGGATTAGAACCTGAAACAAACAGTTACCAATTAATGTCAAAATTGACGTTGGTTGGGTATGTTTCGTCCAAAAATTCTACTTAGATTTCACTTTTGTTAATGTATTTTTGTAACGAGAATCTAATAGATAATGTTTCAATAAAACAAAATAAGACAGTGTATTACTTTTTGTATAAAAAAATTTGAATAATATTGTTTCTACTTAACTCAAATCTCAATAGAAACAGTGTGTCTCTAGTTCTACCTTATTAGGTAGATGTGCAATTTGTTATACCAACTGTAAAGGTTACATTCTTATATTGTAAAACACAAATGTAGACTAAAGAACATATAGGGCACAAAAAACAGGTAACCAAAAGTCAAAACGGCACTCAGGTTATGTTATTTAAGTATCGATTTTCCTGCATTGCTTTTAAAACCTGGACATTTATTGGTGGCAAAAGATCTTACCTCGAGAGAGAACGAAGTGGTCCTCATTCATATCTTTTATGCGGCAAAGAGTCGGTGAAACTGTTTGAATAACGTTGTATTTAGAGTGGGTTTATTTCGGCAAGAGGTTGGCCCGTGCGTGCCGTAGTGACCGACGCGCATGCTCACTGCCACCACGGTCCCCTAGCAGCACAAGTTGTAAATTATCATTAAGTGAGGGTTATTTGAGAAGTGTAACTTTCGGAATTGCGCCTCTTTTCGTGGTATCATTTCAAATATTTACGACATATTAAATACACGTACTTAAATAAGTATTTTCAAATTATTTCTCTTAAAAAAGTGATTTTAGGGTTTTAATATGGTAATATCTGGTTAGGTATATAAGAAAACTTGAATCTTTGTTTTTCTTTTCTTGTAAGAAAAGCAACATTTTGATCTAGGTAATTTGAGTTACTGATTCGGACCAAATATTTTATTTTTTTACTGATGACTATTAGAATTTAAAACTTTTTGTCTGACTGTAAAAAACGCTTTAAATATAATGTTGTCCAAATCGTCAGTGAAAAATTAACCCTTACTAATATTATAAATGCGATAGTCCGTTTGTTTGTTTATTTGTTTGTTTGTTACGCCTTCACCGAATTACCCGATTAATTCACGCATTCACGTTTTCAGGGTACAGAGAAGGACATAGGGTACTTACCTTCCATCCAGAACAAAAGTACTGTTCCCGAGGGATAGCAAAAAAAAACATTCCACGCAGACAAAGTCGCGGTTGGTCGCTAGTGAGATTATAAAGTGTCGATTCGGATAGTGTCCGAATCATCGTCAATTATTCTGTCCGAATCATAAGTAACTCTTAAGTGAATTTAATTAATCTTTGCCTTTTTGCCTACTTCGTTCAGATACCAGGAATAAATGATCGAAGCTTTCCTAGCATCAGAATGGTAACAGTGCGTTATCATACTTTTTGTTGTGTTATTCCCTACTTCACTATTATTGAGCAACCAAACATAAACAAATAAGCAGAGCTAAAGTTGTATGATAATACTTTAAATTATCAGAATAACTAATTAACATTTGCTTATACCAAACACATAGGTAATAAAAGAAAAAATATTTTAGGTTTTGCAGTACGAAATGATTATAAACATAAAAAATAAGTATCTTAAGGGTCCATAATAGGAAAACATGGTTTTATTACATAGAAAACGTAAATTTGTAGCCACAAAAAAATTATACGACAATCTAATGAGATTCTCTAGTTGCTACAAATATTAAATTGCGTATAAACCACAGATGATTGTAAAATAAAAAGAGAATATCGTCAAAAACGCTTGCGTAGGTTCATATTTTTGGCGTTAATAATAGCGGAAACGTATTGAACTCTACATCATAATACACTTTAAATGATAATAATAATTAAACAAAAAATATGAAAAAACAACGAGAATAAGTGAAGAAGTGAGGTTATTTTCCTTAGTCTTTACATGTAAAGAAAAAGTCGACTAATGTTCCAGCGTATCCGAGCCTTAAAAACAGTATTCTCAAGGTCAACTTTTCAGTTTTTACTACGCTCGCGTCACTCGCGTAGCGAAGTCTACGAATTTGCTACGAGATCGTAGCAACCCGTAGCAGTGAGCCAAACATTTATTTGTAGTCAAAGCAAAATTATTACTTTCCTGGTCAAAATTTATTATTTTGTCGCAGTTCTTTTACTGTTTTGTTAACCGGCGTCAACATAAAGGAGGAGGTTCGCAATTTGATTGTATACATATTTTTTTATGGTTGTTCGCGCGTAACTTCGTATATTATTAATTCTTTTTTGTATGATCGAGTTTTTATAGACTCACGTCACAGTCTCACCTAATCCCGAACGACATACATAGTATAATGCTGTATATGTACAGTATCCCTCGATAGAGCAATTATTTTCTTTTATTCATTGTAGTTTTTGTAAAACTTAAATTTAGTAAATATGCGTACATAGCCAGGTATTATAAAATTGAATTCGGTTATTTGTAAAACACAAAACACGAACAACCTCGCAGGAGTAAACTACTAACATCATAAACAACAACGTCGTATATTCAAAGACTTCTATGTTTTATTTATACTACGTTTGTTCTACGAATTTTTCGAAAAAAAAGCAATAAAAACTCTTTCTATAATTAAATAAAACCCTATTGCATTCGTATCATGAATTAAAATCTTTTATGTACCTAAATTAATAAGTCACAGTCACGTCAAGTCCTTTAAATGAAAATCTTAAGTTAGAATTAATTTGAAGAGCTCAAGTAAATTACTAAGTATTATTCATACAACAAATTGTAAACTAGAAAAATCAACTTGTCATTAATCGCTAAAACTGAATTTAATAATAAGTTAGAGTATTGTACCGAGTACAAATGATTCTACTCATAATGTCACGTAGGTATGTGAATTTATAACCAAGTTGATTAAAGTATTACGTGCAAACCTAAGACTTATAGAAATAAAAATAGCCAATGCTAGCATGGTGCGCACCGCTCAGTCGTCAGGCGAATGCAACAGAGCTGGTATTGAAAAGAAGTATTTAATCTAGTGCCGTTTACACTAACAAGCCATAAAACGACAATTGGCAGCAAAACATCGAATGTTTATTAACAAGCCAGAGAAGTAAAAGCCATTTTCCCTTTGTGGTCTCCGTGTTTCTCGTCGATGTTTGTACCCACTTCACGGACTGTACACAGTAGTCATAAATTAGAGGACACTCAGTACGGACAGGTTAGTCCATTATTGTAGTCTGGAAATAATCAAAAAACTAAGTCAATTTACAATAATTTAATAGTATCTTGCGTAAATATTTTTTTTAAATTTTCTTGCTGAAGTGTTAAAATATTGAAATTTATTTCGCCATATACCTAACTAAATTTGACAACAATTAATCACAAAAGAAAATAAGAAGAATACCTCGAATAGTACCGAAATGAACGATGAAGGAAAGGACAAGAAAGTCATATTATTAATCTTTGTTACTTTAACTTCACTTTGTACAAACGGCTCATCAGCTAAAAAAGGTGGCGCGTTTAGTACTTACCAAGATTCACAAAGCGGAAAGCAGACAATTATTGACAACGAAGGATGCACCATCCCGTACGTCGGGTCGTTGCCACATTCGCTATTGAAATCCATTCAAAATCCAGATATTTTAGAGCCATGTCGTACTATTGATTATCCTTTACTCGCGAGCAATGAATCGCACGTTTGGGTTTTAAAAGAAAATCTAGATTTTTACGAAATAAAAGAAAAATTCGAATTTGAATGCTGTTACCAAGCAGTACCAAACCTCGTGAGCGTTGATATCCTCGAAAAAGAAACAGGAAAAAATTCAAAGGTGGGCTGCATATACTTCCAGGATTCTGTGCAAGCCAACGACGAATATGTAAGAATAACATGCAGATATGATTTACAAGTTATCTATGAACAGTTTTATGTTTTTGTTGTTAACAAACCGTTTGCACGTCAGAGAGATCATTCATTTGCAACTTCGGATAACTATCCTATATATAACGTCATTATTTTAGGACTAAGTTCCATATCTAGAACTAATTTCCATCGTAGAATGAGACATACGTCAAAATTTCTAAAGAAAAAAGGAGCAATTGAATTATTTGGATACAATAAAGTTTCCGATTCTACATTTTTGAATTTGATGCCAGTCCTCGCAGGTATGGATGTTAAACAGTTAAAAGAAACTTGCTGGCCTGACGGCCGCACCACACTCGACAGCTGTTCGTTCATTTGGGAAAGATTCAAGAACGAGGGATACTATACGGCATTATTTGAAGATTCAAATGAGTATGGCATTTTTAAAAAGGGCAATTTTGGTTTCTACAGCTCTCCAACCGATTATTATTTATTTCCTTATCCTCCTCAAGTTGGCAATAATAATATGTGCTTTGGGAATGAATATATTTACAATGTTAACTTGAAACATTTGGAAAAAATTACTTCAATTATAGACTCATCAAAACTTTTTGCATTATTTTGGGAATCTTCGATAACCCACGAGTATTTAGATTTGCCCATGGTAATAGATCATTCATATGCATCGTTTCTACAAAATATTGAGAGCTCGGGTTTCCTAGATGAAACTATTTTGGTCGTGCTAAGTGATCGTGGCTTGAAGTTTTCAGATAAATTATTAAGTAAAATGTTTGACTCAGAAACTAATCTTCCAATAGCAAGTATTTTGATGCCTCCTTCATTCAGAAGAAATTACAGTTTGGCTTACAAGAACCTTAAATTGAACTCGCATCGTCTCACAACTCCTTACGATTTACACGCGACTCTTGTCGATCTTATCGACTTACATGCCATCAAAAATGATGAAATTAACGCTAGAACAACAATGGATTATAATAAGCGCCGAGGTGTTAGCCTTTTCCTTCCAGTGTCCAAAAAAAGATCGTGTGAACGGGCTGGTATAAATAAACAATGGTGTGCATGTCGCATGTAAACAAGAAATCGCAAAAACATCATAAGAAATTTCTAAACAAAAGCAAAACGAAAAATAATAAATTTTAACATAATACTTCGACTCCACTTAAGCAGAATTACCTAGTCGTAAGTAAAATAATCTTTTCATTGGTTACTTTAAACCACGGAAGTTCTTCGATGAGTAAAAAGCATAATTATGTTCTAATCTCTGAGTGTAGAAATAATGGATTACCTACCTAGTTAGTAGGCAACCTAGGCAGATAGTAAAATTCCTATGGTGATGCGCCCTATTATCCAGAGTCACCACGCAAGCGCACAGCATCCCTCCCACCCTCCGCCTCACTCAGTACTCAATCTAATAAGGATCTGCAACGACGGCCCTGTTACGTTTCTGCATAAACCAAAACAAATAAGTGATCCAACAGTGTATCAGCATAAATACCTAAAATTCTCAAAATAATAAACAATAAACATCCCAAAAAAATTTATTATGTCAGATCGCTTCTTCTGTACACCTCTACATGAAGTAATAAGTAATGTGTGTGCATTCTCTTTCTCCCGGGTAAATATTGATAAAACAATCAAAATATGACTTTCCAATATTGTAAAAGTGATTATTGTCATCTGAAATAAATGAATTAATTTAATTATTCAAAATGCTATTCGACAACACTTCTACGTAAAACGTACAGACCGGAACTAGGTAAGTTATGTCATCAATTCGTTATTAATGAAGTTCATAACATTCTTCAACTCGTCTTCTGATTGAAGATTGGTTTTCAGTCCCTATCTGACTCAAAGTTTTTAAATGAAAGAATAGAAAATGTAACATAGTTACATTTTCTATTGACATTCATTAGTGTTATTCACAGTTAGAATACATACTTACCTAAGCTAGTAATAGGGGTTTATTTGTAAAATTGACGATTTCTTCTCACACACACAGACCCTCATGTTAAAGATGCTTCAGTTACTTGGTATTATTTCAAATTATGATCATGACGGCCAACTATCAGCAATAAACATACTGATTTCTGATTTTCTTTCCGTAACGTTAAAAGAACTACTCTTCTCCCAACTCCTTTTTTATTAGCACAAATAACCCCTTAAATCCTTGTAACTTAGCTGACTTAACTGTAACTTAACTTAGATGTTTATGTCTGAAATTTTTAAATTCACTAATAATTAAAAACATTTGGACATCTAATTATTAGAGTTTTACTTAAGTATGAAATTGCAGTTTTGCATGGAGAAATTTAATGAAGTTGCATTTTCCATACTAACATTTTCTTAACTTATTTAACAACCATGAACGCTAATCTAATGCTTTAAAACTTTTTTATGTACAACACTAAGCTAATGCCATATCTGCTAAAACGCTAAGGTACAACAATTTAAGTAATATTTTCTGCTCAAAAAAAAACCGGCCAAGTGCGTGTCGCGTAAGGTAACTACGGAACCCTACTGCGCATTAGGGTTCCGTAGTTACCTTATGCCATACCATATAGCTATACATTTATATTTATGAAAAATTCAGGACAGTACCTGAATTTTTTCACGTAAGTACTTATCCAATAGCAACCGTTTACCTGGCTGGCAAGGGGGGGGGGACACTTGACTCTATCAAAATTTTGCATTTTTAAGCTAAATATTTCGAAAAGGAATTCTTGAAGTGATCTTCACAACTTAATATACCTATACATTCATGCTTAATTACAGCTTTCTTAGGGTTTCTGACCTAAGCCATGGACAGACGGACATGGCAAAACTATGTATGAGGGTTCCTTGTTGACTTCACTATGGAGCCCTAAAAAGGAGTCATTATAAATACACCTACCTACTTTTTTAAACTTTAAGGAAATAAAATCTGAAATAGTTTATTGCTGATAGCTGGCCGTCATGTGATCTTAATTCGAAAATGTACCTAATAACAAGCAACTGAATTGGGATGTTGACAACTTTTTTTATTTTATATTACATAAATTACCTCTCAAAAAAAGAAATATTGGTAAAATAATTATTTCGAAAGCTTGAAAACTGCCCGAGATATTATCACAGTGTGAAATGCACACAAATTGACTCGCCCGAAAACGCTCTATACTAACGGCTACTGAATTATGACGTCACGCCGCAGTAGTTTGTATGCAACGCGTAGAAAATTAGTTCGGCAGCTATATTAAATATTGTGTTTATCAAAATGGTTTCTTAGACAGATTTGCTATACATTTTACGAACTAATTAAAGGTATCATTTATTTTAATAAATTTTATACTTTTTAAATGGACTTGTCCACCCAACTTTGAAGGGTCATAAAACAAATAATATGCAATATATAAAACCAAGAGGTATACAAGCTACTCTAAAAGTTTAATATGTTTACGATTTTTATTAGTATTTCGTTATTTTATTCATTAGTCAACATCCCAATTATCTTCATGAAAGCCTTTGTGTGTGAGAAAAAATCGGCAATTTTATACTGACACCCCTATTATAAATTCGGAAAATGCCAATGTGTGTTTTTATTTTAGCATGGGCCAAACGAAGAACACCAGCCGAGTCCGATGTATCCCGTCGCGCTTCAAATACCTGTTCCTCCTGGCGACAGTCTGCGGCGCTAGCTTCCTCATCCTCACCATCAGCAACACGACCACCGTATTTTTTCTCAGCGATGAAGCACCCACATCTCCGTTAGATTTCCGTCGCCCCATCCTCTCCGACTCCGAAGAAAGCTTCACCATAAACACAGTAGGGTGCACTATCCCTGGAATAAGACCATTTGATGACAGCATAAAGAAATTTATCACTCCTCCCGAAATATCACAATGTCGATTTGCAAACATCTCATTATTGGCTAATAACGATACTCACATTTGGGTCATGCACGATAGATTACAATATTACAATGTGCCTGTAAATGTATCTATTTCCTGCTGCTATAAAGCCTTCTATCGACCTAATACCATCGTAGATATAACCGCGAGTATTGTAGACGACAGGGTGAAATATGACATGTGTTTCATGTTTTCTGATTATATCGAAGTAGCCAACGAATTCGTCAAAGTGTCATGTGCATACCACCTAAACGTTATTTACGAAAGTTTCTTCATATTTGCTCCGAAAAAGCCTTCTATTTTTTACAATAATGCCGAAGGCTCAACTGAAATGTTTTTTGATTTGCGAAAAAATGACACGATCAAACCGAGTTACAATGTGATCGTGATGGGAATTGATACATTATCCAGACTGAATTTTCACAGAACCATGCCGAAAACCCTATCTTTTTTGAGGTCGAAAGGTGCTATAGAATTATTGGGTTACAATAAAGTTGGTGACAACACTTTCCCTAACTTAACACCTATGTTAATGGGCATTAGAGATACCGATTTAAAAAAGACATGCTGGCCAGATTTACGTTCCAGTTTTGATAATTGTCCTATTATATGGAAATGGTTCAAAGAAGCCGGCTATTTTACTGCACTCGGAGAAGATAGCGCTAAATTAGGAACATTTAATTTTGGGAAAATAGGTTTCATTGGTAAACCCACGGACTATTATACCCACACGTTCATGCATGAAGCCGAAATTAATGTCGGAAACAATAAAGACTTCAATTCTTTTATTTGTATGGGAAATAAGTATTTCTACCAAGTGCTTTTAGACTACATCGAAGCTTTAACTAGAACATTAAAGTCATCGAGACTGTTTGGATTCTTTTGGGAAGTTACCCTCAGTCATGACTACTTGAACTATCCAATGGCAATGGATGATAGTTATGAGAAATTTCTGCGGAAACTAGATAAATCCCAGTACTTAGATGAAACTGTTTTAATACTTTTAAGTGATCATGGCATTAGATGGGGTAACATTCGATTTACAAAACAAGGACGTTTAGAGGAACGTTTACCGTTTGTTCATATTTTACTACCTCCCTCATTTCGCGAAAAGTACGAGTACGCGTATAACAACATAAGGCAAAACAGCCGGCGTCTGACGACACCATTCGACATGCACGCTACGTTAATGGACTTAATTGATTTAAACATAATTAAAGATGAAATGATAGAATCTCGTAGCAAAACGAGCTACGCACTAAAGAGGAGTATTAGTTTATTTTTACCAATACCATCTAATCGAACGTGCAAGATGGCGGCAATCGATGATCACTGGTGCGCTTGTTACAGAAGTAAAAAGATTTTGCGTGGTGATAAAAACGCTGTCGAAGCATCGGAGCATTTGGTGAAGCACTTGAACATGTTAATTCACGACCAGCCTCAGTGTGCTCAACTGCGTTTGGAGGAAATTCTCGATGCATCCGAGATGGTGGTAGGGACACCGCACGATAAGGAAAAGGAATGGAGTGAAGTGATGGTAGTGATTCGTACGGTGCCGGGCGGCGGAGTGTTCGAGGCCACGCTGCGGCAGGACCAGGAGCGGGGCCAGTGGGCGCTGGCCGGCACCGCCAGCCGGCTCAACCTCTACGGCGAACAGAGCCGCTGCGTGCAGCACTACCAATTAAAACTCTATTGTTTTTGCCATTAAAAGTTTAGGGGCTGTTTTGCTCAAGAATTCTTTAATTATACCTCAGCTGATCTTAAAAATAAAGTAGCATGCTCAGTTTGTAGCATTGCTAATTTTTAGCTTCTGTATAATAAAAATTCGAGGGAACAGTTGCTCCCTAGAACAAAAACAAAAACTGTGATAACAATATAATGTTCTGCCAAAAAATGTAAATATTTTATTTACTTACTACTTATAACGTAAGTACTTATTTAAAACAATCATTAGCTATAACAATCCTTGGTTAACAATCATTAATTTGGAATTTGTGATTTAGGTATATAATGGACCATGGTCTAAAATAAAAAGTACCTATGTAATTTTTTTTAATGTTAGCTACTAAAATTTTAAATACTTATCAAAAACTAAAATAGAACCTGCTGAATCTTTATTTACTTAGATCAATCGTTCGATTTAGCGTTTCATTCAACACTTATTGAATAAGAATAAAAAATATTTTCTATCGAATTAAATAAAATTGTTTCAGTTAAGTACTTTTTGGATTATAAATGTAGGTACACATATATGTGGATATAGTTATTTTTTAGCTCTTTTGTATTTTAAGTGTACCTAGTACCTAATTATTAAGTGTGCCAAACAATAGCTACCTACTGAATAATTGTGTTTTAGTTAACCTTTTAAGTAGTTTAAAATCCTGTCATAATTAGATTATAGAAATTCGGATAGGTCAAGCAAAGTTACTTGTATATCAGTAAATATAATAGCATATCAAATAGTTACCTGTGTATCAACATATCACAACGAATTGAGTAATAAAGTAAAAATGCAGCTACTTATAGCTTTTAGTGTTTATTATTATTTACTTATGTTAAGAACTTACCTCAAATATTATTACTTATTATGACCCATATATTAGATACATCTCGACTGTGATTTTTGCGTGAATGGCCAATTTTGGCATTTTTGATCTCAGAAACAAAAATACATTAACAATTTTGACTTATTTAATAATGCAGAATAGCTACTGGTATAGTTCGTAGAGGCCTCGCTTTTGTAAATTTTGCCTAACTTTTTAATTAAACCCAAAATTGCAGGGAAAGATATTCATAAAATGCGCGAAGGCATTTTTATGAGCTCCTCAATTGAACTACCGTTCTAAACAAATTAAATAAAAAAAAAATGTTATCTCTTGTATAGGTAGTCGAAGAGAACATGCATCATTTTATTTTTTGTATCAAAATCAAAAGTATAATGCGTGAGAAAATCAACTGTAATATTAAAACTTTTCTCATGCGTTTTTTTCTCGTGATATAGTCACTTGAAGTTAGCACGCATCAGCACACGCCGAAAACGCTCTATACAAAAAGGTTAACATTTGTGACGTCACTCATGTCACGTTCCAGGCGCATTATATGGAGTTAGCCAAGAATTTTCAAATATCTCCCTAAGTATTGCGTTTAAGTACATATGTGTCATACAAAATATTATTTCTTATTCGATATTCTATCCGACTGTTAAGTGCATTATATCCGAAAATGAAAAAAAAAATCGTTATTTTCCCCTGTGTGATAAAACTAATTTTTTTTTATCACACAGGGGAAAATAACGATTGTTTAACAAAAGTTTTAGGTTGTATAGCTTCTAAATCCGTCAAAATCGAAATTTCGTCAAAAATATATAATAGGGCTCTTAAGTTTTATTTATTAGGAAAACTATTACTGCTACGTAGCAGTATTAGTTTTCCTTTTACCTTCATTATAATGTAGGTACTTTTGTCCGGAATTTTATTACGATTCCAAAAGCACCGAATAACTACCTGACAGGGGGACACTTGTTGTGTAATGTTGCACTTTAAAGCTAATCAAAAAGTGGTTTCCACAAACAATATTATTGAAAGACCTATCCAACGACACACCACACTATAAGATTGATGTCATTTTTTTTTCATTTCCACATCACCTTTCCTTAGCGGAAAAAAGGCTCGCTTCATAAAACCAGCAGCATATTTTAGTATGTTGTTAGGTATGGTATTCTGACTAAAAACCATCGGGAGACAGTTTCTAACGTGGTTGAATCTCCCGTTATGACGTTCAAAATGCCCGCTGCCGTGTTCAGAATATGGCGTATAGGTTCAACAGAAACGTATGTAACGCAAACTTTGGGTATTTATAAGGTCAAATATAGATACAATATTGTAGCGCATTTAATTTTGCATTTTATGGTAGGTACCCCACACAAGCTTACATGTTACATACATACTTACTGTCACATGTTTCATATATAACGCGGCAGCGGCCATTTTAATGACGTCATAACGGGAGAATCAACCACGTTCTGTCTCCCGATGTTTTTTTAGTCAGAATACCATGCCTAACAACATACGCAAAAATCTATACCGTCATCAAGCGCACCTAAGGGAAGCTACTATGTAGGGGAGGTAAGTATGTACACTAAAAAAAATATTTACCGAGATTTTATTCTACCTCTTTACCCCTTTACCCCACCGAAAGTGGCGCCCTCAGCTCAGAGGTTTTTATTTTAAAGGTGGTTAATAGAAAAAGATTTTAATAAAACTTTACGTGGAATTTTTAGGGCTCACCATAGTCTAGTATTTTTAGAAGGTATCACTACATTACATTCCCTCGTAGACATATTAGAAGTAGATAGAAAATGTGTCAAAAACTACCATTTTAGGAGTTTTGCTATCTACTTCTAGCAGTGACTACGAGGGAATGTAGTGATACCGTCTCAAATACTTCACTATACTTATGCCCTTAAAATTTCACGAGCAGTTTTAATTAGAATTAAGTATACAATATTAAATAAAATTCTCCGCGGCGCCACTTTCAGTCAGGAAAGCGACTTAGGGCCTCTGAGCTAAGCCGCGGACGAACGGACAGACGGACGGACATGGCGAAACTATAAGGGTTCTTTATTGACTTGACTACGGTTACGTAAACCCAAAAGTGTAATTATACCGAATACTGTGATCTGTGATACCGACCTCCGCGACCTACTTCAACAGAATTACTGAATCGTTAACAATACGAAGATGAATCCGTTCGGAAACACTTGTTTTGTTTATGTTATGAAATCGTCTTTCCAAATATTTGTAACAAACCAAAGACTGTATAATTATGAGATACTTACGTATAGACAGCCGTAAGCGTGTAATATCAACCGCGACGTTACTGGGGCCGTCCGTAACATTTCCATTACCATAATTAGGCTAACTTTTTAACGACACTTGTTTAGAATCAAACAAAATGTTAGACGTATAAGAAAGAGTGCCTATAATGCAACCAGTCTACTTAAAAGATGTTCAACGATCGTGGTACATTATCTACAAGAGACATCTTGTGATATGTGATCAAGTGTTTAAATGCAGTTTAGTGAAATAAATGATTTCCAATGGTAGCGTCAGGGTCAGGTAACCACATTTTAAACAGACGATTCGTTGTTGGTCCTAGACGCTTAAAACATTTATTTTTCATTGCTATATTATTAAGCACAAGTTTATTTTACCTTAACTTGAGAAGAAGCACAGATTTTAAACATTTTCAGTACATGTGTGCGTATATTAATTCAACTGCAGGCAATCATTATTGTGACGAAAGCTATACAGGCGGAGAGACATACACTATCCAAACCGAGGGTTGCAGCATACCTTTCTTGAAACCATTTGATAATAAAATTAAGAAATACGTCAAATACCCCAAGTTTCCACGATGCAATGCAACTTCAGTGCTTGCTCATAACCAAACTTGGATTTGGATCAAGAAAAATCAAAAGTTTGGTAAAACTGAAAAAGATATTTTATGTTGTTATAGACAATTTTATCGACCAGTGTCAATCGACAATATTAATCTTAAAGTTGATGACAGAGTTAAATACGACGACTGCATATATTTCGTCGATGCAATTAAAGTGCAACACGAATTCGTGAAGATTAATTGTACAATTGGAAAGCATGTTATTGAAGAGTATTTCTTGTTCGCTCCGAAGAAAACGTTCACAGCACACAATGATTATAAAGAGATTGCCAGGAATGCAACAGCATTTAACATCCTAATACTAGGTATAGATTCCGTATCCCGACTCAATTTATTTAGAACTATGCCGAAGGCCGTAAAGTTTTTGCTAGACAATGATGCTATAGATTTAGCTGGATATAACAAAGTCGGTGATAACACATTTCCAAATTTGATGCCAATGTTGATGGGTATATCAGCTACCGAACTGAAAACGACCTGTCTGCCTCACCAGGATGCGAAGTTTGACAATTGTCCTTTTATCTGGGAGTGGTTTAAGCAAGCAGGCTATTATACAGCGTTCGCAGAAGACAACAGCTGGATGGGCACATTCAATTTTAATAGAGCCGGATTCAGCAGTGAGCCCACCGATTATTATGCACACACCTTCATAAACGAAGCAGAAAAATATAATAGTATGGAATTGTGTTTAAATGATAAATACTTATATCAAGTGTTATTAGATTACATTCAAGATATCACTCACACCTTACGCGATACGAAGCTTTTTGGTTTTTTTTGGGAAGTCACAGCTAGTCATGATGATTTAAACTATCCTATGGTGATGGATGACGATTATGTAAAACTGTTCCAAAACTTAAAAAAGTCGGGTTATCTGAATACCTCTATAGTATTTGTACTGAGTGACCATGGCATGCGATGGGGGGATATAAGATATACAAAACAAGGCCGATTGGAGGAGCGTCTACCTTTCGTCTTTATATTATTACCGCAAACTTTCAAAGAAAAATATAGTATGGCATACGAAAACTTGCAAACGAACAGCAAGCGTCTTACTACTCCATATGATATTTACTCTACTTTAAACGACTTGACAAACTTAGAAAATGTGAGAACTGAAAATATAATTCATCGAAGTGAACAAAACTACAGTAAAAAAAGAAGTATTAGTCTTTTTTTACCAATACCTAGTAACCGAACTTGCGAGGTAGCCGGTATCAACGACCACTTTTGCACGTGCCACAGACGCATCGTTAAATCAAAAAAAAGTAAAGTAGTTTGGCGTGCAGCGGTTACGCTTGTGGGCCGATTGAATTCACGCTTGTCTGTTTACGACAGATGCGCTACACTGGCGCTCTCTGATGTCATTGAGGCGAATGAAATGGTGGTAGGAAGTAAGGAGGTCGATGAAAGCGACAGCTGGCGGGAGTTAATGGTGGTGGTAAAGACCACCCCTGGAGATGGAGTGTTCGAAGCCACTCTGAGAGGTGAGAGCGGTAGGGGCTGGATGATTGTGGGCACCGTTAGTCGACTCAACCTCTACGGAAATCAAAGCCACTGTATTACGGATAATTTACTTAAATTGTATTGTTATTGTACTTAATTAAGGTACTTACCTATTGAATGATGTTGTAAATTACAATAATAACATTTATTATTAAAGAGGTAATAATTTTTTTACTTGTTTTGCCTTGTTGGCAAGAGAGAGAGATTTTATTATACACTTCTAAGGCTTCCGCGCGTACAGTTTTTTAGAAATAAAACACTTTACGGATTACAGCGCGTATATTGGTTAAGAGGACGGTGAACTGTCAAATTCCTATACAAACGTAATACCAAAATAATTTTCAATTCGAAAAAGTTTCGACATATACAGTGCCTTTGGTCTTAAACTAGCGATAATTTAAAGGCGTAAAATACACCTAATTTTATCGACAAAAACACCCATATGTTGGGGTCTATACCCACTCCTGTTGAAATGGCCGCCATTTTAAAATTTACTTTTTATTTTAGACGACCCTGCCGAAAAATATTTATTTCTCCGGACTTAGAAGTCCTACAGTTATAAAAAAAAATATTGTTTGAAAGCTAATAACACCACCCATCAATTTATAAAAAAAACTTATGTAAACTTTTAACTTAAATACGTCATAAAAAATTACTGAAATAAAATTTTACACGAAATCTGTGTGCTTTTTTTAGTTATTCTAACATATCTCAAAAACTAGGGCATTAATGTCCATGTTTTTGCATTATTCAAATACACAGGAATATTATCTACAAAATGACTTCAAAATTTATTGCATATTTCGAGAGTTATTTTTGCTTGAATTATGACCCTTACCAAAAAATGATTATTTTTGAAAATGGACATAATTACAAGCATTTTGAACATATTTAAATTTGGTTGATAATTTTATCTGAATACAAATTTCATGAAATGATAAAATCTAGTTTTTTGGAGTTTTGATTTTTTCATTTTCGAAAATAACCATTTAGTGCTTGTAAGGGTCATATTCAAACAGCAATAGCTCTCGAAATATGCAACATAGAGCAATAAATCTTGGAGTCGTTTTGAAGATAATATACCTATGTATTCGATTAATGCAAAAAAAAATGCATTGAAGTCCTAGTTTTTGAGATATGTTAGAAAAACTAAAAAAGAGCACACAAATTTCGTATAAAATTTTACTTCAGTAGTTTTTTTTTTTTTTTTTTTTTTTTTTAATTATAATGGGTTTGCTCTTGACCCTAGTCTAGCCCGAAAGTATAGACGGGGTCTACGATGGAGCGAGCTTGCCCAGATATGATAAAAATACTTTTTATGACGTATTTAAGTTAAAAGTTTACATAAGTTTTTTTTTAAATTGATAGGTGGTATCTTTGCTTTCAAACAGTATTTTTTTTAACAATTTTAGGACTTCTCAATCCAGAGAAATTAATATTTTTCGGCAGGGTCATCTTAAATAAAAAGTCAAATTTAAAATGGCGGCCATTCCAACAGGAGTGGGGATAGATCCCAACATGTGGGTGTTTTTGTCGATAAAATTAGGTGTTTTTCACGCCTTTAAATTATCGCTAGTTTAAGACCAAAGGCACTATGGTGTTATTCGGATTAAGACAGTAATAACCTAGGTTCCCGTTCAAAATTTTTCTTTTAAATATTCACCTACTTAAAAATATATGCGATTACATTTCTTACATTTTAGGACGTAAGTAAACGACGTATTTTCATTTATAAAAAAAACTAAATCATTTATAATGTTATTATAACAGAAACACAGCTTATATTGTCAAATTACACAATATCTGAAAGAATATGGAAATATAAATTCATTCATCATTTTTGGTATTCACACTTAAACACCCGAAAAAAACGATTTCTCAGCCATTTCTTGATGGATTTAAAAAAAACCGGCCAAGTACGAGTCGGGCTCGCGCACGAAGGGTTCCGTACCAAAAAACAGCAAAAAAAAAAATACGTTTGTTGTATGGGAGCCCCTCTTAAATATTAATTTTATTCTGTTTTTATTATTTGTTGTTATAGCAGCAACAAAAATACATCATCTGTGAAAATTTCAACTGTCTACCTGTTGTCGTTATTAATATCAAGCAAAAAACGGCAAAAAAAATCACGTTTGTTGTATGGGAGCCCCCCTTAAATATTAATTTTATTCTGTTTTTAGTATTTGTTGTTGTAGCGGCAACAGAAATACATCATCTGTGAAAATTTCAGCTGTTACGGTTCATGAGATACAGCCTGGTGACAGACAGACAGACAGACAGACGGACAGACAGACAGACAGACGGACAGCGGAGGCTTAGTAATAGGGTCCCGTTTTTACCCTTGGGTACGGAACCCTAAAAATGCACTGTCTTATATAGATTATTAGTTTTGGTCTATTCGCATTACGAAACTTCTCCATTATCTCGAAATAATTTTTTTGCTGTGAGTTTGACATGAACTAGGTATCTGTTTCGTCCGTCCGATTTACGGTGGCTCCGTCCGACGAACGACGACGACGCACGATTCCTCATGTCATCACAGTCCGCCCGCGTCAAACAAAGATGCGATAATGTCAAATCTCAGACCAAATAAAAAAGGGAAGACGGAGTCTTCCAAGCAAGGGACTGAAGCCAATTTTTTCATGCATTAGTGTGTGAGCCGGTGTTGCCATAGTAATTCATATTACCCCAATGTTATAAAAATAACGCGTTATGAAATAATAACGTTATTTATCACATATTAGAATCAAAACAAAAAACTGCCTGGATTCAAGAGATCATAATACGGTCCCAAGGGGGGTATTAGTATTACAAGCTCTTAAAACTTGTCAGTTTTCTGAATGGCTATCAAAGCGTCTCTTTTATTTATTACTGATGAAAGAGACGCAGACTATGATAGGCATTCAGCCATTCTGACTCGGGTGTGAGGCGCCGGCTACACGCCTGGTACTGTGATCCATCAGTATTTAATCAGGGGCCTATTTCATAAAAGATTAGTGAATTTACTATAATAATTTACCACAGTTATTATTGGGGTAGAATTATGTTTCTTATTAATTATAAAACATAATTCTACCCTAATAAACTATTACTATGGTAAATTACTGTACTTTTTCATGCTTTTATTAAATAGATCCCTGATAAATAATACTGATGGATCACAGTATTTACCACACGTGTAGCCGTCGCCTAATGATAGATAGAAAAAGTGAACTTCTCAAAGCCCTGCATGCAGGGCTGTGAGTAGCTCGCTTTAAAAGTAGTGGCGGAAGTAGGAAGGAAATAGGAAAAATGTAAAAAATAAAACTAACGAATACTAAAGTTTCGTGTATTTAAAGCAAGATGTTTGTTCTGACATGTTAGGCATCCATTACACGGTAGGTTTTGCTATCAGTTTAACCACAGTCACGGGCTGTGACTGATGATTAACCTACCCTGTAATGTAGTGAGTGATGGTTGCATGATGTGATTTGTTCTTTCCATCAGTCAAACTCATAACATCCTTCCTTCAATATGTATAGTACCCTACCTAAATTAATTTAAAATGGGAGATATTTGCTTTGGTAACACACCCGTTTTTTATGACCCGCTTTACATATTTAAAACCGGTGGAATTACATCAGCTTTACGAGCAAAGGTGTTAAAAAGAATATTACATACATACAAGATAGAAGATACGCGCGAAAAACATAACCCTCTTGCAGTCGGGTAAAAACAGCATCTAAATCGGTCAAACCGTTATGGGGATAAACGAGAACATGATGCTGCAGCACTCCCTAGCGGCTAAATACTATAACACTTATCTAAGAAGCATCGCCAAAAACCATTACAGAAAGCCGTAGCGAAATAGGTTTAGTAATTTTTGAAAAACGACAAAAACTGCATTGAAATCGGCTCAGTAGGTAGTTTCCGAAGAAAATGGTAACAGACATAGACAAACAAACAAACAACCTCTGAGGCGACGGCTACACGCGTGGTAAATACTGAGATCATCAGTATTTAATCAGAGGTCTATTTCATAAAAGTATGAAAAAGTACAGTAATTTACCATTGTAGTAGTTTATTGGGGTAGAGATTATGTTTTAGAATTATTAAGAAACAGTTCTACCCCAATAACAACAATGGTAAATTGTTATAGTAAATTTACTTATCTTTTATGAAATAGGCCCCTGATTAAATACTGATGGATCACAGTATTCTAACCCCAAATGCATATACCACCTCCATTCCGTTCCGTCCGTCGTTGGTAAAAACAGTCCAGAAATAGAAATAATTAACGCGTTATTTTTAACAAGAAACAAATAACGTTACGTTACTTTCCATGTTACCCAATAACAGGTTTAAAAAAGAACGTTTGGCATGGCAACACTTGTGTTGAGGTTTTGTGTTTCAAGTAATACCTTAATGTTTATTTTGAATTAGTGAAAATATTAGTTTCCAATTTTACTTTCGTGTGAAATGTGACTCCATCCTGCTTTTTATGTGTCGAAAATTGGTTTTTACACCTTTTCACTACACAATTCGGCATTTTCTTTGGTGAAATTTATAATTTATTAGTACGTCCTGGTACGTCCGCTTCGCACGCTGGCTGTTAAGAAAAGGCGTAGTTTCGTTACATGTGTGTGCGTGCGCCAAGTACGCCAAGGCGTAGTTTTATCGGCTTCACTGCTTTGTTCAGAGGACTACGTCTTCCCTTTTTTATTTGGTCTGAGTGTCAAATGAACTTTGGCTGCGGCCTCCGCAGGCGTCTTAATTTAGATGTTATTTTATTTTAGAATTATTTAGTTTTGATTTGTTAGTTTTTTGGGTTTCCCGACGTTTCGACACCTTTCCAGGGGCCGTGGTCATGGTCACAGGACGACTGAAGTAAAAAAGTGCTTATATTTTTATGAAATTACCCGCTCGGATCGGAACTTTATAAAAAATAGGGTCCCGTTTTTACCCTTTGGATACGGAACGTTTATTAAATTATTTTATAGCGGCGTTTTGATTTTAATTATTTTTATTGAATGAAATTGATTAAAATTACTTATCTAGAATCGAGAAAATTATACAGGGTTAAATACTATTTGTAAAACACCAACAACCTCGTAGGAGTAGATTACTAACATCATAAAAAACAACATTTGTTCTACAACTTTTCCAAAAACAGACAAAAAAATCCGACTTTTCATACAAAACTCGATTAGCTGTTCGGACATTTGTATGGATAGTCGAATTTTTTTTTGTCTGTTTTTGGAAAAGTCATAGAACAAATGTTGTTTATGATGTTAGTAATCTACTCCTGCGAGGTTGTTGGTGTTTTACAAATACTAACCCTGTATCAAATTCTAATATCTTTGCCCTGTATAGAATCTACCACCAACCAACTAAATAATTCTAAAATAACATCTGAATTAACCAATATAGTACGCGCTGTAATCCGTAAAAAGTGTTTTAAATTTTATTATGTTGAAAAATTCGCTATTATTGGAAAAAAATGTGTAAAATGTCGGTATAAGTCATCCAAATGAAAAGATATTCAATTATCTTTCATGTTTTGAAGAGACATCTCTTCAGGATAAGACAAGAGACAATAATATTTTTTTAGGTGATTATTCAAATATAAAAGTTTTGGCCACTTTTCAGCTACCTATTATAGTTGTGGCCAGTGTTTCTTTCAGGTACTAATCCGGGGGGCCGTGCCCCCGTTAACTTTTTTAAATTTAACCGTCTGATTGTCGTTTTAAGAAAGCATTTAGTTTTGGGTATTCACTTATATCCACGTTGTTCCTTATTTTCGGCATACTTTTTATAATCGAAAACCTCGATCATAACGTAGAAGGTTTTAATTTTGCTGAGAGTTCGGAGAAGTATGCCAACATATTTTCTGAAAAACTATTTGCTTTTTTTCTCTTCTCTCCACGCAATAAATTCGTCGTATGTAGATATGTAACGACTTTTTGACTTTTACGGTAAAATGTTCTTGAAGCATTTTGTGCAGTTATACTGAATTCCGGTGGTGTTAATTCAAATAAAATATCATCGAAATTACTCATTTTGTGCAACAAACAACAAAACTCGCAACTCCAAAAAAATTTTTGGAAAATGGCGCCAAACCGTAAAAGAAAATAAGCAGAGATTTTTTTGTTTTCTTCACCCATTCTGGGTAGGCAAAGGAAACTTTGCCTATACAGCCAAGTCTTCAGTAGTTTTTTTTATAGAAAATTAAGAAATAAGGTCCGTCTTTTTCTTTTCACTTACCAGCGCAAACCTATAAGCAGAGACTATGGCAGTGCACGTCATACAGCCAACTTTTTTATATTTATAAATTTAATTTGGCCGATACTAATATTAATTTAATGTTTAAATTTTAATTAAAATTACTTTTAAATCTGATATTGAAACAAATTAGTAGCTTCTTTTTAGAAATATTTGCATGAATCATAAAAACTTCTATGATTTTTTTAAGTAAAAACTTCGTGGTTGGTTTTTTCTTTTTAATAGACATTATTTTGACGGTTCGGAAAAGGTAAAGAAAAAGCCAAGAACCTTATATATGACTCTGGACATTGCGTCACCTTTTGGGGCTTGAAGAACGAAAAAATAACCTTGAATGACGTCAACGATATTTTCCATCTCTTTCATTAGGGTGACAACAATGTTGTCCATTCGTAGGACAGTCACTACAAATAGGTACTTACTACAGACTATCAACTTATGCCTACGGCGGCGTAAGTTTTTTGGACGACCAATCCAAACATTCAAAAGTGTTTAGATTCTAAACATTTGAATGTTTAGAATAGTTTAGATGTTAGTTAGTGCCAAAGTTTGTATGTTTGGGTATCTCTAAACATACAAATATTCGCATTTAGAATATTACTGCATTTATAGGATTATTACTACTCTTGACCAACCATATTATAACCTTTCTATATATTCATTCAAACCCCCCTTTTGGCCAGCGGCGGCGCGCAACACAAAATATTTACTTAATGATTATTTTCAGTTGGTTCCTCTCCGGATGGACGATACTGTTTTGAAATGGTGGTCACACTGGGGGTCAAGTCTGCTATTGTTAACATCATATAATCGTGTTTCAATGGTGTTTGAACGGTAATGCTTTTTAACAAAGTTCTTGATTCTTAAACCCAAAACTGAAACTCAGTGTCTAACGGGTTTGATTTTTAGGATAAACAATGTGTTTCAATTTTGGGTTTACAAAAACAAGAATTGTGTCAAAAAGCATTACCATCCAAACACCATTGAAACACGATTACGGCGTTAGTCACGATAATAGCAAACTTGACCCCTTGGTCCTGTACGGTCCGGCTGGTTAAAAGTCAAAACTTGGAGATACGTGGTGAGGTTTAAGACTTAGGTACAGATGCCGGCATATATATTGGCAAGAAAATGAAAGAGACAAAAGATGCGCAGTAGCCATAAACTTAGTGTTTATGGCTACTGCGCATCTTTTGTCCATTTCTTTCTCTTGCCAATATATATGCCGGGCAGTTTTTTTTTTATACACACCTGCCCTTCCACCCTAAAGTCACGTGTATTTTTATTTTGTACAATGAGGAATGTCCAAAAAAACAAATTGGCTGAATATTTTTATAGGCAGGAATAAGCGCCCTTAGTAATAGAAAAAACTTTTAGAATTTTCGGTTGTGTGAAAAAAAAAATTAAGTCTCATTATTAGTCATTGTATTAAAAAAAGTTGCAATATAAAATGTCAAAACTGCATTATTTTGGCCGTTGAAAATAATTTCCCTCTAACGGTAATTGGGATATACTATAAATGTTTCTTTTCCTCATCGTTTCGGAATCTGAAAAATAAAATAAGATTATTTTTTATTTTGTTACTACGAATAAACAATGGGTGTCAAAGACCATAATAACTAGTATAGTAGTAAGGTAGTCAGTTAGGTAGGTCCGATTCCTAGCTGAAACTGATCTAAATTGTTTAACTCAACTACGTAAGATAATATTTTAGTTTACATTACATTTTTTCTCTCTGTTAAGAATACAAAATAATTCCGCTCTCAAAGTTAAATGTGGCATAAAAACATAAAATGTAATGTTAGGTAGGATAAACGTAAATTTTTCATCCAAATCTTTCTTTCTTATTCAAAAGGTCTGCTGTGATTATGGTCACCCTGCGATATGCAGATAATATTTCTAAAGCTTCTTATGTGTCGAAAATGAATACAGATTTGTACATATTATATTTATTATATTAAAATAAAAAATACGTAATTAAGGTGGAATTATAGTTAACTTCTATAATATTTCCGAATTAGATCGGAAACAATCTTTGAAATCTGCTAAAATTCAGATTTCTGAGAAGGAAAAATTGAATGCTGAAAATACTTTAAAAAACACTTACTTGTGAAATATAATGTTAGAATTTGGTTTTAAAACACTTTTGCAATTTTGCACAATGCAACACATGCTTTGTAACGCGAATTTTATTTAAATAATTTTATATTTTTGTACATAAACGTGAGATGCGGTGGAAAATCATTGACATTAGTGACATGTCAAATCAAAGACAATTCCATCAGTGATGCCACCTTATTTTTATTTGGTAACTTATGAAATATGGAGAAATTACTGTTAAACGTAAAATATTGTAATAACAAAATGGACTCATCTGTTCTTTAAATAATTACTTTGGCATGTACTAATAAATTTTTACATCATGTAACTAATTTAAAGTGTGCCGATATTTACATTTATTTAGAAAATCTAATTAATTGTTGTAGATGACCTGGGTAAATTGACTATGGATTGGGATATTTTGTACTTAGCATGGCAATTTCAGTCACAGTGTGAGAGGGATAAAAGAAGTCTGCAAAGGTGAATGACCTCATCCCCAACCATCCTTCAGTAGTAGAATGTCCAGTGTCATAGAATATGAATATAAGGTTCTTGGAAAAAGCTCGAGTGTGTAATGCAATACGCCACTTTTTGAGCAACTGTTTTAAAAAAATATTATTGTCTCTTGTCTGCCCATGCCGGCATACCGGCCGCCTGCCCATGCAGGCGGCCGGTGTACAGATTTCTTGTAATATTTTACCATCTAAGTATGCCGGCATCTGTACTGATGATCAAGCCAATGATAAATAAGAAAGAAGACAGCTAAGAGACCTTCATTCTCGATTAGAAAATATTTTTTCCTGACCCATCATGGATCGGCCTATAATTTTATTTTATTTTTTTATTTTATTTATTAAGGTCTGCCAACGGCTGCTACATTATCTTAAGTATACATTGGTTACATTGTATATATAAAGCTAAATGTGCAAGCCAATTATAGGCGGACACCGCATGCAAGTATACAAAAAAACTTAAACTTATAGATTACTTACTATATTAGGTACCTACCAACATTTACCAAAATACAAAATATGTCTGTCTCGCACGTCACGTCTCATAAGCTGCGAGAAAGGCTTGTCTGAGTTTAGGAAGTGAGTCCTTGTGAATATCGAGTGGTTGATTCGTCAAGGTGTTGCACTATATTTATTCAAAAGTCTACTCTTCGTCTTTTCTACTGATAATATGATATTTTTTATTATTAATTTTTTCTTTATTAAATAAACCTATAGAATCCTACCTATCCTACCTATACTTACTTTTTTATATCCTTCCTACCTATAGAAAAATATTCGGCTAATTTGATTTTTTTCAGACATTCCCATTGGCGGTTTACTCTATATTTATGTGTTTTTGCGAGGGGACCAAAAACTTGGATTTTTAAGAAATGGGGAATGTCTGAAAAAAAAACAAATTGGCTGAATATTGTTTTTAAAGTAAGAATAAGCTCACTGACGTCCATTATACAGCGTACTTGTATAATGGACGTCAGTAAATAAGCTCCACTGACGTCCATTATACATTACGTAAGCTCCAAGAAGCTATAAGCTTCTTGGTAAGCTCCAAAGTAATAGAAAAAAGGTTCGAATTTTCGGTTGCGTGAAAAAAATTTTAAAGACTTCACAAATGCACGAAAGTGTGCCGCTACCAGGGTTGCTAGGTGTTTGATATTTTACCGAACCGTTCGGTATTTTAGCACTGTGTTCGGTATAACAAAAATACCGAAGTATGGGCAGTTCGGTATTTTTTTTCAGATTACGATCCAACTGTCAGATTTGACGCAATTGGCAATCGATGTTGCCGCTTTGGGCACGCGCTCACTGTTCTCGAGCCATTTGCGGATTGCGAATCGTGCATGACGTTTTCCATTAGGGGCTCTACCGCGTAACTACCTATCCTTACTTAATATTATAAATGCGAAAGTCCGTTTGTTTGTTTATTTGTTTGTTTGTTTGTTACGCCTTCACGTCTTAACTATTGAACCGATCATCATGAAATTTTACATACACGTTGCTAGGGGTACAGAGAAGGATATAGAGTACCTTTCATCCCGAAAAAAAGGATTGTTCCCGAGGGATAGCAAAAAAAACTTCCCACGCAGACGAAGTCGCGGGCGGCCGCTAGTATTAATATAAAGTTCATTTAAATGTTGACACTGAAAGATATTTTTTATGGCTTTTTTTGTTGATTTGTTTGTTTTTTGTAACGCAGTTAGTCTCGTTATTAAGGACGTCGTTTAAAAAAAAACATAAAATTAAGGAAGGAAATGTCGAATTTCATATCAATGTTCTTACGTTGGGGGAAGGGGGGGGGGGGTGCGTAGGCAATGTTTTTTTACTCACTGTTCGGTATTTATTTGAAAAAGACCTGGCAACCCTGGCCACAACCGCAGAGGTTTACCTCGCTTACCTTAGGAGGAGAACGGCACCCTGATTATCTAAAAAGAAACTATTTAGCGACCGGTTTCATTCCACATACATTGCTACTTTTCTTTGGTATGTTTTTTTTAATCCAAAAAGAAGTAGCAATGGATCACTATCATCTATGAACTGCAACCGGTCGCTAGGTGGTTTCTAATTAGATAATCAGCCCGCCGAATGTCGTCTGACGGGCACGTTAACTTAACCGAAACGTCATACAAATATGCCAGCACCCTTATACGGATGACTTGGGAGGCTGCTCTGCTCACACATCAAAAATCTCACAGTTTTCAGTAATATGAGAGATGACTACTCGTTTCTGATGTGCGTTGTAGCAGGGCTCTATCACTCCGGGCGTAGGTATGAGAAAAGTACATAGCGCTCGGCGTTCTCTGAGTGGACAAAATCAGCATAGTGCAGTATTTAGTGGCATCATTTGTATGGGGACCTTGCAAATCGTCAACAAAGGAAGCCGCTTGGCACAGGCGTACTTTGTGGTCATCTGAGCTGATTTAGCCCTGTACCCACGTGGTACCACCCTGGTGGTAGCCAGGGGTGGGGGGGAGAGGTGCCTTCTACCACGCTGCACTTTTACATTCATACCTCCATAGGTTTAGCAAATAGGTCGTGTTTGGTATCGTTTTCATATAATTCAAGGACGAGGAATTCATTTCTGGAACAACTTTCACACTCGTTCTTATAAAAAATAAAAGTTCTGCACAAAAACAGAAAAATAAGAAAACAAAAATCTTACAAAATCTATGCCTACAAATAAACCACGAGATTGTGCTTTATAAAAAAAATATGATTAAACAGCCCTGTTTATATAGAATATATAAACATCAACTTTCTCATACAAATTATATTTATAAATTTGTCAAAAAAAACATTTGCGCCGCGCGGCGGTATTTGGGCGCTGTATATTTAGATAGGATTTATCACTTATTGTTTAATAATGACACAAATTGGTCGTGTTTGGTATCGTTTCCGTATAATTCAAGGACGGGGAATTCATTTCTACTACAATATTTTTACTCGTTCATAGAAAAAAATTATTCAGTGCAAAAAAAGAAAAATAAAAAAAAAACTTACAAAATCTAAGCCTACAATTAAACCACGAGATTATGCTTTATAAAAAAATATGTTTAAGCAGCCTTATTTATCTTAAATAAATACACATAAAACTTTTCTATAGAAATTGTATTTATAAATGTGTCAAAAAATTCAGTTGCGACGCGCGGCGGTATTTTGGTGAAGTATTTTTTGATTTGGATTTATCAGTTATTGTTTAATAATGACACGGATTAGTATTGGTAGTCCAATAATTTTACTTTCAAAGAGAGTTAAAGTTACAATTATTTTATTTACTTAGTTTAGTTATAACCAATTTTACTGGCAGTTTCCGTTGCATCCACATAGTTCGGTGCACTTTATTTATCTTTTTAAACAATTGCACCTTCCTGCGAATTTTTGCTCACACTTACACCTTATTTAATCCATGCAAGCTGTGGCTGCTGGTAGAAGGGTGGTCCACATAGGCTGCCATAAGCTATTATTTTTGGCCCGACCCCAATCTGCAGGCCATGGCAGGTTTTGGATTGGTTTTAAAAGTTGTTCCCAAACTTCCTCCCTGATAAATCGCTCGCAAAATTTGGTTGCACAGCATGTCTCTGGTTGGTGGAGATTCTCCAGCTGCCTATCCCTTTTCGTGAATAGCACTTTTCTGCATTGATTAATATCAAGGAGATGCGTTCCAACATTTCCAACAATAACTTAAATCACAAAAGCCAATCACCACGTAACTTACTTGTCAAACAAAGCAATAATTTTTTTTTCTAAACTTATTGGCAAAGCCTGCTCCACATTTCCTTCTTTAGCGTATTTAAATACTTCCGTTGCAATTGGATAAGCGCCCCAAACTTCAAAAACGCTTTTTTCCCTTTACCAGCAAAAGTCGATACGGTATCCACACCCGGAAAAGGAGTGGAACAGTGGCAATACTTCTGCTTTTTCCGATCTTTTGCTGGTAAAGGGGAAAAAGCGCTTTCGAAGCTTGGGGCGCTTATCCAATTGCAACGGAAGGATTTAAATACCCTAAAGAAGGAAATGTGGAACAGGCTTTGCCAATAAGTATTAGAAACAATTGTCATTGCTTTGTATGACAAGTAAGTTACTGGTGATTGACTTTTTAGATTTAAGTTATTGTTGGAAATGTTGGAATGCATCTCCTTGATATTAATCAATGCAGAAAAGTGCTATTCACTAAAAGGGATAGGCAGCTGGAGAATCTCCACCAACGAGAGACGCCCTGTGCAACCAAATTTTGCGAGCGATTTATCAGGGAGGAATGTATGGGGTCAACTTTTAAAACCAATCCAAAACCTGCCATGTTCTACAGACTTGGGTTGGGCCAAAAATAATGGCTTATGGGAGCCTAAATAAGGTGTAAGTGTGAGCAAAAATTCGCAGGAAGGTGCAATTGTTTAAAAAGATAAATAAAGGGCACCGAACTATGTGCACAAATGTGGATACAGCGGAAACTGTCAATAAAAATGGTTATAAATAGGTATATATTATTTTTTAATATTACTACAACTCTCTTTTAAAGTAAAATTATGGGACTACCAATACTCATCCTTGTTATTATTAAACAATAAGTGATAAGTCCAAATAAAAAAATACTGCACCAAAATGCGGCGCTACTGATTTTTTTTGACACATTTATAAATATAATTTCTATAGAAAAGTTTATGTGTATACAAAGGTCCTTCTTAAATAGTGGACCAAAATTTAAGGGGTCAATGTACTTATGCATACAGACAACTTTTACTATGGCACCAACATTGAAATCGCGAAAAAAAAATTTGCTGTTCCATAGAACATTTAAAACCGAACAGATCAAAATGTATGGAACAGCTGATTTTTTTTTCGCGATTTCAATGTTGGTACCATAGTAAAAGTTGTTTGTATGCATGAGCATTGGCCCCTTAAAATTATGTGCATTATTTAAGAAGGACCTTATATTTAAGATAAATAAGGCTGCTTAAGGCGGTACCCTGAGCGAAAGTGGCGCCGCGGTGAATTTTATTGAATATTATAATTCTAATAAACAATTTTAATAATGTTTCTCGTGGAGATTTTAGGGCCCATGGTCTAGTATTTTTAGAAGGTATCACTACATGCCCTCGTAGTCATTCGTAGAAGTAGATAGCAAAACTGCTAAAAGTGGCCGTTTTTGACACATTTTCTATCTACTTCTACGAATGACTACGAGGGCATGTAGTGATACCTTCTAAAAATACTAGACCATGGGCCCTAAAATCTCCACGAGAGACATTATTAAAATCTTTTTCTATTAATAACTTATTAAATAAAAACCTCTGAGGGCGCCACTTTCGGTCATACAACCGCCTTAAACATATTTTTTTATAAAGCATAATCTCGTGGTTTAATTGTAGGCATAGATTTTGTAAGTTTTTTTTCTTATTTTTCTTTTCTTGCACTGAACTTATTTTTTTTCTATGAACGAGTAAAAATGTTGTTGCAGAAATGAATTTTCCGTCCTTGAATTATATGGAAACGATACCAAACACGACCAAATTGTGTCATTATTAAATAATAAGTGATCAATCCTATCCAAATATACTGCGCCAAAATACCGTCGCGCGTCGCAAATGTTTTTTTGACACATTTATAAAATATAATTTGTATGAGAAAGTTGATGTTTATATATTCTATATAAACAGGGCTGTTTAATCATATTTTTTTTATAAAGCACAATCTCTTGGTTTATTTGTAGGCATAAATTTTGTAAGATTTTTGTTTTCTTATTTTTCTATTTTTGTGCAGAACTTTTATTTTTTATATGAACGAGTGTGAAAGTTGTTCCAGAAATGAATTCCTCGTCCTTGAATTATATGAAAACGATACCAAACACGACCTATTTGCTAAACCTATGGTGGTATGAATGTAAAAGTGCAGCGTGGTAGAAGGCACCTCTCCCCCCCACCCCTGGCTACCACCAGGGTGGTACCACGTGGGTACAGGGCTAAATCAGCTCAGATGACCACAAAGTACGCCTGTGCCAAGCGGCTTCCTTTGTTGACGATCTGCAAGGTTGATGCCACTAAATACTGCACTAGCAGGGCTGTCCGTCGCACTCTCGGAATAGTTGTAGCGCGGTTTCACAGTTATTTACAATTCCCGCGCTTTCATTTCTTTTATTTATGTGTAAAGATTAGTATTTATAAATATGCTGAATCCTGTAAAGTATTTTGAATTATCTTAGTTATTAAGAACTAAATTAATTGATGTGGTTAGTCCGAATTGACCATTTTACATTTTACACAATCTTTATTTTCTAAGTGCCATTTTTGGTTTAAGTTTTGTGAAAATTCTATAATTAAATGGCATTGTTTATAAAAAAAACTGAACGTAATTTACTTAATAGTGTTAGAAATTACATTAAAGTGAAATAACTGTTGATTACACTCAATTTCAATCAAGTCATTATATTAAATAGTAGATATAGGTAATACTTTTATTATTACTCGCCGCTGTAGGGCTGTAGGTAACCCTGCCGTTCGAGTCCGTCGCGTCGAGAAGATCATCAATAACATACGCGTAGTGTTTAGGTTCAATTTAGCTTGGTTGCGCAATGGCGCTATTGAAATTGAAATTGAACCTGAAATTTGGAATTGAAACTTTTTAGACAGACTCTAACTAAACATTTTTAGTTAGAGTCTGTCTAAAAAGTCAGTTTACATGGGTAATTTCAAAATTAATTTTAATACCCACCTAAATCCCCAACCACCCCACCAATACCCATCTAAATAAAATTTAGTAAAGCTATGTTTACAATTAGAATTTTGACCGCACTAACATGGTTACCAGTATAAGTTTTTACAAATAATTTAATAATTTCTCATGTAAACTGACTTTTTAGACAGACTCGTCCAAGACAGACTCTAAACAAAATGACGGCTTTCTTCAAGATCAAAGCAGTGCAACTTCTGTACGCTGGTACTATTCTGTGGTTGTAGGCTCAAATCTTCCTCACTTCGCCTAGGTAAGAATATCTATACTGTTGTTTTGTTTGTAATCGATGACTTAGCGGACGGCCTGCTGGAATGCACCCAACGTCAAAAGTCAAATCCATAGACTAACTAAACCATTCCAGCATACTCGCTTGTCTGTCAATGTCATTCATTAATCATTGTCACTATTCAGAAATTACAAAATAGAATTATTTCTTGCAATTGATTTCAGAAAATGTTTAGGTCATAAGTTATCAAACACATTTTCCAGCATGGCTTTAACGTATAGATTTTTCTGTAAAAATTATTGCAATATTAGTAACCTAACCAAACCGGTGAAGTCGGGTATTGCGCGAAACCACTCAATAAGATTTTTAACTAGTGCCAATCATCCAAATATCGCTTTATGTGAGTCGTTAACAGATTTAAGAAGTAAAAGATTTATATCAATATCGCATACACAATATTCTACGCAAAATGGGACAAACAAGACTTCACAGGAGCCACAAGAAAAGAAACCAGGTCTCATACAAAAGTTTAGACAAATGTACAGAGACTACTGGTACGTCTTAGTGCCAGTACACATGGCTACTTCAGCTATATGGTTTGGTAGCTTTTATTACGCAGTCAGAAGGTTTGTACTCTGTTTAGAATCAGCATGTGACAATTTCTGTAGTAATGTTGTTGTAACCATTCACATTGATTTCGTCATGTTCTAGCGGTGTAGATGTGTTGGGAATGTTGGAAGCTTGGGGTGTAAAGGAAACATTGTTAGCGCCTTTTAGAGATTCAAGTGCTGGATATTTTGCACTGACTTTTGCTCTCTACAAGATAGCATCACCATTGAGATATGCTGTCACAGTCGGTAATTTACTTTTTATAGAGATACTATTTTGCAAGCATTTTTTGTATAACTCTTATTTTAATTATAATACATTAACTTCACTTCTGTTATTTCCCAGGTGGAACCACATTTGCTATCAGAAAGTTAACTAAGTTAGGTTGGGTTAGACCTGTACCCTCTAGAGAACGTATTAAAGAAATATTTCAAGAGCGAAAAGATAATCTACAAGACAAATTTAATGAGAGCAAACAACATTACCAGAGTCAGATGAAAGAAAAACGTAACCATATGATGGAGGAAATGCGGCGATATAAAACTGAGATGCGCAATATGAAAAATAAGGTGAAGAAAATGTGATTGTACTTATTTATCTTCACATTTTATATGAATTGAAAATTCCTTGACATTATACATGTCTTAAAATGATACATCCATTACTTTATTAAAACAGATATACTATAACTACAGACATGCAAAAAATTAGTGCTTTTATTTTATTAGGTGGATGGAACTAAGGGATACAAGTCACATATTGACTTTCGGATGTTAAACATGAATTCTTTTTCTTTACTTAGAGAAGCAGTTGAATTATGACATTTTCCTTCAAACCCTGATGGGTTTTCGTTTTGGGTGAGTTTTCGTAAGGGAGGTGGGTGGTGGATGTGTATCAACACATCCACCACCCACCTCCCTTACGAAAACTCAAGGGACACTGAAATCAATCTATGCAATTTTCACTTAAACGTTTTGAGATGATATCTTGACAACTGACACTTACCTAACTTTAGTTACTTTGGGACTCGGCTAGGGATGATGCTCCCCTATCAATAAATTTTAGGAAAGGTACTTAATGACACAGTATTGGTTATCATATTTCAATTGCAATATTTAGCTGATGTACAGTGTTTGTTTATAGAGAAAATATAAAAAAGTGTTTATATAAATTTTTGAAGAATTTATTGTTTTAAAATATTTATAATTATATAAAAAGTATTACCTTAAACATAAACATTTTTATTACTATTAAAAAATCACATTTTCCTTTATCAAAATGTACAGACACAACTTTTTTTAAACTTAAGTACACAACAGGACAGCACATAACTGGAATGTTTAGTATTATGTAAATTTTCTTAAAATTAAAACATTGTTTTGTGACCCTTTTAAAAAGAAATATTTTATTACACCAGGTGTGCTGCCGTGTCTAGTGCTCTATTTCATTAACAATAGTAAATGCGGCTCTAACTCTAAGTGACCATTCTAAAAAAATTGATTACATTTTGTACCCTTTAAAAATTATAGTAATGTTCTAAAAATCGTAGCTATCTACAATAATATTACAATGATGTATACCGCCCGGCACGTAACTTGGCAAGATAAAAACGAGACAAAAGAAGAGCAGTAGCCACGGCTACTGCACATCTTTTGTCTCATCTTTCTCTTGTCAACTTATATGCCGGCATATGTACTGATAAAACAAAGCTGTTTTATACAGGGTCATTTTGTATTCACCATCCAAATTTTGAGGATGTCCATGAAACTGAACAACTTTCTCTAAGGAACACATGGCCAAATGTGTAAAAAAAATCGAGTATCCATAGAAATCAAAGAGATCACGTGATCAATTTAGTATAGGATGACCAAAATTTTGTGGTGAAATTCGACACCTGTTTCTTAGAGAGAGTTGTTTAGTTTCATGGACTGGACACATCCTTAAAATTTGGATTATAACTTCAAAATGACCGGATATTGTTTTTGTTACTTACTATGAGGGTTTTGACAACAGTATAATATGATGCAGCAATAAATCGGTAATATAAATAATAACAACTCCTTTGACTGATAAAAAATACAACTTTCACAAACAATTTTTTCTGGCTGTACCCTTTGGTTCTATAGAAGACAGGTATTCATGCGCTGAGTAGCACTCCAGATTATTTGGAAGACAAGTTTCAAATCATAACATTGTCTTCTATATAAGACAGTGGCATACAAAGTCAATACATAAACATGAATATGCAATTCCATTAACGCTTGAATAGTGCAAATGAAATGCCACATTGTATAAGTACCTATCTATAATAAAATAATAGACATCTAAAATAGCAATAGGTCTCGATCCATTCATGATGTTAATGCCAGAGAATGGACGTCTGGCGAATGCCTGTTGAATGTTGAATCTGTCGCGTGTAGTGTACACGTGTTTATATGGTAGTATTCTAGTAGGCTATTCACGGGGGTTGTATTTTCTTGAATTAATTGTTTGTTTAAAAATGCTATTGGACCGCCGGCCAAGAGGCTCATTTTCAATCTATCGCATATTGGCACCAGACCACATTGACAAGATAGCCATTAGTTTGGTGTTATCAAATATCATCGTCTGGGTTGCGAAGTAGGAAGTTTCTGGGAGATATGCCACCCTGAACATATGGCCTCCCATACTATGATCTCCAATCGCAAAAAATAATCGATCTAATATTGATATAAATGGTGAACAGGGTCGTAGCATAAGAATAGACAATACTAGAACGGGCTCTTCTTTGTGCGAGTCCCAAATGCCGCCATTTATATAAATGGCGGCATTTGGGACTCGCACAGACGCTTGGACGACAGCGGGGCGTAGCGACGTGAAGTGGGAAGTAGTTATATAACTACTTCCCCCTTCACGTCGCTACGCCCCGCTGTCGTCCAAGCGTGTTTGCCAGGGTTGCTTACTGTTAAATATTGCTTACGTTTAAAGATAATATCGCTAAAATATGAGTTTTTCTTTAGTTTTAAATCATTATTTTAGTCTAGTTAGTACATACAAAAATAAAATACTTATTCACTTTTTCTGGGTAAGTACTTACCTACTCCTGAGTTTGTATAAATAAAGTAAATAAAGATTTAGTATGGAAATTAACTTAAATTTTGAACAAAAATATACCTACCTTCTTCTAAAACATTTTTAGGTTTTAACTTCTTACTGTTTCGTTATGTCTCAACTTTCATCACGTAACGAAATCACAGAATAGATACGAAATAGTATTGTATAAAACTGGGTATGACATACTCTATTTACTTAGATTATTTATATGTCAAGATAGACAGATAGACAGTCGAAGCTACGACAGCGTCGAAAAAAATATCATCCAACAGTTGGGTGACCAAAACACGCACACATTGTCAGTAGTGTGAGCCAGCCATAGTTTTTAGCCCCATCTTACACGGCGCGACTGAAAATAAACTGGTTGCAAACTCTAATCACCAATGAGTTGCTAAACAGTCACAGCACTAGTATTTCAATGGCGGTTCGTACACGACGCTACCAATTGCCAACTGGTTTGCAACTCGTCGGCAACGCGTTGGCAACTAATCACTCGCAACTAGAGATGGGAAAGTGTTTCTGCCCGGGCGGGAAAATTGGGAAAAAACCCAGACACATTGGGCATAAATCTTTTATGCCCAAATAAATGCCCAATCTGTGGGCAGAAAAAAACGATTGTTCAACAACGAATAAATGAAAAAGTTTTAAGAAAATAAAACGAAATATTAGTTATTTAACAAATATTTATTATAATTTGACTTTTGGGTATATATTTACTGATAAGTCTAAGCAAACAAACAAACAAACTAGAATCAACATTTTTAAAAACTCGCTTATATTCGCCTTCTATCTATTCCGTGTCGGTGGTACATCTAAGGGTTCTCGAGTAGTTTCGCCACGTTTTATGTATAGTAGGCGACCTATCTCTCCAGATTCCCGCTGTCCCTCGCGCCAGTTGGCCGACATTCACCGTAATGAGCCTAATAATAGTACATTACTGCCGCGGTCAATAATGACTGCGTTGCTGGCAGCGATGATGATGGCCGAGAGCGGAGCTTAGCGCAGGTCCAGGCCGTCACAGCGCGGTCAGCATTGCAGCCCTTGATGGACAAGCTAAAATAAAGGCCGAGACCGGAGGTCGAGGCCTTTATAGCGCGGACAGCAAGGGCTGCAATGATGACCAAGCTTGAAGGCCGAGAGCGTAGTTAAGCTTAGCTCGAGGCCATCATAACGTGGCCAGCAGTGCAGTCATTGTGGACCAAGGCTTGTATAATACTTTACTCAAAAAATGCGAATACTGCCTACTATACCTACTATAGTAGGTACTTATAACCTAATTTCGAAAATATACAAAAATGCAAATATCTCAGAAACGGTGCGCCGGAACCAAAAAATAAGGTTATTTTTTGATCCCCTTTGTAATCCCGGAAGTAGATAAGGGGTATTGAATGAAAGGTCAAAAAACGGTCAAGTGCGAGTTTTTCATATTTTTCCATACTAATTTTATGTAAGAGTACAAAAACATCATCTAGGTACAACAATACAACACCCGCGCAGATATAGAATGGAATTCAAAATGGCGGCTCACCGCGCTTACCACAACGAGTGTGACTGAGAGAGCGATAGGTGTGGCGTTAAGTGTGCGAGCGAGAAGTGAATATGAACGACGCTATCTAATCCCATTCTTTATCTCCGCGGGTTGTACAGTGTATTTTTCACCTAACTATGTTTGAAAGAAAACTCGACAATAATGGATTCTCAAAGGAAATTGCTGGTGGCTAAAACTGGACAATAATGAAATCTCATATAACTTTGTTGCGTCACCATCGGAGGACACCGGCAAGCTCGACTTTGTTCAAAGAAAGTTGTTAAAATAATGACCATATTACAAGCTTTTTTGAGTAAAAGCTTTTTATTGCGATTATACCCTACCTTTTTTCCTAGCTACCTAATAAGAATAGTAGTAAGGTAGATATCTTGCATTACGGATGTCAGCAAAATGTCAGATAAATAATCTATACTTCTATAGGTATACCCTACCCAGTATCCCCGTAAATGACAAAAAAACTCGGCGGCCATTTTTTAAATCCAAAAACGAAAAGCAATTGTATTTCTTATATTTTTTATTTCCTAGACCCTATCTTATTAAAAATAATAATTAAATAATTAAGCAGATGACGTTAACGTGGATGTTAATGTAACAATATTCTTCATATTTCCAATTTGTTCCCACAATGAGAGTAAATGATTAATTTACTTCTTCGATTAATAAACCATTTATACCGACTCGTTTACTGGTAGACTTATGATAAGATAATACAGATTTATAAACAAAGCTTATGCCGTCATTTCGCACAAACTCGTCGCTCTCACTATTCGCCAAAAGTTTTGCCCATCGGTGAACACCGGGAATATAGGGAGCCTCTCTCTTGTGCTCTCGCCAATGCCGTTGTTTGACAAAAGTTTTGTTTCTCGGCAAAAGCGATGAATGGCAACCTACTAGTATTAACCTCACCGAGTGGTGCGGGGTGGCCAAGCGAGTTTAAATCGGGAGTGTCCTTCTCTACTTGTATTTTCATATGATTATTTTCCGTTAATATAATTTTTACCACTTTCGAAGATTTTGTGACAAATATATACTTACGTCTACGATTCACATACAATATTTTGATTAGGATATCCAAATTCATGAAAATATAAACTTATGAACGATAATCTTAACTAATTTAGTTAAAATTAACTATATTTTAATGTTTAAATAAATTTTGTAGATCAATTTTGTAACAAAATATAAATGCCCAGATAAATGCCCAGTGGGCGGGAATTTATGGGCGTTTATTGGGAATATTCCCAATCTGCCAAAAATGCCCGGCATTTTCCCCATCAGTACTCGCAACCGGTCGTGCTGCCCCCTGATTATCTAAAAAGAAACTATTTAGCGACCGGTTTCATTCCACATACATTGCTACTTTTCTTTGGCATGTTTTTTTTAAATCCAAAAAGAAGTAGCAATGGATCACTATCATCTGTGAACTGCAACCGGTCGCTAGGTGGTTTCTAATTAGGTAATCAGCCCGCTGGTCGCGCGCAACTGATTGCCAACTGTAACTGGAAACAGGTCTATTAACAAAAAAGAATTACGATAGTCGAACGATCTTTTGATCGATTTACTTGATTTTGAACCTTATACATGAGTTAATAATGCCAAGGAGTGGGACCGAACATCGTACGTTTATCGCGATACTTTATCGTAATAAGCGCTTTGTGTAGGTTTTTCAACTAAATTTGGTTGCGCCCGTGTACGAATCTTTATCACTAACTAGTTTCCAACTATAGATTCAAACTGGTTTCGTCAGTTTTGAGTCGCGTCGTGTAAGAAGGGGCTTATTACAATACTCTTTGGACGCGATGATGCTAAAAATGCACACCACCTTAAAAAAGTTGGCCTGTTTTGTTTAATACGTCAAAAGCCTAAGACTATCTAGACATATAAATAATCTAAGTCTATTTATTATACTTTAAGGCGGTTGTATGACCAAACACATCACAATAACTTGACGCCATTGTAATTTGTTTCCAAGATCGTACGAAACGCACAAACAGGCAAACGCGTGTGCGGCGACGCCGGCCGTAACAGCCCGACTGAGTTTCTTGTTTAACAAGTAGGCTAATATCGTGACCTTGAGCCCGTTCGGGGCAGGAGTGTCCGTTCTAGTAAGTTTTCTATTCTTATGGTCGTAGGTGGCATCATCACAAACATGTTAGACATCGGCTTGGTTAGTTTTCAGGAAGCATGCGCGCGGCCAGGGTAGAAACACAGACTTTTTTCCAAAAAAATATCGACTACATATTGGCATGTAATTACATTCAGGGGGTGGGGCAGGTCCCAGGCGTATATAAAACCATAGTCTTGCGTCGCTTTCAGGAAGCGTCTAGGAGGTCAGGGCAGTTAAGTACATTTCACATATATGCTCTTGTGATCCTTGTTACTTATTCGATCGATATGAAAACACAAAAAAAATCAGGTAATGATGCCACCCATGAATGACCCTGTTCACCATTTATATAAATATGCGATCGATATTTTTTTAGCGATGGGTGACCATGTTCAGGGTGGCATAGTTCACAACCTAGACGATGATATTTGATATACTGCCCGGCATATATATTGGCAAGAGAATGAAAGAGACAAAAGATGCGCAGTAGCCATAAACTTAGTGTTTATGGCTACTGCGCATCTGTTGTCTCTTTCTTTCTCTTGCCAATATATATGCCGGCATCTGTAACACCAAGCTAATGGCTATCTTTCAAATTTGGTCTAGAACCAATATGCGATAGATTGAAAATGACCCAGGTTGGCCGACGGTCTATATATTTCAAGCCTCTACCTACACTACAGTAATGTACTACTTTTCTAAACTCTCCATATAGAATCTTATCGGACTTCTTAATTACAGCTTCATGTCATTAATAAATACTTACGTTACAATTAATAATATAGATAATGCAAGCAGCATTCGGTATCACTATTATGCATGCATAAAGCAGTACAATATTTTATTCGACGACACAACTGTATTGTCGAAAACCTAGTCTAACATTAAAGCTACATATTAGTACAAATACATGAAGCATTACCATAGGTTAATAATTAACACAGTAGTATCAATCTGTTTTGAGCACTGTCTTGTTTGTCCCCTGAATTAGCTACCAATTTTGGCGAGGCTGGCAATATGGGCCGTATTTAATAACGTGACAATTTGTCAATAATCCTCATGACAATTTGGTTTACATTGCGGTGTAGCTATGAGTAGTTTGTTCTATTTTCAAATTGTTTGACGCAATGGATATAAAATTGTCATATTTGTCACGTCTCATCATCATCATCATCATATCAGCCGCACGTAGGGAATTCGATCCCGGGATTGTTACATAGGCAATCCCGGGATTGAATCCCGGGATTGCCTATGTGAAATCCCGGGATCGAATTCCCTAGCCGCACGACACCCACTGCTGGGTACAGGCCTTTGTCACGTTTATCGTTTATTAAATAGGGCCCTGGAATTCAGTCTAGCTAGTCTCACTGAATCCCTTTAGCCACAACAACGAATTGTATTCGATATGATTTAATCATTTTTGCATAGTTTAATGTAAACAGTTTTCCTACAGCACATAGTGAGAACCAAAACCGTAGCACCAAGAAGTTTGCAACTTGAATAGTTTAAGCAGTTTAGTACTTAGTCTACCTTTAAATAGGTATAGTGTAAACTGGCGGTTCTAAACGATTCTCTTTACCGTTAGAATGGCAGTCCATATAAAGGGTTGAACCCCACTTGTAATCGCGCCGATGCAGCCGCGCGCGCTTTTTTTAGCCCATGCTATTTTTCTCACTCCAGCAAATGACGATCTTCAATGATAGAAGAGGATAGAGCACGAATAAATGCTATTCGTGGTGACAAGGGTTCAACCCTAAGATAGAAATAAGTTGAAAAATGTTAAGGTACTACTTATTGTTTAAGTAAAGGAATCAACTAGTTAGGTACTAACTTAGATTAAACTGCTTAAAACTATGCATCATTCTAACTTAACTCAGCTCCGCGGTCCTGATACCCTCTTACGCCTGTAGCACATCTCCGCCGTGAAACAATACCAGCGGAATCGCATAGTTCCATTATGACTTGTCTTCTATAGACGACGATACCTATATGACGATCACTATATCTACTCTACCTACATAGCGGTTTCGCGTCATTATTTTCACGACGAGGTATTCCGACGGTCTGAGCTGATCGGGCGGAATCGAGTGTAAAAGAGATAGCATCATAGTTTAAATCTATGTGTTAAAACAGGCTGTTTCGCTTGTCGTACAACTGACAATTCATGCGGAACCTACTGCGGTTTCGCTGGTATTGTTTCGCAACGGAGGTGTGCTGCAGGCGTTATACCTACTTTTATAGTTACGGCTAATACCCGAAGTGCGGCTAAACCTAGTTTTAGCCGGCTAAAACTAGGTGTAACCGATATAGCTATTGGCTAAAACTAGGTGAACCGATCTACTTTACCCCTGTAGGTCCCGAATATAGGTTAGAAATTTAAGGCGAGCGCGAAGCGCAGCGTAGCGTGAGCCTTAAATTTCGAGGTTATTTTTTTTAACAGACAACAGAAATAACTTTTTTAATACCCCATGCTACACTTAGTTTTAGCCGGCTACACCTAGTATTAGCCGCGAGTAAATCGGCTACACCTAGTTTTAGCCGGCTAAAACTAGGTTTAGCCGCACTTCGGGTATTAGCCGTAACATATACAGTAAATGAGTATAGTTCAAAGTGTGGTAGGTGGCGCGTTCAGCCCATGTACTGGTAGGAGGCGGGCTTGAGGTGCGGCGCGGGCGGCTGGCCCGGGCCCGCCGCGCCGATGCTCGCCAGGTGGCACGCGCGGCACATCAGCCGCCCTGACACGAAACACATGTATTGTCATCTCATTTAATATTATCTGACAATGTAATAATAATACACTGGCCTGCAAAAGTAAGTACTACAGAGGCCTATTTTCATACAAACGAGGTAACTTTGATGCTTTGGTTCTCCGTCCAGGATTAAACGGGGTGTGATTTGATAATGGCCATTCAAAGAGTAAATGGAGGAGGCCCAGATCGCTAAAGAAACCCAACGGATTAGAAGAGTCGTTTAGGGGTTCTGGGGTAGGGTACTAAATAATTGATTGAGCTAGGCAGGGGTTTCCAACATTTTACTATGCTTTTACCCTATGATGCGCCTCCCCAATTTTATGGGAAAGCATATACGCCACCTACTGGGGCCGTACCGACTAACTTACATGGCTATTGTAATCGCTTTCATTTGACAGATGGATGTGACGCATTGCTACTTCTATTTGGCATAAATAAAAACTTACGATAGAAAAGTATGTATCACACCCATCTGTCAAATTACGATAGCCATGTAGGCGATAGTAGCGTAGAAAGCGATTACGATAGCCATGTAAGTTAGCCGGTACGGCCCCAGTAGGTGGCGTATATGCTTTCCCATAAAATTGGGGAGGCGCATCATAGGGTAAAAGCATAGTAAAAGGTTGGAAACCCCTGCCTAGCTCAATCAATTATTTAGTACCCTACCCCAGCATAGCAAAAAGAAACAGAGGGTGAGTCACAAAATCGTAATTACTTAGAAAATTGATTAATAGATATTATTCACATCACCAGTAATAAAGGTCTTATCATAAGCACTCTTGCGGGTCTATCAGCTAAAAACAATGAAGTTAATGTAAAGTGTGATTTGACATATTGCTACTTCATTTTGGGCTCAATAAAAACTTACTAAAGAAAAGTAGCAATGTATAGGAATTTATTGCAATCAGAGCGATTACGATAGCAATGTAAGTTAGCCGATAGAGCCCCCAGTCTCGAAGCCTCTCTACAAACTTATCTTACTCAGTGACAACGACACTGTAGTCTATAGAAGACGACATAACGTAGGTTAGGTAACAATATGTAATAACACTTTGGCCACTGAGTCAAATAAGTTTGTAAAGAACGCTCAGCGCCACCAAAGGATTAAAAAAAATAGGGCACCTGATCATAAAATGTCTCACTGGCGGTTATGGTTTTGGAATTACTAATCAATAACTTACCAGCTAAGGGATAGCATCTTTTGTCTGGTTCATCGGTGAGCTGCATGCCACACACACAGCACATGTAGCAATCCACATGGAAGTCCCGATCCATAGACACTACTCTTACAGTCTCATCTGTGCCCTCCACAGGTGTTATTCCTGTAACAGTCATCATAGTATACTTAGAAAAAAAATATCTTAGTAAAAAAGAATAAGAACAACAACCAAAAATACTGTTCTTGTACTACTTGAACTAAAATATGCATGATACCTTTTCCACAGCTAGCACATTTAGGAGCAAACATGCGATGATAGTCATTGACGCAGTATATCTTGTTATCAACATCAACCGTAAAGGGCACACCGTCCAAACATTCATTGCAAACACAACAACGGAAACATCCTGGATGATAGGATTTTCCCATTGCTTGCAGAATCTGGAAATCAAATATAATGCAATCAATGCCCAGCTGCAGACTTATTTTTACAGATGATGGTATAAAAATGCGAACCACAAGTTTGCATCAATCACAGTTAAAAAGTTTTGTTAAAGCATGTGCTATATTCATCTTGAAATTGTATTGTATGCATCAAATAAGGTACTAATTTTAGTTACAAGATTTTCAACTGTTCCCTGTATTGAATTATGGTAGTGATTTATGGTACAGTTGTGTAATTTGGAAAAACTCTACGCATTTACCATTTCCATTATCAGATGTCCACAGATTGCACACTTTTCAGCCGTTTGTTGGAATCCAGAGTACTGGAAGAAAATTATTATGTAATTTGATAAACACAGTAAAATAAATGTTAATTATGGAAAACTTTATATCAAATGATTACACCAGTGGTTCCCAATTCGTTTTTGCTCTGTCCACTTCATGAAATTCCTCAACCTCGCTATGCTTATTGGGCATAGAAAATAAAAATAGTATTAGTTTTATTACTGACTAGCGACCGCCTGCGACTTCGTCTGCGTGGACAGGGTTTTTTTGCTATTCCTCGGGAACTGTATGTTTATTCGGGATGAAAGGTACTCTTTGTCCTTCTCTGTACCTCTACCGACGTGTATGTAAAATTTCATGATGATCGGTTCAGTAGTTAAGACTTGAAGGCGTAACAAACAAACAAACGGACTTTCGCATTTACAATGTTAGTAAGGATTAGATTATCTTTTCAAGCAATTACCACCCTTTGATGGAATGGAGTATGCATACTACTAATTGGGAAATGCTGGATTAGGCAATCCTCACCAAGTAGTCTTCTTCACAATAAACTTTTCCATGTACATTGTAGAAAGCTTTTCCACGTAGAGCCCTCCCACATGAGCAGCATATAAAACAGTTGGTATGATACAGATTTCCCATGGCCTGGCAGGCTTGGACTGCACCAGTCACACCTGCACCACATATATGACAAATACCTGCAAATCCCAGAATAAGGTTACTCTATGTCACATGTAGGAAACAAATATATTGGAATTTTATAGAATTAGTGGAGAACATACAAATTCCTGTTAAATTCTTATTAATATTGCAAAACTCAAATAGAAATTCAGTTGTAATTTGATATAAAGCCAGATAAATGGCTACCAGTGGCGAGGGATGAAATTATGGCAAAGGTAAGCCGTTCTACAAAAATGTTATGATCTGCGTATGTAACGTTGGGGTTGGATATCTGAAAGGTAAGCTTATAGGAATTGGCTTGTATGGACCTTTCACCACTGATAGCTACAACATACAAAGTTATAATAGACAAGACACATTTACCGAAATATTCCCCCTCTTCATCTTGCCTTTCCATTTCCTCTTCAAGCTGCCTAGTCATTTCTTCTATTTTACGCTGAGCCTCACTAGGTCCCGAGGGGCGTGGTGGAGTGATGCTATAAGGTAAAAGACTTTTCCCACGCCCACCTGAACCACGAGAACCTCCCGATACTTGTGAAACAGAGCTTGGTGTAGGGCTCGGTGCAGGGGACTGTGCTGGAGAACACAGTGAAGTCAGCCCAGACACCAGACCCCTTGGTTGTAAGGTATCTGTTGCCTGTAGTGCACTCTCCTTGTTAGCTGTAGCCACAGCCGTGGCCGGAGTCCCTCCCGTCATGCATACATAGTCAGAACTATTTGTATCTTCCACTATCTGCATTCTACTACCAACTGTAGCTGGCTTGGCTATATATCCTCCATTGCTTATAGGTGGTTTGTCTTTACTGATTTGATTAGCTATATTGGGCTTAGGATGAAAAAATTTAGGGCTTGCTGTAGCAATTTGAACTTCTGTAGCAATGTTTGCTTTGGGCCTCTGAGTGCTAGGTGCTATAGAGGCATATATTGCTGTAGAGGGAATCTTGACAACCTTATCATCGAAACTAACTACACTATCTGCTTTCAACAGAGCACTAACATCAGTGTACTTAGGAGGAGCTGATTTCATCACTGTGTAATCACTACTAGGGTTTTCTTGAGTTGAGCTATACGGAGGTGGAGGAGGCACTTTGTCTAATTTCACTTTTTCACTAAACATGTGTGGAATCTGTGACAAATTTCTATTAACACTGTTAGGTACTTGAGGTCCAGGAACTGATCCCTGTTGTATGAAACGCTGGTCATGGTTTTGTGGTGGTTTAAAATCGGATTTCTTATCAGTGGTATTCTCGCTACACATCATATTTTCATAAACTAATGGCTTAGATTTTGGTTTGGTATTCACTGGCACTTGGGGTTGAGCCTTGCTGTAGCGAGTATCGTAGTACCCGTCTGAAACAGGAGGCACTGCTCCTTTCTGATATAAAGGATGATAGTAGGGTGGTTGAGGAGAACGCTGCTCTCCGTAATAGTCGATGTTTTCATACACTGGTGGCGGATACTGCGTATTTGGGTTTGAAGGAATCTCATACAAATCATCAGTTTGGTAGCTGAGTGACCTCAACGATATGGAATCGATGGATCTTGTAGGGCTTGACGGTAAAGCTGTTGTGTTGATATCTCGTTTAGAGGCGATAGTTTCCACTCGTTTAGGTGTTGCAAATTTAGAAGCAGCTATGACATTAGATCTTTCATAGAAACTATAATCTTGAAGATTGTTTTGAGTATTATCTAACACGAAACTCTCGATCGCACCCACAGGTCGAGGCTTTCCTAAAGTGCTAGAATTGGATGTTGCGCCGCCGCGGTGCGCTTGCTCAGTTCCATCCTCATCTTTGTTTGTTATCTTCAAATCTTGCAAACCAAGTATACATCTTTGATTCTCAGGGTTATTTCGTCTCGGTGGATCCATATCGTTGTAATTTAATGTATTTTTTTCTCTATTTATAATCAAAAACTATGAATCATTCTTATTTCCCCAAGGAGATTCTCAAATCTTTGAACAAAACATCGCGACCACAGATCACTATACAATCATAGACAACACAATACACCAATACAGATCACTCACCCCACCACCCACTGAAGAGAAGAGCACACACAGGCACAGAACAATATATTTACTCCAGTACATTCGAGCTGCGTTCCGCATGGCAATAGTATCGATAATGTCGTTTACAACGATCGCTCACGTGCGGTCCGTATTCGATATCGTGCTTAAATCGACAAATGACAGTTGGTGGTGAGCATGCGAATCTCCGTGCCACTGAATAATTCCATTCTAAAATAGACATGGGTTGTAACAGGGTAAATTGCCTACCTGTTACAACTGTTCCTGTTACACTAAAATAACAGTTCCAACACCCTGTTACAAAAATAACAGTCGTAACTGTTATTTTTTTCTGTTAAGCAAGACTAAACTTTATTACAATTATGTAAAATCTAATCTTATAAAATATGTTTTCCATTACGGCAGTTACGGCACACATGCGACATCTTGTTTGTAATTGAGTGAACCATCATGTCACCTAATGAAGTTGCTTTCAGTATTACTTTCACTAAGCATTTTACTTAAATTGCGATAGATGGCAGTAATTATCATAAATTTACTAAATAAGTTCAAATAATAAAAAGAAAAATAGATTGTTGTTAAAAACTAGTGCATGCGGTTTTCGACCATATTGACGTTAGAAAGTCAGTAAGGTTGAAAATCGCTTGCACCCGTGTTTTTTTAACTAATGATCACTAGTCAAATGTTTTCCTACCTTCTCTACATCATTTTGTTCTTCCGGTCATTGCCTGTGCCCCAGCAGTGGAGACATAATTAATGGTGATGATGAAATACCAGGTGAATTAAGTCTACTGCAGGAAAATTTTCCAGGGGAAATTTTTACTACAAAAAACCCCCAATCTGGGAACTCTGATCTTTTCCTTAACTCCCTGGCAGCACTAGATGTCCCATTTCCTATCCGCATATCCTAATTTGCTTTAAGAATGCATCCATTCCACGTAAATAATAAAGTGCTTAAACATCCTTTAGAATCTCAATAAAATTAAAATAGTTTTATTTAATTCAGCCTGTTTACCTACCTTTTAACATAACATTGGCAAAACAGCCAAACTCTATTGCCACAAAAAACAAAAAATGCCATAAGCAAACACAGGAACAGATGACACGACTAATTTACAAAGTCGAATGTATTTTTGATATGGTCGGTTTATATAACAGATAAAAATAACAAGCTTTGTCTCTTTTCTTTCCATATATGTTAGAGTAAGAAAGCGCTTGTTCCACGTAACAGGCGAAACAGTGGCAACAGGTTGTTTTGTTACTCTGATAACAGCTCGGTACAGGGAACAGTAAAGACGGCGGAGAACAGTCTGTTTCGCCTGTTCCTTTGAACAACAGTTATTTCATAGCGCTCGTAACAGGGCGAAACAGTTACATTTAATTATCTGTTATTTTTAACTGTTACAATAAATACGCCTCACATCTATTCTAAAACTACCTAGAAGTAATGTACCGATGATATACGTTCTTATTTCAGATATCAAATCGATTGTACCGGCTTCCCGGCAGAATGATTGACAAAAGCATGTGGCACGGAGATTCGCATGCTTTGAGGTTATGTTTTTTGTTAAATCGTCGAATTCCAGATCAATCGGAGCCTGTACCGCTGGGTTGATGTATTTGTAGCCGTTACATATTCATTGTAACAGCTACAAACACATTTGTTGCTCATGTAACGCAACAGGGACAAAGATATGGCGATCTAAAGTTTTAAAAGCATGCGACTCTCCGGCCCACACGCTTAAGTCTAAAATACTGATGAAAATTGTATTAAGATTAAAAATAAGCAAGTTTACGTAACCGTTTGATCACGATAAACGGCCCGAAAACATATTTTCACTATATCTTCATTCGTTTTAGAGAAATAAGTAAATTTATTTACTATGATTTATTATGAATAATCAGTGTGTAGGGTGACCATATCGTCGGACCGTAGGAATCATTAGGCTGTTTCTAATAAAATTCAAGTTGAACTACATAATGTTGAGGGTTGATTTGCCGGGGCACCGCTGTTTGCTGCGTACTTCGAGCACCGCTGCTACGTACTTTGCCGTTCGAGCGACTTTGGGTAAAAGAATTTGTAAAAAGTGCCTCTATTTCGTATTGAGCCAGCACAATATCCCACTTCAAATTAATTCGCCTAATTTAAAGTAAGTAAGTGACTTAAGTGACGCCTAAGCATAGGTACTGAAGTTCGGTGACACATTTGAAGTAACGAGTAGGTAGGTAGGTAAGAAGTATACGAACGAATATAAATACATTTGATGATACTGTGGCCGCGTTCCGAATCACGCTCACAGCGCTGTTAGCGCGTATCCGACCAAATTAAATAGTCACAAAATATTACACAGATAGGGTATTTGTGTACCTACTTCATTTAATGGATTATAGGCTAACAGTGCTGTTGGCGTGATTTGGAAGTAGGCATATGTTATTATTGTCAATTACAGTCTCATTGATGAGATGACATCATTAACATTCTTGTACTCTACCTCTTGCAAAGTTTAAAAAGAAAGGATTACCTACCTACTGTAACAAAATATTTTTTGAGGGTAAGGAAATAAAAACCGGTCAAGTGCGAGTCGGACTCGCACACAAAGGGTTCCGTACCAAAAAACGGCTAAAAAATCACGTTTGTTGTATGGGAGCCCCCTCAAATATTTATTTTACTAGCTGACCCGACAGACGTTGTCCTGTCTTAGTTATAAATATTAAATTCGAATTGGTATAAATTATTGAAAAGTTTAGTTCAGAGATTAGTAGGTAAGTACCGTTCCCGTTTCCGTTTTCGTTCTCGTTCCCGTTCCCATTTACTTTAAAACCCAACAGCTTTATAAATAACCAAGTACCTATACATCACTTGTTATGTTAGTAACGTGTATGTTAGTCTATTCAAACTTACTAATATTTATTTATTTATTATTTTTTTTTCAAATCGGTTCAGTAGTTTTCAAGGTATCCTGAAAACACTATGATTTTGCATCAACTAACTTGACTATTTTGTTATTTATGAACCGAATAAGATGATTATTTTTGTTGGGTAAGAGGTACTTTTAGTCTTTTTAACCGACTTCAAAAAAAAGAAGGTTCTCTTTCAGTTTGACCTGTATGAATGTATGTTTCTCCGCGAATATCTCACGTTTGACTGAGCCGATTTTTCTACCAAATAATATACTTACACTACACTACCTTATAGAGAAGGTACTTACACTAAAAACAAAAAAATAAAAATTGTTTTAAAAATAAAAAAAAATATTTTAAAAAACAAAAAACCAACTTCAAATAACCTGCCTCTAAAAAGCAAGAAATAATATTCAAATCATTAGATATGCATTATCATTGTTATATAATAACAACACGTCTATTGAAGTCGGGTGTTATTATATAACAATGATAATGCATATCTAATGATTTGAATATTATTTCTTGCTTTTTAGAGGCAGGTTTTTTGAAGTCGGTTTTTAGTTTTTTTTTAAAGGTAAGTAAATACTAAAGTTTAATTTTTCAAGTTTTGACTTATGTAGTAAGCATAAATTACTTTACAACCATTGAAACTTGTCCCAAGTAACAATACAAAAACTCACATACATACAAACGTAGAGCAGTGTGGAACAATGCAACACCAAAAGCTCTGAGTCTCATATTTCTCTCATTTTTAAAGATATGAATTCCGTTTTTAGAGGAACGGAATCTACTTAATTAGGTATAAAATGGCAGTTATAGTTTCATTAATAAATAGATACATAAACCAATAAGAAGACTTTTAAAAGAAAATGGGAATTGTTTCATTGTGTCCACCTAGGTGTACACAATGAAACATCCTCTGTCCAACAATGAAACACTGTTATTAATTTTGACATTTTCATATTTAGTGGAACAAGTAAATGACAAAATCTGTTGAATTCCAACCGATAAAGGTTTTCTCAAGGTATTGCATAATTATTCAGACTTTAAAAGTACCTATAGGTTTATCTCAGGTACAATGATTTGTGTGTGACTTAAAGATAAATGAGTCTAATTTTTTTTAAATCGTAGTTATGTACCTTTTATAGGCAATAACGATTTAAAATCAACAATTACTTATAATAGGCATTAATCTCTCAGGTAAAATTCTACATACTAAAAGATTAATGAGTCTGAAAATCACAAATATTAGGTAGTAGTAGTGGAAACACTGTTACATTGTGTCCACCCTTGAGCTGTGACATTCTTGGACACCTGGGGTATTTTAGAATAACATCAAAAAATAATCTACCAAAATCGAACAATTTATTAGGTAGTATCATAGTTATTCTGTGGTAATGTAGTCCACGTGAATCTATGATACATGTACAAATATATTGATTAAAAAACACATTCGATGAGAAAGGCAACTGTCAAAAAAGCATTTTTTTTAAAAGCCCACGACTTAGGACAATTATTCTTAATGAAGGCTTTACAAAGTGACATTTTAAAAAAATAGTAACTATTTGCCTCTAGATGGCGTTGATGGAAAGAGAAGTGTAAAAATTGGCTTTTAAAAATAAATGGCCTGTACCAAAGAGGCAAATATGCGTTCGCTGGCTGACATCTGGCCAAAGAGAAACATTTTAGGGTAACATCAGATTTGCCTGCCTACCTGAGTACTCTTCGAAGCTGAGTAAAAAAATCACATTGACACATACATTTTTATCAACGCCATCTTATCTATCGAGCATACAGTTTTTTGTCATTTTGAAAAACCCTAATTGAAAAACAGTTTGGTTAATATTTTTACAAAAATCCTCCGACTAAAAGTAATGAACATACTCTGTCTGTCAGCTTCATCATCAGACCCTGGACTTCGTCTCCCATTAGAGTACTCGTCAAAACAATAGGGATGACGACTACTGAATAAAATAACAAAATACTAATAAAAACCGTAAACATATTGAACTTTTAGAGTAGCTTGTATACCTCTTGGTTTTATATATTGCGTATTATTTGTTTTATTACCCTTCAAAGTTGGGCGGACAAGTCCATTTAAAAAGTTTAAAATATATTAAAATAAATAATACATTTAATTAATCCATAAAATTTATAGCAAATTTGTATAAGAAACAATTTTGATAAACACAATATTTAATATAGCTGCCAAACTTTCCTACGCGTTGCATACAAACACCTAGGCGTGACGTCATAACTAGGGTAGCCGTTAGTATGGAGCGTTTTCGGGTGAGTCCAATTTGTGTGCATTTTAAACTGTGATATCTCGGGCAGTTTTCACGCTAGCGAAATAATTATTTTACCAATGTTTCTTTTTTTGAGAGGTAATTTATGTAACATAAAATAAAAAAAAATTTCGTCATGCCTATTCTAACGAGCCCAAACACGATGGGGTTGTAGGTTTTATCATAGAATACCTGTGGGCTTCTTCCGGCTTCATCATCAGATCAGCTCAATGACACCATAATATTGCATTGCCTTCCAGTTCTGACCTATTTTCAAAGTTTCAAGTCTCTAGGTCATCGGAAAGCTAGGATAAAATCGTTCGCAATATATATCTATAAATATTAGGTCTTTACTTATGAACTTGCCGATATTTTGTCACATACAGAGAAAATAATAACTTCTATGTTTTAAAACATTTAACAATATCTTGATTTACGTATGTCGAATTATGACCATGATAGTCAACTATCAGTAAAAATAAAGTCCTTTTTTTAAGCTTTCATAGCATTAAAAAAAGATCTTGAAAGTTACTCTTTTTTTGTGAGCCAAAAAAGGGTGACCGGAGGGGTTGTAACTTAGCCAAAACTTATTTTTTTCGCCTATCGTAAATGGAATAGGTTAGCATAGTGTTCAAACATTAGTACATAAAAGTTTTGTTACAAGAGTGTTAACGGTTGTTAAATGAACAAAGAAAATGCTAGTATGAAAAATGCAACTTCTTGAAAATTCTCCATACAAATCGGCAATTTCATAGGTAAAGACCTATTATATACGGTTACGAAAACCTGCTTATTTTTAATCATAATACAATTTTCACCAATATTTTAGACTTAAGCGTGTGGGCCGGAGAGTCGCATGCTTTTAAAACTTTAGGTCGCTATTGCGTTACATGAGCAACGAATGTGTTTGTAGCTGTTACAATAAAGCACGTTCCAGACGGATTTAATAACGCCTCCCAACCAAGGTCACCTTGGTAGAAGCTTGATGGGGGCGTGGTTTCCATCCGTGGATTGTGTTGCGGCTACACGAGTTTACATCCAAGCGCCGCCAACTAGGGCTGCCAACCATACTATAATAATATGTCGTATTATACTATGTTTCGGGTCTGTGTGCTATATACTATTGAAGAAATATATAGTACGCAAAAATACTATATTTTCAACATCGATCGCTAAGAAACAAATGTTTCTTTTTTTTTAATTTGTGATCGTGAATTTTGACTGATTCTATAGCGTGTAGTGTATAGTCACACCATATAACAAATACTATGTGTATAGTGTATTGTATCTGAATTCTGAACGTATCTATCTGTCTTATTGCGTTCCAAACTTGTCAATATAAAATTGACAACTTAATTAAATCTTAATCCATGGACGAAATATATCTTAATCTTAACCATGGACGAATTTCTTTCATGTCTTAACTTAATCAGTAATACTGATACAATCGTAAGTAAGTTAAAAACGAGTTTTTAATTTACTTATATTTAATTAATATTGATGGTAGAAAATAATATGAGACTTTTATTTTGATTCATGATTGTTTTATTTATGGTTTATGATTTTGACCAAAACATTGTTCAAAAATGCAAAAAGTTCAAAAAATATAGTTTTTATAAAAAGTAAAATATAATAATATATTTGCCTAATTTTTGCCTTTTCCATAAACTACTATATTATTTTAAAGTGTACTAATTTTTTTAGCCTTATTTGAAAAATACTGTATTTCGCCTTAGACATGTTGGCAACCCTAGCGCCGATACTCTTTCCCATTCCACGGTAAAGATATCTATCAGTACAGTAACTCGGCCCTGTCCTTGAAATAATTACCTAAATAAACCCGCGCTGGTTCAATCAATTAATTTTAAGGCAATAATATAACTAGATTAACAAAACTAATGGTAAAATAAAAATAAAAAAAAAAAATACATTATTGATGGGAGAAACAAATTATTTAATAATCCTTAGTACAATACCTACGTATTATATAATATTTTAAGTATACTTAATCTTAGCTTTCGGACTTTCCAGGTATTTAAAAATGTAAGGTATCTCTGGATTATTGGTTAATTATATTTATAATAAAAACAGCACAATCTGCACTTTGCAATAGTAAGAACTTATATTTCAATCAATAGTACCTATTGAATTTTTAGACTTTTGGCATTCAGAATGTTATTTCTATATTAAGGTAATAAATATAATAGAAAAAAACCCGGCCAAGTGCGTTTTGGGCAACACGCCGTACGGTTCCGTAGATACCTTATACCACACCATATTTAATATCATTATAATTTTTCGTCTGCAAAAATAACTTTGTTTTTCAGTGTTGTTATGAATGACAAAGTTATATTTGCGGTTATGGAAAATGTGCTATATCTGAAAAACTAATTACTATATCTCATTTAAACCAATTTTTATTGAAAGTAATTATTAAGACCTACATGCAGCATATATGTTTTTTAGATTTTTCACTTTCTTATTTCAAAAGTTAAAGGGGGGGGGGAGGATAAACATTTTACCACTTTGGAGGAGTATATCTTTCAAACCTTAGACTTTGAGAAAAAAATGTCTTAAAAACCTCAATGTCAATTTTAAAGACCTATCTATTGACACCTCACACGTTCGCAGTTGCAGTTCCATGTATGGAGAGCCCCCCCCTTAATCTTTATTTTTGTTATTTTTGTGTTAAAATCGTTAAGCGGTTAACAGAATACATCTACCAACCAAGGTTCAATTGTGTAATATTAATACTTTTGGAATAAAATGGCTGTGACAGAAGGACAGATAGACAGACAGACATGACGAATCTATAAGGGTTCCGTTTTTTGCCATTTAGGCTACGGAACCCTAAAAATACTAGAAAAAATTGACTCACCCGTAACCCGTAGCAGCCGAGCCATTTGAGCCCGTCTGAACTGCGAGGGCTGAGTCGATATTTTATAGTATTTTTCTATTATATTTATTACCTCGTACATCTTTCGTTCATCACTGCGGCGCATTCGCGACTGTTTGTGTACCGAGTGCAGACTGCAGACTGAACTCGAGGGCCGAGGCGCGTAGGTACGACTCGCTTTTCGACTATTTGTACAGATGACACTTGCATATAAATTGGCAAGAGAAAGATGAGACAAAAGATGCGCAATAGCCACAAACACTAAAATTTGTGGCGCTGCACATCTTTTGTCTCGTTTTTATCTTGCCAATAAAATGCCGGGCAGTATATGAAGTTGGAGTACTGATAAATATCATTACCGTGCCTGTGTTGGAACTCGCGCCCTTCCACCAAGGACGTTGAAGGTCATTTGGATTGGTTGGAGAAATTTGGATTAAATCTGCCGTCTAGATGGATTAAATCAAGCAAGGTCACCTCTGTTGGGAGGCGTGATTTAATCCGTCTGGAACATGCTTAAATATGTAACGGCTACAAATACATCAACCCACCGCTACAGGCTCCGATTGATCTGGAATTCGACGATTTAACAAAAAACATAACCTCAAAGCATGCGACTCTCCGGCCCACATGTTTTTGTCAATCATTCTGCCGGGAAGCCGGTACAATCGATTTGATATCTGAAATAAGAATGTATATCGTCGGTACATTACTTCTAGGTTGTTTTAGAATGGAAACAGAACAGATATGTATGTACTATGGGCAACAGCTTCGCTTAAAAAGTTAGCAAAAAAATTGTGTGCGCATGTATCCCCCTGCACGAACTAAATATATTATGTTATGACGGCGGCGGCGCGGCGTGCAACCGATTTTAACCTTAAGAGTTGTGGTTAAGTGACGTTGTTGTCCATAGTACATCTGTATGAATTTCTAAAACAGGAGATGTAATTCTATAGAGTACCTACTTAACCAAACGAAAGGTGGGTGTTCATTCGTATCGTGACGTGAGACTTATAGGTATGTACGTACTTAGTATCCAACCGAAACGGACGAGCTTCGTCGTCCCTCGCCACGCGCCCGCGCCTACTCGCTTCGACCGCAAACTTTTTGAATACCTACCTACCTAGGTATTATCCATGCATGAAAATGACACAAATTCATTCTGTCCATCACTCATGTATTTAAGATATTAAATATGTAAACTCTAATAATACTAATATTTTTTATAAGCATCAATGGCTCGGACAAACAAAAAAATTGAAAATATTAAAAGTCCATGCCTTAATTTGGCACAAATTTATTTCATAGGGATTTTTAAGTGATCTGAGGTATATGGTACTTGTTTTTCAAATTGTAATATTTTTTTGACGGTGTTATTAATGTACGGGTCCCACGTCTGTTTCCATGGACGAAAATGACACAAATTAGGTTTGTACACTACGCAGGCTATCTTAAATACAATACTATTGTTTCTTTTTACTTTAAAACAATTTTGACAGTTTAGACGGTTCTCACACTGGCGACGCGCGCGGTCGCGGCGCACCCACGCGCGTCTTTTACGTTGTATGCAAGTACATTAATTTGTACAGAAAACCGCCTCGTCCAACAAACCAAGGCGCGCCACGGCGCGTGAGCACGCACCGCCGCGTGCCGCCGGCGATCCGCGAGCAGTTTGCGCCAGCAGGCGCGTTACCGCGGGGTACAACACACTGCGACGCGCCCCGCGGCTGGTTTTCGATGATCGTTTCGTTACGATGGCGGGATTTCCTCTGGTTTTCAAATGTTTCGTGGCTTGGATATACGCCCATTTTAGTGCCATTTGGTAGGTACATTATGCAGCACATGAGGTTATACAAAACTGTAAAAAATCTGTTATTTATTTGATTGAATATCATTACGCTGTCGTGGAAGCCCAGCGTGCCGTTGACTGTACCTACCTACTCGTATGTTATTAAAATTCCGTCATTAATATCGAGATGGCAAATCTAAATTATTTGTCTGGACGTTTTAATCTCATGAGTGATTTTATATGTGTTCAGTTTTTTTTCCTTTTGAGGTACGGAACCCTAAAAACCTGGAAATTAAAACAAAACAACTTCAAAATTTAATGCCTCTAAAAAACAAGCGGCGGGGACGCGTCAGACGCCGAATGGCGCGGGGGCGCGGAGAAAACCGCCCGAACAGGCGTTGCGCTGCGCCGTCACCGCGCGCGTGAAACGCCAAACCGCGCCCCGCGACGACGGCGCGCGTTGGTAGTGGGAGAATCGCCTTAGAGTCCAATTATTTATAACCACCACAAATAATCGAATTTCTCAAGATGCATCGGCTAGATGTGACACAAAACGCAAAAATAAACTAATTATATGCCAATGTATCGACAGGCAAGAATTCATAAACTTTAGAATTCTTGAAGGTTATACCCTCAAAATAACGTATTCCGATCGGTCTATTTTCTAGAAACAGCCTAATGATTCTGACCGACCGACGATATGGTAACCCTACACTGTGATTGTTCATAGTAAATAAATTTGCAAATTTCTCTAAAACGAGTAAAGATATTCTGAAAATATGTTTTCGGGTCGTTTATCGTGATCAAACGATTACAAAAACCTGCTTATTTTTAATCTTAATGCAATTTTCATCAATATTTTAGACTTAAGTGTGTGGGCCGGAGAGTCGCATGCTTTTAAAACTTTAGATCGCGATATCTTTGTCCCTGTTGCGTTACATGAGCAACAAATGTGTTTGTAGCTGTTACAATGAATATGTAACGGCTACAAATACATCAACCCAGCGGTACAGGCTCCGATTGATCTGGAATTCGACGATTTAACAAAAAACATAACCTCAAAGCATGCGAATCTCCGTGCCACATGCTTTTGTCAATCATTCTGCCGGGAAGCCGGTACAATCGATTTGATATCTGAAATAAGAACGTGTATCATCGGTACATTACTTCTAGGTAGTTTTAGAATGGAATTATTCAGTGGCACGGAGATTCGCATGCTCACCAGTTGGTGAATGCAGGCCGTTCGTAAGCGCGCTAACATTTGATTCTAACCTTTAAAAAAACTACGGATTGATGTCTTTACCTTGTTCGTCGAATCAAGCTACCAAAGCGCTGTCTCTTTCTCTTTGCATACAAACGATTTGAATAACAAATGAGCTGGCGCCGAACACGAGCGCCCGCGATAAGTATAAAATCGTAAGGCATATTCAAACTGCTAATACAGGGTTCATAAGGAATTTTAGATTGTATTTTTAGATCACTTTGGGGTTAAAATAATATAATTAATTATCAGCGTTAAATAGACAACAATAATTAAAATTTTAATAACTTAGCCAATTAAAATATCACGGAAAACTAACAACATTTTTATTAAACTTTTCATACAATTTATTACTTTGATGGTCAGTAAATGCCATACTAAATGAAATTCAATAGGTAGGTATCTTTATACAGTGCCTTTGGTCTTGAACTAGCGATAATTTAAAGGCGTGTAATACACCTAATTTTATCGATAAAAACACCCACATGTTGGGGTCTATCCCCACTCCTGTTGGAATGGCCGCCATTTTAAATTTGACTTTTTATTTTAGATGACTCTGCAGAAAAATATTAATTTCTCCGGATTTAGAAGTCTTACAGTTATAACAAAAATACTGTTCAAAAGCTAATAATATTATCTATTAATTTAAAAAAAATGTTTAAATTTTTGGTATAAATACGTCATAAAAAAATACTGAAATAAAATTTTATACGAAATTTGTGCGATTTTTTTGACTTTTTATTACATTGCTCAAAAACTAGTACATTAATGTTCACTTTTTTTGCATTATTCAAATACACAGGGATATTATCTACAGAACAACGCAAAAATTTAATTCTCTATGTTGCATATTTCGAGAGCTATTGTTGTTTGAATACGACCCTTACAAGTACTAAATGGTTATTTTTGAAAATAAAAAAAAAAAAAAACAAAATTCCTAAAAACTAGATTTTATCATTTGATGAAATTAGTATTCAGATAATATTATCAACCTAATTTAAAATATGTTCAAAATGCTTGTAATTATGTCCATTTTTGAAAATAATCATTTTTTGGTTACGTAAGGGTCATAGTTCAAACAAAAATAACTCTCGAAATATGCAACATAGAGCAATAAATTTTGAAATCGTTTTGTAGATAATATTCTTGTGTATTTGAATGGTCTAAAAAAGTGGACATTAATGTCCTAGTTTTTGAGAAATGTAATAAAAACTCAAAAAAATCGCACAAATTTCGTATAAAATTTTATTTCAGTAATTTTTTGACGTATTTAAACCAAAAATTTAAACATTTTATTTTTTAAGTTACTAGGTGATATTATTGGCTTTCGAACAATTTTTTTGTTATAACTGTAGGACTTCTAAATTCGGAGAAATTAATATTTTTCTGCAGGGTCATCTAAAATAAAAAGTCAAATTTAAAATGGTGGCCAATCCAACAGGAGTGGGGATAGACCCCAACATGTGGGTGTTTTTGTCAATAAAATTAGGTGTATTACACGCCTTTAAATTATCGCTAGTTCAAGACCAAAGGCACTGTATATTGAATGGATGAAGGTATCTTTATGTGATATTCTACAAAAGTTAAGATCTTTATCAGATACAATTGAAATATCTTTAATTATGAAAATATCGTTAACTATTTTAGTAAGACCTTATGGACCGTCAGCCAAGGAGCTCCTTTTCAATCTATCGCATATTGGGACCAGCCAGACCACATTGATAAGATAGCCATTAGTTTGGTGTTATCAAATATTGTCGTCTTGGTTGCGAAGTAGGAAGCTTCTGGAAGATATGCCACCCTGAACATATGGCCATGGCCTCCCATACAATGATCTCCAATCGCAAAAATAATCGATCGAATATTGATATAAATGTTGAACAGGGTCGAAGGTGGCATCATTACAAACATGTTAGACATCGGCTTGGTTAGTTTTCAGGAAGCAAGCGCGCGGCCAGGGTAGAAAGTGTAGAAACATACAGACTTTTTTTCCAAAAAATTAGCGACTACATATTATTATTGGCATGTAATTACATTCAGGTGGTGAGGCAGGTCCCAGGCGTTTAAAAAACCACAGTCTTGCGTCGCTTTCAGGAAGCGTTTAGGAGGTCAGGCCAGGAAAGTACATATCACATTTATGCTCTTGTGATCCTTGTTAATTATTCGATCGTTATGAAAACACAAAAATAGTTCAGGTAATGATGCCACCTACGACCCTGTTCACCAATTATATAAATATGCGACCGATATTTTTTTAGCGACGGGTGATCATGTTCAGGGTTGCAGGGTTGCATATCCCCCAGAAGCTTCCTACTTCGCAACCCAGGTGATGATATTTGATACTACCAAGCTAATGGCTATCTTGCGAATTTGGTCTGATGCTAATATGCGATAGATCGAAAATTACCCTGGTTGGCCGACGGCCCATTAAGGTTACCGAACAAGGTACGTGGGAGACGTCTGAACGTGAACGGTATGGAGAGCAACGACAGACTAATTGTGTCTCGCATTATGAACGTCGTCTCTTATCTGCGTCCAATCGTGTGCAAGCGCATTCTTTCCGTACTAGCTCCATTCGACGAACAAGGTATAGAAATTATTTTTCGCTACGTAAGTAAGTGACGATAGTGATTAAGAGTGTTTAATTATTGAGTTGTGTTCACCCAACCACTTTTTTTCACCTTTTTACATCAGCCACATTCTTTGATAAACTCAAAATAAATTAATAAACCAATAAAATGCTCTATCCTTTTGTTGTGGAGTGAGGAAAAGCTCCTTCTCTAATGTAGCCCCTAAATTAAATGATCAAGCATTTCTTGTCAATCATTTACATTGCGTTTACTAGATGGGGGCGTGGCCTACTTTTCATTGGTCACGGTAATCTCTCTATTCTGTGGAGCTTATCAAGCATCAAGCATCGCTCCTAGACGATCAAAATGTAAATTATTGACAAAAGGTTTTGATCGTTTAGTTAAGAGATGCTAATGAACTCTCTTTTTTTGTTTTTTTGACAAAATACAACTCTGACACTTGACTCATTTGACAGTCACTTTACATTTTTGACAGGACGCTCACAGTAATTACGCTCCAAGGCATGGTCGCTGTGAGCGCATGATGATGCTGATAATGACGTTATTATGAGTGACGTCACGATAGATATTGTTAGCGCGCTAACGCTAACGTTCATGCGGACCAGCTGTATCGCGTTAATGTTGAATAGGCTATTTGACTAATTTTGGAAAACCATTTTAAATTATTCCTTATTACGTAATAAGCGCACCACATTGATATTTCAGGAAAAATCAATGTATTTCATTAAAAAAAACAGTGTTAAAGTTCAAAATTTTAAAACCGCGCAAAAAATGCTATGGCGCTGGACACGTGACTTGTTGACGTCACTAGCCTGTAAACATTGTAATATCCTTAGGCCGTATACAGAGAGAAAGCAGGTTGACGCAGGTTCACGCAGGTTGATATACTAAAATGGACCTTATCCCCGCGCATTATATTATATTTTCGCTATACTAAAATGGACCAGCGCTTATAAGCGCTTACCTGCGCCGGTCCATTTTAGTATAGCGAAAATATAATATAATACGCTGGGATAAGGTCCATTTTAGTATAGCAACCTGCGTCAACCTGCTTTCTCTCTGTATACGGCCTTAGCCATTAGACCGCCATCAATCGTGGGTCCTTAGTCTATGGTCGTGTCAAACGCCTGAAGCCATATTTATTTACAAGCAAGTGACGTCATCAGTCAGTCATCTTAGAGCGTTTTCGCCACAGAAAAAAAATCAAAAATTATTGCACTTATCTAGGTGAAATAAATCAATTAATAGACTTAATTTATTTATTTATTTAATTCTTAATGCACAATTGTACAATGGCGGACTTAATGCCTTAGGCATTCTCTACCAGTCAACCTTAGGGTGATGTGGAGACTTTGTGTGGTAGGGTGCACAACCAGGGTAAATAAGAAAAATAAGAAATAATATTATATAACTACATAATACAGATATATACTTTCTTAGATATTATATATAAATAATTATCAATATAATATATATGTATATATATATATATATGTATATTTATATATACATATATATATGTGTGTATATATAAATAAGTATATATATATATATAAGTTATCAACGAATATCAATATTCAAGAACGATCTGCTTGCTCCGTGAGGAATTTGCGTAACTTAGTCTTAAACGAGTACCGACTGGTGGACAGTCTGATGTCAAGAGGGAGCGCGTTCCACAGTAAAATAGGATAAACGAAGAAAGAAGAGTGTATGGTATCGGAGTGATGAGAGGGACAGCTAAGTAGACGGTTAGAAGAGGAACGAAGAGTTCTGTCATGAGTAGAAGATAAGTATTGGAAATGCGAAGTGAGATAAGAGGGAGCGTTAGGGGAGCTTAATAGAGAAAATAGAGTGGTCAAAGCCCGCATACTTCTGCGCTGCCGAATGGGCAACCATTTTAGCTGCGATCGGTGTGCGGACACATGATCGTACTTACGAAGATTAAAGACGAATCGAATGCAGTTATTCAGAAGACGGTCGAGTTTATTAAGTAGATCTGCATTCAGGTCGAGGTAGCACACATCACCATAGTCGATAATAGGGAAAATTAAGGTCTGCACAAGCATTGCTTTGACGTTAGATGGTAAGAAGTTTTTAAGGCGGTAGAGATACCGCAATACTCCTGTGACCTTCTGACAAATATTTGTTACTTGAGCTTGCCAGTTTAACCTAGAATCAACATGTAAACCCAGATCTTTCACATTAGGACTTAATGGAATTGGAGTGCCGTCGAAAATAATTGGAGATAGGTTAGTAGAGTCCACTCTAGACACCATCCGGGAACTACCTACTAACACAGCTTGGCATTTACCAGGGTTGACGGCAACACCAAAGCAGTCAGACCCATAGACATAGAAAAATTTTCGCTGCGCTCAAGAAGACCAACAAAGCGTGGAAAAGAGAAGTTAACATCATACGGACACGGTCTATGTAAAAAAGAGACAAAGGAGCAAGTGACATGTGCCAACATTTTTTACAGTAAGAGCCCCTAGCGTCCCGCCTAGCAAATGAGCAATCACAGTTTGTTTAAAATATTTGTTAATCTTAATTAGAATTTAAAATAAAGGTATCGTGGAGCTATGGTGTCTTGTGCTCTAAGTCATTGTGATGTGACAAAAAGAAACAATCCAAGTAATCACACTTTTCACAGGTAAATAAGATATTGCCACACATTTCTTTAAAACCAAATTTCGCTACATTTATTCGTTTATCGACGAAGAAAACAGTATGGAACATAGTTTATTAATTTCCTTTGCCATACATAGTTATATTTTATGAATCTAAGTCATATTTTATGTATCCCATTTAAAATGTATGGACTCGTTTCCGGATCACCTGTTTATTGGCTTTGTTGTTCTTTGACATTCTATTTCTATGGTCAGACCAGTACTTAATGTGGTGTAGGTCACTGTTTAAAGCATTGATAGCATCATTTAAGTCATCAACGCGAGCCTGGGCATATATTTGTAAGTCGTCAGCATAAAGATGATACGAACACTGAAGTTTATGAGTGATAAAATTAATAAATTTAGTCTATATAATAGTTAAATATGTTTTTTTACGCCAATATCTGTTAGGATGACTGGATGACCACAATTTGTAGAATATTTTCAATGTTGTCAAATACCCTATTGTCGATATTATCGCCGTGCGGACCGCGGTTACATTAATTTGTTTGTTGTTGTTCTTGTTGTAAAAAAAAATGTGAAGTTTATTTTTGTCTATGACCGGACCGACCATTCGCCATTTTTGTACGTACTATGGGCAACAGCGTCGCTTAACCAGTTTGCAACAAAATTCGTGTGCGCGCGTATCGCCCCTGCACGAACTAAACGTATGTGACAGCGGGCGCGGCGTGCAAGCGATTTTAACCTTAGCAGTGGTTAAGCGACGCTGTTGCCCATGGTACGTATTGCGTTTGCGTGTCGTGTCGACCGATTTTTGTGAAAATCTGTACTGCAAGTTAAACTAGTGCATAATATAAAAATAAATACACACCCATAATGTACGATAATGAAGATGATCAGTATGAAGAAGAGGATATTGAGGAGATATCCTCAGAGCTGTGGCAAGAAGCGTGTTGGATTGTCATCAACGCTTACTTCGACGAGAAAGGTTTGGTGCGGCAACAGCTAGACAGTTTCGATGAATTTATTCAGATGTCTGTACAGCGAATAGTGGAAGATTCGCCCCCCATAGAACTTCAAGCAGAAGCTCAGCATGCCACCGGTGAAATTGAAACTCCACCACGTTATTTACTAAAGTTTGATCAAATATACTTGTCTAAACCAACTCATTGGGAAAAAGATGGTGCGCCATCACCTATGATGCCGAATGAAGCACGTTTACGAAACTTGACCTATTCTGCACCACTGTATGTTGATATAACCAAGACAATCGTCAAGGAAAATGAAGATCCCATTGAAACTCAACACCAAAAGACATTTATTGGAAAAATTCCTATTATGCTTCGATCAACTTATTGTCTGCTAAGTAATCTAACTGACAGAGATTTAACAGAACTGAATGAATGCCCGTTAGATCCAGGTGGTTACTTCATCATTAATGGTTCTGAAAAAGTATTGATTGCCCAAGAGAAAATGGCTACAAATACTGTTTATGTATTTAGCATGAAAGATGGAAAATATGCTTATAAAACTGAAATAAGATCTTGCTTGGAACACAGTTCTAGGCCCACTTCTACTTTGTGGGTTAACATGATGGCTAGAGGTGGGCAAAGTATCAAAAAATCTGCTATAGGTCAGAGAATTATTGCTATTGTTCCTTATATAAAACAAGAAATTCCTATCATGATTGTCTTTAGAGCTCTTGGATTTGTAGCAGATCGAGACATATTGGAACATATTATTTATGATTTTGATGATCCGGAGATGATGGAGATGGTAAAACCGTCACTCGATGAAGCTTTTGTTATCCAAGAACAGAATGTTGCACTTAATTTCATCGGTGCTCGAGGGGCTCGACCAGGAGTTACTAAAGAGAAACGTATTAAGTATGCAAGAGAAATTTTACAGAAAGAAATGTTACCACATGTCGGTGTCTCTGATTTTTGTGAGACTAAAAAGACCTACTTCTTAGGATATATGGTACACAGATTACTTCTTGCTGCATTGGGGCGTCGAGAGTTAGATGACAGAGATCACTATGGCAACAAGAGACTTGATTTGGCAGGACCACTACTAGCATTTTTATTTAGAGGTCTATTTAAAAACTTGTTGAAAGAAGTTAGAATGTATGCACAAAAGTTTATTGACAGAGGAAAAGATTTCAACTTAGAATTAGCTATCAAGACAAAAATAATTACAGATGGCCTGAGGTACTCTCTAGCTACTGGCAACTGGGGAGATCAAAAGAAAGCTCATCAAGCTAGAGCTGGAGTTTCACAAGTATTGAACAGGCTGACTTTTGCTTCTACTTTATCCCATTTACGGCGTGTAAACTCTCCTATTGGACGAGACGGAAAATTAGCTAAGCCACGTCAATTACACAACACACTATGGGGAATGATTTGTCCTGCCGAAACACCAGAAGGGGCTGCTGTAGGTCTTGTGAAAAATCTAGCTTTAATGGCTTACATCTCTGTTGGAAGTCAACCTTCACCTATTTTAGAGTTCTTGGAAGAGTGGTCTATGGAAAATTTGGAGGAGATAGCACCTTCTGCTATTGCTGATGCTACTAAAATATTTGTCAATGGTTGCTGGGTAGGAATTCACCGTGATCCTGAACAGTTAATGGCTACTCTGCGTAAACTTAGAAGACAGATGGACATTATTGTGTCAGAAGTGAGCATGATTCGAGATATCAGAGACAGGGAAATAAGAATTTATACAGATGCAGGCCGTATATGTAGACCACTACTGATTGTTGAAAATGGGGCTCTGTTGTTGAAAAAGAAACATATTGATAATCTCAAAGAAAGAGATTATAACAACTATGGATGGCAAAATTTAGTAGCAAGTGGTGTGGTAGAATATATTGATACTTTGGAAGAAGAGACTGTAATGATTGCCATGAGCCCTGATGACTTAGCTCAAGTGAAAGAGTATGCCTATTGTACCACATATACCCATTGTGAGATTCACCCTGCTATGATATTAGGAGTTTGTGCCTCCATTATTCCTTTCCCTGATCATAATCAGAGTCCTAGGAATACCTATCAAAGTGCTATGGGAAAACAAGCCATGGGAGTGTATATCACTAACTTCCATGTAAGAATGGACACTCTAGCTCATGTGTTGTATTACCCGCACAAGCCACTTGTCACCACCCGATCAATGGAATATTTACGATTCAGAGAATTGCCTGCCGGCATTAATTCAATTGTTGCTATTTTATGTTACACTGGATATAACCAAGAAGACAGTGTTATTTTGAATGCTTCAGCTGTTGAGAGGGGTTTCTTCAGATCTGTATTTTACAGATCTTACAAAGATTCAGAGTCTAAAAGAATAGGAGACCAGGAAGAACAATTTGAAAAACCAACTAGACAAACTTGTCAAGGCATGAGAAATGCTCTGTATGATAAACTAGACGATGATGGCATAATTGCTCCAGGTATACGTGTATCTGGTGATGATGTTGTCATTGGTAAAACAATTACTTTACCAGAGAATGATGATGAACTGGAAGGCACTTCTAGACGATATTCTAAGAGAGATGCATCTACTTTCTTGCGTAACAGTGAAACTGGTATTGTTGACCAGGTTATGCTTACATTAAATAGTGAAGGTTACAAATTCTGCAAGATTCGTGTAAGATCTGTTAGGATTCCTCAAATTGGAGATAAGTTTGCATCACGTCATGGTCAAAAAGGCACATGTGGTATTCAGTACAGACAAGAAGATATGCCTTTCACTTGCGAAGGCTTAACTCCTGACATAATTATCAACCCTCATGCTATCCCCTCTCGTATGACTATTGGTCACTTGATCGAATGTATTCAAGGGAAGGTATCATCAAACAAAGGCGAAATTGGCGATGCTACTCCGTTTAACGACGCAGTAAATGTGCAGAAAATTTCATCACTGTTACAAGAGTATGGCTACCATCTACGTGGTAATGAGGTTATGTACAATGGACACACTGGTCGAAAAATTAATGCACAAGTATTCTTGGGTCCAACATATTACCAACGTCTGAAACATATGGTAGATGACAAAATTCACTCCAGAGCTAGGGGGCCCGTACAGATATTGGTCCGTCAACCCATGGAGGGTAGGGCTAGAGATGGTGGGCTACGTTTCGGTGAAATGGAACGAGATTGTCAAATTGCTCATGGTGCTGCCCAATTTTTAAGAGAGAGATTATTTGAAGTCTCTGATCCCTATAGAATACATGTTTGTAATTTTTGTGGCTTGATAGCCATTGCTAATTTGAGAAATAATACTTTTGAATGTAAAGGGTGTAAGAATAAAACGCAAATATCGCAAATTCGACTCCCATATGCAGCGAAACTGCTTTTCCAGGAGTTGATGTCTATGAATATCGCCCCAAGATTAATGGTAGTTAACTAAGTTAAGATCATAATTTACTAAGTTTAATCTATTATGTAGCTGTAACTAATTTTTCAAAAAAATAAAATTCTTCAAAAGTTTTATAAGACTTTTATTATCACAAATTGACAACATATAAATGCAGCTTAAAACATAACAATGATATAAAAGTGTATAACTTACTTTATAATTTATAAATACCTATATCAAATGCAATTAAGTCTGAGGTATTCTTTCAATATTTTGTGGAAGTGTTTATGCATTATAAAAAGTATAACTTTGTGCAACAATAATTGTTAAATTATGTAAGTTAGTAACAGAATAAATATAAATATGCTTTACTATATCATGAGATAGAAGCCCTGTTGAATTCAATTTAACCATTCAATAAGTTAGTATTAAGACACGTTTGCGCATGTCACTCCAAAATTCATCAAAGGCATGAGACAAGTTCCAAGTTCTATAATTGATCAATTTAATTTAATTTCATATTATTTTAAAATACAATTATTATATTATAAATAAAATATTTCTAGAAAATTTGACACCAGCAGGCAATTGATCAATGAGAGAGAGCGTGCAGTAGGTACATAATTACTGGCAATACATACACTTAGCTTACGTCAAACAAGTAGGTAGAGCAAAATGCGGGTACGGTCAACATCACGTCACGTCTGGTTATTTTCCAATCGATTTTAGGTGAATGTCAGAACCGCGGGATCAAGTCATCATTTTGAATATTCTTTATGTATGATACTACATATCAGTACCTTTACTTAAAACGTTAGTACCTAAACTAAACGTGTATTAACTTACTCCAATTTTAAAGTGGGCCGCCATTCTAACGTCAGAACCGTGGAGACATTCCCGATTGAACAAAATATAAAAACTTTTATTAAACCAGCGTTTACATCAAAAGGGCTAATAAATGTTAAATGGATGGATTTTCATTCATCATCATCATCATAAAAGTTTTTGGATTTTGTTCAATCAATCGGGAATGTCTCCACGGTTCTGACGTCAGAATGGCGGCCCACTTTAAAATAGGAATAAGTTAATACACGTTAATAAAGTTATACTACATACATTAAGAATATTCAAAATTATGACTTAATCCCGCGGTTCTGACATTCACGATTTTAGACCTTAACATGTTGGTTGTTAAGATTAAAATCGATTGCGAATGTTTGGTATGGTAACCCAGCGTGCTCCTGTGTATACGAGAAAGAATACGACCTAAACATATTTATGTTCGCTACGTATTGTAGAATTATAATCACTACATTTCATAGTGTTTGTTTTACGTTCCACGCGTTCACATTATGCATTTACAATATGAAATGTACAGTCAGCAGCATCTTGAGTTACTGCAACATGTCAAATTTCCTCAATCGAATTTGTTCTAAGCGTGTAACATATTAAGGTTTAAACGCAATTGCAGAAATTTTTGAGTTTTGTATAAGTCGACGTGCTGATGACTGTACAAATAAAAAAAACTGAGCACTTATTTTAAACAACCAAATTATTATGCTAATGAATGTCTACTTTCTAATAATAGCATAATACATAATTCAAAATGTTATTTGCTTAGTATGCTCAATTCAACACTCCTTCTAAATATAATGGTAATAAAACTAAGAAGAGTGCTTTTCTCAAGAAATGCGAAAAAATTTTATTTTTAAATAGGAGTTGTGTGGCCATGTGAAATATCGGTTTATAAAAAATAAAGCTAGATGTGTTCTATCGTTTTGAATTTGGAATGATACTTCCTGCACTATTGCGGGACGTATGTTATTGAAATGCACTCCTGCTCATGCACTGTACTTTAAATTTAGAATGTGATGAACCAGACCACCAGATAAATGTCGAACTTCCTGCATTGTTTATTCAAATGTAGGTAAGTAATGATAATATTTTAGAGCTTATGTGAGAAAATATAATTTACAGTTTTAGGAAGCATGTACGGATAATTTAAAGTGAATTTAATGCATTTCATAAACGCCAATCAAAGGTCCTTTTTATATCTCAAAAGAAGCAAATCTATACTAGTGAGAGTGTTGAAATTGAGCATGTTGAATAAATACAGCGTTGCAGTTATTCTTAAAATAATATCTGTACAACTTACGTTTCTAATAAATCTGCCAGATGATAGGATCTTTTAATATACTTATTTTCATGATCTGATTCAGTAGTATTCATAATTACAAATAGTAAACGTAAAAAGGACGTCAAATTCCGGTTACCAAACCGTAGTAGGCATGACTAGCTTGTACTTTCGAGTTAATTAATAGATAAGTCTATTATAGAAGCACTAGCCTATTAAGTATAGTGTCATCAAACTGACATTTATAATATTTCAGCGAGAGGGTGGTAAAGCCCTTTGGTCTTCGATTTCTTCTTTCGGTCTACTCCACTTTATCATAGTTTCTGGAGATCTATACAGGAACACTAATTTCGCGAATAAGTCCTCTTCTAAAGCTAACTCGAGAGCCTCACGCACCTGGAAAAATATAAATAATTTAGTGTAAAAGTGAATGTACCTACAGACGAGTTCAATAGCAAGTAAAAACTTTCAAAAGTTCAGTAATCTTTTGCACTTTCTAATGAATGTCAACATCCGTCAAAGGTGACATGCATTATTAAATGCGAGTGTATTATCCCCGTCAATTGGTAATGCGCTGGAACCTTGTCACATTAACATCCACGTCGACGTGATCCGCAACTAAAAATGTCATGAAACAAGAAAATTCTAATAGGTAATCTAATATATTAATTATTGAATTACTATTTTCAATAAGATAGGGTCTAGACTCTAGCCCCCTTACTAATAAAGATTGAATAGCAGATGTATAGTTACACAATGGTTACTCTCTGCCAAACTATTTGAATTTGACATTAAAAAGAAAGTGACAAAACACTGTGTAACTATGCAGCCGCTATACAATCTTTATTAGTAAGGGGGTAGGTATATAAAAATTTTACAATTGTTTTTCGTTTTTGAGGTTAAAATCATGGCCGCCAGGCGCATTACCAATTGACGGGGATAGTACACAAACACAAGACGGTCTCGACTATCCAATCTTTAGTTAGTACTCCTCAGGTCAAAATCTGCAGGAGCCACCAAAAATTGTGCTGATTATGATTAGTACAGTCAGCAATCAAAGGCCTTTTCACGCTTTGGTACTTTGTCATAGCAACTTTTTGATGATGAAATAACGTTGGCTTGCAGCGTAAAAGTAGAATATACTAGAAAAAATTCGACAATGCCACTAGTGACTCGGTAGCTCAGTTAGAAACTCATTGGATCGGATTTCCAAAGGTCGCGGGCTCGATTCCTGCCTGAGAATATGATCTGGTGACGAGTCGAATTTTTTCTAGTGTATTATTTACAATAATTCAAGATAAAGAATGGGCATCGGCTAACTTCGTGTTTTTGCTTTTCTTAGAAATGACGTCGACATTTATTTCATTGCAATAAAGTCGAAATTGTAAATGACTTTAGGGCCAAACTACTTTTTGTTAATTATTGTCTTTGCTATGTTAGACGATTGTTTCCGATACCCATTTTTATCTCTACAGGTTACACCGTACATTACATAACAAAGACAATTAACAAAGAGTAGTTTGGCCATAAAAGTCATTTACAATTTCAACTTTATTGCAATGAAATAAATGTCACGTCATTTTTAAGAAAAGCACACGATGCCCTTTATCTTGACGTACGTAGTCACTGACCTGAAAAAAATGTTCGTTTGAATGCTCTAAATACTGTGGTATTGTTAAGACTTGTGACATTTGTGTGTGAGTATGAGTAGTGAACTGACCAAGTATATGTCGAGGCAGAGCTGCAGCACGCGGTCCACGTTGGGCAGGTCGTCGAACATGATCTTGGTGTAGATGCCCGAGAAGAAGCCGCGGAGCACGCGCGACGCCAGGAACACGAATGTCGTGTACAGCCCAATGATTCTGGTGTCATATACCACATATTTAGTACCTACTCAGAATACCATTCATTTAAGCGGAAACATTAGCCGAGACCTTTTTCAGATTTATGAATTCTAAGCTAATATTTCCGTCGCGCTGACTTAGGCGGGAAAGCGCGGGAGTGCGATATGGATAACTGATGCTCCAACTAAAAATCCATAGTAAAAAATTCAAAAATCGAGGTTCCGTTTTCCAAAACTTCGCCAATCGTAACGAAGTTTTTAAAACTGAATGGAAAGGAAATATTCTGTGTGATCTGTGTCAAGAGTGTTTTCATTTTTGCACTTTATATTTTCCGATTTGTATACTAGACTTCTGTTTGCGACTAATTTAATGGGCCGTTTTAAGCAGTATTTGAAGTAATTTAGAACTTATAAAAACAAAAATATTAAAAAAGCTAAATTATATATCCTATTGATCGCATTTGATAAAATCATTGATCTAGGGTAAAAAAACCAGGGAGAAAACAATTGACAACGTTTGTATGGAAAAATGACCGCTAATGTTGCCCCTTAAAGTCGGCCACATACAGACAGAAATTGACAGAATCCCAATTCGGAATTCCGAACGGATCATCGATAATGTAAGAAAATTCCGTACGGAAAAATACCGCATAGGTATATGTATATGGTAGGTCCATAGATTTGTATGGATTAGCTGCGTTCAGAATTCCGTCTGTATGTGGCCAGCCTAAGATAGGTCTAGCCACTGACACGTCCATTGGCAGACTTCTGAAATAAATTGATATCAACAAAACTTCCGCTTTACCACTCTTGAGGTTAAAATCGCTTGCACGCCGCGCCCCGTCACTAATATACGTTTAGTTCGTGCAGGGGCGATACGCGCACACACGATTTTTTCTCCAAAGTTATAAACGTGATTTGCTAGACCCTCTTTAAGTCGCTGGTCCGTGGGCCATCATAGTAAGTACCTAATACATTCAGTGAAGTACAGAATCCTTAGGTAACGGTCAGTGCGTGCGGACGGCCCTACAATCTATGCATACGCGATCAGTGCTGCTCTGAATGCACGCATGGTTTCTATGACGATAGCTACGGAAGACCGACGTCAGTCCAGCGCCTTGATTACGTAACTCTGTTTGTTCACGCAATGACAACACCAGCCCGGGCAAACCCGGGGCATGAGGTGGAGGAGGAGGGATCCCGACGGCAGACGGCGCGGCGCGACATTCACCGAGGGCTCAACATGACTTAGGAATCACTCGCCTCACGACCGCTGTGGACTACCTACGCGCGTACGCATTCTCATTGTCGGGCTAACTTGTATTTATTCACATACATTTATTTACAGTCCACAAGCCTTTTAATTACATCACAGTCACACATTACACTGTTGCTATCAATTCTCGATTGAAATCGATTGAAACCGCAGTTACATTGCTACTTTAAGTAAGATAGTTGTCACCAATGTGACGTTCACTGTGTCTGTGTCTCGCTGCTTCAGTAAGAACATTGGTTCTTACTGAAGCAGCAATGTAACTGCGATTTCTGTCAGACTTGATTGCAACAAAGTTACAAAATCAGGGGGCTGACCGCCAGGAGAGCAATACGGCCTTTCGATTCGTTGGATTCATTAATTCTTTTTATATTAATGGTTATTTAATTTATACTCACCCACTTCCAGAAATAAAATTCAATGTCTCGGGGAATAGTTTGTCATTGAACGTATACATTATCAGCATGTCACAGTCATTCATTGGTATAGACAACAGAGGATCCTGTAATACAAACATATACAATGTTATTTTTAGTTCATACAAAACCTCTCGTGGGGTTGATCAGACCATCAAACTGAACAACTTTCATTATGGGACCAACCTTGAAATCGCGAAAAAAAATCAGCTGTTCCATACAAAAGTACAATCCTATTCCATCGAAATATATGAAACAGCAGATTTTTTTTTTCGCGATTTCAAGGTTAGTCCCATAATGAAAGTTGTTCAAATTGATGGTCTGATCAATCAACCCGACGAGAGGTTTTGAATAAACTAAAAAGAAACTAGTATAATTGACATCAATCATAGGAGCACCACATTTTTATTTAATCAAAGTCAAATAAGCTTTATTCAAATAAACTTAATTTAAGTACTTTTGAATCGTCTATATTTTCCTACCACCCGTTCCAGACTTTTTTAGCTGACAAGAAGAACGGGCGCAAGAAACTTATCAGCTGTAACAGCCATAAGTAACGATATTTACAAACTTGAATATATCGTTACCAAATAATTACAATCAATTTAGTTAGAGCCTTAACTTCCTATTATGTTAAGGTTTTAATAGATTGGAGAAACATTACGGATGAATATTTTAGTTACCTTGGGCGAGCACGACTCTCGTACGCGCCAATATTTGGTTTCGTTGTAACGTTCCAAACGCAACTGTACGTCGCGGAACAGCCTGCTATCTGGGCCTGCGTATGTAGAAAACACATAATAATTATTCACAATGTTAAACAGCGCCATCTGTGTGACGGCTTGCTGCGAAATAAAATATTCATGCAGTTTTGCTCACGCGCAACAGCAGCGACCGGTTCGCCTATAGACGGATCAGAGGGCGCTGTTATAAATCCACATAAACAGACGACCGGCCATACGCCGCCGTCTTTTTTAGGGTTCCGTACCCAAAGGGTAAGAACGGGACCCTATTACTAAGACTCCACTGTCCGTCTGTCTGTTTGTCACTAGGCTGTCTCATGAATCGTGATAGCTAGACAGTTGAAATTATCACAAATGATGTTTTTCTGTTGCCGCTATAACAACAATGCTAAAAATAGAATAAAATAAATATTTAAGTGGGGCTCCTATACAACAAATGTGATTTTTTGCCGTTTTTTGGTACGGAACCCTACGTGCGCGAGTCCGACTCGCACTTGGCCGGTTTTTCTTGAGCATCGAAACAAGTAAAAAAAATCCCAGTCATTTTCACCACTATTTTTTATTCCTTCGGGACGAACCATACACACAGTCTAAGTATATCGGATGCACCGCAAAGCAAAGTGTAACATTATAAAGTACTTACTCGCGTCAGATTCCAATGGAGGCATAAGTTGATACGCCGGCTTTGCCGTTCCTTTGTTGAATACTTTCACAAATTTCGGAAACAGCATGGGTACGTTCAACCTGTATAAAGAAAAACCAGTTTGGGGAGATAAGACCAAAGGTTAACCGCAAAACAAGTTAGAGTCCTGTAAAGATTGGCTCTCAAAATAAACTATAGAGGTCGCTGTCCTGAGCGGCGACACTGGCGACGTGAGGTGACCAAATTCAGAGCGCTTGCCGTAGAAAACGATGTATATTAAACTGTACTCTTTGTTACACATTCTCGAGTAAAGTACTTTTGTTGTACGGTCAGCGGCACATCAAGCTATACAAAACTGTCAAAAACATTGACCTCTATATTATTACACTGGACTGGCTGCTGTCAAACTGCTCTTGTGCCTATTTGATTTCCGCCATTTTGGCGCTGTAGGACGTAGCGTGTGCATAGCGTGAGGGACATGGTACTAAAGTCTGAAGTCTGGAGAGACCATCACGGCTTAGAGTAAGACGCGCTTCTGTCCCAGAAAGAGAAGCCATACGAAGCGTTCCCCTCTGCCGAAGTACAAGCCCATTTGGGCTGATGATGAGGGCATACACGGTTAATAAAACCAGTTGCGCCCGGATTTCTTTCTAGACCGAGTCTAGTCGCGCATGTGAACGCTGCACTGTTTAAAATGCCGAATTGATGAGTTTTTTTGCTGTTAAAAGAGGTTTGGAACATCAAGTTTACAAAAAGACGGTGTTACATTTCACATGAAAGTAATTTTTTGTCCTATTATTGCTATTTGTTTACATTTAAATATTAAATTCGTATATTTTATTCTTGATCAGTTGTCAAATTTGTTCAGTGACATCGGTTCTGCTCGTCCATGGCTCGTCCGTACAAATTTCAGATCTGTCGCTAGATAAATCCGAGTTCTCGCCGATGAGCAACTTAGTGATGTTACCGTATCACAATGTTTGTCGATAAAGGACATGGCCTGGTCCTGCTCCAGGCAGTCTCATAAATGTGATATACCTGAAATATTCCTAAATATTTATTAATTCTTTTTAACTTCTGACAGACTCACACTCAATTGCAAGAAATATTTTTATCTTTTTAATGCCACATTAAACCCTTGTATCGCACGAAGCAACTTTAGAGCTCATTAAATTACATTTTAGAGGTAGAATTTTTAATGGGGCGATGACGGGCCATTAAACCAATTTCACATCATGTTTACTTTGTATTTTCGCTGAATATGTCGTTGACTGACCAGCCTATCATCATTGTCGGATCCAAAAGATGTTCCTTGTCGCCATGTAGATGTAAATGTAGACAGAATAAATTTATTTGAAAAACATGACGAAGAAAAATCCCGGTTGCACTACCGTTTTTCAAAGAAGGCAGCGCTCCTGCTTCGAGACCGCCTCAATCTGGAGCCACAAACTCTGAGGAGTAAGGCCATTTGTGGTCTTATCTAGCTTCTGATCTGTTTGCGGTTCTTCGCGACAGGCTCCTTCCAGATGGTACTAGCTGATCTGGCGAACATAGACAGCTCTACCTACTGTCCCCTTACATCACATCAAAATGAAACATCTGTTCGATCAGCTCTTGTAAACACAAGAGCACGCAAGAGTGTATGAGACTAGACAATAAGACTGAGTGTTCTTGAGTCCGTATTAACTTGTTTAAGACTAATTTAAGAACGATGACAAGGTACAAAATAATTATAAGAGCCCTGGGGCCCTATTTTTGAATCGCTCGGCTGGCGTCGAGCGCTCTTTTCGACTGATTTTCGTTCGACATCTCATTGTTTTGAGTCATATGTCGAACGAAAATCAGTCGAAAAGAGCGCTCGACGCCAGCCGAGCGATTCGAAAATAGGGCCACTGTAAGCCTACCACTCTAATAACGTGGGCATCCTGAGACTTTTTTGCTTGTTGGGCTTTATTGTTATTCACCCCATGTAAAATATTTGAGTTTGTTACCTTTATTCCTTTTTCCGTATCGATATTGCTGCAACGACAGTTGAGCCCAGTCCTTTATGTCAAAAACGTGTCATATTTTGATGTGTGACTCATCCGTACACAAATGTTTGCTGTTTTGTTTTATTTTTTATGTGTTGGTGTCGTCTTTACAGTGTTGTTTTAGTATGTGAGTATGCGGAACTGCACTTGTGTGCACTTTCCCCCCCCCCCCCCCCCCCCCGCAAAAAATGCCAGAATAATTTGAATAGAGTATTAATTGCTAGGCCCTTCCGCGATGCTCTAAGCCATCACGGCAACCATTTTCATTGTACACGTCAAAATTAGTTCTTTAGATTCACGCTAGAGGCGTTTCAAATAGGCACAAGAACTTTGCTGTCAAATCATACAGACAGCCAGTCCAGTTAATAAGAAAAAAAAATTTTCATGTCAGTGGTCAAAAATCATCAATGAATTTTGAACCTTCAACTGCTTGTTTTTAAGTTTAAAATTGATTGAGAAAATTTTATAGAAAGGTATCTAATCTACCCTCTAAAAATGGTGTCTCTACTTTCAGCCGTTAAGGCTCTTCGCGTACCCCAAACATTCTATCAATTAATCAATCAGTCAGTCAGTTTAGAGATTTATATGTATAGACTATCCGATCTCTAGTGATAAGTTACCATTTATCAGAGGGCGCGGTGCCGGCCAACAGCTGCAGCAGAGTTTCCCGCTCGGGGTTCCGTTTCCCCTCCAGTTTAGCTTCGATCGACACCTCCCGGTGGTCCTCTATGGTGGGCGGGTTGGGCACCGCGTTCGTAGGGTGCGTTATCACGTACGTGAACTTCACCAGGAGTGGTTCGTCTGTTGAAAAGTAATAACATTGTTGACTCTTGTAATTATCTCTGTTATATAGTCAATCGAATTGATAATAACGCTCTGCCGCTATTTGTTTTATCGCCATCCATAGAAGACGTGACTTTTCATCTTTTATAAGAATTTGGGGTTCATGGTGGAGTTGGGGTTGATGGTGACCACCGCACGTGGTTGTATATGTACTATAGTACTCACTGGAGAGGGCCTCCCTCTCGAGGCGGAAGTGCTCGGGTGGCGAGATCTCCCAGTTCATGGTGTAGTTGGGGTTGATGGTGACCACCGCACGTGGTTGTATATGTACTATAGTACTCACCAGCCTGGCACAACTCTCTCAGTAAAAAACGATCTATGAAACGGAAGCGAATTTTTAACCCGTCTAAGTTTGAAAGAACGTTGACAATCAACAAAGCAGTAGATAATTGACAACATTCAAATTTAGGCGTATTATACTTCGCCCCACCAAAGAGTATTCTTCATCTTTGACCGTTTTACAGCCAATGCCGTTTAACGTTTCTCTTTTGTTTGTTTTTGTTGAATTCGCTTCCGTTTTATACTCACGCTTTTTGTATGACACTCCCGTCTCTTATAACGCTAGTTATTTTTACATTCTCTTTGGTACTCACTGGAGAGGGCCTCCCTCTCGAGGCGGGCGAGCTCGGGCGGCGAGATCTCCCAGTTCATGGTGGAGTTGGGGTTGATGGTGACCACTGCCACGTCGTTGTATATGTAGTTAGATAGGAATGTTTGCGCGGTGCGATCGCGCGCGTATATGTTGCTCAGTTGTGTGTAGTCTTGCTCGGTGAACCTGATGGTCATTTAATTATTATTTATTTAAGTATTTCTAAAATATAACTGAAGAGTTCGATGGCGCAGTGGTTTTAGAGCCTGGGGCCGTACCGGCTAACGAATCGATTATCGAAAAGTCTGGTGGGTTTCAAATTAAAACAGATAAATCGAGCCCCAACTGGGCGAAAATGGCGAACCTCAATTCATGATATCACACGAACATCGTTATCTTCCAAATTACGTCAACAGAAAGTACAAGACGAAATTTCTTACTTTGATTTTTCTGTTTTAAGTTGAAACCCAGCAGACTTTTCGATAATCGATTCGTTAGCCGGTACGGCCCCTGGTCCGGCGATTGCGGCAACTTTCGCAAGGGTCGGTCAAGGGATGGATGGGTGACCAAAAATTTATTATTTCAAGCATCTCCGTGCTTCGGGAAGGCACGTTAAGCCGTTAATCCCGGCTGCATTTGCAGTCGTTAATGCCCACCAATCCGCATTGGGCCCGCGTGGTGGGTTATGGCCCATCCTCCTTATTCACCCATAAGGAAGGCCTGTGCCCCAGGAGTGGGGACAATAAAAATGGCTGATGGTCAAAATAAAACTTCTTTTTTGAAGGTTCAATGGCGCAGTGGTTTTACGCATTTGGCCTGTTATTGCGGCGGTAAATAAAGCAACTATAAAAAGTTGTCTCGAGAACCTTTGTGCTTGATTCAGTTTGCTTATGAAACATTTTTTTTGGCTCAAATTCTTATAACATGAAAAATTTTTTTTGCTCAAATAATGAACTGTGGGTCAATGGGGAATGTCCGATAAAAATCAAATTGGCTGAATATTTTTTTATAAGTAGGAATAAGCTCCCTTAGTAATAGAAAAAAGTTTCATAATTTTCGGTTCCGTATAAAAATTAAAAAAAAATGAAAGTCTCTTCGACTTCACAAATGTACGAAAGTAACAGCAGAATGGAATTTATACCTTTGCCACCACCTGCCACAACCACAACACGGTATTAAAAAAAGAAATGTCAAAACTGTTTTTTCTTAATACTTGTTGGTGTTTGTGGCAGGTGGTGGCAAAGGTATAATCTCCATTCTGCTGTTACTTTTGTACATTTGAAAAGTCGAAGAGACTTTCATTTTTTAAAGATTTTTTACGCAACCGAAAATTCTGAATTTTTTTTCCATTACTAAGGGAGCTTATTCCGACCTATAAAAAAATATTCAGCTAATTTGAATTTTTTCGGACATTCCCCATTGCCCAAGTGTCGTCGACTTCGCCGTCGGCTTCATTTGACAGATGGATGAGATACATTTTTGGTACCAATAAAAACTTACCAAAGAAACGTAGCAATGTATTACAACCATCTGTCAAATGAAGCCGACGGCGAAGTCGACGACACTTGGGCAATAGACCCACTGGTGTGGATAACTTACACATCAATATTATGCGATTGCGCTGACATCTGATAGACTGGCAAGAAAGGTCCGATGCGAATCTTCACGGTCACGTCAGTGGGCGGATTAGGCTCGCCAACCTTCATAGAAAGGAGAAATTTTAACATTTTCGATTAACACTAGGGCTGGTTATTAAAATTCATAATACGAAGACATTAAAAGCAGCAAATGTAAATAAAATATTAGTGTTAGGTTACTGGGGCACTTGTGGAGACAAAGAATGGAAATCCTTTTTAATTTTAATAATAGCTTTATTTCTTCCCGCCACCGCCATTCAGAAGCAATATTCGTGAGTTTTGCGAAGACGACCAGGGGGCTATTGCATAACAAATTACAAGCTAATATTATTAGCAATTTTCCATACAAATTCACTAATAATATAAGATTGTAAATTGTTATGCAATAGGCGCCAGCTCACCGCAGAGTGCAGACGCGGCCAACTGGTTTTTCCACCTCTCCAACACGAAAAGGGAGCTTTTGGCGCGTAAAAACTCGCAGCAAAATCGATTTTTGCTGCGAGCGTAAGGCAAAGTGCTTTTTTAATTTCTAATACCAACTTTTAAAATAATAAAGAAAAAAGAAATAAAGTGACAAGGATGAGACTTGTAAAATTGATATGTGAGAAAAGGATAGATAGAGTGCTTTATGGTGACATACATGGATTAAAAAGTAAAAAAATAAAATGCACAGATATACCAAGGAGTTTTAAATAAGGATTGTTAATAAAGAAGGTTGATAATTCGAAATAAAGAGTATGGACGAAATGAGGTCGCATGTATGAAGTAAATATAAAATAAGAAAAATTAATGAAATTTATTAACAAATGAGTGTTTTATGATTATAAATAAATAAATAAGAAAGTATAAGTAATAATGTAAAACAAAACGGCGGGAATCTACTTTATGAATAAAATTTCAGGTATTACCATAGGTTTGATCGAACTATTTTTGTGATAAATTACAAAAAATGAGTGCGTCCAACGATGAAGATAGTTGTCCGACTCCAAAAGAATTGAGTGAACAAGTTTCTAATGCTGAAATTTAGCTTTTTACCAGGAAACTCACGTAAACATTTTCTCGCTGGTAGAGGTCAAAAGTTGTATGTTTTACACGAGACCAAAATCTTGTTCTGCCACGTGACTTTAAATCACTCACTGTGCTCAGTAGTCTATATTAGAATCACTCGCTACGCTTGTGATTCAATTCTAGACTACTTCGCTAGTTCGTGATTTAAAGTCGGCACTCGCAGCACAAACTGATTTTTGTCACTTGTATAACAAATAACTATTCTAGCTCTAGTGAAAGAAGTTTCTGTGCAACTACAGAATAAATAATAGTACTAAACGTACAGAAGCCCACCCGCGCGAGGACAATCAAATACTAATACTACTCTCGCTGCAAGGCAATAGAGTACAATTTCTAATTGCACTGCGTTGCGTGCATTATTATAGGCATTTCCGAAACGCTTATCTTTCTGTCTCGTAGCTCTGTTTCAACCAACACATGGCATCCCTCACGCTGGCTCGATCGAGTCAGCCGCGAGCAGTAGGCTAAAATGAAAGTTCAAGCGCGGAATGAGACTCCCCTGACGCAACGCTAAAAATTGACAGACTTACAGACCAAATGTAGCGCAATATACAGTACAAGGCAAACATCTTGAAATCGGGTAGGGATTGCGCGGAACGCGTATTTTGGGTATACGTAGCGGTGCGGTACGCAAGCGGCGGGAGAGGGGCGCGCGCTATTTGTCGCTCGCAAGTGCACATGCGCGAACTTATCCCCACTCCGTCGAAAAAGTGTCAAGATGTTTGCCTTAGATCGAGAATATCCTAGATAACGCTTCACGAACTAAAACAGTAGGCAAAAATGGCACCTCAAATAGCGTCCCACTTTCAAACTTAGCGCTTATTTTGTACATAATCAAATAACCTCTTATTTTGTACAAAATAAGCTTCTTTTGTACAAAAACACATGTTTTATCATTTGACCATCAGTCATTTTCTTTAATGTCCCCACTGCTGGGGCACAGGCCTTCCTTATCAGTGGATAAGAAGGATTATCACTTAATTTGTGCAAAATAAGTGCCCAGTTTATAAGTGGCGCTATTTGAGGTGCCAGTTTTGAGACTCTGACCGGACATCTAGGGTGTTCTTGATCGAAGCTTACTGCAACAACAATAACAACACAATGTAACAACTTACAGTATTTCCAAAGGCAAAGAACACCAGCGGGAACCAAATGATGGCGATGACGAACGCCAACACTCCGCCGCCCAACAGGTATTTGGCGGTGCTCGACTTTTTGACGCCGCGCGGCTGCGGGAACTCGTCTTCCACGTAACGGGAGCACTGCCAAAAGCGAAACATGAATTTATTTCAAGCGATTGGAGTTTTTGGCGCCATTTTGTCGAGTTCAGGGGGTCAAGTCTGCTAATGTTTTCGTCAAAATCGTAGTTCAATGGTGTTCTAATGGTAATGCTTTTTGACACAGTTCTCGTTTCTTAAACCCAAAAGCAAGACACAATATGTTTCCGTTTTGGGTTTAAGAAACACAATGTGTTTCAGTTTTGGGTTTAAGAAACAAGAACTGTGTCAAATAGATTACCATTCAAACACCATTGAACTACGATTTTGACGAAAACATTAGCAGACTTGACCTCCTGTTCGGTGGCTATTTTAATTTTTGCGTATTGATTCATAGTGGATTTTGTGTCTTAAAATTGTAATTTTGTGTTACAAGTGTCTGCGCAACTGAATAATATGTGGAATCATTGAAATAGGCGCGATCTCGGTCGTGTGAAGCTGAGACTTTTATTGTATTGGTGACTACCTCGGCAGAACTTACCGAGTAAACAGAGCTGACTTGATATAATTGGTACCAAATGCTCCAAAAAGCATCGGAATGCGATGCACCCGCATTCAAACGCAAACTAAAACAATATCACTGAACCCTATCCAACACTAAACTGGCAGAAATATTCTCTGAAGAGGAGTGAATTGCCAAAACAAAAATCAAGAGAATACGCGATTGACTTTTGTTTCTTTTTCTTATTATCTAAATGATGTTGTCACGACAAAAAAGTTTCGATGACATCAAGTCATCATCATCATCATCATCATATCAGCCGCACGACACCCACTGCTGGGTATAGGCCTCCCCCAAGGATTTCCACGACGATCGGTCCTGCGCTTCCCACATCCAGTGGCTTCCGGCAACCTTCACCAGATCGTCGGTCCACCTTGTCGGGGGCCTACCCACGGAGCGTCGTCCGGGGCGCGGACATCAAGTATCTTGTGCTAATCTTCTTGTCAGCTAAAATAAGTCCTAGATAAGTGTTGGGTTCAAAAAAAAATGGCTTCAAAAGTAATACTATGTTAAGACTTTTTAGGGTTCCGTACCCAAAAGTATAAACGGGACCCTATTACTAAGACTCTGCTGTCCGTCTGTCTGTCTGTCCGTCCGTCTGTCTGTCGTAGACAGTTGAAATTTTCACAGATGATGTGTTTCTGTTGCCGCTTTAACAAAAAATACTAAGAACAAAATAAAATAAATATTTAAGGGGGCTCCCATACAACAAACGTGATTTTTTTGCCTTTTTTTACGGAACCCTTCGTGCGCGAGTCCGCCTCGCACTTGGCTGTTTTTTTTAATATGGCAGAATCCGCCCACAGGAAAGGCTTACTTCCTAGCTGTGATGATGCCGCTGACGTTTTTTTAGAACCTTCAGCATAAGTATGTTGGTATACAAGTTTCTTGATACTTATACAAGATTTTTAGAGGATTTTTAATTCAGTCAAGCAAAGGCAGAAAAAAAAACAATTACTCCATGAAGTCTGTAAAGCATTTCTATCGTGACCTTCAAGATTTTTCTTTATCTCTGATAATGAAAAAGATATTCACAAAATCATGCAATCTCTTACCTTTAGTAAAAAGACGCTTGCAAAGATATCTTCCATCTTGAGCCAATCCATAAGCGTCATCGAAGTGTCGGTCCATATCCAATCCATGAGAGTACGCAGCTCGAACAGGAATGGAACAGCCATAAATCTTTACAAGGTTATTTTTAGTTAATACAAAACCTCTCGTGGGTTGATCAGACCATCAAACTGAACAACTTTTACTATGAGACCAACTCTGAAATCGTGAAAAAAAATCAGCAGTTTCATACATTTTGATATTTTCGTTAATAATTTTTGTATGAAACAGCTGATTTTTTCACAATTTCAGAGTTGGCGGTTCTATATTTGACGGTCTCTATATTCTTATATTCAGCATTAAGGTTTTCTACGCACTACACCGTACCATACCATGACCGTGCTAGTAGTACAGTAGCCCGTAGAACATTTAAATCACAAAAAAGGTTACCGTTTGCCGTTGTGATATAGTTATTTATTACGAAATTATAGATACTTTAACCCAAGTTTTACAGATCTCAACCCGCCGTAACCTATATTTGTATATCTCCAAAAATGTTTATTGTTTATTTTTCAAGGTTTACCACATGGTGTAGCTATTGTCGTGTTCTACAGCTTTGTTTGATTGCCACTGATAATAGTAAGACTATGGAAAGTGATCATACAGATTTAAGACCAGATAAAGTTCAACCATTTTCATCAGGTCTTAAATCTGTGTATGGCTACTTTTTATAGTCTTACTTTTATCTGTGGTAATCAAACCAAGCTGTAGAACACGACAATAGCTAAACTATGTGGTAAACCTCGAAAAATAAAAAAAATATCAATTTTGGAGATACTCAAATATAGGTTACGGCGGGTTGCGATCTGTAAAACTTGGGTTAAAGTATCTATTATTTCGTAATAAATAACTATATCACAACGGAAAACGGTAACCTTTTTGGTGATTTAAATGTTCTATGGGCTACTGTACTATAGGAACGTGTCAGGCAAAAATATGTTTTTTTGTATTGAAAAGTATGACAAATACATGGCCGGAACGGTCTAGTAAGGGATAGTGTCATACTTTTCAATACAAAGAATATATTTTTGCCTGATACGTTCCTATAGTACAGTAGCCCGTAGAACATTTAAATCACCAAAAAAGTTTACATCATGGTATGGTACGGTGTAGTGGGCAGAGACGTTTAGGGGTATTTTTGTAACACGTTGTATAATTAAGATAATTTGAATAGAAAAAAATACTAGAAAATATCGACTCACCCGTAGTAGCTCAGACGGGACTCGAACCCGCACCCTTGGGATTCCGGCCCAATGCACTGATCAATTATGCTACAGAGTCGCTAGTGGGAGCGGCGAAATTTTCTATAACTTTTTACGTTCACGCTGTAAGCCAGCGTTATTTCATCAATGTGAAGAATTACCTTCAACATTCAAATGCAACACCTTTACAGATGTCAAACGTAACAGCTATATAATTTTTGAATTTTTAGATTTTAGGCATTCACAATGCTGTTTTTATATTTGTTGTATAATGTATCAGGTCATTTTGAACTTACCATCCAAATTTTAAGGATGTGTCCAGTCCATGAACTAAGAAACTTGTGTCAAATTTCGCCAGAAAATTTTGGTCATCCCATACTAAATTGATCACGTGATCTCTTTCATTTGTATGGAAAGTTGATTTTTATTTTACATATTTGACAATGTGTTCCTTAGAGAAAGTTGTTTAGTTTCATGGACTGAACACATCCTCAAAATTTGGATGGTAAGTTCAAAATGAGCCTGTATATACGTCGCATAATACTGACCCTCTGAAGAAGACCATGTTGAGGAAGTGGTAGGACTTGCAGAGGAAGTTGCCGATGATGCGGCGCGGGTAGCCGCAGCGGATCTGGTACGCCGACAGCAGCAGGTACACGCACTTCACCATGTACCACATCGGCGGCGGCGGCAGCGCGTTGAACGTCCTGACCGACCCAACACACTCATATCATTATGCAGATATTAGACGGGCCTTTTTTCGTTCATTTTCGATGCTTCATCGCAGTGAAACATCGAAAATGACGTGTCTAATTAAGTAGATTCATCTTTCATCGCGATGCGCCTTTTCGATGAAAGTCACTAGACGGCAGTGCTGTTTCATCGGGCATCGGACTTTCATCAGTCATCGCATCGGAAATGAACAATAAATGACGCGTGTAAACAGTGCCATTCACTGCAGTGAACGGCATGTCGTCACTAACTTATTTATGTTTGTTTTAAAATGCCTTTATTTTTCGTTTTTACACTTTTTTCAACCCGCATCATGCAACATGCATACAAGCAGTGCATGCAAGCATTTTTTTTCTCTTTTATTAACTTTTAATTCTTTAATCAAAATTATCACGCACAACCTGTTGCCGCGAAATTTTGTGAGAAATGAAAAATACTACATTCATTTTACATTTAGTGTCTAAATACCAAAAGGCTTTCACTAGTCACTAGTCACTGCCTTTTTCATCGAAAATGAAGCACTTTTGATGACCGTCTAATATCTGCATTAGAGTCCCCGCAAATTACAGACCAAACTATCGGCCGATAGTTGGAATCAGTATGAAAAAGTATGCAAGTGCGCACACTACGACGATTTGGTATCGGCCAATTCTTCATAAAAAACCAACTATCGGGCCAACTATCGGGCGATAGAAAGTCTGTAGTCTGCGGACACGCTAAAAGACACCAGTCGATTTTCATACGAACGAGGTAACTTTGAAGCCTTGGTTCTCCGCCAAGGATTGACCCAGCTGTGATCTGATGGTGGCTATCCAGGGAGTGAATAGAGGAAATTCAGATTGCTAAGATACCTATCTGATTTGCTCCCTACTCAAACGGCCAACATTCTATTCGTTTGAACGCTACGCTTACTATTAAAACTTTAAAATAAGCAGTAAAATATAAAATTACGTGACATAAGCTTGACAATTCCATACAATACATCGAAAGGATGTCACCAAAAATGGCCCAAATGATGTACCGAGGTACACTCTGCGGAAAAAAATACCCTATAATACCCTGAGTAATATACTTACCAGTAATAATTTTTTTCCGGTTATTTACAGGTGAGAAAAAAATATGAAAAATTCACTCGATATAGAACCTATTACACAGATTATATCATAACATTCAGCTCTTTGATACTTGAATAAACTATCAAGTTGACATTTGTCATTTTCAGTTGAAGTTGATTTTATTAAACTCGGAAGTCGGAATGACGTCTCTCATGACGTTTGGTTTGACAGTTCTTTATAGTGAATATCCAGTATTGCCATATAATTTAATTGTGTTACAAGTAGGTAGTTCACACTTTTAATGATATATTTCTAAGTTTTGAGTAAATATTGAACTTAAATAAGATTATTTTCGGAATCCTCGTATTTTTCCCTACATTTTGGTATACATGTACCTAAGGTACATAAAATGGGCTAAAATGTATGAGCGATTGGCGACCTCCTTTACTTAAGTTTGCGACATGTGAATTAATCATCAATTGCTTATATTTAAGCTTTAAAAGTAAGCGTAGCGTTCAAACAAATAGAAAGTTGGCCATTTGAATAGGGGAGCTGATCAGCATTCTAAGAGATATAAGGATCAGGGTTTTCAGTTCCAGGATTTCCATACATTTTTATGTCAATTCCGCGGTATTTTTAAACATATCCTTATATTCCTTAGAATACTGATCAGATCATTCGGGTGTGTATAGCGATCTGAATCTCTTCCATTCACTCCCTGGATAGCCATCATCAGATCACAGCTAAGTTAATCCTTAGCGGAGAACTAAGGCTTCAAAGTTACCTCGTTTGAATGAAAATCGACTGGTGTTACTAATTATCCGTCCACCACTATACAGTGCCTTTGGTCTTGAACTAGCGATAATTTAAAGGCGTGAAATACACCTAATTTTATCAACAAAAACACCCACATGTTGGGTTCTATCCCTCCTCCTGTTGGAATGGCCGCCATTTTAAATTTTACTTTTTATTTTAGATGACCCTGCCAAAAAATATTAATTTCTCCGGATTCACAAATCCTACAGTTATAATAAAAATACTGTTCGAAAGCTAATAACACCACCCATTAATTTAAAAATAAAAATATGTAAATTTTATTTGTGTGCTTTTTTTTAGGTTTTCTAACATATCTCAAAAACTAGGACATTAATACAACATTTTTTTGCATTAATCGAATACACAGGAATATTATCTTCAAAACCACTCCAAAATTTATTGCTATTTGTTGCCTATTTCGAGAAATATTGTTGTTTGAATATAACCGTTATAAGCACAAAATGGTTATTTTCGAAAATGAAAAAAATCAAAACTCCAGAAAACTAGATTTTATCATTTGATGAAATTTGTATTCAGATAAAATTATCAATCTTATTTAAAATTATGTTCAAAATGTTAGTAACTATTTCAATTTCGAAAAAAAATCATTTATGGTTATGTAAGGGTCATAATTCAAACAAAAATAACTCTCGAAATATGCAACATAGAGCCATAAATTTTGATGTCGTTTTAAAGATAATATTCCTGTGTATTCGAATAATCCAAAAAAATATTGCATTAATGTCCTAGTTTTTGAGATATGTTAGAAAAACTAAAAAAAAGCACACAAATTTCGTGTAAAGTTTTACTTCAGTAATTTTTTATGACGTATTTAGTTAGTAGACGACGCTAAAAGTTTACACATTTTTATTTTTAAATTAATAGGTGGTATTATTAGCTTTCGAACAATATTTTTGGTATAACTGTAGGATTTCTAAATCCGGAGAAATTAATATTTTTTGGCAGGGTCATCAAAAATAAAAAGTAAAATTTAAAATGGCGGCCATTCCAACAGGAGTGGGGATAGACCCCAAATGTGGGTGTTTTTGTCGATAAAATTAGGTGTATTTTACGCTTTTAAATTATCGCTAGTTCAAGACCAAAGGCACTGTATATTTTAAGCTACGCGACTATTTCTTCATAGCCTCATAGGCCTTTTTGCATTTACGTTGTATACGGAAGGGGGTGCATAACAGATAGGGTACTTATACCGGGTGTAACAAGACCCTCAACGAAGCCGAGGTCTACGTATTCTGCCCATCATCAGGACCATTTCTGTTCAAAATTATTGCTGGGAAACGATTTTAATTTTTGTTTGTTAAAAAGCATTGCATACATTACCACGCAATGTAACGCGTACAACAGGCCGCGCCTGCGAGTGTATGCTACACAGCTGCGTGCGGCCGAGTTGAAAGGCAGCGTTTATGTGGGTGCTCATGAGATACATTCAGTGATGACGTTTAGAAGCCATTGTTTGTTGTGAAATACTTAAAATTTTGATGTTTCTTTGGAGAAAAATTAGGAAATAACGAATAAAATAAGATTTTATAAATATTTTGAAAAAAAAAATGACTGACCTTTTACAACGTATGCAAAATGAGAAAACCGTTTCTTCGGACCATCAAACTGAACAACTTTTACTTTGGGGCCAACTCTGAAATCGCGAAAAAAAAATCAGTTGCTTCATACATTTATGTGCCGGACTACAACTGCGCCACAAAAAAAGTAGAGAGACATCTCTCTCATCAAAAAGTATAGAGACATCTCTACAGCTGCGCCACACATATCTCCTAAACGCAAGACCGACAAAATCTGCTTTTTGGAGCCTCGTCGGTGGATCGTAGAGGAATGAGCGAATACGTGTGGCGCAGCTGTAGAGACTACAGCTTCGCCACACATATCTCCTAAACGCAAGACCGACAATCTCTGGTTTTTGTGCGACAAACTCCGACAAACTACCGGCTACACATACGAGTAATCAGAATTTCGCTACGACCTTCTGTTTTTGAGATCTGTGTGGCGCAGCTGTAGTGACGTCTACAGCTGCGCCACACGTATTCGCTTTCCTAAACGCAAGACCGACAAACTCTGGTGTTTGGCGACAAACTACGACAAACTATCGACTTCATAATGGCATAGTCGAAAAGTCAGATTTCCAACTTTTTTTTGTGGCGCAGCTGTAGTCCGCCACGTCATACATTTTTATATTTTCGTTATTAATTTTTGTATGAAACAGCTGTTTTTTTTTCGCGATTTCAGAGTTGGTCCTATAGTAAAAGTTGACAAACTGTACAGTTTGATGGTCCGAAGCAATGGTTTTCTCATTTTGCGTTAATTCATTAACACGTTGTATAACTTCGTAGCTATTGGTTCCCCAGGTATAGTCTAAAAGACAAAAATGATCCTGATGATAGGCGGAATGCGTGAACTTCGGCTTCGTTGAGGGTCTTGTTACACCCGTTATTATTGTCAATCGTCTCACCTCTCAGTAACAAACGGCAGCACGAAGAACATCCAAATATGCACGCCTATAATGAGCGCGAACTGGAACAGAATCTTGCCAAGCATGAACTTGCGCAGGTAGAGCGCGCGGTCGATCACGATCAGCGCGAACTGCAGGATCAGCATCACCAGGAACGGGATCGGAACCTTGTTCTCTTCTAGGTAGGCTTGCACGCCGCCGTCGCCTTGGTGCGTCTGTAAACGTACTTTGAGTTTTATACATACTTACATTGTTAAACGCAATTAATGTTATGACTGATTAAAACAACAATGACGTCGCTATTTTCTTAACGCAAATTCAGTTTATGTCCTATTTGCTTAACAATCTACGTTTTTATAAAAAAGATTTAAAAAAATAAATAAAAAAATTGCCAGACATAAATTACGTTAAAATTGATAAATTGCTAAAAACTGATTGGTTTAACATGACAATGACAACATACTTTTTAAATAACAATGTCTTTAATGAATTTGTGAGCTAAAACTGTTTACTGAATAGGATAAGTAAGAAAATATGGACTAAGTCTAACTGAGGCTTAATAGAACCAATTTGGGCGGACAAAGTATAATATACTGTGTTAGCACAACAAGATTTGTTACTTTGTTCCATTTACACTTTTATTACCATGTTACAAAAAAGAATTATATAAGATTAGAAGATAGATTTTTGAATCATTACATTATTTATTAATGTTGTTAATTGGGAATGTCCGAAAAAAAACATATTTGCTGAATATTTTTATAGGTATAAATAAGCTCCCTTATTAATAGAAAAAAATATAGAATTTATGGTTGCAGTAAAATGTTGGCAGACCTAATAAATACATAAATAAAAGACTATGGGCTAATTTTTTAATCCTCAGTTAATAGATATCAGTCAGTTTAAATATTAACCAAATATAATAAAAGTAAATCTAAAAATGTGACAGATACGAATGACAAAAAATTTCAATTTGGCGGTATAATACGGTATCAAACGGGTTAAGTATCCAGGCATTGAAAAATCAGCCCTGTAGCGAGTAATATTGACGTACCCCAAACGCAGCGAACCCAAAGATAACGACCATGAAGTTCATGAAGTCGCAGAGGAACATGTAGGCGTACACGTCGGCCGTGACGCGCGCGCCCGGCGCCAGCATGCGGCGGAAGAACCGCTGCATCGGCCGCAGGTACCGCTTTACGCTGCATAATCACAGAATAACTACACTGGCCTGCAAAATTAAGTACTACAGAAGCCTATTTTCATACAAACGAGGTAACTTTGATGCTTTGGTTCTCCGTCCAGGATTAAACGGGGTGTGATTTGATAATGGCCATTCAAAGAGTAAATGGAGGAGGCCTAGATCGCTAAAGAAACCCAACGGATTAGAAGAGTCGTTTAGGTCAGGGTTGAACTTAAAAAAATAACAAGTTAAAATTACATCAAAATTATGGAAAATGTAACACTAAAAAGTCCGTTCGGTCTCTGGTGTAAAGGACTCTTCTAATCCGTTGGGTTTCTTTAGCGATCTGGGCCTCCTCCATTTACTCTTTGAATGGCCATTATCAAATCACACCCCGTTTAATCCTGGACGGAGAACCAAAGCATCAAAGTTACCTCGTTTGTCTGAAAATAGGCCTCTGTAGTACTTACTTTTGCAGGCCAGTGTAATAGTACAAGTACAGAACCAGCACTTCGCAAAGTCATTTAAATAAATAGCGACTTTTGCTCCAACACAATAAAGTGCAATTTAGGTCGCGCAGCGCTAATGGCCTACATTAAATATTGACCTAGTAGTTGCCTGTCTTTCTATCGCCTGCTCTTACCATTTCTGACAACGCAACGTTAGGGTTGTCTTCTTTTAAATTAACTGCTTAGTACGACAATTGTTTATTGTTTTTTTCATTTTGACATTTGTACACGGCACAGTAATATTGATTCGACATTGTTACTATTATGAAGAGACAATACCTACGCAGGCAGTAAGATGCCGCGCGACTACACAGGCGGGCGTGTGGCGGCCCGCTGCTCACTTGTGCCTTCGAAAGCACGGCTAGCGGTAGGTGCTTATCGCGCGACCTTGAGCGAGTTAAGGAGGCCTGGTATAATCATGTGTAGTTTAAACAGGGGGTCGCACTCCGCACTTCAACTTTTATATTAGCCTACTGGTCGCGGCTGACTCAGTCTAGCCAGCGCACGAGGGATGTCATGTGTCGGTTGAGACAGAGCTACGCGACAGAAAGAGAAGCGCTTCGGAGGCGCTTATAATAATAGGCACGCAACGCTGTGCGATTTGAAATTGTACTTTATTGCTGTGTAGCAAGACCAGCTTATTAAATTATTTGATTGTCCTCGCGCGGATGAGCTGTTTAGTGCTATATATTATGAGGTTACAGTCCGGTGGCCGTCGAGAGAATACGTTTCTGACAGATTTGTCCAAGCTTTGTGTCAAATAATAATAAGGTTTCTATTATCGGGGAAAAGAATATAATCGAAAATAAACTTAATGCAGTTGAATATAAGTATCCGAAATGCAATGTGTTACAAAAAACCCCTAAAGTCGAATATGGTAGATAGGGACTGTCGAGTTCGATGTTTAACTTTCACTATAGGGTCAACTTTGAAATCACGAACAAAAATCAGCTGTTTTATACAAAAAACGATACCATAGTAGAAACAAATAAGTAAGTCATCTTACTCATTATACGCACGAACGCGGTTTGTATGTGAGCGCGCCCGTACGTATGCGTCGTCGCACGCACACACTGACAAAATTTAAAGGTGATAAAGGTGCGCCAGTCACGGTTGCGCCGTAGTAATCCCGCCCGCGCTCACGCACGCTTCACGCCGCTGTGCTGCCAGTCGTCATAATTTGAACGTGTAACTACCTACAGTACATATTACAAAGATACTCGTATTATTGCAAAAAATATTTGTAAGAATGAGGATATATTTTACATTAAATTTAAATAATAAGGCATTTCGTACTTGTCGAAACAGACGAAATTTTTTTTTATATCAAATTTGTATTTTTTTTATTAAAACGCAAATTCCTACAGGAAAAGGTACTTTTAAAATGCCTATTATTTGAGGTTATGGATAGTATTCAATTTCCAAATTTAAAGATTATTATTTTGATAAGTGTAGGTAAATGAAAAAGTAAAAACAGTTAATAGTGTAAAAAATTAAATTTCATAATCATTTTATTTTATTTGAATAAATACATTATTTAGTAAAGCCACGTTTTAATTAATCCTATTTCGACCGTAAGTTTTCAAATCACATAACATGACGTATGCAATGAAAACATTGCTGAGCTTCAGCACGTCCAACAAGTACTGCGTAACAACAAGTTGCAAGTACCACACCTCAATCACAGAAAACGCGCCAAACCAGCCACAGTAGAGCGTCAACCTGCCATCCTACCATACTTGAAGGGTGTCACTGACAAGATTGGAAACATTCTGAAGCGAGCGTCAATCAAAACTTACTTCAAGCCGCCGAAGAAGATCAACCAATTCTTACGACCTGTCAAGTGTAATATGCCCCTTCAAGCTGCAGGCGTCTACAAACTAGATTGTGACTGTGGACTCTCCTACATCGGGCAAACAAAGAGAAGCATAGGGACCCGCGTCAAAGAGCATGTAGCTGACATGAAACATAGGCGCGATAACAAGTCTGCAGTGAGTGAACACGCCTTTGAGGGGCCCAACCATTATATTAGATTTGACAAACCCCAAATCCTTGCTAGGGAACGTAGATTTATCCCTAGAATGCTCCGCGAGGCTATCGAAATAAATAAATATCCTAATTTCAATAGAGATGATGGTTGGAAAATTCCACCAGCTTGGGACCCCATCATTCACAAGCTAAAGCCCCTCACACACACTGTAAGATCTAATGATACGGTTAGTTCCTTTTGCAAATAAATAAATTAATACAAAAGACGGAGGTCGGCTCCCTCTCCAAGTTTTCTTTCGCCATTTCTTTCTTGGAGGGGCCTCCCAATTTTATGAAATGGTGGTAGTTTCAGTAGATTTCTCTCTCTTTTTAGCATTAAATAATTCATAAAATTAAATTATAAATCAACATAAAATAATTAAAAATTTTGTTAAATTTAATTTCTGAACGTCTAAAAAAATTCATCGCTTGAGGGTAGGCTCACGGGTAGCTTCAGTCCCCCGTGACCACGGCAGCTGCAAAGGTGCCGAAACGTCGGGAAAAACCAAAAATCAAACCAAATACCAACTAAATACCAAAGTACATTCAATAAAACCGCGCTAGTATCCGTTAAAAAGTGTTTTATTTCATGTCTAGTGAGCGCGTAAGCTTGAGAAGTGAATATGAAAACATTGTAGTCAATTCCTGAAAACAATTAAGTTAATGTAAACTGTAATTTGACAGATAGATGTGATACATTTTTTTTTTTTTTTTTTTTTTTTTTTTTTTTTTTTTATTATCATTCATGTTAAAAAAATTTAAAAAATTAAAAATGTTTATTTCTTCCAAAATCAGTACAAGCAATATTCTGAGGCTGGAACCAACCAAGTAGGTATTAATAATACCTGTATTAGGCGGCTCCGCTCCTCCATAGCAAAAGGTACATATGTATGCAATTTAAAATAATAAAAATAATTAACAAATATTCTTACAAACTATTGAAATTATTAGGCCTTCTTACATAAATGTGTGTGTGTGTGTGTTTGTTTGTGTGTGTGTGTGTGTGTGTGTGTGTGTGTGTGTGTGTGTGTGTGTGTGTGTATGTGTGTGTGTGTGTGTGTGTGTGTGTGTGTGTGTGTGTGTGTGTGTGTGTGTGTGTGTATGTGTGTGTGTGTGTGTGTGTGTGTGTGTGTGTGTGTGTGTGTGTGTGCATGCATGTATGTTTAAGTGCATAAGTGAGAGGGTGTATGTATTTGAGTGTTTTTGTTTGCGCGTGTGAGATTTTACAAGCAAAACCAAATACCAATAATTATGAACTGACATAACGTTTGCCTAACCCTACGATAAAATATAATCTTGGGATTGGTTATTTTAACCATTAGACACTATACCAAACTAGAAGATTGTTTTTAGTAAATCTTCTGTCTCTTTATATCCTAAACTTTTCAGAGCCTTAATTAACGTTTTTTTACATTCTTTAAATTGCATGCTGTAAATATTATAATTATTTTGCATTTTTTTATAAAGGCGAGCAGATTGGGCTTGAAATTGTCGCTTAGCAAGTGAGGTTCTACAGACATGGATCGGAACTACTCTGTCCTGTCTTCTCCCAGACATTAGGTTCGGATTATATGGTAAAGTTTTATGTAGCTTAAGAACTGAGGTTAAAATATATAACTTCCTGATCGATAAGATGTCACAAAGGGTGTAAAGTTCGTCAGTCGGAAAGCGGTAGGGTTTAAAAAACATAGTTTTAAGTAAGCATCTTTGTGCCCTTTCCGCTTCAAGGAACTTTGTCTTAGTGGCACCGCCCCAAACAGATAAACAATAACCTATTACAGATTGACCCAATGCGAGATATATACGGAATAATAAATTGCGAGTGGTAACATGTCTAAGGGTTTTAAAAATCCAAATTAAGTTTCTTATCCTTTTATTTATGTGTTCAATCTGCGGATGCCATGAGAGCCGTTGATCAATAATGATTCCAAGGTATTTTACTGAGTCAACGCAATTGATTACGGTGCAGTCACAGGCTCTTATGTTATTATTTCTATTACAAAGGTGTAGTTTAAGTTTATGATCTGGGTTGGGCTGCGACCTTCTGTCAATAGCAAAACAAACATAGTTTGTTTTGGAAACATTTAGTGTTAAAAGGGATGATTTAAGCCAGTTTGCAACCTTAATGAGGCCATTTTCTGCTGTTTTAAACACAGAGTTCCAACAAGAACCATGAAACACTATGGCGGTATCGTCTGCATAGGAAATAATTCGACCACCCTCAATCTCAAGGTTAGTTAAACTATTTAAATAAATAAGGAATAACGTGGGACCAAGCACGCTTCCTTGGGGAACCCCATATATTATTTCAGACTCGCAACTCGTGTGATTGCCGATTTTTACACACTGTGAGCGCCCTTGTAAGTAATCAGTCAGTAGATTCAGCGGGCCACCCCGAATACCTATGTTTTCCATTTTTTCCACAAGGATAGGAATGGATACGGTATCGAAGGCCTTTTTTAGGTCTATAAATACAGCTAGCGTCCTTTGACCCCCGTCCATATATTTAGTAACTAAAGATGTTAGAGTTAGAACAGCATCCTCCGTAGACTTTCCCCGTCTGAACCCGAATTGTGCGCTTGATAATATGTCAAATTTTTCGAGATAGCTTATTAAACGTGTGTTAATCAATTTTTCGAGGATCTTAGAAATTGCAGGCAACACCGAAATGGGCCTGTAATTATTAACATCTTTTTTATCACCTCCTTTATGTACGGGTGTTACAATAGATTTTTTAAGTAAGGTAGGAAAGATGCCAGTTCTAAAACTAAGATTAGCAAGGTGGCTAATTACAGGGACCACGATCGACCTGGTCATTTTAAGGAATTTTACTTGAATACCGTCCCACCCAGGGGCACTCTCAGATTTTAGACTCGAGAGTACCGCATCCACTTCTGCAGGGTCAGTGTCTAAGAGGACAAAGGATCCTAGCTGTGAGGTTGTAGTAGGTGTTGTGCAGTCAACAGATGGTCGGGGACTATGGACAATTTCTTCCGCAAGTTGCTTACCAACATTAGCGAAAAAGTTATTAACAGCGTTAATTGAATCAACAGGTGAGTTCTTGATGCTTAATAGTTCGTTGCTCTTAGTTTTACTATTGTTAAGATGAGTTATATCTTTTATGGATTTCCACAATTGTTTGGAATTTTTAATATTACTATTTAACAATTCAGATTCATATTTACGTTTTAATTTTTTAATCAATTTGTTGCAGTAATTACGATACCTTAGGAATGTTACTTTTAAAATTTCACTATGCGGATCAGATCTTAATTTTAGTTGCATTTTATTTCTGTTTCTAATGCACCTCAACATGCCACTAGTTATCCAAGGTTTAATAATACGTTGATTACATGAGATTCTCTTTACCTTAACACTTTCATCCATGGATGATTTTAGTCTATTAATTAATTGTTCGGCAACAAAATTTGGATCATTACTAAATAATAAGTTTGATAGGTGTTTATTTACAAGTTTATCAGCAGCCTCTTCAAGATCAATAAATGTTTTGATAGTTGGGAAAGTGTAGTTAGCTTTAATTTTAGAGATACTCATGAAGACTGAGGCATGATCAGTTATTGCAGTATATAAAACTGCAATTTTAGCTGAAAACTTGCTCTTTTCAATCTTTAAGATGAAATGGTCTAGACAGCTATTTTCACGTGTAGGAAGTTTGTGTCCCGCTAAGAGACCATGTGAGGAAAGCATATTAAGATAAGAGGCCCGATTGCTTATTTCGTAAGAAGAGTCATTTTCTTTTGCAATTAGATTTATATTTATATCACCGGATACTATGATATTTGCATCTTTTTTAATTTCGGCCAATACCGTATCAAGTGAATCAACAAATCTTGTAGCGTTTGGATGTGAAGGGGATCGATATATACCCAGTATAGTACAACCACATATTTTTAGCTTTATACATGAAGCATTATCTAACATAAGTTCTACAAAAGTAGGATTTAACTTTGATTTGGCATATATGACCACCCCATCATTTTGATTAGAATTGTTGGTGGTGTTGAAATGTGTGTAGTTACGCAAGCAAGGGATGGGTTTATTTGGGTTGAGATAACATTCGGTTAATATTAAAACATCAATTTCCGAGTTTAAATCCGATAGAGTAGCTTCAAAGTTATCGAAATTGCAATAAATACTTCTTATATTTTGTTGAATTATAGTTAAACTATTTTTGTTAAGGTTTTTAATATGTTTATTTAGATTTTCTATGTCACTTATATCAGATGTCGCCACCTCAATGTTGTCTAATTCTTTTAAGTATCTAAGGTTGTCTGTATCCATTTATTGTTTGTTTGATGCTGAGTTTGATTATGTAAAGGAATGGTTTTATGTAGTAAAAAATGTGTGCATGCAATAAGCAAAAGATTGTAGATGTGAGTATTGGTATTCAAAATGTGAAAGTAAAACTTGTGTGTATATACTGTGTGTATGTATGAGTATGAACGAGTAAGTGTGTGTAGGTGTGTATAATAAGAGCATGAAATGTTAAGAAGATACTTGTAAATGTGTATATTGGTGTTCAAAATGTTAAAGTAAGTGTTACGTGTGTATGGTGTGTGTATGTATGGGTATGCACGAGTAAGTGTGTGAGTGATAATATAGGCCGGTGTAATGGAATAAATTATGCCAAGAATACATGCAAAGTAATTTAGAATAGAAAACTGAGTTACTACTCTTGAGTTACTAAAATAACAATATAAAATAACAAAATAACTTAAGATACAAAAATTAAGTACGTTAATATAGTGCAAAAAAATTACTAGTCATATGGTAGGGTTATACAACTGTTTGATTTGAGCTTCATTAGTGACAGTTATTATTGGAGAGTTTTCATTTTTCCTAACATAGATATTTCCGTAGGCAGTCCAGCAGAAGGTGTAGTCTGTCGACTTTATTAGATCACGCGCAAGGAAATAAAGCCGTGAAGCCTTAGGTGTCAGTTGTTCTGAGACAAAAATCGGGGTCTCTTCTTGTAAAACGAATCCTAGATGCTTAGCCCGAAGTTTTGTTTTATTTGCAAGATTGAAGGTTTTACATTTCTTCAGGATATCAGTTTTTTGTATGGTTGAGGACAATTCAACCACAATGGGCGCACTAGACACATTATCTTTTTTCCCACGTACTCGGTAGATGTCCTTGATGTCTGATTTAGCCATATTTGAACCAACAGTGGATGATAAACAGGTAACCATCTTTATCAAATCATCTTTAGACTCTTTCTCTTTTTTAGGCGCGTTCTTTATTTCAAAATTGGCTTTTCTATGATTTTTCTGCATGGTTTCAATTTTGTCTTCTAGGGTTATAATATATTTTGCATCTTCTTTTTTCTGTAGTTCCAGCTTTTCGATTCTCTTTAATAGTTCTGCGTTTTGGTTTGATAAGAATTCAATAGAACATTCAATCTTAGTGTTGGTTTCCTGTATTTTATTCAATGTAGGGTTTATTTTATTAAATTCATTTCGTTGGGCCGCAAGTAAAGATGTAAACATCTCGCGCATTTCATCCTTGAATGCAGACAGATCATTGTTGCCAGTGCTAGTGCCAGGCTGTGTCACATCTGCAGGGCTACCATATTCCTTTCTTTTTTTCGCGCGACCAGAGACAAAGTTCGGGGGGGTAACGGTAGGGTCAAACGTTGCCGAAGAGTCGTTCACGTTTGTTTCTGATAGCGACTTATTCATATTTATTACTTTCTTGTACTAGGTGTCCACAACACGTAAGAGAGGATATTCACAAGTTTTAAGTTATTATCTAACGCTATACACTGTGAGCGATGCAGTTTTCGAAAAGAATTACCAGGATCGCATAGGCTTGTAAAGATATATTGATGGCGTGATCTTTTAAATAGTATTGACAAGTAATTGACAATATTCAGATAGAACAGCGACGTGCTTCGGCAATCCAAGGGTCCTAGCGGCTTGAAGTGGTATAGGCGCCAAGTTCCAATTGATCGGGTAGCCAAAAATCATGTAAGTTTGGTAACAAGATACCAGGGTATCATATTCTTGAAGCGGTATACAGGCGCCAAATTCAAACTATTTTTATCTGGGACTTTAAATTCACTATACTTGGATCACATAAACTTCAAAGAGTGTAATTGTGAAACCAAATTCTGATGGCGCTAATTTCAAACAAATTTTTATCAAAAAATTTGATTTTAAAAAGTTATTAGTTCTGATTACAAACTTGTAGTACCAGGATCGCATAGGTTAGCGCGGTTCAGTCGGCGCACAACGTGCAGTCGGAGGTTGGCTAGTGTGCGTGCAAATCCGGTCGAGCTGTTATTTACGCTACGCACCCAGTCGCAGTATGTCCACTCACACAGATGCAGCAGGAGGCGGACGGGCAGCGAGGCGGCGGCGGCGGCAGTTGCGATGGCGCACGCGCAGTATGCGAACTCTTGATGGTTTATGTACTCCTAATTTTCTTCATCGAATTAATCTTTTTAGATTTTAATTTATTAATTAAAAATAAAAGAATATAACTTTAGAGACGTCTACTCGTAATCGAGGTCCGGGGGGAAGAGGATGCTACTTTTCTTAAGTTTTTATTGGTGTCAAAACAAAAGTGCCAATGTATCAATACATCTGTCAAATAACAATTAACATTAAATTCATTATTTAAGTCGATGCGCTGGTCTACGTACAAAAAAATATTAAAAAGACTTTGTATTATAGATCCCTGATGCTTACCCTACAAGGAAAACAATATTTTGTATAGAGATTGACTATACATTATATGACGACTGAATAAACTAGCGATGTGACAGCCCTACGTGTTTAAGCTGTATGGCTCGCTCGAGGCTCGAGTTGGCCTACTTATTTGGTTCTACTATGACGATACTATCAAAATGTATGAAACAGCTGATATTTGAAGTGAAAACTTCTTTAGCGGCGTTGTACACTTTTTTGTAATGGGGAAAAAATTTTAAACTCGCGTCAGTCAGGGTCACGTGACCCTGATCGAACATTCGTAAGACGGATGTAGCGTAGCCAGCGGTGGCGGAAGTATCCCCCTCTCTTTCTACGGGGCGCGGCGAAAATGGAGGCGCGTCGTTTCACGACGTAAACACTTGTGTCACCATAGCAACGCGCAAATTTTTTAATTCAATGTCAAAACTCTAGATTTTCTGTCAAGCTATGGATAAGACCTTCGTACAATACTGTTCCTGTATTCGTAAAATCAAATGCAGAGTAAATTCGTAAGACGGCAATTCGTGCAAAATTATTCCCTAACCATTCCAAAATATGAAAAATGCACAACGTTAATATTCAAGTTTTCACTTCTGCCAGCACTCCCGGAGTGCAACCCGATTTGTTTTAACGATTTCAATGGGGTTGGCAACGCAAACCTAATTGTAGATGTCGCTGCGTACGCTTGTTCCTAAGACAGTAGACGTTCAGAACAAAATGTATGGAAAAATAGGTATTTATTTTGTGTTTTTTTACCGAAAAAGACTCATTGACCCAAAATGGATATAAAAGACTATTCTACAATGCAAATGATAAATTTTTCCCATATCCAGATTTTTCGGAAATTTGTAAGTGCCAACATTTTTAAAGCCAGACTTTACACAGAATTTAATCATTTAAAAGCTCAAGAAAACGATTTTTTAAGTAAAAGTCCTTTGTTTTCATAGTTCTCGTGGAACAAGCGTACGCAGCGCCATTTTGACAGTTGCCTTCCCCATTGGTCCCGTAGTAAAAGTTGTTCAGTGTGCCTTCGTTCTTTATTCGGCTTCAAGGGTTTTTGTATAGTTCATTCGCTTAGATAGTGTCGTTACACCCGCAAGCACTTGTGTTCAGAGACAGTGATTTGTAGCTTTATTAATAACTAAAAAAAAGATCTTAGTTTCTGATAATACTCCGAGAACACTGATTCGTACAAGACTGCAGCCCTATGATCTTTTAATGCTAAACAAAGTTACTTACGAAAGTAAGATGACTTGCGGATAGTGACTGTAAGTGTTTTCCAATGTTGTCGTCACTGCAATTATTGGCTCTTGGTCGTCATTAAATCTGGAAGTAAATAAATAACTTAACTATTTTACATTATTTTAATTACTGCATTTTTCTTATTAATAATGCTAATACAGAGAGTGTATTACTTAAAAGCTACCTAGCCCGTGAAGGGGCGAACGGGCGACGCAGCAAGTTGAATGTGTACAATAAACGGCACACTGGGCTTCCACAAAGTGTCAAAGGACATGTCCCATCGCACCTGTCATTTGCCCCACCATTCTCAAAAAATGAAAGTCCATCGCGTCTTAATCAAAGTACACACATCAACTTTGTCTAGGGATACAGGTGATATTTTCATACAAACGAGGTAATTTTGAAGCCTTGGTTTCCTGCCAGGGATGGACTGTGCTGTGATCTGATGGCGGCTATCCAGGGAGTGAATGGAGGAGATCCAGATCGCTATACACACCCAACTGGTCTGACCAGCATTCTAAAAACGTAATGGACATGTTTAAAAAAACCGCGAAAATAGCATGAAAATGTATGGAAATCCTCAAACTGAAAACTCTGACCCATTAATCTTTTAGAATGGTGATCAGATCAGTTGGGTGTGTATAGCGATCTGAATCTACTCCATTCACTCCCTGGATGGCCATCATCAGATTACAGCACGGTACATCCCTGGCAGAAAACCAAGGCTTCAAAGATACCTCGTTTGAATGAAAATAACACCTGTATCCCTAAACAAAGTTGATGTATATAGTATGTCAGAGTAGGTATTTTACTCTAGAATCAGATTCATAATTATTTTCTGCATTAAAAAGTGGGATTTTTAAGTTAAAACGCTTTTAAATCACAATTTTTTATCATGATAGTACTATTTACTTACATTTTTTTCACAAAATACTTCAGAAAACAACTTAATGTTTTTGTAATTGTTTTTCTAAATATAAAACAATTCTTGACTGATACTATACCTAAATAAAATGTAATTAGAATTTTTTAATTATGAAAGTAATTAAATAAAATGAAACTGGGGCAACGCTGGGACATCTCCTTTTCTCAATCAATTTTAAACTTTAAAACAAGGTTCAAAATTTATGTGCTGGTGACCGTACACATGATAATAAAACTGTGCAGTTTTTTATTTATATTTTGTTTTCGTCATTCGAACATCCTTTCTATCTCAATTAAAGTCTTTATCTTTACTAATATTATTAATGCGAGAGTAAGTTTGTCTGTAACGCCTTCACGTCTTAACTACTCAACCGATCATCACGAAATTTTGCATACACATTGTCAGGGGTACAGAAAAGAACAGGGAAGAAGAAAGATAGAAAATAACTGTCCACGTAAACAAAGTCACGGGCGGCCGCTAGTCGAGTATAATTGCAAACTTCTAAGCTCACAATCTGGCTATTAAGGCGCTTATAGCGGTCTACTAGCGCCACCAATACATTTATTTTTTTACACGTAAACCAAGTCAATATTAAAAAATCCGGCCAAAAAATTCGGACTCGCGCACGAAGAATTCCGTACCAAAAAAACGGCAAAAAAAATACGTTTGTTGTATGGGAGCCCCCCTTAAATATTTGTTTTATTCTGTTTTTAGTATTTTTTTGTTATAGCGGCAACAGAAACACATCATCTGTGAAAATGACATCAGGCAGAGTCCCATAGAAAAAAACCAAAGAATGTATAACGTTTCTGTTTTTTTCAAAATGTAGGCATGTAATTAGTAAGTCATAGAAAATATTCAGATTTTTACGAAGATTTATGTTTTAAGAGTTATTAACGTTTGAAAGTTTTATTTTTTGGTAACCCCGACACTAAATAGCAACACCAGTTTCACGACAACACGTTTCGTTAGCTGCGTTAGTGATACAGATTAGCACCACAATGTACGAGTTGGAACCGATCAAACGGAAAATCTGTGCATATGTCGCACGTAACAAAACGCTTTTGACAGTTGAGTTGACTGACATCCGGCAGACTTTTTTTTTAATGCGCAATCACTTGTGCCACAGAACAAGTTTACTCAGGGGAGACTTGTGAAATCGCTAACAAAGATGTCCGTTACATTGATATGCTTTTGTTTTTTTCAATAATTAATTAACGCTAAATGAAGGAGTTAAAAAATAATGTTGCTACTGTTTTATGATTCTAGTAACATAAAATGTTTAAAGATAACCGAATTATGTTTATACACTTTTGGGTCTCATGTGCCTGATGTCCTTTCAACTGCGTCTACCTGTTGTCGTTATTAACAAAGAGAATGTAAAAATAACTAGCGTTATAAGAGTCGGGAGTGTCATACAAAAAGCGTGAGTATGAAACGGAAGCGAATTCAACGAAAACAAACAAAAGAGAAACGTTAAACGGCATTGGTGGTAAAACGGTCAAAGATGATAGAATACTCTTTGATGGGGCGAAGTATAATACGCCTAAATTCGAATGTTGTCAATAATACTGCTTTGTGGATTGTCAACGTTCTTTCAAACTTAGACGGCTTAAAAATTCGCTTCCGTTTCATAGATCGGTTTTTACTGAGAGAGTTGCGCCAGGCTGGTTATTAATATCAAGCAAAAAACGGCAAATAATCACGTTTGTTGTATGGGAGCCGCCCTTAAATATTTATTTTATTCTATTTTTGTTATAGCGGCAACAGAAATACATCATCTGTGAAAATTTCAACTGTCTAGCTATCACGGTTCATGAGATACAGATAGTAATAGGGTCAAGTTTTTACCCTTTGGGTACGGAACCCTAAAAAAAGGACACAACCATGTCCTGAATAACTGGTGGGGTAATTTTTTTTTAATAATAGAAGTTAACCTTCAATATTTATGTAATCCTGGTACTTAAAAATGTATCCAATCAGTTAGGTATTCTTATCTGTTGTAAGAGTCTACATTTTGGGAAAGATACATTTTTGGAAATGTACATTTTGGGAAGTAGCTATTTCGGGAAATGTACCTTTTGAGACGGGTGTAATTATGGGAAGTGTACATTTTAAACCTGAAGGCTCTTAAATAAACACTTATATTTTTTGAATAACTCTTTAACATTTTCAATTTTTGTAGCATATAAATTGGCAAGAGAAAGATGAGACAAAAGATGCGCAGTAGCCACAGACACTAAAGTTTGTGCCTACTGCGCATCTTTTGTCTCGTTCTTATCTTGCCAACTTACGTGCCGGGCAGTATACAATTTTTAAAATGTAATAGAAACGACGGTGGCCACTTTTGGTATTTAAACCATCTTAGAACTTACAGAAAGAATGAAAACTGTTGATAATAAAATATTAGAGACAAAGAGGGCATGCCCTCTTAAATTGTCTCTAATATTTTTTGTACCCTTTTTTAAATATTGACATGGTTTACGTATAATAAAAATAAATGAATTGGTGGCGCTAGTGGATAGCTATAAGGGCCTTAAGGGTGCTACATGGTGCAAGTAGCTCGCGCAAGTTGAGCACTTGCGCAGGTTACATGCTCCGTGGAAACACGTAAGTGGGTCCAGCTCCATTGTACCCCCGCGCAAGTAATCCGCGCCTCAATATACGCAAGCTACATGCACCGTGTAGAAGCACCCTAAGTTTTAAAGAAAATATATAGTTACTTGTAATCTCCATCGTCTGCCTTCGAAGGGCCCGGCTCTTGGGAGTAGTCGTAGTCGCCATCCGGTTTATGATCCTCTTCTTGTGGCACATTATTTGGACCATTTTCATCAGGTTTCTTTTGCCTAATAAAAAGGAAAATATACAAATAAAGACGTTAATTAAAAAAAATAAGGATATACTTTGTATAGGTACTATTTATAACATAGATAATTCATAAATTAACAATATTACAGTAAATGACATACAATAACGATGATAAAATATAACTTTTACTTACAATAATGAATCAGGGTATCATATAAATGCATATTGATAAAAGATAAATATATATTTGGTGGGAAAGATGTAAAAATACAACAACTTATACAACAAGTTAATAACACTACATATTATTAACAACATACATCACTTTACTATTTTGAAAATACAAATACATTATTTTATTTTCAACTCTAAGCTTATTGACATAATGTTGAAATTACAGAAAAAAAATGTAAGTATATTATACGTTTTATATAAAGTTATTTACTGATATCTATTTCTATTTCTACATACCTTGTACAGAAGCATTAAAATATCTGTTTTGCTGTTTATAATATCAAAAGTAACAATGACTTTTATGTGTATTAATGATATCGAAAAAATATATTTTGTCGATATCATTCGGAACTAACTCGTTTCAATCAGAATATCAAATATTTGGCTATGTACAATTTATACATATCAAAGACTACATTGTACACTAGTACATAGGTCTCTTGTTCATGTACGATTTATCCACCATTTGCGCGGTCAGAAAAATTGAAAAACAACACAGCGTGCAAAGGATTTTGTACGAACTTGCATCAGGCAAAAGTCAGGAGGTACTGGGAGGTAAAATTCGAAATTTATTTGGCTGCTTAATGTCGAGTTCTGCAATCGAATTAAAGATTCAACACCAGACCAAGTTTCTTCACGTATTTCCCAAAAACCATTGTGTGGATGGTTCCAAAACAAACAAGAAAATCTTTTAATCTTTATACTTAAACAGAAAAGCTACTAATTTTTATTTTTTTATACATAAAGTCAAACTAAAAACCTAATTATTGATGAAAAAAAAAGAGTTTGTCCTTTTCGGTGGTGTTTATAAGGTTTTGTTATGATTGCAGGTCACAGAATCCGTATCATGAACAGGAGGCCCACGGTACAATAATATACTGCGCCAAGTATAGCATTCCGAGAGACAAGGGTCACGTGGGCGACACTGGTACTAGTCATGTGAAATAAAACTCCCTGACTCCCATATATTACCTGTAACAGTTCTATAAAACTATGAGTATTTTATTGAAAATTACGTTCATTCATATTTTTAACTTGAACTGTTTCGTTAGCTAAGAGAAACTAATCACAATATAAAATGCATTATAATAATTTTGTAATGAGTGATGATGACGGAAAAAAAATCTTTCGTTGTTTGTTACCATAAAGTGACAACTAGATACGAGGGGCATGCCAAAACTTTTTAGGTACTCTTTACTTAATAATTTGATACAGGAATGTTATACACCATCGTAAGCACTAGTACTATTTAAACATGAGACATACTTGAATTCAAATAGTTCTTTCTTAAAAATGCTTTTATTTGTAAAAATCTGGGGCCCTATTTTTTAATAATTTATTTAAGTTATTTTGAGTCAATCACAATTGAAAACTAAATCGCACTCCAAAATCGCTGACCAAAGAGACTGACTGACAACCTGCTGACCAACAAGTGATTCCAAAATACCGATTTTGCTATGTCGGACGAAAATGAGTAGCTCTTTACTACTCATTTTCGTCCGACATAGCAAAATCGGTTCAAGGCCAACCGAAGGATTAAAAAATAGGGCCCCAGAACTTTACAAATAAAAGCATTTTTTAGAAAAAAAATTTGAATTCAATGTGTTCCATGTTTAAATTGGTCGCTTAATAACCAGTGTTTACGATGGTGTATAACATTCCTTTACCTATCAAATTAGTTAGTAAAGAGTATCTAAAAACTTTTGGCATGCCCCTCGTAGTAGAACTAGATGACGTAAGCGAGTGTCACCCCGGCCAGACCTTGTTATCTCGGATCATGAGGTCTACTAAAACTGAGTACAAGGTAGACGTAAGTGAGGGCTACCGTCGTCGGTGCCTGTTCCGGAAGTCGCCGGGGCGCAGGCGCTGCCACACGAGGTGCGCGACGCGCGGGTCGGAGCGGCTCGCGTCCAGCTCGCGCATGACCGACGCGATCTCCTGCTGCACGTGGTACCAGCGGTCCACCAGACGGTGGCGACTGTCTGAGCCCTCTCACACGTCAATATATACATTCTATTGTACCATGGGCGACAGCGTCGGTCCAGTTAGCAACACAATTCGTGTGCGCGCGTATCGCCCCTGCACGAACTAAACGTATGTTGTGACGACGCGGCGTGCGAGCGATTTTAACCTGAGTGGTGAAGCGACGCTGTTGCCCATGGTACCTATGGCTACCTAACGTTGGTTATCGCCCACTCCCGTGCTTTACCACTTTGCATACATTTTCGTATGCGCGCGCGATGCGCAGTACGAACGAAATCTAAGTGACGACGCGGGGCGTGCGAACGATTTAACCCTAATAGGCCCTCCACACGGAGAGGCAGCCAGAGGCAGAGGGTCGGAGCGATACGAAGAAAAGGGAATGTTGTCAGTATGTCTCTTTTCTTGGTATTTCTCCGTACCTCTCGGCCTCTCCGCTTGTGCAAGTAGAGGACCCATAAGAGTGGTAAAGTCCAGTGCAGCCGAAATTACAGACAATTATTGCGTTCTGCAAACTTGGAAGCGAATTTTTTTAGTAAGCATGCGAACATGTAGCGTGTAAGTACTATGGGCAACAGCGTCGCTTAACCAGTTTGCAACAAAATTCGTGTGCGCGCGTATCACCCCTGCACGAACTAATCGTATGTGACAGCGGGCGCGGCGTGCAAGCGATTTTAACCTTAGCGGTGGTTAAGGCGCTGTAGGTAGTGAAACTAGCGCCGCCACTACATTTATTTTTATTACTCGTAAACCATGTCAATATTTAAAAAAAGATCATGTAATAATCTCTTAAATTGTCTCTAATATTTTTTGAAAAACTCTTTAACAGTTTTCATTCATTCTGTAAGTTTTAAAATCCATTTTAGCTCAAAGTGGCCACTTTTAGCAATTATGGATTTTAAAACTTACAGAATGAATGATTACTATTGAAGAGTTATTCAAAAAATATTAGAGACAATTTAAGAGATTATTACATGAGCTTTTTTAAAATATTGTCTTGGTTTATGAGTAATAAAAATAAATGTAGTGGCGGCGCTAGTTTCACTACCACCGCGCCTTAAGCGACGCTGTTGCCCATGGTACATTGGAACGTGTTGCATGTGTGTGGTTAGTGAATGATAGTGAACTCTTATACGCACACTCACATATATATTTTTTTACTGTTTACACACTCTAAATAGATGATCACGGGTCGGAGTAAATCACGCATGGCTGGCGATTTGTTAACTGCACATAGTACTGTCAGCCATAGTGCCATGTCGCTCTAATAATATTGTGTTCATCTTTTAGGGTTTGAAAACACTCAACAATCGTTATAGCTGGTGTGACAAAGTACGTCAGTCGAAACGAACTGTACCAACGTTCCACTAGCCGAAGACTACTGTCTAAGCCCTATCCACGTCAACGTAGACTTTATACGGCTTAAAATACCGCAAATTAACATTCTTTTAAAAGAAGTAAAGGACGGCGATAGCTTTAAAGACGCATTAACTTTAAATATCGTTCTTGCAACTGACTGATAGTCGTGCACGCTAGGGAAATGCTAGAGTTACGTTCACTGACCTGCGTTATATTAAATAATTATTTTTTTCATGTCAGTGGTTACGTTTAGTACTATTCTATATTTTGTGCTAGAGTGGGGAGATGATCCCTATTGAAATTTTCCCCTTTTCAAGCATTTATTGTTAATTTATTTCAAGACCTTACTTTGTTTAATCGTGGTATTATTTGGTCATTACCATTTCTGATTAAAAAAAGAACTATACATAATAGTATTAGTATTGTAGTTATTTATGCAACTGTACTATTATACCTAATTATGTACAGTTGTTGCATACAAGACTTGATCTAAAGTCTGTCCATCCTTACTTGTCTTATATGGTAACAATCTTCACCCAATTTTTATTGAAATAATCATTTATAAAATACAACAAATGGGTTTCCACACATAGATTAAGAAATAAATTGTTAATAAATTAACAACAATTTCATAAAGTTACTAACATATTTTTAAATAACGATTTAAGTTTAAAAGACGTATGACAACTGTCAAAAACTGTTTACTAAATAAGACAAGTAAGGATGAACAGACTTTACACCCAATATTTATATTTTATTGTTATTTAAGAAACAAACAATATTTATACAGATGGATTAAAAACACCCATAATATTTATCTACACCTATGATATGAATTCTCTATGAAGGGTTTTGATTTTGACCTTGACCTTGAAGTTGTAATACTTTGACTTTAACTTTTTTATTTTACTTTGACTTTCCTCCCCTTCCTCGTCATTTTATCATCCGAACGAGTGTTATAATGTTGTATTGAATTTCATAATGTAACTAGTCGGGCGGATATTGTGGTTACTATGACACTGGTACCTAGTTATAATGTTGGCAGTAAGCTAACTTTTTTTCAGAACCCTTTACAGAAGATTTAAAGCATGGGTGTAGATCAGGAATGCACAGACTTAATAGACTTTTTGAGACCATGGGTCACTTGGGCAAATGATGAACTAATGGCGGGCTACCAGTACAAATTAAAAACATAATAAAATACTCAAAAAATTATTTTTCTTTTAAATGTACTTTTGCTGGCATATTGCCGTGGGGCCACATGTGGCCCGCAGGCCGCGGTCTGTGCATCCCTGATGTAGATATATACCGGGTGTAATAATACCTTCAACGAAACCGAGGTCTACGTATTCTGCCCATCATCAGGACCATTTCTGTTCAAAATTAGTGCTGGGAAACGATTTTGATTTTTGGTGTTAAAAAAGCATTGCATACTTTACCACGCAATGTAACGCGTACAACAGACCGCGCCTGCAAGTGTATGCTACACAGCTGCGTGCGGCCGAGTTGAAAGGCAGCGTTTATGTGCGTGCTCATGAGATACGTGTGTGATGTTGACGGTTTTGAAGCCATTGTTTGTACGAATTACTTAAAATTTTGTTTAATGTTTCTTTGGACAAAAATTAGGAAATAAGGAATAAGATTTCATACAAAAATTTTTTTGACTCTGACCTTCAATAACTTCGTAGCTATTGGTTTCCCAGGTATAGTCTAAAAGACAAAAATGATCCTGATGATGGGCGGAATACGTGGACTTCGGCTTCGTTGAAGGTCTTGTTACACCCGTTATTATTATAAGTTGGCACTCACGGTCCGAATGTCTCGTGCAGCTGCAGGTACTTGCGGCCCACCTCCTCGGCGCGGCCCTCCATGACGCGCTGCGCGTCGTCGGCGCTCAGCGGGTACTCCGTGTCCTCGTGCAGCTCCACCTCGGGCGACGACTCCTTCCACAGTCCGAGCGACTTCAACATGAACCTTGAATAGTGACACGACTATTAGTATAGTCAAATTAGCAAAAAGATTGGAAGTAATTCGTGTAGTTGAAATTTTTTATGGAAAGATTAGAAGACATGAATATAAGTTTCGTCTGAATTTGCACCATTCCTGTTATGTACGGAACATCGTTTAATGTTAGGTACTAAGATTGAAGTCCCAATATTTTTTTAAATATAATACCTACAATAACAGTTTCTTTCCATGTTTTGTTACAATTTTAATTACCTATCATTACATACGTTATATCGCGTTACGCGCGCGTTATATCACGTTGCCCGTTACTGATCATTAAATCACTTTTTGCCACTCGCTAAAATAGGGGAACAATTATCTCGGTAACTTTAGGTATGCAATGGTAGGTAACTTAAATTGTAACAAAACATGGAAAGAAACTGTTATATTAAAAAAAAAATTGACTTTAATGTACCTAACATTAAACGATGTTCCGTACATAAAAGGAATGATGCAAACTCAGAGGAAACTTATATTCATGTCTTCTAATGATTCCGTAAAAAATTACAACTACCCGAATTATTTCCAATCTTTTTTGCAAATTCAATCTAATTTCACTATACTATATGAGAAGAGGGAGATATAGTGAAATATCCATTGCGTCATTGGGAAATGTCGATTTAAAGATAAATTTTGAGCAGTAAGATTTATAGCCGTTTTTAAGCCGGCGTCACCCACTACGGCGGGCTGTGGCCGGGCCGTAAGTGTTAGTTACTAAAGTAAAGCCATTAGTGTAGGAAATGAAGCGATCTTTTGTATGGAGACCTCAACATTAAATCCTCAGTCAATGAAACTTTGCAGGGATGTAATATAATATGAACCAAAACTTATGTTCAAATATCCAAAAACAAAAAAAAAATTGGTTAATTTAAAAAACATGTTTCATTTATGATACTTTATCATACCTACTGGAAAGTTTCGTCTATTGAGGATTTGCTGCGGGGGTCCATTACCTTCCTTTCCTACACTTCATCATCATCATATCAGCCGCACGACACCCACTGCTGGGTATAGGCCTCCCCTAAGGATCTCCACGACGATCGGTCCTGCGCTGCCCGCATCCAGTGGCTTCCCGCGACCTTCACCAGATCGTCGGTCCACCTTGTCGGGGGAATACCCACGGAGCGTCGTCCGGTGCGCGGTCGCCATTCCAGAACCTTTCCGCCCCAACGGCCATCAGTTCTTCTCGCTATGTGTCCTGCCCATTGCCACTTCAGCTGAGCAATCCTTCGAGCGATGTCGGTTACTTTAGTTCTCCTGCGGATCTCCTCGTTTCTGATTCGATCACGCAGGGAAACGCCGAGCATGGCTCTCTCCATTGCACGCTGGCTGACCTTGAGCCTCCTTATGAGACCCATAGTTAGCGACCACGTTTCACTGCCGTAAGTCATCACTGGCAACACACACTGTTCATAGACTTTCGTCTTGAGACACTGAGGTAAATCGGATGCGAAGATTTTTCGAAGCTTCCCGAATGCTGCCCACCCGAGTTGGATTCGACGAGAGATCTCTTTCTCAAAGTTGGACTTACCTAACTGGACTGCCTGTCCTAGGTATACGTAGTGGTCAACAACTTCAAGAGTAGTGTTCCCAACATGAACTGGAGAGGGTACAACATGGCCATTTGACATAATTTTCGTCTTATCCATGTTCATCTTGAGACCCACTCTTTGGGAAGCACTACGGAGATCTTCGAGCATTATGTTCAGGTCTTCCATGGTCTCAGCCATAAGGACTATATCATCGGCAAAACGAAGGTGTGTTAGGTACTGGCCATTAATGTTGATGCCGAGTCCTTTCCAGTCCAAGAGCTTAATGTCCTCCAAAGCAGCTGTGAACAGTTTCGGAGAAATAACGTCTCCCTGTCTCACACCACGCTGCAGTTGGATAGGACGTGTGCTCTGGTTCTGTACTCGGATCGACATGGTGGCATTTTTGTATAAGTACCTCAACACCTCGATATACCTATAGTCCACTTGGCACCGTTGGAGAGACTGCAGCACCGCCCAGGTTTCAATCGAATCAAAGGCTTTCTCATAATCCACGAACGCCAAGCATAGTGGCAGATTATACTCTTCGGTCTTCTGTATAACCTGCCGCAGCGTATGGATGTGGTCTATGGTGCTAAAGCCTTTTCGAAATCCGGCTTGTTCGGGAGGTTGGAAGTCGTCGAACTTGCGAACGAGACGATTCGTAAGGACTATCGAAAACAACTTATAGACATGGCTCAGAAGTGAGATGGGTCTTTAGTTCTTTAAGAGGGACTTATCACCCTTTTTAAAGAACAAAATCACCTCACTTATGTTCCATGCCTTCGGCGTTCTGCCTTCGACGATGACGGAATTGAAAAGCTTCTAGAGGACTTTAAGTATCGGCTTACCGCCCGCTACGTATCGTAAACTTTTTTGAGATTATTACAATAAATATGTATTATTAACTATAAAGAAACATAAGCAATTGTGCCTTTAAAAAAATAAACATTGTGTGTCGGCCATTAGAAGGATGCGTTGTTGAATTTTGATGAAGTGTCAAATGTGGTCTATTATATAGGCCCTACTTTAGGCAATCGTATTATACAGTAGCAAACCTTTAGTAGGTTGATTTCTTACTAAGAGGGATAGATGATTGATAATATAATTGATATGAAGTATTAGCACAGAATAGATAATAGTAATAGCGTAGAGAAGTTGGACTCCGCAAAATCCTTTAAATAAATTGCGACTCTTGCCCCGGTACAATAAAGTACAATTCAGGTCGTTCCAAAACATTCACCTAGTAGTTGCCTCCCTTTCTATCGCGTAGGTCTTATCTTTTCTGTCGTATGAACGACGAGCGCTTCATACTCACGCGTGGAGTGACAGAGCCCTGGTATTAGTTAATAAAAATGCTTAATTTCAGTGATTGGCTCAATAACAACATTTTTCTTAGTACCTAATGAAAAACTACAGAGCAAAGCAACATACAGTATTTTTAATTTAGTACCTATGGAAGAATATGATGAGCAGTAACAACAAGTCGTAAAGGGCGTAGTTAAACTTCCTCTCAATGCCGATGATGCGCGGCGCAGTGAAAGGCGTATTGGCAGGGACGGCTTTCTGGTTCCAAGGGAGAATCTCAAATTGGAACATGCTTTTTATCAAGACTATGACCTGAAAATAAATAAAGTAGTAATTATAAAATGAACTTCAGCTTTCATAAATAAGAATCAAATTATTGTTTGATATAAAACGAAGTGGTTACATTCTTTTTGGTTTGATACATACCTCAGTATATGCAATGAGTGTAACCCAGAAGGTTTTTGTAGGCCGTGGTATAGTAAGGGTTCCCCACAGGAACACCATAAGGGGTAAAGGAATCGAAAGAATGGTAGCAGATTGAATCTGAAATACAAATATAAAAAAATACAAATTCTATTTTTTACAGCCCTCATCCTTCACGGATCGAAAGTCGTACAAAATTATCAAAAAATAATCGTATTCATTAGCGGTCTTCGTTAAAGTAGAGGAGGTAATTCCTCTGTTCAAGGGGGTTTAAATTAAGCAGACATTTACTGTTCACTTACCCCTCGTTTAGTCACACATTTATTAAATAAAAAGATATGGCTTTCATCAAAATAAATTCCGTACCTGGTTAATGAAAACCATGAGATAGCACACGACGTCAGTGTGCGCAAGTACGGCGTACCAGAGCGCGTACGCTAAGTGCACAACAACCGATTTGTCTTGCCGGAACATCGAGTCATCTTGCTCTTCTAGAATCGTCACGTCTTTGCTGTAAAATGCAATCCATCTTTATTTTCCGTTATTATCCAGTAGCTGCCGTACAAATAAATGAAGAATAAGTTTATACTTAGAATAACCAAAAAATTTGTATAGGAATATGATACTCTGAGACGTTAAACGTAATTCATAATATTGCTCAGGGCGGATTCGACCAAGTGAGAATAAATGTTATTCTTAGATAAAATTACCAGTTATTCGACAGTAAGGCTGGCCACACCCAGACGGAATCCCATTACGGAATTCCGTACATACGTGATTCCGAACGCAGCAACTGCATACAAAATCTATGGGCCTGCCACACATGCGGGATTTTTCCGTACGGAATCTTCATACATTGTCGAAATTCCGTTCGGAATTCCGAATTGGGATTCCGTCTGTATGTGGAATCGAAATTACGTTTTACCACGAACTATTCTCACAGTATTTTGTCTATTCATTTCATTCATTTGGCGTTTTATATTGAAGTTTGGTCGAAACCACTCTTTTTGGTTAAACTAGGTATAAACTTATTCTTCGTTTATTAGTACGGCAGTAGCAGAATATATCGTGCAAATGGCGGAGGAATGCGAAGAATAGATAATTACATTAGAACAGATTGATAAATACACAACATTGAATCAGATTACAATATTCATGTAGGTGCGTTTTGTGTTCCGTTATTCAGAAATGTTCCAGTAATATGTGTGTAGAGTAAACAACATAGAAAATAGTGTCATAGCTTTAGAATTGATCTTTGAAAGATAGAAGACTGAAATATTTTTATTTAGCAGAAAATAAACAAGGAATGGAATTTATTTAGTTACAATATTACTTACATAACAATATACACTTACATACAAATATTTAATACATAACTTAAGAATAACTAAAGCTGCTTATTCATGCGTGCGATAAAAGTTGGGAAAATGACAAAAAGATATAAAGTAGAACATGGAAAATCGACACAGCGTAGCCCATCGCATACGACGACAAGATCAGAGTAACGATTGCACTGGCTTGTCATACATTTTACTTTGAATGTACTGAAGCAATATGACATATTGTCATGAAAGATATCTCTAAAAAGCAAACTCTAAAGACGGCCTTTGCCTAAACCGACTTTACTTTTCTTCATTATTTTCTATGTGTATCTTTTATACCCGACTCCGGCGAAGGAAAAAGAAGGTTTGTGATTTTGTTTTATTTCGTATTATAACTTTAACAATCGCGAATTCCCAAGACCTAAAAGCAAACCCCTCAGCAGTGTAATTTTGTTACTATCGGTCTTCTTTTAAGCTAGATAAAGCCAGTGCAAACCGATACTCGATCACACCTCTCAGTGGACTGCAAAGAAAACGCGCTCTCATGTTCTGAAGTATCGTCATCGTCTTCCTGTCTCGCCGGCGACTGCAGCGACGAGTCGTCGGCGACGGGCCGCGGCGGAGGCGACGCGTCCAGCCCTCGCTCCATGCTCGGTGCCAGGATTCGGATCTCGGGCACGCTTATTTCGCTTAACTTACGGCTGAAAAAACCTCGCACACTTACACCCGTTTCGATGACACCGCCGCATTTTGAGACCTTCAACTAATGCTAAGAAGCTCTACATTTTCAAATTACTTATATGGAAATAAAATTATCCTAAATTCAAAATAAAAAAGAGACACCTTTCCCTTTTTAAATTAATGAATAACTTTATTTCCTGTACTGAAAACTTTATTACTGAACTACAAAATCTAATGTATATTCGTTACTAATACAAAAACTGGAAGCCCTTTATTAATATTAGATTAATATACATTTATAAATTATCATGATTTAATTAGGTAAGTATTTAATTTACTTACTGCAAAATTATAGGACGTTTTATTGTTACCAAAATGCAACTACCACTACAATCAAACTACGTTAATAAACTAATAGGTACAAAATATACAAACCCCATCTCAATAGTCGGCATCAGGAAATTGGTATCATAACATTCCACTTCGTTAGTACTAGGCAGCATGCAAAAACAAGACTCTACTCACTAATACATTGTAGGTAAAGATTTAATGCTATCTAATTCACGATTACCATAAACTAACTAACATTCATCAGTTAAACTAAGAGTCTATTTAAATAAACATTTAATGTTAAAAAATAACATGCACACAAGCATGGCATCGACTAAAGCTAGTAAGTTAAAATACAGAATAATATATCCCCTTTAGTGTTAACTCCAGTAAAAACTCTTTATATTCAATATAATAATCAATCTTATTTTGTTTGTGATGAAGTTTATAATGGAGTCCACCAAAGAGTTGATCTCATCAGCATGACACTTACCGATGAGCGAGCGATTCTGGCAGCGGTTCCCATATCATCTGTGATCCTTCTCTTAAACCAATACCGAAACCTTCTTTCTCCTGTGAACACATTGTAAATTAAGTAGACAGCACGTATATCGTAACTTAAGAGATGTTCAAAAACCAAAATTCAAAATAATTTATTCAGTCTAGGCTGTTACAAGCACTTGTGAATGTCATAGAAGCTACGCTATCGGTTCGCAAACCCTAAGAGGGAGACCTTGTAACGAGAAGAACCGGCAAGAAACTCGTCAAGGGCTGCTTTTTTCTCCTTGTATATTTCCAAGTCTAACATGTAGTTATCTAATGAAGTTATTGACTTGATAAATACATTTCGACAATTTGAAAATGTGCATGCTATTAACAAATTTACACCATTCGTGGTCTTCTTCAACCAGTTGGAAGTCGAAGACCAATATAATAGTGTCGTGTACCACCTTTAGTATTTTCTTCTCGACAGAGAGCGAGCGCGATACGTAGCGATAGTCGCGCGAGTACTTCATAAGGTGCCGCGTAAGCGACACGAGCAGACTCGATACTAACGCCCACCCGATTTGCAGGTATCGCTTTATCTTCTCCACCAGTGTCTCTTGCTCTAAAATTCCAAGAAATATGTTATCGCGCGCATGTGCATTCATCACTCAAACGTACGTATACGTACACGTATACGCACTCAAATTATAGAAAAGCTGTTATCATGAAAAACAAATACAATATGCAGCGGACAAACTTAAGGCGGTTGTAATGTACTAGCATTATAAAATTATTATTTAAAATATTGGCTAAACAAACTTATTTATATACAAAGTAACAGAATTAATAGCTAAGCTAGAATATGGTATACAGGGACCATCAAACTGAACAACTTTTAGTATGGGACAACTCTGAAATCGCGAAAAAAAATCGTATGTTTCATACAAAAATTAATAAAGAAAATATGAAAATGTATGAACAGCTGATTTTTTTTCGTGATTTCAGAGTCGGTCCCATAGTAAAAGTTATTCAGTTTGATGGTTTAGCTACTAATTCTGTTACAAGATGTACAATATTATTATAATATTTGTAGGATTCGTAACAATTGATTAAATCGTGTACTAACCAAGGGGTTAATTGTCTAACTTCAAAATCTATCGCAATCGCTTTCATTTGGCAGATGGATGTGATACATTGCTACATTTCTTTGGTATTTTTTTGTGTGCCAAAAATAAGTATCAATGTATCATATCCTGAAAGCGATTGCGATAGAATTTAAAATTAAACAATAGATAGGCAGGCTTGATTAAATCGTGTACTAACCAGGCAACGGTGCAATATCATCCAACTCCGAGACTGGCGCGTCTCGGTCTTTGTCAGACAATACGACATTCACGTCGCCCGCTTGAGTGATATCAGCTTGAGATCTTCGAGAATGCGTCTGTAATCATATGATTCAAAATAGTTTTGATTATCCTTATACTAGCGTGGAAAGTGTCAACTTCAAACAATTAAGTAATTTATGTATTTGGTGAAATGCTACAGTAATGTAAAATAAATAAATGTTATACCATTTAACAAAAAGATATGGAATATATGCCTTCGTGTAAAGTCAGTTATGTAATACATTACATAACTGAAATTGAAAAAGTCAAATGAAGCACATTTTGATAACTCACAAAAATAAAATACTCCTTACGCTAATAGAATAAACATAAAAAACGTGCATCGATAAATTGGACATACATATCACCCCCCACAACAGCATGCAATCAATATCGTAAACATATCAAGCAGAAAAAGCTACGTGTCTTAAAACAAATAACTCATCTTTTTATTTTTCAGATTTAAAAGAGCAAATTTTTTAAGTAAAACATTAAATTAAATCTCGTTTGTTTGTTTTAAAATATCAAGAGAGAAAACATTGCTCATTTAACTTTGAAAAAAGTTACCTCTTTCTGCAGTCATGATTTAATCTTGAAATAAATGTTGGCTTAAATTGTAAATAAGTCAATAACAATCGATCAATTGCATTGAAGTGATTTTTTTTTTTCACCAACCTATTCATGTGTTCTATAATACCTCTAACGTGAGGCCGCTGAGGGAACGCACATTTTAACAAGTTTGTCAGATATCTGCTGACTTAAGATTCAATTGAATAAAATATATGTTTGATTATCTTCTTTTCCGTATACTAGAAAATATACTTTAGTTGACATAAAGGAACTTGACTAATATCTGTCAAATGTTGTCAAATCTGTCAAATTGTTTTAATCGCCTCTGTGGTCTAGTGGTTCGCCCACCCGTGTAAAACGCAGAGGTCCCGGGTTCGGTTCCTAGGGGGCTACAATTTGTACTCGGTTTGGTTGGTGGTAGGGCTTATTTTAAGTCCACCTGGCTAGCTACCACCATCTTACCTAAGTCTGCCAACATAACAACAATTAAAAAATTGTTGTGTTCCGGCAGTCAGAAGTAAGATAGCCGGTTCCTCAGTTTTCCGGGTGTAGTGCGCTTTCCACCTTCGGTCTTATCGTCACTTAACATCAGGTGAGGTGAAGGCCAAGCACTAATCCCGTCGTGCATAAAAAATGTGCATTATCTCAGCGGGCGATCTGTAGGACATGATATTCGGGAAGCAGGGATTACCTCGCGCGGATAGGAGTGAGGGTAGCTAGACAGCGAGGCGTGGCGCGGCGAGCGGATGACCGGCGCGGACGCGCGGCGCAGCGACACGGCGCGGTTCAGGTCCGTCTTGATCGCGGTCGACAGCAGCTAGCGCGCACCAAACCCGTCACTCTCGGTCGCACACATAAATATACTACTCGCTCGGTAGAACACTTTTTGACTCCTTTATATTTTTTATTTTAACTGATATTTCACCAAGTTTCCGCTATAGACTGGATATTATACCCATAATTGCTCGTAGTAAAATTGACGTGTGCGATCGCGAGTAGTAGTTATGAAAACACGCAAGAGTTAGTCACATAAAGCTTAAGGCGTGATCGTCCAGGAAGCTTATCTATCCCTTGCGTTTTAAAAACACCAAAATTTTTGGTATCAGCATGCGGAAAGTCACATTTTACTTAAACCAGGTCACCGAAGAATATCTTACTAATTTAGAGGACATTTATGAAAAATCTTTTGCTATCACATACATACATATATCTTTATTTAACCATGCTTTATTAATTTACCCATGCAAATTGAATAATACTACAGTACTACACCATCATCAATACAACATAATACCCATCCCAAAACACCTAACTTTACGAAATATTAATAATCTAACTTGTCAACTAGAATATCATCTAATAAAGTGACAGATGATACAGAATAAAACAGAATATCGATTGCTCCAATCAGATGAATCTGACAGAGATATGGGAATGACTATCAAACGCGTCTCTTTTATTTGCTATACAGCGAGAAAGAGACGCATTGATATCCATTCAGAAAACTGACAAGTTTTAAGAGGTTGTTATACCACCCATGGTTTACAATTTTATCGTTATTACATTACCATTTATTAAATTATTATATAATAAATTTACCTTCGTAGGAATTCTGTGACAACTACGACTTGTTTCTTTAATTTCTGTTTTACGCCATATAATTTTATACACTTCATTAGTCAAGCACAATATTAGTCAAACAAAACACTGTTACATACTTTTTAAGACACTTATTAACTCTTAAGGTCATTCTTCAGAAATAATTAGCTACCTACTTAACTAAATTGTAAGTTTAAAATATAACCAAAGTAAAAAGCATGTTGGTTGCTGACGACTAAATTGTTCACTTAGTTATTGTTTAAACGAAGTGCAGAAACGAAATAAATTAATTATTATACATTCAACGTATTTAATAATTAATAAATACGTTGAATGTGTTAAGATAATTGTTTGATTTACTAACGGCCAGGCCCAATAATCAATCCACAGATAGGGGTAGGCCTAATCCAGTTTAGCTCCTATGTAACTTTTTTTTTCATTTAATGGGCTTACTCTTGGCCACATTCGAGAACCATAAGGCTAAGAAGAGGCCGAAGATGATGCGAGCTTGCCCAGAAGAAGCCTATTCACTCGGGCTTTAAATATCGCTGGGTTATATGCTTTCGGGAATACAGACGCAGGCAGGGAATTCCACTCCTTGGCTGTGCGCATTAAGAAGGAAGATGAAAAACGCTTCGTGCGTATGCATGGTATGTCAACCAAATAGGGGTGAAACCACGCCGTGCGTCTGGATGTCCGATGGTAGAACGGGGATGGCGGAATGAGCTCATGCAGCTCAAGAGCACACTCTCCGAAATATAGTCTGTAGAACACCGCCAGACAAGCTACTTCACGGCGGTGAGAAAGACTGTGCAGCTTGGTTTTAATAGCGCACTATCCCATATGAGTTTTCTGGCTCTGCGTTCAACCGAGTTGAGTGCGACTAGCTGGTACTTTGCGGATCCATCCCACAGGTGGCAGCAATATTCCATTCACGACCGGACTTGCGCTTTGTAAAGAGTTAGAAGCTGTCCCGGCGTGAAATATTGCTTAACCTTGTTCAAGATGCCTAGTTTTTTGGCCGCAGTTTGAGCCTTCGGCTCGATTGTGTCACCAAAGTTGAGATCGGAAGTCAACTTTATGCCAAGGAGATCGAGATTGTCGGTGACAGGTATAGTTACACCTCGGGGCCAAGTTCAGAGGACTCTTCTTTGCAGTGAATAGACATGCCTGCGTTTTGGTGGCGTTAAAAGTGACCAATTTGTTGTCGCTCCATTGGGAGACAAGACTCAAAGTCGTATTTGTCCGCTCCACCATGGCCTCTCTCAAGGAACCAATTTCATCCCTGCTAACGACAGTCGCTTAGCTACTAATATGGATTAAACGTATCCCTATCTGTGGATTATCGGATCTAGGGGTATATTATTTTGTGAAAAACTATAACTACAGTTTGCCAAAACTGAAGAATGGACCTTAAAACTATTCATTCATAAAAACCAAAACTTCCAAACGCCAGCTATACCTAACGCTTACCTTGCCAAATCCCATTTCTTTAGGCGCGTCTTCATCGGAGCTGGACTCATCATCTTTGAGCTGGACCTCCGTGTCATCGAATTCGTCAAACATGTAGTAGTCTCCGGAACGCACCGCTGTATGAAAGAAATTGTTATAGCATACTGATAACTAATTTTGCGTATTGACGTAACTAGAATATTTGTTTCAAAATACAAAATGTACTGCAGCACTACAAGTTTTTTCTACGTTTATACCGCTTTTTTACAGTCGCTTTTTTGTTTGTTTACTTTACTGGTATTCTAACAATCTATTGTAGCGTTTACTTCAACTCTTATTCTTGTTACGTCAATACAATTAGGTAATTGATCCACCAAAAGCTATTAACAATGATAATAATTTTGACAAGCACACAAGTGATGTTAAATGTGTGAATATTACATTGAATTAAATTCCAAACGTGCCCCAAATAATGTAATATTAAATCAAACGGAACCCTAATAAAAATAAAATAAAAACTTTTATAAAAAAAACGATAAAATTTATTAATGATTATTTAGTTTTTATTAAAACATCCCATAATAATTAAATTAATTTTAGATACCTACCGATATAAAATAAAATACAAAACACGCACTCAAAAAAACAATAGACATACCATGCACAACAAGCAAAGCAGCGTACACATGCACCAGAAGCGTGTGCAAGGGCGTATACTGTCTTAGATTTTGTATTTACAACATATTTTTCATATAACTGTACATTTACCGATAGTGTACACAAATCAAGACAGTCCCCGCCGGATTGCTGTTGATGCCTATATACCGTTATCAACCAAGCTGAAGGAATTAGTATCGCAATGACATGAAACATCGGCGAATTACAGTCTGAACGTTACCCTTCTGGTGGCTCGTCGGCTGCTTGTACGGAATGTACGGCCTGTCGTCCGCTATAAGAGAAATTACAACTCAACGGCACAGTTCACACACCAGCATGGGGGATTAAGACATAGAGTGGGTGTTACACATAGAGTGGAATCATCAGCTCACAGTCCCATAATGCAAAAGTTATTTAAGCACATGTTGCGAATAATAGTTCGGCGTAATCCGACAGCAAAGCAATGTTAGCACTTTCTTATCGGTGTCGAATAATATTGTACCGGCTAAGTTTTCGAACTTCGGCGGGTCTGCCGAGTTTAACTTAAAATAGATAAATCGAAGTAAGGGATTTCGTATTGTATTATTTGCCGAAGTTATTTGAAAGATATCGATGTTCGTGTAACATCATGAATTGGGGTTTGCCATTTTGGTCTGATTGGGGTTCGATTTATCTGATTTCATTTGAAGCCGGCATACTTGGCGAAGTTCGATGCGTTAGGCGGTACGGCCCCGGAATGGGAGGATTAATTAACATGGTCGAAAAATATATTATTTACACAACCGTGCATACATCGATATTTAAGTGTTAATATTCCTTTGCTTTTTATCTCACACCAGGAACATTTGGCTAGAGCACATGACTGCGTTTATTTATAGTGTCATGGAAAAGAATGGAGAGCTGGAAGACATGATTTTGTAGAATTTCATGTATTTTCATAGAATAGAACGATTCATGATAGGGGTCACAAACACCTCCAACACCAGCCCGATAATGTTTGGAATCGACTGTACCTTCGTGCCTCTTCGTGTAGACTCGGCGCCTAGGCGCAGGACTTCCTAAGCGTAAAATAAAGAATTGAACAAACACATATTGTTAAATGCTGTACAATTGTGTACAGTGGTACATTTATTGTGACTTTTGTGGTTGAGCTTCCGTCTCAGGCAGGCAATATTTCTAACGATCGGATCGTCGCCGTCGGTCATAATTCATAACGATTACTTTAAGCGCCCTTTACAACGACTCAAGTCGAGAGAATACTCCAAATGTCATAAATTGGATCCTTAAAAACACCTGCACCGATCGGAAGTGGAAAGTGCGCAACACAGACACGGCCTAAATAGTTACACGTGTGATGGGAGTTTGGGTCGGCGCGGCTCGACTGCGATATGATGGAGGTCCGCAGCTGGCTCGGGCTGGCCAGCGTGTGCCGGCGGATGGGCGGCGGCGAGAACACCGGGTACGACTCCTCCGGGCTCTGAGCGCGCGCCGAAGACGCGGGCGACTCGAACGATATGCGCCGCGGCTCTAGATACGCCTCGAGCGACACCGTCATCAGCGCGGAGGAAGGGGAAGGCGGGCCTTGAGAAGGAGTGGGGCCAGGCAACGAGGGCGCGGGGGGAGGGGAACGAACAGGGGAGGCAGGAGCGGACGGCTCCGAGAGCGGGGTGTGGAAGCCGCGAGGGGACGCGGGAGAGGGCGGGGAGTCGGGCGTGTGGTACCCGCGCTGGGACACGTCCGAGTCGCCGCGCACCAGCGGCACTTGTTCCGACGGCTGCGTCTCGTCCTCCTCCTCTGGTGCAGCGGTACCAAATACTTCAGTGCACATACACATCACCCTTTCTTTGATTTTTCAAGCATAAATCTTACTCGCTTTAAAATGGAACTTTTATAGTTCACTAGCTTCCGCTCGCCCGTGACTTCGTCCGCGCGGACATTCGGAAGATCCCTAAGAATCCTTTGACCGGGACAACAAGTGTCCTATGTTTTAACCCAGGCTATAAATTATCAGTGTGGCAAATTTCATCCAATTCCGTCCGTTTTGGCGTGATTGAGTAACAAACATCCTAACTTTCACATTTATAATATTACAGTAGGATTGGTTATGATAAAAAATATATATTTAAATTGACAGCAAGAAACCGCTCAAAAATATGTTTAGCATTGGTCATGGCTGCACTCGGAATGACGATAAAATCATTACTAAATATAAATCTAAGCAACTCACCGGCATCATGATGACGTGGTTTAGTCATTGAACCCTGTATTTTCTTTTGGTTTGCCTTTATTCTCTCCATTTTAACCTTTATCTTTTCTAATATCTTTACTTCCTGTTCCTCTTGTATTTTCATTTGCTTTTGACGTAGCTCCTCTATTAATTCAGCGCCTCTGTTAACAATATTTTCATTTGGTTTTAAAATAATGTATTTATACAACGTGTTACAAAACCCCTAAAGCCGAATATTATAGATAGGGACCATCAAACTCAACAACATTTACTATGGTCAGGCCTCCTTCACTCGCTCAAGGTCGCGCGATAAGCACTTACCGCTAGCCGTGCCTACGGAGGCACAAGTGAGCAGAGGGCCGCCACACGCCCGCCTGTGTAGTCGCGCGGCATCTTACTGCCTGCGTAGGTATTGTCTTTTTATAATAGTAACAATGTCGAATCGACATTACTGTGCCGAGTACGGATGTCTAAATCAACAATAGGGTATTTGACAACATTAAAAATATACTGCAAATTGTGGTCAACCTAACAGATAATGGCGTAAAAAACATATTGAACTATTATATAGACTAAACTAAGTCTATTGATCGATTAATTTCACCTAGAAAAATGCAATAATTTTTGCATTTTTTTCTGTGGCGAAAACGCTCTTAGATTACTGATGACGTCACTTGCCTGTAAATAAATATGGCTTCAGGCGTTTGACACGACCATAGACTTAGGATCCGCGATTGATGGCTGTCAAATGGCTAAGGATATTACAATGTTTACAGGCTAGTGACGTCAACAAGTGACGTTTCCAGCGCCATAGCGTTTTTGGCGCGGTCTTAAAATTTTAAACTTTAACATAGATTTTTTAATAAAATACATTGATTTTTCCTGAAATATCAATGTGGTGCGCTTATTACGTAATAGGGAATAATTTAAAATGGTTTTCCAAAATTAGTCAAATAGCCTATTGTAGTTTTTCACATTATGATATATACTACGCAGTTCGTTTAAAAGAAGTCAACCCTAACATTGCGTCGTCAGAAAGGCTAAGAGCACGCGATAGAAAGAGAGGCAACTACTAGGTGAATATAACTGTAGGCCATTAGCGCTGCGCGACCTGAATTGCACTTTATTGTGTCAGTGCAAAAGTCGCTATTTATTTAAATGACTTTGCGGCGTGCTGCTTTTGTACTTGTACTATTAGTTATTCGGTGCTATGGGACAAATTCTGAAATCGCGAAAAAAATAGCTTTATCATTCAAAAATGTATAACGAAAAATATCAAAATGTATGAAACAGCCGATTGTTTTCTCAATTTCAGAGGTGGTTCTATAGTAAAAGTTGTTCAGTTTGACGCTCCCTATCTACCTTATTCGGCTTTCGGTATTTTTTGTAACACGTTGTATAGGTGTCGTGGGCCAATCGTTGAATTGGGCCGATCGAGATCTGCCTGGGCCGATCGAGATCTGCCTGGGCAGATCACGATACGCCGGCATTTCTTGATTTGCCTTTTCAAAATCCGCCATATCGTTCAAAGCATAACGTTTGACGATTTGCCCGGCCATGCTTGGGCAATCGATTTTGTGGGGTGGCCAACGTACAAGCAAATAAAATGAAGTTTAGAAAATGCTGGGATAAATAGTCCGTAGAGTGACCAAAGTAAAATGAAAAATATGTAGGTACATTAATTATTTTTTATTTTTTTTTATTATAAATCATCATTTTCATGTTAACATTCTCATTATTAGCATCTTAACACGTGGTTCGTTATACAAATGTCGCTTAAAAGCGTATTGTTTTTATTATCACAATTTTCGATTTCTTGTGACGCCGCCAAGATGGCTCGCACGTAAACACAGCTGACAGAGCGCAAACAGCGTTACAGTGCCACAAGCGTCGCAAAACGGAAGTATATTACGATGCGCCCAGCCATGAAATGAAATAAATATGAAATAAATATTGAAATAAATATTTATTACACAGAAAATTTATTTTACAAATGTGTACAGAGGCCCCCAAACTAGGCAGAGCCTGTATCTTGGGAAACCAATTTATTTTTACTTGGTCAAGCGACCCGAGATGCTGCTGTGAAACCTACCTATTAATAAAAACAATTTATTTATAAAAACAGGAATAACAAATAGTTCTTAGTTAATAATTATTATACTTAGCCTAGAAGAAAGTTTCTACTAGTTTAATTGGTTGTTATTTTAAAAATGAACTATGTCTTACTATTACATTCATTAACGTTAAGACTACAATCATAACTAATGGAGTTCAAGGGCTTAGAAACATCGACTAAGAAGAGCTTCAGTATCCTTATAGGATTTACTAAGTAACCACTTGGTTACAACCGACCTCGCTTCCGGCACTGAACAGTTTTTAATATCACAAACCTTTACTATTGCATTGTAAACCCGAGCTCTAATCGAATCACCAAATCTGCTAGCAAAATGTGAATTTGTACTGGGAGTTGGTATTTTAAATTTACGTTTATTTAGAAGTGTCTTTTAGTTATCTGAATTAATAATACACTTGTGTGTTGTCAAACAGGTTTTTAACAGGAATAGTTGGCGAACCGTCAGAACCTGAGCTTCCTCGTACAAGTCAGTTGTTGGGTGTCTGTAAGGCCTTTTTAGCATAACTTTAAGTAGGGATCTGTTAGCTCGTTCAGACAATAGTAATGTCGTCTTGGCAGCACTACCCCAGACCGAGATGCAGTATCCAATTATAGATTGACAAAGCACCTTGTAAATCATGATGAGCAGATCTTTGTTAGCGGAGTCTCTTAGTTTTCTGAAAACACCAATAATTTTTCTAATGCGTTTAGAGTGTAGTGTGTGTTATAGAATAGTTTATTAAAATAAGTTAGAATAAGCACTTTACTTCAATATTACCGATCGCGCATCGATAGATGACGCATTACTTTCACCATTCGCTAAGTGTCAACATGTAAGAGTTTACTTTATAATAAATACCTTATATTTAATAGTCAGTGTTATGATTTAATCACTATAAAATCTACGCAACGCCCTACATCCCTGGATGGCGACCCTTTGCCAGTCGAAGGTTGGATAAAGAAAAACCGAGGTGAGGTACATTATACACTTTTATCGAAGATGGGCGGCCACACAAGCAAGGAGGACGTGGTTATAGCTCAAACCGCATCCGGCGGCAACAACCAGTCACAGCTCGAGCAACTGCAGCATCATGTCAGCGCCAACAATATCGTTATGTCCGTCTTGGCCATATTTTTTCTCATTGCACTGGTCATAGGAGGATGCTACCTGTATCGAAGGTGTCACAGGAGCTGGGTACGCGAGGAGCTGCGTAAAAATAACATTCGCCAGGTGCTGGGTATCAAGAATCCTGCTTACGGAGCAGCATCAGTTTAAAATCTGTGAGTTTTATACGTATTCGATGATCCGTGCGCGAGTGATTTATTGTGTCCGCGTAATTATAAAATAAAGACAATGAACTTTCTGCGTGGCAATCGTTTAACTAGGTCGTGAAACTAAGTCTATTTTAGAAGTATTTTATTTTGTTATTTATGATGCGTTTTTGTTTAAATATTAATATTTTCTTTGAATTTTAAATGGCAGACGATTTATTAGCTATTTACAGTAAATTGGTTAGTATAAAGGAATATATTTGTAAACTAGGTGAAAAACGACGTATTGGACCATCGTACGATATTCGTATTAGTGAAGCGAAGGAATTGTTTTATAAATTCGAAGATATAATTAAAATAACGAGTCCAACCGACATAACTAAAGAGTTCCTTGAATTAAGTATACAGATAAGAAAATTATATTCATCCATTTTAAATTATTCCACTCCGAAAATGGCGACTAAAGAAACTTTTTGTTTAAAAACGGCAGTAAGCCTTTTGCCAAAAATGAACGGTAGTGAGTCCGTGACACAGGAATTAATTGATGCCATTGATTTGTATAGTTCCATGCTTGATGGTGATAGGAAGCCATTGATTGATTTCGTATTGAAAACGCGATTATCTTCTAGTGTTAAGATGCGATTAAACTCGGCATACGGTGACGTAAACAGCTTATTATCAGACATGCGCACTCATTTATTAACTCGGAAATCCGACACAGCCTTGCAATCTAAGTTACAAAACGTTAGGCAGGGAAATAGATCTATAAAAGATTTTGGAGCTGAGGTAGAGAGATTATTTGTAGATTTGACAATATCTCAATCTGATGGTAAGGAAGACGTGTATAAAATTTTAACTCCTATTAACGAGAAAAATGCTATTAAGCGTTTCGCAGACGGGTTGCAAAGTCAAAAATTGAGCACCATAATAACGGCTAGAAATTTTCATAGTTTGAAGGATGCTATAAGGGCAGCGGAAGATGAATCGAGTATTCCCGCTCCACAAATCATGTCTTACAATAGGTCCTATCAGAATCAGTCTAGGGGTAGCTATGGTAGGAATGGTACTCCTGGTAGGATTTTTAACAGGGGTAATCACAATCAAAATTTTCATAATTTTAATCCATCGACGAAATGTAATTATGGAAACCAATTTAGGTCAAGTCAACATCGAGCAGTGAACCGTTCACGTACGTTAAGTTTCCGTGGTCAGCAAATTCGCGGGCGACAGCCAAGTCACAATAATTATCGTAATAAAAATAATTCTTTGAATTATTTTACACAAAACGGTGATTCATCATCAGATGATCGAACAAATATCATGTCTTGTTCTCGAGATGATAGTAAATTTTTTCGTCCCTAATCAAATATTAACATGCGATAGCATAAATTATGTTAAAATTAATTTAGATAGTAATAGTTTAGAATGGTTAATAGACACGGGGGCCTCCTTATCAGTTATTAAGTATGAGTATTTGTTAAGTATAGGTATGCCAATTCATACAAGTAATATTAAAGTAAATGGAATAGGTGGAAGTTTAGTTTCGGTAGGTTATGTTTATTTAGAGTTAGAATATAATAATGAAAGGTTTCAGAATAAGTTTTATGTTTTCAAGAATTTACCATGCAAAGCGGTAGGTATTTTAGGACAGGATTTCATTAGGAAACACCAAGCTATTATTAATTACGAGAATAATATTTTAAGTTTAAAAGGGAAAAATAATGTTTGCATACCATTGCAATTTTACGATTATAACTGTTCGCTTTCAATTGCGCCTAGATGTGAAGTTATTAGGTATGTTCCGGTTAAAGTAAACTATGATTGTTTTGTAGCGTCAAGGATACTACAGGAAGGGGTGTTTTTAGCGAGTGTTGTAGCCACACCTAAGGGTGGAAAGATTCCTTTAAGAATAATGAACACTACTGATAATAACGTAACTTTGAATTTATCAGACATAGAGATATACAATTTAAGCGAATATGACTATTGTCAATTTGATAAGCCTGATATTACAGTGGAAAGGGTGAAATCATTGTTTTCGCTCTTAAAATTAGACTATTTGCAAGATGAGGAGAGAATATCTATTGAACAAATATGTGCTAAGTTTGCAGACGTTTTTCACTTGCCAGGTGACAAGTTGACATTTACAAACGTTTACAAACAGTCTATCACTTTGAGGGAAAATGTTTCTCCTGTATATAGAAAGCAATATAGGATCCCGATTGCTCAAAAGCAAGAGATAAATAGGCAGATTGAGGAGATGTTACGAGACAATATAATTGAAGAGGCAAGTAGTGAGTGGTCGAGCCCACTACTGCTGGTCCCTAAAAAAGCGGATAGGTCAGGCGAACGCAAGTGGCGTGTTGTCATTGATTATAGGTTACTAAATGAGCGGATTCAGGACGATAAATTCCCGCTACCTAATATTAATGAAATATTAGATTGTTTGTCAGGTGCTATGTACTTTAGCCATTGTGATTTATCACACAGTTTTTACCAATGTAATCTTCAAGAAGAGAGTAGAAAGTATACTGCTTTCACAACAGACAAAGGACAATATCAAATGTGTCGTTTACCGATGGGTTTGAAAATAAGTCCAGCAGCTTTCAGCAGACTAATGACAGTTGCTATGTCAGGTCTTAATTACGATAAATGCCTAATTTATTTAGATGACCTAATAATTTTCGGAAGAACACTTAATTATCATAATAAAAATTTAATGTCAGTTTTAGCTAGACTTAGAAAGGTTAATTTAAAACTTAATCCGTCTAAGTGCGAATTTTTAAAGCGTCAGGTTTTGTATCTGGGGCATGTTATTAGTTCAGAGGGTATTTTACCTGATCCCGAAAAGATAAGTGTAATAAATAATTATCCACGACCAACATCAGTCGATGACGTCAAGCGCTTCGTCGCGTTTGCTAACTATTACAGAAAGTTTATTCGCAATTTTGCTGAAATAGTTTTACCTTTAAATCGTTTATGTAGGAAGTATGTCACGTTCGAATGGACAGATGAATGTGAAAAGTCATTTTTATCTTTAAAACAATTTTTAGCGAGCCCTCCAGTACTAGATTATCCAGATTTTAGAGATTCTAACACATTTATTTTACAAACAGATAGTTCAGGTTTTGCGATAGGTAGTGTGTTATCTAATCAAAATGGAAAACCAATTGCATATGCAAGTCGTAGTTTAAATAAAAGCGAATTAAATTACCCGATAATCGAGAAAGAGTTGTTAGCAATAGTGTGGTCAGTTAAGTATTTCCGTCCGTATTTATTTGGTAGAAAATTTACAATTAAAACTGATCACAAGCCTTTACTTTACCTTTTCAATATGAATGACCCTTCAAGTCGTTTAACAAAATTTAGACTATGTTTAGAACAATATGACTTTACTGTAGAGTATATTAAAGGGAAAGATAACGTAATAGCAGACGCTTTGTCTAGAATTACCATTTCATCAAAGGAATTAGCAGAGATGCATGAGAAAGTAATGTGTGTGATGACTAGGGCACAGTATAAAAAGTCAAATGAAGTTGAGGTAGAAAAAGAATTAGACTCCAGAGTATCTTCGAATGCTAGGCCTGATCAACCTAGACTCGTAGAAATTCTTAAAAAACGCGATAACGACATTGAACTGACCTTAATGTCAGAACAAAATCTACGTAGATTATTATCAAAAATATCGGAAAGTGACAAACAAAGTAAAATGATTTATTCAGATTGTAGGAGAATGTTATATTTACCCATGAAATCTCTATTTATTATTAACCAAGACACTTTATCAGGAATCTCGCGAGACGAATTTTTGAAAGACTTGGTGAAATTTTGCAAAGAAAATGATTTTAAAGAGATTATAATTATTAAAAATGAGTGTAATAAATATTTAATTGAATGGCTAGCTAGCAAAATAAAAAGTTTAGAAGAATGGAAAGGTCCTACTTTTTGTATAATAAAAGATGTACAAAGAATAATTACTGAAGACGAAAAGAAAATAATTATGAATGATTTTCATTTATTAGCGTCTAGTGGACATACTGGAATTAGAAGAGTGACCAATAATATTAAAAAATACTATTATTGGCCTAACATGGATAAAGACATAAAAAATTACGTTGCAAAGTGTAGTAAGTGTCAAACACAAAAATACACTAAGTTCATAAAAGAACCATTGCAAATAACTACTACAGCTTCTACTTCGTTCGAGAAGATTTTTTTAGATATCGTTGGGCCCCTCGATCGAGACGATTCTGATAATGTTTATATTTTAACTTTACAATGTGAAGTTACAAAATACGTTGAAGCTTATCCTTTAAAGACTAAAAGTAGTCAGGAAGTTGCAAAAGCCTTTGCAGAAAATTTTATTTTACGTTATGGAGTGCCAAGGGAAATCGCAACCGATAGAGGTACCGAATTTATTTCTAACACTATGAAAGAATTATGCAAAATCTTAAATATCAATCAGTTAATGGCAACCGCTTACCATCATGAGAGTATTGGATCTCTTGAAAATACACATAAATTATTAGGTTCATATTTACGAATACAAACTAATAATCATCCTAGTTCATGGAGCTCTTGGGTTCAGTATTGGTGCTTTTCTTACAACACCACTGTTCACTCAGAAACCCGCTACACACCACACGAATTAGTATTTGGTCATTTATGTCGTTTGCCCAGTAATTTAACAAAATCTGTAGATCCATTGTACAATTATGATAATTACCCTATGGAATTTAAATTCAGATTACAAAGAGCACAATCTGATGCCATACAAAATTTGTCACAAAGTAAACAATTAAGAAAAACTATGTATGATAAATGTATTAACCCCGTTACTTATAAAGAAAATGATTACTTATTGTTGAAAAATGAAACCGGTTCGAAACTTGATACATTGTATACTGGTCCTTATCGTGTTGTAACTGACCTATCTCCCAACGTAAAGATTATAAAGAATAATAAAGAAATAATTGTGCATAAAAATAGAACTAAGCCATTTGTATGTAGTTTAATATGTTGAAAAAAAAAACTTATATTGTATTTTTTTTTACTTTTTGGGGGAAGATGTAGTGTGTGTTATAGAATAGTTTATTAAAATAAGTTAGAATAAGCACTTTACTTCAATATTACCGATCGCGCATCGATAGATGACGCATTACTTTCACCATTCGCTAAGTGTCAACATGTAAGAGTTTACTTTATAATAAATACCTTATATTTAATAGTCAGTGTTATGATTTAATCACTATAAAATCTACGCAACGCCCTACATCCCTGGAAGAGAGACACTGAATGTGAGTTTTGAAAGATAGATGCTCGTCTATCATGATTCCAAGGTACCTCACCACATTGACACGGGAGATGGACTCACAATCACAGTGAACAGAAGAAGCCAAGTCACATGAATGTATTTTAATCTTTTGCTCAGAAGTTGGTTTAGAGATCGACGTTTTGTGAAAACATATAAAATGAGTTTTTGAGGGATTAAGAGTAAGAAAATTGTTTTTGAGCCAGCCATTGACGGACATCAGGCCAGCTTCTGCTTTTTGAAAGGTGTTGTTCCAGTTATAGCCAGTAAAGAGAAGGGCAGTATCATCAGCATAACAAATAACGTCTGCATTGGCCAGCTGTAAATTATGGATGTCATTCAAATAAACGATGAAGAGTGTAGGTCCGAGGATGCTCCCCTGAGGGATACCAAAATTGATCGGTAACTGATCACTTCTGTGACAGTCTACTTTTGTTAGTTGTTGTCTTTCAGAGAGGTAACTCGTGAACCAGTCAAGCGCACAACCCCGAACCCCCACTAGCTCTAATTTTCGACATAAAATTTTGGAGGAAATCGTGTCAAAGGCCTTAGCCAAATCTAGGAACACTCCTACACATTTTCGACCATTATCAAGGTATCCAGACACAAGCTCCGTCAAAAGAGTCACTGCATCCTCTGTAGATTTATTGCGCCTAAAACCAAATTGCCGTGGAGACAGAATGCCATTTAACTCTAGAAACTTAGTAAGGCGATTATTCACAATTTTTTCCAGTATTTTGGAAAAAACACTGAGTAGCGAAATCGGTCTGTAGTTTCCAGGCTCCACTTTAGGTCCATCTTTGTAAACAGGAGTTACCAAAGCAATTTTCCAGGCCCTGGGGAAGCAGCCTGAGGCAAGACTTAAATTATATAAGTGGACCAATGGTTCACAGAGTAAGATTCTTGCATACTTTACAAAAGCCGTGCTGACTCCATCGAGCACCGGTGCACTGTCACCTTTCAATTGGCCCATTATACTGAGAACCTCTTCCCGGTCAGTAGGCTCCATGAAAAAGGAGTTGGAGGGAGAATTATTGTCAAATGAATTAACATTGGAAGTTAGTTCATCTTCTGATTTGTTTAATTGGTCTAGGATATTATCGGCCAGCTTTTGGCCCATATCTCGATGTGGCCAAGTACTAGTAGGGCAAATCGACGAATAGGTTGCTTTATCGATCTGCCTAATTTTTGATTGGGCACATCATGAAATTATTGGCCAGATCATGAAATGCCGGCACATCATGATCTGGCCAGGCAAATCTCGATCGGCCCAGTTCAACGATTAGCCCACGACATAAGAAATAGTAAATATCTGTACTCATAATACAATAAATAAAAAAAATATTACGCAAAAAAACTTAAAAAAAAACATACCGAGACGCTAGGACGGTAGTTGCTTTACTCTCATCTATGACTCTATAGAAGTAGTAGCTGTAGAATAGTCTCCGTTGTAAGATGAGAAAAGCAAAGCACACGCCGTCCCAGGCGAGGCCGATGTCTTCTTGCGGCACAGAGCAGGTAGCGTCCTGCGAATGAATGGGATAAGATAAGATAAGATAAGATTTATTCAGCAACTACTACAACACACAACAACAATATCAAGAACACTTGAGGCAATACAAAAAAATTAGATAAGTTAAAACTAACAAATTGTCCAAGAAAGTACCGTACCGGAGTGTGAAGCAGCGGCAGACAGAAAAGGAACTCAACTCAGTGTTGATAGTTCCGAGGAACCAGACACTGATTTTTGGGACACGTATATTACACTAGCTTTTGTCCGCAACTTCGTTCGCGTAAACATTTCATAAAATATTTAGAATTCTAAAAATGCTTAGAAGGCGTTCTCGTCCCCGCTCCCTGTTCAGAATTGGGTCTAGAGATATTAGTATCCCGTTCCTCTTCCCCTTACATGTCCACGTCCACTTCCACTTCCGCCCTTGCCTTTATAATTTTAAATCGTCAGCCTAAACACAAAATTTTAACGTCCTAGCTTTGAAACTAAGGGACTTCCATACAAACTTACATTCATCCCCTATCTATTTCATCCATTAGGGGGTGAATTTTCCAAAATCCTTTCTTACACATACATATACCATAAGATTAAATAAAACTGGGTAGAACGGACACTCCCGCTCCGAACGGGCTCAAGGTCACGATATTAGCCTACACGTTAAACGGGAAACTTAGTGGGGCTGCTATGACTGGCGCGGCGTCGCTGCACGCGCGTTTGCTTGTTTGTGCGTTCCGTACGATCTTGGAAACAAATTACAATGGCGTTAAGTTATTGTGGTGTGTTTGACTGAAATAATATAGTATGGGTAACAAACAAGCATAAAATGTAGTGTTTACATTAGGTCGATCGCGGGTCAGTCACTAAATCGCGAGACCGCTTTCTGATAAGTAAGCGGAGGGGGTGGGGGGGTGGGGGGGGTTGGCGTGTCAAAAAATACCACACCACACATAGACACCTCTCACCGACACGAAATCTCTGCTACGCTCAAAACAGGGGAGCACGTGTCACAGTGTCGTTGGTCGGTGAGAGCTATGTGAATGTGCCTCGAGCGTGCGTAGTACAAAGCTTAACTTCTGTAGTCTCTCTGGTGCAAAAGCACTAAACTTAAGAATCTCCTAAGTCTTTTCTTATTTACAAATCGACCATGATAACTAGGCGAATGACAGCTAAAGTCGCATTACTCATCTCCCAGCAAAAATGTAAACAAAGGAACGTCACTGTCAAATTGACAAACTGACCCTGAGAGTGACATTTTCAGATATTGAAAACCTTTGGTCACTTTTATAACTTTTTAATTTGTTTATTATATTTTGAGTCATAATAAATATAATGTTATCCAGGGTAATTTTAAAGTTTGATGGTAATTAGAAATTTTATCTTTATAAACTATCATAACCATTTTTGATGTTAAAAATTCTTGATACGAACTGATAAGATAACTAAACTTAGATATTGACTGTATGTACCTAAACTATAAAAAATACGTAGGTAACAGGACATTGCAATCAATGGGGTTGGCAACGCAAAGCTAATTGTAGATGTCGCTGCGTACGCTTGTTCTTAAGACAGTAGACGTTCAGAACAAAATGTATGGGAAAATAGTTATTTATTTTGTGGTATTTTTTTTCCGAAAAAGACCCTTTGACCCAAAATGGATATAAAAGACTATTCTGCAATGCAAATGCCGGCATTGAAAGCCAAATTAAGACATTTTTTTTCTTACAGAACTTATGCATTTTTTCTATATCCAGATTTACATCACAGAATTTAATTATTTTGAAGCTAAAAAAAACTATTTTTTTAAGTAAATGTCCTTTGTTTTCATAGGTCTCCTGCAACAAACGCATGCAGCGCCATTTTGACAGTTGCCTTCCCTATAATTGTTTCAACTAACCTTATAAATTTACAATAAAAGGCTGCGGTCCTCATAGCGATAATATCGATATTATCGCGATAACAGCCGGTCCGCATGCACGTTAGCGCGTTTACAATATCTAGCGTGACGTCACTCATGACGTCATTACCAGCGCCATCTTGGGCTTACAGCAACCATGCCTCGGAGCGTAATCACTGTGAACGTCCTGTCAAAATTTATAAGTGACTGTCAAACGAAACAGGTGTCAGAATTTTATTTCGTCAAAAAATCAAAAAATGAGAGAGTTCGTTATAGAAGGATCTTTTCCTCACTTCACAACAATAAGGATAGAGCATTATATTGGTTAATATTTTGTTAATATTAATTTGGAGCTTATCCAAAAAGGTGGTTGATGTAGAAAGTTAAAAAAAAAAAGATGTTGGGTGCACACGACTCAATAATCAAACGTTATTCGTTCATCATTATCATCGCTTTAGAGAGCAAAAATAGTATCTAGCAATTATTCCATCTTGTATTTGAGGTTAGAATAAAACGTTAGCGCGCTTACGAGCGGTTCGCATTCGCCAACTGTCATTTGTCGATTTTATCGATTTGAGCGCGATATCGAATGCGGACCTCGTGTGAGCGTTGTAAACGCCGTAATCGATGTAATCGCCATGCGGACCGCAGCCAAAGTCAAAGTCGAAATCAAAATAATATTTAATCAAATTAACTAAAAAATTTAGAGAAATTGAATCGTCTATATTTGCCTACCACCCGTTCCAGACTTTTTTAACTGACAAGAAGAACGAGCGCAAGAAACTTATCAGCTTTAACAGGGATAAGTAACGATATTGCAAACTTAAATATAACGTTACCAAATATACATTGGCCTATCTAGAGATTTTTCCAGGGGGGAGGCTGGCCCCCAGTTCGGAGGCATAGTAGAACCAAATGAGTAACTCGAGCCTCGAGCGAGCGATAATAGCCTAAACACGTAGGGCTGTCACAAGTTTATTCAATCGTAAAAATGCATAGTCAATCTCTATACGAAACAATTATTTTCCTTGTAGGGTAAGCATCAGGGATCTATAATACAAAGTTTTTTTTTTTAATTGTAAGTACATAGACCAGTGGGTCTGTCGGCTAAAATAATGAAGGTAATATTAACTGTAATTTGACAGATGTATGCGATGTGGTATGATACATTGCCACTTTCGTTATGACACCAATAAAAACTTACTAAAGAAAAGTAGCAATGTGTCACATCCTCTGTCAAATTACAGTTTACATTTACTTCATTGTTTTTAGCCGATAACCCTGCAGGAACTAACTACAATGTTTTCATTACGTGATTTGAAAACTTACGGTCGAAATTAGAATAATTAAAATTTTGCTTTACTAAATCATGTAGGTACCTACCTACCTACTTATCCATTCAAATAAAATGATTATGGAATTTTATTTATTACACTATTAAGATTTAAATAATAATCTTTAAATTCGGAAATTGAATATTGACTTATGGTATACTGTAGTAGGTACACGTACAAAGTACAAATGATTACGAGCGGCACCGCAGCGGCGCAGAGCGTGCGTGTGGGCGGCAGCCACAACTGGCGCAACTTTATCACCTTTAAATTTTGTCAGTGTGTGCGTGCGACGACGCATACGTACGGGCGCGCTCACAAACAAACCGCGCTCGGTGCTATGATGAGTAAGATGACTTACTTATTTGATTCTACCATGTCGGAGGTAAAACTAATGGGGGAGGGGGGTGCGCGCTAGAGCCTCGTTGCAGTATAGAAGGGCAATTGGTTATAGCCTTATAAATGCCGAACATGATGGATAGGGACCATCAAATTGAACAACTTTTACTATAGGACCAACTCTGAAATCGCGGAAAAAATCAAAATGCATAAAACAGCTGATTTTTTTATCGCGATTTCAGATGAATAAGAAATAAATGTAAATATTATTTAGGTATTCTTATTAAAATGTTGGATCCAAGTTAAACTGAACTTATTTTAAGACAATTTTTATAATCTTTTACATACATTCTTAATCGAGAACTGGCAGAATGTCTTAGCATCTTCGCCTGTCGTCGTCGTCGTCCCGTCCCCCTCCCAATACCAAAAGACAAATGTTAAGTACTACTACAGCTACTATTATTACATTTTTTATGAAATTTTATAAAATGAACCAAAGGTTGATGTACACGGTTTGCAGTTGATGTGTGCACAGCATCATGAATATCTTTTCTACTATAAAACTGTTATTATGAAATATTAAATTATATTACGCTTTTTGCCGCAAAACTCATGATTCAGAATATTTATCTAATCTATTTTTATTAGGTTCTTGATGAAAAAACATGTAGGTGTGTTTATTTTCTTGACTTAGCAATATACTATTTCTTTTTGAGTTGTTTTGTTCTGGCAACACCTTTGTTTACATTTTTGCTGGGAGATGAATAATGCGACTTTACATGACGGCTAAGTTTATAACACCGTTTTAATTTGGTCGTGTTGTGGTTAGGAAAAGACTTAGGCGATCCTTAAGTTTAGTGCAATCGGGCGTTAATTTTGTGACTCTAACAACGGTAATTTTAGGAGACATTCAATCTAGCGTATTATACTTATAGTTTCAATACAGGCCTACCTTGACATACTGCATCTTGATGAAGTGCGCGTGCTCCTGCATCAGCGTGCTGAACATGCAGCCCGGGATCTGCAGCAGCGCCTTCACCACTACCACTGATACATAGTCCTACCTTGACATACTGCATCTTGATGAAGTGCGCGTGCTCCTGCATCAGCGTGCTGAACATGCAGCCCGGGATCTGCAGCAGCGCCTTCACCACTACCACTGATACATAGTCCTACCTTGACATACTGCATCTTGATGAAGTGCGAGATGTTGCCGCCCGCGAACTTGTCGACGCAGCCGATGCCGAGCAGCTGCACGATCCAGCACGCGTGCTCCTGCATCAGCGCGCTGAACATGCAGCCCGGGATCTGCAGCAGCGCCTTCACCACCACCACTGATACATAGTCCTACCTTGACATACTGCATCTTGATGAAGTGCGAGATGTTGCCGCCCGCGAACTTGTCGACGCAGCCGATGCCGAGCAGCTGCACGACCCAGCACGCGTGCTCCTGCATCAGCGCGCTGAACATGCAGCCCGGGATCTGCAGCAGCGCCTTCACCACTACCACTGATACATAGTCCTACCTTGACATACTGCATCTTGATGAAGTGCGAGATGTTGCCGCCCGCGAACTTGTCGACGCAGCCGATGCCGAGCAGCTGCACGACCCAGCACGCGTGCTCCTGCATCAGCGCGCTGAACATGCAGCCCGGGATCTGCAGCAGCGCCTTCACCACCACCACTGATACATAGTCCTACCTTGACATACTGCATCTTGATGAAGTGCGAGATGTTGCCGCCCGCGAACTTGTCGACGCAGCCGATGCCGAGCAGCTGCACGATCCAGCACGCGTGCTCCTGCATCAGCGCGCTGAACATGCAGCCCGGGATCTGCAGCAGCGCCTTCACCACCACCACTGATACATAGTCCTACCTTGACATACTGCATCTTGATGAAGTGCGAGATGTTGCCGCCCGCGAACTTGTCGACGCAGCCGATGCCGAGCAGCTGCACGATCCAGCACGCGTGCTCCTGCATCAGCGCGCTGAACATGCAGCCCGGGATCTGCAGCAGCGCCTTCACCACTACCACTGATACATAGTCCTACCTTGACATACTGCATCTTGATGAAGTGCGAGATGTTGCCGCCCGCGAACTTGTCGACGCAGCCGATGCCGAGCAGCTGCACGATCCAGCACGCGTGCTCCTGCATCAGCGCGCTGAACATGCAGCCCGGGATCTGCAGCAGCGCCTTCACCACTACCACTGATACATAGTCCTACCTTGACATACTGCATCTTGATGAAGTGCGAGATGTTGCCGCCCGCGAACTTGTCGACGCAGCCGATGCCGAGCAGCTGCACGATCCAGCACGCGTGCTCCTGCATCAGCGCGCTGAACATGCAGCCCGGGATCTGCAGCAGCGCCTTCACCACCACCACTGATACATAGTCCTACCTTGACATACTGCATCTTGATGAAGTGCGAGATGTTGCCGCCCGCGAACTTGTCGACGCAGCCGATGCCGAGCAGCTGCACGATCCAGCACGCGTGCTCCTGCATCAGCGCGCTGAACATGCAGCCCGGGATCTGCAGCAGCGCCTTCACCACTACCACTGATACGTTGTACCGCAGTAGCCATGTCCACCTTCACATTTAATTAACCATGATACAAAAAAATAACATTAAAAAAGCAAATAATATATAAAAAAAGTTTTTTTTAATAATAGAAGTTAACCTTTCATATTTATGTGATCCTGGTACGTTAAAATGTGTCCAATCAGTTACTCCTATCTGTTCTGAAGAATGTGCGTTTGGTTGTTTGTTTGTTACGCCTTCACGTCTTAACTACTGAACCGATCATCATGAAATTTTACATACACGTTGTCAAGAGTACAGAGAAAGGCTTTCATCCAGAAAAAAGGTATTGTTCCCGAGGGATAGCAAAAAAACTTTTTACGCAGATGAAGTCGCGGGTGGCCGCTAGTAATGTTATAAGTAAGGATAAATTACCATTGTAAAATAGCTGCTTTGGGTCGAAGATAGAAATCAGTTCCCTGCCACAGGAATATGAAAGAACCTATGAGATAGCCCATAGAGAATAAGTTCACGCGGTTGGTACCCGTCATGAACATTATGGCCAGAGAGACCCACAGCATTCCCAAGAACACTACACGCTTGACCACGTCCAGCCATGAACTGAAATAAAATAGTAAAAGTTAATAAACTTGAATTGGTGATGTTTAGCACTGTAGTATAATGATATGTTTCACCAGGCTCTTATTTCACCAAGTTGACATTTGTCAGTGACATATGTCGGCAAGTTTTACAGTTTCCTTACTTTAATAGGGGACAATTATGTTGTGAAACAGGGGATAATTTTTATAAGTCGACAATTGTCACGTAAACTTGACTCAGCTCCAATCTCATGTCAAGAATTACTGACAAATCTACAAATATGTTGATTTGCAGTTATTTTGTTTTATAACATACTTGTCCCTAATTAAAGTAACGATAATTGTAAAATTAACCCGACATAATAATATGTCATTGTCAAATGTCGACTTGGTGAAATAGGGCTCTGGTATTGTCTTCCACGATGGCATAAGACTACGTCACGGTAAAGTGTTATCTTATTGGTCAGTTGAACCGCATTCGCAACATTGATTGGTCGTGAGTCGTGACGTATTCATACGCCAGTCACGTGACCTAGCTGTCACGGGAAGAGACTACCTGGTTTTATTCTACCATGTTTAGTATCCTCCCGAGGTGGCGCTTCTAACGAGAGAGAGAGAGAGAGCTAATCCTTGTGGCATAACCAAAACATATATTCTTCTAAAGATTGAGATAACTAAAAGCGAATTTGTACTAGTAAGATGGCCGAATGCGACGACCGCATTCGGTTTAAGAGCCCCACACATTTTGCCGTTGACTACCGCTCTCTCGCTCGCACATTTCATGTTTTCGCTAGATTTCTTAAATCTGAGTGCGTAATTGAAAAATGAATCGCGGCTACTTTTCGCAATATCGCTATAGATTACGGACATTTTAAAATATATTTCAGTTTTTTGTTGCTAAAGTACAAAACGATAACGTTTTGTACTTCAGCAACTCGAAACTGAAATATACATATGTTGTAATGTCCGTAATCTTATATTGCAAAAAGTGGCAGAGGTTCATCTGCATAGGTCGGCGTCGGCGACTGAATGCGGCGACCGTATTATGGAATCAGTATCGAAAACAAGCAAGTCTAATATAGCTAATGTCTCCTCTACACATCGACAAAGGCATCGGCAGATTCCACCTGCGGATGCCGTCCGCCGATGTGTGAATGGGGCATTGGGGATTTGGGTAGGCAGAATAATAGTGTGCACCAGTCGGTGAGGGATTACGGGCTAAAACTGAATTCAGCCCAACCTAATTTCAATCGCGGCATATGCGAAGCGAAATTCCGATGAGACTTATTTTGAACATTATTTTGGTTGTGTTTCTGTGGTATGTGATCCTAAACTATAAGTATCAAAGTATACTGCCCGGCACGTAACTTGGCAAGATAAAAACGAGACAAAAGATTCGCAGTAGCAACAAACACTAAACTCGGCGCATGTTTTGTCTCATCTTTGTCTTGCCAAGTTATATGCCGGCACCTATAATCAGCATTAAAAATGTGCGAGTAATATTCGGTGTCGTAATGCAAGTGTCCAAATGCTGACAATACGCCAAAACTCCTAATGCAGTAACGTAAATGCATCGTAACTTTTACATGCATATGATGAGTGACATGATTTATGTTTTGTAATACAACAGTAACTATAAAAAATAAACCTGTATATTATCTTTAATGTTTTTAAAAATAATTAACTAAGTTTAACTGGTTTAACTACGTGTTTCTGGGCTTAAAACAACTAAAAGTGTGAATATTTCTCCAGTAATAAGTCATATTGAAAGAAAGCATTGATAAACCACTCGGAATGCTAGTATAAAATTACCAAAAATATTGATGAATGTATACTATCGCTTGTGTACTCGTAAAAATATATCGTTGCCATTACTACAAAGATTACTTAAAACGCAAAAGCCTAATCGCCAAATAACGATAAGCGTCGAGTCCGTTTATTTGTGTCATGAATTAGAAATCTGTAAAAGTGAAAGGAAAAAACAAAAGTTATGTAGGTTCAATCTATGATTCAAGCATTTGCCAAAACTGGATAAGCCATGTCGTACGCTTTCAACAAGATACCTTGCGTTTAGAAGAACGGACAAGAACCCCGGGAAGGGTTGTTTTTCCTCCCTGTTTTACAGAATCACAGTTAAAAACTTTTAAGTAAAATATTCAGTTAAAATGTTGAAGTGGCATCTTACCCAACGTAGCTCATGAAGTCTGGTACTGGATTGACGAAGTTGGGCGTTTCCCAGTCTTTGCCGATGTCCTCGCTGTTAGAGCCGCCGGCGTAGTCGTCTCCATGCGCCTTCTCTATGCGGAACACTCGCAGTTGCCGCGTCGCGAACAGAAGTAGGAAGTAATCGAACACCAGCTTCAGCGCGTGCGGTGGCTCGTCGAGGTAAGGCAGGAATAGCCATGTGCGGATGTGTTTTATTTGCTGAAAATAAAAATAATTTTAATCTAGGTACTATTCTCATTTAGCTAGTACACAATGCAGAACAATTAAACAATAAGTAATTGTAATAAATAATGTGCTGTTGCAAGGACCTTTTTTAGTCCCATATCACAGACTAGATAATAGTACTAGCGTACAGAAGTTGCACTCCGCAAAATCGTTTAAATAAATTGCGACTCTTGCTCAGACATAATAAAATGCAATTCAGGTCGCACAGCGCTTCCTTCGCTCCAAAACATTAAATTAGTAGTTGCCTCTCTTTCTATCGCATCTATTCTTTTCTGACGTATGAAATTTGTCCTCTCAGAGGACGCCGAGCGCTTCATACTCGCGCGCAGTAACAGAGACCTGCTCATATTCACCATTGACAATACCCGCGATACTGTCATTGCTAGAGATGTTTATACCTATGTTGGACGTTCATTTGTTACCAATTTTTCGTAACCGTTCACCAATGTCACCAATGTTATATACTCGTGGGTCTAAGACATAGTGTACCTGGTCGTCCCCGGCCCAGGGGTAGGAGATGCACAGCTGCGGCAGGAAGCCGACGGCGAGCATGTACTGCAGCGGCACGAGCACGGTCACGCACGCGGTGAAGGCGGGCCACACATAGTGTACCTGGTCGTCCCCGGCCCAGGGGTAGGAGATGCACAGCTGCGGCAGGAAGCCGACGGCGAGCATGTACTGCAGCGGCACGAGCACGGTCACGCACGCGGTGAAGGCGGGCCACACATAGTGTACCTGGTCGTCCCCGGCCCAGGGGTAGGAGATGCACAGCTGCGGCAGGAAGCCGACGGCGAGCATGTACTGCAGCGGCACGAGCACGGTCACGCACGCGGTGAAGGCGGGCCACACATAGTGTACCTGGTCGTCCCCGGCCCAGGGGTAGGAGATGCACAGCTGCGGCAGGAAGCCGACGGCGAGCATGTACTGCAGCGGCACGAGCACGGTCACGCACGCGGTGAAGGCGGGCCAGGCGCGCGCCTGCCGCGCCCGCCGCACGGACACCAGTAGTAGCAGCCACGCCGCGTACACAACCGCGTATAAGTCCATTCGCGAACCGATCACGCCGATCAGGCAGATCAACGTTATCTGAATAATGTTTATTTATTGATTTATTTTATTTCTAGGAAGACTAACAGCAACAAACAACAATAAATAATAGGTATGGCTGTGGATAGCAGTTTCAACGTAATAATAAATTCATTTATTTTAAATCAAATATACATGCCACGATTCAATAAACAAATTCTATTACAAATAAGCGAACTTAAAAAAGGTTTATGAATGACTCGATGACCGCGGGCGGGGAACCCACAGTATCTGGTAATCTATCACATAAACAATATTGTGTCCCTCAACAGAAAGACACTACAGTACGAGTAGGTTTGAACGTCTAAAAAAAAGTTGGGAGTTACAAGTCTTAATAAAGTTTGGCCGCATGATGGAAACTGATCTGTAGGCTGTTCCTAACTAATATTGAGCTGGGCCAAACTGTTCTTACAAACCATTCCATACGGGGCGTGGCGGTGGGTTAAATAACTCTCTTTTCCCGGCTTCATTCTAAAAATTATAACTGTCCAGGATTAGCTAATAGATCAAATGTGTGAGACCACATTTTCGGATAAATCAATAAATTAGAACTCATTTCGGTTATCAAAAATTGCAACCAATGATTGGTCTACTCAAGTTAGCTTCAAATTGTATAAAATCTAGTTAATATTACAATAGTAGTTTATGAAACTGGTGCATAATGAGGGGTATTAAAACATGAGTGTGTGTTTAAAAACCGAGCCGTAGGCGAGGTTTTTAAAAGTATCACAAGAGTGTTTTAATACCTAGTTATGTGCAGTTTCATACACTACTTTATCTACTCTCATACAATTATTGTGATTGATCCTACAAAATAAAATATCAATGATTAAAAGAGTAGGTAGTTTCTCGACTTTGCTTTAGGTAGGTAGGTTGTACCAAATATTTAGAAACTCTACGTACTTACCTTGTTAAAGTATTACGTTTTTCCGTCGCCGCATCTAAAATATCTACTCACTCACTCACTCACTATTATCAGACTTTTTTAAGCAAAAGTAAAAATTAAAATCTGAAAAAATGGCGCGTTTTCTATTAGAAAAAATAATAATGAGATGACTGCATTCCAGCAGAGTAATCGTTACGCTAAGTCATCGATCACCATAGAGTGCATTTTAATCATGGAAAGTATATGAGAATTTCATTATTTTTTTTTAATATCGCGGCACTGCCATCTTCTTGGATTTCCCCTGTATCGTAATGACAAAAAAAGTTATTTTATAGCATACTTTAGTTAACGAAGATATGTTATAAAATAACTTTTTAATTTTTTTTCGGTATTGCGTGTATAAAGTATGTCAATATGAATTCGTTTTGAAATTCATAATTAGAATTTTACGATATGAGAGTAGATAAAAGTATATAACAAATTAACCTGAACAAACGCTTCTTTAAGGTAGTTTTTTAGAAAATACTGAAACAAGTGCCAAGACCTAAAATAAAAAAAAAGATCTTTGAAAATTTTGGTTACTGTGTAATTTTTCAGAAACTGCTTAATAAATTGCACCATTTAATTCTTGTACCATGAATGACTTCGACATTATTAATTTATCCAAAAATGATACCACATTTGACCTACTAGCTAAACCTGGACAGTTATAATTTTTAGAATGAAGGGAAAATAGCGTTATTTAACCCGCAACCGTATGGAATGGTTTGTAAGGACAGTTTGGCCCAGCTTAATTAGTTAGGATAGGAACAGCCTACAGATCAGTTTTCATCATGTAGCTTGTAACACGACTTGTAACTCCCAACTTTTTTTGTATTGACGTTCATACCTACTACTACTCATAATAATAATTTAGGAAATCATTTTATTAATACTAAAAGTTAACTATCGTTTCCAAAATGGTACATTATACAATACGTTAGGTACTACAACAGTATAAAGAAAGCTTCAGAGATAGATAAATGAAGTTGTCAATCTCCATTTCTTGAGATAAACATACAACATCAAAGACTTATCATATCAGGGTCAATGCCTTTATAAATAAATATGATTAAAAATATTTCAGAAAAAGATTAGTTATTATTATTACTTACTATTTTTTTAATAACTTAGTTCATTAATTTGATCGGAATATTGATGTAAATAAGCAAATGAATGTATTGTTTTGAAGACAGACAGAGCAAACCTTTAGTGAGGCTTTTTATATTGATAAAGTTTGAACTTCAAAACTAAGAATATATTTAGAATATACCAAATATAAAATAATAAGAAACAATGTGTGAACTCACCTCGACACCAAATTTATAAAATCCATAATTCATAAAATATTTAATGCAGTGTATAACATCTACGTCAGCTTCTTTACGTGTGATCTCTGGGAACATTACTTTATCTTTGTCCTTATCTGTTAATTCTCTAAAAGTAATTAAAAAAATTCATAAAAAATAAATAAAAAAATGCTCCCTTTTTTGTTTATATAATTTTAATAATAATATAAAAAATATTTAATTCATCAACCGGCGTCCGGCCAATAGAGAATCTAAAAAATCTATTGTCTCATTTTTCGGGTCTTGATGGGTTTAAATATTTGATGATTATAATATAAAAACTATACAAACCTTAAGTTCTGTTGTCTGTACGTGACTAGGGAATAGAAGGTGAACACTGCTATAAGTGCGATGTATCCCTCCAAAAGCACAACCAGTGGTTTATCGTGTGTGGCTTTGTGGAATCCCATCCATTCCGCGTTGTTGTATGTTGTAACGTTTGTGGCATTACTGAGGTTATTCTAGAGAAATATATAAACATTAGTCTTCCATATTGTTAATTTTATTTTTATTTTAACGATCTTTATTGTACATTTATAAAACAAATGTTACAAAAGACGGATATTATGTCAAAAGATAATTATAACTCTTCGAATTTTAGGTGAAAGATTTTTAATTTCTAGTAACTAAATTAACGAAAGTCTTGACATTTTAAAATTTTGCTGAAATCCAGATAGACAAATCAATTTTAAGCACATTTTAAACAGGTACTTAAGAATTAAACACAAAATAAAGCAAAAACAAGCGCACACGTTTAACGTAGCGCACGCAGTAAAAGCTAAAAACAAAAACCCCAATTTTAGTATGTTTCGTAAACACTAGCTTAATAATGTTCATTACATTAAGCGTGTCCGCAGACTACAGACCAAACTGTTGGCCGACAGTTGGAATCAGTATGAAGAAGTTTGCAAGTGCGCACACTACAACGATTTGGTATCGGCCGATTCTTCTTACAAAACCAACTATCGGCAGACAGTTTGGTCTGTAATCTGCGGGCACGCTAGAGTCATAAAAAATACGAACTTGGGCGGTGCACTGAATGTCGAAGTTGGAGTGCTTGATGTACTCGATCTGGTAGACCATCTTGGCCATCAAGTAGATGCTGATGAGGATTGATATCAGCAGGATGCACACGCGCTGCCGCCGCTGGCTGAACCACAGCGCGGGCGCGATCAGCAGCATTATTGGCACGTGCATCGCGCACACCTGCCATTGGAAACTCACATTAATGTTGAGTTACGAGATTAATTAGGGTCCACATGACCACGTCACGACGTCGTTAACGTGAAACGGTGCGTTGTCGCGGCACGATGGATTGTCGCGTCGTGCTAATGCACGGTACGCGTCTGACGTGGCGTCGGAATCTAATGGTCGGCGTACGAGTTCAAAATCAATGTAAAACCGCAATTCTATCGAATCGATCGTAAAAAACAAAATCATATCCATATTTATAAAGAGGCTGCTATTTTTCTGTACGTGAGTGAAGAATTTTTCGGAATTTTACAACGCACGACAACGTGTGATGTTGCGGCATCGTAAATTTGCACGTCACGTCAACGCACCGCGTCGCGACTCCGCACCGTTTCACGTTGACGACGTTGTTATGTGGACAGGCCCTTAGGGTTAAGCTATAATGGATGCCTGACAACGACTTCCCGCATGTAAAAGTAGGTTTAGAGTACGACACTTTGATGTCATCGTTCGTTTTTAAGCTAAAATAAATATAGTATCTCACGAATCTATCTATATCTATTTCATGAAGTCCGTTTTGCTATGTTTGCGTCTGCACGCTCTCGTATTACGCACACTAAAATAATATGCACGTTCACGCCTAACAACATTCATAGCAAAACGGTCTTCGTGAAATAGAAGAATTATACTATTCGGTGAGAACCGGACAACCGATGTTGAAGAGCGCAAGGGCCCTATTTTTGAATCGCTCGACTCCAGTCGAGCGCTCGTTTCTACTGATTTTCGTTCGACATATGACTCAAAACAATGAGATATCGAACGAAAATCAGTCGAAAAGAGCGCTCGACGCCTGCCGAGCGATTCAAAGATAGGGTCCCAGAACCGACTGATGCCTGTTGAATTAACTTTAAACCAGATAATGTGGACTTCCCCGATAAAGTTAAACCTCCAATAAAGTACCTCAGAAACTGGGAGTCAGTAGCTTTATTGTTTTGGTGAATATATTCTTACAAGATAATCAAGAAGCGATCACAATAGCTTTTACCCAGCATCAATGGCTGCCAATAATTGCTTAGCCATCATCGCGTGATCTAGATTCAGTGAAGTTTCTTCTGTAAAAAGTAAGTACCACAACGACTCACGTTGAGCAAGCATAGCAGCATGAGCGAGACGAATATGATCTTGACAAGATGTATGTCGAGATACACGAACGTCTTGTCCTTGCACTGCGCGACGCGGCGGCGGAGCAGCTCCCACGCGCGTTTTGCCACCTCGCGGAATCCGGTCGACGGACGCTCCGTCACTGACGGGGCCGAACGCGCGCGGGACGCTTTCCTGGGGGACGAACGAATGTTGAAACTTGAAGCAATCGTAAAACTTATATAGAAACATTTACATTTGTGGAAGCGAGATAGAAAACTCTCTTCTTCTTCTTATTTTTAGTTTGGCAATCTACTCTCCTCTTTAGGGAGTAATTTTTGCCAGTGTCAAGTGTTGAATAGTTCAGTGGTAGATTGTTTCAGTTTACATTAAAATGCGGGTGCATCGCATTCCAATGCTGCTTGGAGCATTTGGCACCAAGTATATCAAGACAGTTTACTCGGTAAGGTCAGCCGAGGTAGCCACCACTACAATAAAAGTCTCAGCTTCACACAACCAAGATCGCGCCTATTTCAATTATCCCAGATATTGTTCAGTTGCGTAGACACTTGTACCACAAAACTGCACCAATTTTAAGACACAATGTCCACTATGAATCAATTTGCAAATAATTAAAATAGCCACCGAACCAAACTCTACAAAATGGCGCCAAAAACTCTAGAAAGCTTTCATTGACGTTACGTAACAGTTCACACACAGACTGTGTGTGTATGTGTGTTGATAGACTTATGTTAACATTGACTAAATAAAAATTTAACTAGCTTACTTTGAATATACGATGATCAAATAAATAATAATATTTATTTATTTACTCCAAACTGCTTGTAATGTGGTAAAGCTCCGCTTTCGGCCATCATCATCGCTGCCAGAAACGCAGTCATTATAGACCGCGGCAGTACCGTACTATAGTAATTACAGTATAGTATGTTTAGTATAGTAATGTACTATTAATCAACATCACAAACAATGTTCTGATTCCAAAGCAGCTAAAGCACTTGTATAATGGAAATCAGAGACAACGATGGAACTACAAACACCCAGACCTGAGCTAATATAGAAAAGTCTGTTTCGAACCCTCAGAGATGGCGACAACTTGAAAATCGATGTACAAACCACGCGACCACGGGGGATTGAATGGAAATTACATTAAAATTCCGAAGAAATCCTCTGTTACCTCAAAAAACAAAGTTGAACTTATCTGTTTGCTGACCTTTTAGCAGCTGTGTGCATAGAAGACATTTCGATAGAATGATCTGCTTCTGTTAAACTTTTGTCTTCGCCCTCCGGCGACACAGCTCGCTCCTCTTCAAGCGGTAGCTGGGGAAGCTAAAATTATTAATAAAGACCTAACTAAAATTTATAATAATGTAACAAAATTTTAGAAGAAAATCACTCTTTTCGTTTTTGATATCTGTATTAATTTAGGGACTATAAATCGAACGCTTTGACTGAAGAAGATAAAATATTTACGTCATCTTTTATTGTCGACGCTCCTGCTTGGCTATGACGACTATCAGCATCTTTAACAGTGTTTGTTCTGAAACAATAACATATAAAAATATGCTGTCGATTTATCACCTCCTTATTACACGTTTATTTCATAATTTTCAACTCACCTGCTCCTCAAATCTGATAGCGCCATGAAGTCTTTATGGAAGTAATGCACTTGCATTATTGTAATAATCAAGAACAGCGTTGGTGTCAATAGCTTCACAAACAAATCTGCCGGGGGATACGGCTCTAAGCCTAAGTCGTGTTGTCTGAAACATTAAATCAGAATGTATGATGCGTTTTAATTAACAATAACTAAACATTGAAGTTCAACTTACAGTCTCTCGTTGATCAGCAAATATGTTTCTATAGTCTTAGCAAAGTTATCGAATTGATATATGTATATGAGTATAAGGTTGATCATCGAGTATATGATAACGATGATCCAAAACATGTACATCAACTTTCGCCACCAACGATAACTTATCTAGAAGAAAGACAAATTACATAATTTTCATTTGTTAACTGGATTATCAACTTAAACAACTGAATTTCAGTTTTTTTAAACCTCATAGACGCCACGATCTTTAATAGAAGATAAACTTTAGTTGTCGATCATTTATGAGAATACGAAAATCATAATCATAATAAGACATCTTCAACATTGTTTTTACAGAAGATGGGGCGGTGTAACTAAGGTTTAATTTACAGTGGTAATGAATAACAAAAAAAAATACTTTGTAAGACCAACTACATTCGGCGTCAGAAATATCGCACCTTTTCAAAAATTTCTTCATATTTAATTTAATTCTATCTAATTTGATGGTACGACTATCTAATTTAGTAGCCAGGCCAGCCAACAGTCTCTAGAAACCGTTGGAATACTCGTCGAACGTAATCAATAACTAAAATTCAGTTTCTGAGCAACATTACATTGCCTCATTTTTTTGCAATATTTGAGCAACTTATGGTCCATCTTAGTGTCCATCTTAGGTGTTCCTTTTTTTTAATTGAACTGTTGAAGTGTGTTTTTTCCATCATCTCGATAGCAAATTTACCCGCATTTCCTGAATTGACCCCTTTTATTTTCCTTTTATAGCGGCGCAAGCAATAAGGCTTTAAGCGTTTAATTATGGTAACTGTTATGTTAATTCAATCAAACAATTATTAACTGAACGTCCATTAAATGTACTGTCAATAGATATTAACATTTACACAATAAAACTTTAGCTAGCAATAGCAGGTGACCAAGTCTAAACTTATTTTCGAAGAGGTGCGATTTTTCTGGCGTCGAGTGTAGTATTTACCTGAAACATAAGAATAAAGACGAGGAAGAGGAACATATAGATGATCCGGAATATAGTCATCCGATCGCCGGTGACGCCGATCACGAACAGCATGATAACGACCACGTAGATCCAGTAGTGCGCGCACGCGGCGCGCAGCCACTCCCCTAGCACTTTGAGGAGGCGGGAACGACTTTCTTCTTCGCGTTTTGCTTCTATCACTGAGTAAAGAGGTTCAATTATACATGGTGAAAACAAATTTTTATGAGTGTTCTAATGAAATTTAACATTTTTCTCAAAGAGATACATCGAAAATCGGCAGTGGTTGGGCTTCCCATACGAGCTCGACAACTGGATGCGCTGGGTTTGCTCACACATATCAGTAAAGTTACAGTTCCGGCACAGTACCGCCACCGTGATAATTATTCTTTCACATCACACATTCTCTATGAACGCGTCCACACCTGTCAAAGTCAGTAACGAGACAGTGCTTTCAGTGTCAGTGAACGCGTGTTCATAGAGAATGTATAAAATTATAAGAATAATTATCACGGTGACAGTACTGTGCTGTGCCGGAACTGTGACTTCACTGAAATGTGTGAATCAGCCTGTAAAGGTACGAATATTTTCGACGTTTCTCGACCATGCCCCAAAGAGAAAATTGCACGCTTTTATTAGTAGAACATTTTTTTAAGTGCTAATTATTTCGAATTTGAGTTATAAGAAAATAAGAAAAAATAACAATTATATTTTTTTAATGAAATTGCATGAATGTTAGAAGTTAAAACTAACTGAAATCTGCATTGAAAAAATCTCATAGCAAATAATTGCAAAAATACACATTCGTATTCCTTATAAACATTTTATAAGTGAAACAAAAGATGTGTTTGTGTATTTTGAACTTTTTAGAAGAGAGTGAGCAAAATTATAGAGAAAGATTTAGTGAACAAGTCGATAAGCTATAATTTCATAAAAAATACTAGCAAAGGTGAATAAAAGTTGGTACTGTTTAAAAAGAAATATTTAGGCTAGCTTCATATTACCATCCGCCAGACCTGTTTATGTAATTTTTAAACATTACTTAGTCAATATAAGTGCATGGCATATTATAATAAGGTTTCTCTATTACAATACTTTCCTTGAGTAATAAAGCCAACAAATCGGTTTAAACTATTTTTATAAAGCGAGACCGACTTATCAATTTTGAATAAGTCACATAAAATGAGCAGCATTTTAAATTCGCTGGATTCTTGACTTATTATGGAAACAACACCATAAGAATAAATAAAACTTACTAGAACGGACACTCCCGCCCCGAACGGGCTCAAAGTCACGATATTAGCCTACTTATTAAACAAGAAACTCAGTCGGGCTGCCACGGCCGGCGCGTCGCCGCACACGCGTTTGCCTGTTTGTGCGTTCCGTACGATCTTGGAAACAAATTACAATGGCGTCAAGTTATTGTGCTGTGTTTGGTCATACAACCGCCTTAAAGTATAATAAATAGAGTATCAGTCATACCCAGCTTTATACAATACTATTTCGTATCTATTCTGTGATTTTGTTACTTGATGAAAGTTGAAACATAACGAAACAGTAAGAGGATTGAAACCTAAAAATGTTTTAGAAGAAGGTAGGTATATTTTTGTTCATAATTTAATTTAATTTCCATACTAAATCTTTATTTACTTTATTTATAAAAAACTCATGAGTAGGTAAGTACTTACCCAGAAAAAGTGAATATTTTATTTTTGTATGTACTAACTCTTAGAGTAAGACGCGCTTCTGTCCCAGAAAGAGAAGCCATACGAAGCTTTCCCCTCTGCCGAAGTACAAGCCCAAATGGGCATATGCAGTTGATAAAACCAGTTGCGCCCGGATTTCTTTCTAGACCGAGTCCAGTCGCGCATGTGAACGCTGCAGTGTTTAAAATGCCGAATTAATGAGTTTTTTACTGTTAAAAGAGGTCTGGAACATCAAAGTTTACAAAAAGTCGGTGTTACATTTCACATGAAAGTATTTTTTTGTCGTATTATTGCTATTTGTTTACATTTAAACATTAAATTCGTATATTTTATTCTTGAATAGTTGTCAAATTTATTCAGTGACATCGGGTCTGCTCGTCCATGGCTCCTCCGTACAAATTTCAGATCTGTCGCTAGAGAAATCCGAGTTCTCGCCGATGAGCAACTTAGTGATGTTACCGTATCACAATGTTTGTCGATAAAGGATATGGCCTGGTCCTGCTCCAGGCATTCACACAAATGTGATATACCTAAAAATTCTTAAATATTTATTAATTCTTTTTAACTTCTGACAGACTCAATTTGGTCTTTGCAGTTTTGCACTGTTACATTCTGCGTCAAAGAGTAAAATAAAATCACAGCATAAATTAATTGGTTCTCTCACAGAATAAATAATCTTTTTGATACATCTTATATTATTATATAAAAATGAATGGAATAAGATCATTTATAATAGAAAAACGTCATAAAATGCTCTTAAGGCGCTGTAGGTAGTGAAACTAGCGCCGCCACTACATTTATTTTTATTACTCGTAAACCAAGTCAATATTTAGAAAAAGCACATGTAATAATCTCTTAAATTGTCTCTAATATTTTTTGAATAACTCTTCAACAGTAATCATTCATTCTGTAAGTTTTAAAATCCATTATTGCCAAAAGTGGCCACTTTGAGCTAAAATGGATTTTAAAACTTACAGAATGAATGAAAACTGTTGAAGAGTTATTCAAAAAATATTAGAGACAATTTAAGAGATTATTACATGAGCTTTTTTTAAATATTGACTTGGTTTACGAGTAATAAAAATAAACGTAGTGGCGGCGCTAGTTTCACTACCACCGCGCCTTAATACGTATATGAGACTTGACAATAAGACTGAGTGTTCTTGAGTCCGTATTAACTTTTTTAAGACTATTTTAAGAACGATGACATGTCACAAAACAATTATAAGAGCCCTGTAAGCCTACCACTCTAATAACGTACGCATCCTGAGACTTTTTTGCTCCTTCCGGACCATCTGACCACCAAATCCTACCACCAGTGGTTGGTTGGAACTCCAATTTCTCAACTGACTATCCGTTATTAAATAACACCATCTTACTCCCATTTCACCACTGGTGTGGTGACCAAACCAAAAATATTATATTTATAAAATATTCAAATCTGACTGCGATATTATTATTTCCCAACTTCTGCTGACAAGGAGTTTCAGTTTTTTTTATATATTTTTAATTACTTACGTTTCCAAAGTACCAGGATCATATAAATACGGAGAAGGTTAACTTCTATAATTTTCTGTGTCATTTTTATTTTATAATTAACTAGCAACGTGTCCTCGCTTCGCTTTGGTTCAAAATGAAATATTTTCAATCACTTGCATCTCCAAATTACCAGGATCACATAAATATGGAAAAGGTTAACTTATGGTGGTTAAATTATGATTTAATGAAATAGGCTTACATAGTTTTCAAAAGGTCATCCGTAGTAAGTTGAAACAAAAAACCCCCCCACTTCATCAGTTTCATCATTGGTGATGAATTAGGGATAAATTGCTCCCAATCCACCTCCAGTGGTCAGATGAGAAATTCATTTCTCAACTGACCACTGGTGATGAGATTTAGTGGTCAGTTGGTCCAAAAGGTTTTTGCTTGTTGGGCTCTTTGTTGTTATTCACCCCATGTAAAATGTTTGAGTTTGTTACCTTTATTCCTTTTTCCGTATCGATATTGCTGCAACGACAATTGAGCCCAGCCCTTTATGTCAAAAACGTGTCATATTTTGATGTGTGACTCATCCGTACACAAATTTTAGCTGTTTTGTTTTATTTTTTATGTGTTGGTGTCGTCTTTACAGTGTTGTTTTTGTATGTGAGTATGCGGCACTGCACTTGTGTGCACTTTCCCCCCCCGTAAAAAATGCCAGAAAAAATTGAATAGAGTAATAATCGCTAAGGCTGCTCCCTTCCGCGATGCTCTAAGTACTAACTAGACTAAAATAATGATAAAAATCTAAAACTAAAAAAAAACTCATATTTTAGCGATATTATCTTTAAACGTAAGCAATATTTAACAGTAAGCAACCCTGGCAAACACGCTTGGACGACAGCGGGGCGTAGCGACGTGAAGGGGGAAGTAGTTTTATATAAATGGCGGCATTTGGGACTCGCACAAAGAAGAGTCCGTTCTAGTATTATCTAATCTTATGACAACACACTAAAGTCGCCAACCCACGAACACAGCCCGGAGGCTTTATTGTCGGCTGGTAAACGACAACAAAGCCGCCTGTCGCGCATGTCGGAGGATCGACGACACCGCCTGCCTAGCGTACGCATGTGTCGCCGACATGTCGCCACAAGTCGTGCGAGCGCAAGTATCCTACATGATTCTTTACCACCGACACCAACCCGCTGTGTCAGCGGGGTCGCGACTTTGGTGTGTAGACACTTTAACTACTCCACGACTTTCGGTCTAATGTACCTAAGTAGGTACTGAATTTAAGTTGTAAGACAAGATGACTTTTCACATTTTTATTTGAATACCTATAATCGCTTAGTAACTATATGTAAGTAAGTCTGTCCCTGCAATGATACTGACCGCTGGCCGCAGTAGAGACGGTGAGCTGCAGCGGCGCGGCCATGTCCGTGATGACGGCCGACTGGCGCCGCTGCCTGATCTCCTGCACGCGCTGCCGGAGTGTCACCCAGAACATGCGTGTGAATAGGGACTCGATCAACAAGTGCGTTCCTTCAACGATACTGACCGCTGGCCGCAGTAGAGACGGTGAGCTGCAGCGGCGCGGCCATGTCCGTGATGACGGCCGACTGGCGCCGCTGCCTGATCTCCTGCACGCGCTGCCGGAGTGTCACCCAGAACATGCGTGTGAATAGGGACTCGATCAACAAGTGCGTTCCTTCAACGATACTGACCGCTGGCCGCAGTAGAGACGGTGAGCTGCAGCGGCGCGGCCATGTCCGTGATGACGGCCGACTGGCGCCGCTGCCTGATCTCCTGCACGCGCTGCCGGAGTGTCACCCAGAACATGCGTGTGAATAGGGACTCGATCAACAAGTGCGTTCCTTCAACGATACTGACCGCTGGCCGCAGTAGAGACGGTGAGCTGCAGCGGCGCGGCCATGTCCGTGATGACGGCCGACTGGCGCCGCTGCCTGATCTCCTGCACGCGCTGCCGGAGTGTCACCCAGAACATGCGTGTGAATAGGGACTCGATCAACAAGTGCGTTCCTTCAACGATACTGACCGCTGGCCGCAGTAGAGACGGTGAGCTGCAGCGGCGCGGCCATGTCCGTGATGACGGCCGACTGGCGCCGCTGCCTGATCTCCTGCACGCGCTGCCGGAGTGTCACCCAGAACATGCGTGTGAATAGGGACTCGATCAACAAGTGCGTTCCTTCAACGATACTGACCGCTGGCCGCAGTAGAGACGGTGAGCTGCAGCGGCGCGGCCATGTCCGTGATGACGGCCGACTGGCGCCGCTGCCTGATCTCCTGCACGCGCTGCCGGAGTGTCACCCAGAACATGCGTGTGAATAGGGACTCGATCAACAAGTGCGTTCCTTTAACGATACTGACCGCTGGCCGCAGTAGAGGCGGTGAGCTGCAGCGGCGCGGCCATGTCCGTGATGACGGCCGACTGGCGCCGCTGCCTGATCTCCTGCACGCGCTGCCGGAGTGTCACCCAGAACATGCGTGTGAATAGGGACTCGATCAACAAGTGCGTTCCTTCAACGATACTGACCGCTGGCCGCAGTAGAGACGGTGAGCTGCAGCGGCGCGGCCATGTCCGTGATGACGGCCGACTGGCGCCGCTGCCTGATCTCCTGCACGCGCTGCCGGAGTGTCACCCAGAACATGCGTGTGAATAGGGACTCGATCAACAAGTGCGTTCCTTCAACGATACTGACCGCTGGCCGCAGTAGAGACGGTGAGCTGCAGCGGCGCGGCCATGTCCGTGATGACGGCCGACTGGCGCCGCTGCCTGATCTCCTGCACGCGCTGCCGGAGTGTCACCCAGAACATGCGTGTGAATAGGGACTCGATCAACAAGTGCGTTCCTTCAACGATACTGACCGCTGGCCGCAGTAGAGACGGTGAGCTGCAGCGGCGCGGCCATGTCCGTGATGACGGCCGACTGGCGCCGCTGCCTGATCTCCTGCACGCGCTGCCGGAGTGTCACCCAGAACATGCGTGTGAATAGGGACTCGATCAACAAGTGCGTTCCTTCAACGATACTGACCGCTGGCCGCAGTAGAGACGGTGAGCTGCAGCGGCGCGGCCATGTCCGTGATGACGGCCGACTGGCGCCGCTGCCTGATCTCCTGCACGCGCTGCCGGAGTGTCACCCAGAACATGCGTGTGAATAGGGACTCGATCAACAAGTGCGTTCCTTCAACGATACTGACCGCTGGCCGCAGTAGAGACGGTGAGCTGCAGCGGCGCGGCCATGTCCGTGATGACGGCCGACTGGCGCCGCTGCCTGATCTCCTGCACGCGCTGCCGGAGTGTCACCCAGAACATGCGTGTGAATAGGGACTCGATCAACAAGTGCGTTCCTTCAACGATACTGACCGCTAGCCGCAGTAGAGACGGTGAGCTGCAGCGGCGCGGCCATGTCCGTGATGACGGCCGACTGGCGCCGCTGCCTGATCTCCTGCACGCGCTGCCGGAGTGTCACCCAGAACATGCGTGTGAATAGGGACTCGATCAACAAGTGCGTTCCTTCAACGATACTGACCGCTGGCCGCAGTAGAGACGGTGAGCTGCAGCGGCGCGGCCATGTCCGTGATGACGGCCGACTGGCGCCGCTGCCTGATCTCCTGCACGCGCTGCCGGAGAGTCACCCAGAACATGCACGTGAATAGGGACTTGATCAGCAAAGGAACGCACGGCTCGCCTTGCGCCCGACCGATACCTATTTGCCGAAGATTCACCTCCTGTAACAAGACCAATGTTAATTTAATAGAAACAATCACAACACCGGAAAGAGCAGGTTACATAATCCAAGCATTCCTCCACCGCCTAGTGTAGGCCTCCGCATAATACGTATGCGGAGGCCTACACTCGGCGGTGGTAGGTCAAATAAAGAAAAGGTTCAGAACACTAAATATAATCAACATTGATTATGGACTTCCGTCGTAGAATAAGCGGCAGGTAAAGATGACTTTGACATATCATATACAAAAACATAAATGTGTTAGAAAAAATACTAGGAAAATCGACTCATCCGTAGCACCTCAGACGGGACTATGGAGTTATGGGTGAGTCGTTTATATGTGTTCAGTTGCAAGCTTATTGAATTGGGAATCTTAATCAATTAATTCTGTTTTTTTTTAAATAAAGGCATGTCACTGACCGTAATGTTGGAAGGCAGCTCCGTCTCGAGCAGGTTCATGCCGTAAATGTACTGCATGAGCAGCAGCACCATCGCGTAGCACACGAGTATGGGGCTGGTCTTGAGCATGAACGACCGCTGGTCCTGGCACAGCCACACGATGTTGGCCCACATCAGGAACACGAACGTCAGCCACGAGTGGAACATTATGCTCCACGCCATCATTGTTATCGTTGTAGCGATGTACGACGATCTGACGAATATATCGGGTCATTTTGAACTTACCATCCAAATTTTAAGGATGTGTCCAGTCCATGAAATTAAACAACTTTCTCTAAGAAACATGTGTCAAATTTCGCCAGAAAATTTTGGTCATCCCATACTAAATTGATCATGTGATCTCTTTGATTTGTATGGAAAGTCGATTTTTATTTTACATATTTGACCATATCTTCCTTAGAGAAAGTTGTTCAGTTTCATGGACTGAACACATCCTCAAAATTTGGATAGTAAGTTGAAAATGACCCTGTATGAATCAGTAAACTCTTCAAGGTTAGGATAACTATTTATCAATACATACATACACACAGGGGGTCCAGTCTGCTAATGTTATCGTCAAAATCGTGGTTCAATGGTGTTTGAATGGTAGTGCTTTTGACACAGTTCCTGGGGGTCAAGTCTGCTTATGTTTTCGTCAAAATCGTAGTTCAATGGTGTTCTAATGGTGATGCTTTTTGACACAGTTCTTGTTTCTTAAACCCAAAATCAAGACACAATATGTTTCCGTTTTGGGTTTAAGAATCACAAAGTGCTTCAGTTTTGAGTTTAAGAAACAAGAACTGTGTCAAAAAGCATTACACACCATTGAACTACGATTTTGAAGAAAACATTAGCAGACTTGACCCCCTGTTTCTTAAATCCAAAACCGTAACACCATTCTGTTTTTTAAACCCAAAACGGAAACACATTGTGTCTCGATTTTGGGTTTACGAAACAAGAACAGTGTCAAAAAGCATAACCATTCAAACACCATTGAACCACGACTTTGACGATAACATTAGCAGTCTTGATCCCCTGGTCTAAATCATATACCCTCTGTTTTGACTTCGACGTAGTCGGGTAAAAATAAAAAAACCGCTTTATTAGCCCCGGTTCACACGACAGTTTAAAAAGCGTCGCGTTAAAATTCGACGTTGGCTTTTTTACCGTTACCAATAGTTGTGTTCATACGAACGCTTAAAAATTAGTATGAACGAATAGTACTCGCGTGCAGGGCGCGGCGGCGCTTTTTTAACACCAGCCCCCCTACTCATATGGCCGACATTCTATTCGTTTGAACGCTACGCTCACTATTAAAACTTTAGAATAAGCAGTAAACTATAAAATTACGTGTCGTAAGCTTGACAATTGCATACAATACGTCGAAGTCTGTGATTTACATAAGTTTGCGACATGTGATTTAATCTTCGATTGGTCATATAAAAGCTTTAAAAGTAAGCGTATCGTTCAAACAAATAGAAAGTTGGCCATTTGATTAGGGGGGCAGAACAGAAACACGGTTATTCTTATGCTCAATTCGATAAAGTGCAAAGGCTCAACGTCGAAAATAGGACAGTGCTCGATAAAAAAAGCGCCGCGTTTTAAAAACGCTTTCGTGTGAATAAATACGTGTTTCCATTTGTGTCATTTAAACGTTTTTTTTAACGTCCGTTGAAAAAGCGCTAGTGCGAATGAGGACTTAAGGTCTTTTAAATCATCCAGCGTGGACGTCCTTACGGCCTGGCCACGCGGAGGGCGAACGGCGGCGTGGCAAGCAAACTCACTGTTCATTGTGCGTTCACAAAGCAGTTAAATTGGCAAAATTTATTAGGAATTCGCTCAGAGCGCCGCCGCTCGCCTTTCCACTCGCGAGGCCAGGGGCTCTATCGACTAACTTACATTGCTATGGATGTGATACATTGCTACTTTTCTTTGGCAAGTTTTTATTTGTGCCAAAATGAACAAAAATACGAACATTTATAGAAACTGTTGTTATTTTTCGATTTAAATTGGTTTGTGCAATTATTCTCACCTGACTAGAACTTGGAAGAAATCTACAATTGCAACAACTACGTCATCCATGAGAGTATTTTCTTCCTCTTCTATAACCGATTCTGTAATAAATTTTTGAAATATTATACTTTTCATTTGTAAAATAACTATCGTTTATTTTGTAATGAGAGATTTTTCGAAGCCAAAAAAATATAGTTCAAAAAATCTCGATAGATGGCATTTTATGAAAGCCGAGCGAGCCGTCGTCGTAAAGATAAAGTTGCTTGTATTTTTGTATTCCAATCGTAAAAACGTAACGTACGTCTATCGCCGTTTCAATTCCCCCGCCTCGTTTGCCCCGCTACCTACAGCGCTTGCGTTAAAAATAATAATATAATATAGTGTTAAGGGGATTTTCCTAGAGATTTCATAAAACACCATCTGTCGAATCATCTATTTTGACTATAGATGTGAAGGCGGTTGTTATCTTAGTCAGCCAGCCGGTTACCAGCCGCTTTTTTCGCTGACTACGGTGATCACCCATAAACAGCGGCTGTCTACGATTGAAAACAAGTCATTATGTTTTATTCAATCCGTTTAATGTCCTAAGTGATAATTTTGTTTATCTACATACTACCTACTTACTTTATACTTTACTTCAGCTTTAATTATTCAAGTAAGCGCTCTTTCCTATTTCATAGTTGCGTCGATGTTATTTTGAAATACTTAACTTTTAAATTAAATGTTTCATCTTACTCGGGCTGATCACATAATTCCAAAAACACAAAACACAAAACGGACGTTGTAGGTACACATGTGAAACATTGCGAAACGCCAAGCTTTGCGAGCTTACCTTCTTATTACTATTGTACAATAATAATAATAATAAAAGTGGCGAAGCGGGGTTTCATACCTACAGATTAAATAGGTCCTAATTATGTACCGTATAAGTAGGTAGGTAGTTACATAAGCTTATTATGTCTTGTTGAGGGACATTGCAAAATACCTAATTCATAATATTTTACATTTTATATTTTAAACCATGACAAAGTAGATACTTAATTTAGTAAAAATACCTATTTGTATATAACGACTCGTTTATTTTAACAATTTCGACTTCGGAACTGTAAAAATTGTAAGACCTTTTAGTATTGAGTCGGATAAGCAGCCGGTTGCCAGCCGCTGTCTATACGTTATTACCCGCGGCTTTGGATAACTACCCGATAACAACCGCTGTTTTACAACTATAATTTTGACCCGTCAGAAAATCGCTCAGCTAATACACAATTTTCCATTTGATCACTATAGTTACCTTCGTCCGGTACGACCACGGAACCGGTAGAATCTTGGTGTAGGCGCCTCACTTGCGAGGCCGAGCGTATGCTCGAGCGTATGCTCGGCCACCGCTTGTTTGGACTCATACTCTTAATCAGCTACGCAAACAAAATCAATCATATAATAGGGGTTATTTTTTAAAATACTTAAAAATGGTCGGTATCAGTTTACACATACGGTGTTATTACAAAAGATTTTTAAACACCTGTTTAACTTAGACACTGATTAAAAGTGATGCTGTCACTTTTTTTTTGAAAAATACAGCATCATATTCAAACAATTTCTAAGTTAAATAGGTGTTTAAAAATCTTTTATAATTACTCTGTAAATAATTAATAAGATAACACTCCGATAGTAACTGTGTTTGAAAGAAAAAAAACTTCTCAGAAAATCCACATATTTAGGTAAATTATACTTTTTTTAACCGACTTCAAAAAAGGAGATTCACAGTTTATCAGAATCTTTTTTTTTTACTTTCATAAGTACCTAGTTAGATGGTTAATCTATTTCTGTAATCGTGTTACTGTTGCTATTGTCACTTTCGTGACCACATTAATTTCGTTACACTACTATACCGGTAAAATCATGTTAATATCTACTGCAAATTCCTCATTTGAATACGCAGCTAGTAAAGTTATGGTCAATGACTTTAAATATCAACTTATTACTTACTATTTGCATACCAACCAGTCATCCGTTAATGCATACTTAACATAGTTTATGCAGCAAGTGTTATGCAGATTATACAGTAAACATAGTAATTGACAACATAACACCAACGTCACAATGCAACAAACGACATGAACAGCACAGGTTATTGTGAGGACGTTACATGTAGAAGGTGAACAGTAAAAGCCTCCCAAGCATTTATTATGTGATCATATCAATATTTGTACTTCATATAGGTTTTCCTTATTCTCTAGTTTCTCAATTAACGGCCTGGTCATTTAATTTAACAGCGCCGTTTAATCACCAAAAATACCAAAACCACCAAAAATATAACAGCTGGTCGACGCCATATTGGTATAGGTGCCGGCATATAACTTGGCAAGACAAAGATGAGACAAAAGATGCGCCGAGTTTAGCGTTTGTATTGTATCTACTGCACATCTTTTGTCTCATGTTTGTCTTGCCAAGTTACGTGCCGGTAGTAATGTAATAGCTGTGCTTACAGCTCTCTAGGTGACAGAAAACGGACTTTTATTTCAATATCTTGGCTAGGCAAGTTATTAAAACGTCATTGAACCAAGTCATTAGCCTAGCCATCTAATTATATAGCTAGATATCATTTAGGTCGCTGATTGAACGGCGCCGTTAAATAAAAGGCTAGTCCGTTAATTAACTCCGTCGTTAAACTCTCCATCCGTCACATCCGTCTTACGAATTTTCGATCAGGGTCACGTGATTCTTACTGCCGCGAGTTTAGCGTTTTTTCCCCATTACAAAAAAGCGTACAACGTCGCTAAAGAAGTTTTCATTTCAAAAATCTTTCTTAGTCTTTGTGTGGAAAACCATTTGTCGTATTTTATAAAATGTTTATTTTAATAAAGAGTTGGGTGAAATTTGTTTACCAAATAATATAGGATAAACGGAATATACGTTGATAATTAAAGCAAAAAAAGTGCTTCTTCTGATTTAAATAGTAAAAATATTGATATGACCACTCCAACAACGACACGACGAGACATTCCCAGCAAAAAGAAAACAAAATGAAATACCTACAGGAGTGGTCTCACTGGCGTTCCCTCGGAGTGCTTTGGAATTTATGTATGAATATGCTACCTATAAAAGAATGAAAGCAGGTTGCAAACATAAAACTTAAACAATTTTGAAATTCATCTCGAAAACAATATGCCAAAACAGAATGAAAGAGTGCACGAATCAGTTGTTAGCTAATGCGTGTCATGCTTTCTCGTCGCTGCTGTAATAAAACGTGTAATATATGTGCTATTATTAACTCATAAAAATCAGTAGAAAACCATGCATCGAAAATTCAACAATACAAATACGTACTACGAAAGGTAATAATGTATAAATAATCAAATTTCTAACATTAGTGTAATATACAAAATACAAGAAAACGATACATCTACACGTAGGTATCTGGGGTACTAACTTTGATAAATATGAAAAACGAAGCGTATTTACAAACCTATTCAAAACTAAAAACAACGTGATACTCGTAACTAGTGCGGCTAAGGATAAAACAGAAGGTAAACATTGTGTTTAGTCGCGCCAGCCTTACTCGGACTTTGTTAGTGGCGCCGATCCAGCGGTCGCGGTTGCCGAGCCGGCTGCGGCGGAAGGACACGCCGCGGCCCAGCGACCCGTTCAGCTTGCCGGACTCTACGCCCGTTAACGCACTCTTTGCCTTCGCCTACGATCCCCGATTGCATTGCAGATAGGAAACATTTATACAACGAGCGAGCGTGGGCGTAACCACAATATATAAATAAAGTCTGCATGGGCGCCGACAGGATTTATTTCAGGGAGGTGCATCTGCGTCTACACATTATACTCGTATACCATTAACTTAATAGAGGAGGCTACTGAATTTATTGACAAAGTGATGAACTTGGATAGCAACCTAAACGCCTTCAGTTTTTAAATAAACAGTAACTTAATAAAAAAAATCTATGTATTTTTCGTGTCAGGAGGGTGCAAGTGCACCCTGCTGCCGGCGCCCATGAAACTCTGTTCTAGACAGAAGTACCGCTCTGTCCGTATTCGAAACCGATTCCGTAATTCGTTTGTTGCGCTAGGAATAGCTTGGGAACTGCCTATAGCACCTTTTAGTTTGGCCTGATATTGCTTGTAAGTACAGTCAGCGCCAAAATAATCTGTGAGCATTTAAACCTACCAAAATAGCTAATCATTTGACAAAAATTAACCATAACTCAAGACATTAAGCTGCATTTTCATTATTGTGTGATAACACAGTCTACACCAGCAGCGGTCTGGTGTGCACAGAAAAACGCGATTTGTTCCAAGCGGACCCTCTGTCTTCTTTATATTTTGTGGCGTTGTATGTATTTTACTAGGAGTAAAAGATTTTCATTCAGGAGGTCATTAGGACCGCGTAAGTTATAGCAGATGTCTTATTTTAATCTGGTAACAAAAAGGTCGTCCCGTTGCTACGCCCATGCTCACAAGCCATTATTGACGATTTTTAAGTCAGATGAGTCATGGTTTTACAGGTTAAAAAGTAGGTATATAAATTACAAAAATCTACATAATTATTACTCATAAAAATTGAAGCATGTTGGCGGAAACCTGGTACGTATAAAATATAGAGGCTTCAGCATTAATTAAGAAAAATAGCAGATTCCCAATAAGAAATTATTTCAAAAAAGCAAACTCGCATATATCACTTTGTTAGTTCAATAAAATATAGTTTAGTCAACAGCATCAAAATGCAGAAATTTAAGATTTAAAAACGACATTATTGCATAGATTACGTACCTTCGGTTTGAACAACTCTCGTGATTCAATGGCCAGGATGAAATAGGTGACGAGTATAACTATAGGACTCGCTATAGTAGGCCACTGATCCTTTGTCACCTCATAGGTAAAAGTAGATGGGTTCGTTTCGTTGATTTGAACTAGTTTAGTGAGGCCAAAATACCTGAAATTAAAGGTTCACTAAATAACCAAGTTCCAAATCGTCTTCAAAGTTTTCATTGTAACGTAACGCAGTATTTCCTATCATGCCAGGCTCAGCTCCAAGCCAAGTGGCTTTTCGATTATTCGAACAGAATAGAAGGGACTATTTTATGCACTTAATAGTGCATAAAATAGTCATTTTAAAAAGCTCTCATTGTTTATGGCTAGAGGCTAGCGACATGTTATAGTCAATTACATACACTCTATTCGAATTATTGAACGCAACTTGGCTATGAGTTCCGACTGCTAAACTATTATAAATTATAATAATAAGACTTCAGTTATTAATTTTGAAGGCGACTATATGCATCACTAGAACCACTTCCGCAAAAAAAATATTATCGTGTAAATCCAAGCTGATGGTCCCCACGCAAAATATCAATTGTTATTTATAAACACAAACTTAATAATTAATATTTATTGGGGTTTTTCTCGAAAAAGGATATCGTTTTGACTTTCATTTTTAGCTTTTTTCACCACCAAAACTGCGAACAATTATTTATCACTGAGTTTGTGTGTTTATAAGTAACAATGGAGGATGTTACTGGGTCTGTTAAATCACTTGAAACTTTATGATCATGTAGCTAAATGTCTAGCAATACACGTGTTTTTGTTTCATTTAAATCAAGCGAGTAGTTTCGAAGTTTTAAGGGCTTGAAGGAAATGCCAAGCGCACTGAAATATGTGCTTTATTACGTACGACGTAAGGTTTACCTGTATGACCAATGACGTCATTGGTCACACAGAATAACAGTATTCTAGACCATATTACTTTTCTGTTTTAAGAGATATCGCAAAAATGTCTTCACCGTTGTTCATGTGGTCCCATAAGCTATTGGATTATGTGATTTAACAGACCCAGTAACATTCTCCATTGATATTTTGTGAGGGGACCATCAGCTTGGATTTTTAATAGTGTATTTTCTCAAACATACTTGGAAATTCGAACATTATTTTGGAAACCTTCTTCGTGCTAAATCGGAGTTTCCGGACAGTCCTAAACCGCGCCGGCAATATTTGTATGAGAATCCATTACTAACGTGGAATAATGGATTTTCATACAAAATTTGCCGGCGTTTGACCGGCAATGTTAGTATATTGAAACTCATTATACACGTGTAATTCAGAAATGGAACGAAATTTTCAATGAAACACGACAGCCAATGAGGTCTGTGATCATCATCAATATTTAAAATTAGAACTGGCTTTGCAAATGGAAAGTTCCGAATCACGGTAACAGAGTATGAGAGTCAAAATGGCTGGTGCACGGGGAATTGAACTGTCTCAAATACCAAAAAAATGTACCTAAAATGTACTATTACGTACTAAATATATTATTCAGGTTAGTACCTGAAATGAAAAAAATTGTACCTAAATTATAAAAAAAGTTATATCGAAATTAAAGGTACACCCGCCATATTGACGTCAATATGGCGGGTGTTCTTTAATAAATCAATGTTGAACCATTATACATAAAATCTAACTACATCAAAAAAATTTACCTAAAAAGTACCTCAAGGAAAAAAAACATATGCTCGATTACTTCAGTAGTTTCTGAGAAATCAAACAACAGTTTTTTTTTTGTGAACGACAAGATGGCGGGAGCCCTTCTGGTTTTCGAAGTATTTCATGGCTAGAAATTAGTGCCATTCATATTTTGGTAACGGGCGTAAGGATTAATTACTTAATTTAAATTAAGTAATGAATCCTTACTATCCTTTCTTACTAATATTATAAATGCGAAAGTCCGTTTATTTGTTTGTTTGTTAGACCTTCAGGTTTTAACTACTGAACCGATCATCATGAAATTTTACACACACGTTGTCAGGGGTACAGAGAAGGACATAGGGTACCTTTCATCCCGAAAAAGGAACTGTTCCCAAAGGATAGACAAAATACTATCCACGCAGACGAAGTCGCGGGCGGAAACTAGTTTATTATAAAAATGAGTTCAAGCGACGAAAGTGATATTTTGACGCCACCTGAAATTCAAGAAGCGGCAAGAACTGTAATAGAAAACATGTTGTTTTCAAAATCAAATAAAACGGCACCCTGATTATCTAAAAAGAAACTATTTAGCGACCGGTTTCATTCCCTATACATTGCTACTTTTCTTTGGTATGTTTTTTTTAATCCAAAAAGAAGTAGCAATGGATCACTATCATCTATGAACTGCAACCGGTCGCTAGGTGGTTTCTAATTAGATAATCAGCCCGCCGGTCAAGAGCGAGTCGGACTCGCGCACCGAGGGTTCCGTACCATCATATTTGCACCATTTAACCACACTGCAGAGTAGAATAATAAAATGAGTGTTGCAGTTTTAGGTCAGCGCCATCTCTTGACCGATAGTGGAACTAATGTTAACTTTTTTAGAAATTTAATGATTTCTAAAAAGTGTGCTATATTGAGACATCGTTTTATTTTTCCTGTAATCTTTATATAAACTGCTATCACATAGAATTATTTCAGATTTTTCTCTTTGAAAACTTCAGAGATAAGGGGGGGAACGGTGTTTTTTTTACATTTTTCATCATAAGTCGAAAACTATGTGGCCTAAAAAAAAACGTGCAAACGGCGCTCTTTTATATGATACCTTATATGCCCTAGTAGCCCCACTTCAAATTTTTAAGACCCCTTTTCAGTCCCTCTTGAAAAGCATACATAGATTTTTTATTTATTTCTTATTTGCAAAATAGTTGGGCAAATGTCATCTTAAACCATTCGAAATTTCAAGTTGATACCATTAGTAGTTCTTGAGATATCCAGCTGTGACAGACAGACTGACAGACTGAGTCACACTATAAGGGTTCCTTTTTTACCATTTGGGTACGGAACCCTAAAAACATTAAGTAAACCAGATGTAAACCTAACTGCAAGCAATGCTCAAAAGACATTCATAAGGATATAAATGTAGGAAGTCTGCATTAAACTTGCAAATTTTCTTGTCAGAAGCATCAGACAGTGTGTATTTGGATCCTAAAGTAAGTTTTCGTATTGATAAGTACCTAGGTACTAAATTTACCACTTTGTTTTAGTTAAACAGCTAACATCACAACTTTACACGTTCTTTATTTTAGTTGCAGGTTTGTTTTTTGGCATTTTCGGTGCATGAAGATGCAACGACATTATACAGTATTTATGTAAAAGACGTAGAAACTCAAGACGGTGCGATTTGGTACTTTCAATTACTGTAATTTTAAATAAAAATAAAATATTAGAAAAGTTACTACTTGGTTTGAATTTCCGCGCATTGTTTGAGAAAAGTACTATACAAGCCTTGGTCGCAACTAGGCATTGATGGACTCACGTATGTGTGCCTCGGCTTCGCCTCGGCCCACATTTTCACATTCGGCCCTCAATGCCTGTTGTCTGCCGCTGCAGTAATGTACTATTATCTACTCTCATATCGTAAAATTCGAATTATGAATTTCAAAACGAATTTATATTGACATACTTTATACACGCAATACCGAAAAAAAAAATTAAAAAGTTATTTTATAACATACCTTCGCTATACTAAGCAATGTTATAAAATAACTTTTTTTCTCATTACGATACAGGGCAAATCCAAGAAGAAGGCAGTGCCGCGATATTAAAAAAAAAACAATGATATTCCCATATACTTTCCATGCTTAAAACGTACTCTATGGTGATCGATGACTTAGCGTAAAGATTAGTCTACTGGAATGCACTTATTTCATTATTTTTTTTCTAATAGAATACGCGCCATTTTTTGATTTTAATTTTACTTTTTCTTTTCTTTTGCCTAAAATATCATAGTAGTGAGTGTAGTGAGTGAAAATTTGACTCCATCCGATATTTTAGATGCGGCGACGGAAAAACGTCTTACTTAACCTTGGTAAGTACTGCCGACCTACCGAACTCTTTTTTATCATTGATATTTTATTTTGTAGGTTCAATCAGTTCAATCACAAAATTGTATGAGAGTAGATAAAGTAGTGTATGAAACTGTACATAACTAGGTATTAAAACACTCGTGTGATACTATTAAAAACCTCGCCTACGGCTCGGTTTTTAAACACACACTCATGTTTTAATACCCTACATTATGCATCAGTTTCATAAACTACTATTACACGGTATTTGTTTTGCGGGAGTGGCGCTAGTGTCGCATAGAGACTCGCCTAGCAAGGTCCACATCAGGGGGGTGGATAATATCCACGAGCCAGGTGCACTGGAAGGCGAGCAGGCCGGCCACGTGCGCGGCCATGACGGCCATGAGGCAGCGGCCTACCATGAACACCAGCCTGCCTAGCATGACCGATTTATATCGCGTGTCAGATTCTTTTGTACTTTTTATCTTAATTATAATTTAAAATAAAGGTATCGTGGAGCCATGGTGTCTTGTGCTCTAAGTAATTGTGATGTGATAAAAAGAAATAATCCAAGTAATCACACTTTTCACAGGTAAATAAGATATTGCCTCACATTTCTCTAAAACCAAATTTCTCTACATTTATTCGTTTATCGACGAAGAAAACAGTATGGAACATAGTTTATTTATTTTCCTTTGCCGTATATAGTCATACTAGCGGCCCGCCCCGGCTTCGCACGGGTGCAGTGCAATGTAGTTACCAGTGGCGAAGGGTCCATACAAGCCGATTCCCATCGGCTTACCTTTTGGAAATCCCACCCCACTGATCTACTATGCAGATCACTACATTTTTCATCATTTTTGTAGAGCGGCTTACCTTCGCCATAATTTCACCCCTCGCCACTGGTAGTTACTAATGTAAAACTGTGCTAATGTGGTGTCAGTGTGAAGTTATTTGATTATACTACAGGATATAGAATAGAATAGAATATCGTTTTATTGGCAGCACATATCACATACACAAAACATAACAATAATTTATATATTTATATATACATATATACTTAAGTTACTAAAAATTAACAGAGTTACTATGTTACACTGTGCAGCGCTATGTGATGCCAAGAGTGACCTCAACTCAGTGTAAGCAGTAGACGTTAAAACATATCTACATATATACGACGTACGCAAGGAGTGTTAAAATATAATTGAACTGTGTGTGTGTCTGTCTGAGGACTCGGACCTAGCTCCCAAACTTAAAGATCGATTTTATTGCGATTTTTATGTATAGTTTAAGAGAAGCGTACAGACGGCGGGAAGCGACTTTGTTTTATACTATGTTTAGCTTTTGCCCGTGGCTCCGCCGGCGTGGGAGTCGGTAATCGTTGTAAGTCTTCCCTTAGAAACCAATGATCGGCATGAAAAGAAGCCTGTGTTAAGTATTCCAGACTATAATCTATCCCTGTGCCAAATTTCGTCAAAATCCGTTCACCCGGGTAAGACGTGATTGAGTAACAAAATGAACAACATCCAAACATCAAAAATTTCACATTTTTACAACTTTGTGATATGTAGGTAATAGCTGAACCCCATGGTTTTACCTGCGCAATCTGTTGATTCTGTAACCAAACTCGCATCTCACTTCGAACCTCACTTCACTTCGCGTGAATTGTTATTAGAAATTAGCTAACTAAATGAGCAATTTTACCGATTACAATAAATTTAGGTAGCTATCTAAAATATTTTGTGATGAAAAAAAAATCTTATCATTATCTTATTTATAATTTAAAGTTCCCGTCCCGTGCAGTGAAGTGAGATTCGAAGTGGGGTTCGAGTTTGGTTACAGAACCGACGCCCTACTGTTCACGATTTTGTATTAGGTAGGTAGGTACTTAATAAAATTTCTTAGCAGTAATATAACAAAATAAGTATAATAATATTATGTAACATTTAATACTCATACTTAATAGTTTGGTAGGTATCTTCTTTTTAAATAAAAATATAATAATAATAATAATAACGTTTATTCAATAAAAATTACAATGACAGAATAAGGTATACTATGTTAAATTTAAAATTCTAAATATAATCTTATTTACCCAAACTAGGTTATAATAATAACCTGTATTTCAGGCGAATGAAGTCCCTAGTTATTAAATTAAGCCTTAACTATATAAAATTAACAGTAAATAAACTTTTAATAAGTATATAAAATAACAGAAACATTGGAAAACAAAATACTAATCTTATTTAACTTATTTATTTACATATTTTAAGCAACTCTTCAGTCTCGTCGTAGGACAAGTTACATAAATAATTATATAAAACTAACTTACAATTGAAATAATTTAGAGCATAAACATCTAGTAATTTATTTAGTCTATTGTAAAGGAATGGACCTAAAAATGGGAAAAATCTCTTGTTAAAAACATGTTTTGAGGTTGATTCCAAAGTACATACTCTATCTCTCCGTCTTTTATTATTAGTAATGTCAGCATTATAAGGAAGCATTGTGTGTTGTTTTAGTAATGTGTGCATTATGAAAAGTTGGCGTACAGTTAATACTTTACAGGATTCATACAATAAGCGTGTAGGGTATCGGAAAGGAAGGGAGTTGGCTACTTTTAGAATAGCTCGCTGAGCTCTTTCTAGAGAAATAATGTTCGTTTTCAATGCCCCGCCCCATGAGACAATGCAGTATTGAATTATAGACTGACATAGAGCTAAATAAACCTGTGCAATTAATTTACCATCTGCAATAGTCCGAAGTTTTTTGAAAACATAGATTAATTTACGGACCCTACTAACTAAATTTTCAATATGTGGTTTGAAGGAAAGTACATCATCTATTATTATCCCAAGATATTTTATGTTGTTCGTATTGAGAATAGTAGGGCAATTACATAACGTGTCAGCTGAAGAATTTTGACATTTGTGCGCATATAATTCAGCGTCAAAATTATCATGGCGTTGGCGCACGGTGAAGCGAATGTATTTAGTCTTGTCAGCATTAAGCGTTAGTAAATTGCATTTCAGCCAATTATTAACAACATTGAAACCTTGCTGTGCGTTATAATACAATTCTGTGCTCGTTTTTCCTGTAAATAAAAGGACCGTGTCGTCGGCATATGATATTAGTTTGCCATTTATGATGTTAAGATTACACAGATCATTAATATAAACCAGGAACAGGGTAGGACCAAGGATACTTCCTTGGGGAATTCCATATTCTGAGGATTTTCGTTCATCACTCATAATGTGTCCTATTTTAACACTTTGGTGCCGATCAGTTAAGTAATTTGCAAACAGTTTTAACTGTATTCCTCTTACTCCTAGTGCTTCAAGTTTGTTTAAAAGCAGAGGTATTGACACTGTATCAAATGCCTTAGCTAGATCAAGGAAAATTCCTAAGATATGGTTCCCATTGCCGAGTTCCTCTGTGACATATTCTGTTAAATTATTTACCGCATCAGAAGTGGACATCTTAGCTCTAAAGCCAAATTGCCTTGGTTAAAGATAGTTATATTTTTCTAGGTAGCTAACAAGTCTATTGTTTATAATTTTTTCAAGTATTTTAGAGATTGAAGGAAGTATTGATATTGGTCTGTAATTAGTACATTGCTCTTTATTTCCGGCTTTATATATGGGAATAACTACAGCCTTCTTTAAACATCTTGGGAAGATTCCTTCAGATAGGCAGATTTTAAATATATGCGTTAAGGGACGTACAAAAATATGTTTAAAATGTTTTATGATGTTATTGGTTATATTGTCCCAACCAGGTGCACAGTCATTTTTTAGTCCGGAAATAATCTGTAAAATTTCGTGTTCATCAGTATCAAATAAAGCAAAAGTGCTTGAAGCGGAGATAGAAGTTGTGTTTTGTAGCGCACATACAGGGTTTCGAATTTTCTCCGCAAGGGTTTTACCTACATCAGCAAAGTAATTATTAATATTGTTAGCTGACAAAAGCGGTGAGGTATCTGAACGCAATAAGCAAGTATTTGACTCTTGATTTTTTGACATATAGGTGACGTTTTTAATATGTTTCCAGATTTGTTTACTATTTTTACCTGCTTTAAGCAACACATCCTTATCATGCGCGATCTTTAACTTCTTCAAGAGATTGTTACAGAAATTCCGATATCTTTTGTATGATAATTGAAGTACTATATTATGAGGAGATTTCTTTGCTTTTTGGTGTAATTTATCTCTATTTCTTATACACCTAATAAGGCCTGGGGTAATCCATGGTTTTATATTATAATACTTCTTACACACTTTGACCTCTAATGTATTGTTTGCAATAGCTTGTTGTATATTTTTCACTACATATAATAAGGATGTATTAGCGTCAGCAGTTTTATAAACTGGGCTAAAGTCAATGTTGTTTAAATCACGTTCAAGTTTGTTTACGTTTAATTTAGACTTAATTAGACAGCGTTTTTGCTTAGGCATTTTAAAATTTAGGGTTAGTAGAACAGTGCTATGATCAGTAAAAGTTGTGTTAGTTACAAGTGTAATGCATGGGTAGATGGATTTTAGCATAATATGGTCAATACACGAACCACTTTGATGAGTCACCAGTCTTGTGGCCGCAGGGCTTATTGAAACGAAGGCAGGTAGCACACTTTGGTTGTTCCCCTGTTTTTGAACACTCTTTGATAGAGTGACCATCTTCACCGCAATGACCGCATGTAGGGGCTGTTGCTCTGCACGTTTTGGCCGCATGTCCATATTGTTGACATTTATAACATCTAGTTACAAGAGTGAAGTCTCTTACAGGACAAGACGTCCAGTTAATGAATAAGCGTTCATTAGTTATCAGGACTTTGCGTATGAGCGCTGGCACTTCAAGGACGTAGTTACAACTTTCTGCATTCTTTTTCCCTGATTTATGACTGAGTTTTACTGAACTCAGGAATGCTTCTCGAGATAGAGTTGGAAGTTTGTCAGCTAAGTTCTGTTCAAAAATGCATTTGTAGACATCATTTTCACCCATAGATGAAGGAACTCCTATTATTATGATGCGAGGTTTGCGCTTACTTGTTTCGTCTACGGTGAGGCCTGAGTTTGCAGACTGGACTGATTTTTTGAGCTTTTCCATATCGTCCTTGGTCTCAGTGCTGATGACTACTCCTCCATTTTTAATTTTTCTTACTCCACGGACTTTCAACTTCATCTCTTCTGGCCTGACGATTTTTTGGACTAGATTTTTAGTATCATCGCTACTTTTTGTAGTATCGCTAGGGAAAATAGTAACAGAACTAAAAGGGTTTCGACGAATAAATTCGTTGGACCCCTTTTTCACCATATCTGCAAAAGATGTACTTGCCGTTACTTGATTAGAGCAGGATTCTTGTATGGTTTGTTTAAATTCGGATAAACAGATCGCTAGTTCTTGTTTTTCTTTTACCGCTTGAAAGTTAGCGTGGGTTTGTATCGCTTTTTGTTTTAATGATTGATATTGAACAGCCATTTGCGCAGCTCCATGTCCAACTTTACGGCAAAGGTTACTAATACGGAGTTTTTGGTCACTGTTTAGTTTTCCTTCGCCGGAAATAGTGCATATTTCTTGCAAATGTTGATCAATCGATGTCAGCCAGTTCTGAATCTCCGGTGTGGAGACCACTTCTTGATCCTTTTCATGAGGTATCCTTTGAGGAGTTGATGCAGGAGGGCTGCGGCTCATAATTTGGCTCCGGGAAAAGGGGCTGTCCACAAATAATGTTTAATTTACGTAATTATTATGATATTTACACGAAGAGCACGTCTGCACTCGACGAAGACTTTATGTATCTGGACTTTATGTAAATCTATGTATGTTTATTTGTTCCTGGTTCCTGGCTAAAATAACGTGACATTGCAAATTATGTCGGGTGCAACTTATGTTGTGCATTATTATCCGGCTCTCAATTTTAACACTTTACACCACATTCCTTGCCACGTTAGATATCTGACGTGCCGGACTACAGCTGCGCCACAAAAAAAAAGTTGGAAATCTGACTTTTTGACTATGCCATGATGAAGTCTATAGTTTGTCGGAGTTTGTCGCACAAAAACCAGAGTTTGTCGGTCTAGCGTTTAGGAGATACGTGTGGCGCAGCTGTAGAGACCGTCTCTACAGCTGAGCCACACAGATCTCGAAAACGGAAGGTCGTAACAGAAATCTGATTACTCGTGTGTGTAGCCGGTAGTTTGTCGGAGTTTGTCACCAAGAACCAGAGTTTGTCGGTCTTGCGTTTAGGAGATATGTGAGGATATGCTGTGGAGCCCTTTCTACCTGGATCTTGAGAACGGAAGGTCGTAGCAAAAATCTGATAACTCAAGTGTGTAGCCATTAGTTTGTCGGAGTTTGTCACCAAAAATCAGAGTTTGTCAATCTTACGTTTAGAAGATATGTGGGGATATGCTGTAGAGATATTTCTACCTGGATCTCGAGAACGGAAGGTCGTAGCGAAAATCTCACATATCTCCTAAACGCAAGACCGACAAACTCTGGTATTTGGCGACAAACTCGGTCGAACTAGCGACTATAGATATGACTAATCAGATTATCGCTACGACCTTCCGTTCTCAAGATCCAGGTAGAAAGGTCTCCACAGCGTATCCTCACATATCTCCTAAACGCAAGACCGACAAACTCTGGTTTTTGGTGACAAACTCCGACAAACTACCGGCTACACACACGAGTAATCAGATTTCTGTTACGACCTTCCGTTTTCGAGATCTGTGTGGCTCAGCTGTAGAGACGTCTCTACAGCTGCGCCACTCGTATCTCCTAAACGCAAGACCGACAAACTCTGGTTTTTGTGCGACAAACTCCGACAAACTAACGGCTATACATACAAGTAATCAGATTTTCGCTACGACCTTCCGTTTTCGAGATCTGTGTGGCACAGCTGTAGAGACGTCTCTACAGCAGAGCCACATGTATCTCCTAAACGGAAGACCGACAAACTCTGGTTTTTGGCGACAAACTCCGACAAACTATAGACTTCATCATGGCATAGTCAAAATGTCAGATTTCCAACTTTTTTTTTGTGGCGCAGCTGTAGTCCGGCACGTAGATATCTGATAGATTTTGCCACGTTTTATAAGTAGACTAATATTTCGTAAAATAGTGAAAATCAGGATAAATCTTATACAACATGAAATGTCAGCTCGTGCGGTGACATAATTACAATCTCAGGGGAAGTGACAACCTGACAACTGACATTTATTTTTCTTAATCGTACAAATGCACTAAGAAGTTTTGATTCCGATATCGAAGTCAACCACCCTAAAAATAGCTTTCTACCCCTTTTCAACCCTGTTAGGGGATACATTTCAAGAAAATACGAAACACATATTCAATTAATTTTGTTAAAGAATGTCTATGCCAAATTTCAAGTCAATCGGGCCAAGGAATCGCTTTCTCCCATACAAACTTTGCCACCCTGTTTTACCCCCTTAGGGGTTGAATTTCGCAAAATCCCGTCTTAGTGAGCACCTTCATCCTAAAAGGAACCCCCATGCAAAATTTGAGACTCCTAGCACTTGTAGTTTCTGAGATATCGTGATGAGTCAGTGAGTGATTTTCTCTTTTATATATATAGATTTTATGAATCTAAGTCATATTTTACGTATCTCATATAAAATGTATGCATTCGTTTTCGGATCACCTGTTTATCGACATTGTTGTTCTTTGACATTCTATTTCTATGGTTAAACGTGATAAAACGCTATATCTCGCGATTTAAATCGGCCATGCTAGGCAGGCTGGAAGTATATCCCGGACGTCACGCTCGGACGCATTATGGCGGAGAACTGACCTAGCAAGGTCCATATCCGGGGGGTAGATGTCGACGAGCCAGGTGCACTGGTAGGCGAGCAGGCCGGCCACGTGCGCGGCCATGACGGCCATGAGGCAGCGCCCCACCACCGCGAAGCCGCGCTCCAGCGGCCGCCCCACCGCCCACGCCGTCGCCGCCCCCATGAACACCAGGAAGTATATCCCGGAGGTCACGCTCGGACGCATTATGCCGGAGAACATTATTAGGAATAAGCAAACGTACTTTCCTGAAACAAAATTGCATTGAGAATGGGGAATGTCCGGAAAAAATCAAATTGGCTGAATATTTTTTTATAGAAAGGAATAAGCTTCCTTAGTAATAGAAAAAAATTCAGAATTTTCGGTTGCGTGGAAAAATTAAAAAAAATTAAAGTCTCTTCGACTTCACAAATGTAGGAAAGTAACAGCAGAATGGAGATTATACCTTTGCCATCACCTGCCACAACCACAACATGGTATTATAAAAAAAATGTCAACACAAAATGTCAAAACTTTTTGTTTTTAATTCTTGTTGTCATAGTGGCAGGTGTTGGCAAAGGTATAATTTCCATTCTGCTGTTAGGCCAATCAATAAAAAGTTATAGAGTGCGTGAGGAGGAACCTAAGCGATTTCTTCAGAAATGTATTCAGGGTGCTTAGGGAGAAAACATACTAAAAGTCCTGACGTCTAGGAGGTGAGGCGGAGGGAGGGGAGGGGGACAAAGGTCCCAATTTTAGGTTTTTCACCAATATCTCAAAAATGGCGCGTTGTAGCGAAAAATGTTCTAAAATAAAATAAAAGCTTATCAAATTTTCTATAACTTTGGTTTTATTCACTTTTTCCTAATTCCCAATCATTGTTGAGCTACACACTCCGGAAAAGTGAATTCCACAACTCCTTTTTAGACAAATATTGAGAGCCTTATAAACAAAGTCAAGTTATTTACACAACTGATAACTCAAGGACGGTTGCCCGGATTTAAATTAAATTTAGCATACATATAGTTTATAACCTAAATTAAAACAAAGAATAGTTCTTATTCTGATCAAGGGTTCCCTAGGGTCTACGTGGACGAAGACGCGTGCGGAAGCTAATTGACCTTTAACTCCAAAAATACTAACAACTGATATAAAGTTTGTTTGCAGTAAATATTTGTCTAGAAAAGGCCTTTCTAATTAATGATATATCATTCGTTGGTAGAGGGTGTGTAGAACAACTCTTTTGGCTATCTTGCCCATCATCCAAATTTTCACATTTCCTGAACGAATAGCCCAAAAACGGTCGGAAATACGAACAAAGTGTATTTAACTAAAGTTATAGAGAATTTTATAAGCTCCTACCTAAAACGCACCATTTTTGAGATATGGGTGAAAAACCTAAAATTAGGACCTTTGTCCCCCCTTCCTCCCTCCGCCTCACATCCTAGACGTCAGGACTTTTAGTATGTTTTCTCCCTAAGCATCCTAAATAAGTTTCTGAAGAAACAGCTGAGGTTCTCGCTCACGCACTCTATACCCTCTTTTGAGCAATTTGTTAATCGGACTATGTTACTTTCCTACATTTGTGAAGTCGAAGAGACTTTAATTTTTTTAAATTTTTTCACGCAACCCAAAATTCAGAATTTTTTTCTATTACTAAGGGAGCTTATTCCTATCTATAGAAAAATATTCAGCCAATTTGATTTTTCGGACATTCCCCATTGTCGCTATACAGGGTTATTTGTAAAACACCGACAACCTCGCAGGAGTATATTAGTAACATCATAGATACACGACAACATTTGTTCTACGACTTTTCCAAAAACTGACAAAAAATCGACTTTTCTTTCATACAAAACTCGATCAGCTATTTGGACATTTTGTATGGAGAGTCGATTTTTTTTGTCTGTTGTCGGAATAGTCGTAGAACAAAAGTTGTTGTTTATGATAGTAATCTACTCTTGCGAGGTTGTTGGTGTTTTACAAATAACCCTGTATAACTTTTTTTTATTTAATCTCTTTATTGTACTACAGCGGACTTAATGCTAAAAGCATTCTCTCCCAGTCAGCCATTAGGGAACAGATAGCTACGATTGCTTTTGAAACTTTAACAAAACCACTCTGTTTGGAGTTCTGTAATTGGCTTCCTGTCGCTATTATTTTTAAGTATTCTATAACTTTAGCTGTTAAACTATGAATAAATAATAATAATAATAACAAAACATAGTGCCACAAAATCAGCGAACTAAAATATATTGAACGAGCGTCCCGCTCAAAAAATAGCACCACACAAAAAATACAACCGAGTGGGCGGGGCTAAAAATGCTAGCATTTAGTTTTGCAGCACAGAGCGACTGTTAAAATCTGTTAAGCCGTTTTTGGGTCATTGAGTAACAAACATCTAAACGAGCAAACATACAAATTTTTAAAGTATTGTGCCCGTTTAGTTACTAGATATTATTTTAAGATATTTGCTATTATTTCCGAAAAATAAAAAAATGAAATTCATTTAAGGATCGATATTTTGTAAACGCCTGTAGTTTTTGTCAATTTTTTTATTCATTATCAATACTCGGAATGTTTTCTATCCCAAAATAATGAAAAAAAAAACGGAATCGAACGTACCCGAAAGTAGTTCTCTTTTATTTTAATTTTTTGCGCTTAAAATCGTACTTTTGGTGAAAAAAAAATCTTAATTTCAATTATATCAAAAACTATTAACTTTTCAAGAAGACCTAATCTTGTTATTAGTTCAGCAATACGTCATGGAAATCCATTCACCCCGTAAGTATAAACAAAATATAAACAATTAAACATACCAGCACTAGTGAGCAGAGGACATCGTTGATGTTTGGAATCTTTTTTATGGACGCCTGGTTCCGTCACTGTCAACAACTTCTTCACTAACAAAAACACCAGGAGAGACGTCCCACTCATCACGAGCTGTAATAGAAGAACAAAATGGTTTTGACTAACTTAGTCCATAGTGTACAAAGTTACACTCGATTATAGTTCGTATCACGAAAGATGACCACAAATGGCGCGCATCTTCGCATCATGACTCCCCAACTAGCACAAGACGTCTGCTTAAGACCTATATAGCGTATATAATTACAGTTAGAAACTGCAAGAGTCAGCTGCATAACGCGCTATGCAACCCTTTTGCAGCTGCTTTAGATCTAAAGGGGCGACTTTAGAACCTATTTTAATCTTATTTTAATAGATCCAGTAGAGTTTCATAATAGCGCATGTAATTTCTTACAACCGCTATTTTCACTCCTTAAGCACCCTATTGGCACTAATTGAATGATCATTCATTCACGTTTATACGTTAGATCCGCTCATTTATTTCATTCACTCCGAAGCGTAAATTACAGCTTTGAGTGAAAATTGCGACTTTCTTTGGGAAGATTATGATTTTAGTGTAAGCGTTTAATTTCTATTACATTTAAGATGGCTGGCAGCGTGTAGTGAAATAATGAAATGGTGGAATTGTAGTGTAAATATACGATTTGAGTTACGCGGCTTGTTTAGGTGATAAACATCGGCAAATTTAATTTACTGTGAAACGTGTATGGTGTTTTTGGAATAAAACTAATGGGCCCTCAATTTGTTGAAGATTTTACGAAAATTTAATTAATTTGTAACTGCGGGTCAAAAAATTGTATCTTAATTTTGATAAGTATTACACTGAATTATATTTATTTATGAATAATTAACGATAACATGTTGTTTGTGATCATACTAAACTGTGCCGTGTGACCCGTGTGTTTAAATAAACGGAAATATATGAACAAATGAAATAAATTGTCTCAGAAAATGGCGTTAATATTATTGCAGCCTTGGTTTCTCGTTTTCGCTACTGTAGCCCCCTTTTGCAGAAATGGGTGATAAAAATCACTGTTCAGAAACTCCTAGATCCAATTAAGCTGCTAAATTCTTTATTTTAGAACTTATACCTCCATACAATGTCCAATAAAGTGGATATTATGACCTAGAGTGTGAATTTGATGTGATATAAAGTTTGCACCTGCACTGCAGCACATACAATTTAGGGATCTGCAATAAATGCCGGAAACCCTTGCTTGAAATTGTTGGAGTGATTAAAAAAAGTAGTATTATAACAGAATAGATATGTTTTTTTAAACATTTTTATTTAAAAAAAATCCAAAACCGCAAACAAACACTGTGAAAAACAATACTATTTCTGCAGACGAAAAATGATAGTGGTATTAAATATGGAATGGTATAAGTTAACTACGGAACCATACGGCGCGTGGCTCGACATGCACTTGGCCGGGTTTTTTTTTTTGAAGTCGGTTAAAACCTTGAGCGCAGCGAAAATTTTTCTATGTCTATGGTTAAAACACATATTGCTCAAGCTCTTATTTTCTATCATGAAGCACTGCAGACTCCATAATACTTCCACAAAAAGGAATTTCACGAGTTTAGGAGCTAATTTTACCTCACAGGCATAACAGAAACCATAAGAAGTAAATTAGTCACAATTTCCTATCCTATGCAGAACAGGGTGGTAAAGTATGCCACACGGGACCGTAATGCAACTAAAAATGCCAATAAATATGCAATTATAACTACAATGCAGTCAATGGTGGTCTGAAATGCTATGCAAAACCATTATGCAAGTAAAAGTGGCAAAAAAGTTACAAATCTAACTATTGTGCAGTTAATGGTGCTATAAGATGTCACAAAAATACCTAAGGTTTTTTCTGCGGTCATAGCTATAATTTTAGCTGTTATCGAACCTGTGCCTAATTCTGACTCCCTTATGCCACCCCTATAGATATTGGAGCTTTAAGGAAAGCTGCATTTTTCCCTTATGCCACCCCTATAGACATTGGAGCTTTAAAAAAAGCTGCATTTTTCAATAGTGTGCTAGTTGGGTCATGAAGAAAAGACTAAATACTAAATATTATTTCATATTATATTATATAATACGTATATCTATATGTATATGAAATATTATTTTGTCTTAAGTCTTTTCTTATTCAGTTATGTTGTGAACTTAGATTATTTATATGTCTAGATAGAGTCTTAGGCTTTTGACATATTAAACAAAACAGGCCAACTTTTTTAAGGTGGTGTGCATTTTTAGCATCATCGCGTCCAAAGAGTATTGTAATAAAAACTATGGCCGGCTCACACTACTGACAATGTGTGCGTGTTTTGGTCACCCAACTGTTGGGTGATATTTTTTTCGACGCTGTCGTAGCTTTAACTGTCTATCTTGACATATAAATAATCTAAGGTTGTGAAGATGAGCGCCGTTTGTGGTCATCATTCGCACTATACTTAGAATTATATTTTAATTTTACATTTTTGCAATACTAATAGTGTTTAAGAAATGCTAAAACTTTAATTAACGGACTCGGAACCGCAGTCTTACCACCTAACTCAAATTGCTTTCAAATTGCTAAAGTTTATGACGTCAATGCACTATCCATCCTTGTCATTACGTGTCATAATATGACAAAGACGGACAGTGTATTGCTATCGCTAAAGCTTTGAGTTAGGCGGTAAGGCCCCCCGGGGCTGATTACATAACTCTGTTGCTAACCATTCTCGATTGAAATCGATTAAAACCGCAGTTACATTGCTGCTTTAAGTAAGTTAGTTGGACATTAGTTCTAACTATAGCAGCATTGTAACTGCGATTTCTGTCAGAGTTGATTGCCACAAAGATGCAAAATCAGGGGCCGGTCTAATGGACCATAGATGATAATCTGTGTACTTAGAGCTTATCTAAGCGATCTAAACTCTCTCTGATCTGGTACATCAACAAGAGTAAACAACGAACATGCAAATACTTCCCATAGACAAATCAGAAAGAACGTTACCTCGGGAGCCACGTAATGCACGGCCGTAGAAGGGTCTATTCCTGCATATGACACCAGACCTAAGTTGTGGCCAATCTTCTGGATGATGGGATAGTCTGTGAGCAGACTGCCATATGGCACGAATGCCGCGAGCACACTGTGCCATACTGCGTGGACCAGCAGCAAAAGTATTGATGTTATTAAAGTTAGAAGGAGGTAGCTTCGACATCCCCCTAAAAAGGAAACAGTTCACATTAGTATATCATATGGAAAATAGTGCTATATTTAACAGCCCTTAAATTATAACTCGCCCACGACATTAAGCAAAATATAAAATAATTTATTTTATGGGTTTACAGAAGTAAACCCGTTTTTAGAAAGAAACAAGGTACATAACCGTGAGGAAACCGATGGTAAGGTAGAAATAAGAAACTACAACGGTAAATGCTTTTGGAAACTATCCAAAAGTTAAAGCTATAAAATCGAAGTGTGCATTTCATAAAAATTTAAGTGTTCCATATAAACTAAAATTGATAGCAATCTTATAATGAGTTTTTCAATTTTTATTTTCAATGCGTGCCTTATTATGAAGGCATGTAGCATTAATATGATTGGCTACATTTTTTCATATTTTTTGAAAAAGTTTTCAGTTTCGGGGTATTAACCTTATTAACCTTATCTTTATTCACAGACCATACAACATTATCACACATTCATCAGTTTTTCTGGTTTCCGTGGGGATACTAAAAAATCCCCAATACCTAGTCAGGCTCCGAATAAGTAATTTATTAAAAAAAAAACTTGTGATTTCTATTACCTACTTCAGGTTTTAAAAATATTATTATAAAGATTATTCGACCTTCACTAAAATAGCAATCTCTAATTTGAATAAAATTTCAATTCACACAATTTTATTGTGAGAATTTACAACGTCTTGATAATGCTCGCTTAATTGCGCATGCGACTGGCCAAATCCGCACGGTAATAAATCAACGACAGTGAGGTATTGGATATATCCGATGATACTTTTTGATGTAACTTGGAGAACTCGGAATATACAAAAAATATAAGTCTTTTATGTCGGCACTTCTGCTGCCATGGGGTGGACGTAGGGCCAGTTCGTCATGCCATCACTGGTAGTCCAGTGCTCCAGGCCTCAGACCAAATAAAAAGTAAAGACGGAGTCTTCCGACAAAGCGGTGAAGCCAGTAAAACTAAGCCTTGGCTGTGTACATACACAGTTTACGCACACATATGTAACGAAACTACGCCTTGGCTTTCGTTCGTCATTGGGCGAACCCTGCCGCCCGGCCCCCGCCTGCCCTCTAGTACGCACACATGTACCATCAACAACCGGCTTCACTTAGTTGTTCGCAACAACTGCGCAACGCTCCATCTTCCTTTTTTATTTGATCTGAGCTCCAGGCAAGTTAACATTGGAAAATTTGTCAGCTAAGAGAGGACTGAACCTGATTCAAACTAATTTTACAATGCGATTAATCAACTGTAGTGACTAACTTCATAACCTCGTAAAATTTTAAAACGTTAATCTGTAAAATTTTCTTTATGCCATACATTCTCGAGTAAACTTACAGCGGTTCAATGTCTATTGTAAAATTTAGTTGAATTTTCATTTCATTGTATACAAGATTCAAAATAATATAAATCTTTATAAAGTATCTGAACGAGACAGACATGTGGAGATTAAATTATAATGTTGACCTACCGCTATGTAAATTAAGTAAGGTTCACCTGTCCCGCAAGCCGACCCCCGCGTGTCTATATTACTATCAAATTGTAATATGTATATGATGATACAGGCACTATGTTTGTATGAAAATGAAAAATCTAAAATTTTCGGTCGTCCATTAGATTTACATTTATACAAAGTAGCTTTTGCCGTCGACTCCGTGAGGAGGCTGGTTTTCCGAAGGAATTTTAATTTTATATTTTGTAAGTCCCTTAGAAAAATTACTAAATTAATGCAAAGTTTCTACAACAAAAAGCTGAGCCGCATTGCATTGTATGTTATTTTCTAGCTGCAGCTATCAGCAAATACATAAGTAACTCTAATGCTTTAAAACCAATCACAAGTTTGATAAGGAGTACTCATTCCACGACCTTAATAGAACGGACATTACTTGGTGTTTTAAAGTACTAAACATGATATTGATATGAGATGAATTTGGTACTTTAAAAATACTTGAAAATAAATAGTATGGTGTAAACGTTCGAAATAATACATCATCTTACCGCTGAATGACTGTGTGGCTGGTACTGTGAATAATGGTGCTAATAAGTACAGTAGCAGGTATATCAAGGAGAGCCCGAAAGGTCGTAGTGCTATACCTGAAATCAAAAGAATTCAAAATTAGTTAGATACCGTCGCATGTACGAGTATAAGTATTTTTAAAGGACTCGAATGACATCACAATCAATTTGGCTTTTACTGTCTCGCCCAGGAGCAATATAATTGATTCAGTTCTATCACTAAATCGCTCCACAATACAACTTAATTGGATAGTTACTCAGGAAGCCATCAACGAAAAGAAAATAAACAATAGCGAATGAACGGGAATAAAAGAAAAGTCACAGACACTATAAATCACTAGACAGGTCGGCGTCGTATCTAGCTATACATACAACCATTTCCTATCTTCTTACTCGACTGTACTAAGTTTTTAACCTTGAAATGCCACAATACAAACAGACCTCTTTATTGAACCAGTCCGAGAAAAGTGTTAAAATTAATCTAGTTACTAACACGCAGTTAGAAAACTGGATATCCTAAAATACTAGTCAGAACGTACAAACTCATAACTGTCGATTCTACCTAAATCATAACAAGGCCGCCAGAACCAAAATATGTAGTAAGTAATATAAATCAATATGGTTTACAGGTTTATGGATATTTTTTTAATGAGGGCCAGGAGATCATTTAAACTATGTGTGGTCTACAAAAGAACAAAGGCACTTACTCCCTTAATCTAAAGAGTTACAAGTACTTCAGAAATATTCAGTTTCCAAAAACTCCAATGTCCATCAGAATGTTATTATTATTATTGTTAGGATTCAATATACCCTGAATAAGAGTTAGTTATTTCTAATAAAGTCATAAAAATGTTCTCCCAATTTCCACGTATAAAACAGACGAACAAAGCTTGTCGGCCACCAGCAACCCAAATGCCACACTAACATTTAGACTCTGTTCCACTTCGTTTTATACATCGCCCCATTTCTCCTCGTGTTGTGCCATAAAAACTTCTTTTATAGTTTTTCTAGCATTTTAACAGGAAAACTCGAGTCAATTTAAAGGACAACGACATATAGCTGTTAATAAATTTTGAAATAGCACTCTACACAGATTTCATTCATAAATGTGTAAATACGTAAGTGTGGAATTTGAATATTTGTCGAAATTATTAGCGTCTTTACAATGAAGGCAATGTTTTAACTACTTACGTGCTATAATGTTAGATAGGTTAAGGTTCTCCTCCAAAGTAAATATAAATCTGTTATCCGAAAGTTAGAATATTTTGCCAAAACAGTTTAGATATTCCAGTAGTAAAAGAATACATTGAGTCGTGTTCTTTCCAACATTCAGAGAAGATAATTAGATAAATGACTCAGTGGGTGGTGAAGAGTATGCAAATACTTGCCGAGTGAAAAATGGTCTGTCTCTCAACACTGTCTATGAAGTCTAGCCGTTAAATCTCTGACCAAATAACAGTGCTATTTATTTTATAACACTCACCGTAACGTAACAAAATAGTATTTTTTGCAAACAAAAGATTTTGAAGTGTTTGTCAATCATAATGTTATCTCTCTCATTGTACTCGTCCTTAATGTAGTCACGTCCAGCAACGTAACTACAATTAAATTATCAGTATGTTCACTGTACTTAAGTACTAACTCAGTGCATTATTTCATATGCATCATAATGGGATTCAACGTAGAACTTGAACAATTCATTGCATTGTTTTGTGAAAAACATTCAGAATTAACACTTATTTATAGCACTTTGCATCTCCTTGTTATGAAATACCTCTTCGTGTTATTTCTATTTTTGATCGCCTACTTGATTACCTCTTACTGAAGAGCAGTGTTTGTATAAACATTATAGAAATAAATTTCTTCGTAGAATCGAAAGACCTCGCTCGTCGCAATAAAAGATAAAATATTCTCATATACTTGTTAGTGTTTAAAACTCTAATACCTACTTGAAAAGTTGCTCATAAAACCAATAAAAAGTTGATAGTGTTTCGTAATTACGAGAAGATCAAAGGATTACAAGAAGTATTACGGTAAATGAGTTATAATATCACAGTTTAATATGGATTCAACTTTATTACTCATCCACAAAACAAACATAATGATAAAAAACACACTTCTTTCCTTTTCATTCAAAAACAACATGAATGCAATGCAATGTTACTGTATAATGAAAATGAAATGATGAGGCTTTATAAGTCCAAAAATATAGGAAAAGTAACGCATCCCTCGATCTAAATCAAGGTAGGTATCGCAAAAAAGAATGCACTAAGTGAAAAATAATGAAAGTTAAAAGCATTCTTTGAATCGTACCCGGTATATTTTTACAGTTATACGATCCCGATTTAAACTGACACCGTTTCAAGCCAGGTTAAAAATATGAAATTGATGAACCCAGTTACATTTCTAAACAATTTCGTCAGAATTCCCCTAAATAATGCAGGCAGACTCGCCTATTATTGATGACATTTTGAAAAAATACTGTTAATACGAGCTTTGCTAATTTGATTGGATTTCAAATGGAGTGTGTAGTACATCTGAGTTCTCTTTATGTGTTTTGTTCACATTAGGTTCACTGTTATTGCCAACTTCTTTATCTCATTGGAATAACAAGTAGAAAATGTAGAAAATCTTAGGTAGGATACAAATAATCTTACTATGCATCCATGAAAGTTAACAAACGCATAATATGGACTATTTATTTGCTGTCTTATATCCCCTATATGACAATAAAACCCTTCAACAAGGAACACCTTCTTTTTATTGAAAATAAATAACTAAAAAAGTAATCGAACAGCTAAAAAAGTAGGTAGATGAGATCACTGTTAATGTGTTGCCGGTTAGTTAACCAGTTGAACTGTGTTGTGACCTTGTGAATCAGCCGCCTGATAAGGTAGGCCGACGACGTCTCTGTGCGTAATATTGGAGCATGCCAATGTGGAACACAAATCAAGCTTAACATTGCTGAAAATAATTTACGTTTTTCTAAACCAATGGTTGGTATTTAAATAAAGTGACAAAATTAGAAGAAACGTTACAAAATATTTTTGGGTGAATAAAATGGGATTGGGTATGCAGAATAAATGCAATGGCGAATGTCCGAAAAAGATTTTTTATAGGTAGGAATAAGCTCCCTTAGTATTAGAAAAACCTTTATTCTATTACTAAGGGAGCTTATTCTTAATTATAAAAAAATATTCAGCCAATTTGATTTTTTAGGACATTCCCCATTGCATGGTAAAATTAGGAGTGTAAGAAACATACTAATATGTAGCTGCAAGTGTATAAGGCCTAACTAACCTAATTATTCAATTAAGTACCTACATCTTAGAGCATTAAGACCTACATAATTAATATTGATTCTAGACGTCAACATAAAATAATATTTATGTTATTATAGCTTGGACGAATCAATTCGTCCAAGTATTATAGAGGTGCTAAAGGATTTTAGACGTGACCGAACGTTTCTGTTCGTTCTAACTTTGAATTAAACTATGACATAAACTAGCTCTTTCTACAGTTCATCAAATAATAAATTGGTCACGTAGGTGGTGACAAAAATGAAAAGATTGAGTGGTAGGTAGTAGCTCTAAACTACGAACATCCGTTCTTTTCCTAAGAGAACTGCATGCAAGGTTAATATTGGGGGAACAATAACCTTATAAAGTGACATCATCGCATTACAACTTACAAACTTCCTTCCTACTGTATTGTTCAGGTCATTTTAGTATGAAGGCGGATTATAAACATTTGCCAGTGACATTTACACGTAACGTTACAGACCCAATTTAGCCTAATTAATTCCACAGATTGTGTCAGATTTACATTTTAAGGCTCCGTTACGCGAAATCATTTGTCTCTGTCTTTTTCTTTACGTGTAAAGAGTATGGAAAATAACCTCACTTCTTCCCTTTTTCGATGTTTTTCGTTGTTTTTTCATCATTATCTTTAGCACAATTATCTTTCTTGAAAGAGTTATTGGAGCAACTGCACAGTACGTTAATGTGTATTTTGATGTAGAATTCAATACGTTTACGCTATTATTTACGCCAAAAATATGGCCCGCGACAAGCGCTTTTGATGATATTCTGTTTTTTTTACAATCATCTGTGAGGTTTATATGCAATTTAATGTTTGTAGCAACTAGGTAAACTCTTTAGCTTGTCGTATATTTTTTTTGGTGGCTACAAGTTTACGTTTTCTATATAAAGATATGGCCCGCGCAAACCATGTTTTCCTATTACCGCCCCTTAATCTAACTGTTATCTAGCTTTCATTTAATTAAAAGGCTTCCATTGCTTGTGAATCCACAATGTACCTGTGTAGAGGTTGGTTTGCTTTTCACGGAATAGATTTAGCTTTAATATACTAAGTGGCATATATGTAATTAAGCTTGTGAAGGTTTGATGTGGCGGACGTGCGATAGCCAGGCTTGCGTGCAGTGAGACCTATTACAACTCCAGGGTGTGTTCTCGAATATACTTGTTAGGGTATTACAACTTGTGTCGTATAATGCTATAATGATCCATAAATAAATAAATGCTTGGTCAATTTCGCACAGCGCCATCTAGCCCCAAACTAAGTAAAGCTTGTAATATGGGAGCTAGACCAGCGGTTCCCGAATAGGGTTCCGCGGAACCCTGGGGTTCCGTGAGAGGCTCTCAGGGGTTCCGCGAAAATTCAAGAGTTTATAAATTTAAGATCCTACTTATCTTTTGTTCTAACTAAATTAATATTTTATATCTTAAAAGTCCTTCTTTAAAAGTCATACTATATCATATATAATAAATTAGAATTAAAATGACGCTTAAATGTTCTAATGTCAGAAACCATTGCTCTGTAGATTTAATGAAAGCAGAATTGCAAAAGACATGTCTTGTTCGGAATTCATTAATATAAAAATTACGCGGAATTAACGAGATAGGCCCGTAGCAATACACAACATGCATGGAATGGAAACAGTAAAAAAATACGTAAAACATTAAATCAAAAGTCTCTTTTTTCCCTTTACCTAGGTACCTAGTTATCCTTTTTTTAATACACTCTTACTTTGCTGACCCGCCCGTTTGTTTTCATTGATTTTGAGTATTTTAATTACAAACATTCACATACATTCAACATGTCTGGGTAACTGGTAAATGAAGGATTTACCAATTACCAGACTCTACAGTAGTTATACTGCTAGTTTTAATGATTTCAACGTACATTTAGAAAATAGACCCAAAAATTCTTTGCGGCTCGCGCTTCGCGCTCGCCACGCACCCTTATATTTGTCCTATTTTCTGTTCCTAAAAGTGCCAACCCTAGTTAGTTTATTTCTTACTAGAGCTGGGGTTCCGCCAAAAATCGGTTAACCAAAAAGGGTTCCGAAGCCTAAAGAATTCGGGAACCGCTGAGCTAGACAACTGATATACTACTTTTTTAAAATAATATAGGTACGTTATTACACATAGTAACACCCAGACCCGTCAAAGAAATAAAAATTCATCGTATCAATTTCTGCCCGGTCGGGAATCGAACCCGGGACCTCTTGCGTGGTAGACCAATCAGGTAGACCATGTTGACCAATGTACCACTCAGGTCATATAACATCCACATAAACATTCCTTTCCTAATTTCCTCTCTCCTTCAGGAAAACATCACCTTATAACTTCGTCTCCATGCATTTTCTATTTTCGGATGCGATATCGAATTTGAATAATGTTATTATTATTAACCCACGGACGATAGGTATTTTCCTTATATTTAAAATAATGCTTAACAACATTTTTATTTTTATCACTACGTGCTATTATTACAAAGGTCAAACGTAGCATGGCAGATAGGTTTTTTTTGTATACATCAAGAACTGTTTTTTTTTTATTAAAAACACGACTGCCCTGCTAAAAACCAACTAATAAAAAACAAGTGTAATTGTATTCAGGGGACCGTTCTGTGGAACCTCCGACTGCACTTGGAGGTCCTCCGACTGCATTGACAGTTGTAATTTAACTTTTTAGTTCGTTAGCGTTGTTGTTCGTTTGGCAGGACAGTCGTGTTTTTAATATATATTTTTTTTATTTCACAAATTTTAGTGATAAATTACATAGTTAGTTATTATAGTTTTGAAGTATGCTCATCAAGGCCTTTCATTTGATGCCCATATTGTAATAATTGAAGAAAAGTTTTTTTTTACATTCAAAAGTGGCGCCGTACAGTCGCGATATTGAATTAAAAAATATATATATAACCAGTGTCACTCGGGATGATATAAGGATTCTAACGATACCCCATACACCCAAATCCGTTGAGGCATTTAGAAGTTATGGTGGAGTAAAGAAACTCACTTACCCACAACAATATCATTGACCCACAAACATACTTACATGAACCCTAAACCATAAAAAAATCTTTAAACAGCTCAAAGCCAATGCTTTGCGAACTTCTACTTGTATTCGCATAATATATTCTGTAGTTCGCGTTCGCTTCGCATCATCATCGTCGCAAAATGCGGAGCACGCAACGAGGTTCTCGCACTCGTACCCGTACCACAAAATATTAATATTTTTTCATGTAAGTATGTTTGTGGGTCAATGATATTGTTATGGGTATGTGAGTACGAGTACGTATAATATTAATATTTTGTGGTACGGGTACGAGTGCGAGAACCTCGTTGCGCGCTCCGCATTTTGCGACGATGATGATGCGAAGTGAACGCGACCACAAAATACTCGTACCCGATCGTACTCGTACTCACATACCCACAACAATATCATTGACCCACAAACATACTTACATGAACCCTAAACCATATACACTCCTTTTTTTTGGGCAGTCGTGTAAAAAAAATCTTTAAACAGCTCAAAGCCAATGCTTTGCGAACTTCTACTTGTATTCGCATAATATATTCTGTAGTCCGCGTTCGCTTCGCATCATCATTGTCGCAAAATGCGGAGCGCGCAACGAGGTTCTCGCACTCGTACCCGTACCGCAAAATATTAATATTTTGTGTTAGTCGTGATTTTTTTTACACGACTGCCCAAAAAAAAGGAGTGTATATGGTTTAGGGTTCATGTAAGTTGTGCTCGTACACACAACTTCAGTCGGGCTAGCGGAGCACGGAGGCCGATTCCTAATTGGATGGTTCCACTGATGGTACTACCAAATACTCCTTATGGTCCAATTGATTTAATGGCATCGCGGCAAAAATGTTGCCATAGTTTTCCTTCATATTTAATTTATCCGATAGGTAACGTAAAGAAAACTGATCCGACTGATGGCTTTGTGTATCCCTGTCTGGTAATTTATGCAATCTTTTGCATTCTAATTACTAGTGGCTCCGTGAACTGTAGACCTCGCGATAAAATAAAATAAAACGTCGCCATGAAGTTTTCAAAACACACAGTAGGTACGTGAGTATTCGCAGCTAGATGGTGATGGATAATTTTTCAAAATGGGTGAATATTATTTTTATAAATTTGGAAAAATTGGCTTGACTAAACAGTTATATATAATTATCGAACCTACTCACAAAATTTCACCAGAATCGGTTGAGAAATGCGACCTGTAAAGGAGATCAAACAGCCGGAAAGCTGGACTGAAATATGTTTTTTTACATATCTCTGTCATTTTATTAAATTTTAAAAAATTGCCTCGACAAAAAAATTATATATATTTATCAGATCTGCTCACAAAATTTTACCGGGATCGGTTGAGAAATGCGACCTTTAGAGGAGAACAGACAGCGCCGGAAATCCGGACTGAAATACGATTTTTTTTTAATTAACTCCGCTATTTAAAAAATAAAAAATAAAAACTGGCTAGACAAAAAAATATATTTATACAATTTTCAAACCTGCTTACAAAATTTCACGAGAATCGGTTGAGAAATGCGACCTGTAGAAGAAAACAGACAGAACTGGAAAGCCGGACTGAAATATGTATTTTTAACATTTCTCCGTCTCCGTCTCCGTCATTTTAAAAAAATTCAAAAAACTGGCGTGACAAAAAAATTATATATTTTTTTCGAACCTGCTCACAAAATTTCACGAGAATCGGTTGAGAAATGCGACCTGTAGAGGAGAACATACAGCGCTGGAAAACCGGACTGAAATAGGTTTTTTAACATATCTCCGCTATTTTGAAAAATTAAAAAAAACTGGTTTGACAAAAAAATCTACATCATTTTTAAACCTGCTTACAAAATTTTACTAGAATCGGTTGAAAAATGCGACCTGTAGAAGAAAACAGGCAGAGCTGGAAAACGGACTGAAATCTGCTTTTTTAACATATCGCCGCCATTTTGATTTTTTTTTAAAAAAACTGGCTCGACAAAAAAAAACTATATAATTTTCGAACCTACTCACAAAATTTCACAAGAATCGGTTGAGAAATGCGACCTGTAGGCTGGAACAGACAGCCGGACATACGAAAGAATTTTTGGCCAAGCTGAAGCAGAGACGCTTCGCTCGCACTTCGTGCTCACGTGGTTTTGTCGAATCCTCTAAGATTAACTTACATTGTTAGAAAATCCAGTGTTCACACCACACAGTACAATACAACGAGGCAAACTGCGTGAGATTGACCTAATTCCTATTTTGAAATATGCTAATTGAGCATTTGTTCGATGTATATGTTACCGGCAATGTATGAAATGCAGGCATTGTATACAATGCCTAGGCATTGTATGTTTAGGGCGAAGCGTAATTTTATTATAACAGACAACAGAAATATACTTATTTTATACATTGCTGGACCAGCAGGCATTGTATACAATACCTAGGCAAAGTATAAAATGAATAATATTTTATACATTGCCTGATCGTTTCAGGCATTGTATACAATGCCAGATTATACACATTGCCGGTAACATATATATTGATCTGGCATTTTAGTTCTCATTGGAGAAACAAAATAAATACTCCTACTTTGAAAATGCCAAACATTGAAAAGTGGAAACTTGCATTGCTTTCATCGGTTGTCGCTTGTCAGATGTAGCATCATCAGGCCAACATGCAATAAATATGAATAAAATCATGGCTGATAAAAAAATACCCAGATTAGGTAAAAATGTTTATAATTATTTTTGTTTTTATTTCGGCACATCGATTATTCTGTCCCCATAAATAGATATCACGCTGTTTGCACAGCTTGTTTAGGGCGAAGCGTAATTTTGGTAATGGAATGTTTAGTGTTGTGTAATACACTCTCATAGATATGAGAGATTGCGATGATAAACACGATATGGTTTTTCACAGGCTTGCCAGTGACAACGTCTCAGTGGAGACGCGGCTTAATTAATGGTGGTCAGGGTTGTGAAGGCGGGCGGGGCCCATTAGCTGGGCAAACACCGTGGCCTCACGCCAGTTTGCAATTTACTTGCTCCTCGTTCGTTCCTCGTCTGTCGAAACTTACTAGGTACACTTTTTTACGAAATCTCTAAGAAAATGCAGCATGAAGGGGTGGTTAGCCATTATCTTTTATTTGTGATAAAAATGTAATACCTAAGTAACATAAATAAATACTGTATATTATATACCGATTGCATTATTAGTAGGTACACCTATAACAAATAGAAGCAAGTTAAAAATAAATATAAAGCAAAACAAAACGAGGGTAGTTAATTTTCAAATGAAGACAGCTTGCACATGCGCAAAAATGTAACACAGGCTCAACACAGAAGACTTGGGAGGCTGCCTTAGCGTGTTTGTACAAAATAGTTGAAAATGAAATTGTATTTTAGTAGAAAACAGTGTTGTATTGCCGAGTACCTAACCAATACAAACAATATTATTTATAACGTTAGTCGTTTTCGTCTCTAAACAAATTAGCAACACATACACGTGGCTACCTGTTGTATGCACTAATTATAAAGACTTCTAAATAGTAGCGTGTTATATATTTTTTACTCTGTAGATATACTGTATGTATAGTGTATTAAACTATTAACTTATGTTAATCAGTCTTGTAATACAGCCAAGCCAATATCGTTTCTTAAATTAAGAGATAGATAAAAATAGAAAAATTTAAATCACCGATCACACATTCTAATTCGATAATAGTTACATAGATAAGTACTACGAGACTTTTAGTGATACTATAGACACTATAAAGTGGACCAACTGAGGAACGCTGTATCTGCAATATTATTCTCAATTTGATTGTGGTGAAGGCAAAGACAACACAAACGATAACAAGTAAAAGATTTCGTGATCGTGACATTTTGAGACAAAAGGTTTAATAAGTGAAACGAAGCCAACCTCTAAACATAATAGTCTCAGAGTTTGGAAGACCACATAAAATTGGAGAAAGGTAGGGACGCCATGTTACCCTTCAGTTCAGTAAGAGAATCTAAATCGACCTATGAGAGGGTTAGGTGTGGTAATATACTTAATTCAATCACAATCATAATATTTATATTTAGTGTTTGACATATTATTGTATCGTGAGCGTGAAATTCGTTCAAAGTTTGATTAAATTAGTTCGATGAGTTTCGATTAATTGCTAGTGTGAATTGATCTGTCTTTACGGGTGGATAGATTGCCGCTAAAGGCACCTAAAGACGAATATAAAGACAAAATAAGAAATTTTCAAAGTCTTTGGACCAAAACCTTCAGACAAACATTATCGAGGTAATTTTTTAATTGTTATTAAGGCATTTGAGATAGATAGAAGCTGAGCTGAGCTGAGACCAGGCTGAGACCGAAAAACTTTAGAAAAATCAACTGTCCCTATTTTGCTCAAACGGGTATTAGATACAACTAAAGTGTGGTAAAGTTACTGAGAGGTCGTACTCGTACCCTAACAAAACAAGAAAGTAGTGGATATTATGATATGGTTGAGATACCATTGGGTGGCTCTCAAATCAACTCAAGTTCTTAACCCAACCCATTAATTTACACATAACACGGACAAGAAATGATGTGCAGGGTCATTATTATTGAGTTTGCCATTAGAGCTGTAAATAGGGGGTCAAGCTAACGTTCCAAATTGTCAGATTTATTGTCCACACAGCGAATGGGGTCAGCAAGCCGTGCCGTGAACGGCCAGCAAGCCCTCAGCCACGTGCCACAGCCTCAGCGGACTCAGCACGCGTTTGCACTTAGTACTTTTGCTAATTAGATTTTTTTTTTCTGTGGTACGGGAATACACTACCAAGCTTTTTGGCAAAGCGGGCGAATTTGAATGAAGGCAAATTTTATAAACTAGCCCGCGTCAGTGAGTCAACGCCCGTGTTCTAATTATAGTACTTATGTTTAATTCACATTAAACTGAGCTACAAACAAACTCTTTCGTTTGGAAAAGTTAGTTAATAATTTGATAATACTTCATAATTTTGTTTAGTTCGTTTGAAAATACTTACTTAAATGTAAAATAATGTGATTGTCGACCCGACCGACGACTTATTCCACGAATTCGGCTCGAATTCTTTATGATCAGGACAGAAGATACTTTTTTTATTAAAAAACCAGTCACAGACGTGCTATGCCTAGATCGATTAGATAATAAGTTAAATGGAATACATTATAAATCGTTAATTCAAGTGGGAAACCAGGTATAAGAAGTTATACCTAAGGCATTCATATGGCTTATTAAGTGGCACTTAAAATCAATCTGCATAAATGACTTCATTCATGAACAAACTTTAAAGATGTAAACTTGTTCTAAAATTAAAAAATACCATGGATTATTAAATACTAGCGACCCACCCTCGCTTCGCTTCGGTTTCTTCCTTTATTTTGCCAATTGCAACCTTCCACAACCCCCAAAAAGAAAACAAATACCTTCCAGTCGGCACCTCCATTCGCTCCAAAAGTCTGTTTATTATAGGAGGATTATCGCTCAGCTTATGTTATATTTCAACTAATTAGTTGAAGGTTTTGTGTAAATTTACACAAAACCTTAACAAACTATATATCAAAACCTTCCTTATTAGTCATTCTATCTATTGGTGAAAACCGCATAAAAATTCGTGCAGTAGTTTTTGAGTTTATCGCGAACAGACAGACAGACGCGGCAGAGAACTTTGTTTATAATATGTAGTGATTAGACCCAGCGAACTAATTAGATAGACCCTATTTTGAAACTAGAAAAGCTCATAGCCTAAAGACTGTTAATGTTAATCAAACTAAACACTTTACCATCATTCATTACTTACGGGAAACTAACTATGCATCAGAAATCCGAAACCGGAAAACAAACCCATAACTTCACATGCTTGTTATGAGTACAAATCAAAGGTTGCGTGTTAAAATCCATGCAAATTCGGTGGGACTAAGGGCAGGGTTAAGTCGGTCAACGGGTTATAGTACACGAATCACGAGGACGCGCCCATCAGGCGGCGCGCCCAACAGGACGATACATTACGCTCCTTCCCGCAATGCGACGTCAAAAACCCACCTTTTTTTTAATTCACAACGAGATAGTGCTTGGCCTTCACCTCACTTAATGTTAAGTGACGATAAGGAAGTGCACTACACCCGGAATCCTCATCACTGAGGAACTTGGCTTATCTTACCTCTAACTTCCGGAACACAACAATTTTTAAATTGTTGTTATGGCGTCAGACTTAGGTAAGATGGTGGTAGCTAGCCAGGCGAACTTCCAATAAGCCCTACCATCAACCAAACCGAGTAAATTGTACCCCCTCTGGGAATATAACCCGGGACCCCTGCGTCTTACACGGGTGGGCGAACCACTAGACCACAAAAGCGGTTAAAAAAACCTCGCTCCACCACCTAGTGTCAGAGGATTACGTAATAATAAAAGTATCAGTGACCAGTCACGGGTCTCTTAAGATCTACTATCCTCGAAGCTAGTCAACAAACGTGAAATAGGCTATTCAAAAGGTAGACTTTTTAATTAAAATGATGAAGGGGTTTTTAAACTTCCAAATCACGTTCGAACGTCAAAAAAGTCAATAAAAATGCGAATCAAGTTTTTGTATACTGACAATTTTTCAGTTACTAAGATTCTGTAACTTATGACGGCAGGCGAAATGGAATTATTATATCCCGAATGGATATAAAATTATAATCAATGATTTATTGGACGAATCGGAGGACGGGTCGCTACTGCTAACATAACAACTTGGTAATATATCCGTTATAAGCGTAGCCGTGATATACTACTGTCAAAAATATGGAATGGAACAATGACGTCAGATTTATTTCGGCGGTAACAACACGACTTGACTGCATAATATTATAGATGTCTAGAGCTTTAGGGCCGGGCGTATGCGCCCGTCGGTCGCGTCATCGGTACTGCTAAAGATCTTTTCAAGTCCTTAGATTTCATTCATATACTACTACTAGCAACCGCCCGCGGTTTCACCCGCGTGGTTCCGTTCCCGTGGGAATATCGGGATAAAAATCCTATGTTTTAATCTAGGCTATCTGTGTGCCAAATTTCAACCAAATCCGTTCAGTAGTTTTTGCGTGATTGAGGAACAAACATCCAAACCCACAAACTTTCACATTTATAATATTCGTAGGATAGGAAGTAGGATACTATGTTTATTCCAAATTGATGAATTTGGAAAAAACATAGTAGTATTAGACAATGTTACAAATGTTGCCCTAGCTAAAGCACTAATGATATCAAAGATGGAGCTACAAACACCCAGAATGTAGACAATACCTATAGATATCAGAGATGGCATCATGAAAACCAACAGCTAATCGACCGCAGCATTCAAATTCTTTATGGGACTGATATTTGTTTCAAATAAAATAAGTGATACATCACTGGTTGGTCTTTTTGGGTTGAATAAATTACAAAATTAACCTCTTGTACATAAAAATCATATAATATCAAAGGTGGCAATATCCACTCAACACTGACCATACAACAAAATACAAATACTATGTGCCACTCAATGATATTTTGAGTAAAACAATAAAACTTTTTCTTATTTATTTATTGATTTGTATAGGACAATGCCAGGTTTGTTTTGAACTCTAATTTTCAAACTGTATTTTGTAAAGGATATTGCCACATTTTACCTAATTAAATTACGTCCATAGATTAATAAAACACCATTTTTAGTTCATTTTTGATATTGAGTGGATATTGCCACCTTTGATTGATATTATGTGTTCATACATACATGTTGGGAACACTACACTTGAAGCTGTTGACCATTATGTATACCTAGGACAGGCAGTCCAGTTAGGTAGGTCCAACTTTGAGAAGGAGATCTCTCGTCGAATCCAACTCGGATGGGCAGCATTCGGGAAGCTCCGAAAAATCTTCGTGTCCGATCTACCTCAGTGTCTCAAGACGAAAGTCTATGACCAGTGTGTGTTGCCAGTGATGACTTACGGCAGTGAAACGTGGTCGCTAACTATGGGTCTCATAAGGAGGCTCAAGGTCACCCAGCGTGCAATGGAGAGAGCCATGCTCGGCGTTTCCGTGCGTGATCGAATCAGAAATGAGGAGATCCGCAGGCGAACTAAAGTAACCGACATCGCTCGAAGGATTGCTCAGCTAAAGTGGCAGTGGGCTGGACACATAGCGAGAAGAACCGATGGCCGTTGGGGCGGAAAGGTTCTGGAATGGCGACCGCGCACCGGACGACGCTCCGTGGGTAGGCCCCCGACAAGGTGGACTGACGATCTGGTGAAGATTGCCGGAAGCCACTGGATGCGGGAAGCGCAGGACCGATCGTCGTGGAAATCCTTGGGGGAGGCCTATACCCAGCAGTGGGTGTCGTGCGGCTGATATGATGATGATGATGATGTTCATACTTTGCATAGATTTGTAGCATATAAGGTTTTGTACTTTATAATTTTATAACATTTAATTTTTATATTATTCACTTCATAAACAATATATTTACAAAAAACATGAATAAAATTAGTTGACTCTTTTTTTTATACAAACTATGTCTTTGTTTTTAACACAATCTAAAAAAATGTTGATTAATATAGGTAACTACTTACTTAAAAGCAGGCCAGCTGGTAGCACCAAACGGAACAATATTGCTGCAATGTAGTATTTCGCCATTTTTGTATCTAAAAAAACATTTAGAAAATAAAAAATATGAAAAATCACTAAGAACTAGATTGTAAATTATATTTAAAGATAATAAATAAATAATTATAGATGGAATAGTAAAATAGAGGTGTTTAAAAAATCTGAAAAGATAACTTTATTTTTGAGAAATAGCCATCTTTAATAAAAAAATAAAGTAATTGTTGTATAAAATTACTTTAAAATTGGACAAATTGAGATGGACAGCAATGATAGGTACCTATTTATTTGTGTTGAGTTAACAATTTTACAACTTGGCAATAAACATTTTCCAATTTGGCTAGCTATTCATTATGCCGATGTAGTTTTTCTTGACTAATTCAGTTGGTATAAAGATTTTTGTCCTATATTTGCCGGCTTAGATAGCACTACCCCCTCTCATCCCATGGGTGTCTTAAAAGGCGACTGAGCACAGTTTATAAGGAGACGGGCAGCATAGTTCCATAAAAAATGGTGCTACTGCGATCGCCAACCGCCAACCCACCTGCCCGGCGGCGCATATGGCAAAGCCCCCTCTTGGGGGAGGCCTATCCATACCCAGCAGTGGGTATCGTGACGTGAGGCTGATGTGATGATGATAAAAGTTTTTTAGAAGTAAGGCGACTCTTAGTTCATGTAAAAAAACTTAACGTCCTGTAGGAATGGGATCATCGCCGACACTTGCAATACTCTAATCTGTTTTTCTACATTTTAAACAATAATACTTTTGTTTTTTTACGTGTTTCTCAAAATTAAATAGCGGATTCGGCTTTAGTTGCAAAATGAATGAGACTCACCTTTTTCTACTGTTGTATTGTTTGTATAGTATTATAATCACGTCACTTCATTTGTACACAGCCACTTCAAAATTATATTCATAATTCGTTCGATTTTGAGAAAGTAAATACGCATTCTCAGCTAGCATTTTACCACATTGTAGTTTTTTGAAAACAAAAACACAACACGTACGTCCACTACAATTCACACCCAAAAAATGACATTAATTTTCTGACATTGACATTTCTATTTCAACTGTCTGTCTTGACATTTAATTTGACAGTCGATGACTTTGACAGCTAGCAATAGCAAGGCGGTGGTGGCCGCTGGTGTTGTCATCAACAATTCACGTTATTCTTCTATTCAGAAAAAACTTGACACAGTATAATAAAAAAAAATAAGATCATAGAGTACATTGTAACATTCATAAGGAAATAGAGACCTGCCTTTCTATTGCCTAATTTCAAAATCTATAGCAATCGCTTTCAGGATGTAACACATTGAAGCTTGTTTTTGGCACAAATAAAAACTTACCAAAGAAATGCCGCCGCCTTAGTGCTTGAATGGCCAATCGACCATTGAGCAAATTTTACAGGAGACGTTTTTTTTTAGTTAGTTATCGCTATTATTTGAAATTTACTAAAATCTTTCCTGAATTAGAGACATGTAGTATTATTTCTTTAGATGAATATTGAAAAAGCAATTGAAAATAATAATCATAGTACGGATTAAATTTCACTTATTAATGGAGGTTGGACATAATATCTTAAACAAAATTTTGTAAATGGAGATTGAGCACAATGACATGGAGATAGTGCTCGAAATTGATATGCAAGTTTAGTGCTTGTTTGTCCAAACTACCATCATATACGCTATACAGCATGTTCAATTTTCTGTAAATATGATACGAATACATGTTTTATTCCGGAAAGTGTTATTATGGAGTATAGATATAAACAAATTAAAATACAAAAATCAAAGGTTTTATTACTTGCGTATTTATCTTAATTAAATAGCTGCTATTACAAAAGCTGGTAATAAATATTTTTTCGCTTCTTATGCTCGTAAAGCTCGTCATTATGTTGTGTATAGGCTGCATAAAATCGCTTTTCACACTCTAGACTAGAGCAAAAGACTCTAAGACAAAGGTCGTCAGGTAAACAGCCACACACGCAATTAAACTTCGTTAAATAAACTTGTTGTTTTTTTCATTTTTTAAATCATCCATGTTATAATACTTTTTTTAAATTTTTGAAAATGGGTATCAATTGAAAAGCCTTAAAGAAAAAAAAGTTTTTTTTTTTTCATTTTTTTAATATGAGTAATGGGTATTAAATGAAAGCCCTTGATGAGCACATCCCAAAATTATATAATTTGTCACTAAAATAAAAAATAAATCATTTTTTTAATATGGGTATTAAATGAAAGTTGTCACTAAAATAAAAAATAAATCATTTTTTTAATATGGGTATTAAATGAAAGGCCTTGATGAGCACATCCAAAATTAAAAAAAAATTTTTTTTTTAATATGGGTATCAAATGAAAGGTCTTGATGAGCTCATTCCAAAATGATATAATTTGTTACTAAAATTTACGAAAAAAATTTTTTTTCCTATATTTGAATATGGGTATCAAATGATTGATGAGCACATTCCAAAATTATAAAATTTGTCACTAATAGTTAGGTTTTTTTTAATTTTTTTTAATATGGGTATCAAATGAAAGGCCTTGATGAGTACATTCCAAAATTATATAATTTGTCACTAAAAGTTAAGTTTTTTTTTTAATTTTTTTAATATGGGTATCAAATGAAAGGCCTTGATGAGTACATTCCAAAATTATATAATTTGTTACAAAAAGTTAATAAAACATTTTTTTTAATATGGGTATCAAATGAAAGGCCTTGATGATCACATTCCAAAATTATATCATTTGTCACTAAAATTTAAGAAAAAAAAATGTATTTCAATTTTAACATTCATTTTTTTAATATTGTTGTTTAATTTCCTTACAATCGAAGTGAAAGGCAGAGTGTAGAACTCGTACATAAAACTCATTTTACCCTTGACTTGACTATCTGGATATATACGTCTCGGGTAAAATAGTGCATTTTATGCACTTGTTGTGCAAACTACTATTAATACTTAAGATAAGGCCTATTTCTTTAATACATTATTACTTTTATTATTCTGTAGATTTATTTTCTTGTTTTTACTGTTTGTTTTTTGTTGTTGCTTGTGGTTGGCATATTTCGGCACCTTATTTTTCATTAATGCTTCCATGTAATTTTTGTCTTCTAAAGGCATACATTCGTAAACTGATCGTATATCTTGAACTTTTTTGTTATCCAAACAGATATTTTGGTTTTTAAGCACTATTTAATGTAAAATGTTTATTTTATTTTTTGTATGTTTGTTTTGTTGTAATGGCTGTTGCCGTGAAATTAGTTCTGTATGTACTATATTTCATTCAAAATTTTAGTATTTTATAGAATTATTTTAAAATAGAACCCTAAAAAGAGTGTCGGTGGTGTCGATTAGTACACTCCTTTTTTGGGCAGTCGTGTAAAAGTACTAGAACGTATAACAAGTGCATAAAACGCTAAAACGGGTTTTATGTACGAGTTATACACTCACACTCTAATTTTTATTTTGACTCTGAGGAAATCAAACAGCAATATTGCAGAAAAAAATAGTGACAAATTATATAACTTTGAAATGTGCTCATCAGGGCCTTTCATTAGATACACATATGGAAAAATTAAAAAAACTTTTGGTGACAAGACAACTATATAATTTTGAAATGTGATCATCAAGGCCTTTCATTAGAAGATACCAATATTCAAAAATTGAAAAAAAAAAAACTTAAATTTTAGTAACAAATTATATAATTTTGAAATGTGCTCATCAAGGCCTTTCATTTGATAACCATATTAAAAAGATGAAAAAAAAAATCCTTAATATTAGTGATAAGTTATAAAATTTTGGAATGTGCTCATCAAGGCCTTTCATTTGACACTCATATTCAAAAAAAGGAAAAAAAACTTTTCTTATTGTATACTAAATAATATAATATTGGAATGTGCTCATCAAGGCCTTTCATTTGATACCCATATTAAAAAAAGGAAAAAATATATTTCCTAACTGTATACTAAATTATATAATTTTGGAATGTGCTCATCAAGGCATTTGATACCCATATTCAAAAAAATCTGTATATCACAGATAAAGTAACTTAGAACACTAAAACAAAAGAATATCAATAAAATGCTAACATACCTTTCATAATACAATTCGCTCAATTAATAACCCTTATTCTTCGTTGTTTCTGACATTTTAAAGCACTTTAATTGATTAAAAAACTATTTTTATATCGGAGATTGGATATTTTATTTTTGGTATTGGTGTAAGTTTTATTAAAAAAAAACTTAAAATAAATAATATTGTATAGCGTGTAATCGGGGTTGCTATAGTTTGAAATAAAAAAGTAAATTTTGGTCAAATTGGCCAGTTGGCCATTCAAGAACTAGGGCAGCGATGCAGCAATGTGTCACATCTCACATCCAACTGTCAAATGAAAGCGATTGTGATAGATTTTTAAATAAGACAATTTACCCCCTGTAACCGTCTCGGCGTCGCGCGTCGTCGTCGTAGTAAAAATTAGTTCTAGGTAAGTAACGCCATCTAGTAGTTAAGGTACGAACTATATTTCTGTTTAGAGGTAATCCTATAAATCTTATTATTTGATATTTTTAATTAAGAGTGCATCGTGCGTCCACTCGCGCCGCCAATCAAGAAAATATCATTACAACGAAATAACTATGTTTAATAGAAAAATAAATTTAATGGAAAAAATAGGTACTACAAAAAATCGACTCGCCCGTAGCGGCTCGGACGGGGGTTTATTAGCTTAATATAAAATAGCATTGTGAATTCCTGAAATCTAAAATTTAAAAATAACTATGTTTGTTAAAATTCTGAAAAATATAAAAACTAATTCCTACTTTAAATTAATTCAGTTCAAATTTTTTGAGAAATACCTACCTATTAACGCCTAAAGTGGCCATTTTAGGTGTTCGTTCATCCAGATTATAACTACACAAACACATTTTAACTAGAAAAAAATTCATACAAAAATAGTTTATAACTAAAACTAGTTTTTATATTAATCAGAATTTAATTAAACATAGTTATTTGGTTGTAATGATTTTTGCTTGATTGGCGGACAAGTTTACAGTTTATTGTTTAAAGTGCGACGTTTTTGTACGTACGTGTGCCCCCCCCTTTTAAGAACCCCTACTCTTATATCGTGATTTTGGCCCAATGTAACCTAAAAACTTGAAGTTAAATATAAAAAAAAAATGTAAAAAAGAACAAAAACCGACTTCAAAAGCCTATGCTACCTCTAAAAAACAAGAAATAATATTCAAATCACTAGATACGCATTATCATTGTAATAAAACACGTCTATTGAAGTCGGATGGGGCTAGGATTGCCAACTTTTTTGCATCAAATATAGTAGTTTCAAGATTATTACGTGTAAAATATAGTAGATGGCGAAAAAGGGTTACCTCTATCTGGCAGAAACTTGATGCTCCGAAATTTATTTGGCAGAATCTTCTTTAAACGAATATTTTTAAGGCATGAAAATTGTTTAATATCATTTTTGTTTGGCAGAATGTTTACATGTCCGAATTTACAATGGCATACTATTCAGATGGCAGAATTTCATTAGGTATAAATACCTTTGGCAAATTTTTTATTCGCAGAATTTCATTTGGCATAACGTTTATTTAGTCGACAATTATTTGGTATAATTTTCACATGGTATACTACGAATATGGCAGAATTTCATTAAGAATAATGTCATCAAGCATATTGTAATCCCTAAAAAAAATGCATTTTAACTTCAAATTGAATTAAAAATTTGTCTTAAAAAGTCAATATGTTGCATTTTTGTAAATGTTGTGCTACAAAAGTCAACAACAGAACGAATCGCTGCAAAACCGATATGCATGCTGCTTGCTTGCATGCATGCATGCTTGTTTATGCTGCTTGAATGCTTGCCGGGAGGTGCAGGGGGGCTGGCCCCCCTGCTCGGGGGGGTTGGGGGGCCTGAGGCCTCCCAACCCCCTCGAGGTGCATTAAAAAGATAAATTTTTAATGCACCTACCAGTAGGTTAGGTTAGGTTAGTGTTTTGACCACTCGCAGCGGAGCTCCACAATGCTTGCATGCATGCTGCATACTGCATGCTGCATACTGCATGCTGCATGCTTGCTTGCATGCTGCATGCTTGCTTGCATGCTGCATGCTTGCTTGCTTGCTGCATGATTATTTGTCTGCATGTAAGAATGCATGCAGCATGAAACATGCGTGTAAGTAATACAAAATTATTCTAGATATTAATTTTTCAAAAAAAAAGTTGTCCCCCAGTCCCACCCGACTTCAATAGACGTATTTTATTACGTATCTATTATATTGCGTATCTAGTTATTTTAATATTATTTCTTGCTTTTTAGAAGTAGCGTAGGCTTTTGAAGTCAGTTTTTTGTTTTTTTAAACAATTTTTTATTTTCTTCTTTTTAGTGTAAGTACCTTCTGTATTACATATATTTTCTAGGTAGAAAAATTAGTTTGGCCAAACGCGTGATAATCGTGGTTAAACATGCATATGGGTCAAACTGAGAAGAAAATCTCCTTTTTGAAGTCGGTTAAAATACCAAAACCTCCTCTCTACACCGAAACGTCAATTTTGTCGACAAAAGTGACGTTTCGTTCGGTGTAGACAAGCCATTGTTCTCTGAGTCGAGTCTTTTCTCGAGGTGGTCTTGCTACGCGTGCTGCAGCGTTCAGCATGCGCCTCATATTTTGTTAAATTCGAATCCAAACCACAAATATTTCTTAAAGTGTACTACTATACTAAAATATTTAATTCTAGCAATACTTTTGAAGTGACGTTCTTGTATTCTTACATGAAAACCGGCACAGTAGAAAAATTACAGTAATCGGTAAAACCGGTAAGGTAAGTGCATGTTTATAAATTAGTACAATTTTATTTTTACTAAAGAAGTAGTGATATTAGATTTTCATTATTATGAAATAATATTTATCTCAGAAATAAATTCTTGCTAGACTTATCAATAAATTCTATAAAATAAATGACCGGAATTATTTCCTTTTCCCTATCCCGACTTTGTGATATCACATCACTAAACTGATTTTATTTTTATTGCGAATTAATGGCGTAGCCAGGTGAGTTTTCTTGTTTATTTCTTATTTCATTGTGTTCCAACGTTTTCAATTGTTTTGTCTAAATGTTTTCCGTTGAGCAAAATATATATTATTCTAAACGTCAAAATTTATTCAGCTAAACCATTTTTATTACACGAAAAACCAATATTACGAGTAATGAGCACGTATTGGATTTGTTCCGAATTTATTCGCTAGGATCATTGTCATCACTTTCACTTTTACACGATTTGCTATATTGTGTTTTTAGTGTACATACGCCACATTGTGGGGCGCAGTTGCCATGGATGAGTGAGTTTCGCGATATTTCACTTGTGGTATACAGTTTCATCGTGAATAATTATGACAAGGTTACTCATATCCTCAAAAAAATGTGGCTATGACTGTTCGCTGCGAAACTTGACGGCTTGTATATAAATCTAACATTGCATTGTGGAAGGTTGTAATAATAATGTTTGTTTGCGCAGCACCATGTCGACCCTAACGAAAATGACCCGCACGGTAAAAAAGCTGGAGGTACCCAGACCCCTCAAATCGACGACTAGTTCCGCACACAACCGCAACTCTGTGCTGGACGTCAAAATAAATTCAGGTAATTTCAAACAATTTGGGTAATTTTTATTTATTGTTATGTGGACAATAAAAGCCAAAATATTATGTTAACCTTGACTAAAACAATAAACTATGCAAGCTAAGTTGAGGGTCTAGTGTGAGAAGGTGTTTTCACTTTTAGCAATCGATAACTATTGTCTCTCTTTCACTCACATTGACTATGAGTAGTATATCCGAAAGTTTTTGATAGTGAAAAGTGACAACATCAACTCGTACTAGGGCCCCAGTGACTAGGCCCTCTGAGCAAAAAAAGTAAATGTTTTGATTATAAGTTCTTCATGCATTTGTTTTTGCATCAGGTTGAGAAGCTATTCTAATCAGAATCTTCTATGAAGGACTACCGGGTAACCCATTAACAATGGTTGGTTAATGATTGAAACTAGTCCCAATAATACTAATAGTAGGTTTGGTTTGCACTGAGACTGAATCTACAGTTTGTAATATTTAGCTACTTGCTAATGTGAAACCATCTTATACTTGTCAATATCATGATGTTGCAATGCAAATAGTCCTAAAATTATAAAATATTTATATCAATATAATTTTGCCAATACCTTTTACTAAAGTTTGTGTCACCTTTAACACTAATTCTTCTTCCTTTTCCATATTTTTTTTCTGCATCTTTTTCTAAATCATTGTGTATAATGGGTAAGTAAAACCAATAACAATTAATATATAATACATCAAATTTTAGAAGGATGCCAGTCAATATGTCTACTTCTTTAGTGGAGATTCAGAACTTTGTAATATTTTGCAGTTGTAAATATGGTGTAAGAAATGTTTCTTGCACCTTGCATATATACAACTGTAACAGTATAGTAAATAAATAAAATAGTAGCCTAGTAATGCAAAATATATATTTTATTTTTCAGTTGATGACCTGATTGTGTTGACGGAAGCAGTTGCATACCAAATGATGCAGGGGAACTATGACCGTGCACTTCAGAGCAATGTGGCCACTATGTACTCTAACTTGAAGCTTTACGGCGCTCAACTTGAGGCACTCTATAAAGACTTTCTTGATAGGTTTGTGGAGTTAATTATAACATAACTAAGTGTAAAATTTGTGGTTGGTGGATACTACTAAGTAACCAATTCATTTTCAGATACTTCGTCGTGTTTCGTAATGGTTCACAGGACGAGCGATTGGACAAAAAAACGCGACTTCATCTTCTTGAACTAATAGAGTTGCGCGCCAAACTCTGGCAGGGCTCCGACTACATGAGTCAATATTACAGGCACCGTGGCACTCACGCCGAGGTAACTTAAAAATTAATTCAGTTAGGTTGTACAAAGCAAAACAAAGAAAGAAAAGACCATGCATTTTTTTCTCTATATTTATGCTTTTTTAACTTCAGGTGTATTGATGATTGTCATTATACAGCCAATCATCAATGTGATATCACAGAATATACATATAATGGTACTAAACGTATACAAGTTCATCTGCGCAAGGACAATCAAATAATAGTAGTGATCGAACAAAGTTTTGGTTTCGGCCGCAGTTTCGGTTTGGTTGAATCTTTCGGCTCAGCTGAAACTTTTCTCTCAACCGAAACTCTGTTTTCGTAAATTTTCGTGTGTCAATCGACTAAGTTCGGAGTCCGCCAAGCTGCGTGAATTGGCGCGATCCTGTTGAGTTAAGGTCTTACTATAAGTAAGGTTTTGCGGCCCACTGATTCTACGGTCAATATGTATTTGGCCCACCAATGATTTTGAGTTTGACATGGCTGGAGTAAAGTATTGAAAAGCATATGTGTTGCAGCCACTTCTGGTGCCGACAATGGAGGGGCCGGGCACGGGCGGCGCGGTGTCCCCCACGCTGGCTGCGCCCGCCGAGCCGCCCGCCCTGCTCGGCCCCGGCGAGGTGATCAAACCCTCGGGCAAGTTCCCCAAGCCCACCAAGATCCCCGGCAAGAATTACTCCAAGGACGAGGTTGTCATCAGGAATGCTGATTCTGGAAAAGGTCTGTATACAATTATATTAATTTCTTTTAATGTTGTCTTATGTATTTGTTGTAGGATTTCCAGATTGGGCACATTGCATGTTTCGTTAAGTGATGATAACGAAATGGGGAATCTGCATGTATAAGTAAATGTTACGCTTATCTGTTGACTTTCATCTGAGTAGATTCTTTTATTTGCATGTTACAATTATGACGTCGATAATGAATTGTTTATCGTCTTTTTTAAGTGTTTTGGAGTCTGCCAGGTATATTCACGTATTATAGGATGCCACCACTATTTTAAAGGAGAACTGGCACTGGCACAGAAATAATGATTAACTTCTATATGATTGAATTTGGTCTTAAAATAAAGCTAATAATATTTACTACATTCGTCAAAGTAGTTATGTCTTATTTTTAGTGAATGTTGAAAATGTTTTTGAATTATGAATATTTTTTGATATGGAAACACTATGGAAACAATGAGTCATTAAAAAACGTCCCGTTATCCACATTCAATTTTCAAAGGGCAGAAAAGTTTCAAATGTAAAAATGTGGCTGTCTAGACAACAATTACAAATTATTTTTTTCTTTTTTCGAAATTAAGAAATCAAAATGTCAATTTGATTTGGCATTGATCTGTCATTTGGGTTGACAGATAGGTACCATGGGCAACAGCGTCGCTTAACCACTGCTAAGGTTAAAATCGCTTGCACGCCGCGCCCGCTGTCACATACGATTAGTTCGTGCAGGGGCGATACGCGCGCACACGAATTTTGCTGCAAACTGGTTAAGCGACGCTGTTGCCCATAGTACCACAGACTAATAAGTGAAAAAGTACAGCAGATTATCACAGATTAAAAACCGGCCAAGTGCGAGTCTGACTCGCACATAAAGGTTTCCGTACCAAAAACCGGCAATAAATCACGTTTGTTGTATGGGAGCCCCACTTAAATATTTATTTTATTCGATTTTTAGTATTTGTTGTTATAGCGGCAATAGAAATACATCATCTGTGAAAATTTCAACTGTCTAGCTATCACGGTTCATGAGATACAGACAGACAGACGGACAGCGGAGTCTTAGTAATAGGGTCCCGTTTTTACCCTTTGGGTACGGAACCCTAAAAAAATAGTATACAACTTAAGGATTAAGCATAACAGGCCGGGTCTTCTTTTCAAGTCTCGTGGCTCGCGTGCTTTGCGTGCAATCTCTGCGATCTTTATGATGCGTGACGTAATATCTTTTTGTACTTCCACTATAATCGCCTTGTTATTTATCCTTGTCAATAAACAATCAAAACATGCGTGAATACATCGGTATGACTCTAAATCGTCTACATTAGTATTCAAAATGGGTTAGTTCTGTCTGAGCAAATATTATTATACTGCCTTAGAACGCCGTTATCTAAGTATCAACAACATATGTCTAGTTTGATCGCAAACGCTGTACCGCGCCTTGGACCGTGACAGAGAGGGAGAGAAAGAGGCGATAGACGTGAGGGAGAAAGAGCAGGCTGCTCTGCCCCTCACCGTGCGCGCACTTACGAAGGCGCGGCACTCTCTTCAGCCCTGTTTACATGGGTCAAGCAATTAAGTAGTAACTAATTAGGCAACTTAATTTTAAGTTAAAATTTAGTGAAAAGTCATTCACACGGTTTAAGTAGTAAGTAGCCAGTGTGCCCAGTGTTGGTGTTGCCGATTACGAAAGGCCATAATACCCGAAAGCCAAGCCAGAAATAACGTCGAAAATCGCTTACACATGTTTTTTTAACTTCAGTAGTAAAAAAACTGGTGCAAGCGATTATTGGCCTTATAGACGTTTGAAATTCGGTAGTTTTTTCCCATATTCTCGTTTTACATACCATTACCGTACCATATTTCCCGAAATCGGGAGAAATCCCGCAAATCGGCAGCAAGTACAGCGCGTGGCAACATCCAGCGGGGAGGCATGCGGTGCGGGCGGCGCGGTTACTTGCCCAAAAATAGATTAGATTCTATTTACTTAATCACTTTCCACTTCATGGGTAACTTACTACTTAATTGGCTGTTTACACTTACTTAATTTTAACGAAATTACTTAACAACTTGACCTGTGTAAGTAAACGGCTCTTTACGGTCAGACTATTTAAGAATGTTGATCGAGATGGCCGCGTTCGAGGCCCGTGGCGGAGTCTGAAGTTATGTTGTGGTGTTACAGTGATGGGTATCAAAGGCAGGAGGGTGCACATGATCGAGGAGCTAAGTGACACGATTATATCGTTTCAGCGAGGTACGAACGTACGGAGCGGGTGAATGGCGTTTGCGCATGGTGTGCGGGCCTGTCCTAGTGTCCTAACCTACCTATCCATACTCTGTGTTCTTCACGTAACTTCAATCGTTAATTTTAAAGTTTATTAACATTTTCACATTAACCTTTGCTACAGAAAAAAAATACTAAACTGCATTACAAACATTTTATTTACTTAAAGCAACTTTCAAATAATACAAAATCATACATTTATTCAGTTTGGATGTGGACATGATTATAATAAATGTCACAATAACTCACTTTCTAATTAACACATTTGGCTTTAGCTTCACTTCAACCCATAACAACTTTATTACTAACAATCACAAATAGAAGCATACATACATATTGACAGTGCCATTTATTTTCTTGATAATTACAGTGAGCCCTGGTGCTAAAGAGCGTCTGGTTCAAATTACTGGGCCTAATGAAGAGAACGTGAAGTGAGTAACAGTATCTCGAAATATCTTACTATTTTACTTGAGCCATCTTCAAAAGGAATGTTTGTAAACAAAACTTTATCCACTTTTCATCACTGTTCCACAAATACTGATGTATTTTCTTTGAATTAACATTATCTATCAAATTTAGACAACATGCCTAAGTAAGCTATGCAAAACATGTATTATAAAAACTTTTTTAGGTTAGAAAGTTTGTTTATAGGTAATACTCTATTTTCGTTAGAAGGCTGGAATTCATTTAACAGTTTGTTTTCTAATTTGAATGTGGTGTTTGCGTAGTCACGCAAAGCACCTGATCGGTGATACGATTCGTCGCAACGCGTCGCCAGTGAGGCTGGAGAGCGGCGCCGGCGAGGCGACCCTGGGCACCTCCCGCGCCTCCCTCGACTCCAACGGCTCTGACGACGCGCCGCGCCCCCGAGAGGTATGTCTCATCACACATACACACCACATCATAGACACGGAACAGCCAACGCGTCGCCAGTGAGGCTGGAGGGCGAGGCGACCCTGGGCACCTCCCTCGACTCTAACGGCTCTGACGACGGCCCGCGCCCCCGAGAGGTATGTTTCATCATACATACACACCACATCATAGACACGGAACAGCCAACGCGTCGCCAGTGAGGCTGGAGGGCGAGGCGACCCTGGGCACCTCCCTCGACTCTAACGGCTCTGACGACGGCCCGCGCCCCCGAGAGGTATGTTTCATCATACATACACACCACATCATAGACATGGAACAGCCAACGCGTCGCCAGTGAGGCTGGAGGGCGAGGCGACCCTGGGCACCTCCCTCGACTCCAACGGCTCCGACGACGCGCCGCGCCCCGAGAGGTATGTCTAATCACACATGTACACATAGACACGGAACAGCCAACGCGTCGCCAGTGAGGCTGGAGGGCGAGGCGACCCTGGGCACCTCCCTCGACTCCAACGGCTCCGACGACGCGCCGCGCCCCGAGAGGTATGTCTAATCACACATGTACACATAGACACGGAACAGCCAACGCGTCGCCAGTGAGGCTGGAGGGCGAGGCGACCCTGGGCACCTCCCTCGACTCTAACGGCTCTGACGACGTGCCGCGCCCCCGAGAGGTATGTCTCATCACACATACACACCACATCATAGACACGGTACAGCCAACGCGTCGCCAGTGAGGCTAGAGGGCGAGGCGACCCTGGGCACCTCCCTCGACTCCAACGGCTCCGACGACGCGCCGCGCCCCCGAGAGTTATGTCTAATCACACATGTACACATAGACACGGTGCAGCCAACGCGTCGCCAGTGAGGCTGGAGGGCGAGGCCACACTGACGGCCTAGTACGAGTTGTGTTTCTCACCTCACATTGCGAATAGTATCGAGTGAAAGAGAAGAAATCATGCGAGTGAGTGAACGAGTGAAAGAGAGAAGACGATAGTTAACTATTCGCAAAGTGAAGTGAGTGCAAAAAACCAACTCGTACTAAGCCCTCAGGGCACCTCCCTCGACTCCAACGGCACTGACGACGCGCCGCGCCCCCGAGAGGTATGTCTCATCACACATGTACACATAGACACGGTGCAGCCAACGCGTCGCCAGTGAGGCTGGAGGGCGAGGTGACATAGGCACCTCGCCTTGGTTGGAGTCGAGGGAGGCCGCGCCTCCCTCGACTCCAACGGTTCTGACGACTCCCCGCGCCCTCGAGAGGTATGTTTTTTACTTATCTTGTGTCCTTAGCAAAAAAGAGAGAAGCACAAACCTCAAACGACCTAGCCTCAGGACCCGTCGGGATACGGGACGCAAATTTCTTGTAGTTTAGGCGCCGTATGCGCCGTAAATGTAGATATTGACGTTTCAAAGTGACCTGTTTAGAGCGGGAGAGGTTCAAGACAAAATTCAAGACAAATTCTAGTAAAATATAATTTTATTAAATAGGAGCGTTTTACCTACCATTAAAACGCATATTGTGTCTGAAGCCTTATTCGAAGCCTTGGTAAACAGATTGAGAATAGCGAAGCCTTTCCGTTTCCCGTTCAGCATCATTATTATAGGTCTATCTTACCGAATTACGTCACATCCGCATCCGTGCGACGTCATACCTCACCCCACTTTGTTCACCAGGCGGCCATGCTAGTTTCAGCGCTCATTGCAGTCTCAAAATCTGAAAAATACTTCACAACTAATTAGCATTAAATGCATACCAGGCAGCCCTTGAAGGTAGGCTTCGAATAAGGCTTCAGACACAATATGCGTTTTAATGGTAGGTAAAACGCTCCTATTGTGTCCTATTCGCCGTTATTCGAAGCCTTGGTAAACAGATTGAGACATTGTTTGTTATCGCCTGGTGAACAGGGACAGAACGCCAATGTGACACTTTAAATCATAAATAGTTTATTTCTCTAAAAATTTATTTAATTTAGATCAAAAGAAATCTTTCTTTAAATTAGTAAAGGGAAGAAAAAAAATATATACAAAAACATAACAATTAAAACTAAAATAAAGACAATTGACAAATCAGATCAGCTTTAAATAAATTCTCATTAATTTTTACTTGCGTAATTATTTAACATAAATTATTTACCTCATAATATTTTAGTCGTGTTATCGTTTAATATGACTGCTGGCTGACAGTGCATCTCTGCTTAAGTCGCGTCGATCGCCTACTTCAAAATTATCTGGGACAAGACAACGTTTTCTTCGCAGATTCTTTTATTACAAATGTGGTGTCGGTTGCTGCACAATTAACTCACTTAAAATACAAACCTTACGAAATCCTTGAGCTTTTGCTCTGCAATAAAAACAATCTTTATAAAATCCCTAACTGGATTTGGATATCATAATAAAATAAATCTTTGTGAACGCGTTCACAAAGTTATTACTTTTATATCAAATACTTGATTAAATTAATTTAATCGTAAATTGCGAACTGGACTCAATAAATACCTACCCAAAAATAAACGTTATACGACTGACTTAAGCCAAAGGCAGGCTAACCACCTTCGGTGTTACCCACTTAGGCCGACTAGCTAGCTAGAGTGTCTGTGTGCGCCACTGTCTGCGACACCTTGTTGTGTCGCGTCCGACATAAACTTTAATAGTGGGCGGAACAAGCACTAATGTCAGAAGTTAGTGTTATATAAATTGCTATAGAATGTTAATTAACATTGACAAGTCCATTTGAATTTTTACAGTTAATAAAACATTTAGTATTCGATTGGTCAGCACACAGCAGCTGTGTTAGCCCAAAACAAACACAAAAAAAGGTAAGTATGTAGATACTTATTTAGGTAAGTACTACCACTAAATTTAACTGTAACATTTTTAATTATCATCGCAAAATTAAATGACATCTTAACATTGGGAATTAAAATACAAGGTATAGACTAACTATTATAGTATAATAGATAAAATCAAAAGATGTATTAAAAGAACAAAACATATGACAGTACAGCATACCAAATAAAGAAACATGACTTTAATTATTCCAACATGTATTTACTTTCTATAGGCAAAGTTTCGTCTTTTATAGATAAAGGTAAGTACATAAAATATTTTCTTTTTATCAATCTATAAAATAAATATAAAAAAAAAACAATCAAGATTCTACATGCCATGGTTTCTATGGCCATCGGAAAAGCTGCACGCAGCATAAACTTAATACTTATATAACATTTGTTTTGAACTTGAATTCCTAACAATATAGCAAAAATGTTGCATATCAACAATAATAGTAATAATAATAACAATGAATATACTTGCATTTCATTATTCAAATAAAATCACATAAATACTTTGGAATCATCCACCGAGAAGATTATCTCAGTTATCTAATAAATCAAGTATCATCACCTGGATAAATAAACAAGAACCGGGTGCCAGTGCTTCCCCATGGTAGGTAAGCTTTGATTAGGAAAGTATATTTAAGTAACTTATTCGCAGACACCAACCAATATAAAATCAGAGCGACAGTGTTTACAACAACTGACTAATGTCAGAGTGCTTAGGTATATTATTTTAAAGTTAATTCCAGAATATGGTACATGTTATGGTAGCTAATTAGAAGTATTTTCATATTCTACTGAAATATTCAACAAGTACTTAAGTTAGTATATAACAAAATGTTAACTTGTTATCTACAACGTGCTAAGATTATAATCGAAATATAGAATGATTCAATTGAGGTCTGAGTAAAATCGAGATTCCCCACAAATTTAATAAGCTTTACATCACACCAAAAAGTGATTATTTAAATTCATATCTATTAATGTACACAACGACGTGGTCGAAGTACAATAAAAACTAGCACTTATGTATTTATTTATGTACGTACATACACATTACACGCCCCCGGCACTTTGTAATAAAGCCAACATCATCAGACTTAAATCTTCATAAAATTTTAAAATGTAAAACAGGCACAACCCTTCATTGCAGTGACCACTTAACTAAAACTATCTAGGATATCTGATCTGTCATCGGACTCTTGAGACAATATCAGTCTTCAAAGCGTACAATTGAATATAAAATTTTCAAACAAAACATAAATCTGCGACAGTTATTTTGGCTACAGTGTAGCCAAAAGGGACATCATCAGTTAGGTTAGATTAAAACTGACCTTTTTGGTCACAAAACGGCACAATGAAGCGCGAGCTGAGCGAGCGCATCGAGTGTGCCACGGCAGCGGCCAGTGAAGCACCAGAACGCAACTGTTGGTGAACCTCCTTTGCGACACCCGGACTTTGCACCCGGTTCGATATTTTTAATAAAGAAACATTTTAAATAACAGGAAAATATATTGATTGAAATATTTCAATCGAAATAACTTGTTTTAACAGGCCCACGGTTTAAAAAAAAATACTATTAATAAATAACTCTCCAAAGAAAAATTTCAAAATCCTTCTGGTTGTTCTGTAAGCAGCAACTAATGGTTGTTAGAAACATGTTGCCCACCAGAAGTACGGGAATATTTTGGATGATCCCCTTTTTAAGTTCCTCTCCCTCAGGGATTAAGGACAGTGTTTACACCGAATAATAAAATAAAATAATAAGATAAAATGAGTAAAAATATGTACATATCGACGGTGCCTGGATGGTGCTCATCAAAAGCAACCGAAATAATTTATGTTAAAACATCAATCGACGGTGCTCTGTAGCGACCGGCCGAATTTATGTTAATTATGTTAAAACCATAATAAATGTTTATTGAATGTTAATCTATTTATTCACCTTACATAACTATAGTGACGGTGCCCATCAGAGGGCGACCGAATTAAGTTAAATAGTAAGATACTTAATCAACGGTAACCATTAGGAGTGACCGCCAGAGTTCATATCAAATTATCAATCAACGATGCTTCGAAGCGACCGGATGAATCCATATCAAAATATTGTTACAAATCACACAACTCTCAACATGTGGGGCTTACAACCATAGAGGAAGAAAACAGCATGTTTTAATTACTTATACAAAATTATTTAGATAAAACTTTTCATAAACTTGTGTCAACGGTGCCAGGAGCAGCCGATAGACCTTCCCCGGTCCAGTTGCGGAACAAGCTGGAATCGAGGGGTATAATAATAATAGAAAATATCTAATTACTATGATAAACTTTTGAATTGCCTGCAATTAAAAATAGATTTCAAATTATCTAAAACAATTACCACAATTAATTTTATTATTATCTAGCTGTACCCGACAAGCGTAATATACCACACATTTATTCAATCAAAGGTTAAAACAATCAAATTAATGGTTTGGAAAGCATAGAAAGCAAATATAACACAATCATTTTTATTTGTACACAAGACAAGATTAGTACGCTCATTTTACTGGGAACTGAACCCGGGTCATTTTGCGCATTGATAGCGTTTACTGTCGCTGCATCAAATACGCTATCAATTGTTGTAATATTCCGCAATCAAGCCAATATCTGACTGTATAAATGTTTTAATTGAACACCAATATAATTCTTGTTAAAGCTTCGTACAGACTGAGGCGAATTCCGCGCGAAATTCGCGAGTGCGACCACGTAACTCAAAGCGATAGCCATAGCCATAGCCATTGTCAAAGAAATTGCTATGGCAATGGCTATGGCTATGGCCATTGCTTTGAGTTACGCGATCAAAATCTGTCAAAATGAGCGACGCGCGCGATTCGCTCGCCTCAGTCTGTACGAAGCTTTAAAGTGCCTCGTTACGTATCTATTCAAATTTACAAAGCAGCGGCTTTTCTCAAAAAAAAAAAAAAAAAATTTTGAATACTCGTTCAAACGTCTACGGCTAAACAACATCTCTAAATAAAATAGGGCGCAATGGTTAATCTCAACACTGGTCAAGTTGAACGAATTATGAGTTGAACGAAATGCCACGGAAATAAATGGCCGGACAGCGCCAGGACACAGAATAAACTCAAGCTGTATACACTTTCTCATATTTGAAGAACACAAGGCTCAGCTCACATTCAACGCAATATAGCTTTACCAACAATGAATAGGAATCGGACGAAACATGTTTTCCGTAACGTAAAAATTTTCATAAGCATTAAATTTGTCAAAATTATAACCTTTTCAGCAGATCGCTTAGGCCAAAAGCGAATAACACTAATGAACGGCAATTTTACGAATGTTAGAATTAACAGAAAATATTTTTCAACATATCGTGGGTAGAATCATATCATTATAAAATATGGAAAAATTTCACTGACCTTAGGGCGAGGCGTTAGATTACCTCAATTCAATTCAAATCCTGCGTCGTATTTACTGTAGATCCATGTCCTCACCCTCGTTCTCTGCTACTCCACGAACATGACGACGAAAACGGAGACGACACAGAGTCGGACCCAACTAACACTGATTTTACGTATGGTTTTCAAACTACGCACACTCATTTTATATAGCCGAAAATAAATCGTAAGATGTTACTTTTCAACAAAAATATGTAATATAAAATCTAAATTTGAATTAAGAATTTCGCGAACGCTAACAGCGTTTGACCTACTTTAGAAAACTTTAAAATTCGAACGCTAACAGCGTTTGACCTACTTAGGAAAATTTTTAAATTTCGAACGCTAACAGCGTTTGACTAGATGTGAACGGTTGCGAAAAAAGGACGCCAATGAGCGCTGAAACTAGCATGGCCGCCTGGTGAACAAAGTGGGGTGAGGTATGACGTCGCACGGATGCGGATGTGACGTAATTCGGTAAGATAGACCTATAATAATGATGCTGAACGGGAAACGGAAAGGCTTCGCTATTCTCAATCTGTTTACCAAGGCTTCGAATAACGGCGAATAGGACACAATACGCAATGCCACTTCACAAGAGCATTGTGGAGCAAGAGACCGAATAGCAGTGTTGCCAACTTAAATAAAAGAATTGTTCTAAACGACCCTGTTTTTTATTTACCAGAGTATACTGTGCAAACGGTATGACGAGCTAAGCCGCTCGATGCGTGTGCCGACTAAATAGGCGTATTTAGTATAAAAAAATAATTATTTTTTTCAGAAATCACCTCATAATTCCCGGGCTCTGCTTCATAGCTTTTCTACGAACGATGCCGCACTAGGAGAATATAAGTACACTGTGACTTTTGGACAACATTCCATTAAGATCACGGGCAATAACTTGGATCTTGTGAAGGTATTTATTAAAACAGTTATTATATTTCAATTAAAATTTGTACATAAGTTCAGGGGACATATAATTAACCGAGCGAGCGTGAAGTGTATCAATTTCAGCTTTGGAAAAAATGATTTTGTATGTCTATCCGTCTGTTCTCCTCTACAGATTACATCTGTCAACCGATTCTCGCAAAATTTTGTGAGCAGGTTCGATAATTATTATAGTTTTTTGTCGATTCGGTTTTTTAAATTTTCCGAAAAAAAAATATTTACATTTCTAGCCCAGGAAACGAAGAGTTGTAGAGGGAAATGATTGGAACACAATTTTTGACTTCGTAACTTTGTTTGGACCTGTTAGGAGGTGAACATATCAAAAGTCCCCGCCCGTAGCCCCAATGCCGGGGGAGGAGGGGGGCGTTTGAAGGTCCCATTTTTCGGGACAGTCAGTCAGTTTATGTCAGTCACCAATCAGTTTTTTCTTTTATATATTAAAGATAAAATTACAGACTTTTAATAGTGAATATCTCGAAAACTACACAAGATATCAAAAAAAATATTACTGAATTAAACATGTAGTAAATTTAACCAGCTTTCATTTTGTAAAAAAGTTCATGTCGCTGGAATGTATAGTTTTCGAGATATATGTGAAAAACCGAAATATAATGCCATAGTATAGAATATACTGCTCTCAGCGCCAATATGGCGATTTTCTAATCTTAACAAACGACTGGTGACGTTCGCCTGTCCAGCGTACTTGTATAATGGACGTCAGTGGTATGCACGCTTTTTTCGTAGGTATGAAGGAATAAGATGGACCTCCGTCTTATTCCTTCGTCATCGATCGTTTCAGACTGCAAAGTTAGTGTTAGACGAATACTTCGAGAGCGCGGGCGCGCTGGAGGCGATGGGCGCGGGGTCGGGCGACTTCTTCACGCTGTCGCAGCGGCCCGGCGCCGCGCTGCTGCTGCGCGACGACGACGCGCTCAACGGCGACGACGACGTGTTCGACGCGCACGCCGACAACGCAGGTACCACACGCACCTCACACACCTCCAGGCAGACACTACACTTCTGATATTATACACACAACGCAACGCGTTCACGCTGTCGGTCGCATCGGCCCGGCGCACAATGCATAAATAAAAAATAAATGTTCGACTTCGCAAGTACTTATGTGATTGTAAAGACAATAAATCATTAGTTCAAAGGACAACATATTTATTTTATAGCAGCTCACACTTGCTAATTACAAAGTGTCAAGTTTTGGTTATAAAAATGTAACGCTCAAATAAACTTTTTTTTTTATTCACTGACTTTGTATGTTAAAAACACATCATTTTTTAAAGTACTGCGTTTTTTTTATTATAAGTATTTATGGAGATTACAAACCAAGGTATTTACTTCAGATATTTAAGAATTGTTGTCCATACTTGCATTATTTCTTTTTCTTTATGCCACCTAAGTTTTCATAGTATGTAAATAATTATCGAAAACTATAGTAATCTGCGTCTAGGCACAAAATATAATTTCTCGGGGTTGTATGCATGGTAGGTACCCTATCTTTATAGGCTATTCTTTATAGGATGATTACCACACACCCGTATACCTACTATGAACATGTAGGTGTAGAAAGAAAATGTGTTAATTTATGCCTTTTGATCCAGAATCATATAATAAAATAAAAAAAAAATCAATTCAATCAATGGACACTGAAGTTATGATTTTTGTCCTTTTCCTCCATACGTTCGATGCATTGTGCGGCGCCACCCTGCTGTTGTTGCGGGACGATGACGTACTCGACGGCGACGAACATCTGTTCGACGCGCACGCTGAAAGTGCAGATAAACATGCGATACATATGGCACACTCGCACATCCACATACAAACACACTCACGCCTGATACCACACACGACACAGCGACACATTCACGCTGTCTCAGCGGCCGAGTGCCGAATAAATAAATTCGATACTCACGCACGCAGACACAAACAGATGAGGCGCTGAAAGGAGACGACGACTATGTTTTCTATGCGCGTACACGCATTCGCCCACGCGACACGCACACGCACGCACATTTCTATACATTTAGACACACGCAGCCAATACGTATTATGTACACGCAAATACACATTCACAAAATCGCACACATAAAAACGCACATAACATCGTTTCACCAAATTTTAGCAAAATTACCTATTTAACTTTATACTTACAATTTTATTGACATGGAAAATCTTTATACAAAGATTGAAGCCAAACATGAAATAAAAACATTAATATAATTTTCGTTGTTTTCTATTTGATATATTGTTTTTTTATATTTTTTGTGTGTGATATCGGTAGAGGTATTATAGTTAGAGAGATTTTATTAATGTTTTTTTTTAGTAAATAAGTTATCTTACAGGTGCGCCCGCGGTTATGATGCATGAGGTTAATTTGACGATAATAGAGTAAAGCTTAAATTTAATTAATATTAGGTAATAATTAACTAGAGATGTAGTCGCAATTTATTTGAAATTAAGCTTTTAATAGCATGAAAGAAGGTGAAGCATGGAGAGGTTTGCATTTTATTTATTTATTTTGAATTGATTTGCAAATAATCTATGATAAGTATTACTGGCAATTTTTAAGCAAAGCGACTGACTGAAGCATAAACAAAACCGACATGTATATTCCATTTATGGTTCATAATGTTGTCTCAATTGTTTTATCATTATTGTCCTGGTTTTAGGAATCACTCGAATAGGTACTGGGATTTTTAGTGTAAATTACGTTCATTATTATAGACATACGTAAATTATTCATATTTCTTTAAACATCGTGAATTCAGCAGACATTTATTCCAAATTTTGTTAATCTAATGCATTTCATAACGTGGCCATTATTAATCATATCATTATCTGCTATAGGGGTCACGGTGATAGGTGTGTTATATAATCAAATATTTTGTTAGCAAAATTCATGTGCGATGTACATCTAGCATTTCGTTATATCTCTAATTTCGCGTTGCTTTCTCTCTGTTGAGTCTCCACAAGAGATGATTAGCAAACACTAGTCTATACTGTTGATAGAATGTATATCGTACATAATTTGATGAATAATAGTTACGGGGTCATTTGAGCTAGATGTTATCACGGTATAATAATATCGTCAACATATTGTGAGGTAATGTTGTTGTGTTGATTCCGTGACTGTTGTCTTCAAGGAAACCATTACGTTTAAATATATGTGTGGAGCTCCGGCTAAAAACTCGTACATAATATGTACAATACAGTCAACAGATTTCCATTGGACTTATTAAAAATCTGTTTAGACTGAGAGAATATCATCTTTTGGGTTGTATGTACAAGAATAAATATGTATGGGTGCACTGAAAGACCACAGCGCAAATACGCGAATGATTTATTGTAGGTTTTTTTAGTAGAAGTAGTGAAACAATTTTGTAGAATTGCGTCCCGGAATTTGTAGTTGTATAGTTAAAAAACCCTCCTGCATAAAAAGACAAGTCAACTGAAAAGATGGAAACAAGATTAAATATTAAAGGCAACATTATAACATGCAGTCGGAGGCATGCATAAAGAAAGTGACATTATGAATGATTTGAGTTATATGCCTCCGACTGCATGTTATAATGTTGCCTTTAATATTTAATCTTGTTTCCATCTTTTCAGTTGACTTGTCTTTTTATGCAGGAGGGTTTTTAATTTTTTTAAATTTATTTTCTTATTTATTTCTTTTTAGTTATTATTTATTACAATCATGATATACCTTTTTGAAATCCTTTTAATGAGACCTTTAATTTGACACCCATATTGCAGTATACTAAAAAAAAAATTTTTTTCCACTACCTATAATAGCACCGTGCAGCCGCCATGTTGGTTTTTTTATAACGCCACTTTCTTAAGAACACTTGGGCTGGCAAGACAAATCTAACGATATGTTAATCATGGAAATCCGTTCAGCTGTTTAAAAGATATGAGGTAATAAAGAATATTACATACAAACATACTTACATACTTACAAGATACGCGCGAAAAACATAACCCTCTTGCAGTCGGGTAAAAAGATACAGCCTGAAATATGTTGTCTCTCAGTTCTCACAAAGCACCTTCAAAATAAATACTGACTGTACTATACTTGGTTATAGATTTGTTTTGTTTCACTTGCATTGAAATATTCAAGTTGTATAGTTAACTATACAACTACAAATTTCGGGACGCAATTCTACAATTGTTTCCACTACTTCTACTAAAACCTACAATAAATCATTGGGGAATTTGCGGTGCGGTCTCTTAGTGCACCCATACATGAATAAATAACACAAATCTAGCAACATTGAGAAATTTTATTACATAACAGAATAATGTACATTTGTACAAGTTGTTAGCCAAAAATTCGCTTTTCTCAGAAACTCACAGACGACGGTTGTGTGCGCAAACCTCTAGTCCAGGGGTTCCCAACCTTTTACCCTGCGTCTTACCCGTGATCATATGAACACACGATGATAATATAAGTGGGTGTTTATTTTTATTAAAATTCAAGTATATGATCAGCAAATCAAACACAAGAGGCGCACTACCCATCAGTGGCCCCGTTCGCGCCGTGAAAAAATATGAGTTTTAATAAGTACTAACTACGCAGTTTATTTGGAGCCGCTCGACGCGCCCCCCTTTGGGTGACTACGCCCCCCTAGTAGGGCGCGCCCCACTGGTTGCGAACCCCTGCTCTAGTGATTGCCTGCGCGCTAGGTGGCATATAGTGGTTGTGTGCAGGCGAGGGCGAGGCGGCGCGGCGCCGGCCGCGGTTCGCGCGCGCCGCCAGCACCGACAAGACGCAAGGTAACGCTTCCGAATGCCCCTTCAGCCCGACACTCGTGTGACGTTCTGCTAAACGAGCGTTCGGACAGCTTCCCGATCATTTCCGTACAGAAAGTTAACGTTCCCTTATTAGGTTTTGTCCTATTAACGCCTTATGCCGCGTCGGCGGCGTGTCGTACTATAGAAATGTACTGTTGTGGTCTTTTACACGGACGAAAAGTATCAGGACGTTTACGCTGACGTCGTATAATGACGCTGTAAGCGGCCGATGGCGTTATTAAACGCCATTAGCCAATCCGAAGCCTGACACATACCTACCATATTTACACTTCTTTTTATTTATTACTTTAATTTATAATCTTTAAATTTATTTATTTCAAAGTTTCTTTTTATTTTGTTTTAATACACGTTGGACATGTTGAAGTACGTGGCTATCTATTTCCTTTATCCGATATTGCTTTAATTTTCTTACAAGATTTAGCGTCGGTACCGAAAACTTTCTATACGGAATCAGAATTATTTTTTACCATGACTGCATCGGGACGGTAGACAAGACCATTGTAAGTTTTTAGTTTGTTCCTTCATTCTGACATAGCAAACGTCCCAGTGTAGATTCATTCATGATGATATAGAATAAAGAAGGAAAGTTTAAAAAGCGATACGAATCTAGTAAACTGTACACAACATGTAACAGAAAAAAAACTCCTAAAGCCGAATATGGTAGATAGGTAGGAACCATCAAACTGAACAACTTTTACTACGGCAGGCTGATTATCTAATTAAAAAACTCCTAGCGACTCAGGGTTGCCACCCGTCCCGATTTTGATGAAATTGTCCCGCGTCCCGACGATCCATCAGTTTTGTCCCGATTTTTGATGAGAACACGCAATCAAAATCAGTGTTGATAAAAAAAATGGGTCGAAATATTTAAAAGCATAAAGGACAGCAAGTTAAATGCCTTATTTTCCTTCTTTTATTGTGTTACCGCACCATTTCGTCCTGCTGCTGTCTGAAAACCAGCGCTCTTGCGTCATTCTGCGCAATGCCGCAAAAGCATAGCTGAGCCAGCTACCCTTTGGCCACACCCGTACCATTTATTTTTAGTAATCTCTTTCTGTTATTTCTGTTTGTTTTTCTTCTGTTAACTATGTTATTTTTTTAGGTCAATAAATGTTTCTTTATCTTTATCTCGTTAAGTATAACGCCTTCGATGCTTTAATGATCTTATGTCAGCTGAATTGCAAGATCCTCCCCCCGCCCCGCTCCCTGGTCCCGACTTTTATGTTCCTAAAGGTGGTAACCCTGTATGTAGCGACTGGTTGCAGTTCATAGATGATCGTGATCTATTGCTACTTCTTTTTGGATTAAAAAAAACATACCATTGAAAAGTAGCAATGTATGTGGAATGAAACCGGTCGCTAAATAGTTACTATTTAGATAATCAACCTGCGGGACCAACTGAAGTCGCGAAAAAAAAAACTGCTGATCTTTTGCGGTTTCAGAGTTGGTCCCAGTAAAGTTGTTCAATTTGATGGGTCCTACCTATCTACCATATTCGGCTTTAGGAGTTTTTTTTGTAACACGTATATGTGAGGTAAGATCAAACGTGACATAATTTCTTCTTTATTATTAACATTATTGAATGGAAGCATTCTTCTCATATGTGATTAAGTAGTATTTTTGTCAAAATATATTATGCACTTATATGTCGCACGTATCGCGTAAGTAAACTATATTATATTTTTTGGTCTACGATATCGTATAAAATAAATAATAAAATCATTTTAAATTAGTTATCGTTTCAACTTCATTACATTCACGGTGAAATGATGATACATACCATTTTCTGTGTCTTTCCATTTAATCATTTAACAATAACATTTCAAAATAGAAAAATGCAGCAGTCAGTCAGTTAATAAAATTTTATTTATTTGCTTGCGGCTGAATGTTAATTTCACTCGCTTGTTCACCTCCAGTGATCTGCGAATACGAGGACTATAGTTTGAGTGAGGTTTCAGACGCGTGATAGTGTAAAATGCACGTGCACGATTCCGCGCATATTTTAACTATGAAAGATGAACCGCGCTGTCGGGAACCCAACCTCTTCTCTTCGTTAGCATAAGAGTATGTATGTATCGAGGTCGATCGAGGTTACTTAGAGGCTCGGGTTCAGTGCAGTTCGGGTCATCTTTTTATTTCAGAAGCGATGTGTGTAACATAGTCTCGAGACTGTCTCGAGTCGAATTAATCTATATTAGGGATACAGGTTTTGTTTGTGGGATGCAGGAGATCTCTTATCCGCTAACACGATGTTATCAGAGCCAGTTCCGGCGACGCTTAACGCTTCTCTCCTATCCTGTCGCTTCCCAATTTTACTGAATAGTAAGATCGTCTCGGGACAGTCTCGAGCGGATTCGCCGAGGTAAGGACGATGATTCCTGCCGGGCATGGATTACGACGTGCGATACATCGTAGAATGCACGAACGATCCGTCGGTGGGCAGTAACGAGCGCATGTGTGCAGGTGGCGCCGGGTCGCGGCAGACGTACTCGTACGAGACGCTGGTGCAGTACGCGGACTCGCCGCTGAGCAAGCTGCCGCCGGCCGGGCTGGCCGGGTTCCCGCCGGAGCTGGCGCGCAAGGTAACCCCCGCCGCGCCCCGCCGCCCGCCCGCCCCCGCGCCCCCGCCGCCCGCGCCCCGCCTCTTCCGCGTCTGGCCCCCCCTCCACCACCCCAACTACCTCGCGGCGCTGCTCTGCCGCAACTTCTACTGACCCGCGCCGAGGGCCGCCCGAGCGCCGGCCGGTTCTAAAGGTTATCGTTCGCTCCGACCGAGCCCGGCGAGCGAGCGAGCGGGTCGCGTTCCGGTGGAAGTCCGTCGACCCGCCTGCACTGTGCCGAACCTTTCCTTGCAGCCCGCCGCGCCGCAGCACCCCGCCCCCGCCCGCGCCTGACTCCCGCCCGAAGGATCCTCTCTCCCCGCCCCGCCCCGCGGCGCGCCCGGACCTCTGCCGACCGATACAGCCGCCGCTTCCGCTCGATACTATGCTCTATCGTTAGGTGTCGACGTCGAAACGCCCGACGCGGTTCCGTGGCCGCGACAAGTTTTCCTGTTCCTTGTCAGGCAACACGGACGACTTACGCGACGCGCGGCGCTCGTCCGCGAAGGTCGTTTCGACATCGGCGCGCACGCTTGAACGCTCGCACTCGGCACCCGCTTGTCACTAACTAAATCTCAGTGTGCTTTCAATTTTCATCTCATAGTTTTAAAAATGATTATTAAATAATTGTGACTGATTAATGATCTCTATTAGGAAAGTGCGGTAGCTACATAAGCATATTAAACAAATTACTGTAGGCGTATCTTACTCTTAAGCATCTTTAATAATTGTAGATTAAATCTAAGAGTTAACTTAAAATGTAGCACCGTCTTAAACAGACTCGAGTCTATCTTGAAAGTTATTTAATTCTAAACCGATGATCTCATTGTAATCTCAATTATGACAAGACTGATAAATTCACAAATAATATTTTTGAAAAAATATTTTTCGTGAATTCATGAATAGTTTTATACGAATAGTATATAATGTATTGATTGTTAGATATTGATGAATCTTTTATGTGACGTCGTTTACACAATAATTTTGAGTGAATGTTTATAGTGTTTGTTATGATAATTTAAATTTGTGTTGTTTCTTTCATGCCGCTCGGTTAGAATGGGTATTCGAGAGGGGACCGTTACAGGTAGAAAATATAACGTTCGTTTATTTTTTACTAGATTCTAAATTATAATGTTGACTCATAATCACATATCTTATGTTGATAATTTTTTTTTTAATAGGTATGAGAAAATTACCAGTGATATAATTCTTATTATTGTCAATTCATTCGAAAATAAATATTGAAAATTAATACTGTCTTTGCTTGTTCTTCCGCTTGCTACTAACACACATTTTCCTGAAACCATTACAAACGCATTCTTTCGCTGTCGGAAGTGCTCGATTTACGGCCGATTTCAATTATCTATCTTCAGTAAGAGATAGGCCTACTATTGGTCTGTTACTAGGCAACTGCCGTTATTTCCCGTTATTTAACAGAAATATCTAGGCAACAAATCATTGGTAAGCCTATCTCTTACTGAGGTTAGGTTAGTTAAATCGTCCGTTAACGAAACTAACAACCTTCATGTGGGGTAAATATACTTTTTATATTACATAATTCATAGCATGTTCATTTTGGTGATTTATAAAACGGCATCCTTCGTTTATGATTGGAACTAACTAAATAAAGATAATAAACACTGGATGCCGTAAAAAAGTGCATGTTGATAAGGGTGTTATCAGAAGTGGGAGTATATGTTAGTAACGTTTGAACAGAGTTGCCTGGAGTTCGACAGCGCGAGCTACCTGAAGAAGGTGCGGGCCGCCGCCGGCACCACGCTGGCCGCGGACGCGCCCGACTCGCCCGAGCCCGAATAACGTGACGCCGAGACGCCGACGACGCCAAGCCTCACTAGGGATGGACAAAAAACCCGGTTTTAACCCGACTACTGGGTTTAAACCCGGTAAAACCCCATTATTGTATGTTATAGAAACTTTTTCTTTTTCTATTGGTATGTCAAATGTGATGTTGCTATGGAAACAATGGGTAATGTCCGAAAAAAAACATATTGGCTGAATAGAAAAAAGTTTCAATACAAAATGTCAAAACTTTTTTTTAATACTTGTTGTGGTTGTGGCAGGTGGTGGCAAAGGTATAATCTCCATTCTCCTGTTACTTTCGTACATTTGTGAAGTCAAAGAGACTTTAATATTTTAAAAATTTACGAACCGAAAATTCTGAATCTTTTTTCTATTACTAAGGGAACTTATTCCTACCTATAAAACAATATTCAGCGAATTTGATTTTTTCCGGACATTCCCCATTATACCTACTTGTAAAAAAAAATATTCAAAGGAAAATACATCTCATATTTATAAAGATTTTATTTAAACAAAATGGTCCATGGGATTTAACTGGGTTTAACCCCAGTAGTCGGGTCTAAACCGGGACTTTTGCCCATCTCTAAACCTGACCACTAACGGTCGATTTCAATAATCTATCATCAGTAACAGATATGCCTACTATGGATCTGTTGCTGGCAACTGTTGTTATCTCCCGTCATTTAACAGAAATATCTTGGCAACAAATCTTTAGTAAACCTATTCCTTACTGAGGAGAGGTTATTGAAATCGGCCATAAAACAAAACACTGAACACGGCTCTAATACGTTAAGTACACATGTTTTGCACATCGGCCCCCCTATACAAAGTCACATTTGTAAAATCGATAATCGATAATGAAACCATCTTCCAAAGATGTATGAATGTTACGTTTAAAAAATCGGTGGTTAGCGAAGATTAATGTTAATACCATAATTATGTCACTGGATAGCGAAATTCGTTATCGCTTTTGCAATAAATGTGACATGTACTGGCTAATGTTAAAATACCTTCTCTAAATATATTTTAAACCTTACACGTTGCACGTTAAGTTCAAATTCCATTGACTGTAGTATGGCGAGCTCGAGAGGGTTTTGACTGTCTATATCGAAATGTCAAAAATTACATATTTATGTAGACAATTATTCCTTTCTTGGATTCGTTATACTACGTCTACTGATGTGTATGTGTAAATTTCATAAAAGGTAAACAATCTTTTTAAGTCTTTTTCATGCAAATTGTGGTTAACAAAACTTTCTACATGTTAAATAACAATTTTAACCATTTCACACTTCTCACACTACAAATTTTACTTTAGATATGCTTTAGATTCTAAAGTTCTTCTAAAGTTTAGAATTTGCATTTAGGAGACATACCAAGATTTATTTTAACCTATCTTATTAAAACAAACTTGAATACTGTTTGGTGGCGTTAATGGATTTTTTAAAGCACAAGTATATTAAATTGGTGACAGCAAACATGATTCTAAAATATTGGTAACAGCTGTTCCTACAAAGTGTAAATCGCTGTCAAGTTTGATACTGTACGGTCACGCAGCAATAAATGTACACACTTTAGAACTATGTTACATTCAACTCTCATTGTGAAAAAGTCATAGGCAAAGACTTCTATGTTGTATTCTATGACATAAGTTCTAAAGTGTGTACCTACATTTTATTGGTTGTGCTCGTACATAGATGTACACCAAGAAACGTGCCGGACTACAGCTGCGCCACTAAAAAAAAGTTGGAAATCTGACTTTTTGACTATGCCATGATGAAGTCTATAGTTTGTCGGAGTTTGTCGCCAAAAACCAGAGTTTGTCGGTCTTCCATTTAGGAGATACATGTGGCTCAGCTGTAGAGACGTCTCTATAGCTGCGCCACACAGATCTCGAAAACGGAAGGTCGTAGCGAAAATCTGATTACTTGTATGTATAGCCGTTAGTTTGTCGGAGTTTGTCGCACAAAAACCAGAGTTTGTCGGTCTAGCGTTTAGGAGATACGTGTGGCGCAGCTGTAGAGGACGTCTCTACAGCTGAGCCACACAGATCTCGAAAACGGAAGGTCGTAACAGAAATTTGATTACTCGTGTGTGTAGCCGGTAGTTTGTCGGAGTTTGTCACCAAGAACCAGAGTTTGTCGGTCTTGCGTTTAAGAGATATGTGAGGATACGCTGTGGAGACCTTTCTACCTGGATCTTGAGAACGGAAGGTCGTAGCAAAAATCTGATAACTCGAGTGTGTAGCCATTAGTTTGTCGGAGTTTGTCACTAAAAATCAGAGTTTGTCAATCTTACGTTTAGAAGATATGTGGGGATATGCTGTAGAGATATTTCTACCTGGATCTCGAGAACGGAAGGTCGTAGCGAAAATCTCACATATCTCCTAAACGCAAGACCGACAAACTCGGTCGAACTACCGACTATAGATATGACTAATCAGATTATCGCTACGACCTTCCGTTCTCAAGATCCAGGTAGAAAGGTCTCCACAGCGTATCCTCACACATCTCCTAAACGCAAGACCGACAAACTCTGGTTCTTGGTGACAAACTCCGACAAACTACCGGCTACACACACGAGTAATCAGATTTCTGTTACGACCTTCCGTTTTCGAGATCTGTGTGGCTCAGCTGTAGAGACGTCTCTACAGCTGCGCCACACGTATCTCCTAAACGCAAGACCGACAAACTCTGGTTTTTGTGCGACAAACTCCGACAAACTAACGGCTATACATACAAGTAATCAGATTTTCGCTACGACCTTCCGGTTTCGAGATCTGTGTGGCGCAGCTGTAGAGACGTCTCTACAGCTGAGCCACATGTATCTCCTAAACGGAAGACCGACAAACTCTGGTTTTTGGCGACAAACTCCGACAAACTATAGACTTCATCATGGCATAGTCAAAATGTCAGATTTCCAACTTTTTTTTTTGTGGCGCAGCTGTAGTCCGGCACGTCACCAAGAATAGGTGTATATCTTTCGTTTTTACAAAAGCAATAATCGGTTCAACTTTATCAACAATAATAGCAATTATTGCTGTGTTTTGGAATGGAAATAATTTGAAGCGAAGCAATTGAAAGTTAGTTTATTTAATTTAATCTTTGCAGAAAGTATTAATTTTAGCGTATTAGGGCCCTCTTAAGGTTTTTCTTAATGGCATTTTTTTATTTATTGGTCAGGTCAAAACCATTATTTTTAGAATTACTTTACCCAAGGTTTAGAAACCATGCACGCGCACTTAGCACTCAATGATACTAAATAGAGGGATTATTTCTGAAATCTCTTTTCTAGTTCTGGGGGGTATTACAAGCTCTTAAAACTTGACAGTTCTGAATGGTTATCGATGCGTCTTTCCCGATGTATAACATATAAGAGAGACGCATTGATAGCCAAAGGACTCAGAAAACTCGGGACTTGATGATGGGGATTTTGACTCACAATCCGTGGAAAATACAAAAATTACTCCTGAAATCTGGATCGCGTCCATAAATACCCAAGTATGATTTCAGGGGAATATGCTGAAATCTTCAACAGGCAGTGTGTTGATTTGATTTTTTCAGTAGTAAAGTAACCCCCACGCGTGATTTTTCGATATAAAGCAGTGCAGTTTCACTGGGTCATTGCGGATGCCTTTGTTTACCTTTATAAGCTTTCCACAATGCCTTTGTTTACCTTTATAAGCTTTCCACAAAGGTAAACTCGAATTGAGATGCCAACGACTAAGCCGCATCTCATTCAAGCCGTCCGCCAAGTGCACCGTGCACGTATTCTTTACACTTACTAATTTTTAGTGGATTTAAAGTATTAGCACACCAAAATATTTATTTTTGTAGTGGTGGTAGCGTAACTCATTTTCTACATTTCTTGTTGTAATATGTGATACGGGGTCTATTCCTTGTAGCAGCTCGTAATGAAAGTTATCTATTTAGCTGAACTATAACTTAGGAATCCCGAATGTAGGTTGATCTCTGATACATAATGCCGTTTGCTGCTACAGCTTTGACGCCTGTAGCACACATCCGTGATCCGCCACGAAACTCCGCAGTAGATTCCGCCATATGAGTACGTACGACAAGCGAAACAGATGCGAACAGCCTGGGGGTTTAACGTCAAAATCGTGTTTTAATGGGGTTGGCAACGCAAAGCTAATTGTAGATGTCGCTGCGTACGCTTGTTCCTAAGACAGTAGACGTTCAGAACAAAATGTATGGAAAAATAGGTATTTATTTTGTGGTATTTTTTTACCAAAAAAGACCTATTGACCCAAAATGGATATAAAATACTATTCTACAATGCAAATGCCGGAACTGAAAGCCAAATTAAGACGTTTTTATTCTTACAGAATTTATCATTTTTTTCTATATCCAGATTTTTGGGAAATTTGCAAGTGCCAACTTTTTTAAAGTCTATTTACACAGAACTTAATCATTTTAAAGCACAAAATCCATTTTTTTAAGTAAAAGTCCTTTGTTTTCATAGCTCTCGTGGAACAAGCGTACGCAGCGCCATTTTGACAGTTGCCTTCCCCATTGAAACACGATTTGGCGATAAAATTAAGCAGACTTGACCCCCCCGTTCTAATATATAGATTTTTCACGCGCGCTTCCGCCCGATTGTGTCCGGCTTTGACACACGCGAAAGTAATGACGCGAAACCGCTACATGTACGTAAATGTGATCCTCATATTATATCGTCGTCGATAGAAGACAATTCATGGTGGAATTACCGCGGTTACGCTGTTACTGTTTCGCGGCGGAGGAGGTGTGCTACAGGCGTGACTAGCTCGCGATGTGCAGCTATTTTCTCGATTCATCAAACTGAATATGACATAACAAAATAACTTTCGTCCTTGTAAACCCAGTATCAACCGATGTATATATTTTTGACTCTGTTAGCTTCGGATGTCATAGAGTGATTCCATTTATTTTAAGAAGAATGCATGCATTTCTTTGTGTGTTTGTATACTCATTTTCAGACTTTTTATCTAGTGTCTAGTCCTGACGAGTAGATGTGTCGATTCTCACTATATCTTAAGCGTTTTTTACTTCCAAGAAAATCTGTCAATCACACTTATAGAGATAGAGAACTTATATTTAAATCTACACGATTTAAATTAATTATATACACTTTTTTGTTAAATCATTAAAGCTTTTATGTAACTAATTTGCTGTGCACTAAACCAAATACATACCTAGTAATTGTTATGAATTTTATATTATTTTTATGCTAACATTTAAGGAATAATCTAAAGACTCGATTGACAGGTTTTCTTTTTATAATCATAACTGTTAGTTATTCTAAAGTCATTTTTATCGAATATATCTTGAAATATTGCAGCTATTATACTCGATACTTGAAGAATATTGTATTTGGTCTAAAATAGAATTTAAATAGATCTTAAAAAACATCTTTTTTAGGAAATAAGTTGAAATCAAAGCTATTATTTTCTGAGACAGTATATGCGACTTACTATTCTAACTGGCTATTCTAGTAAATTCGAAATAAAATTACTCCAATTAGTATTTGTGTCAATTATTAAATTTAAATTAAACCTTTTTAAGAAGTTAAACTTGTGTAGAAAGAACAAGCAATGTATATTTCACTTGGTTGGGATATCCAGTTAGGTCAATACAAATTGTGCAAAATTAACTCCGACTCGTACATAAGTTGTTACGATTAAATTGTACATAAATTTCCAAACATGGGTGCTTATTACTTTGAAAAGTATTATCGTTAAATATTTCAAAGATTTATGTTTACAAATTGTTTTTCTCATGTCGAAAGACAAGGCTATTGTGAAAATTGATATACTAAATTTTCTAATATTTGTGTTTTATTTTATCATGCACTGGTTGCCCTATTTTTATCGATGGATGACGAGGGGACTCGCTGCAAGATCAAAGTTAGAATAATGTTTTAAACGCCCACGAGCTACTTTTTGTAGCTGCGATAAACGCGGCGTTAATCGCGGCGCTTTTTTGTCGCTGGCTTAGTAAAACCTTTGTCGTGTCATTTCGGAGTCCGTTACGCCAGCAAGAAAGTAGCTTCTAGAGGGAAGCGAGTTTGATGAATAATTTGTGCGCAATTCGGTGTAAATGTGCGCCAAATAAAAAATGTATGGGCCTTATAGTTTTGGAATAAAACACGTGCCGGACTACAGCTGAGCCACAAAAAAAAGTTGGAAATCTGACATTTTGACTATGCCATGATAAAGTCTATAGTTTGTCGGAGTTTGTCGCCAAAAACCAGAGTTTGTCTTCCGTTTAGGAGATACATGTGGCTCAGCTGTAGAGACGTCTCTACAGCTGCGCCACACAGATCTCGAAAACGGAAGGTCGTAGCGAAAATCTGATTACTTGTATGTATAGCCGTTAGTTTGTCGGTGTTTGTCGCACAAAAACCAGAGTTTGTCGGTCTAGCGTTTAGGAGATACGTGTGGTGCAGCTGTAGAGACGTTCTCTACAGCTGAGCCACACAGATCTCAAAAACGGAAGGTCGTAACAGAAATCTGATTACTCGTGTGTGTAGCCATTAGTTTGTCGGAGTTTGTCACCAAAAATCAGAGTTTGTCGGTCTAGCATTTAGGAGATATGTGAGGATACGCTGTGGAGACCTTTCTACCTGGATCTTGAGAACGGAAGGTCGTAGCAAAAATCTGATAACTCGAGTGTGTAGCCATTAGTTTGTCGGAGTTTGTCACCAAAAATCAGAGTTTGTCAATCTTACGTTTAGAAGATATGTGGGGATATGCTGTAGAGATATTTCTACCTGGATCTCGAGAACGGAAGGTCGTAGCGAAAATCTCACATATCTCCTAAACGCAAGACCGACAAACTCTGGTATTTGGCGACAAACTCGGTCGAACTACCGACTATAGATATGACTAATCAGATTATCGCTACGACCTTCCGTTCTCAAGATCCAGGTAGAAAGGTCTCCACAGCGTATCCTCACATATCTCCTAAACGCAAGACCGACAAAATCTGGTTCTTGGTGACAAACTCCGACAAACTACCGGCTACACACACGAGTAATCAGATTTCTGTTACGACCTTCCGTTTTCGAGATCTGTGTGGCTCAGCTGTAGAGACGTCTCTACAGCTGCGCCACACGTATCTCCTAAACGCAGGACCGACAAACTCTGGTTTTTGTGCGACAAACTCCGACAAACTAACGGCTATACATACAAGTAATCAGAATTTCGCTACGACCTTCCGTTTTCGAGATCTGTGTGGCGCAGCTGTAGAGACGTCTCTACAGCTGAGCCACGTGTATCTCCTAAACGGAAGACCGACAAACTCTGGTTTTTGGCGACAAACTCCGACAAACTATAGACTTCATCATGGCATAGTCAAAATGTCAGATTTCCAACTTTTTTTTTGTGGCGCAGCTGTAGTCCGGCACGTGAATAAAACGGGAAAAACGAATTCTGCTGGGGTAACGGTACTCCAGCAGGAAGATTCTAAACTAATGATCGCAGAGAAATAAAAGATATATGGGCGGGTAGCTTGATACCAGCAAGAAATGTGCGCCAAATATATAATTTATGGGCCTTATAGTTCTGGAGATATTTGATTTCCTGCTGGCGTAACGTTTTGCCGGATCCCAGATCTCTGAAACTAAACTATAAGGCCCACAATTTTTTTATTTGGCGCACATTTACACCGAATTGGCTTTGATAACTTTTTGAACATGACTGGAAATCTCAAAACCATTTCGAGGAATAAGCTTTCGGTACAGTGTCTACTAATTAAATTTAAAAATAAGTCTATATTTTTAAAGATATTTATAATATTCAATAAAAAGCTTTAACCTTCAAATGACCTTCATATGACGTCATCACATACAGATCCCCCAGCCATGATAAAAAAAAGAAAAAAGTGCAAAGACAATTTTGACAATGAACTTGGCATTAGGGATGGTGGAAGGTGGAAGTGAAAAAATATCGATATAGGTAATATTTCTCAGAAAAAAATGGGATAAAATGGGATGATGACTAAGTAATGGATTCTAATTTTAAGGTATTGTAAAACATAAAAAATAGCAAAATAAACCCCTACGCGAAATTTTGGCTGGATTTGACGAATTTTACGATGATTTTTAAGACTAAAAAATTGGATAAAAAACAAAATGCTCCAGTGACAAAATAGTGTCGACTATTAGAAACCATACGTAATTACAAAAAAATGTTTTGGAAAAATTATTGTAAAAACATCTATCGATATATCGAGTATTTAATATCGCCTGAAAAATATCGATGAACTTATCTCGTAATTTTTTCCACATCCCTACTAGTAAATGTTTGTAAATAGAAATAAAGTATGCACATATTTTCACAATGTTTATTATGTTATTCTGCAAATTTATCAGTCCACAAGCAATCGTTACAATTTCATCCATGTAGCCTACATCCAAAATAGACACAATACATACAATACATTTCGCAATTTGGGTAAATTGGGTGTGTCAGTTTTTACAAAGTTTTTCAGCTGAGTTTCCACTGGTAAGCATTTTTATTATAATTTTACCACCTCAAAAATTATTGCGGCAAATTAAGAAGGTAGGTTAGAAATAAAATAGAAGAAATATTAACTATAACTTATGTTTACGTGCCGTAAACATGCATTTCACAGCACAACACGGAACACGGAATTGACCTAGAATAATGTTGCTGCATTGTCAAAACAAATACAGCATCTGAATTTTCTTACTCACACATCTTTGTAAATAAATTAATATACACATATGTAAATAATTTTGTATAAATTAGCATAGCAAAAGAAAATAAATGTGACATTCACCAACTGGACTTCAGACGTTGTTACTCTGTCGGCAGACAGATCGACCCATCATCTACGAATCCTCTCACTGCGGCCAAGACACCTTTAGCCGTCAGATATCTGATCAGTCTTGTGAGCCTGCTTGACTGGCAGTGAGAAAATCCATCCTTATACCTTATTCCTTCCACTCTCCGCTTGTCACCTTAGGTCGACTGGTACAAGCATCCTTATTTATTTATATGTGTATTTATTAACTTATGGTTAGGGCTAGGGCTGTTAGGGCGCTAGGGCCGTAGGGCACTAGGGTTGTCAAGTAGGATAGTTCTACCCTTTCCAATTCATGTAAAGGGAAACCTTGCTCCCTTACATTTTGGTCCTTCGAGAAATTTTTGTTTGGACATTTGGTCCTACTAAAAACTGAACCACGCGGTCCCTCTTTTCCCTGTTAGGTATAGGGCTGACATTGAACAAGACTGACACTCTAGAGAATTGCGTGCTGGTGTACTCAACAAGCATCAGTTTCGTAGTGATCTGGGGTACAAAGTGCTTAGTGTTCCTGTTGGAAGGTTACTCGTACGGTAGCGGATCGGTTGCTGGCCTCCCACAAGCGGGTCTCACCAGTAATTTAGAAGTCGCAAAATACCGTAAAAAGAGGACGCAGGGGCACTTAGTACTGACATATTCGCTATCGAAGTAGGGAAAGTAGGGTGATAGGGAAACTAAGGACGTAGGGATACCAAAAGGACGAAGATAAGAAGAATGGAAATCTCAAACATCAATGACCTTATAAAAAGCCAAGAGGCGGACTGTGCAGAATTAAAACGAATAAGGGATAACATCAAAAAGGATTCATCAACCAGGAAGACTCAAAAATATATTGAAGACCGAAGAGTAACTATCGACAGTATTTACCATCGAGCGGCGCAAAACCACAGACTATTACAAGAACAGGAAATATTATCGACTCATAAATATATGACATTAAATTATTTCGACACACAAATAAGAAAAACGTACGACGACGCAATGGACCACTTGCGTATATGTGAAGACAAGTTAAAAATTGCCGATATACAGATACAGACATGTTCGACCGATGACAAACAAGACAAGGGTGTCAGTTCACCTAAATTATTTATTCAAAAATATCGACTTAATCAGCTGGAGAAAAAAGTATCGACGGCATTGACCGCCATTTCTGAAAATAAACCAGGTTGGCATTTACAATCATTGTTGACAAACATTGAAAAATTATTTCAAGAAATCGACGAAAATAATATACGGTTGCTAATGGACGAAAGTACAGTCACCGACGAATACATATCACAAGACTGGTTTGGGCGCGCTCAAGAAATGGTAGACGATATAATAGAAAAACTGCAAGACAAAATTAACGAAAACAGTAAACAACAGAACAGGATTTCCTCAACCAAGTTACCCAGAATTACCATACCGAATTTTACGGGAAGTTACGAGTCGTGGAATTCATTTTACGATTTATTTAAAAAGATAATTGACGACGACTGTACTATTTCTACGACAGAGAAAATGCAATACCTAAAGACTCACATTCGAGGCGACGCGGAAAAGCTGATCAAGCATTTGACGATAAACGAGGCTAACTATAAGGCAGCGCTTACATTACTCATAAATCGCTATACAGATGAGCGAGCTATAACGCAAAGATTTATTGATAGAATACTTGATCTGCCGAAAATTAAGTTTCCAAATGCGAAAATGTTACGAGATATGCATGACTGTATTAATGAGAGTTTAGAAGCGTTAAAAAATCAAGGCATCGACATTTCCTCATGGAGCCCGTTTTTATCACGTATAGTAAGTCGAAAATGGGACAATGACACCAACATGAAATATGAAGACCACCTAGAAGAACCAAATAAATTACAAGATTTTTCAAAAATGATGAAATTTTTAGAAAAACGATTTAAAAGCTTGGAGACAAGTAAATCATCAACAACTTTCAATACGCCAACGCCAACGTCACTGAAAAATCAAGACAATAATTCTAATGATTGGCAAGATAAAAAAGGCACATGTTGGTATTGTCACAAAGATCATAATATTAATCACTGCGTATCATTTAAGTTATTAAACGTGAATGACCGCATTAAGAAAGTACGAGAAAAACAAATGTGTTACATCTGCTTAATGCATGACACGAAAAAAGAATGCGTCAGTTTAAAATACAATAAGTGCGAAATATGTAATAAAGCGCATTCTACGTTATTGCATAGAAACGTAAACGAATATTTATCATCAAAAATTCAAGGTCAGAGTCAGAGTAATGAAAATAAATACGGAAAGTCAAGTTCCTCGAAAACTTATGCACCGAAAATGCAAACTAAAGAAAATCAAGTTCAAAGATTTTCATCAAACGCGTATACGCAAAATAATGGAATTCGGAAAACCGTACTTTTGGCCACAGCCTTAGTACAAACTACGACAATTGACGGATCGCCACAATTATTACGAGTTTTATGTGACCAAGGCTCGGAAGCATCGTTGTGTACTGAAGAAGTAGCACAACTTTTAGGGTACCCTAGACGAAAGATAAAAGCCGAAATAAAAGGCATCGCAGACGAAAATCCTAAGATGTCGAATCATATGATTGACGTCACATTGAAACCCAGATTTCCAAGTGCATATCAACTACAGACATCGCTAATAGTATTACCAAAACTTACCGGGGCATTGCCAAAGCAAAATTTGCGACCATTTGATCAAATAAAGCTGGAAAATAAAATAATTGCTGACCCTACTTATTACAAGAGAGGGCCGATTGATATAATTTTGGGTGCGGAACACTATAGTAAATTAATAATACAAGGATTTGAGAGGCTAGAAAATGGTATTATCGCACAGAATACTGAAATAGGATGGATACTTTCAGGATTTTGTAACAATGAGAGTTGTACCGGGATGAAAATATTAAGTTTAATGACAAGCGCCGAAGAAAAGACATTAACACAATTCTGGGAATTAGAAGAAATAACAGACGAAAAACCATTAAAAAATGACGACCAAATATGTGAGAATTTTTACGACAAAACGACACAAAGAAATCTAGACGGAACCTATACGGTTAGACTTCCAATTAAAGACAGTTCTCTAGAATATGGAAATACGCGTCAAAAAGCCATGGCTCGACTCATGCAATTAGAAAAGAAATTGGACAAAAACAGTAATTTACGACTGCAATACAATGATTTTATGACAGAATATTTAACAATGAATCATATGCGAAAAGTAAATAAAATAAATTATTACGAAGGAAAATATTATATTCCTCACCAGCCGGTAATACGAGAAAACGCTGTAACGACAAAATTACGCTGTGTATTCGATGCAAGCAGTAAAGGAAGCACGAATATGAGCCTTAACGACAATATGTATAAGGGTCCTCGATTACAACAAGACATGTCCACTATATTGTTACGGTGGCGCAAACATAAGTTTGCTTTTATGGCGGATATAGAAAAAATGTATCGTTGCATTAAAATAAGTGAACCTGACCTACCTTACCAAAGAATACTGTGGAGATGGTCCGCACAACAAAAAATACAGGAGTTTGAATTAACTAGGGTAACATATGGCACGACTGGAGCGCCGTATTTAGCAATTAAAACTTTACAAAAACTAGCGATGGATGAGGAGCAAAACTACCCCATTGCTAGCAAGGTCACATTACAAGATTTTTATGTAGATGACGTATTGTCAGGGGAGAATGACCTAGAAAAGACAAAAACGTTACAGAATCAACTAAGTCAGATGTTAAAAGCCGGAGGATTTAATTTGAGAAAATGGTCATGTAATAATGCAGAGCTGTTAGAAAATATTCCCGAAGGAAACATAGATGACGAAATGATAAAGTTACCCTTAGATGAGACGAGAAAGTCATTGGGTGTAGTTTGGTTACCAAATCAAGATACATTCAAGTTTAAAATTGAAGTAGCAGACAGCGAATATCCCACAAAAAGATTTATTATTTCTGAGATTGCGAAAATATTTGACCCCCTTGGATGGCTACAACCAGTGATAATTACATTGAAACTTTTAATACAAGAAATATGGATTAGCAAATTAGGCTGGAACGAAAAAATCCCGGAAAATATTTACAAAAAATGGGTCATAATACAGCAACAATTAAAATGCCTTGAAAACATTACGATACCTAGATGGATTCATTATACGGAAGGAAGTTTAGAGTTATATGGATTTAGTGACGCGTCTGAAAAAGCATACGGTGCAGTTGTATATAGCCGAACAAAGGTAAATGACACCTATCACGTAAGACTACTTCAAGCTAAAACAAAAGTAGCTCCGTTGAAAAATAAATCAACGTTGCCTCGACTGGAGTTATGCGCGACCGTTTTATTAACAAAATTAATTAAAAAAGTAAAGATTGCTCTTCAATGTAACATTACAAAAATTTATTGTTTTACGGATTCTATGATCACCATAGGGTGGATAAAAGGAGAGCCTGACAAATGGAAAACATTCGTTGCTAATAGAGTGTCCGAAGTTCAAAGAACATTACCTGAAGCTTCGTGGCATCACGTTAGTTCAGCAGAAAACCCAGCTGACGTCATATCCAGAGGCATAGAACCCAGCAATCTACCAAACTACAGTCTATGGTGGAACGGCCCAGATTGGTTACAGACAGACAAAATAAGAGAATCTATGTTAATACTAGATCCAAGCATCGAGGTCAAAACCTGCTGTAGCACTGTAGTGGAAATAAAAAATAAAAATGAAGTTTTAGAAAGATTTTCGAGCTTTGAAAAATTGGTTCGAATTTTGTCGTACTGTTGGAGGTTTGTACGAGGAAATAGAAAAACAGGTTTATTAACTTGTGAAGAATTAGACAAAACAAGGACACAGATTATATTATTAGTACAAAAAGCATCTTTCAAACAAGACTATGAACATATAAAAAAAGGACAAATAGTTAAGAAAACTAGCAAACTATCGAGTTTGGACCCGTTTATAGACGAAGATGGAATAATCAGAGTTGGGGGAAGATTACAACATTCACAATTACCATATGATCAAAAACATCCAATATTATTACCGTACGATCATCACGTGACATCAATATTAATACATGATGCGCATGTAAAAACCTTACACAGCGGAAATCGACTTACGTTATCATACCTACGACAAAGGTATTGGATAATAGGCGGAAAACGTAAAGTAAAGAGTTACATTAATAAATGTACTAAGTGTATTAGATACAAAGCAGAGACTGCTTCGCAAAAAATGGGAGCACTACCAAAACCACGAGTGACGCAATCATACCCTTTCTCTCATACAGGATGTGATTTTGCAGGACCGATACAGGTGCGAGCAATGAAAGGTAGAGGTCATAAGTCCTACAAAGGATACATAGCAGTGTTTATATGCCTTGCTACGAAAGCCATACACTTAGAACTAGTGGGAGATTTATCGACTGAGTCATTTATTGCTGCGCTTAGACGTTTCATGGCTAGAAGAGGTCACGTGTCTCATATGTACAGCGATAACGCAACAAACTTTGTAGGAGCTGCGAACTTTCTATATAAAGAAATATTGGAAATAACTCAATCGCCAACATTTCAAAATACTATTACAAATATGGGCACTCAATGGCATTTTATACCACCAGCAGCCCCGCACTTTGGAGGAATATGGGAAGCTGGAGTAAAATCCATGAAGCATCATTTGAAAAGAGTAATAGGAGACAGCACTTTGACATATGAAGAACTTTCGACTTTTTTGCATCAAATTGAGGCATGCTTGAATACGAGACCTTTATGTATTCAGACTGAGAACATTAATGCCAATATAGTATTAACTCCAAGTTACTTTCTGATTGGTCGCGAGGCAGTCGGCTTTCCTGATCCAATATCAAACATCAATATAAACTTGATAAATTGCTGGAAACATATTCAAAAAATGAAAAGAGATTTTTGGTTATGCTGGACAAAAGAATATTTACATCAATTGCAACAGCGATATAAATGGAAAGCGAATGGAGAGAATTTAAAAGTCGGTACAGTCGTACTCATTAAAGACGGAAACATAAGTCCTAGTAAATGGCCGTTAGCAAGGGTCAAGGAAATTCATCCTGGAAGTGATGGTGTTACGAGGGTCGTGACGCTTCAAAGAGCACAAGGTTCTGACCAGAAGAGGGCTATACACTCCCTTATACCATTACCAGTGAATGAAAGTTTAGAGACAAGTGAAGACAAAACGCCTGTACAAAGTAACGTAGCAATTGTGGAAGAAAACAACACAAGAAAGCATAAGAAAAATTCATATAGAAAACCGTATTATTGGTTTTTAATGATAATGTTTATCTTTATACAAATGTTGGCACAAACAGGAGCCTCATATACAATAAAAAATTTGGAACCTGGATTATACATAGAAAAAATAGGAAATACTACTTTAGACAGAGGTACTTTTAGAATAGAAAAACATTACGAAAGAAGTATTTTAAGCCAGAAAGTAGAAGCTACAAAAGGAATAGTAGATCAATTTAAATCGCTTTGTTACTATGCCAAAACGCTATATCGTGATACTCATTGTATACAGTACCATATTCATTTACAAGAGGAGGCAGAAAAGGTTGAAAAAATAAACGAATATTTAAATGAGTTAAATCAGACTAGAAAAAAGAGAGGTTTATTGGGACAAATGATGACTTATTTATTCGGTGTCAATGACGAAGTTTACAGAGATATTGATTCATTGGATAAAAACCAGCAAAAACTTATTGATGCAGCGAATCATCAAACAAAATTTATGTTAAAAACCATAGCAACAGTTAACCAAACAGAAACCAGAATACAGGAAAAATTAAATAGTTATCAAACAAAACTAAATCAAGTAATATCTTACATAGATAACAATAACGGATGGTATCAATCGGTAGATAGTAATAAGATTCAAATACATATGTTACATTCATACCAAATAGCTTATAACTATATAGCTGAAATAATATCTTACTACGCTGGTATTATGGACATTTACTTATCAAAAGCAACAGTGTACAGTGTACTTACACCAAAGAACATCGCAGACATTATAAAAGCAGCCAACAGCAAGTTACCATCAAATCTTAACATCATTCAAAATCAATTACTTGATACAAGATTATCAGAAAATGAAACTCACATTACGGTATTAGCATATTTCCCTATTACAGAAAAAGCCAAATATACTTTATTACATGTGACTCCAATACCAATGAAATACCGAGATGGGATTTATCAGAGCTTGGATATTCAACAGTCAGTTATAGGAATAGACTACAACAATGAAAGATATTTTGAACTTACCCATGAAGAATTTAAAAATTGCTTACATAGATTCAGTGATTACATTTGTTTTCCTGTGGCGGTGAAGAACATGCAATTAAATAGAAATTGCATTGTTGAATTTATTACTAAAAATGAAACTAAGACGGACTGCTCGACTCGAACTTACAACGTTACAAATGAAATTATATGGAAACAAGTACAAATGACAAATACGTGGATATATGTGACAAAACAAAAAGAAACTATATCTATTGTATGTGACGGACAAAGAGAAGAGGTTTCTATTCATGACGTTGGGATCATACAAATATCAGAAAATTGTATTATAAAGACAATCACTACTATGTTAGTTGCGAAAAGAGTTATTGCCGAAAATGTAATAGCATCGTATAGTAAAAAATCAGAATTTAAACTAAGTACTAACATTACTGTATTAAATAAGTATAATAATATTAAGAAGGAGCAAGTAATAGATAGTTCTAAAGATATTTTTAATAATTTAGCAAACGAAGAAGAAACGTTACAGACAACCCTAGACAACACCGTGTGGAGTAGCATAACTATTCAGACATACGTAGCCAGCTTATCAACGTTATTAATATTTTCTTTTATAGTTTTGGTGATATATTGTTTCGGTCCACAGATAAGACAAAAAGTACAAAATCTGGTGACAACACGACGGGTGGAAGCATCACCCAACAGCAGCCCATCTGAAGAGCAACAGTCCAACACCCAGTCGGCACCTCAAAGTCAGACTCGGACGCCGCCGATCTACGCGCGGCCGTTTCCTCGCAAACCATCACCGGGGCCTGCACTGGAACTCTATCAACTGGACTCCGTTCCTGAGAGGCGCCAAAATGTTTACGTGCCGTAAACATGCATTTCACAGCACAACACGGAACACGGAATTGACCTAGAATAATGTTGCTGCATTGTCAAAACAAATACAGCATCTGAATTTTCTTACTCACACATCTTTGTAAATAAATTAATATACACATATGTAAATAATTTTGTATAAATTAGCATAGCAAAAGAAAATAAATGTGACATTCACCAACTGGACTTCAGACGTTGTTACTCTGTCGGCAGACAGATCGACCCATCATCTACGAATCCTCTCACTGCGGCCAAGACACCTTTAGCCGTCAGATATCTGATCAGTCTTGTGAGCCTGCTTGACTGGCAGTGAGAAAATCCATCCTTATACCTTATTCCTTCCACTCTCCGCTTGTCACCTTAGGTCGACTGGTACAAGCATCCTTATTTATTTATATGTGTATTTATTAACTTATGGTTAGGGCTAGGGCTGTTAGGGCGCTAGGGCCGTAGGGCACTAGGGTTGTCAAGTAGGATAGTTCTACCCTTTCCAATTCATGTAAAGGGAAACCTTGCTCCCTTACAACTTATTTGTTTACAAACAACCATAGTCATTATGACAGGTAATGACACTTGGCCGTTCTTTTTCTATAAGTAGATGGCAAAGGTTTTCCTTCTTAAACTTTCATGCCACTAATGACGTCATTCCGGTTGACCATATCCGCTCGACAAATATATTTATAAAAAAATAAATACGGGACCAAATGTTAAAATATTCAAATTAGTTTCTTAAATTGGCCTAATCTGTAGAAAAAAAATATAAAAAAAATACCTTTTATTTTTTAACCAAAGCCAATTGCGCACAAATTATTCATCAAACTCGCTTCCCTCTAGAAGGTACTATGGGCAACAGCGTCGCTTAACCAGTTTGCAACAAAATTCGTGTGCGCGCGTATCGCCCCTGCACGAACTAAACGTATGTGACAGCGGGCGCGGCGTGCAAGCGATTTTAACCTTAGCAGTGGTTAAGCGACGCTGTTGCCCATGGTACTTTCTTGCTGGCGTAACGGACTCGTCATTTCGCGGGCGATTATCGCAGCTACAAAAAGTCGCCCGTGAACGGTTACGCTAATAATTATAATCTGATACCTAATAAAATTATGTCTTACTTGGTTACTGAAGTATCTGTGCAGAAAGTATTAAAATGCTGCATTTAATTATAAAGCGGTTTCTACAGAAATGAAACATTTAAACTGAAATTAATTTATATTTACACATTAACTTGACGTTAAACAACAGTTGTGACATTTTAAATTAGGTACATAATTTATGTAATTGGCTACATACAGATTGATTTACATTGTACTGATTTTTAAGGCATATCTAATTCTTAACTGAAAATGGAATGCAAATAATAATTTATGCAAGTATAAATTAATACTAATATACATATTATTCACAAAAAATGTACGAGGCCGCAATAAAAATGCGCTTACGTAAATGCTTGCAGATACTTATACCATAGGAATAATTAAACTTTCAAGTTGTTACACTAGACAGAAAAGTCATTTGAAGATAGCTTTTAAAACGCAAGTATAACTTTTCACTTACATTATTTCACAGCTATATATTTTAATAATTTATTGGTACCTATATGTAAGGCTGCGATCCGATCGTTAGTAATATATTCTGTGGTCAGACTCCTAATAAACTTTTCGATACATCGCTCATCAATTATGGAGTTGGCACAATATACCTACTTAATTAATTCTAAATTGTTCGTGCAAATGATACATTTATGATAGTTTTTATTATAAATAACCAACAGTGAGCGGGTACAGATTGCGTCAATCAATGCAACAGCTAATGCAAATATTTTTTAACTCCATACTAAGGTCGCCTTTCGAAAGTCACACTAGGTTAGGTTTATGATTAAAAAGTTAGTATATTACGAACCTATTATATTGCTACCAACGTTAAGGCAAAAACAGCAGTGATGTATAAAATACACTAAATAAAGCCTAATACGTAAAATATTAGGAATGTACCGGCCTACTCCGAATATCAAAATGGCATTTACTCTTACACTAATTAGTTCAAGTTCGATCGGCGAGCTTGTCTGTGATGTTCGCGGCTCGGAGACGCGCGTGTTGGAGGATATCCGCCGCTAGGTCTTCGGCGTTCGTGTATCTGGATTTATGGAAGCTGAAAACGTCTGCGATGAAGCCCACTACCTCATTTTGGAAGGCCTCGCAGACCTCTCGCAACCTCTCGCGGGGTCCCAGGAAGCCCCATACGAGCACGGGCAGCAGGTGCTCCGAGATCGAGTAGAAGTGCGCCATGAACCCTTCCGGGTATTGCAAGTAGCGACGCTTCGCCTTTATCACGGACCACACCGCTGTCGTTAAAGCCTGCAAACAAATTTATATAGTGACGTCAACTATTTAGCTCCGCTGTCATATCAACAAACAGTATCACGACCCGTTGACTGAAATCATAGTGTTATATTTACAACAAATTATTTATGGAATGATTAGTAAAGATAGTATTGTATAGAGTCTGCGCCACGAAATAAGTCCGCGGAATTTAGTTGGTACTAAATATGCGCAACATCTAATTACTAGTAGAATAAAGTCCCTTTTCCAATGACTTCAGCGGACGCACGCGGAGCGCACGGAGGGCGGCGCGCGGCGTTTTATACAGGATGTTAATGAATGAACCAAAAGTGGGAAAACCGTTTTTTTTGGGACCATCAAACTGAACAACTTTTACTATGGGACCAACTCTGAAATTGCGTGTTTTTATACAAAAATTAATAATAATAAGTAATATCAAAATGTATGAAACATTTGATTTTGGTTAATTTATTAACATGTTGTATATGTGAGCCTATAGTCCTTTAGTCCACCCACGCATAGCAGTACAGATAGCGTAGTATATAGAATAGGCGGACAGTCCCCTAAGCAGAAGGTTGCAAATAGGAATGAGAACCGGACGAGGTACCAGCGCGTTCCTAGAGCGTCCAGGGGCCATACCGGCTAACTTACATGGCTATCATAATCGCTTTCATTTGTCAGATGGATGTGACACATTGCTACTTCTTAGCTTCTAGAAGCTAATCTTGCTAGAAGTAGCAATGCTACTTCTTTTTGGCATTAAAAAATCTTACCAAAGAAAAGTAGCAATGTACCACATCCATCTGTCAAATTAAAGCGATCGATTACGATAGCCATGTCAGTTAGCCGGCACGTCTCCAGGAAGCGATCACGAATGTGAAAGCGCTTGGAGCGTTCCTGGCTGAGCTGGGCTGACTGGAGTCTGAAGGGACTGCGGCTGCACATCCTCCAGACGTAAAATACACGTAATATAAATAGGCGCAATAGGTAGACGTTGAGTTGCGGAAATCGCCTGTATTGCCACAAAATAGATAATAGCACAGTATAAAGAAGTACTACCAGTAAACCGACTCTTTTGTTGATAAACGCATGCCGCCACTGTGTAGGTATACGCACAGAAACTCCGCCAGGGGTCAGGGTTGTCACAACAAAAACTACTCAAATATATTACATAAAAGTTTGAATTTGTAATAACGAAAGAATAAAAATAGTCAATAAGGCCTTTTCAAGATAGCATCGTAACACCAGAAACAGCAAACATGAAACCACTGATTGTTTTTTCGCGATTTCAAAGTTTGTCCCATAATAAAAGTTGTTCAGTTTGATGGTCCCTATCAAACCATGACGTGGATTTACAATTAAAAACGGAAGAAATCCTGTAAACCATTATGACGTTTTGAAATTTCGTTACAATTCTTAAAACGTACACCCCTTCAAGTTAGAGAGCGTAATCTGGAGGAGATTGCGCTCGCCGACTCTGCCGCTCACTTCCCTGCGTACCCCCCATCGTTGCCCCGCGCACCCCCCATCGTTGCCCCGCGCACCCCCCATCGTTGCCCCGCGCACCCCCCATCGTTGCCCCGCGTACCCCCCATCGTTGCCCCGCGCACCCCCCATCGTTGCCCCGCGCACCCCCCATCGTTGCCCCGCGCACCCCCCATCGTTGCCCCGCGCACCCCCCATCGTTGCCCCGCGCACCCCCCATCGTTGCCCCGCGCACCCCCCATCGTTGCCCCGCGCACCCCCCATCGTTGCCCCGCGCAAGTACATGAGTCGGACAACTGTTAGTAGTATTAAAACTGTGATAATAGTACTAGCGTACGGAAGTTGCACTCCGCAGTCTCCGCAAAATCATTTAAATAAATAGCGACTGTTGCTCCGACACAATAAAGTGAAATTCGTTGCACAGCGCTAACTTCCCTACATTATATTTACCTAGTAGTTGCCTCTCTTTCTATCGCATAGCTCTTACCTTTTCTGACGTATGAAATTGGTCCTCACTGAGAATGCTGAGCGCTTCATACTCACGCGCGGAGTAGACAGTCTTGGTGGTTTAGTCGACAAATGCCAACTTCTACAAATTGGCCGCCTCTGTGGTCTAGTGGTTCGCCCACCCGTGTAAGACGCAGGGGTCCCGGGTTCGATTCCCAGGGGGGATACAATTTGTACTCGGTTTGGTTGGTGGTAGGGCTTATTTCAAGTCCGCCTGGCTAGCTACCACCATCTTGACTAAGTCTGACGCCATAACAACAATTTAAAAATTGTTGTGTTCCGGCAGTTAGAGGTAAGATAGCCAGTTCCTCAGTGATGAGGATTCCGGGAGTAGTGCGCTTACACCTTCGGCCTTATCGTCACTTAACATCAAGTGAGATGAAGGCCAAGCACTATCCCGTAGTACATAAAAAAAAAATGCCAACTTAGTTTAAAACGCCAAATTCTACAAATGCCAACTTCTACAAATGCCCACTTCCCCAAATGCCAACATCTAGTTGTAATATTTTCAATCACTTTTTGATATATATTTATGCGTTTATATCACTATATATAATTTTACTTACTATATTATTTTTCAATCAATTTTGGAATTAGTTTTTTTTTTTTGTTTTTTTTTTCTTCGTAATAAAAACGTCTCCAAGTACTAGGATCACATAAATATGGAGAAGGTTAACTTCTGTGATATTAAAAAAAAGGTTTTTGTTTTTGTTTCTTTTGTACTTACTATGTTTTATTTTCAATCACTTTCAGATAAAAAAAAAATAAAAAAAAATATATGGTTGCTTTATCAAAAAGTTTTTGAAAATATTACAACTAAATGTTGGCATTTGTAGAAATTGACATTTGTAGAATTTGGCATTTGTAAAATCTGGCGTTTTAAACTAAGTTGGCATTTGTAGAAGTTGGCATTTGTCGACTAAACCGTCTTGAGGTCTTGGTATTGCCACATAATAGTACAAGCTAAGCTTAGCAATTGCTAAGAAGAATAAGTAGTGTAGTATATAGTACACGTACGCTCTCCTTGAACTCGTCGGAGAGCCAGCGGTTGCGTACGACGGCCAGCACGGAGGAGGGCGGCGCCGCGAGGTCCTCGAACGCTTCCAGCAGGATGTAGTAGGTATGTAGTACACGTGTGTACAAGTGTAGTAGTATATAGTACACGTACGCTCTCCTTGAACCCGTCGGAGAGCCAGCGGTTGCGCACGACGGCCAGCACGGAGGAGGGCGGCGCCGCGAGGTCCTCGAACGCGTCCAGCAGGATGTAGTCCAGCACCACGTCGTAGAACGACAGCGCCTGACACATGGCAACAACCACACTATATACTATACTATATATACAGGGTCCCAAAACTTTGCCACACGAAGGGAAAGTACCTTAAATTTTAGGAGATTTTTCTGAGAGAAGACTTAATTTTGATAATAATTTGAACTTTATTCAAATATTTTTGACAAACGACCTTAACCAAGAATCGAACCAAAATATGAAAAAAAATCTTTAATTTTTACGATACCGTCAAACTTGGTAACTTTACCTTGTGTTATCTTTACCTATATCTAAAAGAATCACATTTTTGCCAAAACAAAAATATATTTGTTGGCACTCTAGGTCTTCCTTTAGATTACTGTATAATACAACATGTTTTGTAAATGACCGTCTGTTGTCCAAAATAAAATAAAATAAAATAAAATAAAAATAAAAATAAAACGGCAATATAGAATTATAACAATAATCTGGTACGATACTTAGATAAATAATCGTTTCACTAAAGTTTTTTGCAACAGCAACTGCTTAAAGCTTCGTACACACTAACGCGAATTCGCTCGCGTCGCGGCAATTTTGACTACCTAACTCAAAGCGAAGCGAAAACGAAGTTCAAGTATCTCATTCCTTTCCTTAAATATTTACTTTTAACGTTATTTGAAGGTAGGTAAAGTCGCCAAAGTTGTCGGTAGTGGTAGATATCTTTACCTGTGGCAGTGTGGCTAGGGCAGTCACAGTCAAACATATTTTTACCCGACTACGGCGAAGCTAAAGGAGGGTTATTAAATTAAATCAGTTCAGCTCAGTTTTGAAGGAGGAAATCGGTGACTACGAAACTACAGAATATAATAGGTACGCCCTAGAATCAATTACCTCACCCCACCCCGCGAGTACATATGCCGAATCGTATGCCCGTTTTAACTTATTTCGATATTCAAAGCAATGCGTCGTAACTTTTTAGTCGTGTTTGTCAACTGTCAACTTATTTTGATAGGTATTCAAAGCAATGTGTCGTAACTTTATTTACCAAAAGGTTCGAATTATGAATTGAACGCACGGTAGGTAGCCCTAGACTTTCACACACAGTTGCGCGTGTACAAAAATGTCATATGACGTCAACTGTTTATAATAGCGCGGTTTTATGGAGTGTCCGGGGTGTAACGAAACCTCAATTTTGTATGAAATATTTGTTACACACACTTGTTCCTCTTAACCTTTTTTTATTACCATTGAAAATGATTATCAGATGCAAATTGCCTGAGACGTATTTTTGGCCATATGCCCGAGGATTTTGGGAGGATCGAGATAGGAATAGTACCAAAACTTGAAGAATTTATTGAGACATGTGTGGACGTCTAAATTTTGAAAAACTATTGGTAACTTTTTTTGGAAATTTGCAAAGTTTAGCAAAATTCTGGTTTTTTGGGTAGTGTTTGTTTACTAAATTGTAAATATTTCGGAAAAAAACCGACTTAAGAAAAAATATAAAAATGGGTCTTAGATTATTAGTTTGGCTACAAAATGGCGAAAAATATCTGAAAATCGGTTAATAATTGTGACCTGTAGGTGGTCCCTTTAGATTTAGAATTGTAGAAAAACGGGTGTTTCCATACATAAAGTGATGTAGCTTAGCTATGATTATTGACCGATCGTCGTGGTAATAGTGTTAAAAGATGCAGAAGCAGACGAGAAGTGCATTCGTTGGAATTTTGAAAATCGGTTAATAATATTTCGGCCGCGTCGAGGCAGTCAACGGGCGCTTTAGCAGTGCAGTTTAGCTTTAGCAGCGCTTAGGCAGTCACTCGGCTTCGCCTCGTGACACAATCGTAAAAATAAATAGGTGCTATAGTGCGGGACACGAGAGATGACCACAAATAGGGCCCATCTTCGCATCATAACTCACGAAGAAAAGACTTAAGACAAAATAATATTTCATATATCTATAGAGATATATATTTTATATATTTAAATGAAATATTATTTTGTCTTAAGTCTTTTCTTCATGAGTTATGATGCGAAGATAGGCGCCATTTGTGGTCATCTTTGTGTCCCGCACTATACCTAGGTAACTTTAAAAATATAATAGGATTTTGCATTTGATTTGATTTTGGTTTTTCGTAAATTTTTGTATTCATTTTCAATGCTCCGATTCTTGCGGGGACTACAAAATCTGTGATATTTTTTTTTACCTAGTGCTCAAGTGCTTTTGTTTGTTTTTTATTTTGAAGATTTTTAAAACCTTTGTTTTAAAAATAGCAGGTTATCTGCGCTTTTATTTAAACTAAAATGAGTACCTACCTACTTATGACTAGGTACGTGATTGTGATAAGTATTGTTTTATTATTTCATCCTAACCTTTAAATTTTTTGACAACCCTATGTTTTGTATGAAAATGTTGACGAAACGATGTCAACTTTACCTACCCTTCCATTGTATTGCCATTTTTATGTAACTTTTTCTCCTAAAGTCATAAAATAAGTTATTTAGGCACAAATTGAGAATCTTAACCACAGTTTAACCGCAACTATATTTCTTCGAAAAACTGTGGTAGGTAAAGATGCCACAAATGTGTCAGTTTTATCTACTTGCTTTAAACTTGTTTAAAATCTTTATTTTCAGAGATTTCTTTTTATAAGTCAGGTAAAAGGAAGGGTAAAGGTATGATTAACATTTCGTATAGTTAAATAGTGCTTTTATTTAGATTTTATTTCATTTTAAGTTTAATAATATGGTAAATATGCCAAGTTTGACGGTACCGATTCACTATACAGTGTGTAGTAGTAGTTCCCATTATTTTTAAAAACAAAATGAAGTTTTCTTTAAGTAAAATTTTATATATTCAATATTTAAGGTACTTTCCCTCATGTGGCAAAGTTTTGGGACATCCTGTATATTATTATATTACGTCCTCATATAGCCACAAATGAATAAGCAGTCTGCATGCACATCTCCACAACAAGATGACATTAGGTAAGGCCATGGGTAAAAAGAACCCGTGATAGTGTGACTACGGGAAAAAAATATCTGTAATCTCACTGATCACACGGCCGGGTAAACGTGCATTTCATCACTATTAGCTAATTAGGTGTGATATTTTAATTTGTCACTGTTTGTTTACTCAAATAAATGAAAAAAATATAATATAATCATTTGAATGGCAAAGATGACCAATTAATATCTTCTATACTTTTTTGCGAGTCTGTTAATCCATATTAATCCATTATGAGAATTGTTCAAAATATTGTTTATTTTAATACTTTTTGACAAACCTATGTATTCGTGTATTTCGTGTCAAGATATTGAGCTTTTTAACGAACAAGATCGCGTCTGCAACTGAGAGAAAATAATTTGGAATGCCGTACGTAGAATACGTACCTTGACTCCTTTACTGAACAGTTCATTTTGTATTGTAGACCAGTTAGCACCATCTGACGCCCACGATACCATTTCTTCATAAGCTACTAAAAATTCCTTTGGTTCCTGTGATACAAAAATAAAACAGTAATTACTTTTTCTTACCAATTTATGGAATACTTAGTTTAAATATAGCAAAGGTATTTGTATATGAAAATTTTATAATGTTAGCGAGCACCTAACCAGTCCACGAACCGGACCACTGCACGCCATCACAGAACACTACAGCACACCATACTTCAGCATACTACAAACTAAAGTCATTTATAATTGTAAACAATACGTAATTATGGAACATTGTCAGAGTAGAGCAGCGGCTTAGTAGCAAAAGGACCTATTCGCAAAATGCCACACGGCCAAAAAAAGGCCACGTTCTCGGAATGACTTGTTCTCGAAAGGAACTATTCGCATAATACCTCATTCACAAAAAAACACATTCGCATAATGCCTTATTCGCGTAATGACCTATTCTCAAAAGGACACATTTTTTTAAATACCTGCCAGCTTTAACGTTAACAGCAAATGATTGGTAATTATAATGTATTAATAAGTAAAATACATTTTTATTACATTTTAATCCGTCAGCTCCGCTATAGATATAATATTTGATAAGAAATATAAAAAAATATTGACTAAATTAGAGACACAGGAAATTACTGTGGAACAATTCTTCAAACAAATTATTTATTTGCAACTTTTAATGTAAAATTGCAATACAATTGTTTATAATACATCTACTTCTTACCTAATTATTATTGATATTACAAATAATAATGATTATAAAAAGAAAAATTCATAACTTTCCTTTAAGTATAGTAATCTGGCATACTCTTGTTGATTTTTAATAAAATGATAAGAAATGACGATTTATAAGTTAGTATTTTTTCATATTTATATGTATATGAATTATTTTACCTTTCTGAAATACTCAATTTCTGGTTTTATAAACAATACAGTGTGTCCAATCTACTTTAACCCCCCTTTCAGGATTGCACTTTATCGAGGGACACATTGTATACAGGCATAGTTTCACTAACAAACACTTAGAGAAAAATGAGGCATTTTGAGAATAGGTCATTCTGAGAATAAGTCTTTCTTTGAATGAGTCCAAAGGAGAATAGGGCATTCCACGAATAGGGCATTTTGAGAATGAGGCATATCGCGAATAAGGCAATATGCGACTGCAGGGCATTTTGCGAATGGGTCCTTTTGCTACTAAGCCGAGCAGCAGGTCCGTGAGCACCTGCCGTCCTGCGTCCATGAACCACGCCCACTGCGAAGCATCGTGGTTCGTGGCATTATACTTTAATACTAAATACTACTAATCTAATCTCTAGTAGGTACCTATGCTACTTCGTCCGTCAGGTACAGCAGGTCCGTCACCACCTGTCATCCCGCGTCCACGAACCATGCCCACTGTGCGGCGTCGCGGCATTATACTTCAATACTACTACTAAACTAATCTCTAGTACAGTACGAGGCATATAACTTGAAATCGGGTGGGGATTGCGCGAAACGCGTACTTTGGGTATGCGTAGCGGTGAGGGGCGCGGGCGGCGGGAGAGGGGCGCGCGCTATTGGTCGCTCACAAGTGCACATGCGCGAACTTATTCCCACTCCGTCGAAAAAATTTCAAGATACGTGCCTAGTACTGTAGGACCTATGTTACCTTGTCGGCATAGAGTAGCAAGTTCGTGAGCACCTGCCGTCTCGCGTCCACGAACCACGCCCACGGCGCGGCGTAGCGGCATTATACTTCAATACTACTACTACTATTCTAATCTCTAGTCTAAATCTAAATAAGTACCACCTACCTAAACACAACAACTTGTATGGGAAAAGAGCTTCCAGATACTTAATACCTCTTTATCTAAACAAGTTGCCCTGTGAACTACAGATTCTGTACAAAGAAAATGTCAAAGCATTTCGGTTTAAGCTTAAACAGTATTATTTACCAAACAAACAAAAGTGTAAAATCAGCGACTCGCCGTCACCCAAATAAACCCTGTGAGGTTTTCGTGGTGCGGCAATGTGTAAAAAATGTGTATCTGAAATTGTATTGAATAAATGAATAATAAACAGTAGGACCTATGTTACCTTGTCAGCATAGAGCAGCAAGTCCGTGAGCACTTGTCGCCCCGCGTCCACGAACCACGCCCACTGCGCCGCGTCGCGGAACACCTCATGGAAGGCCGCGCGCACGCAGTGTAGCTTGCACAGGAACTCCGAGTCTGAGGCGCATTGCAACACATCTGTGCGGAGCGTTCTGTACACAAAACAATAATTATTTACAATATTATAAAGCCTACCCCTGACCCCTGTGTCTACTGAGAATGAAGGGTTTTACTGGGTAAATCGTGTATTTTCTTCGAGTTTGCCGCTGAGTGCGGTGCGCGCGTCATCAATAAAACTCAATTCCACGAATTGAACTCCTAGGGAACAAAATATTAGCAGCTCATCGGTCGATGCGCGCGACTAAAGCTAGGCTAGAGCTAAATAGGCTAGGCTAGTGATTGAAGGTCACGCGCATTAACCAGTGGGCGCACACGGGCCGATTTTCTTTAGAACTTAGTTTCGTGGAATGGACTTTACTTTGGTCTTTGTCGTATCTACCGTGACCCATTATATTCACCATTCAATAGTATAGTCATCCACTGACAGAAACACAACAATATTAAAAATTATCTGGAATTTATTATAGTAAACGTAGAAAATTATAAACTCACCTACAAGCTATACCGGATTCTAACTGTTTTACAGCGTTTTGGTACAATTCGTAACTATCCAGTTCTGGTGACACGTCTGCAAGGTCGTCAAATTCCCGAAGGTCCGCTACCTGTAAATGTGAAAGATTAAAATATCGAATATACGTTAAGAGCGAATTTAACTGAAGTTATTAAATGTCACGGCGCGTGTGCGAGGAGCCGGTGTGTGTGTTGTACCTATGTAATGTGTCAATCTCTATAGTGTAGTGGTTTGTGCCGTATGTTCTGTGGCAATACTAGGCCAGAAAAAATAAAATTTTGATCACATTAAATCCTACAGTTCATTTTCGTTTTTCTAAATAAGGTTTAGGGTTATCATAACATCGTACTATGGTTGCTTTTCCTCTCCACCATAAGCGTTATGAGATATAGGTAAAAAATACCTAACTTCTGGAAAGTAATGTTCATAAAATTCTACAGTGGAGATTTATGATGCGTTTGCTTATTTACATACTTAATATTTAATTATAAAATAATCACTGATTTCATGTTTAAGGTTAAGGAGATAGAGTGCGTTACAAACATATTTTTGGAGAAAGTATAGTAATGTATCTTAATAAATCGTACACAAGGTGATTTTTTTAGAACATGTTTTTAAGCTTAATCCAGGAGCATCTTTAAGTTTTCACTCCAGTGACTTTAATATATCTAGTGATTTTAATGTTTTTACGTGGTTTTTGCCATTTATTTTAGTCAACAAAAAATCCTACACCAAATATTTTATCTCGCCTTCATTTCTACCCTTGCAATAAACCCTCATAAAAAAAATCACCAGCTTTTATGAGTAGCATACGAAGTTTTAGCCATTAATAGCTGTAGTTGAATTGCGCATCAATCGGACGGAGTCAAGTGACAGATCGAAAATATCATTTCGTCCCCCCCCCCCCCCCCCAATACATAATAGTTTTATCGCTTTGCGGGTTTCTTAAGTTTTATTGTCTGCCACTCCTACCACTTAATCGTTTTTCACACTAAATTGTTAGTTAGTAGATAAGTTAAGGTCCGCTAAGAAACAGCGGCATATATACGACGATCAAGTATCTCTAGTATGAGCTCGCGCAGACCGGTGCAAGTGCAAAGACAGCAGGTATTGTCGAAAACTTAGTGATTAACCGGGGCCTCATTACGCACCAACGGACGTGTAGTTGTCTCACTTACACCCGCTCCCTCACCGACTGGGGTCGGTTCGCCTGTTTAGTGCTCTCTTTCATTTCTAGGGTGAAATGCCCTAAATTCGGCCACGTCAGCAATTTTAAAGATTAAATCTAAAATTTATATTACAATTGAACTACAGCATTGTAATTTTTGTTATTTACGATTGCTACATGATTGTTCTTTATAATAATGGTAAGAAAATCAAGGAAACAATAATAGTAAAATTAAGAAAATTTTAAATATGACGAGTGACCCAATTTTTCTAAATTCGGACGCGTATGCCCTTCATTCGACCCATTTTTCCCTAAATTCGGCTATGGTGAAATAAGCACGTTAGTTAGGAACTGCAATTGTTTTTATTGACATTTAAATAAAATAATGAACATAATTATTATTCCGATCAACATTCATCATATTAGGCATAACAAAAATTAACGAAAAATAAGCTTAAATAAAAAATATATCAACTCTAATACTTTAATGCATTTATTGTATATTTATCAACATTAATAATTTTAGGCTTATGCAAAATCAACAAAAATATTGTTGGCTATATATTGTTCTTTATATGAGTATATAACAACAATCATATCAAAATTATAAATGTTAATCAAAAACATTATTTATCAAAAATTAATAAACATAGTTAATACAGTCATGTTCACATTAATATTTTTAATGCTAGGTAGTTCTATTTTATCAGTAAATATATTAATAATAGTTATTTAGGAATTTTATTCAGAAGTTTTTCGTGAATATTTATTATTAATATTACATTGATTACCATTAAATATTAAAATTTTAAAAATATATTCAAATGTTGATTTGTGGTTTCAAATATCTAAATTAAATAAATTTTAAGTTATTCAAAAGTTTTTATTTTTGTTTTATTTTTATTTTATTAAGGATATTTTTTATTATATTATTAATAATTAGGTTCTTTTTGGAGTGGAAAGTTTCTTCATTTAGATCTATAAGTATTGTAATAAGAATTTTATTAGATTGGATGTCTGTAATATTTATAATATTTGTTTTATAAATTTCTATTGCAGTAATCTATTATAGAAAAAGATAAGTATATGAGATCTGAGTTTAATTTAAATCATTTTATATTATTAGTATTATTATTTGTATTTTCAATAATTTTAATAATTATTATTATTAATCATAATAATATTAGACTTTTATTAAGTTTGACCGTTGACCGAATATAAGATCATATTTATTCTATTTTCGGCCACCCTTTCAAAAACGGCCGAATTTAGATTTTTGACTAGTTTTTAGGGTTCCGTACCCAAAGGGTAAAAACGGGACCCTATTACTAAGACTCCGCTGTCCGTCTGTCTGTCTGTCTGTCACCAGGCTGTATCTCATGAACCGTGATAGCTATACAGTTTAAATTTTCACAGATGATGTATTTCTGTTGCCGCTATAACAACAAATACTAAAAACAGAATAAAATAAATATTTGAGGGAAGCTCCCATACAACAAACGTGAGTTTCTTGCCGTTTTCTGCTCGATATTAATAACGACAACAGATAGACAGTTGAAATTTTCACAAATGATGTATTTCTGTTTCCGCTTTAACAACAAATACTGAAAACAGAATAAAATAAATATTTAAGGGGGGCTCCTATACAACAAACGTGATATTTTGCCATTTTCTGGTACGGAATCCTTCGTGCGCGAGTCCGACTCGCACTTGGCCGGTTTTTTTAATCCTAATTTTGGACAAGCTTTTATTAATTAACTAATAAAAATATATGAAAAAATATCACTTCAAATCATTCTTTGGTTAAGGTTTTATCACATAAATGCCAATGGATTGAGAAATCAGTAAGTATTTAAATAGTAAAAGTATTTAAAATTTTATATCCCAGAAATTGCTCGTAACTAGAATTTGACACCAAAATGGTACAATGCGTGGCACAACGACGTAGGTCACTGGTCAGATCGTTACTGAGTGCAAACCATATGACTGCTTACTGCCATTTTTACAATTCTTTATCTATACATATAATAAATCTGTAGAAAGTTGAGTCTGTACAAAGGAAATATTTTGAAAAAAGTGATAGGAGTGTTTAATAAATACCAGTAGAACCCATTTATAACATTTTTTGAATTTTTGTCTGTTTGTCTGTATGTTGGTGTGCTAAAAATGTAAAAAGCGCTAACTTAATACTAAATAATGTTTACATACAAATATAACGGGTGTAACAAGACCCTCAACGAAGCTGAAGCCCACGCATTCCGCCCATCTTCAGGATCATTTTTGTTGTTTAGACTATACCAGGGAAACCAATAGCTACGAAGTTATTGTAGGTCAAAGTCAATTTTTTTTATGAATTCTTATTTTATTCGTTATTTCTTAATTTTTGTCCAAAGAAACATTATCAAAATTGTAAGTATTTCGTAACAAACAATGGCTTCAAAACGTCAGCACTCAATGTATCTCATGAGCACGCACATAAACACTAGCTTTCAACTCGGCCGCACGCAGCTGTGTAAAGTCGCATTACTCATTTCCCAGCAAAAATGTAAACAAAGAAACGTCACTGTCAAATTGACAAACTGAGATATTGAAAACCTTTGGTCACTTTTATGACTTTTAATTTGTTTATTATATTTTGAGTCATAATAAATATAATGTCATCCAGTGTAATTTTAAAGTAGGATGGTAATTAGAAAATTTTATCTTTTTAACCTATCATAATTTTTGATGTTAAAAGTTCTTGAAACGAACTGATAAGAAAACTTTGCTTAGATATTGACTGTATGTAAACTATCAAAAATACGTAGCATCTTCGCCTGTTCCCCCCAATACCAAAAGACAAATATGTTACTACTACAGCTACTACTCGTAATATAAATTATGAAATTTTATAAAATGACCAAAGGTTGATGTGCACGGTTTGCAGTTGATGTGTGCACAGCATCATAAAAATGTTTTCTACTATAAAACTGTTATTATGAAATATTTAATTATATTACTGTTTTTGCCGCAAAACTCATGGTTCAGAATATTTATCTAATCTATTTTTATTAGGTTTGTGATGAAAAAACATGTTAGTGTGTTTATTTCTTGACTTAGCAATATACTATTTCTTTTTGTGTTGTTTTGTTCTGGCAACACCTTTGTTTACATTTTTGCTGGGAAATTAGTAATGCGACTTTAGCATACACTCGCATGCGCGGTCTGTTGTACGCGTTACATTGCGTGGTATGTATGCAAAGCTTTTTTGACACTAAAAATTAAAATCGTTTCCCAGCAATAATATTGAACAGAAATGGTCCTGATGATGGGCAGAATACGTAGACTTCGGCTTCGTTGAGGGTCTTGTTACACCCGGTATGGTGTATCTTGCAAAATAATGAAATCTTTATTTCATCGCAATGGGGTTGGCAACAATAAGCTAATTGTAGATGTCGCTGCGTACACTTGTTCCTAAGGCAGTAGACGTTCAGAACAAAATGTATGGGAAAATAGGTATGACGGAGTGCCGAGCTGACCATTTAGTTCAGCCATATCCATGGGCGTTGGAGAAAGCGAAGAGGTATGCAGAATTGCGAGCGTACGTACAGCGCCACGGCTCACGACCGAATGTGTCCCAATACGAGCGCCGCCCGCTTATAAAGGCCGGTCGCCCCACTACTACCCCACTCACGCCACGGCGCTACAACAAGCAAAACTAGTTCGGGCGCTGACGTCACTCGCAAGCCCGCACGGACGCTAGTCCCCTCTTTGATAATTTAACTTGATTTTATGACTTAACAATGTTTTACCATTGTTTTATTGTTTTAAATTGTAATTATTATTGATTAGCAAATAAAAACAACATGAAATTACAAAAAATGCGTAAAACAACATAAACGCGCCGTCACGGCCGTCCTGCGCCTTCACACGTCCTCGTGTGTCTCGTTATCAGACTTGTCGTAAAAAAAACAAAATATGCTGAGTTGTATATTCGAGCTCGGCCATTCTGGCCCCTAAAAAATGAACAATTATCTTACTGATTACAACAATTTGACACAGACAGATCGTCACACAGACGAATCTTCACACAGACGGATTGACACACAGATGGATCGACACACAGATGGATGGTCACACAGTCCGACTGCAAAGAATACATGACCATCAGCCATTTACTCAGAATACATAGTAGTACCGATTGTCACACAGACTTTGTTCACATAGACTTGTCACACAGACTTTTGTCACACAGACTTGTCACACAGACTTTTGTTACACAGACTTGTCACACAGAATTGTCACACAGCGATCACCACATTTAGTAGCATATTTCACTGGGTGACAAAGTGATCACTACATTGCGTAGCATATTTCACTGGGTGGATCACTACATTAAGTAGCATATTTCCTCTTTTCACAGAACACACAATAGTACCAATTGTCACACAGACTTGTCACACAGCGATCACTACATTAAGTAGCATATTTCACTGGGGACAAAGTGATCACTACATTGCGTAGCATATTTCACTAGGTGGATCACTACATTGAGTAGCATATTTCCTCTTTACACAGAACACAAATTAGTACTAATTGTCACACAGACATGTCACACAGCGATCACTACATTAAGTAGCATATTTCACTGGGCGGCAAAGTGATCACTACATTGAGTAGCATATTTCACTGGATAGATCACTACATAGAGTAGCATATTTCCTCCATTAATAACGAATACTTCATACGAATACTTACTTTTGCCGTCATCGGCACATCCAGAAATCTATGGCCATCGAAGGCCAAAAGACATTGCACCGTTAATAAATAAGTAACAATAATAAACAATAATAGTAGGTATGTAAGTTCTAAAAACATTTAATTTTTGAACTCACGTTCTTATAGGTTCCACTATTCGACTAGGATCCACACGTTTCATCTAAATGGTTAGCAAAGTACATTTATTAGTATTTTTGTGATCAGAAAAATGTATCCAGCCACTATTTCTAAATTAATAACAATGAATGTCAAAGAGGAATTAAAAGTTTTTATATTATTTTTTTGTTTATGTTTTTTTTTTGTAAAGAAAACTAAGTGATGTATGCTGAGGATTATGTAATTAACGAAGCAGTGGACGGTGAACAAGTGACATTTTTATTTCAAATTAAAGAACTTCAGTTTGCAGTCAGTTTGGATAAGTAAGTATAAAAACTATATATAAAACTGTATAAAATCAAAAGAGGTTTTCCAACAGTAATGTTATAAAATTTTTGTATTCAAAAAAATTCGTTTTGTTCAGCTAAAAAAACATAGAATACAATAAGCTCAAAACGGCGAAAACTTTTAAAGCCAACACAGATGATGGTCTATCTGTAAAATGATCCAGTTTGCAAAAGGTAGTTACAAAATAAGATTAAGCTATTTAGGTACATTCTAAACTTTACCTTCTCCGTATTAAAGTTCATGTTTCAGAAAAAAATAGTGTTTTTTTACAAGGTACCCGGTAGATTTAGGTGAATCATAGATTGTTATTTTCACATCACTTTAGACTCGATTCACACTTGTAATAATGCTACATCCCTAAACCCAAAATCTACCCTCATATCATTTTTATCCATGATCCTATCTGGTATCTGGTCGCGTCGGCCATATTTAGACACTTCCGATCCAGCCTGCCTGCGTGCCAGAGCATTGAGTCGAGTTTTCGTGCTCCTCATTATTGCGGTTAAGTTTGAATACCTACAAGGTGATCGCCGCAAGTTATCCGAAGACTATTGTGATTACTCAAATAATAATCAACGTCGGAGATTCTAAGAAGAAGTGAGACGCGCGTCCACCACAGCCAGCACGCAGGAGCAACGATTGAACCAGCTTAGCCCACTCAATTCCTTCTCCTGTAATCTTTCCGTGTAGGACCATATTATCGAAAAGGTTTTAAGTTCAATTACTAGTATTTTAGTTAATTTTAACTTTATTCTAAATATAATATCAAGGTTTATGAAGGATCCAATAACAGACAGTCGCAAACCTCCCAAAGTGGACTTCATGATGCTGCTGAAGCTCTTCTGCTTAAAAATAATCGGTGTTGATAATGTTTGAATCAGTTTAACAAAATACAAAAAGCAACACCCCACCGTTTAAGTGTAGTCTTTGGTACACAAAAAAAAGTTTGTTTGAGCCATAGACATAGAAAAATTTTCGCTGCGCCCAAGAAGACCAACAAAGCGTGGAAAAGAGAAGTTAACATCATACGGACACGGTCTATGTAAAAAAGAGACAAAGGATCAAGTGACATGTGCCAACATTTTTTACAGTAAGAGCCCCTAGCGTCCCGCCCGCCTAGCAAATGAGCAATCACAATTTGTTTAAAATATTTTTTAATCTTAATTAGAATTTAAAATAAAGGTATCGTGGAGCTATGGTATCTTCTGCTCTAAGTAATTGTGATGTGACAAAAAGAAACAATCCAAGTAATCACACTTTTCAAAGGTAAATAAGATATTGCCACACATTTCTGTAAAACCAAATTTCGCTACATTTATTCGTTTATCGACAAAGAAAACTTCCTTTGCCATAATATGGTCATATTTTATGAATCTAAGTCATATTTTACGTATCTCATATAAAATGTATTGATTCGTTTTCGGATCACCTGTTTATTGACTTAGTTGTTCTTTGACATTCTATTTCTATGGCCCAAGGTTTGAGCATTTCGTCACAGTATTAAAATTTTTGCAGACAGGAACTACAAAATCAAATTAGCGGTAAAAATAGTTCCAGGCAAAAATAGCGAGAATAAAAGAAAAAGTACAACTTAAAACAAAACATAAACAAAAAAATGTCATTAGCGTCCGTCCATAGATTAGGTTGATAGGGTGATGGCAAAGTATATTTTCCAATTCATGTGGGCCAAGAAGGTATGTCCGCCAGAATTCCTGTTAACTGCACTTACGCTCTCCTAGAATAAATCAGTTTTCAAACAAATTTTTAGGATGGAACAAAAATGGTCAAAATAAAACTTTAGAAAAATTAAGTGTCTCTTGTTTTCATACGGGTAAAAAAAAATTGTGAGTAATTAAATAATGGCAGTATAGTTTTGTTTCATAAATTCGCAATTTACTTTTTATTATGCAACTTATCAGAAAAACTTTTGATAGAAATGATTCCACTAACCAATTCTAAATATCGCCGAGCAATCAATCATTCCGCTGCACGATTTATAATTACTGAAAATAAAAATATGAAGTTCTTCAGGTTTATAATCGCCAAAATCCGAAATTTACGTGGTTTTTTCGATTTTTAACATAGTTGCGTTCGGCTCTCGAGGTCACAAACTTGGATTATTTATTCGGCCAACATCATAAACAAGTCTGTGAACAATAATTTTCAAGTATTTTGTTTCTAATTCTGTTATAGGCTCTGAGGGAACATCGGTATCATTGACATTACTAAAATCATTAATTTTTTTCGCTAAACTCACATTGAAAAAGCCCAACATAATTAAATCTTGCCCTATAATGATGTTATGAATACCAACGAAGAATCGGGGACCTCATAAAATAATAATTCAGCTGAATAATTCTAAAAAGTAACAATCAAAATAATTTGAGTATTGCATCGTAGGCTTAAATTTCCTATCCCTCAAAGTGAAGCTGAAACATAATATTTCTCTTCTCTGTAAAACGTCTCTTTTGTTAATGAGCGAAATGAAAACAAAATGAAAACTATTCACCAATATTGTAGAGGTGGTCCACCGCTGGTGTGACAGTCCTAAGCTAACCCTTCGCTCAGCCGTGGATTAGGTTTGTAGAGCGTGGACCAGCGTGTTTAGTAGTCCACATGTCCCCTTCACTTCACCACTCAGGCAGCCCGAAAAAACCCTGTACAAGGTAGCAGCAGGAGCTTCGATGGCATCAATCGTACAATGCAATCTTGTAACGGCTGCTGTGCATGTTACCATGCAGCTTTTTAACCTCAGGGAGCCTTACTAAGGAGCATAACCAACTGGCTTCCGCTTGAAGGGTTCTCTCCTAAACATATGTCCACTGCATCACACCACGCTCGCGCATCCGCCCCTGAATACTAAATTCTGGAAAAATAAGTTTGGTCATCACCGAACCCATCACGCCACGATGCTGGGACTTCAAGAGATTTCCCCATCGGTTTTGTAGGACTGGCGCTCCCATAGTATGTTTTCCGCTTCCTGGTCCATCCCCACTCCTGATGACGGAGTGCCGAGCTGACCATTTAGTTCAGCCATATCCATGGGCGTTGGAGAAAGCGAAGAGGTATGCAGAATTGCGAGCGTACGTACAGCGCCACGGCTCACGACCGAATGTGTCCCAATACGAGCGCCGCCCGCTTATAAAGGCCGGTCGCCCCACTACTACCCCACTCACGCCACGGCGCTACAACAAGCAAAACTAGTTCGGGCGCTGACGTCACTCGCAAGCCCGCACGGACGTTAGTCCCCTCTTTGATAATTTAACTTGATTTTATGACTTAACAATGTTTTACCATTGTTTTATTGTTTTAAATTGTAATTATTATTGATTAGCAAATAAAAACAACATGAAATTACAAAAAATGCGTAAAACAACATAAACGCGCCGTCAGGTATTTATTTTGTGATATTTTTTTACTGAAAAAGACCCATTCACCCAAAATGGATAATATAAAAGACTATTCTACAATGCAAATGCCGGAATTGAAAGCCAAATTAAGACGTTTTTATTCTTACAGAATTTATAATTTTTTTCTATATCCAGATTTTTCGGAAATTTGTAAGTGCCAACATTTTTAAAGCCAATTAAACAGAATTTAATCATTTTAAAGCTAAAAAACACGATATTTTTAAGTAAAAGTCCTTTGTTTTCATAGCTCTCGTGGAACAAGCGTACGCAGCGCCACTTTGACAGTTGCCTTCCCCATTGGTTCACTGAATCAAAAGTTCAACTAATTTAAAATTTACGATGAATTTTTGTTGTAATAATATCTTCGGGAATTATACTGTTAGAAAAACCGACCAGCTGGTGTATCCACATCTGGCACAGAATAATGGTCAATGGCTAAAAGTAAACAAAAACGTGTCGAGTTTTGGGTCTATTGTAATTTCTCAGAAACAAAATGCACGTGCATGCAGTAAAATCAAAGCCCGCTTTCTATTATATTATTTTCTACTAGCTTTCGCCCGCGACTTCGTTCACGAGGACATTCGAGAAAATCCTTCGGGAACCTTTAACCAGGATAAAAATATTCTATGTTTTAACGTCCTGCCTCGCTAGGCAGCGCGCTTGGTGTGAACGTACCTCACGCATGGCAGGCCTCGGGTGAGCGTGAGTGCGATGTCGAGCGCGAGGCCTGTCGCAACGCAAGCGGCAAACGCACTGCCTTGCGAGGTTCGTCCACACCAAGCGTACTGCGTAGCGAAGCAGGACGTTAAAACATAGAATACTTTTATCCTGGTTAAAGGTTCCCTAAGGATTTTCTCGAACGTCTCCTCTACAAGTCGCATTTCTCAACCGATTCTCGTGAATTTGTAACCAGATTTAAAAAATATATATAATTTTATCGTCAAGCCAGTTTTTGATTTTTTTCAAAATGGCCGAGATATGTAAAAAAAACGTATATCAGCCCTGTTTGTCGGCGCGGTTTGTTCTCCTCTACAGATCACATTTCTCAACCGATTTTCGAGAAATTTTGTGAGCAGGTTTGAAAATTATATAGACTTTTTTTGTCGGGCCAGTTTTTTGAAATATTGGATACAGTTCGAAAAACTGGTCCTAAAAAATAAATAATTCACACAATTCGAAAATATAAAATTAGAAGCGCCATCTAGCTGCAAATATACCAAATACTAAATATACCTAACAGCATGAACCCCACTATATGCTTGAAAACCTCGTGGCGAGAGGGCAACATCTATATTTTTTTAACAATTTACTTTTCAATGCAAGGTCTACAGCTCACTTAGCCACTAGTTTATCATAAACTACATAACTAATGTGAGGTAATTTCAATAAAAGGTTTTTATTTTACTTTGTTAGGTACCTTCTCTTACCCTTAACTGCCCTAACAACGGCTTACCTCAATTACTTGTTTTTAGGGTACCTCAAAAGGAAAAACAAATACCTACTCTTATCTTAGGATCACTTCGTTGTCAGCAGAGAGCAGAAACTTATTGGACACACTTTTACTAAAAAAGATGAAAGACCATACAGGATAGTGATCAAAAACCTTCATCACACAACTCCCATCGAAGCAATAAAGGAAGCAATAGAAAACACGGGCAATAAAGTCAAAGGAGAAATTATTAACGCTAAGTATGGCCCTGACAAAATACCTTTATCTACTTTCTTCGTTAATGTGGAGGCAGGTCCTAATAATGGTGCTGTAAAACAAATCAAGCATATCTACAATACAATAGTAACAATTGAAGACCCGAAAAAGAAAAACTCGATTCCTCAATGCAAACGTTGTCAACAATATGGACACACTCAAAACAACTGCATGCGGCCTTACAGGTGTGTCAAATGTGCTGGTAGTCATAAAACCACAGAATGCCTCAAAAAAGACCGTTCCGAACCGGCTAAGTGTGCACTTTGTCTAGGCGCACACCCTGCCAACTATAAAGGCTGTGAAGTATTTCTGGAAATACAAAACAGGAAATATAAAAACAAACAACAAACACCTAACACTCAACAGACACAAACTGGTGATAAACAGAAAAAGCCAAAAGAAAATCCTCAACAAGTAACGCATAAAATACAACACAACCTACCAAAAGAAGCATCTGGCACATCAAGACAGGAAAATATGCGACAAAATTTAGAAAATCATTCAAGAAATCGCTTCAAAACATATGCTCAAGCTGCGTCGAGTTGTGAAGATAACACCTGTCTTAGTAGACTAGAATTCTTACTCACAAAACAAGCTGAAATGCTAGATAAATTATGCGAACAAATGAGCACTCTTATGAGTCTGATTACCACCGTTGTCTGTAAGTTGTCAAAATGATGTCATTAAGAATCGCTGCCTGGAACATAAACGGACTGATGTGTAAAAAACACGAAGTCCAAAATATTATTAACATGAATAAGTTGGATGTTCTTCTGATATCTGAGGCACACTTAACTGACCGAGATACCTTTTATCTTAAAGACTATGCCGTATATACTACTTGTCACCCTGATGGTACTAGTCATGCAGGAACAGCAGTTATAATCAAGAAAAATATAAAACACCATGTACTGCCAGGTTATCGAAAAGAACACATTCAGGCTACCACAGTGAGCATCAATGACAAAATTGGTAATATAAGAATAGCTGCCGTATACTGCCCACCAAAATACGTAATTAAAGAATCAGATTTCACAGACTTCTTTAGACAGTTCGGCTCTCGGTTCATTGTGGGAGGTGACTGGAACGCCAAAAATGTGTTCTGGGGGTCTAGAGATACTTTGCCAAGAGGTAAAGAGTTAAAAAGCTCAATGGACAGAAATGCCCTTGGTGTCCTAACGACAAGACGGCCGACATACTGGCCCACAGACCCAAACAAAAAACTTAGTCTTGTGGATTTCTTCATTCATAAGGGCATTACTGATCGCTATCTCAAAATCGAAAGTTGCTATGATAGCTCCTCTGATCATTCGTCAATCATAGCAACTATCAGCACTACCGTAATAGAAAGAGAGCATAAACAGTATCTTTACAATAAAAACACAGACTGGGAGGCGTTTAGAGATTATCTATCTGAAAACCTCGATCTAAAGATATCCCTTAAAACCGAGGCGGACATAGATAACGCTGTTGAGACTATCACTAAGACGATCCAAACTGCTTGCTTTTTAACTACTCCAGAACTTCCACGCCACACAAATGACTACACAAATGTACCTTTGGCTGTGAAAGAGAAAGTACTAGAAAAAAGGAGACTAAGGAGGGTCTGGCAATTATCTAGACGCACTGAAGATAAAATACTTTTTAATAAGGCGGCTTCAGAACTTAGTGAATTCCTCAGGGATATTGAAAATGAAACCTTACAGAACAGACTTGAAAATATGTCGGAAACTGGAATAAAAGAACACAACCTGTGGAACGCTATTAAATCTACCAGAAAGCCCCAAACACCAGAATACCCTCTGAAGCTTGATAGTAACCAGTGGGCCAAAACAGATGAAGAAAAAGCTGAGACATACGCTCAATACTTATACGATGTTTTCAAACCCAACGAGAGTGATGACTACCCTGACCGAGAAGTAAATGATTATCTGTTGAGTGATTACCAAATGAGTCTACCCATTAAAAGCGTATCCCCTCGAGAAGTATGGAAGACAATTAATCAACTGAACCTTAAAAAAGCACCAGGCTTCGATCAAATCACAGCTGAGGTACTTAAAGAATTGCCAAAAAAAGCGATTGTCTTTCTAACATCTGTATTTAATGGAATGCTGAGAACATCTTACTTTCCTTTAGCATGGAAAGTTTCCCATATTAAAATGATACCAAAACCGGGTAAGGATCACTTCTTAGTGTCCTCGTACCATCCTATAAGTTTGTTGCCGGTGCTCTCAAAGGTGTTTGAGAAGCTACTCCTGAGCCGCTTGAAATCTGTTATTGAAGAAAATTCGCTTTTGCCTGACCATCAATTTGGGTTTAGATAACGACACTCAACAATAGAGCAGGTACATAGAGTTGTGAATAAGATACGGCAGACTATTGAGCGTAAACAATATTGTTCTGCGGCATTTCTGGACGTCCAGCAGGCCTTTGACAAGGTTTGGCACAAGGGCTTGTTATTTAAAATTAAAAAAAACCTGCCACACACATATTATGGATTGTTGAAATCATACTTGCAGGACAGAATGTTTCAAGTTATTGTGAACGATGATCGATCTAAGTTCTACCACATCAGAGCTGGCGTTCCACAGGGATCCGTCCTTGGTCCGGTGCTTTACACACTATTCACGGCAGACTTACCAAATAACCCCAATACTCTTTGTGCCACATTCGCTGATGATACAGCAGTTCTGAGTAGTGATCCAGAGCCGGACAGAGCATCGTATCAACTCCAGAACCATCTAAATGAAATACACAAGTGGATGCAGAAATGGAAGATCAAAGCAAGTGCTTCCAAATCGGTTCAGGTCACTTTTACTCTGAAGACTGGCAATTGTACGCCTGTAAAACTGGGCAATGAACTATTACCACACAGTGATGTAGTGCGATACTTGGGCATACACCTGGATAGAAGGCAAACATGGCAGATACATATCAAAAAGAAACGTGATGAACTAAACGCACGATTCAGGGTTTTGCTTTGGTTGCTTGGTCGCCAATCCAGGCTCTCACTTAACAACAAAATCTTAATATATAAAAGTGTACTTAAGCCGGTATGGACTTACGGCATAGAACTGTGGGGAACAGCTAGTAACTCCAATCTAGAGATACTGCAGCGCTTTCAAAACAATGTATTTCGCATTATCCTCAACGCTCCGTGGTTTATAAAAATCTCTGAATTGCACGAATATTTGGAAATGAACTCAGTAAAAGAAGAAATAAACTTGTCTTCAAAACGATACAAAAAACGCCTTGTGACCCATACTAACACTCTGGCACTCGCACTCACCGACACATCACATGACAGGAAGAGACTAAAGTGTTATGCTATTAATGAACTGGAACAGAGGGAATAAAACCTAGTGACTTAACCATAGGAAGAGTATTCCAATGGGAGTACCACCTTACAAAACATGTTTCACCTCACAAAACTGCTTATAGTGTAGAAACTGATTGCAGTTAGTAATAACAATTAGAAAAAAAAAAAGAAAAAAAAAAAACTTCGTTGTCATGGTCAATTACTTCCTTAAAAGGCCAGGTCCCTATTTCACAGACGTGACAATCGTAAGTGACAATGACAATTTGGTGTCCATGGCGTCAGCTAATTTGAATTTAGAAAATATACTGACCAAACTACATAACACACAGATACCACAACGAACATCAAATTGTCATTGTAATTTACAATTGTCCTGTCTGTGAAATAGGGGCCAGGTATTGGGCAAGTCACCCTACTCAGTACTCGCGTCGAGTCCGAAAAGTCCGAGTTGCACTTGATGGGTTTTTTCATCTAAAAATAATTTCGAAAATTCGTTTTTTTTCCTATAGATTACGTCAACGAAAGATGAGATTGAAATGGTGGCGCCACTTTCCCTGTTTAAGGCGCAAAATTAGTTCCATTTCCTATCGAGTCTCATCTTTCGTTGACCAAACTCAACGTAAATAAATTTTTTTTTTGTTTATTTACTATAGGTAACTATATTTTGTCGAAAAAATTATGCCACTTTGAGTAACCCTGATTTTGTTCCGATAGATCATCGAAACAATTTTTTGATCACTTATACAAATGTTGAAAAGTTACCGAAATAATCGTAATATTCGTAACCTTTTGTACCGGCTCGCGTTACTGTGCGCCACGCGCCGCCGCGCGCCGATTACCTACCTTACGCGCGTCCGTCCGTCCGTTTTATAAAAAATAAATATCAACTGTGGGTAGTGCCACAGTTGATATTTATTTTCGTACATTTCTAGAAATCCTTTGGGAATAATTGGGAGATTACTTAATTTTAAAAAGTTAATACTTAATTAAAATTTAACTTTTACGACTGTAGAATTAATGCTTCCTATATAAAAAATAATAAAACGCAATAAAAAAAACTATAATAGTCACTTGAGTGAAAACTTTTGCTATTGATGTAGTAATTATAGGGAATGTTATGCTACAAAATCACTTATTTTATAATATTTGTTTCTGAGTTAGGATTTTTTATTTTTTATTGGCCTTTATGAAAAAATCCTCTGAAATGTAAGTGGTGATTTTTAAGGTTTGGTTTCTAATGGTTTTAAGAAATTCATTAAGAAAATTCCCTTCATGTACGATTTAATCTCGATGTTATAAGATAAAAACAGTCTTTAAACCACCTTTGTAAAAAAAAACAACCTAGATATTTTGGGGAAAACTTGAAATTTATCATTGAAAAGTTTATTTTAATCATGTTTCCAAAAATCACCTCTGTAGGATATAATGTGATTTTCTCGAACAAAGTATTTTTCATTGCCCGGAGACTCGTGACACGCCGCGCGCCGTCGCGTCATCGTCGCTCGTAGGTACAGAGCAGAGCGCCTGCCATGCTCGCTCACCACTCTATATTACGCTCCGCCTTGCTGATATTTTCGTAAATTTCGAGAAATCCTCTACTTAGAATTGAGGGATTACTTAATTTTAAGATGTTATTAATTATTACACTATATATTATTGAACTTTTACGACTGTAGAATTTATGCTTCATATTTAAAACTGAATAAAACGCATTTAAAAAAAAACTATAATAGTCACCTGAGTGAAAATTTTGTTTTTAGTATCGTTAATTATAAGAAACTTTATACTGCAAAATCACTGATTTTTTAATATTTGTTTCTGAGTTATGATTTTTTTTTATTTATTAGCCTTTTTTGCAAATTCCTCTGAAATGTAAGTGGTGATTTTTGAGGTTTCATTTCTAATGGTTTTAAGAAATTCATAAAGGAAATTCCCTTTGTGTACGATTTAATCTCGATGTTTTAAGACAAAAACAATATTTAAACCACCGTTGTAAAAAAAGCACCCCAGATATTTTGGGGAAAACTTGAAATTTATCATTGACAAACTTATTTTAATCATGTTTCCAAAAATCACCTCTGTAGGATTTATTGTGATTTTTTCTAACAAAGTATTTTTCATTGCCCGGAGTATACAGTGTAGCGCTGGAGTGGTGGTCGCGGCGCGTGTGCGAGGAGCCGGCGTGTGTGTTGTATGTAATGTGTCAATGTGCATAGTGTAGTGGCATGTGGGGGGTGTACTGTGGCAGTACCTACCCACCTGGTCCTCCGCGGAGGCGAACGACTCTGCGCTGGAGTGGTGGTCGCGGCGCGTGTGCGAGGAGCCGGCGTGTGTGTTGTATGTAATGTGTCAATGTGCATAGTGTGGGTGTACTGTGGCAGTACCTACCCACCTGGTCCTCCGCGGAGGCGAACGACTCTGCGCTGGAGTGGTGGTCGCGGCGCGTGTGCGAGGAGCCGGTGTGCGTGGACAGCAGCCGCGAGCGCCCGCCCTCCGCCGCAGCCGCGCCGCCGCCGCCGCTCTCAGATCTGAATAGCACTGATCGCTGGTCGAGGAAAAGTAGCTCGCAGCGTTCCTGTTGTATACAAACGTATTATTTATTTTAGATTTAGAATGATAGTAAATAGATCGAAACTCTCATAAGGCGACAAACTTTGCCAGGCGAGGCGGTAGGTACCGAACCAAAGCAAATGAACACATCACATTACAGCACATCAAGTATAATCATTTTAAATCACCTCAGTTAATTATGAACTTAAAATCCAACAGTTTAAGGTCTAAAATCGATATTTTTTCAGTTTTCCAGAACTTGTTGTTGAGAGGTTTTGTCCTGGAATTCGATGTCAGTCACAGCCATAGTCTGCCTGAGATAAAACAAACAACTCAGAGACGTATTACCTGATTATAGAACCTACTCACCTCGGTATCTTTATAAGTAAAGTAACCGAACCATATCGGTTTTCGTGACTGAACCTATTAATTAAGAGCAAACAACCGGCCCGCTTCGGCTGTCGAGCTTTATGAATTAAGAGTGATTTTTTAAAAACGCGATGAATGCCCACCTGCAAGTGGTATGCGTTTTGCAGCAGCTCCTGTATCTCCCTGCAGAACTCGGCCTCCTCGGGCGAGGTGAGCGCGAGCGCGCCCGACACGCCGCCGCGCGCGCCCATCGAGAACGCCGCCAACGCGTCCTCCCAGTAGTTTATACTTGTCTCTAAGGCTTCCATACCTGCGGGCAAGATTGAACCAATGCAGTTTTCTTCTTCTCTGGTCGACGGCTACCTCAAACACGGGTATACCTAGTTGTTCTATCGCACGAAGACCGTTTTGCTATGAATGATGTTAGGCGTGCATATGCACATTAGTATGCGTAATACGAGAGCGTGCAGTAGCACACTAAAACAATGTGCATGTTCACGCCCAACACATTCATAGCAAAAAGCTCTTCGTGAGATAGTAGAACTAGTAACTACCTATAGCCCAGAAACCCGCAAGCCGATAGCTCGCACTGCCGCAAACAATGTAGTATACAATTTTTTTATACCATATAAATAAACGGTTGGAACTCTGAGAAAGTCTTGAAACTAAGTCCAGCCAACCTACTCAGTTTAAATAACCTCTTCTATTAGGTACTAGAACAATTGATCTATCTCCAACTTTTGGCGTAGGTGTAAATGTAGAAATACATGTCTGAAAGTTTTTTCTACTTACCTATAATTGAGTGACAACATGCTGGAATTATTCCTTTGATTTTAACAGAATAATAAAACAAACATGATTATGAATAATATAATTTTAATCAAAAGAATATTCTTTATTTTTAATTAGTTTTTACTTTGATAATTAGCTTATCATAAAACATAGGCTTCATGATGATGAGGCGGTCTTATGTCAGTCATGACATGATACTACAACTCCTGGAAACATCGACAACTCTCAGCTACAGCCCGTAACATCGTCCGGACCTCACTGACTTTGGAAAAATCCAAAACTTTCTCAAACATGCTCAGTGAGGAAGACGTCTTTTAAATCCGGCCCATTAACTTGCAAAGGATGCAACTGTTGCAGGTGTTGTACACATTCTTGCACTCCACTGTTAAGATCCTGCACCGTTCCAGCGATGGCCGCCATAGAATCAGCGATTCTTTCCTCCAGCATGCCTCTCCGCTCCTCTTGTGCCCTCATAACCTCCGCCATAGACTCTAATGCTTCAGCAATACGCTCCTCTGCTGCGATCCTTCGCTCCTCGAGTTCTAACGCCCACTTCGGTGGCGGAGTTAAGGCACGAGTGTGGCCACCTGAGGATCAAAAATAGTTCTTGGTGTAGTGATATTGTAGGAAAATAAATGTACTAAAATAATTTTAATTTATTTCAAATAGTTCGAGGACCACCATAATGGCAGACTGGCTTGAACACCGAACTTCATGATGTCACCATCATTGAAGGACTTTTGACTGTGCTAGGTCGTTTTAAAAAAAAATATCTCAGGCAGGTCTGAGAGTAGTGGTTGTTGTTGCTACTTCCTTTGGAATTTATTTTATCAAGTTCAAAGTGTAAAGTCCAAGCTGATAAACCTTGCACATCAGCTATTTTTAATGTCTCCTCTGTAGGGGCACAGCACAGGCATTTCTTATGGGTGGATAAGGAGCATAAATTAAAATTATACCGGGTGTAACAAGACCTTCAACAAAGCCGAGGTCTACGTATTCTGCCCATCATCAGGACCATTTCTGTTCAAAATTATTGCTGGGAAATGATTTTGATATTTGGTGTTAAAAAAGAATTGCATACTTTACCACGCTATGTAACGCGTACAATAGACCGCGCCTGCGAGTATTTGCTACACAGTTGCGTGCAGCCGAGTTGAAAGGCAGCATTTATGTGCTTGCTCATAAGATACATCGAGTGTCGACGTTTTGAAGCCATTGTTTGTTACGAAATACTAAAAATGTTGATAATATTTCATTGGACAAAAAGTAGGAAATAACGAATAAAATAAGATTTCATAAAAATTTTGAAAAAAATTTTTGACTTTGACCTTCAATAACTTCATAGCTATTGATTTCCCAGGTATAGTCTAGAAGACAAAAATGATCCTGATGATGGGCGGAATACGTGGCTTCGTTGAAGGTCTCGTTACACCCGGTATATTGCCTAACCATAAAATATCTATCTGTTGTTTGATTTGCAGGTCATTTTAGTGTTAGAACACTAGATAAGGCCTCCATCACTGGACATGCTGAAGAAATTGACTGCAGGCCTCGGCATGGATCTTGCACAGTAACATTTAATGCCCAGAAGTTATTTTTAGGTCTCATTGGCAGGGGACGTAGTGTGGGGTGACTGCAAATGTGCACTCTGTAATCCCCTCCAATTTCTCTCACTGCTCACAATTCATGATGGCACATACCTAACAATACTTACAAAAAAAAACACATACCTGTTGTAACACCAGAAGGTGTTAATGATTTCTTGACATTAAAATAGCTTGCATTTGAACTCATTTTAACATTTTCAAGTGGCTCAGAGTCAGAGTCTTCGGCAAAGAAGTTTTCAAGTGGTTTAGAAGTGGATGCAGCAGGTTTGAGGAAGCCCTTTCCACTGAGCTCCAGTACTCTGATTTCGAGGTCATTAAGTGGTACACATCGGCTGGTGCTCCCATCAGAACCAGACTCGAACCTTCTACTGTCACTTGCTTTCTTTCTACACTTATGTCTCCATTCAAACCAGTACTGAAAATAAAAACAAATAATTTTAGACTATTAGCACAGAATAGATAATAGTATTTGATTGAATCAGGTGTCACTTAGCGGAAGTCCCAAACCATTTTGAAAAAAGAAATATATGTAGCTTACTTCCGCAAACAATATATGCAAGATGCACCGCCCGCCCGCCCGCAAAAATATGCACATGCACACCACAAAATATCAGTGCACAAACCTGCATTTAGAAAGACAGCAGTGCAAGGTGTGTTGCTATCTTGCTAAATGCAGGTTTGTGCACTGATATTTTGTTGTGTGCATGTGCATATTTTTGCGGGTGGGCGGGCAGTGCACCTTGCATATATTGTTTGCGGAAGTAAGCTACATATATTTCTTTTTTCAAAATAGATAATAGTACTAGCGTACAGATGTTGCACTCCACAACTAAATAAATAAATAGTAACTTGCTCCGACGCAATAAAATACTATTCAGGTTGCAGTGCTAAAATTATATTCACCTAGTAATTCTCTTTCTATCACGTAGCTCTCATCTTTTCTGACTTATGAAATTGGTCCTCACTAAGGATGCCAAGCACTCCACACACACATAGAGTGTCAGAGCCCAGCTATTAGTGCAGTAGGTTTACATAAATTTTCCATGCAGTTAATAAACTTATATCTACCTTTTTCCACCCTTCTGGTGTTTTCAATGCTCCAGATTGCACGGCATTCAGTTTTTTGGCTAGGAGTGCCCACTTCTCCCTCGTAGCCTGATGTGAGACTAGAGTGCCCGATGGTGGCAACCCTTTAGACATGTCCTTGTTCTCCTCCAGAAAATCCACTAGAATCTCTAATTGCAGTGCTAATATTCGACGAGGAGGAGCCATCTATAATAAAGGTGCTGTTTGAATTCTAAAGGTATGAATGAATGAACTTATTTTTAATAGCATACTTACACTGATATTTCTATAAAAGCTGATAAAAACAAGTCATTTTTAACTTAAAAAAAAACAGATAATTACTCACCTTATATTTATGTAATGCAGAAGGTTTTAAATATAAAACGATATTAATAACTTTTGAAAAGTTTTTAGAATAATAATCCCGCTCAATACATATAATTTGACACAAGGAATCTCTATCATTACTTTTGAAAAAGCAAGCAAAATAGCGAATGATTCTATTACGTACGTTAAGTAATGGCGACTTTGTTGCCTTGTTGGCCCACAGACTTTTTTTTTACATTTCTCTATGGACTGGACTGACAGACCACAGATTACAGTTCGATGTTTTTTAACACATTTTTATGTAACTGCGCGTTCCTTTCATCCTTAGCCCAATAGGTAATAGTTTGCTTGCACTTTTATTTTTTCTCTATCGACATTGGTTGGATGATGCATTAATAATGAAAAACTACCATTTTATGAAAATCAATGAAGTATGCAATGAAATGTCTCTTCCTCGACTTTTTTTTTATTACGATAGCAAAAACGTCCTCCTGATAAAATTAAGTATCGCTACTGCACACTAGATGGCGTAAGCCACACATAATATGATTATATAGTAAATAGGAATATTGCCAATAGATGGCACTTTGTAGACGGAAATAAAAAAAAATATTTTTGTATGTTGGTTATCAAAGGTTAAATTAAATTTCAGTGTTTTATTCCTTGTACAAATTGTCTGTACCAAAAAAATCTTCCGGCCTATCTATTGTCTAATTTCAAAATCTATCGCAACTGCTTTCAGGATTTGACACATTGATACTTCTATCTGGCACATATAAAAACTTACCAAAGAAATGTAGCTATGTATCGCATCCATCTGTCAAATGAAAGCGATTGCAATAAATTTTAAAATTAGACAGTTAGCCCCTGGTCAGTTTTACTACGAAAATCGTTCCAGACAAACAAATAAATAGCCCTCAAGGTGGCGCCCTCATCTTAATTAAAGCAAAAGAGTGGCCTCCTGGCACTTTTGCCATCTACTACCACAGCGAACTATATTTTACTGAGGTTATTGTTTGTAAATAAAGTGTAGCACCTTAGCTTCTTTCTCTACCTTTAAATTTTGGATACATTATGTACTTAGCGAGCAAAAAATTTAATTAGATGAGGGCGCCACTTGATGGCTATAGGAGCCTTAAGGGACGGTAGTAGGCAAACGTGTTTTGGGAATGTTGTATAGAAAACGTATCGTTCGAAAAAATACATCTGGCTAAAGGGTTTAACTAGTCAATGATACAATTGAATTGAAGATAAACCTTGTAGATGAAGGCTACAAAATATGAAAAAGTGCAAAATGCAAGTGCAAAATCATAACTTTGGCGTAAAAAGAACAGTAAATAAGAACAAACACCTAAATTAATTTTATTTAAGTATGAATCCTTCCTACTATCCTTACTAATATTATAAATGCGAAAGTCCGTTTGTTTGTTTGTTTGTTACGCCTTCACGTCTCAACTACTGAACCGATCGTCATGAAATTTTGCATACACGTTGTCAGGGGTACAGAGAAGGACATAGGGTACCATTCATCCCGAAAAAAAGTATTGTTCCCGAGGGATAGCAAAAAACTTTCCACGCAGACGAAGTCGCGGGCGGCAGCTAGTAATATTATAAATGTGAATGTTTGTGGGTTTGGATGTTTAGATGTTTGGATGTTTGTTCCTCAATCACGCAAAAACTACTGAACGGATTTGGTTGAAATTTGGCACACAGATAGTAGATAGCCTGGATTAAAACATAGAATACTTTTTATTCCGATATTCCCACGGGAACGGGAACCACGCGGGTGAAGCCGCGGGCGACCGCTAGTAAACTATAAAGACCAAAGAAGTCGACGATTAGTTCTGTTTTCCAACTTTTCCATAACAATATTTACTGCTGTTCTGCGTTAAAAATTCGCAAAGCAAACATGCTGAATATTAAGAAAATTTTGGGCGGAAAACAGAAGAAAGGGTGCTTTGTTTCTTGCTGTCCAGTCCATACAATCAATTGAAATTCATTCATGTTTAAAAAACCTCAAATTTCAAACTTGAGGAAAAAGGCAGCACCTGCTTTCTGCACGGTTTAGAGATACCTACTTACCTAATTATTATTTTTTTCATTTATTTTTTCTTTTTTAGTTTATCCTCAATTTTATTTTTTTTGTAGGGTCTAGCCCAACTCTTTAGGTAGGTACTTATAGATGTTTTTTTCATGGCGACTACTTTACGTTTTCTACTTTATATAAAGTGACAATTCCAAAACAAGTTTTTCTGTAGAATCACAATTACACTTACACCTGAATAGTGTAATAGTGATTCTCTGAAAAGCTCTATCCAAGAGTAATTAATTATTAAATTTGAGATTTTTGCATTTACAATGCTATTTTTAAACAATACTAAATAATATACTAGAAAAAATACGACTCGCACCAGATCAATACTCAGACGGGAATCGAACCCGCGACCTTTGGATATCCGGTCCAATGCTCTGACCGCTGAGCTACCGAGTCACTAGTGACATCGTCGAATTTTTCCTAGTATATCCTAAACTCTTACGCTGTAAGCCAGCGTTATTTCACCAATGTGAGGAATTACCTCGACATTCAATTGAAATATCTTTCCAGATATTTTAACAATTGATTAAGATGAAATAGCTATATAATTTTTAAATTTGAGATTTTTGCATTTACAATGCTATTTTTAAACAATACTAAATAATATACTAGAAAAAATACGACTCGCACCAGATCAATACTCAGACGGGAATCGAACCCGCGACCTTTGGATATCCGGTCCAATGCTCTGACCGCTGAGCTACCGAGTCACTAGTGACATCGTCGAATTTTTCCTAGTATATCCTAAACTCTTACGCTGTAAGCCAGCGTTATTTCACCAATGTGAGGAATTACCTCGACATTCAATTGAAATATCTTTCCAGATATTTTAACAATTGATTAAGATGAAATAGCTATATAATTTTTAAATTTGAGATTTTTGCATTTACAATGCTATTTTTAAACAATACTAAATAATATACTAGAAAAAATACGACTCGCACCAGATCAATACTCAGACGGGAATCGAACCCGCGACCTTTGGATATCCGGTCCAATGCTCTGACCGCTGAGCTACCGAGTCACTAGTGACATCGTCGAATTTTTCCTAGTATATCCTAAACTCTTACGCTGTAAGCCAGCGTTATTTCACCAATGTGAGGAATTACCTCGACATTCAATTGAAATATCTTTCCAGATATTTTAACAATTGATTAAGATGAAATAGCTATATAATTTTTAAATTTGAGATTTTTGCATTTACAATGCTATTTTTAAACAATACTAAATAATATACTAGAAAAAATACGACTCGCACCAGATCAATACTCAGACGGGAATCGAACCCGCGACCTTTGGATATCCGGTCCAATGCTCTGACCGCTGAGCTACCGAGTCACTAGTGACATCGTCGAATTTTTCCTAGTATATCCTAAACTCTTACGCTGTAAGCCAGCGTTATTTCACCAATGTGAGGAATTACCTCGACATTCAATTGAAATATCTTTCCAGATATTTTAACAATTGATTAAGATGAAATAGCTATATAATTTTTAAATTTGAGATTTTTGCATTTACAATGCTATTTTTAAACAATACTAAATAATATACTAGAAAAAATACGACTCGCACCAGATCAATACTCAGACGGGAATCGAACCCGCGACCTTTGGATATCCGGTCCAATGCTCTGACCGCTGAGCTACCGAGTCACTAGTGACATCGTCGAATTTTTCCTATTATATCCTAAACTCTTACGCTGTAAGCCAGCGTTATTTCACCAATGTGAGGAATTACCTCGACATTCAATTGAAATATCTTTCCAGATATTTTAACAATTGATTAAGATGAAATAGCTATATAATTTTTAAATTTGAGATTTTTGCATTTACAATGCTATTTTTAAACAATACTAAATAATATACTAGAAAAAATACGACTCGCACCAGATCAATACTCAGACGGGAATCGAACCCGCGACCTTTGGATATCCGGTCCAATGCTCTGACCGCTGAGCTACCGAGTCACTAGTGACATCGTCGAATTTTTCCTAGTATATCCTAAACTCTTACGCTGTAAGCCAGCGTTATTTCACCAATGTGAGGAATTGCCTCGACATTCAATTGAAATATCTTTCCAGATATTTTAACAATTGATTAAGATGAAATAGCTATATAATTTTTAAATTTGAGATTTTTGCATTTACAATGCTATTTTTAAACAATACTAAATAATATACTAGAAAAAATACGACTCGCACCAGATCAATACTCAGACGGGAATCGAACCCGCGACCTTTGGATATCCGGTCCAATGCTCTGACCGCTGAGCTACCGAGTCACTAGTGACATCGTCGAATTTTTCCTAGTATATCCTAAACTCTTACGCTGTAAGCCAGCGTTATTTCACCAATGTGAGGAATTACCTCGACATTCAATTGAAATATCTTTCCAGATATTTTAACAATTGATTAAGATGAAATAGCTATATAATTTTTAAATTTGAGATTTTTGCATTTACAATGCTATTTTTAAACAATACTAAATAATATACTAGAAAAAATACGACTCGCACCAGATCAATACTCAGACGGGAATCGAACCCGCGACCTTTGGATATCCGGTCCAATGCTCTGACCGCTGAGCTACCGAGTCACTAGTGACATCGTCGAATTTTTCCTATTATATCCTAAACTCTTACGCTGTAAGCCAGCGTTATTTCACCAATGTGAGGAATTACCTCGACATTCAATTGAAATATCTTTCCAGATATTTTAACAATTGATTAAGATGAAATAGCTATATAATTTTTAAATTTGAGATTTTTGCATTTACAATGCTATTTTTAAACAATACTAAATAATATACTAGAAAAAATACGACTCGCACCAGATCAATACTCAGACGGGAATCGAACCCGCGACCTTTGGATATCCGGTCCAATGCTCTGACCGCTGAGCTACCGAGTCACTAGTGACATCGTCGAATTTTTCCTAGTATATCCTAAACTCTTACGCTGTAAGCCAGCGTTATTTCACCAATGTGAGGAATTGCCTCGACATTCAATTGAAATATCTTTCCAGATATTTTAACAATTGATTAAGATGAAATAGCTATATAATTTTTAAATTTGAGATTTTTGCATTTACAATGCTATTTTTAAACAATACTAAATAATATACTAGAAAAAATACGACTCGCACCAGATCAATACTCAGACGGGAATCGAACCCGCGACCTTTGGATATCCGGTCCAATGCTCTGACCGCTGAGCTACCGAGTCACTAGTGACATCGTCGAATTTTTCCTAGTATATCCTAAACTCTTACGCTGTAAGCCAGCGTTATTTCACCAATGTGAGGAATTACCTCGACATTCAATTGAAATATCTTTCCAGATATTTCGAGGTAATTCCTCACATTGGTGAAATAACGCTGGCTTACAGCGTAAGAGTTTAGGATATACTAGGAAAAATTCGACGATGTCACTAGTGACTCGGTAGCTCAGCGGTCAGAGCATTGGACCGGATATCCAAAGGTCGCGGGTTCGATTCCCGTCTGAGTATTGATCTGGTGCGAGTCGTATTTTTTCTAGTATATTATTTAGTATTGTTTAAAAATAGCATTGTAAATGCAAAAATCTCAAATTTAAAAATTATATAGCTATTTCATCTTAATCAATTGTTAAAATATCTGGAAAGATATTTCAATTGAATGTCGAGGTAATTCCTCACATTGGTGAAATAACGCTGGCTTACAGCGTAAGAGTTTAGGATATACTAGGAAAAATTCGACGATGTCACTAGTGACTCGGTAGCTCAGCGGTCAGAGCATTGGACCGGATATCCAAAGGTCGCGGGTTCGATTCCCGTCTGAGTATTGATCTGGTGCGAGTCGTATTATTTCTAGTATATTATTTAGTATTGTTTAAAAATAGCATTGTAAATGCAAAAATCTCAAATTTAAAAATTATATAGCTATTTCATCTTAATCAATTGTTAAAATATCTGGAAAGATATTTCAATTGAATGTCGAGGTAATTCCTCACATTGGTGAAATAACGCTGGCTTACAGCGTAAGAGTTTAGGATATACTAGGAAAAATTCGACGATGTCACTAGTGACTCGGTAGCTCAGCGGTCAGAGCATTGGACCGGATATCCAAAGGTCGCGGGTTCGATTCCCGTCTGAGTATTGATCTGGTGCGAGTCGTATTTTTCTAGTAATTAATTAGTTAATAAAGCCTCTTTTTAGGTCAAGTGGTGATTGGAATACTTTTTAGAGGCGAGATTGATGCCGAGTTTCATATGCAAATCGTTTGATCACCGCGCTTGTGACCGTAATAGGCGTTTACGGGATCTACAGTAATTAATTTACCAAGAATTTAAGTTAACCATAATTCCTGTGCGTTACCCCAATCAGAGTAACACATTCGTGAGCGTTGGCGATTAAGGCCCTAGCCTGATTTATGACAATTTATTTATATGCCCTTTTTATGTCACTTATTTATTTTATTATGGCTTTAAAGAACAAGGTTATTTCAGGCTGAGATTTTATTAGTAATTGAATTTTTAATAGCTTACCAATTCCCCTTTTGTCTTATTTATTTATTTTCTTACACCCAAGTTTGCCTGGAAGCGATTGCTATTTATTAATAAGGCCTCCTATTGTTGTTTTGTTGTCTATCGTGTGCAATAAATATTTATTGGTTACAAATATTTTTTTGTTGTAATAGTTAGATATGTATGAACCAACAGCGTCAAGACGGTGGATTGTAAAACTGCAACTAAGTATTTCATTTTGGGCATCTTCACAGTAATTTGTAATATTTCGACATAGCTCATATTAACTTACGTTATAAAGTAAGAACTTCATTTCCTAAATAAACACATTCCAAACAAGTCACATTAATTATTTATGCATTTAGGTACCCAACTCCCAACCCAAACTAAGCAAAGTTTTATTTAGTTAGAGGATCCGAAATAATAACTGATATCGTACATAAGTACATATTTAATAATCATAACTAAGTTCGGGATACAATGATTTTATCCGAATACTTATCACACGTATCTTGTCCATAGTAGGATTCTGATCTAACGAACATAACCCCACATTATATATACCACTCTACACTTCACCACACATTATACCACTCTACACTTCTGCACTTGCTGCAATCCGGCTAGGGGCTAGGGTTGCCATATCGGCAGGCTGATTATCTAATTAAAAATCACCTAGCGACCGGTTTCAGTTCACAGAATTGCTACTTTTCTTTACTATGTTTTTTTTACCCTAAAAAGAAGAAGCAATGTATCACATTCATCTGTCAAATGAGACCGGTCGCTAGATGGTTTTTCAGCCTGCTGAACTCCAAAATATCTGGAGAAAATTTGAAAATATCGGGATTTTGCGGTTGTTGTCGGGAGAAGTAAATACTTAAAATAAAAATGTTACTTAAATGCCTGCATATAGTAAGAAAACGCCCGCGAAAGTAATTTTTAGTCAGTTTCATAAGTTTTAAACTTGCCTGGCAAATGTAAAAAAAAACGGCCGCGCAGCGCGATTTTTAGTTAGTTTCATTCACTTATCTTGTACCTAGCCTTTCTATAATAAGAAAATGGCCGTGCAGCGCGATTTTAGTGAGTTTTGTTTTCAGTTTCATTGCTTTCTAAAGAACTTTCGGAACAGCTGATTTTCCGGGAGATTTTTATTTTTATCGAAGTCGGGAGATCACTTGAAAATCCGGGAGAATCCAGGCGAATCCCGACCATCTAGCAACTGTATGCCCGGCACATCAATCTTTGTGGCTTGTGCTACAGTTATGGGATCGCCTAACGACTTTATAAACGTTTACTCAAAGGCAATTAATTTATTTTAAGTAATGACTAAGTGAGTCGCGCCGTTCCCTTGTAACTACATATCTACAATGAAAAGCTTTTTGTCACATAATTTATTACTTATCTAAATAACTTTTTTGTGTTGTGGATGGACTCAGCATTTCAATTACGTGTCCAGTTGAAGGATATTCGTCTGTGTTGTCTACACTCAAAGTCGAAAATCGTAATTACTTAAATGCAAAACGTTTTTTGTTACGCGCGGATTTTCCGCGGTCACGAATGCTTGCCAATTCAAACCGGTCCAACGACACCCGTGTTCAGATTTGAAACATTATGAGATGAGAGTCTGAATGCTTTACTGTTTCATTTCAGAAAAGCATTGCGGTCGTTCACGACGATATAAAAACAATTTGAAGAGATGATTGTCATTTCAAAGAATTACATAGAAGCATCTGAAACATAATGCACAACGGCAGGTATCAGCTATCACAAAATGACTCCTTGATGACGTTTAGAGTAACCACAGGAATGTCGTCGTTTAAAAAAGAGTTAGAAATTGTCGACAACTTTGAAACTTTCAAAGTCATGTTCATCCACATTCCTAAACATTCCTCGTAAGTACTACCTAGGTATTATGATTTGGAGTTATCTTAATTTCAAGTTGAAGAAAAATAGTGATCCTGAAATGCCCAGCACTTTTAGCCATAATCCAGGTTTTCTTCGCATATCTGGATTTCAATCGAATAAAAAATAAAGAAAAACAATCTAAGTTGTCTTCACTTATCTGGATAGAAATCCAGATAACAAAGCTTTACAAATAACTACGAATTAATTCATAATTTTTTGTATTGATTTAAGTCTAAAGGGGCAGGTCAACGTCAAGTCACCCAAGTAAAAAATAAATGACCCACCCAACAATGTAAATCATAGATGTCGAACAGAATGACTTTTAATTACATAGGCGTCAAACTCCCACGCATGTCTGCTTCGTAGTCGAAGTGCTATTAGGAACCTATTAATTACTGCATGGCGTTATCAAAAACATACAATCGCAAAGACAGTGTTTCGCGAGACCGACGACGACCGACGGTGCGCAAGGTTGTATGAAACAGTTGAAATTAACGGCAGCTCCCTTGGGTGATTTCGTGGAGGGAAGCGTCCACTGGCTGCGGCAACCGGCAGTATCGGCATCGGCACTTCGCGTCGCGCGGCACGCCAGTTCACTGTAGACTGCGCACTGCGGCGGTTCTCTCATTGCTACCTTGCCTTCCACATCGGTAATCACCACTGTCGTCAATAATCGTGAATTTTATCTGGATGCTGACAATATAGTGCCCTCCGGAAGCTGTTACAGTGTATGTGCACGTTGGAAAACCCGCGTATTTGTGTTTTCATAGGCGACACTGGTAGTTGCTATTGACGTCGATTTTGAATCCTTTGAGCAGGTAAGAAATAACACTTGAGATGTTTACAAATTGTTTGGTCGAAACATTTTTTTATAATCTTTTAAATTATAGCCTACGTTCGGCTACAATTTTATATTACCACATAATATTATTTCAGGAGAGTGATAAAAATGCGCCAAATGTAATAAGTCTTTGTTTAAAAAAAGTTTTTCGATTTCTCGCAAAGGGGAATAGCAGTATTATTTAGTACTCAGCAGAGAGCATTTCATGGAATGGTTTACCAAAGCTAGATTAATCAATAATAAGCTACTTTGAAAACTGCGATAGGTATTTTGATTTAATAATTCGATTGGTTGAAAAGTAAAGGCAAAAACAAAAATAATATCAAACAACTATAAGATCTAAGACATTAATTTAATTTCGTAATTCATACTTGACGATGATTATTGTGAATTTAATACCAACTTCAATACCAACCAATAGCCGAATTAACGGTTATGTAGATCTGATCTGATCATTATAGTGATACCTGAATCTTTGAAGTGAAAGAATTCGCGTCTGCCTGACGCTATTTAAAACAGAACATCAATCAATCAATAATACAGTTAATTTTGCAAACATTAGATATTTCATATCCTAAAAGTGCTTGTTCAAAAAGTACGCTTAACATAAAACTCGAGATAACCTGTACCAATGATATGAGACGTGTTACAGGAACTGCTACGTTAGACCAAGGGACCTCCTAACACGTTTCATTCAAACCGGTTCACCTGATGCCCGATATGTTTCGTTGAGGATTATGCAACTCAATAAATACCTAGACCTGATCTTAAAAAACCGCACCTCGTTCTTAGCCTGAGACTGAACAGAATATTAATAAATACCGTGCTCAACGATGAAGTCATGCAAAGTCTAATAAATAAAACGCTTTATGCAATCGGGTACTCATGAAGTAATAATATAAATGGCATTACTATGCAGTAAGTAGTATGTTACATTCGAATGGATACCGTTATTATTCTTTATCTTAAATGTTAAGGCTTAGCTGAATTAATTGCACTATGCTGTGGACTCACATCGTTATGGATGTTGGTAGTGCGATATTTATGAGTAATCATATAATAAATCTAAATAGCAGGTACGAGACTAATCATTTGCGTAAGCATGTGATTTCCAATAGCTGTTACGTGAGTAAAACAGACAAAGTAACATTATGGTTTTCATGAATATTCAGTGTGCAAGAATCCGTGAAAACAGCTGCCGGAGTCGCGTAAAGTGGCGTTTTTGTTGTCGGTGGGTGCTGCAGACGGCAGCTGCACCCCCACGTGCCCTCGTACAATGCCCAGCGTGTATCGATACCCGCCAAAACACATTGTGTTGACATATCAAAAGATAATGTGGAATTTGGTGATTTGCAAAAAAAATGCTGAATAAAGTTTTGTTCCGAGAATTTCGACAAAAAGATTTAACCACTGTAGCATATGACGAGATTAGAGTCTTCTTCAATGGGATTTGATCTTTGATTTAGAAGACAAACTTAAAAGATGTTTGCTTTAGAATAGGAGCTCAAGGATTTTTTACTACAAAGTTATTGTTTTGTTTACTCTGTAGTAAGTAGAAGTTGAAGGTTATTCGACGAACTGTTGCTTGTCTGAACGCGGTGGTGGGGAATCGACCAGCCGAAAGTGCCCGGAGGCCAACACACCGACTGTTTGGCGTCGTCCTATCGATTTGCACCACCAAGCCGACGTCATCCGACTGATTGTTCAATAAAATGAGATACCTATTTGTCAAAGTTCACTTGCGACAGTTGACTCACTTCAATCGAACACATGTCTAAATATATATGCGCAAGTGATGTTAGATAAGAAGTAGTGTTTATCTACCTGAAATATTTCTTCATGTGTGAAAAAATATTTAGTAGGTGTACCTACGTCTACATTTTCACTAACTAGTTAAAAAATAAGGGAATGTATGTAAAGATTTTGATTAAATATTATTAATGTACTTATTTGCATTTATGAGAGTATTATTTTTGTTTTACTAAATTACCAGCGTGTTTATTGTTTAATACCTTGTAGTAGTTATTAAAGTTTATAATCCCAAGTTAAATTAACTTTAAATTTAATCGCTGAATAGGTAAATATATAATTACGAAGGTAATTCTTGGTGCAAGATAATTATCAAGCAGTGGGCTAATCAGATGGCACTACCGTACACCGGAGAGGAGGCAGCAGCTAAATTGCTCGGCTGACAGTTAGTTGGTCATTTCCGTTCGGCGATCAGCTCCGGCTTGTTACACGCCTGCTGCACCAACCAGTCATTTACACAATACTTTGTCTAAGGGTACACTGAACTCTTGTGTAAGAAGTAATTGATAGCAACAAACGATTACTTTGTTTTTGTTTCTCTTTTCATTCATCGCTGAAACGTGTACGAATGAGAACAAAATCCTAACTAATTATGATTGTAAACACTTCATAATTCTCAACTCTTCAATTGGATTACGAACGTACCCACTCGACATCAAAAGATCGACTTTGCCGTGTTTAAAATTTATAAGGCAGAAAATATTAATTTCTCTCCTATCGTACCACGTTACGCCATTCCCGCCCTCTGTTATGAAATTTACACGCGTATAAATCCAAGTACACCCCAACTTCGGCTGGCCTACTTAGACGCGGAGACATTTCGCGAAAAATTAAGTAGGCGCGATGTCGGCTGGAAAATTACGCCTATTCTCGGGGCGGAGACCAACCCCCAAACATTATCAGTTAAATTGCCATAATGAGGAAAAATATGGGTAACCACGGAAATTAGTTTAGTTGAAGCTAAGAAAGGTTGCATATTTTTTATTCTGCGAATTTCAGTTTGGCTTGGTCTACAAGTTTATTTAGCATTTTAGTTAGCACTCATATGGGTCAAAGCTATCAACACCTTATGCTTGAATTTCAATGTTTTCAGTTATTTTTGCCAACGACACATTAAAATGTTCAAACAAGCTACATTCCACTGAAACGCAATTTCATTAGTTCGTTATGTCATGCCGTAGCCGTGACCTCATCGTTTGGTCTATCTAGGCAAATATTGTACACCCAATCTCCACGGAATGGGGTCGCGTCCCTCGGCTCGAGGAAAAACTGGAAAAGCTTTTCGTAATTTAGCCTCGCTCGGAATATCCTCATGTCAAAACATTGTGACATTTTTGACAGGATTACGTCATCATGCCTTTAGGTGTATTTTAAAACTTGAGTACTCCGTCGTTCTAATAAGTCTAGCAAGATAATTAATTGAAACGTTGTGTGGTGTCGAGTTGAGGCAACAATCGGCGAGGTCACGACACTAACGAAGGGCTCAGGGTCTTGTCTGGTGGAAGTAGTTGATAAGGGGCTGCACGGAGGGCGATTCTCGTATTCGTATGCAGGCCGCACGGTTGGAGCGAGCGATCGATACGCGCCCGCGCGACTACCACGCCACCCTCGCGGGCTCAAGTCTGCTTTAACAAACACACTGAACTTTATTGAATTCTTCACAGACTAACTTTCCAACAATATTTGAATTCGACGGGACTTTTACTTGGGCTTTATATCTTGTATACACAATGAGTTAAAACATTATAAGTGTAGCACGAGAGAGCTGAGAAAGGGTGTTATTTTCTGATCATTAAGCTATCTAGTTGGCGTGGTTAGCATTCAAGTCCTAACTGAGCTGCATTTAAATCTAGCCTGTAATTAGGTAAGTACTGAAAGTTAGGTCTAGGTTTTGCGTAGAGGAAATAAGAAAACATAATAAACGTTAGATTCATTTTACTATAACATTGATGAGTAGAAGGACATTGAAAAACGGAAGCTCCTAATAAGCGTTCCTAAATAGCAGAAAGATTAATTGACTAATGTAGCGTGTTATTACGAATCGAACGATTGTACATTTTCGGAGAATGACATCATCGTTGACGACGACCAACAGAAAGAAAAAAAAACTGCGGCAAAAGTAACCGAAGCGACACGTTAACGCTCGGCTGGTGACCGTATGGCCCTGATCTTGTCGAAATCAACTTTAATGATGACCTCTCATAACCTCTACGCATGTAGGTTGAGATAAATACATTCGATATTCCTTGTTAAATTTTACTTTTGCTGTTCAAAGGAAATTAGCGGAAACCTAATCGACAAAAAAATATTTATGATTGAATTTCTAAACGACTTCACTTTTTTACAGGCAACGAAATAAATTCTTCTAGAAGGGGTTGTAAACTTGTAATGCAATATCATGAAACTAATGACACTGGCGAACTCACTAGTGATATAGATCTTTAGTCAGGTAGGTGTCCAGTTCCGTCTTGAGGTGCCTCTAAATGTTTACTAATAGCTTAATGCACTCCCAACGGTGTGACGGACATCAGGGGGAGTGCTATGGGGCGCCGACCGTGATAACATTTACACGTTCTAATTCTATCAGAGTTCTACTCTAAATTAAATTATTTATTGACAGAAATAATAGAAAAACTACCTACCAAGAGTTTTATCGGAATACGACAAAACATTGGAATGCTCTAGCTCATGGGTCGCCCGCCAAACTTTTTAGCCTAAGGGCTAGCTAGACTAATTTCTTCACGAAACCCCAAGGGCCAGGAGCAGGAGCCAGCTAGCTCATCGTACCAACATACTGTATGTTGTAACTACAGCATGTTGGTACGATCTAGTCCGCATACGCGGGCCGGATTGTTGGTGCTCGCGGGCCGGAGCTGGCCCGCCGCGGGCCGTAGTTTGGAGATCCCTGCTCTAGCTAATTGATGCAAACATGATTAAGAAATTGAATGCATCATCATGTATTCATACAGCTCTATATTGAATAGATAAAAATAAAAACAAACCATGGCAATTTCAATATGTAAATAGATGCCTCACGCAGTCGTATTATTTTAGTAGCTAAGCCCAAACACAATATGTCATACGAGTTATGTATTCGGAATGAGTTCTATTGTGCTCTATTTATGATGTATTGTGCAGGTTACGAACGCATTTCTAGATGTAGGCTGAGATAAACTTAGCCCTAGCGAGTGTGTTTTGAACACTTCTCTTTCCTGTTTTACGTAACGACTTCACGGGAACAAAAGGATGTTTTGAAAATATTTCTGAATCTGAAATAAGTACAGTTGATATCAAATGATTTGATCTTGTTTTTTAATATTTGAAATGTCAAGTTAAATGCTTACTTAAAAATAATTATACTAAATTCTAAAGATTTAGTAAACGCGTTTTATATTATACCCACCCATACCCACGTATTTGTCGAATTTCACAACACCGCATGCAGGCAGATGAGATGGTATGAATCAATGAATTCCAATTAAGAGGAGGCTCCCAGAATTTGGCAATATTTGAACTCAAATAGTGACGTCTGTACAATCTCAATGAATGTCAAATTCAGATATATGCTTTTATGGACCTTCATTTAGTGGATGACGGCAGGATTTCAGAAATTATTGAGTTTGGCTCGATAGTTTTTTATTCTGAAAACATGTCCTTTTTAGGGGAATTTTTAAAATATCTCTTTAATTATATATCGTTTCTGAGCAAAATTTATGTAAATCATAAGCAAATTACGTGTTCCAGTGACTGACGGCACAAAAATCGTATATATTAATTATTACTATTGTTATTACCAAAAAAGAGATTAAATACCAGCGCGCTGCGGGCGCCGCCTTCGTTAGTACTGCGCAGTGCGCCGTCGAGGTAAGACGTGTGTCGCTCGCGCATCGAATTTTTTATCAGTACGAGCATTGCTTTGCAATCTATCTATACAGTTGTTTAACGTATGTACTTGCGCAGAGCAACGGAGGGGATTTCGCGAGGGCTAGGGCAGTTTCCCTCAAATTTCTATGATAAAGATTGTATAACTGTGGTATGGGTAACAAACAGCAAAGCGCGCGTGTTCATGGTTCTGGCAGCGCCACGGTCTCCGATTTGCGTGAATTAAATACATCACGAATGTCAATTATTTGCCAGTCGGGAGCTCGGGAGAAAGTAGGTTTGATCGCCCCCCCACTGGAAGAGGTACATCCGAAGATGTACGTATATGTCCATTATTAGGTTTGAGGAGCCACGTCACACCATTATTTAGCAGCAAAGTAGATTATTTTGTAGCACAAATCCTGAAGTTAGCATCATAATATATCGCGAGAGGTATCAATGCAAAGGTGGCTCCTCAGTCTAAACATCAGGTTTGAGGAGCCATTCTGGAACTCGCTAAGTACCCGTTGAATACTTTAGAAAATTAATGCATCGTTTAGCAGCAAATGTGTAAAGTACTTGCTAAATTTTTTTAATTTTTAGCTCAGTAGTGCTGGAGAACGCAATTTGTATGGCTCCTTAATGCTGACGTTTTGCATATAAACAACTTACTTACTGTACCTCCCTCAGATAACAATGGAATCAAAACCAGATACGCTTACATTTAGCAAAAATTTGTTATATATGGCTTTTTTTCGTTTCCACAACGCGATGTGGTCGTTTGGTATGTTGACCTCGACGCGAATTTCGCTTTGTGGTATTTCCATGATTACCACAACGCATTCAAACAAATACACGCATACAAATAAATAAATAAATAATGCTTGGACAATTTTTCACACAGCGCCATCCAGCCCCAAACTAAGCAAAGTTTGTAATATGGGTGCTAGACAACTGAAATTACTCATATACTTTTTAAATATATTATACTTATTATACATAGTAACACCCAGACCCGTCACAGAAATTGAAATTCATCATTTCAATTTCGGCCCGACCGGGAATCGAACCCGGAACCCCTGCGTGGTAGACCGGCATTTTGACCACTGCACCACTCAGGTCGTCTGATATGATGTCAAATTAAATAAAAAAACTACTTGTCCTGGTTTCATTCATATAATATGGTTACCTTTCACAGCGAATTCTTAAGGAATATCGAAAAGTATTGTATTTCAGTCACCGGAAGAGATACAGTGCTGAATTTTATAGATGTACTTAGCCGACATTTCTGCTAAATGTTAGTGTCTCAAGAGACACTAACATTTAGCAGAAATGCCTGAATTTTGCTGTACAAAACAAGTTTTGTACAGCAAAATTCAGGGCACCTGTAACCAAACTGAGCATGCCAATATTTAGTTCTACCTTAGCAAACCCGGAAAATATCTGTAAAGAGTATAACACAGCTACTTTCCGAGAAATAAGCCGTTGATTCAATATGCCATACAATTGGTACATCGAATAGAAAAGTTTTAATTTAAAAATTACATCATTATCGTAAATGAATCTTCTTGAGACATTCTCTGAATGTTGCTCACCACAGCAATACACACACACAGTGTCCTTATTTGTGCCTTGTTTTACCAATTTTATAGTCATTAAGTAATTTTATTCTTAAATTTTATGTTTTTTACTTTTAACTTTGACGTTTTTTATGTTACCGTAAATGTAGTGACGGGGATAGTAATATTTTGAGACTACTATTTAATTTGGTCGGATTCGCGCTAAAATTCGATTTCATCGCCATGCGGACCGCAGCCCAAAACAAAGAGTATTTCTTTATTTTTTGACACCGACAAAGAGTATATTTTTATTTTATTCTTTTTTAACTAGATCAAACTGTCATAGGAGAGCAAAGAGGCCACTTCTTATTTCTCTTCTTCCAATCTTACAAATGGTTGCCTGGAAGAAATCGCTTTTTAGCGATAAGGCCGCCAAATTGTTCTATATCTGTATTTTTTCCTTGTTATGTTTTCTATTATGGTGAACAATAAAGAATATACCTATCTACCTATCTATCTATCAAAGAGACCTAATTCCATGCAGCCAAATAGATATTATTTTTTTTACTTCCTCTTGTTTTTTTTTTATTTGTTTGTGCATGTAGAATCGATGCTTGTTGGTATTATCTTCTTCTTAACGTGTCGACTCGGTATATGTATAATTATATTTGTTTGTGAGGACCAGAACTCAGCCACTGATATCGCATTATCGCGTTGGTATTATTATGTAGGTATTATTTCGTTGAAATTGTCTTTTCTGTATTTTATAGGAAGTAGAATTGTTTTTTTTTCGTTTGTCTGTCGGTTGTCGTCACCAAGTAGGCTCCTCCAGAATACTAGCGTTGCAGTGGTATGCTCCGGTATGCCACTGTAGCATTGCTGAGGTTGGGGCCTAGTTGGCCGCACACAAATTAGTTCGTGTAGGTACATTGTTTTCTTTTTTTTTGCTTTATAACTTTTATTTTTAATTACCTTACTGTCTATAATGTTTTACGGTCAATAAATAGTTTTTCTTTCTTTCTTTCTTTTTTCTTTCTTCTTAGTACCTACCTAACTAATAATATGTGTATATACTGAATGGGGAATAGTAAAAAGCATTTTCTTTAATTTTCTTTCTTTCTTATTAAGCTATGTAAGCTTGCCACAAAAATATAAATACTTATCTATAGTTATATTACTTACTTTTATACTTACCTTTATAATTCTAATGAGTGTTCTCAGAACAGATTAAGCCTTGTTTGCAGGCGAAATGATACATAAAAATCATATAAAATATATTTTTTAAATCAGTTGAAAATTTTGCACTTTAAAAATCGGAAACCGGGGCGCTGCCAGAACGATGGACACAAAGCGCTCGGCCGCGCGATAAAGTGCGGGAGCGAGACAGTTGCGAGTAAAATAAGTGGGTGGGGGGCAGCGAACGCACGTAAAAATTTTGCAAGCGGACTCTTAACAGATGAGCAGGACACCGCGGAGTTCATACTCAACTGAGCAACTCTGGGTACAGACATTGTCCGCGTTGCCCGCTCGTTAAATGATCATTGTCTGCCCGCATGAACCCCATAGTAGTGTATTCACGAAGGATAAAATTATTTATAGCAGCAATTTGCCAACACTGCAATTTGTGGACGCGTTTGCTAAAAGGGATGCCTATCGAGGGATGCCTATACGAGAGGTCGTCACTCTAGTTAGACAATCGTCTGTTTGTTTTCGTGATTTGCATGAATCATAAACGCTTCTGTAATTGGAATTAAATCTTTGATTACTGATCATATCGATTTGGCTTATCACAGCTCAGCAAAATTAAATCACATGTTTGTATTTTTTGGGATATCACTTTTCCCGTAATATTTTTGATAACGACGCCGACGCCTGATTTTATAACCATTTTGGCCTAAAACGATCAATTGATAATGTGCTCAAAGCCGTGCGTGGGTACCTGGGATGCATTCTCTTCTCTTATTATATTTTTTTGTATCCCGGCCATTGCTCCCCGTCTCGGACGACCCTCTAGCTAGTCGAACAACAATGATTAGACCGAGGGGAACAAGATGCAGCTGCTCTTTTTCTTTTTGGACTAAATTCTTGTTATTTCACTTCACTAAACACTTCCAGTTTGATTTCCTTAGGATTTTGCTTTTGTATCTAACCATAATTTGCAATATTTGTTGCGGTCAGTGGCTTATCTCTGCACTCAAAGACAATACATTAATGAACATGAGTGAAAAATATTTATTGCTGCTATCTTTTGAAAGTAGATCATTTCTCATCAATACAGAAACTAGTAGATGCATCCGTAACTAGCGTTTATGACGCAACGTGAAACGCAATCTAGACTTGCCATTGCGAGACGACTACTTTTCCGGCGCCACACAGACCGACGACGATGATGGGTTTACGTCTGTTGTTTCTGGGGTAGTAAGTTTCTATCTCATGAATACTGACTGTACTGAGACTAGTGAGACTACATTAGTTGAACCAGATAAACGACATACTCCATCAGTGCACCAAAGAGATACATTCGAAGAAATCGCATATCTGTCTTCGTTGTAAAAGTGCCTGCGCTTTGCTATTTTATGTCAGTAGAGTATATCGCAATTTCCTTGAAACTTGGCGTGGTGCGTGAGAGGCGGTTCAAGTTTGAGTTCATGGCCGTGGCAACAATCGATCGCAAGAACTGGAGAACTTGGCACGAGCAAGCAGCCTCCATCGTCGCGCTGTGATTATGTCTCACTGAGCTATAGCCATGTTTGAACATGTTTGTGTATGTGTTTAATACATTAGGAATTTACTTATTAGACAAAAATAATTCGACTATGTCATCTAAGGAGACTAAACGAAAAAAAAATATACTAGGTAATCACAGTTTTACGAATTTGGATCTAAGACCCAAAAACTATACAGCTCAAAGTTTTCAGAATCCTATAAAACAGTTATAAAAAGCTCATTATGCTAACGCTGTCATCAGATTTAACGTAGATAAAAAAACACTAAGTACTTAAATAAATAAATATTAGATGTGTTAAAAATTAATCCTCTGAAATTTATAATTTTACTAGCGGCCGCCCGCGGTTTCACCCGTGTGATTCCCGTTCCCGTGGGAATATCGGGATAAAAAGTATTCTATGTTTTAAGCCAGGCTATCTACTATCTGTGTGCCAAATTTCAACCAAATCCGTTAAGTAGTTTTTGCGTGATTGAGGAACAAACATCCAAACCCACAAACTTTCACATTTATAATATTAGTAGGATAAAATCTGAATGATATTTTTGTTCTTATAGGTAAGTAAGTAGTAATCATATTTAAGTTAAGATTAGCATCTAATATAATATAGATGTACCAACTGAAATATAATCATCTATATTTAGAATTCTAAGTAGATTCTATGGTAAGTATGTGAAATTAATTAAATTAAAACACAGCATCTGTGTTCATATCTCACAGGACTGCGGCGCAAATTCCAAACGGTCTACTCTCATTCCAGGATATGCAGTTTTATTCCACCGGGAACACTCTCTATCTAAACTCAAGTAAATAGGTTCAGGCGAATAGAGGTGTTTTTAAGTTGTCTCAGTTGCATTAACGAAGCTCGGTGAAATTAATTACTTACATTGAACCAACAAGCAGTTATCGCGATCACTGCGAGGAATCGTAGCGTAATGAATAAGAGCGTGCGTTTTTTAATGCGCTTTTCGAAATTAGAATCATTTGTACTACTTAAATGAAGCTGTCAATCGAATTCATTGATACGTACATACCTACCGATTAATGATTTACTTGCCAATCCGCACGCGAAAAAATTCAAATTGAACTCGGAACTTCGGAAGTAACCAATTGTAATTCTCCACATGACTGAACGAGGCAGGTGTTCGGAACGACTCAGAGACAATGTCTCACTAGAGTGCTAGTATCGACCACGCGGCATCCGGCGTGGCGTGTGCCCACCACGTGCTTGCGTCTGCGCATACTTAAGTGTCGTCTTTGTATTAATTTGATTACCCTTTAACTGTCGTGTTATTAGATAATTATTTGGGCACTTATATGGCGTCGTTTAGGAGTACGTAGACTTCCGATGCTATAGACTTCTCATCATACGTTATAGACGTTTGATTAGGCGGTCAATAATCGGGATTGATAATAAAACGACAAAGGAGCCCGCAGCGAGTTGCTCGGTCACATCGCACCGGCTATAATTTAATATCCGCCCAAAAATAATCCCATTTCCGCGGTAATTCCGGCAATGCCCTTGGCAGTGACAACACGCACTCATAATGCTTCAGTTTTGGTTACCTACCTAATACGAACCCATATCAATGATTATGTCCTATGGTTAAGTGAAGGACCTATTATTTGAAGGTTATAATAAAAGTTAGGAAATGGAAAAAAGAGCTTATATTCAAAGTCAGCCCTTCCACGGTCGTCGAAACGTTTACAGGAATTTAGGTACTTAGGTGTGTAAATGATTATCATTTCACCAATATAATAAAGCATTTAATCTTTAATACCTGTGATTTTCATCTAATGGAAAGAACCTCTCTCCACCTCCTCCTCTGGAGAAAGATAAGGCGAATTATTTAACAAACAGAAGTATATCCCAGATTGTTTTGAGTTGAGTTTCAGAATTTTTTGTAAAGTTCCAAAGTGCCCCGTTACTTGCGGACGTGTATCGATGAGTGTTCGGACAGTTACCGGCGGAGTATGATCGATAACGCGACGAGAGTGATGCATCGACTTGACAGCAGATCTACCTTGTATATAACTATGTTAGGTAGGTAGTAGGTACTGAATCTTGCTCGGATAACGAATCTAATTCTACTACCAATTTGATCAAATATCTAAATAAAGTTGAGACTGATGAGAGGGACATAGAATTTTACATTTGCGTGATAAGTATGTATGATAAATTGATGATTGACATGTCTGACATCAAGTCTGATAAAGAATCCATCTCGCTAGATTGAAAAGAATTTAAACAGACCAGAATATAAACAAAACTGTATTCATTCAACAGGCAATGCCATAAATCCATAATACTACTAGTAAGATGGGTAATGGGTAGGGTAGGGTCATTAGGTCGTGACTCGTGCATGTTTGGGTCAAGCAAGGGTCAACCTATCAACTAAAACAAAACAAGCAAATGCTGTATGTATGCATAAAAGTATTTTTTAATCTAAAGTGCAGTTATAGCACAAAATCTGCCAACTTCTCATTGCGCACAACACAATCTTCAAAGTTCATATCTGTAAAGCTTACCTACCGGATCCGGACCGGAAGGTGGCTGTCCAGACACCGCGACATGCTTTAATGTAGTGACTTACTATATTACTATCATACGTATCTTATAACTATTCCAAGATAACGTTGTATTCACTTTGTCAGTTACATAATGCACGTCGCAGTTGATAGGACCACCGCGCCGCGGCGTCTATTTCAAGGACACCGGCGCCGTTTCTCGAGCGAGTCTGCTCTGGATCGGCGCAAAGGTCCCGCCCGGCCCCGGCCCGGTTGTCCTTGGCTTTTCCCTAACCTCTCCTTACTTCGCTCCACTTCGATCTATATTTAGAAGTAGAAAGTTACACTTTCTATTCGTGTCTCACGATCGGAGTGCATGCCAGGTTTTCTGTTTTTCCTTCGGTCCAAACTTGACTTCAAATTCAGGGCCGCCATTAAAGGGTTTCGGTACAGGTGCGCGGTAGTTATATGAATTTGAATCGTGAATCCAAATTCAGGAAGTCTTGCACTACATCTTGCGCTTCCGGTCGTTGCTATTGCTACATGTGCCTTTTTAAAGCAGGCCCTTCTCCAACGGTGATTGCAATTGAATTTTATACATCCTACTAATATTATAACTGTGAAAGTTTGGTTGTTTGGATGTTTAGATGTTTGTTACTCAATCACGCAAAAACGGCTTTACGGATTTGGATAAATTTGGCACACAGATACTTAATAGACTGGATTAAAACATATAGGCTATGGATTTTCTTAATATCCATGCGGACGAAATCGCAGGCGAAAGCTAGTTCAAAATAAAAGTAGACAAGAGCACGTCAAACATTCAATCAGTGACGAACTAATAAAAACTGAAATAGGTGAACCAAAATAAGTACCAGAAATTGGTTATGTAAGGCTAAGCAAAAAGTCAAAACATGATAAGGTTGATTAGCATTGTATGACATCACGTGTCGAGCTTGTATTGTTGATATACAAGTCGAACAACTTTACATATCATAATTACTACCTACACCGGCCAGTTTGAAACCGAGTAACAATTCCACTAACTCGTTCACGCAAAATAATAGGGCTTATTGGGAAGCTTTAAATAAGTGAACAATAGCCAATTCGCTGGTGCAACACTAAACAGAAAACAAATAACTTGAGAAGCTTTCATTAAGAGTGCACAAAGGAGTATAACCAGCGTAGTATTGAATCGCACAATGCGCCGGTAACGGGACAAGGCACTAATTGTGAACACTGAGCCGAGCTCTTCCGTTACCCAACGCGACGCTCAGCACTCCCGGGAACTAAATTAAAACCGACAAGCAGAAATAAACGTAGCAAGAGAAATGACAAGCGGAAGACCTTTCCACTGCCTTGTAGAAAGTAAATGAGAAAAACTAACTTAAACGTTTATGAATGTTGTGGAACTAAAATTTTTACTTCCACGGACAAAAACCAACCAACCAGTTACAGTTTCATTAAAACGGAATCTATATTAAAGTTACTTCTGAGGCCGTATTATGACCTCTTATTTCCTGGCAGTTTTCTGACTGGCTATCAATCTATTTCTTTTAATTGATATACAGCGAGAAAGAGATGTAACTATAGCAATTCATAAACCTGGCAAGTTTTAAGAGGTTAATTGTAATACACCCCCTGGATCTTCTTCTCTAAATATTACCGCTCGTGGTTTCAAATCTGCACCGTCACGCAGTAAATCAATTGTATTAGGAGATAGGCGGAATATTCCATCGTTAGTTTTTACTGTCCGGGAAACCGTAGTACGTGTACTTCTCAGTCAGTATATTTTTTATTTAAATCCTTTTTTAAATACAAAAGTATTCCTATCCTCAAAGTCTAAAACTTAAGAGAGAATTTAAGACTCAACTTGGCAAATTGCTATTGGCATACGTGTTATGAATGTTGAAAGAGCCTCATCAAATTAGTTTGCTGGTCACGAATTAACTAAATCACACGTAGCAGTAACTGTTAGCTCTATGAGACAATCAGTGAGAAACAAAGATAATGTGAAATTACAAAAATGTTATATAACAACATAATTATTATTGTAAAGCTTTTGATAGACTTTAGGATACAGAAGGATTGTTATTTTAGGATGGCGCCTTATTATTACTACTTCTTAATTATTTATGCAAAGAAATTGCCGGCACATGATGTGTTTTATGATTCTTGATAAATTACGTAAATAACTTCACTACATAGTATAAAACAAAGTCGCTTTCTCTGTCCCTATATCGCTATGTATGCTTAAATCTTTAAAACTACGCAACGGATTTTGATGCGGTTTTTTTAAATAGATAGAGTGGTTCAAGAGGAAGGTTTATATGTACAATACATGGTGTCAAATTCCACACTATACCGAAGCGAAGCGAGGGCGGGTCGCTAGTACGTGATAAAGCGCGGATGACGACTGAATAATAAAATTGGCCCACGAGAACCTCCGCGCTAATGCTAATTAATATGTTGGATTAGATATTAGAGAAAAACAAAACGTTGTAGTTATTCTAGTGAGAAGTAATGTTGGTCGTAAATTAGTTCTATCAATTTGAGATTTATTATAAGTAGTATCTTATTCGCATTGTGGCGATAAAGACCAACAATAAATTTATATTTAACCGGCTCCGATATTTTATCTGAGTTCGTGTTGCAGTGTAAACAAACAACACGTATCGATCAGTAGTCGGCGAGCAAGCACGAACGTAATTTGAGAAAGGCTTTTCAAACACTCAGAAAGATGTCTCAGTGAACCGAACGTCGATCGAAATGTAAACATCATTGTTATTCGTTTACGAACATATGTATGTTTGATCGCGTGCAACAACAACCGTTTTATTGACTCTCTTTTGGACCACTTTAAAAACATAAGGTTTATTTCAAAAGGGAGTTGGACGAGGATAAATACGGCTAATGAACGAGAAAGCTTTTGTTAAGTCAAAGATTCAAAATGTAGTTTCTTACAATAAAGTGATAAGGCAAGAAGTCGCAATTGCTAGTTGCTAACTATACGAAGACACTCACAACGGAAGTCTTTGTCTAAGTGGCAGGACGAAGCGAAGGGCAACGCAAATGCGACTTCTTCAAATGAGACAGGTTGAACGAGCACTCAACATGTTCTCAGGACTACCGCACGTACGTCAACTTAGGGAGAGGGCACTCCAAACAGCATACCGCAAACATTCGGCTACAGACAAAGGGCATCGTTAGAGATACCAATTTTGTAGTTTTGGACACGTTGAGCTATCCATATTTTATAAGTAGTGCAGGGTACTTATTTAAACAACTTACTAAACGAAAGAAAAAATGTATACACCTAATTGGCTAATTTTAAGTCTTTTAAGCATTATTGTCAGTTGTTAATTTTTTGAAATGTCTAATAGTAGAAGTGATTTATTCATAGATGTAATGGTGATAGTAAAAGGTTCCACTTGAGGTTGCAGGGAACCACCGTCCAACAACGCATTAAACTTTATAGTTTTACTGCTTATGTCGCGAAACCATAAAGCTCGGCATTATTACGTCTAATGTAAATATGACTTCATGGTTTACATGTGTTAGTATTAACTTTAAAACATTTTTTTAGAAATTCTTAGAATAATAAAATTTAAAAATTAAATGTTTAAACTACGGGAATAGAAAAGGCTGCTTTTATAGTACTCGAACCTACAAACTATTGAGAGTTGAGACTGAGATAGAGTGCACTGCTCTTATATGAGAGATTTCCGATATCATTTTATTTCCCTGTGCAATCAAGTTACGGATATTTTGTTACTCAATATCGTATTACGAATGCACTTGTGTGACTCCCGTAATCCCGTTAGTGCATGGTCCACCAGCTGTAAATCTCTTATTACCGACCTACACGCTCTGAACTGTGACTTGATCAAACGGAAATGTTACCTATTCTTCGATAAAATTATTTCGTAGCAAATAAGGATTTCTTGTGGCACAAAAGCTATCGGTTCATTGCAAAATATTACATTTATTGATAATACATATGATAATAGGAATGTAATAAATTTCGTGACCAACCGAAACGCAACAGTGATTTTGAACACGTTCATACATATTACGATTATTACGTGATCGTCTTTATACTGGATTGCCGACATAGACCAAATCATTTGTAGGACGATAGTGTGAGGTCCATCGAACACAAACAACAATTGACGCAATGATATAATCATCTTCGTAATTACAAACGTGAAATAATTGTTGCATTAGCTGGCAAACGAGCGTGTAAATTGTATGATTATCGCGTTGTTTCTTTGGTTGTTCTTAGAAACATATTTCATTTAACACTTGAACGCAAAACAAATTTGAATGGGATATAGGTACTAATTGATTTCTAACTGCCCCATACAGACAGGCAGGTAAGCGATTCTGAAAGATCTCGACGACGATTTTATTGAAAAATTAAGTAGGTATATCGATTAGGACTAGAAAGATTGCATTGCAGGCAAAACAAATTTCAGATATTAACGTAAATAGCTAGTGTTGTAAAAAAACAGTTTTTTCTAACGTGAAAAAAAAAACATGAAAAAATCGTGTTTTTTTCTGGAGCATGTTTTTTTCAAGAGTACAGAAATAAAAAATATTAAGGAAATTTCCGAAAAATTCATACTTATGAGTTCCTATTAAAGTTTTCTGTTCATTTTTGAACCTACCTTACTTTTTTGGTTGAAAAGTAACAAGTTTTCAACAGTTGGTAGCATTTAATTAAAGACGCGTACTCGTACGGTGAAATCTTCATTCGGTTTATGTTTTTTTGAAGTACCTATGCACTTAGAACGAAGAACAGTGTCTCCAGATTGAGGGGTTTTCCACATTGTGCGGAAAATTAAAAAATAATTTAATTATTTCATACAAATGTATCATTTTGGGTAAATATGAGATCTGGGAAAAAAAAAAATTCATATCTGGAGACACCGACGAAGAATTAAAAATTTAATATAATTATTGATTTAGTTGAGCAGTGGGGAACAAAAGAATTGATTTGATTAAATAAAACATTTATTTTCCAATAATTGTATTCTTGAAAAAATACCAAATTTAGAAAAAACAAGGGTGCTGTGTTTTTTCATGTTTTTTTCAACATTGTGAAAAAAAACAAAGTTCTTTTTTTTTCATGTTACATCACTAAACATAGCTGATTGCTTGTCTAGTTTGATAAAGTTAAAAAGAAATCTTATGTAACAGTCACGAGCAATAAAATGTATGCAACATTGGCCCATCTAGCCATAGAGCATAGGGCTATGTAGCCCTATTAGGACCATGTGGTCCAATGTCATATACAGTTTATTGCTCGTGACTGTACAAAAAAAGTACCGAGTCATTTGCTCATTAAATTCATATTACATGAGCAGCTATATCACTTCCCATATAACTTTTACTGCCGCATTCATTTTAGGGGTATAACATTCCAGTAAATTATGAGACCCTCGGCTCAGTCCATTCTGTCCGCGGCGCACAACGGAGTTAATAGCTCTCACCGCGCGCTATGCAGACCTCTCCAAGCCTTCAGTTATTGTACAGTTCATTAATGAGCATTCAATAACGTACTTTGTCCACAGAACTTTGTCCTTCAAGGCACTAAGCAATAACTTATCCTCTTCAATTAAGATCTATTCAATCTTTAGTTTTATTTACAAATGTCGTTCAAACGTGTTAAATACGTGAACAAAAAACTACTGTTAATGTAGTGTTAGCGTGTGAGTGGCACACTAGTACCTACATAACGAGATTTTATCTCTTATGCGTGACTACGGACCTTTAGATAAGTCCTAAACGTTAAGTTGTACAGTTAAGGGAAAAGTTTAAAAATTGTAAAGAGCCGTGAAGTTGCCGGCTGTCTGAAATGATGAGTCACGATCATGATGCGCCAGCGTTCGTTCGTCGACCTGCACCACGAGGCACGCCGTTATTTATTTTATCAGATATTGCACCTAAGCAAGCATATTATTTTTTGCATAGAATTTACAACTGGGTTAAATAGGTAAATCATGAATAGTCTGCATACTTATTTCTGCCAACTGCCAAATAGTTGCCGATTCTGTTCTCCATATGCGTTCGGGAAATAATGGTGGGATTCATTGATTCATTTGTAAATTTTGTAATAGAGAGCAGATTTAACTGACTCACTACTACGCGATTGTATGATGACGTCATCAATTGTGAGTAGCCAAGGTACAATACGTTGTGCAGGAACCTCTGTATCATTCTGCGCAGAGAGATGACTCATTGTTCACTCAAAATGTGCTCAAGTATAAAACGTTAACGTATGTGACTTAATCCCCTGGCCGGACTACGAACAGCATTTCATATGCAAACGGGGAGCTCTGCCCGCTCTCTGTTTGCAAAGCGTAAACTTTTTTTCAACGGGGGAGCGGTAAACTTGCTCCATTTGCCTGTAATTTGAGGTTCAATAAAGTTCAGCAGTGGAATCCATGCTGAACTTTTTAAGGTCAGTTCTACATGTGAATTCTTTTTTAAAATATAGGTCTAGTCAGCGTCAACTTTCAAAGGACAGTTAAAAAAACATCTAAAGTGACCAATAATATATAATATATATATATCGTTATACATAATCACAAACAAAATGTTCTAATCTTTGAAACGTCTAAGCACAATATGTTATAAGAAGAAGTCCTCTCCAATCCGATGTAGGTAACTAACGAATTGGTTGCCTTCAAATATTTGAGCTGACGGCTCACAATAAAACCTTTCTCTCATAACTATCTATAAGGCGACTGTTCTATTAGGTTTGTTATTCTACATCATAAGTAACTTAGGTGGGGCACAGCTTAATTAGTAAGATATTGCGAAATGTTTATTGTCTTTGTAGAGCGGAGAAGTTAGACGGTCGCAGTAATTAATGTGGAGTTAGGTAGCTCCCGCCCCGACCCAATAAGGCAAAGTTATCAACCATTCAGTAATAAACGCAAACTTTAAGCCCAGATGGTGTTTAATATTGGCACGGAAAAGTTTGATTTAAAATTGCTAACTAATCTTAATAAAAATTTAAATGTGAGAAATTTAATTTAAGAATGACCTTGGGTTTATGGACGAGAGCGAAAGGAGTTATCATAATCCACGGAAAGGTCAAGATCTTCAAAATTTACATAACTAGAACTAATCTGCTCAAAGCTGACCTCGTTATAAATTATTCGTATCAAAAAGGTATTAAATTTAAAGATCCGAAATTTTAACTTTGGCAGAAATAAACTCGATAAAATGATTTGAAAGAAAAAAAGAAAATGTCAATGTAGCGGTGACATTACATTTAGCAATTACGATAAAATCCAACTGGAACCCGCCCGCACCGAACGGAAACGAACCAGAGGCGCATTTCCATTTCTCTTTGGGGTTCTCGAGACCCTGTCAGCAATAAATATGTAATGGAGGACCTGCTGGAATCGATTGCATTACGCAAGAGGGGTGTTTTACTTGGGAACAGGTATGACATCAACAATTGCTGCTTATTCCTAGTTAATAAAATAGTTAAAAGATTTTCCTTCGAAATTAAACATAATTCTGACTCTAAACAAAAAAAAGCTTTTTCGTAACAACACAAAACCCCTAAACAATCTGTGGAATAAATTAATAGAATTTCTCAATACAAAAAGACATCAATGAGCAAACGAACGTTTGCAAAAGGGGTGCGAAGGTCTCGAATAAATAAAATTAATTATAATGGGGCTCCCTTGCCCTACAAAATGAGAGTAAAATAAAGACATACATATGAATAATTTCGCACGCCCGGTAGTTATTAAATTGATGGACAAATTTAAATTTAACACGCTACCCTCAAATTGTTAATTCGTATAATTTAATAGATAATCGAGTTAAAGGATTGGAGTGTCGAATTACACGAACGAGTGAACTCGAAACATCCGCAGGTAATCGTCCGCCATAAAGGGATAGGGTAATCTCTATACGGGGCATGCCACAGTTGACTAATTCGGAGACAGACTGTAAAAGCAGAAGTATTAAGCCACGTGCGGGGCGCGTAACCATGGCAACTGAGGAAACTGCGCCGTTTTGCACCCTCGCCCGGTATAAGGTTATATTTCGGACATCTATGCACGGCACGAGTGGCTGAGGCAACTATTTATATTTATTTTGTCTGTCTCTAGTGTCGTGTCTACTACCCCTCACTAATTTATTTGAGCGTCTGAAACTACTGCTGCAGGTGGTTGTTTTGTTTACAGCCTTGTCTATTTTTCAATCGTCTGAATATCATCATCCTTAAAAAGCAGTAAAAAATATTCTTCATGTAGCACTAACTTAAATATTCAAATAATACGTATTATAGTAGTAGTAGCTAGTATTATGTAGTATTTTGATGTTACTCATATCTATAACATAATTATATCTGTCCGGGATCCTCATCAAATCAGTGACCCGAAATAACAACTCTCTATCGCAAGGGCTACATGATTTTGCCAAGCAATTTTGGCATCGGTGTGTGAGAGTTTATTCGCGATGTTAAATCGAAGGGCAAGTGACATATTGTTTGGGCGGGAGATGGTAGCGCACTAAGGATTGACCTCGGATTTTGGGATTTTAAGCCAAGCGACTACATCTACTCTGTGATTGTGGAAAACATTGTAAACAGGGATAATAAAAAAGATCCGACTTCATTATCCTACAACCGGATACGTCGGTAGTGCCGTCCTTATTAACTAATTGTATTGATCTTCATTTGGTATCCGACAAAAGGCAGCACAGATCCATTAAGTAATGAACCGTTTGATGTTCGCCATATCCGGACTGATCAACTCTCTAATGAAAGAAACCGTAGGATGGTAACTTATTCGCTGCACTCAATACATGCACAGTGTAAATTCAATGTGTGGTACCAATAGACAGGACGCGGTTGCGGATAATAATCATCGAATATTAATAGTATCCTGTACAATTATAATTAGGCTGGAGACGATGTGGACAAGACGTTGATATCGAGTTTCAAAGTATTCATTGTTGCACTGCACAATAGGACCGTTGCCGTGGCGAAGGCCGACCCACCGCCGCATAACGAATGCAGTTTCATCAACAATCACGCAGACACGCTCTCATACGAATAATTACAGGTTGACAGTGGTACATATAAATCTGGCATCACATAATGTCCTATAAATAGTATTCAGTCATAAACCTTTTATAATTACTCTCGTAAGTGTTGCATTAATATATCATGAAAATGCTTATAAGATGAACAACCGGATATGCATTTAGTACTTGAGTTAGATTGCAGAATTTAAATTAATAGACTCAGCTCTCATTTGTCTTACAGCTGCTTTGATCTGAAAATGCATCTGCTGCGGTCACTTGAGCAGCCTTTAAAAGTTATGATACGAAGTTTATTAGTTATTATAGGCAGCTACAAGTGGCAAGTAAATTGGAGTGATGACTAAGTTTTGCGTAAACCTCTTCAATAACACACCGCTGCCAACTTTATGGGCATGCGGCAGCCAACTGCTCAGTTCCCACTAGGTGCGTAAAGTGCCTTATTCCTCATTCCACCAAAGAGTGCTCCCGCACTCGCGACTCCCCTGACCCTCCCGCTTGTGTGCTGTGTAGCCAGGTCGGTCATACTGCCAATTACAAGGGCTGCCCGCGCGCCCCGCGACCCCAATCTTCTAAAAAGAAGGCCCAGGGGTCTTCTTCTCATAAGAAGTCCTCTTCTCATAAGAAGAAGACACCGAAAGGCCCTCCGCCCCGTACAAACGATCACTTCCCTCTCGCTCCCAAGTCGAGAGAAGCTCCCGCTCCCCCGGCTCCCAAGCCGGCTTGGGGCCCTCCCACTCCGCCGCCCAAGGCGCAATCTTCCAAAAAGGCTCCTGCCTCAAACCCAGTCCCTTCACCCTTCCCGCAAAATGGGACCTCCCTGGCCGATGACATGAGCGTTGTAATAAACGCAATTCGTGGCATCAACCTAGGGGAGATTTCCATTTTAGCGGGTAAGCTCCGTAAAGCTCGCACTCCCCAGGAAAAACTGGTGGCTATCTGCGAGCACGAATCACTTCTTCGCTCATTATGAGTACGCCCTCTATTCCCACTACCCAAACGGGTCCCACTAATACGAACGTGGCTCTCACCTCCGGTCGTATTAAACCAAAGGGTATCTCGCTTGTTTCATTCAATGCCCATTCTCTGCGCGACAAAGTACCTGAACTAAGGGAATTTGTCCGCGACAGAGATGTTGACCTCCTTCTTATTCAGGAAACGTGGCTCAAACCCGCTGACCGGAAAGGGTTCACGATTCCTAAATACTCAATGGTACGCAATGACCGTGCCGATCTCCCAAACCCTCCGTCCACTCAGGACGCCTCAGGAGGTACTGCCATCTACTTCAAGAGATCAATTCATTGCTCTAGTATTCCTACGCCACCACTCAAGAATATGGAGGCCACTATATGTAGACTGTCTATGACGGGTCACCGCACTCTTATCATAGCCTCCGTCTACATACAGTCAGGCACACTCCCCGTTAAAAGTGATTTCGTATCGCTCTTTTCCTTAGGCGACTCTGTTATTCTTTTTGGTGATTTCAATTGCAAGCACACGGACTGGACGTGCTTTAAAACCAATACTGGCGGCCGCCGCCTTCTTGAAATAGTCAAAGCTCTTGACGTAGATGTCATCTCTCCTTACGCCCCTACTCATTATCCCTATAATGCTGACCACGACCCCGACATACTTGACTTTGCCATAGTGAAAGGTGTCTCCCTCCTTCTGAACTCGATTGACTCGCTCGACGATCTCGGTTCAGACCATCGCCCTGTCTCCCTTATCATGGGAAGCCCAAACCCCTCCCGCCCTCCCACTAAACTTATCACCAACTGGGACGGTGTCAAATCCACCCTTTCGTCGGCTATGGACGCTGACAACTCACCGTACGCTATTGGAGCCGACTATTTTGATAGTACGGATAAAATAGACTGTGCGGTGAGCTCCCTCACTACTTTGGTCCAATCAGCCGTTGCTGAGAACGCGAGAGAGGTACCTGTGAAAAACCACAGTGCCATCTCTCCGGCTCTGCGCAACCTGAGAAGGGCCAAAAACGCCGCTCTCCGGAGAGCGGCAAAGTATCCCACCCCTGAGTTTAGGCGTAAAGCCAACCAACTCCAAAAAACTTATACCACCAAACTCGCAGAGTTTAGGAACGATAGTTTTGCCGATCTCATGGCCGATATCACTCCCTCTCACCTAGCCTACTACAGAGTGGCTAGGTCTCTCCGTAGTGATGCTATCACCCATGTCCCCCCCCCTTCTCCGTCCAGATGGCTCTACAGCCTTCGAAGACGATGAGAAGGCGGAATGTTTCGCAGACAGTATTGCTGCCCAATGCTCTGTTAGCACCCAAGAGTGCGACCCCTCCCACATAAGGAAGGTAGACGAGGAGTTCAACACCTTTAACTCCATACCTCTGCCTTCCGATACTGACCGTATGACAGTTTCGACTGACGAACTCGGACTTCTTATTAAAGACCTCAGACCCAAAAAGGCGCCCGGTGCCGACGGTATCTCTAACATGGCCCTTAAGCACTTTCCCATCCAAGTGCTAACCTATCTCACACTTATTTTCAACGCCTGTTTCGATCATTGCTACTTTCCAGCCGCCTGGAAAGATGCTATCGTAATAGGCATTCCTAAACCGGGTAAACCCCCGAATCTCCCCACCAGTCACCGTCCCATAAGCCTCCTCAAGGCGTTAGGCAAGCTCCTCGAGAGGTGCGTACTCTCTCGTATGAGAGAGCACCTCTTCGGGGAAAACTTGATCATCCCCCACCAATACGGCTTTAGGCCAAAGCACTCATGTCCCCAACAAGTTCACCGCATAGTCGAGTTTATCTCCAGCGGTTTCTATCCTAAAAGATATAAAACAGTAGCAGTCTTTTTCGATGTCGCCAAAGCTTTTGACAAGGTTTGGCACACCGGACTAATCGTCAAGTTACACAGACTAAATCTGTCCTTGCGTTTGGTCCGGTTAGTGGCATCTTTCCTTCATCACCGTACCTTCCGTTTCAAACACGAAGGTACCCTCTCCTCCCCCCGCCCTATTACAGCAGGTGTGCCTCAAGGCTCAGTCCTCGCTCCCCTGCTGTACATAGTCTACACAAATGACATACCCATTCCGAACGACGGCGTTCAACTATCCCTTTTTGCTGACGACACGGCTCTTTATCGCAAAGGCCAAAACGTCAACTCAATCCTTCCGAGGCTACAGTCCTCTATCAATAAGTTAGGCCAATGGTTTCGCAAATGGCGCATCGAAGTAAACCCGGAGAAATCCGCTGCAGTTTACTTCGATACTAAGCGCCATACCATGCACCCCAATCACCCACCTCCCACTATGTTAGGTAAATCCATCCCCTGGCAGAGGTCTGCCAAATATCTCGGCGTCACTCTGGACCAGAGACTCACTTTCGAGCCTCACGTCAAAAGAGTGACCCGTAATAACCATTATAGGTAGGTAAGCGATTTATGTGTTTTTCCACGCATTTTATTATAGAAGCTACATCGTGTGACGTGTCGTCTTTTAATTAAATTGGTTGTAAACGACTGACGGCGAATAGTAATTGAAACAGTGCTCCATATGAATTACACTAAAATTGAGGCCAAGGTCTAATTAAAATGTCGATATATCTTTGTGTAAGTACTTAATGCCTTTTTAGAAAATACCTATCATCACTTCTTCTATTTGTTACAGATTCGGTCTCTTATATGCGACGGAGATACTAGCAAACTGGAAACACGTAGTCTAACCAGTTTAAAGGTAATTTTCATTTTAATCAGTTAAGCAATATAGGCATTTTCGCCTAATAACAGGCAGACCCTGGAAGACCTTGGGTAAAAAGAACAAATCTTTATACACACAATGGAAGCTCTCGGTAGTAACGTCAACTATCTAAAAATAGTCGCGTTATAACTAACAAGCACGTCCAAAAGAGCCCACTATCATCCTGTTAGGAGTCAAGATGAACTAAACAATAGCCATCCTAAAACAGTAGGTAAGTGTAGAATTATTTCTCAAGTTGTTACGGTAAAATTTAAAGATAGAAATAGATAATCTACATGAGGTAGTTGAAATACTCAAGCTCTGAAAGTCGAAATCATTAAGGAATCTGTACTTGCATTAACAAGTAGCTAGTGAAAAACATGCTCGATACAAGTCGAGGGAAGCGGTTATTTAAAAAAACCGGCCAAGTGCGTGTCGGGCCACGCGCCATAGGGTTCCGTAGTTACCTTATACCATACTATATTTAATACCACCTATCATTTTTCGTCTGCAAAAATAACTTTGTTTTTCACAGTGTTGGTATGAATGACAAAGTTATATTTGCGGTTTTGGAAAATGTGCTATATCTCAAAAACTAATTACTATATCTCGTTCAAACCAATTTTGGTTGAAAGTGTTTATTAAGATCTACAACATATATTTTTTTTAGATTTTTCACTCTCTTATTTCAAAAGTTAAAGGGGGGGGGACACACATTTTACCATTTTGGCGGTGAATATCTTTCAAACGGTCGACTTTGAGAAAAAGTTGTCTTAGGAACCTCAATGTCATTTTTAAAGACCTATCTATAGACACCCAACACGTGTTGGTTTGAAGAAGTTTCAGTTCCATGTATGGGGAGCCCACCCTTAATCTTTTATTTTTCTTATTTTTGTATTAAATTCGTTAAGCGGTTAACAGAATACATCTACCTACCAAGTTTCAACTGTGTAGTCTTAATACTTTCGGAATAAAGTGGCTGTGACATACGGACGGACAGACAGACAGACAGACAGACATGACGAATCTATAAGGGTTCCGTTTTTTGCCACTTTGGCTACGGAACCCTAAAAAACCGGCCAAGTGCGAGTTGGACTCGCGCACGAAGGGTTCCGTACCAAAAACGGCAAAAAAAACACGTTTGCTGTATGGGAGCCCCCCTTAAATATAAATTTTATTCTGTTTTTAGTATTTGTTGTTATAGCGGCAACAAAAATACATCATCTGTGAAGATTTCAACTGTCTACCTGTTGTCGTTATTAATATCGAGCAAAAAACGGCAAAAAAAATCACGTTTGTTGTATGGGAGACCCCCTTAAATATCCATTTTATTCTGTTTTTAGTATTTGTTGTTATAGCGGCAACAGAAATACATCATCTGTGAAAATTTCAACTTTCTAGCTATCACGGTTCATGAGATACAGCCTGGTGACAGACAGACAGACAGACAGACGGACAGCGGAGTCTTAGTAATAGGGTCCCGTTTTTACCCTTTGGGTACGGAACCCTAAAAAATTAAACTGAAGATGGTGCTACGAGCTCTGATCAGAAAAGTGTCAGGAAAATTCTGGAGGCAAAAGTGCAGCTGAAGTGGGGCAGTAAGCCGGGGCGTGCGGTAAGTGCCACTATTACCGACAATCATGCGGCGACCTTGTCGCTCGTTGTCGCTGATCGTGGGGCGGCGCTGATTGCCATCCTCCATTCTGGCATCCGCCTTTTGCACTTCATTATATAATACGCCGGTTATCTTTGTCTCTGACTTAATTTGCGCTCCCGTAGGTTGTGGTTAGCTAGATCTTAAAATCGACTTATCGATTTAATTTATTAGTATCAATCGGTCAATACACTCGCGAGCAAAAATATGGAATCACAGGCCTATTTTTAACCGACTTCAAAAAAGGAGGAGGTTCTCAGTTCGTCGGAATCTTTTTTTTTTTTTTTTTTTTTTATGTATGTTACTCGATTACTCGAAGACGGCTGGACCGATTTGAAAAATTCTTTTTTTGTTTGAAAGTATATACTTCCAAGTTGGTCCCATTGTCATAAAATCAGGATCTGATGATGGGATCCTGGAGAAATCGAGGGAACTCTTCAAATATTATAGGCATATCTATAGCGATTTTAGTATTTTCTTAAGTAACTTGTGCATTTGCTTTCGAAAAGTACCATTTTGGTGAAGTGGAACTGATGATAAAGACCAGCATGGATGATCATCGGAACTATTCAATACTAAGTAGTTCACTGGTACAATACGATTACTTTAATATGGTTGCTAGGCTATTTATGCTCATCATAATTCATATGGTGAAGTGGAGCTGATATTGAAGTACCAGGAGAACTCCTCAACAATAAACGCCCCTGCGTCGGGAAAAACAGTACTATGTAAAAGGTGATGAACCTTTGACATAAGGCTATTGTAACTTAGATAATATCATCACCAAATATACTTACTACAAAAAAGTTTAAAATAAAAAAGTTTTTAATAAAAACAAAACCTCCTTCAAAAACCTGAAAATAATCTAACAAAAAACAGCTTCAAAAATAAATTAATGGCTTTAAAAAGCAAGAAATAAAATATTGAAATCTGCATAATAACTAACTCGAAAGTTTGTATGTATATCTTATATTAAACAACGTCTTATGAAGTCGGGTGGGGTTTAAACCCATGATTAAAGTTTAGATATATTAGTTTGGATAAAAAATATCCTTTGTTCCCCCCCCCCCCCCCACCCGACTTCAAAAGGCGTTGTTTAATATAAGATATACATACAAACTTTCGAGTTAGTTATTATGCAGATTTCAATATTTTATTTCTTGCTTTTTAAAGCCATTAATTTATTTTTGAAGCTGTTTTTTGTTAGATTATTTTCAGGTTTTTCATACAAACGATTACCTCGTTTTTTTACCTTTGAAGCTTCGGTTCTCCACCAGGGATAATAACTACAGTTTTAGAGTGTAATGTAATGTATGTGTGTGATGTGGTAAACAAGAATGTTTTAGTTCTACGTTTTTCAGGCTGTATTTTGCATATTTACGTTCTGACCAAAAGACATAGTATTTTTAGACAGACTAAATTATTTTTTGGACAAAGGTACGGTCGAATGCAAATATCTAGGACTAGGACAACTGTAGCAGGAAAAGCATACTTTCGTTCCGTTTGTAGTTTTCATTATTTCATGACGTGGCGTCTTGCTGGCCATGATTATATTTTTCGAACTTTCTGTACGACGACAAACATTTATAAGATTTCATACTGCAGATTAATTTCAATTTACAGTGAATCAATTTGTCAATGCAATGTCAGTATTCAACGCAAAGAACTTGACGCGCTTCGCTCATTCGCTTTTGTTCCTCAATTTTGTTTACTCAATAATTTTTAACGTTTTGGTGAGTCAGATATCTGTACGAGTATCTTTGTTTTGGTAGGTACTCTATCAACGCCAAAAGTTCCAACTAATGGCGCTCAAGAAGTAAATGGACTTAAAACTCTTAAATGATGATTGATGCTTATTGTGAAAGTAAAGCTTGATGGGTATTCCAAAAAAAGCATATCGCTAAAACATAATTTAATAGTATAATGTAATGTTATTGCCCTTCAAATTTCATAAGCGCAAGAACTCGTAAAATATAGGCGTTAAAACAACTTGTCACCAAACAAATGTTTATTTAGTCTGAGATGGACGACGACGTTGTTTAATTTTCTCGCAGTACTATAAACAAACATTGTTTTTCTCTGTGCAAACACTGCCAAATTCAGAAGATCTTACGAATCGAGATGATTTCTAAATAATTCGATTTAAATGATGAAAAAAGCCTCGAGGAAATCTCATATTTTTTCAAGTTTAGTATATCCCTTATAATGAGGCGAATAAATCTTCCATCTCATTTAGCAAAGCTCAGTGCAAATTGCTACTTCAGCACAGGTCCGGCTTCAGCCACGAGCCGGCCAGGTGCGATGATACCGCCTATCCGTGCCGCTGTTAATTAGCCCCTTGCCGCTTGATTTATAGCCAACTTTGTTTGAGAAGAAACCTCGGCTATTTATTAGACGCAAAAAGATCTGACACATTACTAGATCGATAATACCCAACCATTAAAGAATGGAAAATGCAGAAATAAATACTCATAATTATTGTCATTGACATATCTGATTGTGGATCGCAGCTATTAACAGCATGAATATTCTCGGAAAACCTTGCTGTTTAGTGCCGCAGCGACAATATAGCAAATTTTCACCACTATTAATCAAGAACGGAAATGAAAGTATGTCCGAATGGTCCGACTCGTTTATCCTGGGACATCTCCCAACACCGTCACGGTCGGCGACTGTGGCGCTATTTTGATGAATGTGATGTGACACTTCCGCCAGACAGAACCATTATTCATTTGTGAATTAAAGAGTATTTTATGCACGTTGTGTTGCAAGAATAAACTGCAACATATCGGCTCTATAGCTTCAATAAATCCAAGCGCTATTACGATAATAGAGGCAATAGCTTCAGTATCTAGGGTATGGGTAAATGTTGCGTAGCAACGTGGTTAACTTATTCTCACCACGACTAAGATGCCATAGTAAGTATTATAAACTTATTGCATTCATTCAATGAAGATAACATTCACGACATAACAATAAATATATCAGAAGTCAAATACATAAATTCAGTAGATATGAACTATTGAAAAGTACCTACAGAGCTTAGAAGTATTTCCGACTTGCTGCAGAAGATAAGAATAATTAATGTATGTAACAATCAGATATTTTACCGAGTACTTGCTAAACTTTTAATTAATTAAAGCTGCTTCCGGAAAAGCTTTCTAAATAAGAAGGGAGGGAGTAAATACCTATGAAGATGATTTAAGAGTATTCAATTGCAGTGAATTGGGTTTCATTGGATAAGCATTGCTTAATCGTATTGTCAACTGAGTCTATGAGCTCGAGTTGTCTACAAGTTGTAGTCTCGAGCCCGCATCCCATTGTTTTAAGATCTTTGAAGCTGTTTACATGAGTTTCGAAGTGGGGTGTACTTATGTAATACTCTTCTAAATAAAATACGGCTTCTTTCTATTTCTGAAATAGGTATGTAATTTTGTTTAATTTGAATAAGTTATTAGCGCTATCGCACAGAGGCAACTTAGTCTCCCAGCAACTGTTTTGTCTCTCACATCAAGTCCACGGGTTTATATGGAAGCGCGCACACGAAGCGACACGGTCGTCTGCAACTTTTCATACAAATCACGTGAGAGACAAAAAAGTTGCGGAGACAAAAGTTACCCGTGTGCGATAGCGCTTATAGGTAAGTACTTCCTTAATACAATTATAGAGAGTTCTATACATTAGTACTTAATATGAAATTATAATACAAAACATGGTTGTGACTTTGTGACCACAACTAGAAGTATTTGTGATTATGACTCAATAATTGATAATATGCAAAACATTCATAGAACTTAATTCCAAATAATGACACAACAAGTACTGATTCATAAGGTTGTGGTTATGCATAGTAAATGTGCTTTAAATTCTAGGAAACAGACAGTACTATGTGCTTAGGTTAAAATAATGATGCGTCTGGCGCCACACCGCACCGCACTGTGACGTCACTAAGTGGCCTTTATGATGGTGGCTTGCAACAATTTAGTATTCCAACTCTAACACAAGTTTGTTCCCAAGCTATCGGAAATTCGCGCCTCGATGCGTTCACCGCCAAATGCCGTATGTGCAGTGCAGTAGCGTTATCCAACAGATGCTTGATACAAGTTCATGAATATGTTAAGCCGAGAATCACGAGTAGGTTCGATATTTACTACATTGTGGTTCAACCGCTTAAGCAGTTAGTCCAATCGCCAAACACGATAAATAACCATTCCAAAGCATTCATTGGAAATATTTATTTTAACCACAAGAATTAACAAACTCACAACATGTCAATGTGATGATGTTGATCGAATTACATCAGTCTTGATGACCGGAAGTTTTTATTTCTGTAAAAGGAACTTTGATGAAAATCAAACTCCAAAAGACGAAGACATAGGTACTAAAAGTCTTTTATTAAAAGTAAGAATATCTTAATTTTCTTACCACACTTGCCTATTCAATATCATTTAGTAAACAGTTCTAAGTATCGTTGCCGTAACTTCTTGTGGCAAAATTCCAATAAGACAACATACACACAGCTGTTAACAATAATGGAGGAAATGAATTATTGACAGTTACATCGGTGCACCACACCATAGACTGTCGGCGCTCAAGATAGATAGTAGCAAAAAATAAAACCACCACAGGTATCGCTGGTTTGATACCACTCTTATGAAATTGTTCTCGGTAACTGTAGAAGACCGTTTAATTCCAATAGCCTCTGATGACGATTACCTTTTCCGGCTTTTTTGCCATCGCAACAAGTATTCAGAAAAATACTACGATAGTTAAAACAAATTAAATTCCGAGGGCGATGACCAATTCAGCTTTGGTAAAGTTTTTATCCTTGTAAAACAATGATTACGAGTAGCGGTATCTAGCACGAGTCTTTTTTATATTCTATTACTCAGCAGAATCAGAAGTAATGGAAGAACACTTAAAAATGTAGAAACGGGTAGAAAATACTAAGTTATTCTGGCTTTATAATTTAAACAATTTCTCAGACTAGACGGACCAAAAAGGGCATAATAGGTTAGAGAAAGCCGATAAGCTAGTCAGTTTCATTAGCTATCTAGATGAAGCGCTGCTTGATAACAAAGCCATTACCGCGATAATTACCTCCCAAAGATGACCGACTATCACCCACTTGAGCTAAAGTGACCAAAGATATACAAAGCATAGTTAGACGCAAGGTAGGTACATAAAAACTGTTATTGTCATGATAAAAGCAAAAGATAGAGTACGAATGAACTATGTGTAACAAAGAAAGTGTGCCATAACGGTTTCATACAGCCGTCGCTGAGGCAGCAGATAGATACAATAAGAGATGATGGACCATGATCCCTGCACAATTGTGTCGAGCAAAAAGTTTTTAGTGCCTTACTAAAAGATAAAATCAATGTTGTTAAGATGAAACATAAGTTCATTATATTCCAACGGACACTGCGTTTGACTTACTATATCATGCATATGCTCACATAAGCCAAGCTTAATAGCAACTGAATAAAAAAGGATACCATACAAGTGATAAAAATCGTACAACGCCCAAGTCACCTGAAGACTTTGTCGCAAAAAGTTTGTGAACTATTCACACAACGGAATTGACAATTTTAACATGTTTTCTAGGATCCCCAAAAATGTAGGGTCACTGAACTGTATTTTTTATCCTAACTGTTTCTGCACGTTAATGCTTCAAGCTTCCACAGTTATGTATAAGGTGGAAGCTTGAAGATTTCGTGGAACAGTAATGGACCCGAAAGAGCCAAATGTATTCACAAAACCTAATCTCAGCAGAGATCTCTTCAATTTAAACAACTTATGAAACGACTTAATCTTATTAAATTATAAAGAGGTTTACGGTGAAATTATTTTTACTGTCCTTTTACTGGCAGACAGTAATCCGGTCTGGGACTATTGATTGCATCATGTAGGTAATACGATTAGTGTGCAAGCAATTTTATTGCTACGCTCTGCTTAGGGGATAACTTTATGCTTTGCAATTTTGTATTATAAATATTATAAAACGTTGTATTTAATTTAATAGAATATATTTTATCAGAAATGGAGTAGAATTTGGGAGGAAAAGTATTTCTCTCATTCAATTTTCCCTCTTTCATTAGTTAAGAGAGGGAAAATGAAATTGCCGAAACAAACATAACACACACACCATTACCGAGTAATAATTATTTCTTGATTAGTACCTATGCAATAGAGGTATAACTAAATATTGCTTATGGAACGAGCGAGGGAAGTTATAGATAACAATATTATGGTTATGTACTTATAAAAGACGACCTCGGACATGGCAATCGCCATGTTGATGACTACAAACTTTTATTACCTCAACGACAATAATGTCACTGTTGTACGCGTACTTCTGGCTTTGACCGACATGATGTCATGTTTGGCGGATCGCAAATTAATGTAGGAAGAGACAACAAAATAACCAAGGGCATTATATTTGGTGATGCTAAAAATATTACAATTTTGAAATTGCTTTCATGCCTGTTATTTTGATAAACAAAGCTTTCAATTACGCGGATGATAAATAGGTAGCGTATTTATCTCAGGGAACAAAAGATCATATTTTGTGGTAGGGACAAACAAGTGGTGAAATTCAGGAGATAGACCAGTTTATTTGTAGCTCCCCTCCTACTGTGCAGAGTACACGAGTAGGTTGGTGCGGTATTGTGTGGCAAAGAATGTATGGGGGTGGTTAAATCGACTCATTAAAGCTTGCCATCGAGTCATTGTCTAAAGTTTGCACGCATTATCACTCTTAGGGGTGCCAGCTTGTATACAAATCGTAGGGATAATTAACTGTCAAAGAACAAATTTGGTGGTGATTCTGAAGTAATGATGTCACATCTCTTAATTAAAGTGAAAATTATATCCGCTGGAGTTGCAGATTAAACAGATTTCCCCCTTTTACCATATGGCAATTAAGATTACAGAACATCAATGAAATAATAGCAAAACGCGAGTTAAATTGACGGGTTTCAATAAAAATTTTACATTCTGACTAGAATTGTAACAAAATGTTCCCTTTCCCACGCTATGCTACCGATTTACAGCGGTGAAATCAGTTAATCGATTGTGTTAGGTGTCGTGCCTTTTGCCAAACACAAACGCTGTGGTTAGAAACGGTGTGTGCTCTACAACAATAGGATTTGGTTCGCTCAGTTTTTACAACCAAATAGCCCAACCGGCAAAGGCCAATTTTACATATTGATCATGAATTTCTGAATTTAACCGCATTCTATTTCTGTCCTTTTATTGGGTGTTTTTGGATAAGCTCCTGTTTTAAATCAAAGTAAGCTTGATTGAACGTATGAAACTATAAAATAAAATTATCATCTTTTTCTTTATTTTAGAATGACCTAATAGGTACTTTTATTGAACACTGGTCGTTGTCTGTCGTCGCTAACTTAATAAAGATATTAATATATTCTGAGAACTAAATATTGCTCCTATTCAAACTTTGTCATTGCATTTAATATAGTTTGTTAAATTTTATTACCTACTAGATATAACCGAATTGGACATGGTTTATGAGCAATTCTCCCTGGTACAAAAGTAATAAATCACGAGTTTATCGAATAACAGAGGAATATGGGGAGTCCGGATTTGAGCCACAGCAAATGGTCCATGTCAATCTCCAATTGAACTTATTAAATACAATTTGGTGACATTAGGCACAACTGTTACGGCTCTAATGATGACTTATTGTTCACCTTTGATATCCTAATACTTTGACTGTAATAAACTCATAAGGTCAACACCTCTTATCAGTAATGACGTATTAGAGTACCTTTTCTTGAGTAGTATTTAAGTGGATTAGGGATAGATCCCTCTTGTTCGTTGGCATTTCAAAGGCTTTGGTAAGTTTACTTGAAAAAAACTTACGCTAAATGTATTCAACATCAGGATATAACGTAACAAGATAAACTTATTTCCCGTTTTGCGATGACAACGGTGACGCGACGCCTCGCCTGAAGTGCCATTTGCCTAAGGTACCGCTATAAATAAAATGGAGTTCCTATCAAATTCTTCTATCAATGTTAGTAAAAGTAAAAAAAAAAATATTCAAATAATAAATTATAACCACTCGATTCTTTCAAGAAGAATAATAAATATTTCCCACATTTATTATTCTTCTTGAACTAATCGAAATTAATTTCGAATAATTCATCTAGATAAAGTTTGTGGGGTCTGTAACGAAGGTCAGGAATAGGATAATGTAATAGATTAAATATACGTGAAAGGTGTTGCTGAAATAATTTGAGCTTAATTTTTAATAAATTTCGTATTCTACACTAGTTTTGTTAACTACATGAAGAATAACATAAATGCATGTAACTGCGTATAATATTTATTTATACGTTTGCGTTACATATTTAGAATAATGATATTCATTTTATCAGGTCAAGTGGACGTTTTAAAGTAGAGAAGCAAACAGACGTCTATATTATTAATAAAATGGGCGGAACTGACTATACATTGAAATCGTAGTTTCGTACTATGAAGAATAGCGAAATGATGATAAATTTGTTTATTGTTACAGATAGCAAAATGAAGAAAAATAGAAACTGTGAGAGTGGGTGGTGGGTGGTGTTGCTGACGGCCACATTGGCAGCCCCAGCGCTAGCGGAGGCCGGCGTTGGAATATTCAACGCGAGGCTCAAGCAAGTCACTACCTCTAGCTCTCTGAAATGGACCAGCTTTAAAAAAGAGGCAACCACCAACTACGTCATTGGAGCTGAATCAGCAGAAGGTAGTTAATTAACTACTTACTAACTACAGGATTATTATAATACTGTTTTATATTGAATAAACCAAATTGAAACATTTCCTTGTTTACAGGAGCTATATACTTGTGCAGAGCACGGCATGTAGGAGATATGCTTTTGGGACAATTAAGACCCCAGTACACTTCGTGCGCCGTTTCTGGAAGCAAGAGCTATGATGCATTTGAAGTCCTCGAAAATTTTGAAAATGCTTCTCTCATTACCTGGCAGCCATGGTTCAAATTTAATTCTAAACCTACTGGAGGCATTTTTGTAGATTCATCGGTTGATTCAGTCTTTATAGGCAGAATCAAGGCCGAAAGTGGATTTTCGCACTATGTTGGCAGAATATCATATGAAAGTGCTACTGGCCTATTGATGACTTTTGATGATAAAAACAATGAACTAACTGAAACTAAAGGAGAGATTTTAGTAGAGGTGGAACCTATAAGCTATAAATTAGAGAACGTAGAATTAGATCTAACTACTGAACATATTCGACAGTCAGATCCTGAAATATTTGGTGAACGCATCTTAAGAAATGACGACAGCGTTCCTGCGACAGTTACTACAGCTATAGAATATGAGTTTAACTATAGTGTATCTTGGGGTCATGGGCACGGAATCGCTATCGGTTTGAACACTACTATAGAGATGAGTGACGGCACAGTTTTCCCACAAATCGAATGGGCCAATCCGTTTACAGAGAAGAGAACCAAATTTTATAATTTGGAAAGATATCTAGAACCGGGTACGGCTTGTAACGTGACGTTTAGGGGAAATCGTACGGAACGAGACGTGCAGTATACTGGCAAACTAACAACATTCTACATCGACAATGAATCTAGAAGTAGACAAATGAGGGGCGAGAGGATTGAGATTACATTAGAGGTCGAGCCCATTTATGGTGAAATATATTACGTTGGAAACAATAGCTTGGTTCCTACAACGACCACGACTACCACTACCACAACCACAACTACGACAACTACCCCGCCACCAACTGTTGCGACAGAATCTGTCAAAAATGAAATCCCAATCGAAATAATAAAGCCTAACCAATCATCTGAGATTGATAGCAACAATCTGGTCGATAGCAACGTACAGCCGGCAAACGAGCAGAACATAAACCAAGCCATAGTGGGTAATTTAGGAAGTAAACCATCTAATGGTGTTAGCTTGAGGGTTATTTATCTTACACTATTGATACCAATGCTTGCACTTTTACTTTAAATTAAAAATTTGATCCACTTAGAGCCCCTTGTAAATATTGAAATAAATATGAAATACCTATCACGAATTTTATAGTTGCTTCGTCTCCATATTTTGGCAACTTCGCTTGATGCCGTTGTTTGCAAACCGAGGAAAATTGTTTTACTCGGTTATAAGTTGTAAATAGGTTATTTTGTTTTCTTAACATTCCTGTTATGTGAGTCCATTCCAATATGTATAATGAAGAGCCAAAATTTATCACATAACTGTATATAGATTTGTAAATAGTTACGGAAGAGGGAGTCGCAGAGCGACAAGATGACGTGACCGTGATGAAGGGGGTATGTGACATCGCAGATAGAGATAATTGTGAGAGAACACTGTTACCAACCAAGATCACAGGACGAGTTTTAAAGTTGACCGCCTACAAATCAACAAACTCCAAATGTGATAGTTCGAATAGATATTTAATAAATATGATCATAAATATTTTTTTAAGAGTTAAAATACTTACCAGTTACTGCCGCTGACATGCCAAAATTATCCCTTGTTAGATCCATCTATTTCGTGTATAATTCTCACAGTAACTAACTTTGATACCTTTTCTTAGCTGAGCGTTATGTTTAGTATCCTTTGGTAAATAAAATATTGTTTGGGTATTTTAACTCTAGTTACACAAATGCGCCAACAGAAACGGCATATTATGATTTCAGTACCTCCTATTTTGTAGTATTCGTATTTTAATTACTTTATAATTGTTATTTTTAGTTATAAGTTACAAGAGTTTAAAACCCAGAATTAAGAGATATTATTATTTTAAACTATTAGCGTTAACTACTATTTATTTTGTTTTATAGCTTTGTACTATTATTAACAGGTTTATGTTTCAAGCAATTAATTGCAGCATGGGTTTGGAATTATTTATTTCATTGCCAAAGTTGTAGCTTAAATTTTAAGTCTACCTACTGTTATTAATTTAAATTACTAACTAACAATTAAAATTTAATTCCATCCCTCCGTGTTGATCTTACAACTAGTTCTGTAGTATTTAGGAAGAAAACTTTGGCGATAACTATAACTGTTATTAGTATGCTTGGCTGTTTTGTCAATGTATAAAGAAATTGAAAGATATTTTTGTATGGTTAGATATTGACTGTAAGCGTTCGCCTTAATGTAGGAACAATACATATTCTTCATGACGTTTTCATTATATTTCATATTCACATTGTCCATTAGATAATCCATTGAAATTAAAATAATGATTATATCGCTTTCAAACAACACATATTTTATGGAAAACTTTTTATTAATATATAAAGTAAAACGGCGATCCTTTGAGAACTTTCAATTGATTTGTGTCAATGTCCCACCTAGTTGTACCATTATTGAGTAAGTCTAGTATTTTATAATGATCACATTTACTGCTTTAGTCAGGAGTTATTTTTTGACTTAAAATGATATTGTAAATTGATGTTAGTATTAATATTTTTTTGAAATTTGTGGCCTCTATGTTCAACGTGTAATATACTTTAGATTATTGCTTACCCCTCGTTAGGTAGTTAATCTGTTCCTTAATATAAGACGTGTTCCACAATTGTTGTATGGACACATTGGACGGGGCGTCCAATGTGTCCATACAACTGTTGGATATTTGAATCTCTTTGACATCAACATTATTTTGCGAAGCATAATTGTGATGTTCAATGTAAGTTTTATTTGTTTAAACTCATTAAAGTGTAATTAATATCTGTTTTTATTATTTCTACCCACATAACGCATCGTAGATAACGATATTCAGAAAAATTCAGAGCATCTTATGGAAGTAACAATCTAATATTTTTAGTAAATCTCTCGTTTTTCCTATAATTATTTCTGACCTTACACGCAGCTATAATGTAGGTACTTGTTTTGAATACAAAGGACGAATAAATAACACAGTCCGTAAAAGGGAAACTGAGCTAATGGGGAGTAGTAACTATGAGTTCATACAATAATTTTACATTCGCACCGTTTAAGTTGGGGGATGTTGAGTGGAATTGGCACGGTCTGGAGACGTCCCTCGCGAATAGGGTTACCAGATGACAGGAATTTTCCTGACATGTCGGGAATTTTGGGCATCCATCAGGGATACAGGAAAAAACTGTGGTTGTAAAGGATTTTTGAAATCCCAAAAAGTGTAAGTAGGTACTGAATGAAAACACATAATTTAATAATCACTAGCTTCCACCCGCGACTTTGTCTGCGTGTATAGTATTTTGTCTATCCCTCGGGAACAGTTCCTTTTTTCGGGATGAAAGGTACCCTATGTCCTTCTCTGCACCCCTGATAACATGTGTATAAAATTACATGATGATCAATTCAGTAGTTAAGACGTGAAGGCGTAACATACAAACAAACGGACTTTCGCATATATAATACTAGCGGCCGCCCGTGACTTCGTCTGCGTGGAAAGATTTTTTGCTATCCCTCGGGAACAATATATTATTTCGGAATGAAAGGTACCCTATGTCCTTCTCTGTACTCCTGACAACGTGTATGCAAAATTTCATGATGATCGGTTCAGTAGTTCAGACGTGAAGGCGTAACAAACAAACAAACAAACGGACTTTCGCATTTATAATATTAGTAAGGATTAGTAAGGATTTTAGTGAGAAATAAATATCAAAGTCAACAAAATGAAGAATGTAGAAGTAGGTGTACAAAGTGTCAGGAAATTTTCTGAAATGTCATTATTAGATCTGATAACCCTACTTGCGACAGTGCATACAATACAACAACGCACAGACGAGGTGGTGCGGCGGCGGCGCCTTTAGGTCTCTCTCCCTATTTTTAGGGATGCGAATGCAACTAGAGGCCTTAACATGCCTCAATCCGAGCGGGTCGATCCGTGATGGTGTGAAATCGAACGTAACTCTACTCACTTTAGGTTCAAATCAGTGCGCGTTCCAACGCGGCGGTTGCGTTGAGAACTAGCACCGAATTCTTAATTTTTACATGTTTTTATTAAATTTCTTCGCTTTCAAGTTAGTTAAAAAAATTTGATCAATTAAGATTGAAGGTATTAACATCGCCGATTTTTAAGTGTTGGTTTTAACATAAACGAATGTTCTGTTTCCGAGAAATTTTGCAAATAGGACCAGAAACAGGGTCCACGGAATATTTTTTTACATCAAAGGTGGTAACATTTTTACAAATGCTTTCAATTAAATCTATTGTGTATTATTCCAAGTACATTATATATTTTATCCATGATAGCTTCACGCGCGTAATCTTTCAATAATTTGAATTGAATATTGGGATTTGACCCTTCTTAGCGCCTTGTATGAACAAACTTTGTTTATTAATTAGTATAATGTCAGTTATTAATTTGTCTGATATCAGACTGGAAAGAAAGGAAAATCAAAATTAATCATTCTTAACAAGGTTAATACACAAACAGCACAGCAAACAGTAGCGTAAACAATCATCATCAACTTGGTAAAGAACATAATAAAATTTTACTTAATAAAATCCTTTATAGTCAAGGTACCTGAGAATTAATCACACAATAAAAGTAAACTACTTGATTCATTAACATTTAACATCATAGTCATCTATCAACTGTCACATTTATGGATTTACGAGAATGTAAGTAGCATACGCCTAAAGTACTTAAGTTACTTCCAGTAATTTAGTTACTTCCATCGATGTTTCATGTTATGATAATGATGGTAGTACACAACTACCTAAAGAAACTAATCAAATATTAGATGTGCCATACTGCCATGTGCCTTTAATTTTTCTCCGTAAATAGTAACTACGGTGCGTAAAAAGCTAATTTTAAACTGTAAAGCGTGGGAGGATTGATTGGACAAATGAGGTAAAGACGTCAACAGTTTGGGAAACAGGTCGTATAGTCTCATTATTTTAAATTAGAAGGTACTAAAATAATAGGGAGCTTACCTACCGTATGATGTTGATTTTGTTTAAATAACTCAGTTTAAATTGATAAGCAGAATCATGACGTACTGAGTTTTTTAATAAGGTCGTAATGACTTGAGCGCCATAATATGTGGTAATACACCTACTAAATGAAAAATCTACCGAGATTCGAATAAAGTTCTGCTCTGTTGACCTTTTTATGTATCGGTGCTGATCCGTCACGAGACTATTCATCGCCAGCCTTGTATTGTACGTACCGTACCTTTTTTTTTTTTTTTTTTTTTTTTTTTTTTTCCCGGGGAAAATGCCTTCGCATACCACCCCCGCGCGGGGAACACGGGGGCGGTTATGTGGTGCATCCACTAAAAACCCCGGGGTGTTCCTTCCGCGCATTGGACGAGGACAAGCGGGATCGGTGTGGCAGTCACCGTGTCCCCGCCCTGCGCCGGTCCCTTCGGACTCCCTCTCCTTGAGGACAAGCATGTCCTACGGTGTGGCACTCGGGAACACACGGGTGCTATTCCACCTCCAGGGCCTAAGTGAACGACAGAATTCCCCGTTCTGCCGCCCTGACCCTGAACTACTACTAGGGAGGGATGAGATGCGCATAGCGCCTTCTCCTTCCCCCCGCTCTCCGCCGACGTATCGGGTCTGCACCCGTATCCGCCTCGCGGACCCTCTCGGCGATCTCCTTCTGTGACATGATGTCTTCACAGAAGGAGGTCACCGCCTCCCACTCTCTGTCACCTCTCAGCATGGCAGCTGCCACGCTGGGAAGCGAGAGGTCACCCCCTATCTCGTCCCTCAGCGCTTGCCGCTGGGTTGACCACGCGGGGCATTCTGTGAGGACATGCCGTGCGGTGTCCTCCGGTGCGCCGCAATCGTGGCACACCGGAGCAGCCTCTCGCTGAATCCGACACAGGTACCGACCGAAGCAGCCGTGCCCGGTCAGCACCTGTGTCAGTCTGAAAGTTAGGGACCCGTGCCCCCTTCTTCTCCAGTCTCTTAAAATTGGCCGAACAGCCTCTACGGTCCTTGTCCCCGCGACGGGAACCTCCAGTTGCCGCTCCCACTCCTCTAGGCACCTTTCCTCCGCGAGCCTTTGAATATTCGCGCGCTCCTCGGGGGCTAATCGGTCGCCCCTTTCTTGCTCCTCCTTACGCTGTCTGTACACCTCCGAGAGCACTTGGGCCTCTAGCTCCCACGGAGGTGTACCAGCGAGCACGCAGGCAGCCGTTCCGGAAACCGTGCGATACCCCCTTATCATGCGCGACGCAACAATCCTTTGGGGGCGCCTCAAGGCCGCCCTATTCTCCGTATCGAGGGCGGAGACCCACACCGGGGCTCCGTAGAGGGCCATACTCCGGATAACCCCTGCATAGAGCTGCCGGCAACTCCTATTCGCGCCACCAATATTAGGCAACAACCTCCCCAGTGCTGCCGCTGCACTGACCAATCTGGGGGCCAGTTGCTTGAAGTGCTCGTGGAAATTCCAACGGCTATCAAGCACTAGCCCCAAGTACCGCATGTGCGGTCGTAGCGGGATGACTTCCCCGTCCACTACTAGATCCTCTCCCGGAGGCGGCCCCTGTCTCGGCCCATGAAACACCATGGCCTGCGTCTTGGCCACCGCTACGTCGAGGCCCAGCATCCTGATTCGACGGATCATATGTTCCGCCCCCGTCTGTGCTAGGCGCTTTGCCTCCGCCAGGTCCCGACCCCGTGCAACGATTAAGGTGTCGTCTGCATAGCAGAATACACTCTGCCGGGGGAGAAGGGCACTGCGAAGCGCCCAGTCATATCCCAAATTCCACAGGAGTGGTCCTAGGACCGACCCCTGTGGAACCCCACATTCCATTCTTCGGGCTTTCACTTGCCCATCTTGAGCGAGGAAGACCACCTCCCTTTCCTCGAGATAATTCTCGATAATTCGGGCAAGGTATTCGGGAACACCATGGTGCCTCAGGGCGTCCTTGATGACGCTGTAGGGGAGAGAGTTAAATGCGTTTCTAATATCTAAGGAGACCGCAACCACTCTCTCCCCCTTGTTTATCGCCCTTTGAGTACTCTCTTTCAAAGCCATTATGGCATCTATGGTGGACCTCCGTCTCCTAAACCCGAACTGCCTATCTGAAAGGTTCGGTCCCTCCGCTTCCAGATGCTGGACGACCCGGTCAGCTATGATCCGTTCCAGCATTTTCCCGAGCTCGTCCAGCAGGACAATTGGACGGTATGCAGATGGCGAGTCAGGAGGCCTATCGTCTTTCTTTAGAAGGCAGAGCCTTCCCCGCTTCCAGGCCTTAGGAAAATGCCCCGACATTAGGCAGGCGTCAAATAGTGCCTTGACGTGGTCACCCAGATGCACCAAGGCCACAGGCAATATCCGGCCTGGTATCCCATCTGGGCCAGGGGCCTTTCGTTTTGCCTTTAGGCGGTCTGTCACCGCCTCCATCTCAGCCTGCGAGACCAAGGGAACTTCATCAGCTGGCTCTGGCTCCCGGGGTGCAGTTCTCACAAGGGGGGGAACCAACGGGGGTGAGGAAGGAAAGAGCCCTTCGACCACCCGAGACAACAGGTCCGCATCCATGGACTCAGTAGGGGGGGCCTTGTTACGGAGCCTACTCCGAACCATCTTGAAAGGTCGCCCCCACGGGTCACTATTCAGCTGCTCAAGGTAGCTATCCCAGGCCGCCGTCTTTGCCCTACGGATGCCAGTACGTACCGTACCTAATGTCAATAGGTATTATCTTGGAATCAATTTATGAATACCTTTTTCAATAAAAACAAGGTCTACTTACAAATTTTACATAATCTACATAGTATGTGAAGCTATGTACTTATATACATAGCGTATCGTTTATTTATAGAAAGTAAAAATGACCTGACGAATAGTATAAGTACGGACATAAGGACGGACGCATCTTCAATATAAAAGCATGCATCATAAATAATGATTAAAGCTAACGCTTATGAATACGACGTTCTACCTCTAAAATGATTTCTTACATGCCATTGTATCGCAGTAGCAATACTACAATTTTTCCATGTTTTTTATGATATATCTTTACGTTGAATTTAGTAATGGTTAATTGAAACGTGATATTATTAAATCAGGCGCGTCGAGTGCTAATTTGCGTTAACGACGTTACTGTCTGCGCATTAGACGAGAATTTACCCTATGACATTAACACCTCGGTATGCGAGCAGAGGGACGTAGATAACCTAACACACCGTATAAAGTTCAGGGCATCGCTAACCTTTACAAAAAGAAAAACTTCGCAACTTTATGGGACGCTCGGAAAAGCTTGGCGCCGTAAAATATCCACCAACCTTGATATTCCGTGGGGGAAGTGCTAATAAAATATTTAAAATGTCTACATTATAAATGCTGCACCATGTTAAACTGAACTAGTTTATACGACGTGGTCTGTGCTATTTCGTCCAGGGTTAAAACGGAATAAGAGAGTCTTTGTATGTTTTGCTTAAGGTTCAACGAGCTAAGTTTCTCTTGGCAAAACCTGCCCATATACAGACAACATTCACAAAAATACAGAATGAAAAAAAATAAAACATATTAAAAACACGACTGCCCTGCCAAAAACGAACTAAAAAGTTAAATAACAAATGTTATTGCAGTCGGGGGACCGTTTTGTGGAATTATTTTTAATCATAGAGGTCCCCCGACTGCAATGGCACTTGTTATTTAACTTTTCACTTCGTTTTTGGCAGGGCAGTCATGTTTTTAATATTTTTTAAATTTATTTGTTTTTATTTCACACATTTTAGTGACAAATTATATAGTTTTAGAACGTACTCATTAAGGCCTTTCATTTGATGCCCATATTGTAATAATTTAAGAAAAAAATATTTTTTTCACATTTGAAAGTGGCGTCGTACAGTCGTCATATTCACTTTTTCCAAAAAAAATATAGCCAGTCTCACTCGGAATGATGTAAGGATTTTAACGATACCCTATACATACAAATCCGTTAAGCCATTTAGAAGTTATGGTGGAATAAAGAAACTCACATACCCACAAACATACATGAATCTTGAACACATATACACACCTTTTTGGGCAGTCGTGTAAAAAGATGGTTGGAAGGAAAGTATACTTTCTTTACCGTGGTATACCCTTAATATTGATGATGGCAAATTTTACGGAAAGGAAACAAAAATAAGTACCTAATACTGCATTAAAAGATTTTTGATAAATCGTTTTAGCCGGGAATCGAACGAGCTTAAACCCGAAAAGAAAACATCCTGTACTTTTATGATACCAATCGATAGGGTCTGTGATGATAAGATTCACTTTCTTCTAATTCTTAATATCTTAAATTAAAGGCAGACCCAAGAAAAAAAAAAGAAGATTAAGTAATTTTTTTTGAACCTAACTACACTTAGGTACTTTTTCATCTTTTTTGGGTCTGCAATTAAACGGGATATTTTTAATTGGGTGACTGTAATAAGGAGCGAATGTTAATGTGATACTTAAATACTAAACCCGGCAGCGTTTTTTTTTTTGAGACAAAATAACTAACGGGCGTAAACTATGGATTACAAAAAATACGTATAACGAGCAACTACATGTGAGAGATAAATAATTTAAATGAGTGATAAAAATACTGAGTCGGCGGCTATTTTACCAAGTAGGTAACTATAACTGATTTCAGCTGCCCAACATGGTATTTTTTACACCTCAATTAGGTTAATATTCGCCTTTATAAATAAAACATATGCCAAATTATTCATGTTTTGTGTGCCCTACGGTTGTCGCTCAAATAGAATTTGGTCGCCCGTTCTGAATAACTAGAGACTCAATTTGTATTTTAATGTCATCTATTTTCAATTTTTGTAGTCGCCCTCAGTCCGTCTCGCCCACTTAGTATTTCAGTACCTATTAGGTATTAGTAGTATCGTATTGTATCTTAGTATTTCAGTATTTTTGATACCCATAATGGGAATATAATATATTGTTACCCGATTAAATACTACCCCAATTAAATTAAGATTTAGGTAGTTACTAAAAACAACAATAATTAAAAATTAATAAATAAATACATTAAATAGATAATGTTACCATAGAATTGTAAATTAAACTACTTTAATATAATATACTATAAAAAAAACTTTGTGCTAAACATTGGTAATTCAGACGCTCAACTTGAGAGATGCTAAAAGGATCGTAACGATAAGTTTTATTTATGTTTCCTCTTATGAAGTTGGTATGAAACACGTACTTTTCCAATTCCGGAGTGATGTTTCGAAGAAAATGGCATGTTTCCTTCACGTGATACGTATAACGATCGTAACAGCTGGCGCTTGCTCCTACTGCCGCTCGCAAAACGATTATAAGATGCACGATACGAAATCTGACATTTTAGAACTTGACTACAAGTCTTAATAGACTTTTTTGTTCTTTAAGATATTAATTTTCTCCATGCTATTAGTAATTAGTTTTGCTAATAAAAGACATCAACGCGAGATGCCTAAATATATACTTACAAAAACTTTTACAATGAAAATTGACAGTCTATTAATATCTTGGACGAAAATATAATGTGCGTAGGCTAAACTGTACGAGTTTAGAAATTATTATTATATATTTCGCAAATTAGCAAAACCTGTTGCTACAGAAAATTCGTCTTTAGTCTGATTTTGAATAACGACTGTGTTTGTAATATTCCGAAATAGGAAAAAGAGCAGAAAAGGAGAAATAGAGTTAGTATAAGTAAATAAATCATAAGTAGAAAGGATTGTATAATCGTACAACAACATTTCAACCGAAAGTAGTTCCATTACATTCTCAAATGTAATAGTAGTTTATGATACAAGGTTAGTAAGGAGGTTTTTAAAACGAGTTGACGTTTTATAATCGTCACGAGCGAGTTTTAAAAAACCTTTTCTCAAACATGCTTGGAAATTCGAACATTATTTTGACAACCTTCTTCGTGCTAAATCGGAGTTTCCGGACAGACCTAAACCGCGCCGGCAATTTTTGTATGAGAATTCGTCCAAGATGAGAATCCATTACTAACGAACGTGTAATAATGGATTTTTATATGAACATTGCCGGCGTCTGAACGGCAATGTTAGTATTGAAACTCATTATACACGTGTAATTCAGAAATGGAAATAAATTTTCTTCTTTTTCTTCTTATTTTAGTTTGCCAATCTAGTCTCCTCTTTAGGGAGTAATTTTTGCCAGTGTCAAGTGTTGAATAGTTCAATGGTAGATTGTTTCAGTTTACATTAAAATGCGGGTGCATCGCATTCCAATGCTGCTTGGAGCATTTGGCACCAAGTATATCAAGACAGTTTACTCGGTAAGGTCAGCCGAGGTAGCCACCACTACAATAAAAGTCTCAGCTTCACACAACCAACATCACGCCTATTTCAATTATCCCACATACTGTTCAGTAGCATAGACACTTGTACCACAAAACTGCACCAATTTTAAGACATAATATCCACTATGAATCAATTTGCGAATAATTAAAATAGTCACCAAACCGAACCCGACAAAATGGCGCCAAAAACTCCCAAAGAAATTTTCAATGAAACACAACAGCCAATGAGATCTGTGATCATCATCAATATTTAAAATTAGAACTGGCTTTGCAAATGGAAAGTACCGAATCACGGTAACACGAGTGTCATGAGCGCACTAACGCCCGCCCATTAATCCGTATTCCTGGGTACAAAACTTATACGTGTAATATACGATTCGGATAGGCGGCATAAAATAACGTTGTAATATCTATTGATCTTAGCGCGGAAAGTTATTATTGTTGAAATTGTTTATTAATTTGCCAAATATTAATTTATCTTCGATTAAAATAAATATTTAATTTATTTTAAAAATGAGTTCAAGCGACGAAAATGATATTTTGACGCCACCTGAAATTCAAGAAGCGGCAAGAACTTTAATAGAAAACATGTTGTCTCCAAAATCAAACAACATATAAGTTAACCAGATGTAAACCTAACTGCAATACTAAAAAGACATTCACAAGGGTATAAATGTGGAAAGACTGCATCAAGCGTGCAATTTTTCTTGTCAGAAGCATCAGACAGTGTGTATTTGGATCCTAAAGTAAGTTTTCGTATTGATAAGTACCTAGGTACTAATGTACCACTTTGTTTTAGTTAAACAGCTAACATCACAAGTTTACACGTTCTTTATTTTTGTTGCAGGTTTGATTTTTGTCATTTTCGGTGCATGAAGATGCAACAACATTATGCAGTATTTATGCAAAAGAAGTAGAAATTCGAGACGGTGTGATTTGGTACTTTCAATTACTGTAATTTTTAATAAAAATAAAATGTTAGAAAAGTTACTACTTGGTTTGAATTTCCGCGCATTGTTTGAAAAAACCGGCCAAGTGCGAGTCGGACTCGCGCACGAAGGGTTCCGTACCAAAAAAGGCAAAAAAATAACTTTTGTTGTATGGGAGCCCCCCTTAAATATTAATTTTATTCTGTTTTTAGTATTTGTTGTTGTAGCGGCAACAGAAATACATCATCTGTGAAAATTTCAACTTTCTAGCTATTACGGTTCATGAGATACAGCCTGGTGACAGACAGACAGACAGACGGGCAGCGGAGTCTTAGTAATAGGGTTCCGTTTTTACCCTTTGGGTACGGAACCCTAAAAAGTACAATACAAGCCTTGGCCGCAACTAACAGGCTGCCGCTGCAGTAATGTACTATAATAACCGTGTGCCATACTAAGTTTTTCAATACATTTGCGAGAAAACATTATAGGTACTACTGAAATTGTAATCTATAACATATAATAAAACTGTAAATTCTAAATATTTGTGCGTGAATAACGCAAAAACCGCTAAAAGAATTTTGATGGGATTTTCACACTTTAGTAATTGAGGTTCAACTTAAAATCTAAGCTATGTTTCATCAATTTTTTATATTGTTATATTTGAATAATTATTTTCTGAAATTTTGTTTGACTTGCTGGTGTGTTGGTAGCTTTAGCTCTGTAAGCCTGCATGTAATTGATAAAAAAATAATAAAATAATAAAAATCAAATTCAGGTGGGTGGAACCTTGGAAACAGCTTGAACTCTTCGTAGTACTAGCTTTCATACAATAAAGAGGTCATTTTAATCTGGTCCCTATATTTTTCTACTGTCCCCACGGATGAAGTCGCGGGCGGAAGTTATTAGAAATTAAAAAAAAAACGTACGTAAACAAAATCGTACGCCGCGGGCGTGCGGTAATAGTAGTTTATGAGATACAAGGTTGGTAAGGAGTTTTAAAAAACTTTAACAACCGTGTGCCATACTACGTTTTTCAATACATTTGCGAGAAAACATTATAGGTACTACTTGTAATCTATACAAATAATATAACTGTAAATTTTAAATATTTGTGCGCGTATTACGCAAAAACCGGGCTTTTCACAGTTTAGTAAATTAAGGTCCAACTTAAAATCTAAGCTATGTTTCATTAAATTCAGGTCGGTGGAACCAAAGAAACAGCTTGAACTCTCTGTAGTACTAGCTTTCATACATTAAAGAGGTCATTTTAAACTCGTTCTTACATTTTTCTACTGTCCACGCAGACGAAGTCGCGGGTGAAAGCTAGTAGAAATTAAAAAAACGTACGTAAACAAAAACGCACGGCGCGGGCGTGCGGTAAAATCAACTTACCGCACGCTGTACTAAACCGTAAACAAAAACGCACGGCGTGCGGTAAAATCAACTTACCGCACGCTGGCTTGTCATCGTAAGCTCACATTTTCGAGCAACTGTATTGAAAAATCAACTTACCGCACGCTGTACTAATCCGTAAACAAAAACGCACGATGTGCGGTAAAATCAACTTACCGCACGCTGGACTGTCATCGTAAGCTCACATTTTCGAGCAATTGTATTGAAAAGAAGTATAACATATTCACTTCTCAAGCTTACGCGCTCACTAGACATGAAATAAAACAATTTTTAACGGATACTAGCGCGGTTTTATTGAAAGTACTTTGGTAATTAGTTGGTATTTGATTTGATTTTTGGTTTTCCCGACGTTTCGGCAACTTTGCAGCTGCCGTGGTCACGGTTTTATTTCAAGAAGTTTTACGTTTGAGTTTGCGTTTAGATGATAACTGTGTTTGTTAATGGGTGCACCAAATCAAGATACCCGAAATAACTTTTCAATCGATAACTTCATAAAATAATCCTTTAATCGTCTACGGTTATACCCATTGAGTGAGTTACAGTTAGACTTAACTAAATAGCTAGGTAAAATAAAAAATCTGTGTTTAAGATCTACCTACAAATAATAATGTAAGAGTCATGCCAATTTAAATATAAAAAATAACTAAATATTTTGTTTTAATGCGATCAAAATTTAAAGTGTATACCTACGCAAGTCTTGTTTGTAATATTATAAATATCTAAAAATAACAATAACTAGGGAGTTGATGAATTTTTTCTTTCTGTGACATCTTGAATCTTAATTTATAAGTAGACTAGACAATTTAGTTAACAAATAAAATGTGTAACTTGTTTTTTTTATTTCAAGCATGATGTCATACACTAAATTCCTGCATTAAAGTTTGCAAAAAAAAATACGGTATTCGACGAGTATTTATTTATTATTGGGCATCACAAAAAGTATTCTTATATCAAACAAAGGAAGAAATTAAATGAGTTGGTAGTATTTTTATCCCTGGTTTCCGATGATTTAATTCTCATGCTATCTTAGAACTAATTTCGCAACATTTAATTAATGACGTTGAAAAATATTAATCGATTTGTAAGAGATATCCCAGAATAAAAAAAAATGACTTATCGGATCGATAATATAATAATAATAATATATAATATAAATATAATAAGATCGATAAGATCGGATTTATCTACTCCTAGTATAATACTATATGTAAACAATCTTGTAATAGGTAATGCCATACAAATTAATTCTAAGGCAACATTATGTAAGTTGCGATAATTGTTAACCGGCTGTTTATTGTCTTCCTGAATAGTAAATAAGAAGAAATTATAAACTAAAAAAATCTAATAAATAATAATAGGTAAGTAATAAATAATACAAAGGTGACAAAGGAGTTCTTAAAATTCTTTAAAATGAAAATTTAAAATAGGTGGACTTGTAATATTCAATTTATGGTAATGGCAGCTATCCAGGGCTACTATTTCATCGTCACTTTTTGGGCCTATATCAATATTGTGACCATCGTCACGTCAGCCGCGCGTAGAAATATTATGGGCGCATGGGCGCAAGGATCTGGGATATCTAATCTATGTAATAGGCAAGTAATTACCTAACGATGTATCCCATTTGTGAAGGTACGATGTCTCAGTTCAGTAGTACACATGAACGCACACTCCAAACGACAAGTGCTTCCCATCTTCCACGTGAGCGCGCAATATAAGAACAATAATGAGTGGGTGACGAAAGAAAGCGTCGTCGCATAGCTCGCATAAATATTGCGCGTCCCGCCGGTCGCTCTGCTCGCTCATCTCCTTTGTAAAGTCGCAGATTTCTGCAGCTCTGCGTTCAAAGGTTCCCGGAGACGTTTTAATTATTCCCGCATGTGGGGGAGCCGGTAGCATACCCCCCGGGATATGTGGGTAAACTTGTGCAAACAACCATTTGAACAATGTTCACTTCCCATGCAATACGAGAAATAAAAAAATATAATAAGTAAAAAATAATAATATAATAAATAAATAAGTACGAAAAATAAGTAAATAATATAAAAATGTTGAGCATTAAAAAAGTACAAAAAAAGGTTTGGGCTCGTCCGGGATTTGAACCCGGGACCTCTCGCACCCTAAGCGAAAATCATACCCCTAGACCAACGAGCCACATTAGCGTAGATCGAAATTAAGATGCCGTTGTTGCAAACGATTAAAATGAACTTGTTTGAGAATACAGATTACCAAACCAAATCAAATTCATTAGATACTAAATAAATTATGAAAACGAGTAATATAATAAGTCTATGTGAAAATGTAATAAAATTTCAATTATGTAAATGTAAAATCATAAATTATTATCTCTAGTAGTAATCAACTAACAATAAATAACTTTATTACATATTTCCCAATCCTCTGGTGTCCTACTAATATAATAAATGTGAAATTTTGTGGGTTTGGATGTTTGTTCCTCAATCACGCAAATAGCGGGTGAACAGATTTGGATGAAATTTGACACAGTTTATAGGCTTACTTACAGAGGATTTCTTTTATCTCGGTCAAAGGTTCCCCTAGGGATTTTCCGAATGTCGACGCGGACGAAGTCGCGGGCGGAAGCTAGTAATGAATAAAACCTTAGTTAAAATAAAACTATAAAATTACTTATCTCATCCGAACATTAACATGTTGGAAGAACATACAGAATATTCTTACACAATAGTTTTAAATGGGGCATGTGACTTATTTATCTATTCTGTGACAGTGGGGTACATTTACTTATGGAATAAAATCCACTATAGTGCATTCTTTATCGCCGTCATTGTCTAGTCAAAGCTGTGCAGTAAACTATGTTTACACAACGAACCATAATCTAACCCCCAGTTTTCTCGTGGCCAAACTAAAATGCCAAACTAATTTGGCCACGAGGAAACTTTACTAGGTGATTTAAAATATCCCGGAGGGTCCTATAATATTTCATTCCTATGGGAAACATCATGAGTATTCAGGAGATTAGTACCTACCTAAATATTTAATAATTTATTCTGCGTTGCGTCTTTGCTAAGTTGCTTTGTATCTTCATACACCTACTGATATCCAATCCAACTATTCTTGCCCCCCAAGTTGGTGTGTCACAAGGTCGGTAAGTCGGTACGTGCCGAGAACGCTACATTTTATCCGATCCGCCGGGAATCAGCAAGGTATGTCATGCCTCCGTTACCGCTATAGTCTCAGAGGCATTATAAAGACACTCGGAGGCATTATAAGTCGCCCAGAGCCTTGTCCAAATGGGGACAGTTATCATATATTAAATAATAATAGTGCAATACTATATGAAGTCTGATTGCATAAAAAAATGCAAAAGTCATATACGCCGTCGTCGGTCATCAACGTCATGAAAAAATCTCTTCAATAACTGAATGATAATATTCATCTACTATTAATATTCAGAACTCGTAAAACAGTAAAAAAAAATATTATTTGATTTATGAAAAAAAACAAAAAATCGGGCTCGTCCGGGATTTGAACCCGGGACCTCTCGCACCCAAAGCGAGAATCATACCCCTAGACCAACGAGCCGATGCTAAACTTGCCGAATGTTACGATCGCGACGACCTCCGCGAGGCGGCGCCCCAGGTGCGTCACAAAAAAACCGGAAAATCGCATCTTGCGTAAATATGGTGCAATTTTTTACGTTTAGAGATCTGTGAGTTACATTCGATTTAAAAATTATTGAAATATCAATACATATCGATGTGAAATATAGGTACAAGACAAGTAGGTATAAAAAAGTATCTGATATAATAATAATAATAATAGCCTTTATTCCCAATAAACTTAAAAAAATACATTTATTTTTTCATGCAGATCACTTTTCAAATTAAAAAGTAGTAAATTATAAATTCATTATTTAGGACAATATACAACTTACAATATAATTATCTAAGTAGTTACTTATTAAATTTCATTATTTCGAGTTCATTCATTATTCATAATTACATTTTATAATCATTCAATTTGTATTTGTTTTTAATTACTTACTGTATGTTATTGTAAAGATAATATTTTTTCAAATATTTTTTTTCGGTGTTTTTTTTTGTTTTGATCCTAAGATATAATTGGGATGATGACTAATGAATAAAATAAAGAAATACTTATACAAATCGTAAACATATTAAACTTTTAGAGTAGCTTGTAAACCTCTTGGTTTTATATATTGCATATTATTTGTTTTATGACCCTTCAAAGTTGGGTGGACAAGTCCATTAAAAAGTATAAAATTTATTAAAATAAATGATACCATTAATTAGTCCGTAAAGTGTATAGTAAATTTGTTTAAATAACCATTCTGATAATCACAATGTTTAATATAGCTGCCGAACAAATTTCCTAGGCGTTACATACAAAATACTCAGGCGTGACGTCATAATTGAGTAGTAGTAGTAGTTAGTATGGAGCTATGGTATGGAGCGTTTTTGGGTGAGTCCATTTGTGTGCATTTCAAACTGTGATATCTCGGGCATTTTTCATGCTAGCGAAATAATTATTTTACCAATGTTTCTTTTTTTTGAGAGGTAATTTATGTAACATAAAATAAAATAAAAAATTGTCATCATGTCTATTAAGTAGGTATGTTACACTGCAACTAATTAAAATAGACTTTATTTAAAGATAGCATATATATTCTGTGATAATAGACAAATCGCTTAAAATACCTTAACCACAGAATAACTAATAGTACAAGTCCTTAACTTCCAGACGGTAGTACTAAGTATATCTATTCTGTGCTTCCAGACAAGGCAAATAGGTCAAATCAAAAGTCGCAATAAAATAACGAGCAAGAGCATCTAAAATTACAGAGGTCACTGAAAGGCAATTGTCAATTTAAAACGTGGGTCCGAAGAACATACTAGGACCCATACGATTTTTATTATTCTTTGTCAATGCCACTGTAAAACAACTACTATAATACTGTAGAAAATTATATTTTTAACCGACATCAAAAACTTAAAAGGAGGAGGTCAATTCGTCGCATACATAAGTAAGTATATACAGTGGTGCCCTAGCGGTGGTCACATAATTAAAGCTCAGACCAAATAAAAAATTTGGTCTGAGAATTAAAGACATTAGTCGGTTTTCATACAAACGAGGTAGCTATTTGAAGGGGTACGTATCAGAATGTCTAAAGTTAAAATGTCTAAAGTTAAAATGGCAAAGTTCAAAATGTCAAAAATCAAAATGAAAATGGTTTAAAATGTCAAAAATCATTATGTATAAATTCATAATAGCAAAATTCAAAATGTCAAACGGTTCAAACATCAAACTAGTTAAAATATTAATGGTCCATAAGTCAAAGGTTTACAATGATTTGAAAACAACAATTCGCCTTTTTTTTCATTTATCGCCTTGCAAAATTTTGTGAGCAATTCTTTGTAGTTTCTAGTAATTGCGTTACAATTTTTAAATTGTAACATGGAGGAGGGTATACTTACGTTTTCGAAATTTGTGATTATTTACCTAAGATGTAACATTATTACACTATTGTGTAAAAAAAAATGTTTTTTTACTATTATAATATACTTACTGTGATTATTTAGATACTTAGATGTAAAGCTTTTATATTATGATGTAAATATAAATGATGATTTTCTTACCTATTTATCATATTTATTTTCTATTATTTTAAGGGCATGATTTCATCAATTACCTAATAAATGCGTTTTCAGTGACCTAGTTAATAATATTTGTTCCTAAAATAGTAGATCTCTCACCTAAATCGAATCACCAAATAATGTTAAAACGATTACCTAAATATTAATTAAAAATTACTTGGAAATAATATCAATTATCAAAATAATAAAAGTGTCACTGAAATTGAATCACCAAACAATATCAAAATGGTTTTAAACTCCGTTATAAAAACTCCGCCCCTATTAGGAATTTTTCTATTAATTAGGTAACAGATCTATAATTTCGATAATTGAACGAATTAATCGATGCTAATAGTTAGATGATTAGATTTATAGTGACAGGTTTATTATTTTAGGTAGGTGTATTATTCCTGCCCGTAACTTAATGCATAGATCCGAGCATAGATCTTAGGTATATTCAGGCTATAGAAAAAAGTGATCAAACTATAATTTAAGATTCATATTTACATTAATGCGATGATTTATACTTTAGAGACAGTTTTGGTAAATATGATAACTAATATATTTCTTGGAGACAGATATTATTATTAGGGTATTGCAGATTAGTGACACATCTAAACTTAGGTGACAGAAAATTTTGTTCCCTTTTATTTTCACTTTTGCTATAGTATGTACCTGTGCGAATCAAGTTCGCATACGTACACACTATGGCAAACTATTTTCAGCACAGGATAATTTTTTTTTTGCTGCAGGTTCGCGAACCTAAGTGAGTACCCATCTTAACGTGCGCCTATTGTCCTCCAGTTTTTTGTGTGCATTTCTTTGATTCATTGCAATATTATCAAATGGATGCACACGCCGAGATCACCAGTCAAGACTAAGCCACCACGAGACGCGGAGCGCACGCCGCTCGACCAATGCACCGGGATCCCTTGTTTTCGCATAATTGTTTTATACCTAATTTGATTTGGCATAACGGATTTGGCATATTTTTTTTTTGTCATAATAATACTTTCGCATAATTGTTTTTTGGCATACTATTTATATTAGCATAATTATCATTTAGACTAATTTGTTTTCGCATAATGTTATTAGGCATATTGTCTATTCGCCTAATATTATTTAGACATAAAAATCAAAAACAATAAGAATAACAATTTTTACGCACTTATTTATTTTCATGCAAAAGGGGTAGGTATTGTATTAAAATGCCAAAAACTCATAACACATACGACCTAAATATCGACTCATAAAACACCTATTTTTAAAATACCGAAGTTCCTTAATGTCATGAAATAAAACACTTTTTAACGGATACTAGCGCGGTTTTATTGAATGTACTTTGGTATTTAGTTGGTATTTGGTTTGATTTTTGGTTTTTCCCGACGTTTCGGCACCTTTGCAGCTGCCGTGGTCACGGGGGACTGAAACTTCAGTTAAAAAGTGTTTTATTTCATGTCTAGTGAGCGCGTAAGCTTGAGAAGTGAATATTCCTTAATGTCGATATCCAATAGACCGAAACTTAAAAGATCGATTATTAAATGACTGATGATAGTTCGAAACCCTGAAAGTTAAAATGCCGATAGTTAAAAATCCCGAAAGTCTGTTTAGGTCTATTAGGTGCGACGACGAGCGAGCGTAGCGAGCGAGGAGGAGGTAAGGTTCCATTGCGACCAACAATGCACGAGCCGAGCGAGCGAAGAGAGCGTGCCGCGGTAGCGGCCGGCGAAGTGCCAGAACCGACCTGCTGGCATGTAACCCTCAATTAACCTTCGGTTTTTTAAGCTTCGGGATTTTGTATTTTGGTAAAATGTTCTTTCGTATTTTAAGCGTCGTGATTTTTTTGTTTATAAAAATATGCATAAATAACATTATGCGAGTTTAAATTTATGCTAAAGATATTATGCTTAAATATGATTATGCTTAAAGTAGTTATGCTTAAAAAAATTATGAATAAGCTGTTATGACTAAATAATATTATGCGTAAACATCATTCGGCGAAATCATATTATGCTATGACATATTATGCCTTAAAATTTTATGCAAATACATAGGGAACCCAATGCACCGCGCCCGTGTTGTGCACGCGCTGACGACGCTGACGTTGTCGTAATCAAGTTGTTATTATTTCTTAACTTATTCAAATCACACTTTCTCAACTTCAATTTTGGTAGACTGCTACACTTATCACCAAACATTAAAGCAGGAGAATAAGCGATCCCCTCCATGAAAAAAGACTCCGGCAAACAGTGAGCTTTCCATACAAACGTAATACATAATTATCTGTGGTAGGTAATACCAAAATGATTTGCGATTGGAACATATTTAATCCTCACCACTGAGGTACTGGCTTACCTCTTACTGCCGGAACACAACAATTTTCAAAGTCCCTTTAGACTATGGCTATGCTGAAACGTCAAGAAAATCCAAAATCAAACCAAGTACTAACTAATTATCAAACTACTTTTAATAAAACCGCAAGAAAACCGCGCTAGTATCCGTTACTCCGGCCGAACCGTGAGCTTCCCATACAAAGTATTAATATAACACCAAAATGATTCGCAATTTAACCATATTTAACTTTTTTTGTGATGTTATTAATTGGATAAAGAAAGACATTATTTATCTAGTAATATTATAACTAATTAAACTAAATAAAAAATCCAAAATATCAAACCGAACTAAAATTATTGCGATTTACAGATTTGTATGAAAAAATTTAATTGGAATTTATTATGATTTGGTAATTTGAATATTAGACATTTTAAGTTTTGATCATTTGAACTTAGACATTTTAATTTAGGACTATCTGACCGTTTGACATTTTCGTTTTTGACATTTTGAACGTTTTACATTTTAATTGTTAGACATTCAAATTTTTTACATTTTGAACTTTGCCATTTTAAGTTTAGACATTCTAACTTTAGACATTCTGATACGTACCCATTTGAAGCCTTGGTTCTACGCCACGGATTATTATATTATTACACATAGCTGGCGGAGAACCAAGGCTTCGTCAGAGCGAAGGATCAGAGTTTTCAGTTTCAGGATTTCCACATTTTTATGCTAAATTTCGCGGTTTTTTAAAACACTTCTTATATCTCTTAGAATGCTGATCAGATCAGTTAGTCGTGTATAGCGATCTGAATCTCCTCCATTAAGTCCCTGGATGGCCATCGTTAGATCACAGCTAGGTCAATCCTTGGCGGAGAACCAAGGCTTCAAAGTTACCTCGTCTATATGAAAATCGACTGTTGTTTTTAATTATGTGACCGCCACTGTATATACAGGGTCATTTTGAACTTACCATCCAAATGAGGATGTGTTCAGTCCATGAAACTGAACATCTTTCTCTAAGGAACACATGGTCAAATATATAAAATAAAAATCGACTGGAAAGTCGATTTTATTTATTTATACAAATCAAAGAGATCACGTGATCAATTTAGTATGGGATGACCAAAATTTTCTGGCAAAATTTGACACATGTTTCTTAGAGAAAGTTGTTTAGTTTCATGGACTGGACACATCCTTAAAATTTGGATGGTAAGTTCAAAATGACCCGATATATTTTTCTAGGCATGCTCCCCTATTACTCGAAGACGAACGTTATTACACTAGGTTTGTTCCCAAGTTGTTCGAATTCTTTGAAATTTTGAAATGAGTTTTCAGGTAAACCTGAAAATACTGTCGTTTTCGTTACCATTTTACCTAGGTACCTATATGCATTTAGACAATAGGGAATATGCGTCAATTGTTTTTGTATTAAAATCAAAAGTATAATGCGTGAGAAAATTAAGTACCTAATACTTGAAGTTAGCAAGCAGCAGCACCCGCCGAAAACTCTCTATAGAAAACGGTCATGATTTGTGACGTCACATGTTACGTTTCAGGTGCGTTTATTATGGAGTTAGCCAAGAATTTCAATTATCTCCCTAAATTTTAAGTTTAAGTATGTACATATGTGTCTTTTTGCCCCCCAACAGCTAGGGGGGAATTTAAAAAAATCGCTTTAACTTTACGTAACTTTTAAAAATTGTAGTTCTGCACGTTAGTACTAATATATATTCTGTGCTTCTACCTTCATTTGTACGTTTTACATTCAGAAAGATATAATACCTACTTATAAAAAGTTTTTTTTACATTCTGACTGGTTTACGTGGATTGATCCATATTGAGCTTGTGACTAAGCTTCAGTTTGATATTAAGTATATTATAACGGAAGAGTGCACTGAGTGCAATATCCTATTCGCATTCAACAAACAAATAGGTAGTCTGACCTGACGCGTTGTACATTATTGTGATTATACCTCAGTGGTCGTGGTCGGTCTGACGTAATGCAATGCCGCATGCAATTGAGGTTGAGTTGAGACTACCAAATAAAATATGCAATCTATTCCATCAAGATTAATCTTCCGAATGAAATCATCCACTTAAATACATACCTAACCTACCTCCTGGCATAAGAATATTTATTTTTATACTTCTGTTCTGTCTAGGTGCTTTAGGCAAAACAGAAGAAGCGTCTGCTGTTTCACATTGTACCTATTCGTTCAGCCGTGCCATGCTAGGGCATACACACACACACACACTTTGCCACCTTCAGGAACATAAAAGTCGGGACCAGGGAGCGGGGGGGGGGGGGGGGGGGGATTCAGCTTTCATTAAACGATTTCTCATAAGATCATTAAAGCATCGAAGGCGGTATACTTAACAAGATACAAAGCAAAATTCAGGCATTTAACTTGCTGTCCTTTAGGTATGCTTTTAAATATTTCGACCAATTTTTTTATCAACACTGATTTTGATTGCGTGTTCTCATCAAAAATCGGGACAAAACTGATGGATCGTCGGGACGCGGGACAATTTCATCGAAATCGGGACTGTCCCGGCAAAATCGGGACGAGTGGCAACCCTGTTTAGGAGTGTACAGCTAAAATCTTTATCATTGTTATGTAGGTAAATAAAAGTTTCTGTTTAGAATTTGGAAACCACCTACCTACTATAATTTCCATGACAAGTAAGAAAACTTCGTTTAGGAATAAAATCATAAAATGAAATTATAAATGAAGGTAATGTCTCAGTAAAATAGTAATCTTATTTTATGATAGTGATCCCCGTCAATTGGTAATGCGCTGGAACCTTGTCAAATTAACCTAATCGTGACGTCACCCGCTACAGCTAGCAAAAAAAGTTAAAGTAAATAATAATTAATTTAACTTATTGATAATTTTTGTCAATAAGATAGGGTTAAGTGAGAATATAATAATTGTATGGATATTTTCAAAATAAATGAAAATAAAATATTCTTTATTTAAATAATAGTTCAGGCAAATAAAGCTAAAAAAATGTATAGAGGGAAATGCTTGGAACACAATTTTTGACTTCGTAATTCCCCGCTCGTAGTCTTTATGCGGGGGGGGGGGGGGGTTTGAAGCTATATAAGACTTGGTATAAAATAAAAGCTAATTAAATTTGCTAAAAGTTTTATTCAGGCAAGTTTTTCGATATCTTATATACTTTTTGAGATATTCGCTCTTGAATGTCTGTCGACTCGGTGATAGCGATGTTCGAAATTGATTCGATTAATCGATTAATCCTTACTAACTTATTGCGAATTGGTCGATTAATCTAAGAATTAAAATGATCGATCTAATTGCTAATTTTACGCCGATTTTTTTTAGGAAAAGAATTTACTAGCAAATTAAATGTTTCTAAATCCTGCAAGATTATTTTGCGTAAAGCGCGCTCCACATTCCGGGCCGTGAACACCCGTGAAAGCCGTGAACCGCGAGTGTGGATGGTTTTCACGCTCGTTCACGGGCTTCGCGCCCGTTCACGCCTTGTTCCCCGTTCCGTGTCAGTATTTGCGCCCGCGTCAAAGGGTTCCTTTGCGGTGCGCGAACCTCCCGCGAACGCAAACGCATCTACATACGCGCGTGAAAACAGTGCCGTGTCGTGAGGTATTTTATTCATTTGCAGAGTCGTGCGTCAAAATGAATGTCTGGCTGGACTCGCATAATAAATGAATTGTTGCTAAGCCAACAAAAACAACACTCCATTCAGGTTTTCTATAAATGTATTAAAAGTACCTACTCGATCGGTACCTTCAGATATCGATAGTTTTGTTCCGAACTTTTTTGGTATCGATACTTTTGATACTGGTATCGAGTAAAGTATCGATACTTTTGACATTTTGCGTATTCATAACTGCATTTGAACAAACATAAACCTAACGGGGATTTCCCGGTGCGCAATTAGAATATTGCCAATATATTCACGTAAGCTATTCAACCAAAATAATATTTTTAATTATTCCTTATTCATCCTTACCGATATTATGAATGCGAAAGTCCGTATCTTTGTTCGTTTGTTACGCCTTCACGTCTTAACTACTGAATCGATCATCATGAAATTTTACATACACATTGTCAGAGGTACAGAAAAAGACATAGGGTACTTTTCATCTTGAAAAAAAGCACTTTAGCTTGTTGTATGTTTTTTGTGGCTACAACTTTACGTTTTCTTTATAAAAATATGGCCCGCGCAACCATGTTTTCCTATCATGGACCCTTAACTACTCAACCGACCATCATAAAAATTTGCATACAAGTTGTCAGAGCAGAGGTACAGAAAAAGACTTAGGGCACCTTTTGTCCAAAAAAAAAAGAACTGATTCTGTTTTCTTGTGCGGATCCCGCCGCGGGTACATGGCGCGGGAATATAGATTGCTGGTTTTCTGACGGACAGATGCAGTGCAGTACATGAGTAAGCTCTGAGTCTAATCTATGTCGCCCCGCTCGCGTGTCATGTTTACATAAGTATCTGTTTTTGCATCAAAACTCATGATTCATAATCATAATATTTATCTAATTAATATTTATATTAGGTTCGTGGTGAAAACCATGTACTTTAGTGTTTTTTTCTTGAGATAGCAATATAGGTACTAAGTACTTCATTTTGTGTTGCTTTTTTCTGGTAACACCATTGTTTACCTTTTTTCTACGAAATTGATAATCGGACTTTACACAGTTGAAATAATCTAATATCAAATAATTGATAATTTCGGCATCGATTAACGATTATCATCCCTACTCGCCCGCCAGCCAGCCAGTTTTGCTAACGGTACTGACTGTTCGATTTCACTACGTCATTTTGACGTCATCATCATGGCCGCCACGCGCATTACCAATTGACGGGGATTTATATGTAAAATAAAAACGTGTTAAAAAGGAAGCGGTAAAAAAGCGCCATCTTTCTAAACGATTTGAACTAATGAAACTGTTAATGAAAGCATCTTTACATCTTTGTTCTGCTACTCAACAATAGATGGCGCTGCAAAAAACTTGTAACAATCCAACCTTTTAAGTTTTTCTAATAAATGCAATATATAAAGTAGGTACTGTTAACCATTGCAAATTCTAATTTGTATGTTGGATTTTATAATGCAAGCAGACGGTCAAAAGCGACACATAAATTTTATTTATGAATAATAATTGCTCCATTTCAACAGTATTAGAGAAATTCTAAATTATCTACTTGCCAACAGATAGCGCTTTTGAAACTGTAAATAAGCAAAATAATCTACAACTTACCCATGACACCTAATTGCTGAGGAGAGAGAGGTGCAGCATCCCCTCCCCCAGACCCGATAGAACCAGATGCGAGTGACAGCCGCTCACTGAAGCCCAAGGGGCTGCTCCGACCACCACTACTGGCAACTGAACCCATGCCTAGAACCCAAATGTAATAGGTAAATGCAAAAGTTAAATACTCTTTACTACGACCCTTATAATATACATAATCAGTCGTTATGACGTCACAGCTAACAGTACTGTAGACAAAAAAGTAATGATGTTTTTCAACTATTTTTAATTTTTGTCTTGTTTAAAGGAGTGTCATTTTATATAACTAATTACGTTCGCCATTATGTAGGACCTTTCCTCTTTTACTCATTATAGGTTGCTATAAAACAACGTGCTACAAATAACGAGTGTAAATAATAAATCAACAGAAACAAACATTAAACATTGCATTGATATCCATACTAGAAAGGTGATGCAGGGGGTGCGTTATGTTACGACAAAGCCGACAGGGAGGTAGCGGCAATCATAAAGTGAACAGGTAGTACAGTACGAGGCATATATCTCGAAATTTTTTCAACAGAGAGAGGATAAGTTCGCACATGTGCTCTTGTGAGAGACCAATGGTGCGCGCCCCTCTACCACTGCCCGCACCCCTCACCACTACGCATGTCCAAAATACGCGTTACGCGCAATCCCCACCCGATTTCAAGATATATGCCGAGTACTGTACTTAGTTCATTATTAACAACAATGTGCTATACAAAGACATTAATTAGTACTTTTATCAGCAGCTTATAGGCAGCAATCAAGGTCACTAACAATAACTGTGATTTAATTTTTTGAAATAAAGCTAGCTTGACCGCTATCTGTCATCAGTCACACAATTTACAAAAGACAGGTACTTACTTAAAATTAGTAAAGTGTACATTCCACTTGCTCTTCGCTAAAATATACACAATGTTATAAGTTACTGTAACTAACGTCTTACCTCCATTAGGACTTCTCATACGGGATAGACGTTTATTTATAGCTCTTTGAATCCTGGGGTTGAGAATAGGTTTTGCTCTTCTTCTTGCCAAATATCTGGACAATACTCCTACCACAACAGCACTAGTTCCAACCACTCCTATGCTCCAGAGCACAACCTAAAAGCAAAATTTAAAAAAAAGCAAATGTAGGTATTTTATGTATGATCATTAATAAGCCACTATTGTCTTTATCTGCACAGTGGCGATGTCTGATGGTTATCAATTTTACTAATACAGTGCAGAATCTTTGAAAAACAGAGCCTCCTTACCTTCTGAGATGTAGTTAGTTGCACTTCATTGAAGCTAAATGCTTGACGCCAATACTTTAGTTTACTTATTATAGGACTAGCCTGAATAAGGAGCTGCATTTTGTTTTAGATAAACCTAAATAAACTTCAAATATTTTTTTATTTACACCAGAAATTTTATCTCATAGGTTATGTGTCAATCAAAGTAGTTCACTAACTAATAATTATTTATTATTTCTTAGACTGTAGCAACAACTGTTTGCTTAAATTGGTACATAAGATTAAACCAGGGCATTATAATCGATTCAATACGCAAATAGTATTTTAATAGGAAGAAAGGAAAAATATCAACCTAAAACTTGAAATTCCCGGTTTTGAAAAAGGCGAGCGAATTGATTTTGACTTTTTTTTTTGTTTAACTATTGATTTTTTTAATAAGTTTTACGGCACTGGATTCGAAGCCCTAAAAAGTGATTTACATTCTCGTTGGTTAAGGCTTGAATTATTACATTGGCCAATCTAGGAATCCTACCCGTACTTGATTACAAAATATTTTGTAAAAAGTTCGATTTTAACAATGAATACACTAAAATAATATTTTTTTGAATGGGGAATATCCGAAAAAAAAAAATTAGCAGCGGCGCCACCGCCGCCCACCGTTGTTGAGCGCAAAGGCGGAAATATACTATTTTGTTGTGTTGTGTCTTGTCGCGCCAGAAGCGGTATCGGTTTCATACATATAGTATGACTAGAAACACACTATTGTGTTGTGTTGTGTCGACACGACACACTGTAGTGATGTGTTTCTAGGCATACTAAATGTATGAAACCGTTATGGCGGGTCCATAGCGCATGTTTTGCTCTACACAATAAACAAAAACATTTGGGTGAATATTTGTGACGACATAATACTTCTAAACGACAAGGAATTTTAGAACCAGATATATTGATTCTACTTACTAAATTAATGAGGAAAAAGCAATCGAAATCGATTTGCAGTTAAATCACGGGTTTTTTATTTATTGAGAAAATGCTCCGAAAAATCGCGTTATTTGGTATGTCACCCATGCATATTTTTTAACGTTATGGTGTAAAATAAAATACTATCAAGGTTTATTTTAATTGTGTGCATATATATTTTTGTTGGTTAATTAATATACCTTGTAATTTATATAAAAAATAAATAAATAACTCAATTGGAAGTTTCTCAAATACTGTGTCAAAAAATGATCAAAAAATAATCGTCACTAGCGGCAACCAAGTTTGTGTTTAACATTGTGGTAAAACAAAACACAATTGAAATGACATTTAGCGGCTAAGCAACGCTCCTCCTCATCGCTCAGGCGGCCGGCAGACTGAGAAGTGAACATACTCCTGGTACTTCGAACAGTAAGCAGTTGTATTTCGTTCTCCTTAATTTGTCATGATAATGATCATTCATACTTTAAACTATTAATCTTATTTATGTAAAGAAATGTATTTTATTATAACAAAGTAAAATTATTCACGTGTCTAATACCGCGCACTGCATTTTTCTAAAGCTAACATGTATTTTATTAGAAACGTCATTATTGGCAACGTCATTTTTAGCAACATACACAAAGTCATAAGTGGATTTTATGTAGAATTTTAAGTTGTAATCGTTTTTAACAGTAAGTAAATACAATTTAAAAACAATAGATAGCTCATAAATATTACCTTTTGTCAAAAGTAATAAAAAAAATGCCTACCTATTATTGCTTCACTTATAATAATAAGTAATACCATTAATTATAATATAATGATGACCTATCTCTATTCTAATCTCAATTACACATAATTTCAACAACCATTATGTCATTATTTAAGGCATTTTCGTCATATTGTCACAAATCGTCATTATTGGCAACAATATTTTCAAAAATACTCAATTATTTCGAGTGCCTTTAACATTAAATATGATATCTTTGCCCTAGATATATTTTTAGCATAAAATAGAAGTACCGACACGAGTTTAAAAATAATACAACTTTCTATCAAAAATATCATTTTTCAAAGAATCAGCCATCTACACAAAACATTGTTTCTGAAACATGATTTTCTACACATGCCGTCCACAGCGATTACGTGGCTTGTGTAGATAAAACTTCAGTGTTGCTAATTTAGCATTTTATGTTAGCACTTTATTAAAAAGTTAGCATATTTTTGACATTTTTTTTAGCACGTTTCGTATTAGCCTACAAGGGCGGTTTGATAAGTCCATGATTTGGAACTTCGTTGAACTGAATATGCAGAGCTACAAAAAGAATATGTTGAGAAATAAAACAAAATATGCCAAAAAAAATTGTTTATCCTTTACAAAGTCATGGACTTATCAAACCACCCTTGTAGTTGGCAACACTGCAGAACTTAGTTTTTTTTTAGTTTAAATATCTTAAGGAGACGCCCATTAGCATCGCCACTTCTTTCAGGGCGTCATGGCGTTTATTTTTAATTTTGTAATGTGGCGACTGCGTGTCCCAGATCGCTGGTCTGTCTAATAAATCCTAGGATGATTTCTTTAGTCCAATCCATTTTGCTGCAAAAGTCAAATCAAAACAAACTAGTTGTCAATATGACAGATGATTATGACCACAGACTGACAATACCCTGCCCCTCGACCCGCACAAAATGTTTTGTGTACGTGTTTTCCACCGGGCATGGAAAGCAATAACATTGTTTCTCTACAAAGAAATGTTTCACGAAACAATGTTTTCTGTTGATGTTTTTGTTGATTATGTAGAGCAAAACATGCGCTATGGACCCACCATTACGCTTTTGTCGCGACACGACACAACACAACACAATAATATATTTCCACCTTAAAACTTGCACTCGGAGCATAGGTTTTTAACGGAGAGTTTTTGGCGTCATTTAGTCGAGTTCGGTTCGGTGATTATTTTAATTATTTGCAAATTGATTCATAGTGGATATGGTGTCTTAAAATTGGTGCAGTTTTGTGGTACATGTGTCTACGCAACTGAACAATATGTGGGATAATTGAAATAGGCGCGATCTTGGTTGTGTGAAGCCGAGACTTTTACTGTAGTTGTGGCTACCTCGGCAGAACTTACCGAGTAAACTGTCTTGATATACTTGGTGCCAAATGCTCCAAGCAGCATTGGAATGCAATGCACCCGCATAAGGGCGGGTCCATAGCGCATGTTTTGCTCTACACAATCAACAAAAACATCTATACAAAACATTGTTTCTGAAACATGTTTCTCTACACACGCCATTCGCAGCGATTGCGTGGCTTGTGTAGACAAAACTTCAGTGTTGCCTATTTAGCATTTTATTTTAGCACTAAAAAAAAGCGTCGCTTTCAAGTTAGACCATATTTACAATCGCGTTTAATCATTTATCAAGAATTAAAAATAGAAGGTTGAATTAGCATAGTAAAATTTTTTGCTGCTCCGAATCAAACGTAAAATTACTTTCATTCAAACATGGCGCACAAAACGCGGATGAATCTACGTTGTTTCTTACTTCCTGCGTCATTGTCGTTACTCGAAAATTGCTTAAAGTCCAATGCATCTCAATAAATAAGTTAAAAATATGCAAATTAATACAATTTTTATAGTACTCTAATATAAATGATGGCATATTTTTGATTTATTCCTTATGATGCATTGGATTTTTAAAGATTTTCGAGTAACGACAATGACGCAGGAAGTAAGAAATAACGTAGATCACCCGCTAGCGAGTTGTCAAAATGACAGATCATTATGATGTTACCCTGCCCCTCGAACCTCGCAATATTTTGTGTACGTGTTTTCCACCAGGCATGGAAAGCAAAAACATTGTTTCTCTACACAAAAATTATTCGCGGAACAATGTTTTGTGTAAATGTTTTTGATGATTGTGTAGAGCAAAACACGAGCTATGGACCCACCTTTATGTAAACTGAAATAATCTACCACTGAACTATTCAACACTTGACACTGGCAAAAATTACTTCCATGAGGAAAGTAGATTGCCCAAAACAAAAATAAGAAGAAGGACTATTGTGTTGTGTTGTGTCGTGTCGTGTCGCGATCTGTCGCGTATCGGTTTCATACAAGAACCTTATATTCATTCATACATTTAATATGATTAGAAACAGACTATTGTGTTATGTTGTGTCGACATGACACACTGTAGTAATGTGTTTCTAACCATACTTAGGCTCGATTACAGAACGAGACTCAAGCACTGCTTGCTGCTTGAGTATATCTGCTTGAGTTCAGTTAGAAAGGGATGGCGCTATATGCGATGAATAGCACCATCCCTTTCTAACTTTACTCAAGCAGCAAGCATTGCTCGAGTCTCGTTCTGTAATACGAGCCTAATATATGAAACCGATACGCGACAGATCGCTAGTGGTGGGCGACTCGGGTTAAATAACTCGGTTAACTCGAGTTACTTCTCCAACCCGTCAACTCGGGTTGGTTTTTTCCTAGCCCGGGTCAACTCGGTTGACGCGCCACGCGGGCCGCCCACGTGGTGCGTACGTGTCTTACCAACCGAGTCAACCCGGGCTAGGACAATATCAACTCGGCGCGCGGGCCAACTCGATTCGGTGTGTGGCATTGTATTACCGCTCGCTCGCACTCGCCTCGCGGCTAGGGTTGCCAGATCGGAAGTCCAAAATATCTGGAGAAAATTTGAAAATGTCGGGATTTTGCGGTTGTTGTCGGGAGAAATAAATATTTAAAATAAAAATGTAACTTAAATGCCTGTACATATATAAGTAGTAAGAAAACGGCCGCGGAGCGCGATTTTTAGTCGGTTTAATCCACTAATTTTGTAAGTTTTAATCTTGCCTGTCAATTCTAAAAAAAACGGCCGCGCAGCGCGATTTTCGGTCTGTTTCATCCACTATTATTGTACTCTTGCCTGTCTATAGTAAAATAAAATTAGCGATGGGCCGAGTCGCTATTTTTTCGACTCGGGTCACCCGAGTTGAAATTAATGCTGACCCGGGCTTCAACTCGGGTCAACTCGGTTCGGCGATATGGGCCGCCGAGCGCCGACGAGTCACAATTTTTTTTCAACTCGAGTTATCCGAGTTGAAATCTATGCGGAGTGCGGACCCGGGCTTCAACTCGTTTTGTTTGTATTTGATAAATATTGAACCGAACCAACTCGGTTGCCTTTGCAAGTTGCAAAGTAAAAGAGTCAAAGAGATCAGGATTTGAATTATAGTAATAGCAAATAGTAAAGTTATAACAGATCAACTGTTAGTCATTAACAAATGCGCATTAGTTAGGTACAGAGATGAATACCTTAAAGAAGTTTTTTTATATAACGCGGGTGGGAGGAGAGCGGCGGGCCGCGAGGCGAGTGCGAGCGAGCGGTAATACAATGCCACACACCGAATCGAGTTGGCCCGCCGGGTTGATTTTGTGCTAGCCCGGGTTGACTCGATTGGTAAGACACGTACGCACCACGTGGGCGGCCCGCTTGGCGCGTCAACCGAGTTGACCCGGGCTAGGAAAAAACCAACCCGAGTTGACGGGTTGGAGAAGTAACTCGAGTTAACCGAGTTATTTGACCCGAATCGCCCACCACTAAATAAAATGGCCGCGCAGCGCGATTTTTAAGTCAATTTTATCCACTAATCTTGTACTCTGTGGTTTCATCCGTGAAAATTATTGCTTTCTAGAGAACTTTCGGAACAGCTGATTTTTCGGGAGATTTTTAGATTTTTCGGGAGTCGGGAGATCACTTGAAATTTCGGGAGAATCCCGGCGAATCCCGACCATCTGGCAACCCTAGTAACATTAAGTGTTTAGATTAGATTTGGTCAATATATCAATTACCTACCTGATATATTAGAATTTCGGAGGTAATCTTGAAAAAAATTCTAAAGTGTGATATGATAATAATATATTATCATCTTATGAATTAGTATGAAGTTTGTATGGCTTTCTATGCTTCGTTAAGAGGTTTCAAACGGCTAAAACGAATTCTAGTTATTAGCGTATAGTTGGCAGCCTCACCATGGAATTAGAAGGTTTTGACTAGGTCAAAAAATTGTTAGTAAATAGTTATAAATAGTGAACTATAGCATATAAATAGTGATACTATGGTTCAAAAGATATTTGAGTATCTTGGTGAGGCTGCTATCTTGACGTCAAGCTAGCAGACACCTTAAGAAAAACAGTTCGTATCAATGTGATTTATATGCCAAAAAATTGTTAGGAAATAGTGAATCGTATACGCAAAATTTCAATAATATTGCTTCAGTACAAGCCGAGATATTACGATCTCAAAGTGGGCTGCTAACTTGACGTTTCTGGCAATGGCGATTCCAGAGAAACGGGTACAAGTTATAAACAAATAAATATATCAAAAAATTGTTAGTGAAATTGTGATTCTTACGGTTTTAATAAAAAGAGAATTCTTCATTGCTATTTTCTAAAAATCGAATGTTAACTTCTACATAGTAATCTGAATATAGGCTGTCGATCAATATTGAACTTTGCTCCACAGTAATAAGGTTTAAACTTGATTGCAATCATGAGGTGAGTACTATCAAGCAAAAAAGTGAAATTTAAATTTTTTGACTGTGTCAATAGTCATGTCCTCGGTTCAAGGCTATTGATTTGGTATTAGTAAACAAATATTTTTCTACCCACTTTTTTATTTTTTAGAGTATTGACACAATCAAAAAATTTTTGAATTAATCTCATCAAAAAAAATTTGGTCGTTTAATACTCTACTCTCAGTTCATTTATTTAGTTTAGGAAAAACTACAAATATTTTACTACCAATTAGGTACCTAACGTTAAAACTATAACTCAAAGAGAGGAGTCTAATGAAAATACCCTAACCTGTAATTTTTTGAAAATGAATATTTTGTATTTTTTTTTAGTAACTGAAACTTTAACGGGGTGTGTCCCCACTCAGGTTTGCGAACCTCCGCGCTCCGCGAACCTCGGAGCGCGCTCCGTATTTGGGATCCGATGCGAACACGCGAACACGGAGCGCGGAGCGCCAGTGTGACCAGATTCAGTATTTTAATACTTTTTCAGTATATTTTATCGACTTTACCGAACATCAGTATTTTTGTAGGTATATTAGCGGAAGTAAGTATTTTCGGTATATTTTGGTTATAAAGTTATGGTAACTACGGTGTTAAGTCCCCGCAAACATTGATGTTCAAGGAATTTCCCGGATTAAGTCTATATTTCATTCAGAAGCAAAGATCAGTAGAGTCTGTTTTGAAAAATAACAAACTTGGGATTTATGCTTGATTACCGTTTTTGAAATGTTGATGGTACTGTTACGTTTTAGTGCGACTGTATTAAGAGCCATATGACGTATCGACTGTGAGTTTTGGTTAAAATGGGGAATTTTGGTGTCGTCGATCTCAGAAACAAACATACATTAACAATTTTGACTTATTGAATAGTGCAGAATAGCTATTGGAATAGATCATAGCGGCCTCGCTTTTTGTAAATTTTGCTTAACTTTTTAATTAAACCCAAAATGGCAGAGAAAGATTTTCATAAAATGCGCGAGGGCACGTTTTTGGGCTCATGGATTGGACTACTGTTCTAAACAAATGAAATAAAAAAAATAGAGTGTTATTTCTTATATAGTAGAATAGATCATAGCGGCCTCGGAATTTTAAAATATCATTGAAATAAATTAGAAAAAAAATCTTATTCTAAACCAAAAAACTTCGAAAATCGCTTTGAGTTAACTGTGTATTTCTCCTATCTACGATAATATTGTTGAGCAAAATTTATACACAAATAATTGTTACTTCATAAGGAATAAAGATTTCATAATTTTTAAGCATGAATTTGTTATTTTAATTCAATAATAATGAGAAATCTTAACTGCAAAATTACTACAAAATGCGATGCACCAACCGTCAGAATTCAGTACCGCGCGAGCGCTTCTCAGTGTTGGACGTGTGTCGAATTTTTGCGTCAGAGGCACGTTCTGAAGACGACTGCGGTTGTTTCTTATTTCGCTCTTGTGTTAGGATTCGGAACGACCGAAGAACTTTTAATTAGCAAAACTTCGTTTTCCATTTGGAATACGAATAATTTAAACTTTCCTATATTCTAAATCAAATAAAATGTTTTTTTGAGGATCAACCACGAACTTTTAGAAACAAAACACAAAAACATAGATCAAGGATTTGAACGCGCCTCAGTACTAGTCTGTAGTATAGTGCGACTATAAGATTTGATCATCTAAGCACAGTACAGGCACAGCCGAGAGATAGTCTTCATACAGTCGGCCATCGGAGGCGTCTAGACAGAGCAATCGTGCGGGGTGGTGCGGTATAGAAGGGGGGGTGGGAGGGCTTGAGAGCCCATACTTTGGCAATGTATGCATCTCGGGCCCTATCCCGTCAGGGCTTACGCTTCTGATTGGGTTATACCAAGTTATACTATATTATATTGAAAGTAGTATTTGCAATTTTTTGATGTGGGTGTCATGAAAAAGTGTTTTTGGCACGATTTTGATATTAGATTTGGAATTCAAAATGGCGGCCACACATTGATGTATTTGTTGATATTTGTGTATTTTTGTTTGATTATTGGACCGATTTCGATGAAACTCGGTTTTTGCTACTATTTTGACAATAAAACAGCAACGCGATGTTAAAAAAGTAAAAAATTCAAGATGGCAGCCAATTTCTTTGTTTGCGGGCCGATTTCGATTAAACTCGGTTTTTGCTACTGTTTTGACAAGAAAACAGCAACGCAATGTTAAAAATGTAAAAAATTCAAGATGGCGGCCAACTATTTTGTTTGCAGGCCGATTTCGATGAAACTCGGTTTTTGGTAGTATTTTGGCAAGAAAACAGCAACGCAATGTTAAAAATGTAAAAAATTCAAGATGGCGGCCAACTTTTTTGTTTGCGGGCCGATTTCGATGAAACTCGGTTTTTGCTACTGTTTTGACAAGGAAAAAGCAATGCAATGTTAAAAATGTAAAAAATTCAAGATGGCGGCCAACTATTTTGTTTGCAGGCCGATTTCGATGAAACTCGGTTTTTGGTAGTATTTTGGCAAGAAAACAGCAACGCAATGTTAAAAATGTAAAAAATTCAAGATGGCGGCCAACTTTTTTGTTTGCGGGCCGATTTCGATGAAACTCGGTTTTTGCTACTGTTTTGACAAGGAAACAGCAATGCAATGTTAAAAATGTAAAAACTTCAAGATGGCGGCCAACTATTTTGTTTGCAGGCCGATTTCGATGAAACTCGGTTTTTGGTAGTATTTTGGCAAGAAAACAGCAACGTAATGTTAAAAATGTAAAAAATTCAAGATGGTGGCCAACTTTTTTGTTTGCCGGCCGATTTCGATGAAACTCGGTTTTTGGTAGTATTTTGTCAAGAAAACAGCAACGCAATGTTAAAAATGTAAAAAATTCAAGATGGTGGCCAACTTTCTTGTTTGCCGGCCGATTTCGATGAAACTCGGTTTTTGGTAGTATTTTGCCAAGAAAACAGCAACGCACGCAATGTTAAAAATGTAAAAAAGTAAAAAAATTAAGATGGTGGCCAACTATTTTGTTAGTAGGCTGATGAAACTCGTGGTCGAGTGGCTTGTGTACAAGTTTTCTAGGTGTTGTCATCTCTGAGGACCAGGTTTCAATTGCCAGCTGAGCCAAAACGATATTTTCTGTATTGTTTCATGTCTGGGTGTTTGAAGTGCCACCGTTGTCTCCCATTTCCATAACACAAGTGCTTCAGCTGCTTACTTGGAATGGAATTGGAGCAATGTTTAATCTCATGTATAAATTTAATTTTGTTACTTAAAAATGTAACTGTAAAAATGTACCCATATTTCTTTTATTAAATGTAATTTTCATTCGTAAAACTGTAAATGTAACTATGAACATTAAAAAATTTAAATTAAAAAAACATTTATGTAAAACAACGAATGTAACTTTCATTGAATTCATTCACATTCAGTTCCTTCCATCTTCCTTTTCATTCAGTTTCTTGCTTGCTTGCTTGCTTGCAGCTTGATCTCGATCGTTTAAATATAGATAATAGGTTTGTTTGTCTGAGATCATAAATTTTCTGAGCGTAAATAATTGTGAGAAGTTTCATTTATTTCGTTATAAAATTCTAGTATAAAAGTCTAGTCTAGCTAAGTACTTAATTTTTAATTGAAACTGAATTTAGTGAAAATTTTAAACAAAAAGTCATCATGATTAATGATAGTACGAAATTTAGTGACTGGGCCACACCCGGTATATATAAAAGCAGAAGGAAATTATACAAACATTATTAGCAAAGAAACGGGCAAATCAAAATCCAATATAAATTCCTTCTGTTTAAAAATTGGTGATCAAACTATTGAATCTGACGATAAGGTCGCTAAAGTCTTTGAAGATTTCATTGCTCGAATACCAATAGAAACTACCAGTACTCTTAGTGCTTGTCCCAACATCACTGTCTCCCTCCTAGAGTCTAGTGTTGATAAGTGCAAGGAAACCTTTTTCTTTAAATATATAAATAGTGAAGATATTATTAAAGCTTTTAAAACAATTAATGTCAAAAAAACAGAAGATCTTTGGGGCATACCAACAAGCATTATTAAATCAATAATTGATATACTAGCCCCTTACTTGGCTTTTATTTTTAACAAATGTATTGATGAAGGGGTTTTTCCTGATCTAATGAAAAATAGTAAATTGATTCCTCTTTTTAAATCTGGGGATAAAAGTGACCCAGCTAACTTTAGGCCAATATCTATACTACCAGCACTTAGCAAAATATTTGAAAAAAATATATATTCTCAATTATTAGATTATTTCACATCCAATAACATTCTTCATAAAAATCAGTTTGGATTTTCCAAGGGTAAAAATACTACTGATGCTGGAATTAAACTTCTCAAACATATTCTTGACACTTGGGAAGAAAAGCAAGATGTAATTGGCATTTTGTGTGACCTTTCTAAGGCATTCGATTGCGTTGATCACCATACACTATTAAAGAAGCTAGAACATTATGGTGTCTCTGATAAATCAGTTAGCCTTATGAAATCATATTTGTACAATAGAACTCAGAAAGTAGTTATTAATAGAACTGAATCTACCACCACTATGGGTATGCCGCAGGGATCAATATTGGGCCCATTGCTGTTTCTAATTTATATAAATGACCTTCCCAACTACGCGAATAATTTATGTGAGACAGTACTATTTGCGGATGATACTTCTTTAGTTTTCAAAGTAAACAGAGGTAATAACTGTTCGGACGAAGTAAATAGTGCCCTCTCTAAAGTTTCACACTGGTTTAATAGCAATAATTTAGCAAGTAACCCCAAAAAAACTAAATGTGTAAAATTTTCATTACCTAATGTTGAGCAGGCAAAATTAAATATTAATTTAAATAACGATGAAGTCGAGTTTATTGAGAGTACAAAATTTCTAGGTATTACACTAGATTCTCGACTGCAATGGGATCCACATATTGAAGCCTTGTCAAGTAGACTTAGTTCAGCGGCATTCGCTGTTAAGAAAATAAGGCTTTTAACTGATATTGAAACGGCAAGGTTAGTATATTTTTCACAGTGTAATGTCCTATGGACTGCTATTGTGGGGCTCAGCTGCCAGTATTGAAAATATTTTTGTAATCCAAAAAAGAGCTGTTCGCGCCATATACAATTTTCGGCGAAGAGATAGCTTGAGAGAATTGTTTAAAGAAATAAATATCTTAACTTTGGCAGCCCAATATAAATATGAAAATTTAGTTTATGTAAGGAAACACTATGATTCATTTCCTAAAAACAGAAATATTCACCAGTTTAATACAAGAAATAAAGATAAACTTTTTAAGAAATAAAGATAATTTAGGCTTGCAAAATCTAGAGGTTCATTTATGGGGAAAGGCATAGCCTTTATTAATAAAGTTCCGCAACAAGTGATTGATCTTCCTTTGCATGAATTTAAAAACCATGTTAAAAAAACGCTCATGAGTAAAGGTTATTATAAAGTAGATGATTATCTTAAAGATCAAAATGCGTGGAAATGATGTAACACTACTTGCTACTATAAGTACTTTGTTGAAGTAATATATGTAATAAGTCTATGTTGTTGCCAATAATCCTGTCACCCTGTTGTAATTATTTGGTAACGATATATTCAAGTTTGTAAATATCGTTACTTATGGCTGTTACAGCTGATAAGTTTCTTCTTGTCAGCTAAAAAAGTCTGGAACGGGTGGTAGGAAAATATAGATGATTCAAAAGTACTTAATTATTATGTTTATTTGAATAAGGCTTATTTGACTTTGACTTTGACTTGTAACAACGTTACTTATTTTCTACTTTTCTCAGCCAGACTAAATAAAAAAATATAAGCCAGACTAAAATAATATTCCAGTTTAAATAATTTTTCTTGTTTTTGTGATTAAAATTTATAAATATAGATTTTACCAAAAACCGAGTTTCATCGAAATCGGCCCGCAAACAAAAAAGGTGGCCGCCATCTTGAATTTTTTACATTTTTAACATTGCGTTGCTGTTTCTTGCCAAAATACTACCAAAAACCGAGTTTCATCGAAATCGGCCCACAAACAAAAAAGTAGGCCGCCATCTTTAATTTTTTTTTTGACATTGCGTTGCTGTTTTCTTGCCAAAATACTACAAAAAACCGAGTTTCATCGAAATCGGCCTGCAAACAAAAAAGTTGGCCGCCATATTGAATTTTTTACTTTTTTAACATTGCGTTGCTGTTTTCTTGTCAAAATACTACCAAAAACCGAGTTTCATCGAAATCGGCCCGCATACAAAACCTTCATCTCACCTAATGTTAAATGACGATAAGGCCGAAGGTGGAAGCGCACTACACCCGGAATACTGGCTATCTTACCTCTAACTGCCGGAACACAATAATTTTTAAATTGTTATTATGGCGTCAGACTTAGGTAAGATGGTGGTAGCTAGCCAGGCGGACTTGAAATAAGCCCTACCACCAACCAAACCGAGTACAAATTGTACCCCCCCTGGGAATCGAACCCGGGACCTCTGCGTCTTACACGGGTTTTTTACTGTGATCTCGGAAATAGCTCTAACGATTTTGCTGAAATTTGGTATATGGGGGTTTTCAGGGGTAAACAATTGATCTAGATTAGTCTTATGTTTGGGAAAACGCGTGTTTTCGAGTTTTCATGCTTTTTTCATGCGTTTTTCTTTCGACGCAGAATATGGTCGCTAATTTCGTCCTACCGGCCAAAGTCCGTCTGGTCTAGCGGGTTAAGACGGGGGCGGCAAAAAACGAGTGTACCGGGTTTGAATCCCGCTCGATGACTTAGTTTTTTTTTATACACGCAGAAATTTTAATCATTTGAAATCTGCACTCATGATTACAAACAACTTTTACTATGGGGCCAACTATCCTGCTCGCAAAAAAATCAGCTGTTTCATACAAAAGTGCAGTACCTACTCGACCTTAATGTATGGAACAGCTGTTTTTTTTGCGCTTGCAGGGAGAAAATGAATTCTTATGTAACATACGCCAAATATTTTGTAATATACTCTTATCTTACATCATGGAGGCAATTTTGAAAATATCAACATTAAGTACTTTTTTGGATTTTTTTTAATCCCTATTCTATGAGTGAGTATTTTTCAAAAGTTACTAGTAATAGGTAATCGCAAAGTGTCATACATCGGAACATTAAAAGGCGGAAGAGGGAAGGTAACCCTTTTTCCCACCTGGCTCCAGGTGACAGCTAGTTTGTGGTTTTAGCACCGAATAGGTACATTTACAAAAAAGGGCCGAAAGAGGTGGTCTGGCCCTTAGGCTAAAAAGTTTGGCGACCCATGGGTCGCCAAACTTTTACAAACCCTAGAGCATGCTCTAAGCTATAGTTTTAATCTAAAACGAAAAACTTCCTTTGCTAGATAAAAAACTAGGGAATAAAATAATTTTTATTTTTAACAAATATAATCATCTGTCTCATTTATGGTATCATCTTCCTGTAATCTGTTTCTTCACATACAGATCCATGGCACTCTAAAAATGTGCGGCATAGCGATAGGAAATTACTCCATAGAAGTACTCAAAGTCAAAGTCAAAGTCAAAGTCAAATAAGCTTTATTCAAATAAACTTAATTATTAAGTACTTTTGAATCGTCTATATTTTCCTACCACCCGTTCCAGACTTTTTTAGCTGACAAGAAGAACGGGCGCAAGAAACTTATCAGCTGTAACAGCCATAAGTAACGATATTTACAAACTTTAATATATCGTTACCAAATAATTACAACAGGGTGACAGGATTATTGGCAACAACATAGACTTATTACATTATATTACTTCAACAAAGTACTTATAGTAGCAAGTTATGTGTTACATCATTTCCACGCATTTTGATCTTTAAGATAATCGTCTACTTTATAATAACCTTTACCCATGAGCGTTTTTTTAACATGGTTTTTAAATTCATGCAAAGGAAGATCAATCACTTGTTGTGGAACTTTATTAATAAAGGCTATGCCTTTCCCCATAAATGAACCTCTAGTTTTTGCAAGCCTAAATCTTGGAACGGCAAGTTTATCTTTATTTCTTGTATTAAACTGGTGAATATTACTGTTCTTAGCAAATGAATCATAGTGTTTCCTTACATAAACTAAATTTTCATAAATGTATTGGCCTGCCAAAGTTAAAATATTTATTTCTTTGAACAATTCTCTCAAGGTATCTCTTCGCCGTAGATTGTATATGGCGCGAACAGCTCTTTTTTGGAGTACAAAAATATTTTCAATACTGGCAGCTGAGCCCCACAATAGCAGTCCATATGACATTACACTATGAAAATAACTAAAGTATACTAACCTTGCCGTTTCAATATCAGTTAAAAGCCTTATTTTCTTAACAGCGAATGCCGCTGAACTAAGTCTACTTGACAAGGCCTCAATATGTGGATCCCATTGCAGTCGAGAATCTAGTGTGATACCTAGAAATTTTGTACTCTCAATAAACTCGACTTCATCGTCATTCAAATTAATATTTAATTTTGTCTGCTCAACATTAGGTAATGAGAATTTAACACATTTAGTTTTTTTGGGGTTAAGTGCTAAATTATTACTATTAAACCAGTATGAAACTTTAGAGAGGGCACTATTTACTTCGTCCGAACAGTTATTACCTCTGTTTACTTTAAAAACTAAAGAAGTATCATCCGCAAATAGTACTGTCTCACATAAATTATTCGCGTAGTTGGGAAGGTCATTTATATAAATTAGAAACAACAATGGGCCCAATATTGATCCCTGTGGCACACCCATATTGATGGGGGCTCCGGTAGATTCAGTTCTATTAATCACTACTTTCTGAGTTCTATTGTACAAATACGATTTCATAAGACTAACTGATTTTTCAGAGACACCATAATGTTCTAGCTTCTTTAATAGTGTTTGATGATCAACACAATCGAATGCCTTAGAAAGGTCACAGAAAATGCCAATTACATCTTGCTTTTCTTCCCAAGCGTCAAGAATATGTTTGAGAAGTGCAATTCCAGCATCAGTAGTACTTTTACCCTTGGAAAATCCAAACTGATTTTTATGAAGTATATTATTGTATGTGAAGTAATCTAATAATTGGGAATATATAATTTTTTCAAATATTTTACTAAGTGCTGGTAGTATAGATATTGGCCTAAAGTTAGCTGGGTCACTTTTATCCCCAGATTTAAAAAGAGGAATCAATTTACTATTTTTCATTAGATCAGGAAAGACCCCTTCGTCAATACATTTGTTAAAAATAAAAGCCAAGTAAGGGGCTAGTATATCGATTATTGATTTAATAATGCTTGTTGACATGCCCCAAAGATCTTCTGTTTTTTTAACATTAATTGTTTTAAAAGCTTTAATGATATCTGCACTATTTATATATTTAAAGGAAAAACTTTCATTGCACTTATCAACACTAGACTCCAGAAGGGAGACAGCGATGTGGGGACAAGCACTAAGAGTACTGGTAGTTTCTGCAGGTATTCTAGCAAAGAAATCTTCAAAAACTTTAGCGACCTCATTGTCAGATTCAAAAGTTTGATCACCAGTTTTTAAACAGAAGGAATTTATATTGGATTTTGATTTGCCCGTTTCTTTATTAATAATATTCCAAGTAGCCTTAATTTTATTGTCAGCTAATTTAATTTTATTTGAAAAGTACTTGGACTTTGCTAAGATACAAACTTCTCTGAATGTTTGTGAATACTTCTTGACAAATTCAATGAAGTTAGGATCACAAGAAGTAGCTTTCTCTGCATAAAGTTCGTATAACTTCCTTCTGCTCTTATATATACCGGGTGTGGCCCAGTCACTAAATTTCGTACTATCATTACATTTGATCACTTTTTGTTTAAAAGTTTCACTAAATTCAGTTTGAACTATGCTAAATAAATGATTATATAGGTTATTGGCTTCAAAATTTGGTTCTGGTAATGTTTCAATTTTACTTGTGACATTGATTCTGAATTTTTCAATACAGTGTTTTTTTATTGGCCTACACATTATTTCCCGTTTAGGTGGAACATGATGGTGCTCAATGGAGGCTAATTGTCCACTATGGTCGGATTTAATACAATTTAAAATTGATTTTTCAATGACATTACAGTTACAGAAAATATTATCTAAGCAGGTTGCCGATGTGGGTGTGATACGCGTTGGTTCATTAAAAATATATAGCAAATTAAATGATTTAAATAAGTTTATGAACCTACTCGACAGTTTGGCTAATTTAGGGTCTAAGATGTCGACATTAAAATCTCCGCAAATCGCGACTTTTTTATTCTTCCTACAGGTCATTTTTAAGACTTCCTCCATAGTGGACTCAAACTCAGAGTAATTTGCGGTGGGGGGTCTGTATACGCATACTATAATTATTTGATCAAGTTCCACACAAGACAGCTCAATGGTTCGTTCAATTGAGAGGGATACTACATCTTTGCGTTCTTTATATTGTAAACTATCATGTAGAATAATAAGTGACCCCCCTCTTATAGCAGATTTCCTATTAAACGAGCTAGCAACTTTGTAATTATCCAAACTTAAAACTAATTCGTGCTTTTTCAACCAATGCTCAGTAACACATAACACATCAATATCTTCAGAATTTAAGAATAAGCTTATTTCTAAATCTTTGCCAGAAAAGCCTTGCATATTCTGGTGTACAATTCTTAAACAGTTAGGCTTTTCTATTGTTAAGTCAGGGCTAGAGGACGCCTCTATTGTCTTAAACGGTAATTTAAATGTAAACAATTATTATTACTTGAATCAAGTAAAATGTTATTTTTATTTGGAACAGATTCCAAAGTTGAATGACAAATGTCAAAAGTTGACTGCTCAATAAAAGCAGTTGTTTTACTAGCCAGATTATTGGCTAAATGTTTAAAGTAAAAAGATAGCGATAATGCTATTTGTCTCTTAAAAGAACTAGGCAGATAGAATTTATCTTTTGTCAAGTAAAAACTATTGAATAATTTATTGATGTCAATTATGTGCAGCTGCTCACTATTATGAAATGCCACTGTATTCAATGTTAAGTTCAACTGATACCTAAAATTATTTTCTATTTGTGGCATACTTTTGCTATATGGGAATGTGAACAAAATCACTTTTCTCACTTTTAGAGAGCATAAGGAATTACAATAATCTAACAATTGGTTTTTGTTCACATTACCCCTATTTCCTATTAAAATTATCAAATTAGTGTTTTCATTAAATGATTTTTTAACAATAATTTTCATCATGTCATCCATAGTTGACCCAGGCATACAATAATTAATTATATTTTCCTTGGAGTGTTTCTGAATTAATTGGCCTAGATCCTTACCCATCTCATCGCAAAACATAATTGTTTCGCAACAGTTATTTTCAGAACAAGGATTAGATTTGATTGAATTGCAAGTGTATGAGACCTCTGGTGGTTCACATATTAAGTGGGTAATTAGGTTACTTGGGTTATTATCAGAAACTTCAGGCTCACTCACTGAGTAGGTAGGTAAATGCTCTGGGACATCCTGAACTTCATGACATTGTCTTATAATAGTATTGTGGTTCAAACAGCTACAATTCTGTTTTTTGCCAAGGGATTCGAAACGGTCTGAATTATAATTACACATGTCAATCATGTCATTTGCAGCCAGCATTTGGTAATTTAGCTGTTTGCGAGAAAAATTACTTAAATTATTGTACATTTCCCTTAGTGAAAGTTCCAAATTGTCAATTTTTTCACTTAATTGATTATTTACCTTTTCACATTCTTTACTGTTATTACATGATGCCCTATTAATTACATCTAATTGCCCTAATAATTGCTTACGCTCTTTCCTCAGCTTTGAAAATTGGCTATAATAATTTTGCCTTTTTATCAACCTTTGAGTTTTCTTAATATATCTATTTAAGCGGATGTATTTTTTGATTTTCTTTCCACTATTAAGTTGACAATTATTTCTAATGACAACAGATTTGTCATTATAGTTATTACATGCCAAGGTTGAATTATCATAATATATTGCAGAATCACATTGCTGTAACTCGCTAAACAGGCTTTGAGAATGCTTCTCTTCTACAAAGGTTTTATTTTCTTTTTCTAACTCTAAAATGGTCTTTTGAGCAAGAGACAAACTAATTTCAAGGTCGGTAATGCGACTCAATGCCTGTTCATGAGTGTCACTACATTCTCTAAATTTTTCTATATAAACTTGCATCTGGTTGTATTTATCTACAATCTCAGAATACTTTGTATGAACTTCGGCAAGCTCATTTTTGAGGACAGTGTTCCGGGATATGGTCTTAAGAATCTCGCGTTCACTGTCTTCACGTTCCAGCAATAGGGTGTCATTAAGCTCTTTGGCTGCCTTCAAATCCTCTAGTGCATGTTTGAGCTTGATCTCCACATCCTTTGCGGTTGCCTTACGGGTCATCATGTTGTTATTGAGCTAGATGGAACTTGCAATCCGCAATCACTGCAAGTATACAATAAGTGATCAATAATCAAATTTTATTACAAGTTGTCAGTGTGATTCCTGTCACAAAAAAAGAAATACAAAAAAATATATATTAAAAAATAAGTTAAACAAAGTGAGGTCAGTAAATTAAAATAGGTATATGTTTATTATTTATAATAGATTTGATGTGCAATGGTAGCAAATATATATCTATTACTAGGTATCAACTTTGACTATAAAAGCAAGGTAAACCTTTTTCTTTTTATGTATGTCAGTCAATACCTATGAATTTAGTCAACAAATGTAGGTACCTAACTATACTTAAATGAAGTTAAATGAAGTTAAAACTGAGTGACTGATAGTCTAGAATGGAAATTAATTAATACCTGAACAATATTGTATATAACTAAGTAATATTGTAAGAAAAAAAAGCAGAATGGTTCCCCAAAATTATTGTATAAAAGTGAAGTAGATCTGATGTGTTGATGTACAAATATAATGCTTGTAAAGTGTAACAGTATATTGAATGTCTGTGACAGTAGTAGCCACCTTCAACTTTACTTCCACTTTTGTCAAGTAAAGAGAGGTTATAACTGTGCCAGATTGTTTTGAGTTGTGACGTTACTCACTATTAGTGAGTTTTGTACAAGTGGAATGGTCAATAAATTAGTTTAAATTGGAAAACAATCCGCCACTGTGGTTTTAGGTAGGGTTATGCAAATTCAATTCAGTCACAAAGTTTTGTCTTCATATTTTCCTATATAACCTATACCTATGGGTACCTATTAATCACTAAAATTAAGGAATAAATGTACTCCCCCGGTTTATTATGCAGCAGATCACAAATTGTCGTTTCTTCTACGAAGTTTAATCGCCTTTTATATCTTCTCCAGTGACATTTGGATGCCGCTCCGCCGGCGCCGTTACGAATTTGAGATCACTTTTTTTTCAAATAATACCACACCGATTGTACTTATAACACTTTTCGTGACTATTTATACAGTAAAGAATAATTTAAGCACAACTTATTATAGAAATTACTAAGTTTAAACAATTTAATTTAATTAAAATATCAGCTGGTTTATTTGACAAGTGTATCGGTCAGGGTTGCCAGACCCTAACTGGGTTACTAAAACATATAACTTTGGGCAAAGTATCAAAATCGCTTGGTCGTAGTTTCAACACAGTATCGTGAACTCGTGAGTTGTCGTTAACGCTTACTAGTCTGTGAATATACGCAGAGCGCAGATTTGTCATATGGCTCTTAACAAGATAAATATTAATTCAAGATAGTCGCACTATAATTACGTATAAGGCGACGGCTACACACACAGTATTTACTGTGGTCCAACTGTGGTAAATACTGATAATTCCAATTCCAACGATGGAATGAAAACGCACACCTACAGGCTCAGTATTTACCACATGGTAATGTTGCCAGATCGTGCCTATTATTACAATTTTAGTAATAAATCTAAACTAATAATAAATAAATAAATCTAAAAGATAGCAGCCAAATTTTATGTTTGGGGGCCGATTTCGATGAAACTCGGTTTTGGGTACTATTTCGACAACAAAACAGCAACGCAAAGTTAAAAATATAAAAAATCTAAGATGGCGGCCAAATTTTTGTTTGTGGGCCGATTTAGATGAAACTCGGTTTCAGGTACTATTTTGACAACAAAACAGCAACGCAATGTTAAAAATATAAAAAATCCAAGATGGCGACCAACTTTTTTGTTTGTGGGCCGATTTAGATGAAACTCTGTTTTGGGTACTATTTCGACAACAAAACAGCAAAGTTATGTTAAAAATATAAAAAAATCCAAGATGGCGGCCAACTTTTTTGTTTGTGGGCCAATTTAAATGAAACTCGGTTTTGAGTACTATTTTGACAACAAAACAGCAACGCAATGTTAAAAATAAAAAAATCCCAAGATGCTACCAACTTTTTTGTTTGTGGGCCGATTCAGATAAAACTCGGTTTTGGGTACTATTTCGACAACAAAACAGCAACGCAATGTTAAAAATATAAAAAATCCAAGATGGCGGCCATCTTTTTTGTTTATGGGCCGATTTAGATAAAACTCGGTTTTGGGTACTATTTTGACAATAAAACAACTACACAATGTTTAAAATATAAAAAACCCAAGATGGCGGCCAACTTTTTTGTTTGTGGGCCGATTTAGATGAAACTCGGTTTTCGGTACTATTTTGACAACAAAACAGCAACGCAATGTTAGAAATAGTACGGAGTTTCATCTAAATCCGCCAGATGGCGCTTTGTAGTAAACATAGTCTCTACGTTAAATATTGCCGAATAATTTTAAATCACAATTCTAACATTTGGAATCAAGTTAAATCAATAATTTGTCTAGTGATTCACCAGTGATATCGTTTGTAGAACTATACCTATGGTTTAAAAGTGTGTATTTGTGCTCAAAAAATATTCAGTGCCTTTTTTAATCAGTGGATTATTAAAAACTGCTGAATATAGTCTGAGCATTATCCTCAGAAAAGTGATAAAACTGCGCTTTAATTTGCGTAATAAATCTCATCTCCAGTGTTAAAACTAAATATTATCATCAGTGATATTATCAGTGTTGAGGTAGTACAATAATTATTATTTTCGTCTTGACCTCATACTCAAACCAACTCATACATCAAGTTTCAACCCTACTTAACTGATCAATACTTTGAACGCTTTAAGTCGCTTTGGCGCATACGTTAGCACACTGAGTGCTGCATACTGAATTCAGCTGTGAGTGGCCCGAAGATCGATCCTCGCTTATAAAGACTTTTTCTCCCAAATTTTTTTTAGAGACATTTTATTTATTTTTAAAGATATTTTTTTTTTAATTTGTATTGAATATATTTTTGGACATTACTTTTCAATTAATTTTGATTTACTAAAACATCTTCATTCACCAAAGCCGTAGTAAGGTATAAGATTATTGAAATTGTATAAGAATAAAAAATGTCGACTAAAGGATCATCTGAGTGCGCGGGATGTCCTAATATCATGGATGGAGCAATATTCATGCAATGTAAACGTTGCAAAGACAATTATCATTTGCAGTGCACTGCATATTTACTCGCAGATTAGAATGCGATGACAGCTGATACTAAAAACGCCTGAATTTGTGATTTCTGCCACATTCGCGAGCCCAAAAAGGGTAATAACACGATTACACCAACGAGAGCTAAATTACCCACTGCCTCCAATGATAGCTTCGTTACCCAGCGCTTGAAGTCAAGTTTTCCTGCGCCAACGAGTTGTTCCTGCCCTTCGGCCAATGATTTAAGGGACATTATTAGAGAGGAGATTTACAATGCTTTCGAGGATGTTATTAATCCAAAAATTGTTGCCTTGCAAAATATGATAGTTGGCTTTGAATCATCTCTCTCGGCATTCAACCAGGATCTGGATAGCATAAAAACGCAACACGCCGCCCAATTGGCCACTTTGAATGATGTCTGCAAGGAAAATGAGTCGCTACGTTCAGCTAATCAAAACCTTTCTTCTAGACTGGCACAGCTTGAGTTACAGACACGTTCAACAAATATTGAAATACAATGCGTACCAGAAAACAAGCAGAAAAATTTGGTTAATACAGTTCTGCAGCTTTCTAAGGTTATAAAGTGTCCTATCAATCAACGAAGGCAACATTCATTTTAGCGCTAGACTTGCTAAAATGGACAATAAAAGTCCCCGCCCACGCTCAAACTTTACTTAAGATATTAATGCCTATTATGAGTAACTGTTGATTTTAAATAGTTTTTGCCTAAAAAAGGTGCCTTACTAAGATTTAAAAAATTAGGACTCGTTAATCTTTAAGTCACTAAATAATTGTACCGGAGACAAACCTAGAGGTACTTTTAAAATCTGAATAATTGTGGAATACTCTGAAAAAACCTTCATTGATTGTAATTCAACAGATTTTGTAATTTACTTGTTCCGCTTTATATAAAAAGGCAAAATTAATAACAGTGTTTCATTGTTGGACACGGGGTGTTTCTTCCACCTAGGTGTACACATTGAAACAATTCCCATTTTCTTTTAAAAGTCTTGTTATTGGTTATGTATCTATTTATTAATAAAACTATAAATGCCATACTATACCTAATTGAGTAGACTCCGTTCCTGTAAAAAATGGAATTCATATCTACAAAAATGAGAGAAATATGAGACTCAGAACTTTTGGTGTTTCATTGTACCACACTACACCCTACCCAAAACCGAGTTTCATCTAAATCCATCTTGGATTTTTCCTATTTTTAACATTGCGTTGCTGTTTTGTTGTCGAAATAGTACCCATAACCGAGTTTTATCTAAATCGGCTCATAAACAAAAAGTTGGCCGCCATCTTGGATTTTTTTACATTTTTAACATTGCATTGCTGTTTTGTTGTCGAAATAGTACCCAAAACCGAGTTTTATCTAAATTGGCCCACAAACAAAAAAGTTGGCCGCCATCTTGGATTTTTATATTTTTAATATTGCGTTGCTGTTTTGTTGTCGAAATAGTACCCAAAATTTCTTCTAAATCGGCCCACAAACAAAAAAGTTGGCTGCCATTTTGGAATTTTCCTATTTTTAACATTGCGTTGCTGTTTTGTTGTCGAAATAGTACCCATAACCGAGTTTTATCTAAATCGGCCCATAAACAAAAAAGATGGCCGCCATCTTGGATTTTTTTATATTTTTTACATTGCGTTGCTGTTTTGTTGTCGAAATAGTTCCGAAAACCGAGTTTCGTCTAAATCGGCCACCAAACAAAAAAGTTGGCCGCCATCTTGGATTTTTTTATATTTTTAACATTGCGTTGTTGTTTTGTTGTCGAAATAGTACCCGCATCCGAGTTTCATCTAAGGTTCCCTATGTATTTGCATAAAATTTTAAGGCATAATATGTCATAGCATAATATGATTTCGCCGAATGATGTTTACGCATAATATTATTTAGTCATAACAGCTTATGCATAATTTTTTTAAGCATAACAACTTTAAGCATAATCATGTTTAAGCATAATATTCTTTAGCATAAATTTAAACACGCATAATGTTATTTACGCATATTTTTATAAACAAAAAAATCACGACGTTTAAAATCTCAAAAGAACATTTTACCTAAAATACAAATCCCGAAGCTTAAAAACCGAAGGTTAATTGAGGGTTACATGCCAGCAGGTCGGTTCTGGCACTTCGCCGGCCGCTGCCGCGGCACGCTCGCTTCGCTCGCTCGGCTCGTGCGTTGTTGGTCGCAATGGAACCTTACCTCCTCCTCGCTCGCTACGCTCGCTCGTCGTCGCACCTAATATACCTAAACAGACTTTCGGGATTTTTAACTATCGGCATTTTAACTTTCAGGGTTTCGAACTATCATCAGTCATTTAATAATCGATCTTTTAAGTTTCGGTCTATTGGATATCGACATTAAGGATTTTCGGTATTTTAAAAATAGGTGTTTTATGAGTCGATATTTAGGTCGTATGTGTTATGAGTTTTTGGCATTTTAATACAATACCTACCCCTTTTGCATGAAAATAAATAAGTGCGTAAAAATATTTATTTTTATTGTTTTTGATTTTTATGTCTAAATAATATTAGGCGAATAGACAATATGCCTAATAACATTATGCGAAAACAAATTAGTCTAAATTATGATTATGCTAATATAAATAGTGTGCCAAAAAACAATTATGCGTAAGTATTATTATGACAAAAAAGATTATGCCAAATCCGTTATGCCAAATCAAATTAGGTATAAAACAATTATGCGAAAACAAGGGATCCCTTCATCTAAATCGGCCCACAAACAAAAAAGTTGGCCGCCATCTTGGATTTTTTTATATTTTTAACATTGCATTGCTGTTTTGTTGTCGAAATAGTACCCAAAACCGAGTTTCATCTAAATCGGCCCACAAACAAAAAAGTTGGCCGCCATCTTGGATTTTTTATATTTTTATCATTGCGTTGCTGTTTTGTTGTCGAAATAGTACCCAAAACCGAGTTTTATCTAAATCGGCCCACAAACAAAAAAGTTGGCCGCCATCTTGGATTTTTCATATTTTTAACATTGCATTGCTGTTTTGTTGTCGAAATAGTACCCAAAACCGAGTTTCATCTAAATCGGCCCACAAACAAAAAAGTTGGCTGCCATCTTGGGTTTTTTTATATTTTTAGCATTGCGTTGCTGTTTTGTTGTCGAAATAGTACCCAAAACCGAGTTTTATCTAAATCGGCCCACAAACAAAAAAGTTGGCTGCCATCTTGAATTTTTTACATTTTTAACATTGCTTTGCTGTTTTCTTGCCAAAATACTACGAAAAACCGAGTTTCATCGAAATCGGCCCGCTAACAAAAAAGTTGGCCGCCATCTTGAATTTTTTTCATTTTTAACATTGCGTTGCTGTTTTCTTACCAAAATACTACGAAAAACCGAGTTTCATCGAAATCGGCCCGCAAACAAAAAGTTGGCCGCCACCTTGAATTTTTTTTCATTTTTAACATTGCGTTGCTGTTTTCTTGCTAAAATACTACCAAAAACCGAGTTTCATCGAAATCAGCCCGCGAACAAAAAAGTTGGCCGCCATCTTGAATTTTGATTTTTTTAACATTGCGTTGCTGTTTTCTTGCCAAAATATTACCAAAAACCGAGTTTCATCGAAATCGGTCCGCAAACAAAAAAGTTGGCTGCCATCTTGAATTTTTTACATTTTTAACATTGCGTTGCTGTTTTCTTGCCAAAAACTACGAAAAACCGAGTGTCATCGAAATCGGCCCGCAAACAAAAAAGTTGGCCGCCATCTTGTATTTTTTTATTTTTAACATTGCGTTGCTGTTTTCTTGCCAAAATACTACGAAAAGCCGCGTTTCATCGAAATCGGCCCGCAAACAAAAAAGTTGGCCACCATCTTGAATTTTTTACATTTTTAACATTGCCTTGCTGTTTTCTTACCAAAATACTACGAAAAACCGAGTTTCATCGAAATCAGTCCGCAAACAAAAAAATTGGCCGCCATCTTGAATTTTTATTTTTTTTAACATTGCGTTGCTGTTTTCTTGTCAAAATATTACCAAAAACCGAGTTTCATCGAAATCGGTCCGCAAACAAAAAAGTTGGCCGCCACCTTGAATTTTATTCATTTTTAGGGTTCCGTACCCAAAGGGTAAATACGGGACCCTATTCTGTCCGTCTGTCAGTCTGTCTGTCTGTCACCAGGCTGTATCTCATGAACCGTGATAGCTAGAAAGTTGAAATTTTCACAGATGATGTATTTCTGTTGCCGCTTTAACAACAAATACTAAAAACAGAATAAAATTAACATTTAAGGGGGGCTCCTATACAACAAACGTAATTTTTTTGCTGTTTTTTTGCTCGATATTTATAACAGCAACAGGTAGACAGTTGAAATTTCACAGATGATGTATTTTTGTTGCCGCTATAACAACAAATACTAAAAACAGAATAAAATTAATATTTAAGGGGGGCTCTCATACAACAAACGTATTTTTTTTGCCGTTTTTTGGTACGTAACCCTTCGTGCACGAGTCCGACTCGCACTTGGCCGGTTTTTAACATTGCGTTGCTGTTTTCTTGCCAAAATACTACCAAAAACCGAGTTTCATCGAAATCGGCCCGCAAACAAAAAAGTTGGCCGCCATCTTGAATTTTTTACATTTTAACATTGCGTTGCTGTTTTCTTGCCAAAATACTACCAAAAACCGAGTTTCATCGAAATCGGCCCGCAAACAAAAAAGTTGGCCGCCATCTTGAATTTTTTACATTTTAACATTGCGTTGCTGTTTTCTTGTCAAAATACTACCGAAAACCGAGTTTCATCGAAATCGGTCCGCAAAAAAAAAGTTGGCCGCCATCTTGAATTTTTTTTACATTTTAACATTGCGTTGCTGTTTTCTTGTCAAAATACTACCAAAAACCGAGTTTCATCGAAATTGGTCCGCAAACAAAAAAGTTGGCCGCCATCTTGAATTTTTATTTTTTTTAACATTGCGTTGCTGTTTTCTTGCCAAAATACGACCAAAAACCGAGTTTCATCGAAATCGGTCCGCAAACAAAAAGTTGGCCGCCATCTTGAATTTTAATTTTTTTTACATTGCGTTGCTGTTTTCTTGTCAAAATACTACCAAAAACCGAGTTTCATCGAAATCGGTCCGCAAACAAAAAAGTTGGCCGCCATCTTGAATTTTTTACATTTTTAACATTGCGTTGCTGTTTTCTTGTCAAAATACTACCAAAAACCGAGTTTCATCGAAATCGGCCCGCAAACAAAAAAGTTGGCCGATCTTGATTTTTTTAATATTTTCACATTGCGTTACCTTGCGTTGTTATTTTTGTGTCAAAATGGTACCAAAAACCGAGTTTCATCGATATCGGCCCATAGACAAAAAAGTTGTCAGCCGCCATCTTGGAACTTATTTTTTCATTATTATTTCCTAATTGAGTACTAATTTAAGATTTATTTTATACTTATTTAGCCCTAAATTAGTAATGATTTACAATTAAAATTATGATTATCATACATCCTTTCCATATCCTTTCCATAATTCCTATAATTCCTCGCACTTATGATGCAAGAAGAAGAAAAAAAGAGAAAATACTAAGAAAAACTTTTTCTTTTCCTTATTTTAAGAGCATTAAAAGAAGGAAAAGAGACAAATTTAAAAAAAATATTCTTACCTTCTAGAAAAAAATGACAATAAATAATTCAAAGAATAAAACAAGAATTTTGAAGTGTCTATCTTATTTTTCCTATATATTTTTAAAATTCGAAAAGGCAAATTACATCGTGCCAACCCTTACACTTTTAGTCGTTGCGTCAACTGTCTAGACGAACGGCGGCTTTTGCGCCAACACAAAGGGCGATGTCCGACTGTAAGAAGAATACTCTCTAGGCTGTGGTATTACCGATGATTAGAGTAGTAGTATTAATTATTATTAGAGTAGTATTACACAATCAATTTTTTTTGATGAGATTTAATAAAAAATAAATTAAAAAAGTAAGTAGAAAAATATTTGTTTACTTATACCAAATCAATAGCCTTGCACCGAGGATATGACTATTGACACAGTCAAAAGATATAAATTTCACTTTTTTGCTTGATAGTACTCACCTCATGATTGCAATCAAGTTTAAACCTTATTACTGTGGAGCAAAGTTCAATATTGATCGACAGCTTATATTCAGAGTACTATGTAGAAGTTAACATTCGAATTTCAGAAAATAGCAATGAAGAATTCTTTTTTTATTTAAAGCGTAAGAATCACAATTTCACTAACAATTTTTTGATATATTTATTTGTTTATAACTTGTACCCGTTTCTCTGGAATCGCCATTGCCAGAAACGTCAAGTTAGCAGCCCACTTTGAGATCGTAATATCTCGGCTTGTACTGAAGCAATATTATTGAAATTTTGCGTATACGATTCACTATTTCCTAACAATTTTTTGGCATATAAATCACATTGATACGAACTGTATTTCTTAAGGTGTCTTTGCTTGATAGTACTCACCTCATGATTGCAATCAAGTTTAAACCTTATTACCGTGGAGCAAAGTTCAATATTGATCGACAGCCTATATTCAGATTACTATGTAGAAGTTAACATTCGATTTTTAGAAAATAGCAATGAAGAATTCTTTTTTTATTTAAATCGTAAGAATCACAATTTCACTAACAATTTTTTGATATATTTATTTGTTTATAACTTGTACCCGTTTCTCTGGAATCGCCATTGCCAGAAACGTCAAGTTAGCAGCCCACATTGAGATCGTAATATCTCGGCTTGTACTGAAGCAATATTATTGAAATTTTGCGTATACGATTCACTATTTCCTAACAATTTTTTGGCATATAAATCACATTGATACGAACTGTTTTTCTTAAGGTGTCTGCTAGCTTGACGTCAAGATAGCAGCCTCACCAAGATACTCAAATATCTTTTGAACCATAGTATCACTATTTATATGCTATAGTTCACTATTTATAACTATTTACTAACAATTTTTTGACCTAGTCAAAACCTTCTAATTCCATGGTGAGGCTGCCAACTATACGCTAATTTCTAGTTAACTATATCGATCTAGGCATCACCACTATAACCTCGTTTATTTATTTATCTTTATTTTAGTACCATTACAAAATATGGTATAATCGCGGCCCGCCGCCCGCTCTCCCCCCGCCCGCGTTATATCACCTTTTTAATGATGTTTAGAAGTTCGTAAGTATTTTTGTTATTATATTTTAATTTTGTAAAAGAAAAACTTTAGTAAAGTTAAGCGTTACTTGTGTTGTGCGTCTATATTACATGCTCAGAGGTAAGTAATTTTTTTATAATTTTTAAATGCCAAATAATTGGTTCAATGATGAATTATGAATAAATAATATTAGAAGTAATAAGCGCTTAGACTGATCATTTAGTTAAATTATCAATCTCAGCGATATTTAAAATTTTCATTATAATAAAATTCATTTAGGTATTCATCTCTGTACCTAACTAATGTGTATTGGTTAATGACAAACAGTTGATTGATTAAAACTATTTGCTATTACTATAATTCAAATCCTGATCTCTTTGACTCTTTTACTTTGCAACTTGCAACGGCAACCGAGTTGGTTCGGTTCAATAGTTATCAAATACATACAAAACGAGTTGAAGCCCGGGTCAGCACTCCGCATAGATTTCAACTCGGATAACTCGAGTTGAAAAAATTGCGACTCGTCGGCGCTCGGCGGCCCATATCGCTGAACCGAGTTGACCCGAGTTGAAGCCCGGCGGGCTGATTATCTAATTAGAAACCACCTAGCGACCGGTTGCAGTTCATAGATGATAGTGATCCATTGCTACTTCTTTTTGGATTAAAAAAAAACATACCAAAGAAAAGTAGCAATGTATGTGGAATGAAACCGGTCGCTAAATAGTTTCTTTTTAGATAATCAGGGTGCCGGTCAGCATTAATTTCAACTCGGGTGACCGGCACCCTGATTATCTAAAAAGAAACTATTTAGCGACCAGTTTCATTCCATATACATTGCTACTTTCATTTGGTATGTTTTTTTTTAATCCAAAAAGTAGTAGCAATGGATCACAATCATCTATGAACTGCAACCGGTCACTAGGTGGTTTCTAATTAGATAATCAGCCCGCCGAGTCGAAAAAATAGCGACTGACTCGGCCATAGTAGAACCAAATAAGTAAGTCATCTTACTATTATACGCACGAACGCGGTTTGTATGTGAGCGCGCCCGTACGTATGCGTCGTCGCACACACACACTGACAAAATTTAAAGGTGATAAAGGTGCAACAGTCGTAGCTCGTACGGAATCCCGCCCGCGCTCAGGCCTCGCTTCACGCCGCTCTGTGCTGCCGCTCGTTGTAATTTGAACGTTTACCTACCTACAGTACATACCATGCTTTCCAAAGATATTATTGCAAAAAGATTTGTAAGAATGAGGATATATTTTACATTAAGTTTAAATAATAAGGCATTTCGTACTTGTCGAAACAGACGAAATTTTTTTATGTCAATTGTGTAATTTCGTTAAAAAATCACAAATTCCTACAGGAAAAGGTACTTTTAATGCCTATTATTTAAGGTTATGGAAAGTATTCAATTTCAGAATAAAAAGATTATTATTTTGAGAAGTGTAGGTAAATAAAAAAGAAAAAAACAAAAGTGTAAAAAAATATTTTTTAATAATATGAAATAAAACACTTTTTAACAGATACTAGCGCGGTTTTATTGAATGTACTTTGGTATTTAGTTGGTATTTGGTTTGATTTTTGATTTTTTTTAATTTTTATAATATTTTTTTTTATTTGAATAAATACATTATTTAGTAAAGCCACGTTTTAATTAATCCTATTTCGACCGCAAGTTTTCAAATCACATAACATGACGTAAGCAATGAAAAATTGTAGTCAATTCCTGAAAACAGTTAGGTTAATGTAAACTGTAATTTGACAGATAGATGTGATACATTGCTACTTTTCTTCAGTAAGTTTTTATTGGTGTCAAAACGAAAGTACCAATGTATCACATACATCAGTCAAATTACAATTAATATTAACTTCATTATTTTAGTCGATAGACGCGCTAGTCTACCTACAAAAAAAAATAAAAAAAAACTTTGTATTGATCCCTGATGCTAACCCTACAAGGAAAAAATATTTCATATAGAGATTGACTATGCATTTTTTGACGACCGAATAAACTAGCGATGTGACAGCCCTTCGTGTTTAAGCTGTATCGCTCGCTCGAGGCTCGAGTTGGCCTACTTATTTGGTTCTACTATGACTCGGCCCATCGCCACAGATCGCGACACGACACGACACAACACAGGCTGCGGTCCGCATAGCGATAATATCGATTATGACGTTTACAACGCTCACGTGCGGTCCACATTTGATATCGCGTTTAAATTGACAAAATCGACAAATGACAGTTGGCGAATGCGAACCGCTCGTAAGCGCGCTAACGTTTTATTCTAACCTCAAATACAAGATGGAATGATTGCTAGATACTATTTTTGCTCTTTAGAGCGATGATAATGATGAAGAACGTTTGATTATTGAGTTGTGTGCACCCAACATCTTTTTTTTTCAACTAAAAACACACATCAATCACCTTTCAGTTTCAATATTAACAAAATACTAACCAATATAATGAATGCTCTATCATTTTGTTGTGAAGTGAGGAAAAGATCCTTCTATTACGAACTCTCTCATTTTTTTATTTTTGACGAATAAAATTCTGACACTTGTTTCGTTTGACAGTCACTTAAAACTTTTGACAGGACGTTCACAGTGATTACGCTCCGAGGCATGGTCGCTGTAAGCCCAAGATGGCGCTGGTAATGACGTCACGCTAGATATTGTAAACGCGCTAACGTGCATGCGGACCAGCTATTATCGCGATAATATCGATATTATCGCTATGCGGACCGCAGCCACAATAGTATATTTCTAGCGTTAGTAATCTGTGGTCATATGTCATGTATGTCACTGTCAGTGTCATGAAATGTCACCTTCGATTCTGGCTGATTTATTTTCAATTTAATAATCATTCAGTATTAAATATTTTTACATATTATGAAATCTGCTAAAAATTGTTAACAAGTTCGTGAAAACTATGATATATAATTTTTTTTAATGTAGAAATATTATTTAAACATGGAAACAATTCATCAATCATTACGGCAACAGACTTTACAGACTACTGTAGAAGATCTACCTGATGAAGTTCTGGAGTTTATATTAGGATTTTTGCCACCATACAAAGATTTAGAAAACTGTATGACTGTTTGTAAAAGATGGTACAATTGTGGACAGAGTAAGTAACTAACTATTCAGTGTTGGTGTTTCAGTAGCACTATAAATAATAAAAATCATTAATTTATATTCTAACTAAAATATTGGACTCTTTCTATATGTTCCTTTTTCACATATTGTTTACTTTTATTTTGCTAGATTTTTAATTTATAAATTGTTATACTTACTAACTACTAAAATGATTTACAGATGTGTTACGAAAAACTTCTCTAAAACTGGTTAGAGCTGTAGGTGAATTCAACATTTTATGGAAAAATATAGCTCCTACGGATATGACACCTACTATAACGAAAAGATTCTCACATGCAGCCTGTGTTCTTGAAAACAACATGTATATTTTTGGTGGATGTACCACAAATGCAACATCATTTAATGATCTCTGGCGCTTTGATTTGTCTAAACGAGAGTGGATACGACCTTTAGCAACTGGGACCTATCCTGTTCCTAAAGCATATACTTCTATGGTACATTATAAGGAGTACTTAATTGTTTTTGGAGGCTGGACATATCCTTCATTATCACAATACTACCAGACGGTGACAATGTTCAATGAAATACACTTTTATTGTGTGAATACTAATAAATGGACACTTATTAATGCGCATAATTCTCCACCGCCCATGGCAGGCCATTCTGCTTGTGTAAAAGGTGATGAAATGGTTGTTTTTGGTGGACTGGTAATGTCAGCAGCTCAGAACTATCAGATACAATGTTCCAATGATGTATGGGTTTTAGACATACCAAATGCGACTTGGAGAAAACAACCAACCACTAAACCAAGACCATCACCTAGGTACGCCCAGTCCCTCATATATCTAGATTCTGAGAGATTGTTGTTGTTAGGGGGAGTACAGACTTTACAAAATCGCTTTGTTTATAGTGACTGTTGGATGTTGACCATGAAAGGTCCTACTTGGACTTGGAAAGAACTGGCTGTAAAAAATAAAGAGTGGGCTTCAGCTAACATCTGGTGCAACCCAGCATGTAGAGTTGGTGATAAGGTTGTGAGTTTGAGTAGAAGTAGAAATGGGTGGAACTGTGCTAAACCATTAGTAACCTCAGCGGTCAGGCTGTCGGCTATGAATAGACCTGAAGGGGCTCCTGTCTCTGTCAGGGTTCAACAGAGTCTGCAAAAACCTCTAGATAGAGATCAAAATATAAATGGGAAGCGTGGAGTGTTACCAAGACAGCCTCCAGCAGCAAGAAGAGTTCAAGCAAATCCAAACAATGAACCAGTTGCGGGGCCCAGTAATGAAAAAAAAGAAAATTCAACTGTTACCTCCAAGGAAAATACTGAAAATAGTAATCCATCTACTGGTCCCAGCTCTGACTCAAAACCATCCGTGGGTGGACTCGATTTAGGAAAATTAGAAACAGGACTAAGAAGACAATACAAAAAGGTGAGATTTTTAACCATCCGTCCTAAAAATATTATTTTTAGCTTAGGCAAATGATACCATCGATAAACGAATAATACCATCCTCTCGGAACAACCTATGTGGGCGAGTGGCATGCACCCTGGTTTTGGCAGTGTTGCCCTCTATATAGAATAACTAACTTTTCTATAAGTACTGTCTTTGGTCCATAATATATGTTTGTGGCATTTGATCTTTACTTTTGGATCAACACAATATGACTAATGTTATATAATACTAGCTTCCGCCCGCGACTTCGTCCGCGAGGATATTCGAGAAACTCCTAAGGGAACCATCAACCAGGATAAATAGTATTCTTTGTTTTAGTTCCATCAAAATCCTATCAGCCATTTTTACGTGATTATTCAGGTCCCCACCAAGCGAGCAGCCTCGTGAAAAATAGGTTGAATTTTCGATAATCCTTTCTTAGCGGCCGTCTACATCCTAATGACTATTAGTGTGCCAAATTTCAGGTCAATCTGTCCAGTCGTTTGAGCTGTGCGTTGATAGATCAGTCAGTCTCTTAGCGTTTTATATATAAGGTCCTTCTTAAATAGTGCACAAAATTTTAAGGGGTCAATGTACTCATGCATACAAACAACTTTTACTATGGTTACAACATTGAAATCGCAAATAAAAATCAGCTGTTCCATAGAAAATTTAAAATCGAATAGATCAAAATATATGGAATGGCTGTTTTTAGGGTTCCGTAGCCAAAATGGCAAAAAACGGAACCCTTATAGATTCGTCATGTCTGTCTGTCCGTCCGTATGTCACAGCCACTTTATTCCAAAAGTATTAGGACTACATAGTTGAAACTTGGTAGGCAGGTGTATTCTGTGAACCGCTTTACGATTTTTATACAAAAATAAAAAAATACAAGTATTAAGGGGGGCTCCCCATACATGGAACTGAAACTGAAAATATTTTTTTTCATTAAACCAATACTTGTGGGGTGTCTATAGATAGGTCTTTAAAAATGACATTGAGGTTTCTTAGACTATTTTTTTTTCAAAGTCAACCGTTTGAAAGATATATGCCGCCAAAGTGGTAAAATGTGTGTCCCCCCCCCCTTTAACTTTTAAAGTAAGAGGGTGAAAAATCTAAAAAAAATATAAGTTATAGATCTTAATAAACACTTTCAACGAAAATTGGTTTGAACGAGATACAGTAATTAGTTTTTGAGATATAGCACATTTTCCAAAACCGCAAATATAACTCACTGTTATATTTGCGGTTATAGGAAATAACATTGAGTAAATATAACTCAATGTTATTTCCTGTCCCGGGCCAGCTGGAAGAAATTTCAATATGAAATAAGCTGTGCCCTTGTACTACTCTTCTGTCCATTATTTTTCTTGTAAAAATGTTGTGTGTACTAAATATATAAATAAATAAAAAATAAATAAATAAATAACTTTGTCATCCATACAAACACTGTGAAAAACAAAGTTATTTTTTCAGACGAAAAATGATAGCGGTATTAAAATATTGTATGGTATAATGTACCTACGGAACCCTACTGCGCGTGGCCCGACACGCACTTGGCCGGTTTTTTTTCACGATTTCAATTTTGATACCATAGTAAAAGTTGTTTGTATGCATGAGTTTATTGACCCCTTAAAATTTTGTGCACTATTTAAGAAGGACCTTATATACAGATAACCCCTTATGAGGTTGATTTTCAGAAAATTACGAAAAATGTGTTTGATGATTTTGTTTAGTTTCCAATCATAGGCCTAATTAAAATTTAGTGAGTTTTACTTGAAAATGAATGACTCTCCATTCACAACTACATGCCCTTTTCACTCCTTTGGAAGTGGATTTATCAAAAGCGCTGAGATAAATAAATATTAGTTTTCAATTGTCAGCTTAAACACAAAATTAGAAGATTCTGACTCTGAAACTGACGGATTTTCATACAAACTTTCATCCCCTATTTTACCCCCTTAGGGGTTGGATTTTCGAAAATCCTTTCTTAGCGGACTATTCAGTCCTAATGACTATTAGTGTGCCTATCAGTCAGCTCGATCCATCCAGTAGTTTGAGCTGTGCATTGATAGATCAGTCAGTCTCTTAGCGTTTTATATATACAGATACAGATTTATTTATCATGAACTTTCATTAATTATTTCTCTTTTTTTCTAGATCAAAATAGTTCGACAATTACAAGAAGGCAACAGATATAGAATGGCAGCATTTGCATGTGACTCGCCTCCTGACAGTTCTCCTCCTGATGAAGACCTCATTATGCACAGACAAATTCCTCATTTCGATCATAGGGTAGACCCTGAACCACCTGATAATCAACAACAGAAACAACAAGATGGAAAAAAGATCAAAAAGAATACCTTGTCAATGCATGTATTAGATATTTCCAGTATCTTAGATGGAAACTCATATAATTATGTTTCCTGGTTATGTCCTCGGTTAGGCGAGATGAGTGGAGCGCCTGAAGAATTAGTTATGTATTCATTGGTCAAAGGCAATGGAGAATTAATTATGTTTGGAGGAGTGCACAATGACATAAGTATTTTAAATTACTCTGAACAGCAAAATATGTATTCTAATTCCCTACATTTTATCACACCTCCTAGAGATATTATATAAACTTATCAAAGATAAATGTGTTTATTAAACATTTTGAGGTTTCATAACATGCCAAATGCTAATAATAATACTGTGCTCTCTTTCTGCTACTAAATTATCTTTCAATTTCTATGTCCAGAAAAATAAAGTCCATGATATACAATAGGTACTGCAAATAAAGAAACAAGGACATCAGAGACTATTTCCATTTATTTTTTAGTTATATAAGTAATTATATTTGCAAAAAGATTTTTATTTCTGTGATTGGTACTGACTTGTACTGATTACTTCTAAGCTGTAAATAATGATCAGGCTTATAAGAAAAGTGTAATAAGTAACCTTATCAATAAAAAGTTGTTTTTTTTAAACAAAGGTTTTTGAATACTATTTTGTTTCTGGAACAAGACCTCCAAACACTGCAGCTGGGATGTCTTTCTTTTGCACTGGGGCAACTTCCTCATCGTCATCATTACTGTGATCTGATTCTTCATCAATATCTATTTCATCAGGATTGACAACCTTTTCAGAGCTCTCTTTAAGGCCCTGAGTTTCACCTCGTACAAACATAATATTACCCTTATTCTGTACCGCCATTTCTGCTGCTTTTGCTTCTAACATGCGCATACCGTCTTTCATTCCTGGCGCAAGATCGGAAACAGTGCCTGCAGCTTGTGCTGCTGAGCTCAACATTTGAGCTGACATCATATTAACCTGAGTATTGTATGTAGCCTGCACACTTCTCTTAATTCTAAGCATTTCACGCATAGTATCTTCATTACCATGTCTCACTTCAAATTCTTTCCAAGTATTCCAAAACTCTGCAGTAATCCTTGGATCACACATCTGGCTACAATGTGCATATATGGCTCGTGCTCTGTCAATTTCTCCTAAACGTGTTTCCATTTCTGAAAATCGAATACACATCTCTCTTGCTTTCTCTTCTGGTAATGTTTCTATTGCTTTTTCATATATTTGGCGCGTTTTTGGGACACCATAGATTTCTGCCGCTTTTTTAATATAAATGTTGAACATTTCAAACATTTGCTCAGGGAGGACAGCAGTTGTAGCCCTTTCATAGACTGACATGGCATGTCTCGCTAACCCATGTTCTTCCTCAAGTTTAGCATACAAAAGATAAATAGATTTTGCAAATTCTGGTGGGCATTGTTCCAAACATTGTTCAAATAGATCTCTAGCTCTTTCAAGTTTAGATCCTCCATATCTTTTTAAAAATTTTGTTAAGTATGTGTTCCAGATATCATAAACATTGGGCCATTTGAAAAGAGCAATACCTTTTTCATAAGCTCTAAAAGCTTCTTCAAAATAATTATGCTCTTCCAAAAATAATCCATAATTTATAATTATTTGTGGTGTAGCTATTTTCAAGTCAATTATGTGATCATAAACAGCTTTGCAAGATTTATAAGTACCAAAACTTTCTTCCAAGTCTGCATACATAGACCAAACTTTTAGAGACTTGTAAAGACGCATTTGTACTGTTTCTGTGTCATCATGATAGGCTACTTTTCGACTTGGAAGTACTGTTGCTTTTTGCATTAATTTAAGTGCTTCTTCATAATTTTCATGCCTGATTTCCATTTCGGCCCACTCACACCACACTGAAGCTAAGTCATCAACTTTAGCATAATTTACTTGAGTTGCTTTTTCAAATATGAGCCTTGCATCTTCAATTTGATCATTTTTCTCATAAAACTTGGCAAAACCAACCCATAATGTATACAACTTCCCTACAGCCAGTTTAGGATCTACAGTTTGAACTGCTTCAGTATATGTATCTATGATTTCATGTGGCTTGCCTTCATATAACTTCACTCTTTTATGCCATTCTGCTACATTGTGAGGATTTTGTCTTAAGAGAACAGAATTTAGCAGTAAAAGTCTTCTTTCCATGAGATACTCAAATCTTGCGAGTCTTAATTCCAAGTCTATGTCTTCATCCTCAGTGGGATTAGACTTTTTAGCAACATCCTCCATTTTTTTACTTAAACTAAGTTCTTCAAATTGAGCATAGGCATCAAAAACTTGAGTGAAGTCTCTGACAGTGGTTACAGTTTGTATTGCTTCTTCATATATATCCCTTGCTCTCTCAAAAAGACCACTTCGAACATAATAATCAGCTAGAGAATTCCACAGATGTCCTAATTGATCAGTGTATCGCCTGAGGCCACCTCTGATTATAGCATCTACATTGAGAGAATGAATCTTATCTGGATTCTTAGAAATGAGTTCACATAATTCATTCCAAAGCTGATGATTAGATTTGCCATGTTTCGATTGGAAATTTTCATTGTTTACAATATGAGCTAGTTTTAGAGCTGCCTCATCTAACTTATTAATTGATGTTAAGTAGTCAATATATTCTTCTGTATCTTCAGGACATAATTTCAAATATCTTCTAAAAACTCGAACAGCTGTTTCTGGGATGTCATGTTTTTTTAAGAAGTTCAAATAAAGTGGCCATATTCTGTGATGCTGTGTGATCGGCAGAGCTCTTAAAGCACTATCAAATGCTTTTCTTGTTGAAGTTATTTTACATTGATCTGTTAAAAAGGAACAGTAATCCATCCAAATTCTAGGCATTTTATGCATGAAAACTAAAGAACGTTCAAAACAGTTGTTGACCTCCTCGTAGCATGGATCAGTAATGCAGCGCCCTCTGATCTGGCTCCTCCTTATTTTCAAGTAGTTATACCACAATTTGAAAGAACCTGGAAGTTCTTTCAGAGCTCTTTCATATATTAAATTAATTTGTTGTTTAGGTGCTCCTTTTTTATGTTCAATATATCTTAGCCAATGTTTAACTGAGAAGGGATTTCTTAATATTTCTTCCTCATATGGTAAATCTTCTTCACTCTAAAACAAAAATACAAAACATTAATTTTTTTGTCAAATAATGTAGTAGAACTTGGCTTTTACTTAAAAAAATGAGGAGTGTTCGGTTTTAAATAATGTTATACACTTATAACACAATTTATATACCTATAGACGGAGTTCAATGAACTCTTGACTTGATATCAAAAGAAAAATTCACAATAATTCATAACCTCAACAATGATTTCGAATAAACTTCAACAGAACTCACAAATAACCTCTAAGAATAAAAAAATATTATACTTTATAATTCTTAATTGTAAATTAAATACACATTCTACGTTTACCTAATAAAACATCCTTAAGATTATTAAGTTAGACTAGCACTAAATAACTTACGAAGAAGATGTCTATTTCTTTTCCGTCAAGTAAGGGCATATTTGCTACGAGGCTGAGCGTTGTTTTGTGTAAGTAATTGACTGGTATGAAATCGTTCTAGTTATATTATAATTAATTAACTGTGTTGAAAAAATAAAGCAATTATACTATACATATACAAGAAATGAGCCAAAGAGAATATAATCACTGAAATGAGCGGCGGGCTGATTATCTAATTAGAAACCACCTAGCGACCGGTTGCAGTTCACAGATGATAGTGATCCATTGCTACTTCTTTTTGGATTTAAAAAAAACATACTAAAGAAAAGTAGCAATGTATGTGGAATGCAACCGGTCGCTAAATAGTTTTTTTTTAGATAATCAGGGTGCCGTTTTCAATGACATGACATTGACTTGACAGCATAGAGTACATCTTCTTCTTCCTATTTTAGTTTGGCAATCTACTCTCCTCTTTAGGGAGTAATTTTTGCCAGTGTCAAGTGTTGAATAGTTTAGTGGTAGATTGTTGTGTCAGTAAAATGCGGGTCTGTCTACGGGGTGCATCGCATTCTAATGCTTCTTGGAGCATTTGGCACCAAGTATATCAAGACAGTTTACTTGGTAAGGTCAGCCGAGGTAGCCACCACTACAATAAAATCTCAGCTTCACACAACCAAGATCGCGCCTATTTCAATTATCCCACATATTGTTCAGTTGCATAGACACTTGTACCACAAAACTGCACCAATTTTAAGAACAATATCCACTATGAATCAATTTGCGAATAATTAAAATAGTCACCAAACCGAACCCGACAAAATGGCGCCAAAACTCCTAGAGTACATCAAAGAGAATGTAAATCACTACGTGAGTACATTATTATACTAGAGATAGAGTTATCAGTCAGACCTAATGATCAACGCCATCTAGCGAAATGTGACAAAATGTTTACCATATACTATAAGGCCGGCCACACGCAGACGGAATCTCGTTACGGAATTCCGTACGTACGTGATTCCGAACGCAGCAGCTGCATACAAAATCTATGGGCTGCCACACACATGCGTGATTTTTCCGTACGGAATCTTCATACATTGTCGAAATTACGTTCGGAATTCCGTTACGTGATTACGTCTGTGTGTGGCCGGCCTAAAGGTACTAGTAGGTTTCTAAGTTTCTATATCTTGACTTGTAATATTTTAGGGAGGTAATGTGCGCTTTTATAAATCTCAACGGCCCGGCATGGCACCGCCCGGCAGCCGTCCAACGGCACAACAGGGAAGTGAAATGTATGGAATCATATGGAGACGCTTTTATATTTCCTCAACGGCACCGGCAAACCGTGCCGGGCCGGCCAAATCCTACGCTGCCGTCGAACTTTTACGATGTAGTGCGTAGCTACAAGGATTCATATGTGTGATTGTGAGTCCAGAGCAAAGAATATACAGCGTGCATAAAGGGCACAACCAGAATATTGGCATAATATCGTTAATGTGTTGTTGTTGGTATGCTAGTACCTATGTATGATTGTGGAAACAAACAACATCAAAATTCAACAAATTGGTAATTTTCCGACAAACAGTTATTTCGATACTGATCGTAAAGGTACTTATTGCGGTGCTGAACACGGTTAATAGGGAACTTACCAAAGTTAAATATTGTTACCTATCTCAACAAATAATTACCTAGATATTACTTAACTACCTACTAGTTACCTACTTAATTAAATAATGTGTTGTGTTTGTGTAGATAGATACCTACCTATCTTGGTAAGTAGGTACCTACGTAATGAAAACCAGCTACATATACTTATTATATTCTTTGATTTTTCAAAGATTTATTTATCATTTGAGTAAGTACCTACTACCTACCTACATTGTAACATAATCATTACAGAACTTACAATCAATTTGTACATAAACACACATTACTGTAGAAAAACTACCAATTGTCAATATATAACGTGCAGGACCGCAGCAATACCAATAAGTTAGTCAGTTAGTCGTGGAAATACACAAGATCTTGTTGAGACACACTGGAGATATAAGACTGACTTGGGTATGCAGCCACGTTGGTATTATTGGTAATGAGGCGGCTGACGTTGCGGCAGGACAGGCCGCAAAACTTCGTCGCAGTCTTACATACGATCAATTTGCCTCAGCCTATGTTAAAAGACAACTCAGAAAAAGATCTCTCACCGAATGGCAATTGAGATACTCTACCGCTACACAAGGAAGCACCACACGGAAGTGGCTTCCCTCAATTGATGATGTTAAAACTGTGATTGCCTCCACTGGCATCTCTTTTAGCCTAACCCAGGTACTGACAGGACATGGGTACCGTAAATCGTACTTGCATAGATTCAAAATAACAGAAGACGACCTTTGCCCGTGCGATAATCAAAATATACAAGATCTAGAACACCTATTAGAATCATGCCCTAAGTACCATATACAAAGATACAACCATATCATGACATGCAAAAACCTTAATTTAAACCCATTTAACATCATAGAAATAACCAAAAAGGAAACCTCAACTACTTCATTCCTTAAATTCATTGAACACATAATAAACACCCTCAAGCAATTCAACGGCACATAAGCGACATAACGCACTTCAGAGTATAATTCATTGACTAAATCATAATTTAAAACTCAAATATGTATTATATAAATTATATATCTTAAACTTTCCTCTGTGACCCACTATGGACAGAAGTATCAAATAGCTTCTATCCTTCTCTACCCAAATAAACAAACCAAATCATAAAGCACAACCAAAAGAGAAACAACAAATATAAAAAAAAATATACAACGTGTAACAGAAAGGGGGTATCAACCCGAAAGAAGGTGAACTCTGTACTCGTGAAACTTCCAACAGAAAAAAAATCAAATAAAAAAATTTTTGAATGTCCCTATCCTATACAAAATGTTGGCGGAAAATTCAAATTTTCTATGGAGAGTCCAAAATTTTATTTTCGTTTTGATTTTTTTTTCTGTTGGATAGTATTCAGATTCACGAGTACATTGACCTCCTTTCGAGTTGATACCACCTTTCTGTTACACGTTGTATAATTGGTAAACTATTATTTTATGAAATAATTACAAAGATAACAAATATCTAGAGAGAGAAGGTCAACTTTTATTTTTTATATTAGTCTAAAGTAATAAGTAGGTACCACGACACTACTGTACAATGTACAAATGGTAACTTCTTCGCTATGAGTGTTCTGTGTTAAACATCCAACGGCCGGCAACGGCAGCAATTATAAAAGCATCTTTCAGCGTCGCCGCTGCCGTGCCGAGCCGTGCCGTGCCGGGCCGTGCCGTGCCGGGCCGTCGAGAATTATAAAAGCGCACAATGTCTACATCGGAGTTTTTGCCGGGATTTTGTCGAGTTCAGTTCGGCGACTATTTTAATTATTCGCAAATTGATTCATAGCTGATATTCACCCATTTGCACTAAACTTAAGAATCGCCTAAGTCTTTTCCTAACTAACTTAAGACATTTTTAGCAAAAAATTGGTTTGCACTAACCTTAGGACGTTCCTAAATGCACTTTAGGCTATTCTTAACTTACGCGCCCAATATCGAGCGCCCAAGGCTTAAGAAATTCCTATGTTATGAATTGTAAATCTGTGGTTTATAGCCTGTGGCCGTCAATTGTGTCAAAAACAGAAATATTTGCTGAAAAATGGAAGATTCATGGAACATTCATTTAAATAATTGAATTACTAAACGACTCGGTGGAAAATCGCAAAAATTGCAGTATTTCAATACAATTACTGCACTTATAAAATAATAAGAACGTATAAAATAACTGTACTTGTATGTAAACTTCTGCATTAAGCTGCCGTGTCAAGGTTAATTTTTGACCCCAATTACCGTATAATACGGCAATTACCGTACCATTGGCAACACTACCGCGATTTGATTTCCATTTTCTAAATTGACAGTTGATGACATAACTTTTTCGATCACCCTACCAAATAAAATAAACCAACGCCTTATCTTTCGTCTCCTTTTAACTCACGAATGAATCAATGTGATGTTATAACCAAAAAAGTACTCTATGACCTATATTACTTCGCCGGCTTAAAAATCCATAAACAATTAATATTTACATTCGTTCATTCTTTCTCTTAGCAAGGCGATGCCCAAGTTACGACGTAGTCTGTTAGTGCAAACAAAAATTTCAGCTCGGCATTTTTAGGCTGTTCCTAAGCTAAGAAATAACTAGGACACGCCTAACTTGAGTTTAGTGCAAACGGCTGATTGTGTCTTAAAATTGGTGCAGTTTTGTGGTACAAGTGTCTACGCAACTGAACAATATGTGGGATAATGGAAATAGGCGTGATCTTGGTTGTGTGAAGCTGAGACTTTTATTGTAGTGGTCGCTACCTCGGCAAAACTTGCCGAGTGGACTGTCTTGATATACTTGCTGCCAAATGCTCCAAGCAGCATTGGAATGTGATGCACCCGCATTTTAATGTGTGCTGAAACATTAGCGTATAGTTGGCAGCCTCACCATGGAATTAGAAGGTTTTGACTAGGTCAAAAAATTGTTAGTAAATAGTTATAAATAGTGAACTATAGCATATAAATAGTGATACTATGGTTCAAAAGATATTTGAGTATCTTGGTGAGGCTGCTATCTTGACGTCAAGCTAGCAGACACCTTAAGAAATACAGTTCGTATCAATGTGATTTATATGCCAAAAAATTGTTAGGAAATAGTGAATCGTATACGCAAAATTTCAATAATATTGCTTCAGTACAAGCCGAGATATTACGATCTCAAAGTGGGCTGCTAACTTGACGTTTCTGGCAATGGCGATTCCAGAGAAACGGGTACAAGTTATAAACAAATAAATATATCAAAAAATTGTTAGTGAAATTGTGATTCTTACGATTTAAATAAAAAAAGAATTCTTCATTGCTATTTTCTAAAAATCGAATGTTAACTTCTACATAGTACTCTGAATATAGGCTGTCGATCAATATTGAACTTTGCTCCACAGTAATAAGGTTTAAACTTGATTGCAATCATGAGGTGAGTACTATCAAGCAAAAAAGTGAAATTTAAATTTTTGGACTGTGTCAATAGTCATATCCTCGGTTCAAGGCTATTGATTTGGTATAAGTAAACAAATATTTTTCTACCCACTTTTTTATTTTTTAGAGTATTGACACAATCAAAAAATTTTTGATTAAATCTCATCAAAAAAAATTTGGTCGTTTAATACTCTACTCTCAGTTCATTTATTTAGTTTAGGAAAAACTACAAATATTTTACTACCAATTAGGTACCTAACGTTAAAACTATAACTTAAAGGAAGGAGTCTAATGAAAATACCCTAACCTGTAATTTTTTGAAAATGAATATTTTGTGTTTTTTTCACTCAGGTTTGCGAACCTCCGCGCTCCGCGAACCTCGGAGCGCGCTCCATATTTGGGATCCGATGCGAACACGCGAACACGGAGCGCGGAGCGCCAGTGTGACCAGATTCAGTATTTTAATACTTTTTCAGTATATTTTATCGACTTTACTGAACATCAGTATTTTTGTAGGTATATTAGCGGAAGTAAGTATTTTCGGTATATTTTGGTTATAAAGTTATGGTAACTACGGTGTTAAGTCCCCGCAAACATTGATGTTCAAGGAATTTCCCGGATTAAGTCTATATTTCATTCAGAATTATTTTAATTTGTATTTCAATCTTAATTCATCAATAGGTTTTTTTCTCTCTGTATAGTCCTTTTATTGTGATATTTGTTGATGAAATGTATAGATATAATTTAATTTTAATTTACTAAATTACTTTTTATTTCATAAATTCAAATAGTAATCACTTTTTAAATGTAGCACAACATATTCGCTGCTAGTAGTTTCCAGTAGTATGTACATATTTAAGGGTTTCAACCTAGCCTTTAAGTTATTAATAATTTCTTGTACTGTTCTGGCTGTCACCTGTTTTGTAAATCTAAATTTAAAAATAAAAATTAAAAAAAATAAAAAAAGAAGCAAAGATCAGTAGAGTCTGTTTTGAAAAAGAACAAACTTGGGATTTATGCTTGATTACCGTTTTTGAAATGTTGATGGTACTGTTACGTTTTAGTGCGACTGTATTAACAAGATAAATATTAATTCAAGATAGTCGCACTATAATTACGTATAAGGCGACGGCTACACACACAGTATTTACTGTGGTCCAACTGTGTGGTAAATACTGATAATTCCAATTCCAACGATGGAATGAAAACACACGCCTACAGGCTCAGTATTTACCACATGGTAATGTTGCCAGATCGTGCCTATTATTACAATTTTAGTAATAAATCTAAACTAATAATAAATAAATAAATCTAAAAGATAGCAGCCAAATTTTATGTTTGGGGGCCGATTTCGATGAAACTCGGTTTTGGGTACTATTTCGACAACAAAACAGCAACGCAAAGTTAAAAATATAAAAAATCTAAGATGGCGGCCAACTTTTTTGTTTGTGGGCCGATTTAGATGAAACTCGGTTTTAGGTACTATTTTGACAATAAAACAGCAACGCAATGTTAAAAATATAAAAAATCCAAGATGGCGACCAACTTTTTTGTTTGTGGGCCGATTTAGATGAAACTCTGTTTTGGGTACTATTTCGACAACAAAACAGCAAAGTAATGTTAAAAATATAAAAAAATCCAAGATGGCGGCCAACTTTTTTGTTTGTGGGCCAATTTAAATGAAACTCGGTTTTGGGTACTATTTTGACAACAAAACAGCAACGCAATGTTGAAAATAAAAAAATCCCAAGATGCTGCCAACTTTTTTCTTTGTGGGCCGATTCAGATAAAACTCGCTTTTGGGTACTATTTCGACAACAACAGCAACGCAATGTTAAAAATATAAAAAATCCAAGATGGCGGCCATCTTTTTTGTTTATGGGCCGATTTAGATAAAACTCGGTTTTGGGTACTATTTTGACAATAAAACAGCAACACAATGTTTAAAATATAAAAAACCCAAGATGGCGGCCAACTTTTTTGTTTGTGGGCCGATTTAGATGAAACTCGGTTTTCGGTACTATTTTGACAACAAAACAGCAACGCAATGTTAGAAATAGTATGGAGTTTCATCTAAATCCGCCAGATGGCGCTTTGTAGTTAACATAGTCTCTACGTTAAATATTGCCGAATAATTTTAAATCACAATTCTAACATTTGGAATCAAGTTAAATCAATAATTTGTCTAGTGATTCACCAGTGATATCGTTTGTAGAACTATACCTATAGTTTAAAAGTGTGTATTTGTGCTCAAAAAATATTCAGTGCCTTTTTTAATCAGTGGATTATTAAAAACTGCTGAATATAGTCTGAGCATTATCCTCAGAAAAGTGATAAAACTGCGCTTTAATTTGCGCGTAATAAATCTCATCTCCAGTGTTAAAACTAAATATTATCATCAGTGATATTATCAGTGTTGAGGTAGTACAATAATTATTATTTTCGTCTTGACCTCATACTCAAACCAACTCATACATCAAGTTTCAAACCCTACTTAACTGATCAATACTTTGAACGCTTTAAGTCGCTTTGGCGCATACGTTAGCACACTGAGTGCTGCATACTGAATTCAGCTTTGAGTGGCCCGAAGATCGATCCTCGCTTATAAAGACTTTTTCTCCCAAATTTTTTTTAAGAGACATTTTATTTATTTTTAAAGATATTTTTTTTAATTTGTATTGAAGATATTTTTGGACATTACTTTTCAATTAATTTTGATTTACTAAAACATCTTCATTCACCAAAGCCGTAGTAAGGTATAAGATTATTGAGAGTAATTGTATAAGAATAAAAAATGTCGACTAAAGGATCATCTGAGTGCACGGGATGTCCTAATATCATGGATGGAGCAATATTCATGCAATGTAAACGTTGCAAAGACAATTATCATTTGCAGTGCACTGCATATTTACTCGCAGATTAGAATGCGATGACAGCTGATACTAAAAAAGCTTGAATTTGTGATTTCTGCCACATTCGCGAGCCCAAAAAGGGTAATAACACGATTACACCAACGAGAGCTAAATTACCCACTGCCTCCAATGATAGCTTCGTTACCCAGCGCTTGAAGTCAAGTTTTCCTGCGCCAACGAGTTGTTCCTGCCCTTCGGCCAATGATTTAAGGGACATTATTAGAGAGGAGATTTACAATGCTTTTGAGGATGTTATTAATCCAAAAATTGTTGCCTTGCAAAATATGATAGTTGGCTTTGAATCATCTCTCTCGGCATTCAGCCAGGATCTGGATAGCATAAAAACGCAACACGCCGCCCAGTTGGCCACTTTGAATGATGTCCGCAAGGAAAATGAGTTGCTACGTTCAGCTAATCAAAACCTTTCTTCTAGACTGGCACAGCTTGAGTTACAGACACGTTCAACAAATATTGAAATACAATGCGTCCCAGAAAACAAGCAGAAAAATTTGGTTAATACAGTTCTGCAGCTTTCTAAGGTTATAAAGTGTCCTATCAATCAACGAAGGCAACATTCATTTTAGCGCTAGACTTGCTAAAATGGACAATAAAAGTCCCCGCCCACGCTCAAACTTTACTTAAGACATTAATGCCTATTATGAGTAACTGTTGATTTTAAATAGTTTTTGCCTAAAAAAAGGTACCTAACTAAGATTTAAAAAATTAGGACTCGTTAATCTTTAAGTCACCAAATAATTGTACCGGAGACAAACCTAGAGGTACTTTTAAAGTCTGAATAATTGTGGAATACTCTGAAAAAACCTTCATTGATTGTAATTCAACAGATTTTGTAATTTACTTGTTCCATTTTATATAAAAAGGCAAAATTAATAACAGTGTTTCATTGTTGGACACGGGGTGTTTCTTCCACCTAGGTGTACACAATGAAACAATTCCCATTTTCTTTTAAAAGTCTTGTTATTGGTTATGTATCTATTTATTAATGAAACTATAAATGCCATACTATACCTAATTGAGTAGACTCCGTTCCTGTAAAAAATGGAAATCATATCTACAAAAATGAGAGAAATATGAGACTCAGAACTTTTGGTGTTGGATCATCATCTAAATCCATCTTGGATTTTTCCTATTTTTAACATTGCGTTGCTGTTTTGTTGTCGAAATAGTACCCATAACCGAGTTTTATCTAAATCGGCCCATAAACAAAGCGTTGGCCGCCATCTTGGATTTTTTTATATTTTTAACATTGCGTTGCTGTTTTGTTGTCGAAATAGTACCCAAAACCGAGTTTTATCTAAATTGACCCACAAACAAAAAAGTTGGCCGCCATCTTGGATTTTTATATTTTTAATATTGCGTTGCTGTTTTGTTCTCGAAATAGTACCCAAAACCGAGTTTCTTTTAAATCGGCCCACAAACAAAAAAAGTTGGCCGCCATCTTGGAATTTTCCTATTTTTAACATTGCGTTGCTGTTTTGTTGTCGAAATAGTACCCATAACCGAGTTTTATCTAAATCGGCCCATAAACAAAAAGTTGGCCGCCATCTTGGATTTTTTTATATTTTTTACATTGCGTTGCTGTTTTGTTGTCGAAATAGTTCCCAAAACCGAGTTTCGTCTAAATCGGCCACCAAACAAAAAAGTTGGCCGCCATCTTGGATTTATTTATATTTTTGTTAACATTGCGTTGTTGTTTTGTTGTCGAAGTAGTACCCAAAACCGAGTTTCATCTAAATCGGCCCACAAACAAAAAAGTTGGCCGCCATCTTGGATTTTTTTATATTTTCAACATTGCATTGCTGTTTTGTTGTTGAAATAGTACCCAAAACCGAGTTTCATCTAAATCGGCCCACAAACAAAAAAGTTGGCCGCCATCTTGGATTTTTTATATTTTTAACATTGCGTTGCTGTTTTGTTGTCGAAATAGTACCCAAAACCGAGTTTTATCTAAATCGGCACACAAACAAAAAAGTTGGCCGCCATCTTGGATTTTTCATATTTTTTTCATTGCATTGCTGTTTTGTTGTCGAAATAGTACCCAAAACCGAGTTTCATCTAAATCGGCCCACAAACAAAAAAGTTGGCCGCCATCTTGGATTTTTTATATTTTAACATTGCGTTGCTGTTTTGTTGTCAAAATAGTACCCAAAACCGAGTTTCATCTTAATCGGCCCACAAACAAAAAGTTGGCCGCCATCTTTGATTTTTTATATTTTTAGCATTGCGTTGCTGTTTTGTTGTCGAAATAGTACCCAAAACCGAGTTTTATCTAAATCGGCCCACAAACAAAAAAGTTGGCCGCCATCTTGGATTTTTTATATTTTTAACATTGCGTTGCTGTTTTCTTGTCAAAATACTACCAAAAACCGAGTTTCATCGAAATCGGCCCGCAAACAAAAAAGTTGGCCGCCATCTTGAATTTTTTAATATTTTCACATTGCGTTACCTTGCGTTGTTATTTTTGTGTCAAAATGGTACCAAAAACCGAGTTTCATCGATATCGGCCCATAAACAAAAAAGTTGTCGCCGCCATCTTGGAACTTATTTTTTCATTATTATTTCCTAATTGAGTACTAATTTAAGATTTATTTTATACTTATTTAGCCCTAAATTAGTAATGATTTACAATTAAAATTATGATTATCATACATCCTTTCCATATCCTTTCCATAATTCCTATAATTCCTCGCACTTATGATGCAAGAAGAAGAAAAAAAGAGAAAATACTAAGAAAAACTTTTTCTTTTCCTTATTTTAAGAGCATTAAAAGAAGGAAAAGGGACAAATTTGAAAAAAATATTCTTACCTTCTAGAAAAAAATGACAATAAATAATTCACAGAATAAAACAAGAATTTTGAAGTGTCTATCTTATTTTTCCTATATATTTTTAAAATTCGAAAAGGCAAATTACATCGTGCCAACCCTTACACTTTTAGTCGTTGCGTCAACTGTCTAGTCTAGACGAACGGCGGCTTTTGCGCCAACACAAAGGGCGATGTTTGACTGTAAGAAGAATACTCTCTAGGCTGTGGTATTACCGATGATTAGAGTAGTAGTATTAATTATTATTAGAGTAGTATTACACAATAAATTTTTTTTTGATGAGATTTAATAAAAAATAAATTAAAAAAAGTAAGTAGAAAAATATTTGTTTACTTATACCAAATCAATAGCCTTGAACCGAGGATATGACTATTGACACAGTAAAAAAATATAAATTATACTTCGGTGTTCGTCCGAAGATATTATTAATATTCACACTTGTAGTATCGCTCGTATGTGTTACCACTTAGCACAGTAGTTTAGATAATTAAAAAGAAAACTGCCCTTCCGGTTGCAGTCATTTCCTGTCAAATGTCAGATCTATTATCGATTTCGTTTTCCCGCCAACAGCTCCCGCGCCTTTTGTGACGTTTAGTGCAAAGTCGTCATTCGCTTTTTGTGCTTCGCCACTAGTGCACATTTTTTCCAAGTGAACGTTATAAAGATGTCAAAGCGTAAGAGTGAAGGAGATTCCTTAGATTATATTGTTAAAAGACTAAAGTATTTAGAAGAAGAAATGAAACGTAATAAACGTCATCGTTCGCGCCATCGTCGACGGCTTCCTTCACCATCGTCGAGTGATTCATCGTCAAGTTCATCCGATTCAAGACCGTCACAAGAAAATTTTTACGGTTAGTACTTTGAATTTTCAAGAAATAAAGCTTAATGCGTGCCGAATAGTCTGTACGACTATGTCGCCGCATTAGTTAGCTTTCTATTGCAATCGATTTAGTCTGAAGGGCTGCTTCGTTGCATAGATGGATATAAAGTTTATGCCTTTAGAATAGTCTGTAGGACTATGTCGCCGCATGAACTTTGTTCTATTGCACTCGATAAAGTCTGTACGACTATTTCAGTGCATAGATATTTTCCTTAATAAAACAATAAAGTTTATTACATTCTGAATAGTCTGTAGGACTATGTCATTGCATTGACTTTGTTCAAGTCTATATCTATATTATTACATCTGATAAGTATAGTCAGCTGGGCTATTTCATTGTAAAAATCGACGACTTTTTGTAACATTCAAGTTTGAATAGTCAGTAGGACTATGTCGTCACATGAACATTGGTTCAAGTATTACTTTGTATAGACGATTTATGGTATTGTAATTATATCACAGGCCGAGCCTTAACCGAACATGAGGAAACTCCAATACCAGTTTCACCGGCGGTTCCCGTGCTGCAAGAAGTAACTCAAGAGGAAGTAGTGCCATCCCAACAAGTACCGGCATCGCCACAACCTTCGACGGCTCTGGTTCTTCCCGTGACTGTACCGCAGATGCAGACGGATCAAGGAGCTGTGACGCAAGTTGAAGCCCAGAATGTCCCAGGTTTGAGTGCAGATATCATAAATATCTTAGGTATTGATCCCACTGCAATTGTGGAGTATGGCCCAGCTATAAGTACCGATCTTGCGAATAGGTTACAACATATTCTAACTTCCGGGCTTAAAAAAGAAGAGCGCAAAGAATTTGAAAAACGGTACCTGGTACCGGAAAACTGTCAATTGATAGCAGCACCCATTATGAATGCTGAAGTAAAAGCAACATTATCAGAGGTTAATTTAAAACGTGATAAAGCAATAGAAAGTCGCCAAAAGAGTGTTGCGACAGTTATATCTTGTTTAAGTAAGGCTATCACTACTCAAATAAATTCAACTGAACCTGATCATGAGCTCTTACAACAACTTGTCGATTCTACCCGTCTCTTGTGTGACATCCAGTATATTAACTCTACTACTCGCAAGACCTTGGCTTTATCTTATGTTAAAAAGGAGCTTAAGGAACAAATATCTAATACAAAGATTGGAAAACATCTATTTGGTGATAATTTCGGCGAAACGATCAAAAACGTGAAAGCCGTTAGCAAATCCAGTGCTGAATTAAAGTTCCAGTCGAAAAAGCCTGATTCTAGCTCCAAGAATTTAAACTGGAAGACGACGAGCGGGACACGCAGGCTGGCACCCGCTCAGTCGGCGCCTCGTCGCCAGCCGCCGCCGCAGGCACCGCCTCCAGCTGCGTGCAGCTACCAGCATCGGCAACACCCGCCGCCGCCGCCGCCGCCAACGAGGCCGCAAAGGAATTATTCGAGCGGGTCGTCGCATCGGCCGCGACAAACTCGCGGGCGCTAACTGCTAACGATGAGGTGAGCTACGCAGGACGTTTAAGTCTCTTTAGTGATCAATGGTCAATGATCACCAAAGATCATATGGTCTTATCATGGGTTCAAGGCTATAAAATTCAGTTTAACAAACCTGTTGTTCAATCACATCCTAATGTTACGATATTTACCTCGGAAGCTGAACAAAAACATTTTGATATCGCTATACGACGATTGTTGTCGATAGGTGCAATAGCAGAATGTGATCCTTGTCCAGATCAATTTGTATCACGAGTTTTTCTAATCCCAAAGTCTGATGGTACGATGAGATTCATTCTAAATTTAAAAGATTTAAATAAATTTATAAATACTAGCCATTTCAAAATGGAAGATATTCGAACAGTTTTGAAATTGATTTCGAGAGATAGTTATATGGCAACGTTGGATTTAAAAGATGCCTATATGTTAGTTAAAATGGATCCTACTTCTTGTAAATACTTAAGATTTAGTATAGGTTCTCAACATTCCCAAAAGATGTATGAGTTTAAAGTTTTACCCTTTGGGTTATGTACTGCTCCATACATTTTCACAAAATTGATGAAACCAGTATTAAAGTTATTAAGAACATGTGGTTACATATCTTCTTATTATTTAGATGACATTTTCCTAATGGGTGAGACATATGAAAAATGTAGCCTTAATGTTAAAACAACAGAACAATTACTTAAAGCTTTGGGGTTTATTATAAATACTAATAAAAGTTGTATGACACCGTCACAGAATTGCAAGTACTTAGGTTTCATTGTTGATTCTAAATATTGGCATTTAAGCCTCCCACAAGAGAAACAAATTCGTATTAAAAAAGAACTAATCAGCTTTTTAACTATAAGAAGATGTAAGATTAGAAGATTCGCTCAGCTTGTTGGCCTATTAGTGTCTGCATGTCCAGCCATAGAGTATGGATGGATGCATACGAAAGATTTAGAAAGGTGTAAATTTATTAATTTAAAAAATAATTCTGACAATTATGACAGTTACATGAACATACCAGACAATGTATTGCCAGATATTCAATGGTGGTTAGGAGTCATCAGTAATTCTGTACACAGAATTAAAGATGATTTTTACTGCCGAGAGATTTTTTCTGACGCCTCAACAACGGGGTGGGGCGCGGCTTGTGGAGGTGAATCGGCAAGCGGTAAATGGTCAAAGGCAGAAAAACAAATGCATATAAATTATTTAGAACTGTTAGCTGCATATTTTTCCTTAAAACTATTTGCTAAAGATTGTTTTAATTGCCAGATTCTTTTGAGGGTAGATAATACAACTGCAGTAAGTTATATCAACCGCATGGGCGGTATACAATTTCCCCATCTTACTCAGATAACTCGAGATATATGGAATTGGTGTGAGGAACGGAAAATATTTGTTACGGCTTGCTATATAAAATCGGCTGATAATGTAGTTGCGGATAGAGAATCTCGACGAAGCCATCCAGATGCGGAATGGGAAATATTAGATGTAGGATTCCAAAAAATTTTATCTGCTTTTGGTTTACCCGAGATAGATTTGTTTGCCGACCGAATAAACAAAAAATGTAATAAATATGCATCGTGGAATTTGGATCCCGAAGCATTTGTAGTAGACGCATTTACAATAAATTGGTCTGATTGTTACTTTTATGCTTTTCCACCAGTTTCATGTGTATTAAGAGCGTTAAGAAAAATTATTAATGACAAAGCAAAGGGTATAATGATAGTACCAGCATGGCCGTCACAACCATGGTACCCTTTGTTTTCAAGTCTGATAGTTTCTCATGTATTAGAGTTGCATTCATGTGAATTCATTATTCCCCATTCTAGCGTGCGGCAGATCCACTCCACAACTACCCTGGTTGCTGCAGTATTATCCGCACAGCGATGATAAAGAAAGGTGTACCAATAGCAGCAATAGATATTATCATAGCTTCCCTCTCAGACAACACGATTAAACAATATAATGTGTGCTTTAAGAAATGGTTTTCTTACTCACATATAAATAAGGTAGATTTATATCAACCTTCCATAACTTCCATTTTGAATTTTTTTTCTGAAATTTATGATAATGGTATGAAATATTGTACAATTAACAGCTATAGATCTGCATTGTCATTGATAATTGGTCATAATATTATGAATAATGATTTAATATCGAGGTTTTGCAAGGGAGTTTACAGGCTCAGACCTTCATTACCAAAATATAATGTGACATGGGATGTCAATGTAGTTTTGGACTATTTAGGTTCATTATTTCCTAATGAGCAAATATCATTAGAACAATTAACGAAAAAGTGCTCCACTTTAATTGCTTTAGTCACTGCACATAGAGTCCAAACTATATCCAAAATGTATTTAAAGAATATAATTATTTATGAAAATCACATTGTAATCAGAATTACTGATCTTATTAAAACATCCCGACCTGGTTTTGCACAACCACTGTTACATTTGCCCTTTTTTATCGAAAAACCAGAAATATGCCCCGCTAAAGCTTTAATTTCATATATAGAGAGAACAAAAACTCTTAAGAAATCAGATAAATTGTTCATTTCATTTCGAAAACCACATAAGGCGGTTACGTCACAGTCGATAAGTCGCTGGCTAAAATGTACATTGCCCGATAGTGGGGTCGACGTGTCCATATTCACCGGACACAGCACTCGCCACGCGGCAACCTCTCGAGCCTATAGCCGAGGTGTCAATGTGGATCTCATTCGTAATACAGCAGGATGGTCTGGTAACTCCACAATATTTGCAAAATATTATAATAGGTTGATTGTTGACAATAACAATAGTTTTGATTTTGCTAGATCAATCTGTATGTCTTAAAATAAATGTTATTTACATGATTAATTATATATGATTAAGTTCCTTATATGAATTATTTATGGTAAAAGAGTATTATTCTGTTAGTCAGATTTAATAAAAAACTTGATTCAATTATTGATATTTTTCTTCTAGACCTTCTTGTTTCTCTAAACATCTACAAGTGTGAATATTAATAATATCTTCGGACGAACACCGAAGTATAATTGATGATCAAACGAACTTACCTGTACGTGAAGTTCGATCATAATTATACGAGGTGGTCGTCCGAAGATATTAGTACGTAGTCCCACCCACCCTAGTCTCATTGGTTACCTTAGTAACAATAATCACCCATGCGAAAAATATCAATTATTATTATTTTATATTAAGATTATCTCTAAACTAAATGACGACTTTGCACTAAACGTCACAAAAGGCGCGGGAGCTGTTGGCGGGAAAACGAAATCGATAATAGATCTGACATTTGACAGGAAATGACTGCAACCGGAAGGGCAGTTTTCTTTTTAATTATCTAAACTACTGTGCTAAGTGGTAACACATACGAGCGATACTACAAGTGTGAATATTAATAATATCTTCGGACGACCACCTCGTATAATTATGATCGAACTTCACGTACAGGTAAGTTCGTTTGATCATCAATTTCACTTTTTTGCTTGATAGTACTCACCTCATGATTGCAATCAAGTTTAAACCTTATTACCTTGGAGCAAAGTTCAATATTGATCGACAGCCTATATTCAGAGTACTATGTAGAAGTTAACATTCGAATTTTAGAAAATAGCAATGAAGAATTCTTTTTTTATTTATATCGTAAGAGTCACAATTTTACTAACAATTTTTTGATATATTTATTTGTTTATAACTTGTACCCGTTTCTCTGGAATCGCCATTGCCAGAAACGTCAAGTTAGCAGCCCACTTTGAGATCGTAATATCTCGGCTTGTACTGAAGCAATATTATTGAAATTTTGCGTATACGATTCACTATTTCCTAACAATTTTTTGGCATATAAATCACATTGATACGAACTGTATTTCTTAAGGTGTCTTTGCTTGATAGTACTCACCTCATGATTGCAATCAAGTTTAAACCTTATTACTGTGGAGCAAAGTTCAATATTGATCGACAGCCTATATTCAGAGTACTATGTAGAAGTTAACATTCGATTTTTAGAAAATAGCAATGAAGAATTCTTTTTTTATTTAAATCGTAAGAATCACAATTTCACTAACAATTTTTTGATATATTTATTTGTTTATAACTTGTACCCGTTTCTCTGGAATCGCCATTGCCAGAAACGTCAAGTTAGCAGCCCACTTTGAGATCGTAATATCTCGGCTTGTACTGAAGCAATATTATTGAAATTTTGCGTATACGATTCACTATTTCCTAACAATTTTTTGGCATATAAATCACATTGATACGAACTGTATTTCTTAAGGTGTCTGCTAGCTTGACGTCAAGATAGCAGCCTCACCAAGATACTCAAATATCTTTTGAACCATAGTATCACTATTTATATGCTATAGTTCACTATTTATAACTATTTACTAACAATTTTTTGACCTAGTCAAAACCTTCTAATTCCATGGTGAGGCTGCCAACTATACGCTAATGCTGAAACAATCTACTAGAAAATCTAGAAATACTGAACTGTTCAAAACATGACACTGGCAAAAATTACTTCCAAGAGGAAAGTAGATTGCCATAACAAAAATAAGAAGAAGAAGAAGAATGTCTACATCTTAATTTTTTACAGACTATGTAATCTGTGCATACGTGCAGTCCATGGTGCAGTCAAATCTGTCTGTGAAAATAAAATAACAATGGCGAACACGGCGCTGCCGGTGGAATTTTATTTTTCAAATAGGTTAAAGTTGTGAAACCAATGTTTTCAATTTATAATGTCAAAACAAGGAAAAAGAAAAATCACTGTCGAATTGCCCAAATCAAAAGATCTAGCAAATAGACCAAGTGTTTTTGAGCGTCTCGGTACGAAGAAAACATCGAGCGTAAAAAAAACAACTGAACATTGCAGACAGTGGGCTCAGCACGGTAGTTGTGCTTACGGTAAAAGCTGTAAGTTTGCTGCAACTCATACATTGATTAGTCCCTCTAAACAACGGGCTGCAAACAAAGACAGTGAGCAAAAACGTTTAGTGAAAGATGATGGAAAAAATAGACTGCATTCTACAGTGGTAGTGCGCTCGGGTCGTAGTCCCGACGGTGAAATTGACAATTGGGACCAAAATGACCTAGAATACGCGGACACTGACGTTCTTGAAAAAAGACGGCTGCAACTGCAACGGGAATTAGAATTGCAGCTGAAAATGGACTGTGGTAAAGACATGCGTAAAGATAAAAAGAAAGTAGTGTCAAGTACCTCCTCTTCTCGGAGTTCCAGTTCGTCGAGCGCGTCTTCTTCGTCATCAGATGGCAGCTCATCTTCGTCTTCTTCTGGCAGGTAAACTTGCATCAAAATTTATAATAATCATTAGTTTTTGTCTATCCTGGTCAGTAACTACCTACCTACAGGAGTTTTATTTATTCTTATACTATAGGCCAGTATCTCATCTGTAACAACCAACAGTTGGTTGACTGATGCTATTGGTGCGAAAGTTTGTATTGGACTCAATTAAAATAATAGAAATAATCTAACATGAATGTTACTAATGATAGGTATTTTCACACCTACATACTTTCCTGAAGTTATGATGTTGCATTAGCCGTGGTCACAGGCTGACTGACTGGCTTAGTAACAAATGTATGCATTTTATTCCTGTTATTATGTTTTATTGTAACTCATTTAGTTACTATCAAACTATCTAGTTTTCTTTACCCTCAATTAAACCAAGATGTAAAACTACACTTACCAAAATATGCCTTTTAAATATAATTTATTTACCATCAATCAATTTGGAATTCAGTGGAACATCTCCTTTTCACTTATGTATCTAAGTTTGATTCCACCATCCAAAGTACTAAATGGGGGATTATCAAGAGTAAATATAAAGATCGTTAACTTAGTTAAGTAGGTAAGTACTTAGAGATGTCAATAAAATACAAAAACTTGTTTAGAGTGGCCCCATACAGAAGGAATTCTGATCCGTAATTCTGTACATACGTAATTTTGGGACCATGCCGGCTAACTTACATCATAGTAGAACCAAATAAGTAAGTCATCTTACTCATTATACGCACGAACGCGGTTTGTGTGTGAGCGCGCCCGTACGTATGCGTCGTCGCACGCACACACTGACAAAATTTAAAGGTGATAAAGGTGCAACAGTCGTGGCTGCGCCGTACGTGATCCCACCCGCGCTCACGCACGCTTCACGCCGCTGTGCTGCCGCTTGTTATAATTTGAACGTTTACCTACCTACAGTACATACCATGTTTTCCAAAGATATTATTGCAAAAAGATTTGTAAGAATTAGGATATATATTTTATATTAACTTTAAATAATAAGGCATTTCGTACTTGTCGAAACAGAGGTTTTTTTTTATGTCAATTGTGTAATTTCGTCAAAAAATCACAAATTCCTACAGGAAAAGGAAATTTAATTAATCCTATTATTATCCTATTTCGACCGTAAGTTTTCAAATCACATGACATGACGTACGCAATGAAAAATTGTAGTCAATTCCAGAAAACAGGTTAATGTAAACTGTAATTTGACACATAGATGTGATACATTGCTACTTTTCTTTAGTAAGTTTTTATTGGTGTCAAAACGAAAGTGCTAATGTATCACATACATACATCAGTCAAATTAACATTAACTTCATTATTTTAGTCGATAGACGCGCTGGTCTACCTACAAATAAATATTTTAAAAAAACTTTGTATTATAGATCGCTGCAAACCCTACAAGGAAAAAATATTTTGTATAGAGATTGACTATGCATTTTTTGACGACCGAATAAACTAGCGATGTGACAGCCCTTCGTGTTTAAGCTGAATCGCTCGCTCGAGGCTCGAGTTGGCCTACTTATTTGCTTCTACTATGCTTACATGGCTATAGTAATCGCTTTCATTTGACAGATGGATCTGATACATTGCTACTTTTCTATGGTAAATTTTTGTTTATACCAAATAGAAGAATAATAAGTTAGCTGGTACGGCCCCTGAATACAGCTAATCCATACAAATCTATGGACCTACCACAGACATGCGGGATTTTTCCATACGGAATTTTCATGCATTATCAATATTCATTCGGAATTCTGAATCAGAATTCCATCTGTATGTGGCCAGCCTTATAATTATTTTCTTTGTTTGAGAATGTTTTATTTTTATTTTACTAGTTTTGACAATGATAATGTCAACCATATTACACAATTCTACGAGATCTCTCTAGTTCAGCAGTGGTTCTCAAAGGTCAACCTTGAGTGAAATGGTTCCGACCAAGGTGACTGATCACCCGTCCGGCTTTGCTGGTGTCCCCCTTCTAAATAATAATAAGGTCAGCCTAAGAATAAGATTAAAATCATGTTAAATGCTGATGGTGTGGCTACCTGCTCAAGTTAATATTGTGTTTAATCCTACTTCAAGCAATATAATATGTATCTTTAGACACATACAGCCTGGCACTCCGATGGGCAACATTTAGAAATCTATCTGACATAGCAGTAAGTAGTAACTCAAATCAAAGTTTTTGACCAATGTAGCGCATTTGTGTTTTAGAAATTGGTAAAACATGAATGTTATTTTTAGACATAAGTATGTTACGACTGATGAAGAATGTTTGAAAAAAATCAAATTGACTAAATATTGTTTTTTAAGTAAGAATAAGCTCCCTTATTAATAGAAAAAAGTATCAGAAATTTCATTTGTGTGGAAAAAAAAACTTCATCTATGAAAAAGTACAGGAGTAAAAGCAGAATGGAAATGATTCCTTAGCCACCATCTGCCATCAACCACAACATGGTATTAAAAAAAAGTTTTGACATATACATACATGTTGTGGTTATGGCTTGTGGTGGCTAAGGTATTATCTTCATTCTATACATTTATTACTTCCATACATTTGTGAAGATGAAGTGACTTTAATTTATTTTAATTTTTTCACACAACCGAAAATTCTGAAACTTTTTTCTATTAATAAGGGAGCTTATTTCTGCCTATAAAAAATATTCAGCCAATTTGTTTTTTTTCAGACATTCCCCATTGAATGGAGAGAGTGGTGAATGGTTTATTATAATATTTCATTAAAAAGTTAGGTAAAGATTTGTACCAATTATGAAAAATAGACTATGTAATGTAAAAATAGTTAGTAGAACTGCCCTACTATTTTTAATGTCTGTCCTGCTAACTAAGTAAAAACCAACTTCATCCTGAACACAAATGGGTCATTTTCATTTACGAAAATTAAAGTGTGCGTGGTGAAAATGGGGGTATTTTTAACAAAATCATATTAGAATCTTTTTTGTAACCATTCATTTAGATCATGTCTACATCGGCAAGCAAAAAAAGAAACAAATATATATATATGTAAAAAATAAAAAATGTGTTCAAAAGTCATATCCATGTTGTGTCGCAAACACTTTTTTCTCGTTTTGAGGCGTTATCCTGATTATGGCGTGTTATTATTTGTGAATTTTATTTAACACCCGCGTTTTATAGTCCTGAACCGTACTTAAAAGTTAAATTTCAAATAAATATTCCACTTCAGTAATGATTCGTCGGTGGGAATATTTTGTCGTAATGATTTTGGGTCACACAACCATGGACCTGACATTATCTTAAATTATAGTGGTATTTTTTAATATTTCATTCTGGCAACACTGCACCGACGATGACATGCGGTCGCCATTTGCAATCGTCAATTTCTCGTTTGTCAATTGTTTAAGGTTTCGGTGAGAGAATTTTTTAATTTTATTTATTGGCATTTCGTCGAGCATAACGCGCCACAAACGTGATAACCATTGCAAATGGTAAGCCACCGATTTTTTATGTCATATTTGTTTATATATTAGAGAAAGAAGCTATAATACCGTGTCTAAATTATTATTTGAAAATCTGTTATTTAAGGTTATGTTAAAGTGAATACGTTGCGAAAAGGTCACGTCCGTGGATGGCACGACCGTGGGATATTGTACCATGTTCGTGACGTTTATGAATTATTATTTTGCCTCAATGTAAAAAATACGTTTTTGGTTCTTTTTCAGTGATAAAAATTCTTTTTAAGTGCCAATTTTATTGTAGTCTAAAAAACCACTTGGAAGTGTTAATTGTCACAGCCATGGACCAATGTCACATCCATGGCCGGACAATTTAATCTCTGAATCTGTCAAGGGCCACCAAGCGGGATAAATATTCTGTCACTCTGCCTGACAAGTGACAAGATAATTGATGTGACAAGTATTCATACAGCAGCACCACCACAAAGCGTATTTCCAGCCCACCATTGTCACCACCGTGGACCAATGTCACATCCATGTTCTTTTATTTTTGTTTTAAACTCGTTTTTCTCAATATCTACAAGTTGTTAAGCTTTACCACACACTTGGGAACATTTCATAAGGGTCTCTTCGAAAAACATGCAAAGAATTTGTAATAAAAAATATGTGTCGTATTTGACCAAAAATGAAAATGACCCAAAGTCATAGAATATGAATATAAGGTTCTTGGGCAGAATGCAACCGATGTTATCCAAATGACAGCTATCAATGCCAAATCGAAGTCAAATTGACATTTGGTTTTCGTAATTTCGTAAAAAGCAAAATTCTTTTGGTTATGCAGCCATTGTTTTCATATTGAATAGTGACATTATCAACCTTTTAAAGATTTAAATTGGAATATGGAACGTTTTTTTAGATAAGTCGTTGTTTCCGTAGTGTCTCCATATAAAAAAAATATTTATCATTGAATAACTCTTTTTTTACAGTCATGTGCTAAAAATAAGACAGAACTTGATTTATGTAGCAATTAATGGCTATATTTTAAAACCAATTACAAATTGTATACAAGTTAAGCATTTTTCCTGTCAAGAATAACATGGAGGTCTAAGTGGTCGTGTTAGGGAGCATTCAAAAAATTTCAAAACGGGTATTAGTTAGTAGACAATCCAAGCAATTTTTTACCGCTTAAAGATTATGAGAAAATCAATGGTCGTGGCAGGAAGTACAAAACGGGCGAAAGCGAATAGACAAATATACTTATCACGGATTTTTCTGGGGTCCAGGATTTTTCTGGGGTCCACCACACAGTCCACCCAAGTCTCTTTCTTGTAAGTAAAGTCAGCGATCATAAGTGATAGCTGTCAATTAGGTCTTCTAACTAAATACATTTATCTCCTACTTGATGTATGTTGAAGTTGAAATTAATTCATAATTTCTTAATCCAATGTTTTCCAGAGAGGCAAGAAGGAAGGGCAAGAAAGGAAAATTAAAAAGGAATTCTAGCTCTTCATCAGATGGTGAGGTCCCCAAAAAGAAATTCATAAAAAATGATTCTACGAAAAGGGATAAAAATGAAAAAAAAGGCCCACCCAAAAAAGATGAGAGAGTAAAAAAAGTCGACACTAGTAAGAAAAAAACTGTTAATAAAGCAGTGATTGGTAAAAAGTCTTTGTCACCTGGTAAAAAGTCAGGAGGAACACCACCAATCACTTCTAAAAGTCTTTCAAAGAACACAAAATATGGAAAATCTCCACAACGACGAGAGAGAAACAGAAGCGTATCTCCCCACTCTGCAAGAGATAGAGACAAAGAACGAGATAGGAGTAACAAAGACAAAGACCGAGAGAAAGAAAGGGAGAAAGATCGTGATAAAGATAGGGAGCGTCCTAGAGGCCGAAGTCGATCTCCTCGAAAAGGTAGAGTCTCCTCCCGGTCTCCTCGTCAACATCCTAAAGATACAAAGAAAAAAGAAAGTTCGGAGCGTAGTCGGCCGGTCTCCCCAAAGAAGCAAGTTAGAAGAGATGGCAGTACAGAGCGACATCGGAAACGCTCAGCCAGCAGAGACCGCGATAGAGGTCGCGATCATAAAGATAGATCTTTAGAACGCAGAAAGGATAAACATGATGAAAAAGACAGGCATGATAGAAAAGACAGAGGGCGCGATAGAACTAAAGATAATAAAAGAGATGACAGCAAACGCCGCGGTCGCGACCGTGGTTTGGGAGGTAGTAGAGGTGGGGGTGATAAAGGTTTAGAAAAACCAAATAAACCTATGGAAAGACTATTGCCTAGACCAGAAGAACGACTTGCGGCCCTTGCTGCTATATCAAATAGAGTTTTAGAACCTGATAAAAGTTCTACTAATTCTAAGGAAAGGCAGGATACTCATTCTGAGAGGGGTGGTCGGAAACAGGACAGAATGGAAAGAGATCGCTCAACAAAGAGAGACAGAATGGAAAGTATCGATAGGGAACAAGGGGATTACGATTTAGGTATGGAACGTCAATATGATAATGATCATAATATCGAACATTATGATAGGGTAGACGATCGTTATGAAGGTGGTCCTAGGGAAGATGATAGATCTCCTGGATATATGCAATCTAGAGATAGACATTACGATCCCGGTTATGATATGTCCGGTCCAACAAGGGGTTATCCTGAAGATGATGATAGAATGTATGGCGAACATATGGGCGATCATCGTCCTGATATAGGTAAGTCTTTGCGTCTCTACGGCGACCTCTTGTTTTTACAGTAGGCATAGATTCCGGCAAACATCTTGACGCTCTTTCGGCGGAGTGGGGATAAGTTCGCGCATGTCCACTTGCGAGCGACCAATAGCACACGCCCCTCTCCCGCCGCCCCCGTACCTATCCGCTACGCATACCCAAAATACGCGTTCTGCATAATCCCCATCCGATTTCAATATGTTTGCCGGCTGCTGTAAGTACATAACTTAATTATTTCAATTTTTTATTTATTCCATGTAAAGGTTATGATGACAGACGACCACATCGGGATCGTTCTTGGGAAGGTCGCTCGGGCTCTATGGATCGGGAAAGAGGATACATGCATCCTCACAAAGATTGGGATAACGAAGATTATAGAGCGAGTGGAGATTGGGGCAGAGACCGTCATTGGCCAATGCATGAACCCCAGGTAAACTAATTCAAAATTCTGATCCATAGCTTCCAATTCCTCTACCCTTACTACAAAAATGATCTGTTCCTAATTTATTCTGTCATAGGTGAGTTTTTATTACCGAAGATTGTACTGGAATGAATTAGTTGATTATCGCCAAAGAAATTATAAAAATCCTTGTTTCATCCTATCCCATATTTTCCTTGGCTGTCCATATCCTCATTTCGGTATGTGAACACTTTGTATCGCTTTTTATGTTTATTAATACTTGGGAGTCTTGAAACTTCGTTACGTAGTTCTATACTCTGAAACAACGATTTTAGATGAACGAGTGGGGTGATAAAGAAACAGATATGGAGGGTTGGCATCATCGAGGTCACCCTGGCGCGCATCGGGGTCGCGTACATGGTAAACTTGTTTAATGTTCATTAACTTCGATTAATTGAATTGAGTTTAGTGTTGACACTAGCTAGACCAAATTCTGATGAATACAACTAGAATACTTATAGTTAGAGAGCTCGTAGAAAATAGTGCAGGAGTTATCTCAAGGCCCATCTTTCAATATGATAGAGTGTTTAGGGTGTAGTGTACATGAGGAGTCAGCACCTACTCCCAAGGTTAGGAAGTGGAACACCTGGCGTCAGCACGCTTTCAAGTATGTAGAATTTCGACGTCATGCTCTACAAGTTCGCAAAACGTCACTTTCGCAGAATGTCATTCACAATTTTTTCTTTTTTTTCTCCTATATGTGAAAATTGTGAATGACATTCTGCGAAAGTGACGTTTTGCGAAAGTGACGAAATTTTTGCGATGACCATTTGCAAAAGTGACGATCTGCGTCAAAACCGAGTTATCTCAAGGTTCAGAACCTTCTAGAGTAAACTCTTATAGAGTATGTCGAAATTCTACATACTTGAAAAGGTGCTGACGTCAAGTGTTCCACTTCCTGGCCTTGGGAGTAGGTGCTCACTCATGTACACCCTAAACACTATCATATTGAAAGATGGGCCTTGAGATAACTCTTGCAGTATTTTTCACGAGCTCTCTATTAGTAGTTTTTTCCTTTATCGAGGATATTAATTTACATACAGTTTAGAATATTTTATCATTCGACTAGTTAATTTATTGGACGTTTTCTAAATTGCATTTTATGTGGCATGGTGGCACCTCAGAAACTGAGCTGAGTAGCACTTAGGTTCAGATTCGTTTGAAAAAAAGATGCCAAAATATTAAAAATCTTTGACTAGTTTCAACTGTTTATGATTCTACTTTTAGAAGATTATGGTCGTGGGATGAGGATGGATCTTGGAAGAGGAGATGGAAATAAACGTCGGGCTCCGCGAAATGATCCGGAACCACCATCCAAAGAGACGCCGCCCTTGACGCAATCCGCACCTGCAACGACAACGCGACCAGACGCCGATATCGATGACAAACCTATACCTGATGACCTTAGTGAAATCAGTGATGACCCTGATGATATTTTAAACAGAGAAGATGTAATATATTTTTATAATAATAATTTGTAGCAAATGATTGGCAATGTTCATTATAATTAATTTCATGACGATTTTAGATGGCGGATCAAACCATGGATGAAGATAGTCAAAGTGCTTTACCAGCGGAGGAAGGAACATCGAAGGTTGAAGGTTCAGAAAAAGACTCAACTCAAGTATGTTAATTTTATCGGTCTCTCTACTATATTCTGATAGTTGATAAAAGTTAAATAAATTTGCTATTTTTTGTTGTAGGACACAAATGGCGCTGCTGAAGAAAAGGAATCTCAGGATGCTAAAGATGATGAAGATGTCGCCAACCTAGACTTTGAAGAAATATCTGATGGAGAACTCGAAGAAGAAAGAACAAGAGGTAATACACTTTCCAATGTTATGTATAATAAAAAAAGAAAAATTATGTATATTTGTTGGATTATATGTAATTGAGAAATCGTTTATTTTAGCTGGTTTAGGTGACGCACTTGGTGTTGATTGGGCAAGTCTTGTAGCAGATGTACGTCGCCGTGAACAGACTGCTCCTACAGGCGGAGCACGTGATCGTTGGAGACCCGAAAGGGTTCTTACTCGCCTCGGTATTTCATTAGACATGGCTGGGAAAGACACGGTGCAAGAAATTTTAAAAAAGAATTCAGACACAATGCAATCCGAAAACAAAATACTGAAAGCATCAGATAGCACTGTAAATAATAATGAACAGAACGGTAAACAAGAAGAAAATCATGTTGAAGAAACAGATCCAGCAATTGATGTTTCTTCTTTACATCCTGTTGCTGCCATTCAGGTAATTTAGTTAGTTAGATGATAATTAATTATAATAAATCTGCCCCCCCCCTAGCTAAAGTAACATTTCGTTGACGATACTGCAAAACCGCTGATCTACCATTTGCAATACCGCGGAACTGCGAACAGTAGCGAATTTTAAATTACCGCTCCGAGCTATCCTAGGCTGTCATTGGCGCGCGTTGGTGATGACACAATTGCAAATTAGCCATTATGAAGCTCTCCCATGCTTTGTTGCAACGGCGCGTCCCGCGCTTAATTTACTGCCTAGGACAGCGTGAAGCGGTGATTTAAATTCACTACCGTTCGCAGTTCCGCGGTATTGCAAACAGATCAGCGGTTTTGCAGTATCGTCGACGATTTGTAAATCTTCGTTATCGCTTCATCGCATGACCACTGAAACGCGATATGATTTAGCGATTTATCACGTTTGACTGTCAAAAGACAATGGCTTTTGTTTGACAGTCGAGTGTCGAGAAACCGCTTTATCACGCGATTTATATCGTGTGTGGCTGGTCAGGCTATAGGGACTGGGGTGCGATTGCGTAAGTTAATCGTATTCATTTGACAGTTCATATCGTATCCCATCGGCTGCAATTTGTATGGGATGACATATATTATGAAATTATGATACAATATAGACTTCTTCTTCTTATCGAATGAGGATTAGATCAGATGACAACAGCCGGGACCGACGGTTTTACGTGCCCTCCGAAGCACGGAAGCGCTCAGTTGTAATGCCACTTAACGGTCACCCATCCGACACCTGGCCAGACCGAGCGTTGCTTAACAAACGAGATCGAGTACGATCAGCCTGTCAAGCTCCGCCATGAGCGCTTCACACAATATAGACTGTCAAATGAATACGATTGACTTTACGCAATCACCTAGCTGGTCTCGTATAGTTAAGTTCCTGTTAACCTTTAGACGCATACCACATACGCAAAATACCAACCGAAAAAGTTACGTTATACATTATAAAACTGTTTTTCAGGTTGCTATGCAGAAAAGAAAGAGACAACGAGCTATGTTGTTTGGATCTGGATGCGAGATAACACGCGGGTTAAGTGCAAGGCGTGATCTAGCACTACGTCGATATCTGTGTCACTTGCCTGTTGCTGAGCGCACTGGACAATCACGTGTAGCGCCTCAACCTTCCTTATTCCATGCCGCTCGAGCTCTGTTGATGCAAGCTCCAGTCTCTGGCTGACGAAGACATTAAATCCAGGGTATTTACTGGATTATTTTCTTTGTTTTTATAAAATATGATGGAAGTCAAAAAATGTGGTTAAGTGACAATGTGTGGAAATTGTCGTGTTTGCAAGTAATGATGATAGTGAATAGTTATTAGACTATGCATATTTAATATTATAAGACGTAAGAGCACTTTCACATATAGGCGCAAGCGGTCTGCGCGTCTGTCATATCCATCCAGACATTGACCGGCCGCGACTGCTGTAATGTGAAGTGGACCGTGGTGCAGCGCTGCTGTCGCGCGACTAAAACGCCTATATGTGATTTCCCGTGGTACTACTGGATCGATTGGTAGTACCACGGGATTTTTTTTACCCGTGGTACTACTGGTAGTAATACTGGTAGTACCACGGGCAACAAAGGATTTTTTTTGGAAATTGATGAGAGTATAAGTGTCTAGTGTAATTTCGGCTAGTGTATGCCGAAATTACGCGACCGAAGTTCAGCAATATTACGCCTGCCAATGTGAATGACAAACGACACATTATACCGAAATACGTCGCGTTTTTTTCATAATAAAAGCGTTACCGCCGAACTTCGGTCCCGTAACTTCGGCATAGTGTGTCTAGACACTAATGCATTCATGAAAATTGTTTCTCTTTTAAGAGTAAAAAATACTTCTTTTAAGTAAGTATGCAAAATAATTATAATTCATTATATATTTGCACTTGTAATATGTAAGTATAATAGATATACATATTTTTATTAAAATAGAATAAATAAACATACATTTTATCACAATAATTGGTTTTTATGGTCATGCATTTAATAAAAACGATACATCAGAATCCACTGTAAACTCAGTCTTCTTGTTGCCTCTGAAAAAAGAAAATATTATTTATAATGGCTAATCAACCAAACATACTTTTGCCTCTAGAAAAAAAGATTTATATGTATTCTACTCATGAATATTTAATTCAGATTTCTACCCAAAATCTATTCCTACCTTTGATGCAACAAATATTTTCTGCTTTCTACTCAAAATGGACCTTTAGGCGCATTTGGTCCAATTCGCGATTGGTCCAATTCATATTATTCGCGGTTGGTCCAATTCGCAGTTGGTCCAATTCGCGGTTGGTCCAATTCGCAGTTGGTACAATTCGCGGTTGGTTACAATTCGCAATTGGTCCAATATAAAATGTATTTCCAAAATTAAACAAAATAACACATTTTTATGTACATATTGTACCGATTTACTCATAATCATTTTACACATATCTATGCACATATTGTACTGGATTCATACTTACTTATTAATACTTATTTACAATCATAACTTGTGTTTCAAGCTCCTACAAATAATTATTGGTTTTGAACTTTCACAAAAAATCAACCAAAAGAAACAAAAATAAATGTACTACATTATCCATTTTGGCCCAACCGCGAATTAGACTAACTATGAATTGGACAAACTACGAGTTGGACTTACTGCGAATTGGGCAAACTGCGAATTTGACCAAATGCGAATTAGACTAAGTGCGAATTGGTATTTTTTTTAACATTGGACTGACTGCGAATTGGACCAAATGCACATAAAGGAAATTGGATGCTAGTTACCAGTGTTACCACCCATAGCAGTTTGTTATAAAATGTTGTACTGACAGAAAAGTCCAAGGCCGACTTAAAAAAAAGAATTTCGGCATACATTAGAAATATTATTATTTTTATAAGCAAGTGGGTTGATATGCACCCTGATTATCTAAATAGAAACTATTTAGCGACTGGTTTCATTTGATATACTTTGCTACTTTTCTTTGGTATGTTTTTTTCACCCCAAACAGAAGTAGCGCTGTATCACATTCATCTGTCAAATGAGACCGGTCGCTAGGTGGTTTCTAATTATATAATCAGCCCAATGGAAGACATCAAAAAGACCGCTTACTTTTCAAATAAAACAGCTCCAGCAACTCCCTTGATTGTCAGTGAGTTTTTATCTACTTTCAGTATAGATCCTTCTCTCAGGCCAAGAACTGGTGAAGCATGGTCATGTTCTAAGTACTCGTTAATTCTCTGGTCTCTTGTCTCTCCCTTGTGAGTTTCACTCTCCATTTCAATGTAATGGGGGTTAATATTGAAAGGGACTATTTTGATAGCATCAAAAGTGGGTGGATAAGTTATTGGCATATCATTTGTAGTGTGAATACTTTTAGTAGCAACATTTGTACCAGCACTACTGCCAATGTATATTAAACTGCCTTCATGTACTTTCTCTCTAATAAGTTCAACTAAATTGTTCTCATAAAGTCTTCTTAATAATAGGAATGTGTTGCCACCACCAATAAACGCTGCTTTGTTATCGCAGATAGCTGCTTCTGCATTTTCATAAGTATGAATGCCAGATACTTCAAAACCCCATGGATCAATGACTTCTTTTATTCTGGCAGTATATTTGTCATAATCATTCTGAGCGTAGGGTACAAAAAGCAACTTCTTTATATTATTTCTGAAATACACAAATTTTTTTTTAGTATTTTAATAAGTAGTACTTACAATAGATAATTAAATAAATCTTTAAATAGATAGTTATATTAGCATGGACTGTAGAAAAACTCGACCGAATCCCAGAAAAAACATAATAGTAAAACTGAGAAATTCGGCACACTAACTTGCGGGGTGGGGTGAGGTAATTTATTCTGGGGCAGGGCGGAGTGGCCTTTCTGTACGGTAGTACTTATATCTATTCTGTGATATAGTCCTTAATAAAATGGCCTTTTCATACTGGTGTGTGACTTTGGGTGATTTTAATTTTTAGATGTTGTAAATATTTGGCTCTTGCTGATACAAAATCAATACAACAATAAAAGAAAAGAGGATACTCTGACTGAAGATTATGTTTTTACTAGAGATGTAACGAATATTCGCATTCGAATTCGCATATTCGAATGGTTCGAATCGTTTTAAACATTCACATTCGCATTCGCATCAATCAATGCGAATGTTATGCGAATGCAAATGTGTGCATAACTTAATTAATTTGACCAATAGAAAGCGTTTATTTCATGCGGGTAGTTTGTGAATTGCGATCTTTGTTGCTTGGTTTGTTGTTTTGTTTTAGTTGCTAGTTTGCTGTAATTTTCCTCTTTTGGTAAACAAATAATTCATTGTGTTTTAAAGTATTTTGTGATAAGACAGTTTTCCTTATAGCACCGGGAAAGATAAGCGATAAGTATATGGCGATTTTTTATTTTACTTTATTGAACTTCGAATAATATTAAAGTGCACATGTGGATTAAAGAAGCATGCAATTTTTTACAAATTTATTGGATGTCTAGTCTAAATTATATCCATGACATGTGTATTAAAATTTTGTATATGTTTTTCCCGTTTTAGTAAAAAAAAAAGGATTTATTTATTAATTCATATGGTTTTTGTAACACTTGATGTCCTAACATTTGCATTCGCACATTCGTAACCTACATTGACATTTGTAACAACTCTAGCTTTTACTTTTCTTTAGTTAGAGTAGGTAAAAATAGCCAAGGCTGGTCAGTCAGCCCCCTTAGCATGACCAGCATAACACGATTTATATCGCGTGATATAGCATTTTATCACGTTTAAAAAAGTCAAAAAGACAAAGGAGTTTGACAGTTGAGTGTCGATAAAATGCTATATCACGCGATACAAATCGGTCATGCTAGGCAGGCAGGTATCTATAGTTCAGTTAATATCTTCATAAGCCAGATAATACGATAAAATATAAACCCGCATTTCCAGGACTAAAAGCAGATAGGTGTAACTAAAGAAATAATACATACTTTTCCAAAAAAGTACAGATCTCTTGTTTGGCAAACTCCAGCATAGAAAAGCCATGGCAGTTCGATGAAGATAATAACAGCGCCTGTCGATGGGATATCATGTTGACTGGTATTCCGAGTGTTCTGTAAACTTTGTACATGAAACACGAACTATAAACGCCCACTATCTAGCTATCTCTAAAATATTAACAATACCTCAACTACCTCACAAACTTTTATGGCTCTTTATTGAATTGCACACAGTGTGACAGTGACGTAAGTAAACGTAAAAGATAAACCTATGAAAGAAATCACTTTCGTTACTAACCTACTAGCGACTAGCGATGATAAAATATGATAATGATCACTTCACATACTATCACATTATTTTATGTTTATTTTAGGTACAATAGAGTCATTTAATTTTGACACAACGGGAACGGGAAAATCAACATTTTTGTCTTCTTTACTGTCAGTGTCAGTGTCACTGTCACGCAAGGAGGGCTGCGGTCCCCATAGCGATAATATCGATATTATCGCGATAACAGCCGGTCCGCATGCACGTTAGCGCGTTTACAATATCTAGCGTGACGTCACTCATGACGTCATTACCAGCGCCATCTTGGGCTTACAGCGACTATGCCTCGGAGCGTAATCACTGTGAACGTTCTGTCAAAAGTTATAAGTGACTGTCAAACGAAACAGGTGTCAGAATTTTATTTCGTCAAAAAATCTAAAAATGAGAGAGTTCGTTATAGAAGGATCTTTTCCTCACTTCACAACAAAAGGATAGAGCATTATATTGGTTAATATTTTGTTAATATTGATTTGAAGCTTATCCAAAAAGGTGGTTGATGTAAAAAGTTGAAAAAAAGAAGATGTTGGGTGCACACGACTCAATAATCAAACGTTCTTCATCATTATCATCGCTTTAGAGAGCAAAAATAGTATCTAGCAATTATTCCATCTTGTGTTTGAGGTTAGAATAAAACGTTAGCGCGCTTACGAGCGGTTCGCATTCGCCAACTGTCATTTGTCGATTTTATCGATTTGAGCGCAATATCGAATGCGGACCTCGTGTGAGCGTTGTAAACGCCGTAATCGATGTAATCGCCATGCGGACCGCAGCCGAGGTTTTGGCGGAATTGTGCTTAGACCACAGAGCAAGCCATTAATTAAGAAGAAGAAGTTATACCGAACATAGTCGATGTAGTATACACGGACTATAGTAAATGTTTTGATCGTATTAACCACACTATACTTCTGCGTAAACTGAGCGCCATGGGTATTAAGGGTAACTTATTTAGATGGTTCTCCTCTTATGTAAAAGACAGATGCCAGACTGTTGTACTTAACGGCTACACATCTTCTCCCATGCTAATACCATCGGGCGTGCCTCAAGGTTCAATATTGGGACCTTTACTCTTTAACATCTTTATAAATGATATTTCGTCTTGTTTCATTCACGCTAAAATCATTATGTACGCCGATGATATGAAGGTACTAATGCCCATTAACTCAACTCTAGATCCGCAGCATCTTCAGGAGGACCTGACTAGGTTCGAACATTACTGCCAGACCAACAAACTCGACCTTAACGTTTCCAAATGCTATGTCTGCACTTTCTCTCGGAAACCGGAACCCATTCTATCGTCCTACAAGCTTTTAGACGTTGATATCACCAGAGTTTCCACCATACGCGACCTAGGAGTAACCTTTGACAGCAAACTGCTTTTTGATAGTCACATAAATGAAATTGTTGCTAAAGCATCTAAGGCACTCGGTTTTGTGATGCGGATGTCACACGATTTTAATTCTATAAAAACATTAAAAATACTGTACTGTGCTTATGTACGCAGTCATTTAGAATACGCCTCTCAAATATGGAACCCCTGTTACAAATTATACGACACGCGGATTGAAATGATCCAGAGAAGGTTCTTACGATACTTGCAATTTAAATCCAAGACTTACACCCATAATTACGATAAGCGATGCCGTAGGTTCCACTTTCTACCGCTAGTAGAAAGAAGACGCATCGCCGATGTATCGTACTTACTTGGCATAGTAAGCGGCGTCGTTGACTGTCCTGAACTCCTAAGTGGCATTGGTTTGCGAGTTCCAGTAGCCTCCTTTCGTAAGCCTGATATACTTCATGTTCCCCCAAGCAAAACTAATTATAGGCAAAATTCCTTTCTTATAAGAACGATCAAATTTTTTAACACTGTGGCGAAGCAATTTGACATAGATCTTTTTAACACTCCTTGTAAGAAGCTCAAGCGACTATTAAGTAATGTATACTTTTCGAACAACTAACTGTTATTAGTGTAGCGCTACGCTATCTGGCATTATTTTACTGAATTAAGAATTAACAACTGGTTTATATCGTATTATTCTATCCTTTCGTAGGCAATCTTTGTATTTACTATATTTTATATGTGGAAACTTGTAATTGGCTCTCAATAACTATTTAAATAACCTACTTTATTTTTACCTAGCTGTAAGTTTTCCGAAAATTTGTAAAATAAAATAAAAATAAAATAAAATAGAGAAGGGAAGTAAGATACCGAAGGAAAAACCGAAAGAAAACCACCTAGCGACTGGTTGCAGTTCATAGATGATAGTGGTCCATTGCTACTTCTTTTTGGATTTCAAAAAAAAACATACCAAAGAAAAGTAGCAATGTATGTGGAATGGAACCGGTCGCTAAATAGTTTCTTTCTAGATAATCTTCAGAGCGTTGCATTGCAACCAAACAACCATCAAAATTGATGGTTGTAAATCGCTCTGACGTTTGTCTATAGAAAAACTGTCAATGTTTTTCTATAGACAAACGTCTAATTTTCAAATAAATCATGGTAGCTTCGCAAAAAAAACTGTTTTTATTTGATTTTGAATAAAGGAAAGTTTAAATTATTCCTATTTCAAGTGGAAAATGAAGACTTTGTATTGACATTGACATTTAAAGTTCTTGGTCGTTACTAACCTTAGAGTGAGTTAAAAAAAACAACCGTTTGGTTGTTTTTTAACTGCACTCTAAGCCTCTGAACGCAACCTAGTACTATGGATTTTGTCTTGTCAGTCACAGCACAGACAAAGGCTGGCGGTCCGCATAGCAATAATTCTAATGGCGGCGTTTACAACGCTCACGCGCGGTCCACGTTCGATATCGCACTTAAATCAGGGGCCGTACCGGCTAACGTACATGGCTATCGTAATCGCTTTCATTTGACAGATAGATGTGATACATTGCTACTATTCTTTGGTAAGTTTTTATCTATGCCTAGTAGAAGTAGCAATGTGTCACATTCACATCCATCTGTCAAATGAAAGCGATTACGATAGCCATGTAAGTTAGCCGGTACGGCCCCTGACCCCGAATTACGTAAGTTTGTTGCTAACAATTCTCGATTGAAATCGATTGAAAGCGCAGTTACATTGTTGCTTTAAGTAAGATAGTTGTCACATTGGTTCTAACTAAAGAAGTAATGTAACTGTGATTTCTGTCAGAGTTGATTGCAACAAAATTACATAATCAGCCCACAGGGCTCAGTCACTCCGCGCGCGAGTATGAAGCGCTCGGCGTCCTCTGAGAGGACAAATTTCATACGTCGGAAAAGCTAAGACCTACGGGATAGAAAGAGAGGCAACTCCAGCTTGACCTTATAAATAAAGAGTTGACAAAAATAATTGAGGGCGCCCATTTTCTATGTAATCACGTCAAAATCACGAATAATTTGGCAACACTGACTAAATTTTGCACTGAAAAATTTTTGTTCCATTTAATTTGCATTTAATTTAATTTCAACTCTTTATGGCCAAGCTGTACTGCTGTACTAAGTGAATGTTTGGAGCGAAAGGAGGCTGTGCGACCTGAATTGCACTTTATTGTGTCGGGGCAAGAGTCGCAATTTATTTGAACAATTTTGCGGAGTGCAACTTCTGTACACTAAGTACTATTATCTATTCTGTGCTTAAATTAACAAATCGACAAATGACAGTTGGTGAATGCGGATAATTTTATTTTAACCTCAAATACAAGATGCATAATGATTACTAGAAACTATTTTTGCTCTCTAAAGCGATGACAGTGATAAAGAACGTTTGATTATTGAGTCGTGTTGTGCAGGCTTGCAAAAACTAGAGGTTCATTTAGGGGGAAAGGCATAGCCTTTATTAATAAAGTTCCACAACAAGTAATTGATCTTCCTTTGCATGAATTTAAAAACCATGTTAAAAAAACGCTCATGGGTAAAGGTTATTATAAAGTAGACGATTATCTTAAAGATCAAAATGCGTGGAAATGATGTAACACATAACTACTGTAAGTACTTTGTTGCCAATGATAGTAATATAATAAGTCTATGTTTGTTGCCAATAATCCTGTCACCCTGTTGTAATTATCTGGTAACGATATATTTAAGTTTGTAAATATCGTTACTTATTGCTATTAAAGCTGATAAGTTTCTTGCGCCCGTTCTTCTTGTCAGTTAAAAAAGTCTTGAACGGGTGGTAGGAAAATATAGACGATTCAAAAGTACTTAATAATTAAGTTTATTTGAATAAAGCTAATTTTGACTTTGACTTTGACATCCAACATATTTTTTTTCAACTTTTTACTTCAGAGACACCTTTTTCGATAAGCTCAAAATTAATATTAACAAAATACTAACCAATATAATGCTCTATCCTTTTGTTGTAAAGTGAGGAAAAGCTCCGTCTGTAGCGATCTCTATAATTTTTTGATTTTATGACAAAATAAAATTCCGACACTCGATTTGTTTGACAGTCACTTGAAACTTTTGACAGGACGTTCACACTGTTCACAGCGCTCCGAGACATGAGGGCCTAGTACGAATTGGTTTTTTGCTCTCACTTCACTTTGCGCATAGTTACCTATCGTTTCCTCTCTTTCACTCGTTCACTCACTCGCGTGATTTCCTCTCTTTCACTCGATACTATTTGCAAAGTGAGGTGAGAAACACAACTCGTACTAGGCACCCAGCCCACCGATTACGTATCTCTGTTGCTAACAATTCTCGATTGAAATCGCAGTTGCATTGCTGCTTTAAGTAAGATAGTTGTCACATTGGTTCTTACTAAAGCAGCAATGTCTTTGCGATTTCTGTCAAAGTTGATTGCAACAAAGTTAGACAATCAGCCTACAGCCCCCGGACCGCCTAACTCTCTCGCTTTGACTCTGGTTTTGGTTTATGACGTCAGTGCACTGTCCGTCCTTGTCATCGTGTTACGATAAGACAAGGATGGATATAGTCTAGCTATCGCTCTGGCTAAAGCTTTGAGTTAGGCGGTAGGGCCCCTGGTCGCTGTAAGCCAAAGATGGCTCTGGTAATGACGTCATGAGTGACATCGCGCTGTAAACGTGCTAATATTATCGCTATGCGGACCGCAGCCTAATCACTTTGTCAGTCGGTGCATTCCAGTCGAAAACTTAATACTCATTGGGTGCATTCTGGCAGGCGGATTTATTGAGATTCGATGGCCATTTTTTTCATCGGATCGGATTTGGTTTTTGATGAAGTGAGGAACAGCGATTACTACTTGTGTTGCTGTCACCTAGTTGTTTTCTTGCAAAAACTTTTGAAGTTTTATTTAATTAAAGATTGTTTGTGTCCTCTTTCATTGAGTACCTACTTATAAAATATTAATTTAGTATATTAATAACAATAATAAACTACAATCACAACCCTGCAAAAAGCTTCAATCCTAAACACATGCCAAAACGTAACAAAATGTTTAGACATCTCAGAAAATACAATACATTCCTAATTATCTGGGGGCACGGCAGTGTCCCCACCAAGACGAGGAAGCGAAGCGCAAGGGCACTACCTACCTTTTCTCGAAGCGCTTCGTCGTTTATTTGAACCCTCATATCTTGGGTTTGGAGTATACTAAATAAACAAAATTCTCGGAATGTGATGTCAGTAGTAGACTTATTAAGTATAAAGTTTGAATTGTATAGCTTTTATAATATAGATTTTATTGATATCTAAAAAACCCCGATTTCGTCACTGACACACTCATGATCATTAAAATTCAAAGGGTACTTCCAGAAGTCCTAGAAAGCTGAAATTTGGTAAGCTAGTATTAGTACACAAACAACAAAACAATTATGAAATTGGACTTTAACCCCCCAACCGCTTAACCCTTCATAACTTGGGTTTGGATTATATATACCAGAAGCACAAAATTCTCAGGATATGATGTCTGTAATAGACTTATTAAACATATACCTAAAGTTTCAATTGCAGAGCTCTTAAACTTTGGATTTTAATGATATCGAAAGAACCCTCGATTTTGTCAAAACTTACTGATAATTATCAAAATTCCTAGGGTACTTCCTGAAGTCCTAGAAAGCTGAAATTTGGTATGTAAGCTAGTATTAGTAAACAAACTGCAAAAAAAATATAAAACTTGAAAGTTTTACCCCCTAACCCCTTAAACTAGGGGATGGAAGTTTGTATGCAACTTCAGCAAATTTTGATGCTGGAGGTCTGAAAAAATTAGACATATGATTCTGAAAAATCGTTAAATATTAAGTAATTATTTTTAAGCTTTAGTAAATCACTGTTAAAGTAATGGAAAAAAGTAGTCATAAAGAAGATATTGTGTTCATTTCCAAACTACTTCTTTCAGGGCGCAAAACTCGCGCAGATCCTATTTTGTTCTTTGCACTGTCACATTCTGCGTTAAGGCCGTTGTACTAGCAAAACGTGGTTTTTAGTAGGTTTTCATTCTCTATCTCCTCTTTATTTAATGAATATTAAAACAAAGTAAATATACCATAAGAATCTTCAACATTTTGCCTATCGATTCCACGATTAACATTTGTTAAATATATTTTACATTATGCCAAAAATCTCATAAATAAAATCGACTAACACTTTTGTTTCTGTGCATCTCCTCCGTAACTACGAGTCCTATGGAAATCTCGTTACCACCAATCGATAGAGGAGAAAAAATGCTACAAATTCCACGAAAGACATTTTGGAAAAGATCATTTATGGGATTTTCGCGACAATTTTTCAAAAATTCAGATACATTTTTGATAGAGGGTGCCCTCGAGGGGAGCGGGCGGCAGACCGCCACCGGCGCTCGGACGGGGAACACGTATCGCTCATGCTCCCACTGACAGCTACACAGTTCTCTATGTCTCGCTCTTTTGTTTTAGCCTTGCTTTAGCACTGTCAGAATATTACAATTATGTTTTGAAAATTCATTTCGAACTGAAGGACTATTACAAAAAAGCATCGCGATAAGCGTACGATATTCGTCCAACACCGTGGCACTATTTCATCACCAATAAGGTTCAATATCAAGTAAATTGAACGACGAATTGCGTCCGACTATCGGTTTCTTTTTTGTTTTGTAATAGGCCCTCTGATGCATTATTTTGCCATAGATATAAAAATTACGCGTAAGGACGGTTAGTATAAAATACCTACCTATTGAATACTATATATGAGTCTTCAAATCAAACATTTGTAGGTAATAAATCACACTACTGTGAGTTAATTTATTTCACTATAACTTTTTAAATGCCTGAACTGAACAGATTTGGATGCATGCAGGTAGGGTATAGGTAAGAATATTTATACCATCCTGCCCCCCCCCCCCTAGCATGACCATTGACCAGTGACCACTGAAACGCGATAATAATATCGATTTATTACTTTTAAGGACAAGGGTTTTGACAGTCAAGTGTCGATAAAACGCATCACGCGATCTATAGGCTGTCCCAATACTTTGCCTCATCCAGGAATCGAACCCACCAAATATATTTTTACGATACCAATCGATAGGGTTTCTCATCAGACCCCCTAGTCAAAGTAATATTTGCAAATCGTTATCGCTTCGCTTTTGAAACTGTATGGAAATGACAGGGTACGTTCAGATGACAAGCGCTCAACGCGCGGTAATTTTTTCAGATTCAATAATTTGGTATAATTTGATGGATTCGAATTTGGATTCGATAATATAAGCGCGCATTGACGCGCGCTGACAACAGTTGAGCGCTAGCGCAGCGTTCAACGTGCACTTTATCAAAACTCGCGTTAAGCGCTTGTCATGTGAACCTGCTCTTAAGGTTTCGTTAACAATCTAATTTTAAAATCATATGTTAATGTAAGTAAGTAATCGAATTTAAGAATCAAACGAAAAATGTAAGGATTATAGTCTTAATTCATACATTTTTCGGAGTGAAGTGATAGCGAAAATTTTAATGTGACATTTGGCTACAGGCTCTGGATTATTAGCACGTTTTTAGGGTTCCGTAGCCTAAAAGCAAAAAACGGAACCCTTATAGATTCGTCATGTCTGTCTGTCTGTCTGTCCGTTCGTATGTCACAGCCATTTTATTCCAAAACTATTAGAATTACACAGTTAAAACTTGGTAGGTACATGTATTCTGTGAACCGCATTACGATGTTTACACAAAATAAAAGATATGGGATTTATATTTTTAAGATTATTATCTTAAATATATAAATCCCTTTATTTTATTAAGATTATTATCCCCATACATGGAACTGAAACTGAAAAAATTTTTTTCGTCTATGCGTGCGGGGTGTCTATTGTCTATAGATAGGTCTTTAAAAATGACATTGAAGTTTCTAAGACTATTTTTCTCAAAGTCAACCGTATGAAAGATATATACTGCCAAAGTGGTAAAATGTGTGTTTACCCCTCTAACTTTTAAAATAAGAGAGTGAAAAATCTAAAAAAATGTATGCTGTAGATCTTAATAAACACTTTCAACTAAAATTGGTTTGAATGAGATATATTAATTATTTTTAGAGATATAACATATTTTCCAAAACCGCAAATATAACTTTGTCATTTATGCAAACTCTATGAAAAACAAAGTTATTTTTGCAGATGAAAAATGACGTGGTATTAAATGAGGCATGGAATATGGTAACTACGAAACCCTACTGCGTGTAGCCCGACACGCACTTGGCCGGTTTTGTATGAGGCCTAATCAATCTGAAATGATGGCAAATTGTAAATTGGCAGACACAAAATCCGGGGCGGGGGGGGGAGGGGACTCTCTAATTTTTATTACTATTTAGACGCAGTGAACGCACACCAACTTAAAAAAGTTAGCCTGTTTTGTTTAGTACCTACTTACGTCAAAAGCTTTTTCATATTACTGTTGTTTATCCAACTTCATAATTTATAAAAAATATTTTATATTATTGAAATCTTTTAAACGGTCGTGATATCAGGCCTCAAACTTCGTCAATCGATATAGGTTTTAGATTCTATGATATTTTTTTCGTAGTGGTTAGATTATAAAGTACCTACTATACTTACCAGAAATATTAATCACCTCTGGTGATAATGTTTATTATTGCGTATACCTATTTTACCAACAAATACCAATATATTACACCATCAATAAACAAAATGTAGTTGTCAACAAAATTAGTAAATGCATTTGAATTGAATTGAAAAAACACGAAAAATGTAGTAAGTAGATAATCAAAATACTTCCTTTCCGAAAAAAACGATCTTTTAAAATTATTTGGAAAAGGAACTAACACCATCATTTCAATGATGCCATACAATAGTCTGCGCGCGACGCGATCACTATAAAAAAACCTTAGAAATAAATTCAAAAAATTCAAAATTCAAAAAATCATTTATTCAGTCTAGGCTGTTACAAGCACTTGTGAATGTCATAGAAGCTACGCCATCGGTTCGCAAACCCTAAGCGGGAGACCTTGTAACGAGAAGAACCGGCAAGAAACTCGTCAAGGGCTGCTTTTTTCTCCCTGTATATTTCATACAGTCGTCAACATTTAAAAATGACCTCTACATTTAAAGTGAGGTCATTTACACAATAATTAATAAAAGTTTACACGCAATAGGTAGGTTGAAGTTAATTACCTACTATATAATGGATATAGGTAATTGTGAGAGTAAATAACTTTCAACTAGTTGGGAAATCACTTTGTCTGCTACTCCTAAGTAGGCAATATTTACCAAAAAACACTTGATACAAGATATAAAAAATAATAATGAAAAAAACGCAATTCTTACAATTCAATATGCGTTAAGATCGGTACTCAGAAGCAGACCCATTCCCACTGCCAGCATCCGTTCACGAGCATGACGCATGAACCAGCCATCGTTTCGCTCAACCATATTTGAGGGAACGTAACGACCCGCCTCACACGACACCACCGCAGAAATGTTTAAAGTGAGCATGACCATAAGACGTACCTAGTTACGAGTATAAGTACTATGCAAAATGTGAAAAAATCGGTTGGCACTCCGGGAGTGCCGGCAGAAGTGAAAACTTGAATATTAACGTTGTGCATTTTTGATATTTTGAAATTAGCGGCAAAGGATTAAAATTATTTCTTTCCTGTTACTATACAGTCACACAATTCAATCAGTTTGTAATTAGAGAAAAATTCTAAAGATTTTGCGCCAGTGGCCTTTTTAATTTCTACATGCACGCATTCTACGATTTGAACTTATAGTCACAGAGTATAAATAAGTATAGACTTTTCATCATCGAAGAGATCGCTGCTATTAGTTCCATTTTCAAAATTAGTGCGTTGCTGGTGACACAAGTGTTTACGTCTTAAAATGATGCGCCGCCATTTTCAACGCGCCCCGTAGAAAGAGATTACACTTGAAAGTAGGGGATACTTCCGCCGCCAGCTGTCTACTCTCCATCCGTCACATCCGTCTTACGCATTTTCTATCAGCCACGTGATTCTTACTGACGCGAGTTTAGCATTTTTTCCCCATTACAAAAAGCGTACAACACCGCTAAAGAAGTTTTCACTTCAAAAAAAACAGTAAAATAACTAAAACATGAAACAGACTTGACTTCATACATAATTTAATTTTAATATAAATTGCGGCTGATTGATTGAACATTGCTGATTTCTTGTTTTTTTATAAAACAATTTACCTTCAATTTACCTACATAAAATTAAAATTTAATATTTTAACAATGCCATGCTGCCGTGTCTCCAACTTTCTATGGTCCGTGAATTTTGGCCAAGCTTTGTGTAGGTTACGCATTAGTTTTCAAAAATTTTAATAGATGTCGGTAATAAATTACATCTTAGTTTTTCAAATTTTTTAATAGATGTCGCTAATAAATGACTCGCGATGTAATGTAGAGGGTGGCAGGGTGAGGGGAGTCAAATCATTAGCTGTCACTTCACCAAGAGCCGCCTTAAAGAGTAAAATAATATCACAGCATAAATGAATTAGTTCTACCACAGAATGAAATAAATAACAGTACAAGTACGCTGGTTGATGGTGATCGACTTTTAAACGATTTTAGACCACAATTCTGACCCCACCTTGCTTTTTCGGTTAATGGATTTACTTACAAAAAGAAGGGAAATCCCACCAAAATCATTTTCATGAATAATGTTGCCAAGACCTCGCACTGTCAAAAAGTAATCAGACCTCATGTAGAGCCAAGCTTCTAACTCTGCAAGTCCTAACATCAAAAACTCTACACCTTAGTCAAAATAAATGTGGCTTGGCCATTTCGCTACTTGGAAACCTTTTTATTAAACAATAGTTCTTGACGTTCTTGTAGTAACGAAACTTGTAGAGTTTTTAAAGCTAGACCTTGCAGAGTTAGGGCGCGTAGAGTTAGAAGCGAGGCTCTACATGAGGTCTGATTAAATACTTTTTGATAGTGCGTGGTCTTGGCAACATTATTAATGAAAATGATTTTGGTGGGATTGTGTTGTGTTGACCCGCGGTCAGCTTAAATACCAAATATTTGATAAAAACAAAAAATGACTAAAATAATAATAATTAGGCCATCGCGTCTAAATAATTACGAAACAAAAGGCAGAAAAGAGGCTAAGCAAAATTGTATGGCCTCAGCAAGACAGTTGTATATGGATTCCAGACTTTACAGTCAGCTCTTGCGAGCAGCATTTGAAGAAAATAATAAAATGCTGGAGAGAGAAACTAGTTATTGAGAGATATTTTAGAAAAGAAAATTAACCTTTTAATAATCTTTTCTTAACTTTGTTTAATGAATTAAGTAATAAATAATTTAATGTTGAAAGTTTGATCGTACCACAGAATAGATAGACTACAGAAGTTATGCTACGATCGTATTTATTAGGTAATAGTGCAGTATTTAGTGGCATCATTTGTATGGGGACCTTGCAAATCGTCAACAAAGGAAGCCGCTTGGCACAGGCGTACTTTGTGGTCATTTGAGCTGATTTAGCCCTGTACCCACGTGATACCACGCTGGTGGTAGCCAGGGGTGGGGGGAGAGGTGCCTTCTACCACGCTGCACTTTTACATCCATACCTCCATAGTTTTAGCAAATAGGTCGTGTTTGGTATAATTTTCATATAATTCAAGGACGAGGAATTCATTTCTGGAACAATTTTTACACTCGTTCATATAAAAAATAACAGTTCTGCGCAAAAACAGAAAAGTAAAAAAACAAAAATCTTACAAAATCTATGCCTACAAATAAACCACGAGATTGTGCTTTATAAAAAAAATATGATTAAACAGCCCTGTTTATATAGAATATATAAACATCAACTTTCTCATACAAATTATATTTATAAATGTGTTAGGATTTATCACTTATTGTTTAATAATGACACAAATAGGTTGTGTTTGGTATCGTTTTTATGTAATTCAAGGACGGGAAATTCATTTCTGCAACAACATTTTTACTCCTTCATAGAAAAAAAAATAAGTTCAGTGCAAAACAAGAAAAATAAGAAAAAAAACTTACAAAATCTATGCCCACAATTAAACCACGAGATTATGCTTTATAAAAAAATATGTTTAAGCAGCCTTATTTATCTTAAATATATACACATAAACTTTTCTATAGAAATTATATTTACAAATGTCTCAAAAAATCAGTTGCGTCGCGCTGCGGTATTTTGGTGCAGTATTTTTTGATTTGGACTTATCACTTATTGTTTAATAATAACACGGATTAGTATTGGTAGTCCCATAGTTATACTTTAAAAGAGAGTTGTAGTAATATTTAAGAAAACCTTTTTCTTTACCTAGTTATAACGAATTTTATTGGCAGTTTCCGCTGCATCCACATAGTTCGGTGCACTTTATTTATCTTTTTAAACAATTGCACCTTCCTGCGAATTTTTGCTTACACTTACACCGTATTTACTAGAGTTGTTCATAACGCCTATAAAGCAACAGCACGCTACAGACTATATGCTATTGATTTCTAGCGCGCTATTAAATACGCTATGTTATAACGCGCTATTTATCAGGTAGCATGCGGGCGGCTGGCTGTCGCGTTAGATGCAGCACGTTAGATTTCGTAACACGTTACTTCACACGTCGTTCGTTAGACAGATCGCGCGCTTTACAAAAACGTTATTTATTAATACGTTACATTTTAGTCTTAAATAAAATAAAGCAGCAAACTAATGAACTTTATCTTATACTTTTCGGGCTTAGAACTGTCTAAAGTTCGAAAATAAGTTTAGTAATAAGGTCGAAAATCGCTTGCACTCATTTTTCTAACTTGTGATCACTAGACAATGTTTCCTAGTTAAAAAAATAGGTGCAAGTGATTTTAGACCTTATTGACGTTTGCAATTCGGTTGTTTTTTTGCCGTATTCTCGTTTACTAATTTTGATGTTTCATTAAAAACCGTGATTTTGATAAATGTCAATAAGGTCGAAAATCGCTTGCACTCATTTTTCTAACTTGTGATTACTAGACAATGTTTTCTAGTTAAAAAAAACAGGTGCAAGCGATTTTCGACCTTATTGATGTTTGCTATTCGGTTGTTTTTTTGCCGTATTCTCGTTTACTAATTCTGATGTTTCATTAAAAACCGGTATTTTGGTAAATGTCAATAAGGTCGAAAATCGCTTGCATTCATTTTTTTAACTAGTGACCACTAGACAATGTTTTCTAGTTAAAAAAACAGGTGCAAGCGATTTTCGACCTTCTTGACCCTTGAAATTCGGTTGTTTTTACCATATTTCTCGTTCAACTAACTTTGCTTAGCTAAATAGCTTTTACATAATACTAAGTAATTGACTAGTTGTGTCATAAAAGTCCTAATCGAACTAACACAATATAAGGTCGCGCGCTATATTATACTCGTACCTAGCGTGTTGCGAGAGAAACGCGCGTAACGCGTCCGGTAGCAAAAGCGCGCACGCGATGTTTTTTAACTATAACGAAAGCCCCGCCCCCGTCCGGCCAACGACGACGCTACTTGTAGCCACGCGCGATATTCATAGCGCCATAGCGTCTACTTATATAGCGCGCTATGTGTGCTATGTACAAATAGCACGCTATAATATGGCGCTAGATGCTATATTAACCACCTCTAGTATTTACTCCATGCAAGCTGTGGCTGCTGGCGATAAAGCGGTCCACATAGGCTCCCACAAGCCACTACTTTTAGCCCAACCCCAGTCTGTAGAACATGGCAGGTTTTAGATTGGTTTTAAATGTTGACCCCATACATTCCTCCCTGATAAATCGCTCGCAATATTTGGTTGCACAGGGCGTCTCTGGTTGGTGGAGATTCTCCAGCTGCTTGTCCTTTTTCGTGAATAGCACTTTTCTGTATTGATCAAAGCCCACCGGTAACGATGAATTGCGATTGTCAATTTTTCCGCAATTGACGCCCATTGACGGAAAAAATTATCGTTTACGCGTGCAATTGAAGCGATTGTCAATTGCTCCAACAATGGAATTGACAGAAAAATTGACAATCGCAATTGATCGTTACCGGCGGGCTTAATATCAAGGAGATGCATTCCGACATGTCCAACAATAACTTAAATCACAAAAGTCAATCACCAGTAACTTACTTGTCATACAAAGCAATGACAATTGTTTCTAATACTTATTGGCAAAGCCTGCTCCACATTTCCTTCCTTAGGGTATTTAAATCCTTCAAGCGCCCCAAGCTTCGAAAGCGCTTTTTCCCTTTACTAGCAAAAGACGATACGGTATCACACCCGGAAAAGGCGTGGAACAGAGTGGCAATACTTCCGTTTTTTCCGCGGGCTGATTATCTAATTAGAAACCACCTAGCGACCGGTTGCAGTTCATAGATGATAGTGATCCATTGCTACTTCTTTTTGGATTAAAAAAAAAATACCAAAGAAAAGTAGCAATGTATGTGGAATGAAACCGGTCGCTAAATAGTTTCTTTTTAGATAATCAGGGTGCCGGTCCTAAAAGATAATTAAAGCTGAATTCTTTTTAGATTTTAAAGTGTGAAAATACTATACTTATTTGGGTTACTAATGAAGCTGCAATTGCATGGCAAGGCAGGAACTGACGATTTTTACCCGTGCCAATATGAGAACCCACAATTCCTCAAGAAATTAATACAGTTTATCTTCTTTTAGGACCGGAAAAAGCAGAAGTATTGCCACGGCCACTGTTCAACTCCTTTTCCGGGTGTGGATGAATATCGTATCGACTTTTGCTGGTAAAGGAAAAAAAGCGCTTTTAAAGCTTGGGGTGCTTATCCAATTGCAACGGAAGGATTTAATGCGCTAAAAAAGGAAATGTGGAGCAGGCTTTGCCAATAAGTTGGCTTGGCAAGAAGGCTTTTGTGATTTAAGTTATTGCTGGAAATGTTGGAACGAATCTCCTTGATATTAATCAATGCAGATAAGAGCTATTCACGAAAAAGGACAAGCAGCTGGAGAATCTCCACCAACCAGAGACGCCCTGTGCAACCAAATTTTGCGAATGATTTATCAGGGAGGAATGTATAGGATCAACTTTTAAAACCAATCCAAAACCTGCTATGGCCTGCAGATTAGGGTCGCGCTAAAAATAATGGCTTATGGGAGCCTATGTGGACCGCCCTTCTGCTAGCAACCACAGTTTGCATGGAGTAAATAAGGTGTAAGTGTAAGCAAAAACGCGCAGGAAGGTGCAATTGTTTAAAAAGATAAATAAAGTGGATGCAACGGAAACTGCCAATAAAATTTGTTATAACGAGGTAAATAAAATAATTATAACTTTAACTCTCTTTTGAAGTAAAATTATGGGACTACCAATCCTTATCCGTGTCATTATTAAACAATAAGTGATAAATCCAAATCAAAAAATACTGCACCAAAATACCGCCTCGCGTCGCAACTGATTTTTTTTACATATTTATAAATATAATTTCTTTAGAAAAGTTTATGTTCATATATTTAAGATAAATAGGGCTGTTTAAACATATTTTTTTATAAAGCATAATCTCGTGGTTTAATTGTAGGCATAGAGTTTCGGCATTATGTAAGTTTTTTTTTATTTTTTTTTTTGCACTGAACTTATTTTTTTTTTCTATGAACGAGAAAATGCTGTTGCAGAAATGATGAATGAGAGGAGGGGGCTCCTTGAATTACATGAAAACGATACCAAACACAACCTATTTGTGTCATTATTAAACAATAAGTGATAAATCCTATCCAAATATACTGCACCAAAATACCGCCGCGCGGCGGAAATGTTTTTTTTGACACATTTATAAATATAAGTTGATGTTTATATCTTCTATATAAACAGGGCTGTTTAATCATATTTTTTTTTATAAAGCACAATCTCGTGGTTTATTTGTAGGCATAGATTTTGTAAGATTTTTGTTTTTTTACTTTTCTGTTTTTGCGCAGAACTGTTATTTTTTATATGAACGAGTGTAAAAATTGTTCCAGAAATGAATTCCTCGTCCTTGAATTATATGAAAATTATACCAAACACGACCTATTTGCTAAAACTATGGAGGTATGGATGTAAAAGTGCAGCGTGGTAGAAGGCACCTCTCCCCCCCACCCCTGGCTACCACCAGCGTGGTACCACGTGGGTACAGGGCTAAATCAGCTCAAATGACCACAAAGTACGCCTGTGCCAAGCGGTTTCCTTTGTTGACGATTTGCAAGGTTGATGCCACTAAATACTGCACTATAAATTGTACAACATAGAAGTGTTTGGGTAAATACTTACATACTTTTACACCGAGATTATATCGTTTAATCGATTAACATGATTGATTGATTTATACTTTATTGTACACACATAAAAACAAACAGAAAATCACAAATACACGGCCTTATCACTAAAAAGCGTACCCTTAGAATGGACAGAAAAAGAAAAATAAAATACGATTAGGTAGTTGAAAAAAAGTGTGCGTATTATGAAGACATTAGGTACTTAAATAAAATTCCTAAAACGATAATAATACACATAGGTATTACATATTAATAAAAAAACAGACCTACATTAATAACTGATTTATACTATATAATAAACTTACATAAATATTAATGTATATACCTAGGGTTGCCAACTTTTTGTTGCATCAAATAAAGTAGTTTCAAGATTATTACGTGTAAAAATATAGTAGATGGCGAAAAAGTCCAAAAAATATAGTAGGTTAGGTATCGTTCTGTATGGAAGATTTTTCATATTAACATATTCATAATTTATTCAACAATCATAAACACAAGTATTTAAACACAAAAATTACTATGCAATTACTGATGTGCATGAGTATAAGTAATTTTTATATGCTGCTTTTATTTGATTTTTTCACTTGATAAAATATAGTAGTTTTGCCTACTATATATTTTTTCAAAAAATATAGTAGGCGACATAGTAGGCGTATAGTAGGCGTCCATTCACTCCCTGGATGGCCACCATCAGATCACAGCTAGGACAATCCTTGGCGGAGAACCAAGGCTCCAAAGTTACCTCGTTTGTATGAAAATCGACTGGTGTCTTTAATTATGTGACCGCCACTGTATGTAAGATAAAAAATTAAAGTAAGTAATTTATTTATTTGCAAGAAAACGCTTACAATATGAACCATATAATTGTATGCCATAAAAATAATCTATAGCATGTGATAATATCACAAACGCATCCTTTCACACTTTCGACTCATAATAAGGTGAACTTGATAACATTTTTTAAAAACATGAAAGTAGTTAACTTCCAATAAACAAACTATATTACTCAGAGTCCAGATAACAATATTTATGTCGGCGTAAATTGTGACTAAAGTAAATGCAGCTATATATCTGTCGCCCAAGTGTGCTACAAAGATAATTAAGTAAACAATGGTATTTTGTGTATGTCATTGTTCAGAAATCTAGATTCAGTTCATTTTATTTTGTACTAACAGATACTTTTGAACCAAAATACATTTGTAAAGATGTATCAATCAACAAAGTTTGATGCAACAAAAACAATACTCCCTCACATTTGTGTGATGAGCACATTATGTGAGTCATAATAGATATTCGTATTTATGTATTCTATCTGTCATGAAGTCACTATAGTACAAGCAATGTATCTCGATGTGATATATAAATAATATGCTAGAAAAAAATCGACTCACCACCAGGGTCCCTATTTTTGAATCGCTCGGCTGGCGTCGAGCTCTCGTTTCTACTGATTTTCGTTCGACATATGACTTATCTCGAACATTTGAGTCATATGTCGAACGAAAATCACTCGAAAAGAGCGCTCGACGCCAGCCGAGCGATTCAAAATAGGGCTCCAGATCATTTTATCAGGTGCGACTCGAACCCGCGTACTTTGGAAGTCCGGTCTAATGCTCTTCCATTCCAACTGAGCTACAGAGTCACTAGACTAGAAGGACTGTAGAAATGTTTTTAGTATATTTTACTCTTTCGCTGTAAACCAGCATTATTTATAAGAATTACCCTCTACTACCTTGCTACTAAAATACAAAAAGCAAATACTATTGAAACACCATTGAGCAGGGTTCAAGGATATATATCAATGGATATATATATCATGATATATATTCGATATATATATATATATATATACAGTGCCTTTGGTCTTGAACTAGCGATAATTTAAAGGCGTGTAATACACCTAATTTTATCGACAAAAATCCCCACATGTTGGGGTCTATCCCCACTCCTGTTGGAATGGCCGCCATTTTAAATTTGACTTTTTATTTTAGATGACCCTGCAGAAAAATATTAATTTCTCCGGATTTAGAAGTCCTACAGTTATAACAAAAATATTTTTTGAAAGCTAATAATATTACCTAGTAATTTAAAAAATAAAATGTCTAATTTTTTTTGTTTAAATACGTCATAAAAATTACTGAAATAAAATTTTATACGAAATTTGTGCGATTTTTTTGAGTTTTTATTACATTTCTCAAAAACTAGGACATTAATGTACACTTTTTTTGCTCTATTCAAATACACAAAAATATTATCTACAAAACGATTTTAAAATTTATTGCATACTTCGAGAGTTATTTTTGTTTGAACTATGACCCTTACGTAACCAAAAAATGATTATTTTCCAAAATGGACATAATTACAAGCATTTTGAACATATTTTAAATTAGGTTGATAATATTATCTGAATACTAATTTCATCAAATGATAAAAACTAGTTTTTAGGAATTTTTATTTTTTTTTATTTTCGAAAATAACCATTTAGTACTTGTCAGGGTCATATTCAAACAACAATAGCCCTCGAAATATGCAACATAGAGCAATAAATTTTCGAGTCGTTCTGTAGATAATATCCCTTGCGTATTTTGCCTTGGCGCAATCGATACTGTCATACTGTCTGCTGGCATGGGGTGGTGCACACAAAACCACCATGATTATGGTGGAAAGAGCACAACGCGCTCTGCTAAAAGTGATGACCTTCAAACCCTATAGATTTCCAACACATGACTTATACACTCAATGCGACGTACTTAGTGTAAGGAAACTTTTCATATTACAGACTATTCTCGATCAACACAAAAAAGTTACATATAAACCGCCACCGACAGCAACGCGCAGAATTAAAAGTGTGTGCCCAGTAATTTGCTCTAAAACTGTTTTTATTAAGAGGTTCCAGTGTTCTGTCGGCCCATTTTTGTATAATAAAATAAATACAATTCTTAACATTCACCCCCTTAATTACAATCACTGTAAACGCAAATTGATTAACTGGCTCAAGCCACTATCATATGATGAAGTTGAAAACCTCTTCAAAATTATTATGTAATTTTACAGAAATAGCCCAATAGTATTTGTATGTAGGTGTTAATTTCAGTCAAAAAAAAACACTAAAACACACACACACACACAAAACACACACCCACCCACCCACACACACATACACACACACACACACACACACACACACACACACACACACACACACACACACACACAAACACAGACACAAATAATATACTTTATTTAATTTAATTTAATTTTTAAATTATTAAACTACAAATAAAAAGAGTGGACAATAATAATATTATACGATTTAATCTAGTAATTATAAGTAATAATAATATTTATTAATTAAGATTCTTAGTACACATATTATATGCATTTCTGGCGTAACATGAAAAAAAATGTAAAAGTACTAACTAATTAACAAAACAAATTAAAAAAATACAACAATTAAGTCATTAGGAAGGAAACTGATACTTATAATACAGGCTCGGCCTAGTTTAGGTATCAGTACATTGTATACTACCTACTCGTTAATAAGTAATAATCAGCATCATACTTACCAAATTGTGTTAAGTTCTAAGTTTTAGTGGTTCATGTATCCTGTCAATCACTGCCGCACACTATTATGACCAGTAGCTCTACCATGAGTTGGTATAGTAAACTACAATAGTTTACTATACTCGCTAGCGAGCATCGAGTAACGTTTTGGCCTTTTTCATAGCAATTCGGTACCATGAGTTACTAATTGACAGATGGTATCGAGAAATACCATAACGATAGTAGTAAAGTTACTCACTTGCGTTTTGACGTGTGAGATCAATGAGTATACCTTTTACTATCCTCTATGGCATAGAGGAATGTAAAAAATAGGTACAACAAAAGAGAATGTAATCAAACCGCGGTACAACATAGTCATTGGCGTGAATACTTCTATTTTAATTTAATTTAGTATTTTTTGTGTCTAAAATAGTCTAAATAATGTCTTTCAGGGCTTATTTAGCATAAAATATGTGCGCCACAGCTGCATAATGCGACGAAATCAAGGGCAAATCATAAACCGATAAATATGAAAACCCGTGTTAGAAATCCTCTAGTCAGGGGGTGAGCCAGGTTGTGCCCAACGCTGAATAGTGGCCCTTCTAGGTGGGCCCTCCATTCAGTGGGCTTACTAAGGTCACCATTCAAATACGCCGTAACGTAATGCATTCCTCCACTTTGAAACTAATATAAAAAAGTTTAATTAAGTACTTTCCTATCAAGCATATTACAAAATTAGAAAATATTGTGTTAAATCTAAATAATAATCAAATATGTTAATTCCGTCCGTATCAAGGTAATAAGTACTTGATACAAATAAGGCCTATTTACTTTTAAGTCTTTAAATATTATTTAATTTATTATTTAACAGTAGGAATATAAGAAAACAGTTCTAACTAAATGTAATTTTCCGAAAACTTGACTTTGGCCGTAATAAATCGATTACACTTATTAAATTAAGGCCTATAACTTTTTTATGTTAAATTGAGGTTAAGAAACCATATTACTTAAATAAAAACATCTTATCAATAAATTTGAATATTTATTATAACAAAGTAAAGATTCATGTTATAATATATTCTAAAAAAAAGATCTCACTTTAACTCATAGATTTGTATCATTTTGGGCCTTATTTGTTTATTTAATATCATATTTGAATAAGGCACAAAAAAAACGTAGTTATCTGCCGCATGTCGCTCTGCCAGGTTGTATTTCGTCCAATTTGTATGTTTTTATTAATTTGGAAGGAAAATTTGATATTTTGTCGATTGTTGGATGATACACACATTATCTGTAATGAAATAAGTAAACCATAAGTTGTATAAGTTGCGGGGTTCTCATTAAGCTCTACCGTGTTGAAATAAGACCTAGGCTATTATCGTAATCACGCTCTGTCCCCCCCTACTCAAATGGCCAACATTCTATGCGTTTGAACGCTACGTTATTACGTGCCGTAAGCTTGTCACACAATATCAAAGTCTGAGATTTACATAAGCTTGCGACACGTTATTTAATCGTCTATTGCTCATATTTTAAGCTTTAAAAGTAAGGTTGGCAATTGGAGCATGGGGGCAGGTCGTCTTTAAAAAATTGCAATAAATGCATCTATAGCCAATAGTAAAAACAAATCAAGGTCATGGATAGCTAATCATAAATATTAAGAAACAATTATTAAGAGAAGCTTAAACTAAAACAGCGTAAGTTTTATAAAAAATTCATAAATGTATTTTCCTGGTTGGATTTAGTTTTATCTGAGTTTTCTAATGATTTGTACTTGGACGAATCGTCCAAGGATTTGTATCAGTTACCAACCTTTTATTTCACCTTTAAACTATATAAACTCCTCTAATCGACTGCTTCTAATTTTATTCTTATCAATCTTAACAAGCTAGCTATTGCACAACAAAATACGCAAAGAAAACACAAAATAAATAATTATTAAAACGTGAAAATTACATTTGACATCTTCGATTTGACATAAATAGTAACCATAGAGGAAAGTAAAAAGATAGTAACCAACATAAATTCAAAATTCACTTACATTCGGTATACACGCACTAACTAGTGTTTTTTTACTTAGTCGGATTATAATTGCAAAGTACACCAACTAAGGTAAACGACCAATATTTCGGGTTAGTACGTTATTTCGTTTAGTTTTTTTTTCTGTCGCAAATTATTAATTATACTTCATGATTCTTCCTCAATATTAGTACTATTAACACATGCAAGCGATACTACATGTGTTAATAGTACTAATATCTTCGGAAGAATCCTTCGTATAATTATTATAGAACTTCACTTACAGGTAAGTTCGTTTAATCATTAATTATTACACCTACATTAGTACAAAATCTATACCACATAAACTGTCAAAAAATCAAGTACCAACATTTTGGTAACTGAACTGAGACACGGTTACGGTATCTATCCATTACCGTGACTGAGGGCAATGCGACGTTCAAAACTCTCAGTCGTCGGCACAGACAGCTTTATGGCGTGTATTCCTTGTCACCACCATAAGATTAGCGCTCGTATTGTACCTACTTCTTAAGCTTACAGAAAGTCAATTTGAATAAAATTTTAAATAGTTAAATAGTACAACTGATCCCGTATGCCCGTAGTAACTTCCAAACGAAAGGTCCGATTTGAATAATTTAAATAAGAATTGACATGTAAATAATCAACCTTGATTATTAAATTATATAGTTGGATAAGGATTAATATCATGAAACAAAATATGTAATCATTTTTCGATTCTACTCCAGTTTTGATTGACTAATTTGAACAAAAAGTGGTCATTGCGACTACACTATAAAAATTAAATATACAGGGTGTCCCAAAACTTTGCCACATAGAGGGAAAGTATCTTAAATATGTAAGATAGGAAAATTTATTGAAAGAAACTTTGAACAATCCTCGAGTAAGGGTTGCAGCCAAGGCCTGATTTCGAGGGTGTACTATTCAATAAAAATCCACTTAGTACACGACAGGTGTATTGGAATAATTAATTTTAACAAAATTGTCTCATGCCTTATACTTCTAACAATACAACTCAATAGCACGATTAATCTAACAGTGCCATCTTGCCATTTTGTTTTTAAAAAGAAACCGAACTGCATTCAAAGATTTTTTAAAATCGCTTACGTTTCGATACAAATTGATACAAATTTGTAATAATGATAATTTAAATGTTAAATTTCATGGTCTTCCTTTTGTTTAAGATGCTGTCTCACTTAAGAAAAAATAATCCTTATGAGTAACCCTTTTGATTTGTATAGTTAAAATAAATTAAAAAAAAAAGTTTTTGTTGGGTTCGATTCCTGGTTAAGGCAGGTGATTTTCCAAAAATCTTTGAATGCAGTTCCAATTATTTTTAAAAATAAAATGAAGTCTTCTTTCAGTAAAATTTCCCATCTTCAATATTAACGTACTTTCCCTCCGTGTGGCAAAGTTTTGGGATACCCTGTATAGGTTCGCGGATTTTTTTGTGGGTAATAATAAAACTATATTGGGGAATTCTCGATCCAAGTCGGCGAAAAGAATTTGCAATTTTCGAAAATTTTGGAAAATCTCAAAAAGTTACTGACCTATTTTAGGAATTCAAATTCCACTTTGAAGCCCTCTGGCAGACGTACAATTTGATATATAGCCCATCCGCGTACCTTTTATATCAGCGAAACTAGAGGCAAATGTCACAATTTCATAAATCGGGGCACAATACTCGATCACGTAAACATAGACCTAACCTAAGATGGCATTTTTAGGGTTCCGTAGCCAAAATGGCAAAAAACGGAACCCTTATAGATTCGTCATGTCTGTCTGTCTGTCTGTCTGTCTGTCTGTCTGTCTGTCTGTCCAAATGAAAAATCCAGGTGGCTCCACTTCGTAAACCCATCTTAAGAACACAAAGATCAATCCTGGTGAAGGAAACCTTTGGTTAAGCAATAGCCGAATTTTTATTATTTTTGTCGTGTACAGTCACTACCATAAACTTTGACACACCATAGCTTGGAAACTATAACTTGTATCAAAATGAATAATTATACTTATTTGTAGGTAATTTATCAGTAAATAATTGAATTATTGACCATTTTGTCCTAGCTTGTATGGTTTTCCTGAAAATTTAGAAAATCTGTAAAACGGGTCACATTTCTAGGGGGGAGGGGTGACGTGGTAGAGGGGAGAGGGGGAGAGTTATTTTTATAATGTACTCACCTAAAGGTATAACATAGCCACATTAAAACTTAACTATTAATTTCGCCATCTTCCCCATTTAGAATGAATATCCTAAGTCTTAACATGCCGAAATATGGGACATTTACCCCGTATCGAGTTCACATGTGCGAGGATAGTAAATTCGTGGATGGTGAGCACATTTACTATAGGTTTTAGTTCTTCGCGTATCCGCTAGAGGCTCTGCTTCAATTTCCCATACAAATTGCTAACGCGGTCGATATCGAGAATGGTTTTTGTAAACTCATGGTAGTGCTACAGTACGATGCAATTATTAGCGCTCACTTTTCTGCGTACGCCGCGCTGGCCACTGTTAGTGGCCACCAACAGCGTTGTGTGAGTGTGCCCGTGGCGTGTTGTAGTACAAAGTTTGCGGCAGCGAGCGACCGCTATTATTGTAAAAATTGTCAGATTACCCCCTGTTCCACATTATTTTGCTGATAATTTAAATAAGTTTGTTCTATGGTATGCAAATTGTATTTTCATTATTTATATTCAATAAACTATTTGATTTGATTTTGATTTGATCCCTGTGTATTTGATCCCCGTTCTACCATCGGACATCCAGACGCACGGCGGGGTTTCACCCCTATTTGGTTGACATTCCATGCATGCGCACGAAGCGTTTTTCATCTTCCTTCTTAATGCGCACAGCCAAGGAGTGGAATTCCCTGCCTGCGTCTGTATTCCCGAAAGAATATAACCCAGCGATATTTAAGGCACGAGTGAATAGGCTTCTTCTGGGCAAGCTCGCTTCATCTTCGGCCTCTTCTTAGCCTTATGGTTCTCGAATGTGGCCAAGAGTAAGCCCATTTAATGTAAAAAAAAAAAAAAAAAAAAAAATAATGCAAAAAAGTGAACATTAATGTCCTAGTTTTTGAGAAATGTAATAAAAAGTAAAAAAAATCGCACAAATTTCGTATAAAATTTTATTAGAGTAATTTTTTATGAGGTATTTAAATCAAAAATTTAAACATTTTATTTTTTAAATTGTTAGGTGATATTATTAGCTTTTGAACAGTATTTTTGTTATAACTGTAGGACTTCTAAATCCGAAGAAATTAATATTTTTTTGCAAGGTCATCTAAAATAAAAAGTCAAATTTAAAATGGCGGCCATTCCAACAGGAGTGGGGATAGACCCCAACATGTGGGTGTTTTTATCGATAAAATTAGGTGTATTAAACGCCTTTAAATTATCGCTAGTTCAAGACCAAAGGCACTGTATATAATATATCAAACGAATTTTTGTGATATATATCAATATAAAAATAGTTTAAAAATTTGACAATACTATGTAGATTTTTGTTATTATATTGCTACTTAGACGGCGTTGATGTAGAGTTAAAACATGCTATTGTTTTGTTTTGCTGTACCTATATAGTTATTGTAACTTGAATTTAGCACATAAAAATACCAAAAAAATTTGATAATATTGATTTGTGACGTGTGTGCTGACTTTATTGTATACTACTAACCTATTGGTGGTGAGGTGAGTAACAAATAGATACTTATATCATATTAAATGAAAAAAGTAAATAAAAAATGTAGTGTATAAAAATTTTTTTGAATCCAATAATTTTATTATTTCCACATTTTTTTGATTTTTAACTAATTTGTCAAATAATTACCTAAATAAAACAAAAATATTCTAGTTTTCTTAGAATAATTGATTATGTTTATAAAACACATATGAAAACAGTACTATACATCTATCATAATACAATAAAATAATAATTTGGCTGTCATACGAAATGGATAATATATCACAATTTTGATATATATCGGATATATATAGTAAATATCCGATATTTTGATATTTATAATAAACTAGCGGCCGCCCGCGGTTTCACCCGCGTGGTTCCCGTTCCCGTGGGAATATCGGGATAAAAAGTATCCTATGTTTTAATCCAGGCTATCTTCTATCTGTGTGCCAAATTTCAACCAAATCCGTTCAGTAGTTTTTGCGTGATTGAGGAACAAACATCCAAACCCACAAACTTTCACATTTATAATATTAGTAGGATATCGGATATTTTCGAACCCTGAGTAGGATACTATATTACAGAGATGGCGAACATTTTTGTATCAACGTGCCATTTTTCTAAATTTTAATGTTTAACAAGGTCTTAGACGTGCCAACAAATCGTCGTGTAATGAATTTTGTGACCGGTGACGTGCCCAAAACATTGTGTCGCGTGCCATCAATGGCACACGTGCCGTTGGTTCGCCATCCCTGCTATATTATATAGTAGGGTTGGCAACATGGGCGTACCCACAGTGGGGCAAGGTGGGGCGCCTGCCCCACCCTCCATCCTGACTAAGCTAGATACTATTTACAAAATTATTTATTTTTAATTTCATTCAAATTCAAAATTACTGCGTGACAGAACCTTCTTGTAGTTATTATACAACTTAAACGGTTTTCTTGGTGAAGTTAAAATGTGGTATAGTTATGTGGGAACAAAAAATAGGACACAGAGCGAACTGAAGGACATGCGCTTGGGCACAATCAATGATGGTGTCATGATTTTGTCCAAACCATCATCGCCATACAGCCCGGGATGCGCGGCGCGCTTTGCACGCCGCAACTTTTACTTTTAGCATAAGTAGGTACTAATATACGAGTCCATACTTGTGTGTGTAGAATTTTATAAAAACCAAGCTGGGCTAGGAAGAGTTAAAATTAATTTGGTACCTATAAAAAAGTTTGGAAACGAAATTTTAACCAAATGCCAGCATCCTTGCAAGTTATTATTGATAAATAAATGTCAGTCAGTACACTCATTACTTTTTTAGTAATCATCTATTATTTATCGAGTTTCCTTACTTTTGCCCCACCCTTAAGTAGAGGCTGGGTACGCCAATGGTTGGCAACCCTATATATACCTACAATGTAAATAGAATTTCAGTTACAGAATTATTGATACACCTACAAGGAAAGGAATTGCTCTTTTACCGGTTTTTTAAACAGCGAAAATTTTTCTATCAGCCCTTATTGTGACAGGTAATGCATTCCACAGGCGAACAGCCTGGACTGAGAAGGATCGGTCGTAAAAAGTTGTAGAAATTAAATGGCATCTTAATAGCAGATTTTCTGATGATCTTCAATGAACAAGAGAAATTGAACATGAGTTCAATTCACAGGACGAAAATTGTAATACAAAGTTTAAGCATATTAAGCGTACAGACCTATTAAAAATCCATACTATTAAAGTGCGAAAGTAACTCTGTCTGTCTGTCTGTTACGCTTTCACACCTAAACTACTGAACTGATTTTGATGAAATTTGGTACAGTACAGAGATTGAGTCGAGTTTGAGAAAGGATATAGGCTACCTTTTATTGCGAAATATGGGTTGGATGCGTTGAAATAGGGGTGAAAGTTTGATTATACTACAGAATATAATAAATTATGATTACAGTCATGTCAATCAGTTTGACAGTGACATTTCTTTGTTTGCATTTTTGCTGGGAGATTAGTAATCGGGCTTTAATCACAGAATAGATTAAGTACCTACTACCGTCTTTAATACCGCCTTCAAACGTTCGCCACCCTCGTTATATTCTAGTTCGTTGATGCTTTTGAAAAGGTCTTCTTTGACACATTTGTTACAAAACCGGCAATGTACGCCACCGGCTTTAACCCTAGAACCATACGGTATGGTATGGTTCTAGGGTTAAAGGACCATACCCCAGGGTATACAAAAAAATATTTTAAAATCGCTGATAACTTTTTTGCTTTAAGACGTTATTCTGCTTGTGGGTGTATTTACGAGTGGCAGCGAGACGCGTGCATACATCCGCTGGGTGTCAGTTTTGTTGAAGAGTAGACGTGGTAGACTAGCATGTGGGGTATACCTAGGGTTGCCAACTTTTTTTGCATCAAATATAGTATTTTCAAGATTATTGCGTGTAAAAATATAGTAGATGGCGAAAAAGTCCAAAAAATATAATCTTCCTACTATATATTTTTTCAAAAAATATAGTAGGCGAGCCCGCAATATAGTAGGATACTATATTATATAGTAGGGTTGGCAACCACAGAATAGATTAAACAGAATATAGACTACTGCTAGTTCGTGATTTAAAGTCACGAGGCAGAGCAAAATTTTGGTCTCGTGTAAAACATACAACTTTTCACCTCTACCATCGAGAAAATTTTTACTTGAGTCCTGGTAAACAGCTAAATTTCAGCATTAGAAACTTGTTCACTTAATTCTTTTGGAGTTAGACAACTATCTTCATCGTTGCACGCACTCATTTTTTGTAATTTATCACAAAAATAGTGCGATCAAACCTCTGCTGAAAATTTTTATTCATAAAGTAGATTCCCGCCGTTTTGTTTTAAATTATTACGTTGTGCTTTTCTCTTATTCATTAATATCTCATCTTATTTATTTATTTATAATCATAAAACACTAATTTGTTAATAAATTTCATTATTTTTTTGTATTTTATATTTATTTCATACATGCGACCTCATTTCGTCCATACTCTTTATTTCGAATTATCAACCTTTAAAACTCCTTGGTATATCCGTGCATTTTATTTTTTTACTTTTCAATCCATGTATGACACCATAAAGCACTCTATCTATCCTTTTCTCACATATCAATTTTACAAGTCTCATCCTTGTCACTTTATTTCTTTTTCTTTATTATTTTAAAAGTTCGTATTTAAAATTAAAAAAGCACTTTGCCTCACGCGCGCAGCAAAAATCGATTTTGCTGCGAGTTTTTACGCGCCAAAAGCGCCTTTCTCGTGCTGAAGAGGTGAAAAAAAAATGTTCAGGTCGTAATGCTTCAGCCGCACTCAAAGATACGCCTTTAAACAATAATGAATCATTAAAATTTATTGATGTTTCTGTGTGCGGCTACAGCCTACTGCTAAGCCAATTCTCAACTAATGTCTTACAAGACATTTAAAATAAAATAATGTTATAATCATAAATTTGGAAATACATTACATAGGTACCTACTTTAAAAAAATACCCAAATTTCAAAGTCATTGATATATTTTTATGGTTCAATGAGTTTCGTTAAACTATCTCATAGCTGTCTGTCAACGAACGAACTAGTAGATAGACTGGCTAGTTAACCGCAATTACATAGCATACTGTCCTTATTCGTACTAATATTATGAATGCGAAAGTTCGTTTGTTTGTTTGTTTATTTGTTTGTTACGCCTTCACGTCTTAACTACTGAACCGATCATCATGAAATTTTACATACACGTTGTCAGGGGTACAGAGAAGGACATAGGGTACCTTTCATGCCGAAAAATGGATTATTTCCGAGGGATAGCAAAAAAACTTTCCACGCAGACGAAGTCGCGGGCGGCCGCTAGTATCGTTATAAAGTTATTGTATGTAGTCTTATTCATTAAGTTATTTGTAACAGACAAATCACAAATAAAATAAAATAATATGTTATGTTTGTATTTATTTCTATGTACCGCCTTCATCCTTACTTCCTTACTAATATTATAAATGCGAAAGTCCGTTTGTTTGTTTATTTGTTTGTTACGCCTTCACGTCCTAACTACTGAACCGATCATCATGAAATTTTGAATACACTTTGTCAGGGGTACAGAAAAGGACATAGGGTACCTTTCATTCAGAAAAAACATATAGTTCCAGAGGGATAGCGAAAAAACTCTTCACGCAGACGAAGTCGCGGGCGGCCGCTAGTTAGTAATATGTTTCCTAAAGGTTGACTGGGAGAGAATTATTTTAGCATTAAGTCTGACTTTTGTAAAATTTGTTTTAATGTAGGTACAATAAAGATTGTTAAAATAAAATAAAATGAAATAAACAAAAATTATGTATTATTTCGAAGGTGCTCACAGGATAAACATCCAACGTTGTAATTGGCTGTATGACGGACGGATAAGACGGCAGATCACGCGTCTAGTATGAAGAATCGCTCTTGATGTGGTTTGTCACAGCCGGGGCCGAGGTACTGCCGTCTCAGGTGTAGGTCTGGAGGGGCAGATATGTCACCTTGGAGGATGTTATACGCTTGCTCTATGGTGCACTCGATTTCAGTTTTCAGCTCCTGTGGAGGGAAATAATGGTAGTTGATTATTATTGACTGAGAAGAGTGCCGAGTATTCTAGATATGCTGCTTATACATGATCCTGGTTCATCCAATGGCAGGATAATCTGGCTGATCCACAAATCTTCCACCAGTCAACGCAAAAGCGCCAAATGACGCAGACCTGTCATTTTGTTGTTTGATATTGTGTTTGTTATAAATTTCTGGATAATGAAGCGTTAGAGGTTAGAAGAGAATCTTCGTTTAAAATTTTATCTTCCAACACATTTTGGTTTTCTTTTTTTCCATTCGATCTTTAGTTCGTTTACTGTACAACTTCTATATTTTTATTATTATCAACCATTTTTAGACAAGCCTTTTAGACGGCGTGTCGCCTGCGCCCTAACTAACGATTCTATGTATATTATGTACGCTGAGAGGATTTCCTTCTTTACGGTTAATTTCCCGTATAGTTCATATCACGAAAGATGACCACAAATGGCGCCCATCTTCGCATCATAACTCATGAAGAAAAAACTTAAGACAAAATAATATTTCATATTCATATAGATATGTATATTTTATTTAAATATATGAAATATTATTTTGTCTTAAGTTTTTTCTTCATAAGTTATGATGCGAAGATGGGCACCATTTGTGGTCATCTTTCGTGATTCGAACTGTACTTACCTCATATTGGTCGGGGAACCGGCGCACGCGCTCTGCCAGCGCGGCGTGCACGTGCTTAAAGCAGCAGGCCTCGCAGGTACGCGTCGCCGCTGCGCCCTAACTAACGATTCAATATTATGCCCGCTGACAGGATTTCCTTCTTTACGGTTCATTTTCCGTAGTTACCTCATATTGGTCGGGGCATTGGCACGCGCGCTCTGTCAGCGCGGCGTGCAGGTGGTACAGCAGCAGCCCTCGCAGGTGCGATCGCCTACTGCGCCCTAACTAACGATTCAATATTATGCCCGCTGGTGTCCTTCTTTACGGTTCATTTCCCGTACTTACCTCATATTGGTCGAGGAACCGGCGCGCGCGCTCTGCCAGCGCGGCGTGCAGGTGCTTAAGCAGCAGGCCTCGCAGGTGCGCGTCGCCTGCGCCCTAACTAACGATTCAATATTATGCCCGCTGACAGGATTTCCTTCTTTACGGTTCATTTTCCGTAGTTACCTCATATTGGTCGGGGCATTGGCACGCGCGCTCTGCCAGCGCGGCGTTCAGGTGGTACAGCAGCAAGCCTAGCAGGGCGCGTCGCCTGCGACCTAACTAACTATTCAATATTATGCCCGCTGAGAGGATTTCCTTCTTTACGGTTCACTTCCCGTACTTACCTCATATTGGTCGGGGCATCGGCGCGCGCGCTCTGCCAGCGCGGCGTGCAGGTGGTACAGCAGCAGCCCTCGCAGGTGCGCGTCGCCCACGTCCAGCGCCGCCACCGTGCGCAGCGTGCCACGGCATAGGCTCTCTTTCAGCGCCAGCCTCGACTCTGACAGCTCTGGAAATATAAAGAAGACCCTGGCTGGATTAGGTGGTACTACTTATTTGCATATCTTGACATTGCGTATGCTCACTACATTTCCAACACAATTCTCATTTCCAATTACGTTATAGTTGGGATATCTCCTATTACGATGTGATGAAGGTCGCGGGAAGCCGCTGAATGCGGTGAGCACAACAACCGATCGTAATGGAGATCCAAAGGGGATCCACTGCAGTGGGCGTCGTCTCATGCAGATGATATAATGATGATGATCCTATTGTGGGAAAGCGGTACAGGTAATTAACGTTATATTTGTAAGAGAAATAATTATACCTATAAGTTTAAGTATTTTGAATAGTGACTGATTTGATCTGCACGACAAATTGATCGGTTTTCGCTCGATCGATTTTTGGCTGGGTGGAAATAGAAATACTTGGCAGCCTGGCAGTAACAAAATACGGACCTTCATCGGTAGTCTTCCACGGCAAGCCGCCAAACCGCGCACTGGCTGGCGTTTGAGGGCAACGATAGATATGACATAAATTATATTGATTATGTAATCCATTGCCACATCCATCACTAAAGGCATTGCTATTGTCAAAACGTGAGTGCTCGTCAACTGTAAATTAATTTAGTTGGCACTGAGCTAAAGTACCTAGGTATAGCTGTTGTATTCCTTCGCAGTTCGCACGAGCGCGAAAAAGGCTTGGGCACTCCGCTTTAAGAAAAACAGCAGTACGAACTACGAATCCTTTGGCACATTGTCACAGCTATGAAATTGGATTAAAAATAGTTTTGCATCACTTCGTCCAATGCGGTTGGTTTACGTTGATGGAGGTCTATCTTCTAGGTGTGTTTGGTACTAACGGTTCCGGAGGGCAGATCCACCGCGTGACGACGTGTGGCCGAGCGTTCCTCGCCGCGGCGCCCATGTCAATTGACCGTCAATCGGACTACTGCCCCCGCTAAATTATCGTCCCAGATTTTATTCACTGGTTGCGCAGTACTCGTCGCATTGGGACACGCTATTCTAAACCCACGATGCAGCTAACTGCATCAAATTTACGACTTTTGTTTCACACTTGGTACACTTTATGGAATTACGCAGTTGTTAGTCATTGTTATGTTTGCGATAGGTATTTTAATAAGGAAACAGTGCATTTGTGCTAACTACTGGCTTTTATTAATATCGGTCACGTTCCAGTCCACGTTATTCATTTTGGCAAAACTATACAATTTTAAAATGAATGTTTCAAACAACATTCTAAAAATATTAAAATGCTACAATGGAGAACACCCTCCGTTGTTTTTATTTCTACTATGCAAGGACGAGGGATAAGTAATTTTAAAGTTTCTCTCAGAATATGAGACGTTTTTTTCTCTTTTGTCTTCGTCCATTGAAACACAAAGGAAAAAGTTGATAATGGCATTTTATTTTATTTAACCCTAGATTCAACATATCTTGAAGGAACATTATTTATAAACATTCGTCTCTCAGACGAATATATTTAAATGAAGGTTATTACTTGTAAGTGAAAGAAAGAAATAAAATATTACTTACATTATTTAATACGTTTATGTAAATATCTAAAAATAATTTATTTCAGCAAAATTAAGTTTAATCTGCACCACAAGAAATCTTTGCAGGACTTTTCCATTACGAAACGCAATATAGGCACAAAGGACATGTCCCATCGCGCCTATGTCATTTGCCTCACCATTCTCAAAAAATGAAAGTCTATCGCGTCTTAAGCAAAGTAGTATGTCAGAGTAGGTATTTTCCTCTAGAATCAGATTAATAATTATTTTCTGCATTAAAAAGTGGGATTTTTAAGTTAAAACGCTTTTAAATCACAATTTTTTATCATGATAGTACTATTTACTTACATTTTTTTCACAAAATACTTCAGAAAACAACTTAATGTTTTGTAATTGTTTTTCTAAATATACAACAATTCTTGACTGATACTATACCTAAAAAAAAGTAATTAGCATTTTTTTAATTATGAAGGTAATTAAATAAAATGAAACTGTGGCAACGCTGGGACATCTCCTTTTAGCATATTTTTGTAATACATTGCTATACTTTTCTTTGGTAAGTTTTTATTTGTGCCAAAAATAAGTAGCAATGTATCTCATTCATCTGTTAAATGGAGCCGGCGGTGAAGTCGACGACACTTGTGCAGTAGACCCACAGTAATTGTGTCGATGAAAGGCGTTTCACCCAAAACATCTTTGATTTTACTTTTCAGGCATCGATCGCTATATAAAGTTGGCATTTCACGCCTCATGTGTTTCAAACGCCGCCCCCTCGGAATCTTTTGGGACCATAATATTGTCATCGCCAGAGTCTGATAAACAATTCATAATAGTTGAAACAATTTGCGTTTAGTGCGGTCTGCTGTGTCAGACGAAAATGTTTAGGTATGAGTGCTTGTTTGGTTAGCAGCGCGCCCTAGTTGCTTGTGAGCCATGATGGCACGTTTGACGCAACGTTTAACACTCATTACATTACATTACGTACGTACCTACACTATACCTACCTGCTGCATTTCCATTATAAGCATTTTTAGAAAAAAAAAATTCAATGCCTTGCCTGCCTATCTTTAACTTTGGACAACATACCTATTGGGCATGGAATTCCTTATATCAACACTACCTAAGTATTTTTTAAGTATACGCAATGGTTTCTTAAAGCACTCTGAAAATTTTACGTATCTGACAACTCAAATTTTTTAATACAGAATGTTATGTTTATTTAAACTTAAGAATTTTATTCATTCATGAAATTAAATCAAAAATTACTACTTCCATTTGGTTTCCATCTGTTGTTAAAAAACCGGCCAAGTGCGTGTCGGGCCACGCGCAGTAGGGTTCCGTAGTTACATTATACCATACCATATTTTAATACCGCTATCATTTTTCACCTGAAAAAATAACTTTGTTTTTCACAGTGCTTGTATGAACGACAAAGTTATATTTGCGGTTTTAGAAAATGTACAATATTTCGAAAACTTTTTACTGTATCTCGTTCAAACTAATTTTCGTTGAAAGTGTTTACTAAGATCTATAGCATATATTTTTTTTAGATTTTTCACTCTCTTTCTTTAAAAGTTAAAGGGGGGGGGGGGGGGAGACACACATTTTACCACTTTGGCAGTATATATCTTTCAAACGGTTGACTTAGTGAAAAAATTGTCTTAGAAACCTCAATGTCATTTTTAAAGACCTATCTATAGACACCCCGCAAGTATTGGTTTGATGAAAAAAAAATCTTTTCTGTTTCAGTTCCATGTATGGGGAGCCCCCCCTAATCCCTTAATCTTTTATTTTTTTTATTTTCGTGAGGAAATCGTAAAGCGGTTTACAGAATACATCTACCTACCAAGTTTCAACTATGTAGTCCTAATACTTTCGGAATAAAGTGGCTGTGACATACGGACGGACAGACAGACAGACAGACAGACAGACAGACAGACAGACAGACGGACAGACAGACAGACAGACAGACAGACATGACGAATCTATAAGGGTTCCGTTTTTTGCCATTTTGGCTACGGAACCCTAAAAAGCCAAGGAAAAGCGATCAAGAAGTAACATCCTATTGCACTATGTCAATTTTTCAGCGCACATCGCGATGAGGACAAAGTATTTTCGGTTCCGTAAAGTTGGAGTTCGTGATCCATTCCATATTAAGTTAGACCTTTCCACCTTACAACTTGCAACTTCTTTATTATCCTAGAAATTAAATATACGATTAAATAATATGTGACACGCAATAAAGACCTATATAAGTTTACATTATGTATTATTATATTTATGAGTTGTGCAAAACCTTTAGAGTGTCCCACGTAAGTACTAGATTAAGCGAATTCTCACGATTTCGCAATACGGGCGAATTTAGTTTACTCAAAGGAAAACAATGGAAACAATTCATTCTTTACTAGGTACTTAGTTACTTACTTACTTCAGTTACCCAGATAATTTTAATGTATGATGCGGTTAAGAACATTGAATTTCGTAATAATGAAGTGTTACTGAAATATAAAAATGTTCAACTGTTAATAAACAGGGGGTCTATTACGAAAAGTTTAATGCGATACACGCAGCCGCGTCCGTGCTTCGTTTTGATTGTTTCCTATTACAAATCACTTTCGTATGCGATATTGCGAAGTGATTGCGTGAGTTTGACAGTTTCTCTCTTACGTATCCGACATCGTTCGTTTAGTAGTCTATGGACTACGATAGAAAAATTCAAAATGTTTGATAAAACTACAACCAACGAACTGCGGACGAATATCGTGGCCAAGTGACTGCGTTACGCAATTGCGTACGTTATTTTCGTAATAGGCCCCCTGACATTGCGCCTTTGATGATGAAATTCATTTTTCAATATTTTTACACGAATTGTAATGTAACAAACCTACCTATAAGCTTACAGCTTATGAATTCTTTACGGAAATTAATCCGTAGTGGAAACAACTATGTAATTATTTTCGCAAACGTGTAGGTATGTACGGGGCTCCTAAACTGCATTTCTAAACATGAACGTATCGTACACCTTGACATAGTGATGACCACAGTTTGCCCCAGAAATATAACGCCTCGTTACAGCAGTTGTTTAACTACCTATACATATAATAATAATTATATATGCACATAGGTAAGTATTATTTACATGCATTATTATTTACCTTGTTCTTAAAAGTTTTTTTTGCGGATCTTATAAAGAACTAGCTTCCGCCCGCGACTTCGTCCGCATGGATATTAGAGAAAATCCTTAGGGAACCTTCAACCAGGATCCGACCAGCCGTTTTTATGCGATTAGGTGGGTCCCCACCAAGCGCACTGCCTCGCGAGGCAAGCCGTTTGCCGCATGTGGCAGGCCTCGCACGAGGCTTGCTTGGCGAATCGCATAAAAACGGCTGGTCGGATCCTGGTTGAAGGTTCCCTAAGGATTTTCTCTAATATCCACGCGGACGAAGTCGCGGGCGGAAGCTAGTTTATAACAATTATCAGAATTGGGTCCAGAGATATTAGTATCCCGTTCCCGTTTCTTTACCCTTTCCCGTTCCCGTTCCAGTTCCCGTTTCTTTACGCTTTCCCGTTCCCGTTTCCGTTCCCGTTCCTCTTCCCGTTCCCGTTCCCGTGTCCGTGTCCTTGTCTGTCACCGTCCCCTGGGGCTGAGTCCACTGTGTTGGACTTCAAAATAAATATCATTTTCGCACGACATCCACATCGATTTTCATTTTACTTACCCACTAAGGGATGATTTTCAAAATAACAAAATATATGTTTGCCTATATTTATTATTAGACGTGCTCCAACGAATTTTTTAAGTTTTAATGTCTATTTTATATTTTTTTCCATACTTACATTGAACCCCATTTTCACCCCCTTAGGGGTTAAATTATGTCCACCGTGTTGCACTTCAAAATAAATGTTATTTTCGCAATCGTCATCCCAGAAAACCCCAATAACGACATTCATATCGATTTTTAGGCTTATTTACCCCATTTCACCCCCATTTCATCCCCGTAGGGTTTGAAATACTAACAATAATGATATACAATGCGTTAGATTTTCATCCATAAGCCTAAATTATTAATTTAGCGATTTTTACTTCGAAAATGAAGGATTTTCTATACACAACTTCATCCCCCTTCTCACCCCCTCGGGAGTAGAATTTTCAAAAACGCTGAGACACGTGTATGTTAATTTTCAGTCGTCAGCCTAAACACAAAATTTGAAGATCTTAGCTCTGAAACTGACGGACTTTCATACAAACTTTCATCCCTTATTTCATCCCCTTAGGGATGGAATTTTCAAAAATCCTTCCTTAGTGGATGCCTACGCTGTATAAGGTATCTGTGTGCAAAATTTCAAGTCTTTAGGTCCAGCGGTTTGGGCTGTGCGTTGATAGATCAGTCAGTCAGTTTACGATTTTATATATATATGTATTAAGATAATTGCGATGAAATTGCTGATAAAACTTTAAAGGTTAGCAAAATATTCGTATTTTGGTGAGCAGAAAATGCTATTCGGTCAGCCAGTGGTTCCTTTAGTTGCAGTAGTTCGGTTGTTAGTCCGGTTGACCTTCCTAATGCAACTTTTTAGTTCAGCAACTTTTGGCTAGCAAATATTTCAGGACCACTATTTTAGGACCACCGAAACACGATATATATCGCTTGATATAGCATTTTATCGACACTCATCTGTCAAAATCCATTGTCTTTTGACAGTTAAACGTGTTAAATTGCTATATCATATCATATCCCGTTTAATTAAATGGATCATACTAGGGGGGCTGTAAGTATGCTCTACATTTTTATTTTAATAGCTGCAATCAGTGATCTGCATTTAATAAATTTTTGGTGAGCGATTCAGTGATTTCGTTTAATAACATTTTGACGGTACATAAGATTTGATTAGTATCCTTACTAATATTATAAATGCGAAAGTCCGTTTGTTTGTTTGTTTGTTACGCCTTCACGTCTTAACTACTGAACCGATCATCATGAAATTTTGCATACACGTTCTTAAGGGTACAGAGAAGGACATAGGGTACCTTTGATCCCGAAAAAATGTATTGTTCCCGAGGGATAGAAAAAAATCTTTCCACGCAGACGAAGTCGCGGGCGGCCGCTAGTAGTAAGATATAACGGAAGGCAACTTTAGAAAGACCGAATATGGGTGACCATGTCGGACGACTGCGATATCGAAAGTTAGCGACTTTGAAAAAGTTTGGGTTTGGTATGGGTGATAGACCGTTTGGGACTGCTATAACGAATGTTAAGCTACTTTTGAAGAGGCCGGGTTTGGGAGGGGTGACCATTTGGGATTGCGATAAAGAATGTTAAGCAACTTTGAAAAAAAGGTTGGGTTTGAGATGGGTGACCGTTTGGGACTACAATAACGACGTGAATGGGGTATGGGGTATGGGGTGTGGGGAGACTGGGGTGTGGGCTTGGACGAATTCGTCCAAGAGGTGTGGGCTTGGACGAATTCGTCCAAGGGGTGTGGGGTGTGGGGTGTGGGGTGTGGGGTGTGGGGTGTGGGGTGTGGGGTGTGGGCCGTGGGGTGAGGGGTATGGGGTAAGAGGTATGGGGAATCGGGTATGTATGGGGTAGGGAGAGGAGAGGGCATAGTCAAGAGGGAGTATAGTTCTCCCATTCCCCCTACTACCCTGTCTCCCATGCCCCATCCCCTATACCCTATCCCCACCCACCACCCCTGGCTGCTCACCTCCCCCTATACGTCTCTCTTCAGTTTTCTCTACTAATCAATTTTGAAAGGTTGCAGAACAATTAGAAATTTTGCTGACCAATTAGATATTTTACTCTGCAACTTTTTGTTATATTGCTGTCAATTTTAAGATCAGATCAAGGTTTACTGACCAAATGTTTGTTCGCGGGCCAAATAATTAAACTACTTACTATTTTTTTGCTAACCATTTAGATTATTTTTTTTGCAGATAAAAAAATACTTTCCAAATTTTAGGAAAGGAATAGAAGTTGCATTTGAATAAGGTTATAAATATTATCTAGCCGAGGTATTGAAAATAAAATCTCATTTTGTCAAAGTTTGGCAAAATAGTAATATTATTTTATGAGCAAATTCTTTTTGTTTTTACTCGCTGATAAGAGGGCTCCACACTCGCGCCGCGAACCGCGGCCGCGAATCACGGGCGCGGTTTGCGCATGAAAACGGTGCGAAAAATATAGCCCTCCAGACTCGCGCGTGAACCGCGGCTGCGAATCACGGCAACATTAGTTCGGCACACAAGTTCTTTGACGCGGACCAAAAAACCGCCACCGGACGGGGAACGCCGCGAAGCGCGAACGCGAAGCCGCGAAGCCTAAAAGCGAAGCCGCGAAACCCTCCACACTCGCGGTTCGCGGCCTTCGCGGGCTTTCGCGGCGCGAGTGTGGAGCCCTCTATAAAACTGCCCATAGTAAATGGCACTGGTAATCTAAAGAGTAATATTAAAACCTGGGTAATTTTATTAATAAAGTGCAAATGGCTGCAAGTGTTCTTAAATTTTATACCGACGATTGCGAATTGCAAATCAAATTGTCAAAGGTTACGGAAATCATAGAGTAAATAAGTATATGGAAAGCATAGCATCGGATACGGAAAGTTTAATTTACTATCTTAGAATAATTACACTTATTCTAAGCTTACTATCAATAGAAATCTGTAACTTAAATTTCCTGAAGCCTGGCCATTTCGCTCACTGTCTTTCACTCACTGACAATTTAACGGTGAAGCATTCGTTAATTATGCAGATTAACTAGGTAATGTGCAGAAATCTGCTACTTTAATAAAAAAAAATTCGCACTTTAATGGATCGTACCCGGTAATGCGCAGATCACTAACGTATTCCGTAGTCTAGTGGTAACATACCTATACAGTAACTGAATTATACAGATTGCCGGAACATAACATTACAGAGTTGATCATTATGATCAATAAAATATTTCAGCTGTTTCACAGTTAAAATATTTTTTTGTATGAAACACCTGCAAAAAATTGTTTCAGATTTCATAACAAAAATAACGTTTAAGTACCTAGTTAACTATATGTGTAAGGGTACTTTTGATTGATTGTTAAGCCACGAAGGAAAGGAACTACGAACCCGGTGGTAAACTAGCCACCTAACATGATAAAATATTTTTGCCAATTATTATGTTGTCCAAATATTACAGAGGTGTCATAACTCCTTTTTGGCAACCACATCCCTGGAGGTACTGTTTAGTGGCGTCCTGATAAGTGTTCGTTCCAAAGTGAAAGTGTTCTAATCTAAATAAAAACTGGTCAAGAGCGAGTCGGACTCGCGCACCGAGGGTTCCGTACAATCATAAATATATTTGAATATGTTACTTTAGTACAGTCTTTAAAAAAGTAGGATAAACGGCAGACAGGTGGAAGGGCGAACAGGCGGACAGTTAATTTTCAAATCTTAACCACAGCTGCTTATGGTGACTGAAAAACGTTTCAGCCACTCCAAATTGCAAACTGTTTATATTACTAAGTAGGAATTTATTCTTCGTTTATTCGTACGGCAAATAGTAGGTAATTATATGAGAACCAGCCACCAATTATTATTGTAGTATTAGGTTGCGCCATCTCTTGACCGATAGTGGAACTATTTTATTTTCTTAAGTCAGCATTCTTAGGTTAGCGCCATCTGTTGACTGGTAGTGAAACTAAAGAATTTTTGTTTGTTTTTTGAATTTCTAAAAAAGTGTGTTATATTGAGACATCGTTTTATTTTTCCTGTAATCTTTACATAAACTACTATCACATAGAATTATTTTAGATTTTTCTCTTAGCAAACTTCGGAGATAAGGGGGGGGGGGGGGACGGCATTTTTTTTACATTTTTCATCATAAATCGAAAACTATGCGGCCTCAGAAAAAAGAAAAAATGTTTTAAAATGTGCAAACAGCGCGCTTTCATATGATAACCCACAAGCCCTAGTCACCTCACTTCAAATTTTTAAGACCTCTTTTCAGTCCCTGTTGTAAAAAATATTTTTTTTTATTTCTTTCTTATTTGCAAAATAGTTGGCCAAATGTCATCTTAAACTATTCCAAATTTCAAATTGATACCATTAGTAGTTCTCGAGATATCCAGCTGTGACAGACAGACAGACAGACAGATTGACTGAGTCACACCATAAGGGTTCCTTTTTTACCATTTTGGTACGGAACCCTAAAAAGTACAGCCCTTGGTATGGAAATACTGATTACTTTTTACTTTCAAAACAGCACCACACTATTTGCCATAGAGGAAATAATCACTACGTCTATTTGCTACAAGTCGTGCAGTTTGTCCGCCATTTCTTTTGTTTAAAATGAACGTAAAACTATTTTAGTCGTTTGTTTACGCATGTAACGAAATATTTTTGACAAACTGACAACTTCATTCCTCACCATCTTCAAAATATACAAGATTTATGAAACGTGACTAACACCAATGCAAAATTATGATAAAACTATAGGTTATTTTTTTACAAAATGCATGGTCTTGTTATTTTTGTTCTCTCTTATTTACGTCACAAAGCAAAGCTATTAAAGAAAGCAATCAAAAGTGTATTAGTTTTGTTAAAATAAAATAAGTGTAAATAATACAACTTACTAATTTTAAGATCAGGTAGATAGGTCATATAACTCCTGGCCCTTCTGCTCTATTTTTAGTTGTAGTAGAACAGATACAATACTGCAACTTAGCATTTTGTTAGGCGTAACATCAAAATTAAATATTGATACATCGTGAGTAGGTACCCTTTAGTTTCTGTCCTTCGGCAAATCCAAGTTTCAGGGCTAGCCTTAATCCTAAATCTATAAAAATGTGATTTGAATTGGGTATGATGAGTGACAGTCTCTCGAGCACTAACGATTCCAGGTTGAACTGATTGTCTAAATCTAAAGTGCCCACTAAACTGCCAAGAACGCTCTGAACAGCGCTGATTTTTGCAGTTGTTACTTCACTAGCACATATCTCACACTTCCATTCACTGTTTGGTACCAAAGGGTTGATCGGCAATAGAACCCCAATGCAGGCCTTGTCTAAACATTTTAACGCGGAGAGTTTCGTCCCCTTTTCAGTTCGGTCACAACACCTTTCACACTTGCACCAGAAACCTTTCGTTTTATGAAGTTGGCATCTTCTGGCTGGCGTGCACCATAGAAGTCCCGTGTAACAAGTCAAAATCTCTTCTCCTACAGCGATGTCTCTCGTCGCATAAACAGCCATGTTATTATTTTCACCAAAAATATTTCTAGTGTTTGGCAGACAACTGTGATTCATAAGCCCTGATAAAAAATACAAAGCACGAAGAGGCACCTTTTTCACATTTTCGTTATGTGAGATCCTAAATGCGTTTGACTTGAATATCGAGTCAACTGATGTCATAAATTTTATTTGATCTTCGGGTATCACATAGTTTCTACACAGTGCTTCTACTTCTTCAACTCTGTTAACGTCATTTTTTTGGAACAAAGATAGTAAATGCTTTGTCTCTTCATCCAATAAAAGTGATCTTATGTATATCAAAGATCTTGTTACATCCACCGGCTGTTTATAACAATTAGGTTTTACTCTCCAGTTTTTAACGATAAAATCGCATTCTTTTGCATGAATTTCATTAGTTTTACATTCTGGGCACAATAAAAGGCTGCATTTGTTACAGGGGTCGCAGGTGTCCTCCGTTGTATAGCAGATAGAACAGAAGGAGTCTCGTGCGTGGTCGCCGCGGGGTCCGATGAGGAGAGGCTTGTTGTTGAAGATGAGGTCACCGCGTTTGATTAGTTTCGTGGCGAATAATCCTCTTCCGCTTATTTTGGATTTCTTGATGGTCCAGGTGTTTGGGTCACTGACGGAATGGTCGTCATTGGGAAGAGGCGTGAGAGCCATTGTGCGGAAACGAGTACACTCGGCACGTCGTGAGACATGAGTATACCGGCTAGTCGACGCTGCGACTCACTGACCCCACCCATCGATCTATATGACCTGTTGTAAAAATAGCTAGAACATCAACAAATCTCAACCAATTTCTCAAGGCGGCTTACGTGTCGAATCTGACGTAATGCGTGTCCGTTCGTTGATTTATGTTTAGTTAGTTCTGTTCAGCACAGTTTCTCAAGCTGAGCGGGTCATGTAAGAAGAGGAAAAGGGAATGCTCCTCAAATGTCATAAAATGTATTCACGCCACGTGGTGTCATTTTGTGCAGCCATTGGCCCAAAAATATTGTCTCAGGTCATTAAGTAAGTAGTACAAGAAGGTAGTCGATATTTTGTTAAATCAAATTAAAATAATCTTTATTCAAATAATCTCATAAAATAAGCATTTTTAAATCGTTAATTCAACTCTACCAGTTTTACCACCCATTATGACGTCTTTTAGCTAACAGTTAGTCAAGTACTAACTATTATTTATTCTGTGTAGGTGTGATTGGAATATATCGCTCAGGCAGACACTTGACAGTTTACAAAACTTTGAGCTGTAAACTGGATCTATAAGTAGTCAGGTATTTATTTCGGTAGCAGTAGTTAAACCGAGCCTAGTAATACTAGGAACACTTTACGTAAACTTTACGAGTTTTCACATATTTCAGGATGCTGTATAATTCTGGTATTCTTTGGTACCGTTCAATTTGATTCATAAAAGCATGTAATAATGTGCCTCGCATTGCTATCACTAATAAATTTAATTTTGTTGATATTTTTAGGGAAGTATTTTTTTGATCTGCAATTAATCTAAACGGTTAGCAAAAAAAATCAACAGTTCAATTTATTTGGCCAGTAAACAAATATTTGGTTAGCTAACTTTGATCTGCAAACACTCTTAATTCGTCAGCAATTTAATAAAGAGTTGAAGAGCAAAATATCTAATTGGTCAGCAAAATTTTTAAGTAGAGAAAACTGAGGAGGGAGGGGCCTGCCGAGACGGGGATGAGGAGATGGATGGAGATGGGGTATGGAATGGTCTATGCTATGGGGTTGGGGTACGGGGTATGTTGGATGGGGTAGGGGGAGTGGGAGAGCCACTCTCCGTAACCGCCTCTGTGGTCTATTGGTTCGCCCACCAGTGTTTCTTTCAGACAAAATTCTCCAGGGGGGCAATTAAGAGCTTCGGGGGAGCTCGTCCGTCGATCACTACACTAGTTGCCCCATCTACCTACACACAACACATTTTTCTCCGGGGGGGCACTAAGGCAGCTCCGGGGGGGCAGTGCCCCCCCGAAGTAGTACCTGAAAGAAACACTGTCGCCCACCCGTGTAAGGTGCCCGGACGCAGAGGTCCCAGGCAAGGACCGGAACTGCTTACCGTTAAAGGGGTTTTTGATTGGGTATTTCATAGACTTGTTTTCAAAAACCCTATCAATACGATAACCCTATCAATACGGTAACCCTATCGAACCAAACCAAGTAAGGACTTCCCGAATACGAAAACCCTATCGAGGAAACCCTATGAAGGCTATATGAAGGGGTTTTAAAACGTGTTCAAGCAATTTATTATTATTATTTATTATTTATTCATTTATTCATATAAAAACAATACAGACACAACTTTATACTTAGTCTCGCAAAACTTATTACTAAGTTTGTCTGCGAGGACAAGGTCACGCTCAGATAATAAGTATAAATTAAATTGAACATCATTTAGCTAAGTGTAGGTATGTAATTGAAATATCTGAAGAAGAAGAATATTAATTTTTAAACTTTACTTTAACATTATTTTTAAATGTTAGTATGTTAAGTGAAATATTTCTTAAATGAGATCATAATTACATGCTGAAAAAGAAAAATTGTTTCTTGTATAATGGTTAGGGAAGCTGTGAAATGTAGAATTTTTTTAATCTACGGTTGAATGATTTTTTACTGTTTGCATTCATTATGTCTGAAGGCAATGAATTAAGCAAGTAAGGTAAGCGTTTGGATAAAGTTCTATCTCCGTACATATTAGTGATTCTAGGTACTACATACTTTTTTTGTGTGACAGCCCTTGTTACTTGGCCGTGACATTGACCCAGCAGTGTCAAATGCTCCCGAAATTCGTAATTATTTGATAAAACAAGTAATTTATATTTTAAGCTGGCCGGTAAAATTTTGCAAATTTTGAATAATTGATAGTAATTACCTTTGCATTTATTTTTAGTTTTCTTATCAACAAGCAATTTCAAAAATCTAATTTGTAACGCCTCAATTTTTTCAATACTAGTTTTGTATGTTGAACCATAACTATCCAGTGCATATGAAACCACTGAGTCAACCATGGCCATGTACAAACATTTTAGTACATCAGCTGGGACCCTATATTTTAGATGATTAAATTTACCTAGCAACAGACGCAACTTACTACATACGTAATCTATGTGCTTAGACCAGGAAAAGGACTCGTCCACAACCACACCCAGGTATGTTACGGAAGGTACTATTTCGATAGGTGTACAATTACAATTATTTGAATTACTATGGATACAATCAAATGTATGTGCTGTGATAGCGTAATTTATATTCTTAATAGTATTATAAGGTGAACGTATTACTATCATTTTAGTTTTCGATGTGCTCATTACTAGCCCGTTGTCATGTGACCATTTTATGACATTGTCGACATCCTGTTGCACGAGACGACGCATTTCTATCGGATCGTTGCCAGCCATCAGGATGCAAAGGTCATCAGCGAACATGTACGGTGAACTATGTTCTACTACATTGCATATGCTGTTAACGTGCATTAAAAAGCAGAGTGGTCCACTTCCCGAGCCCTGAGCTACACCGTGAGTCATTCGACGCGCTGTACTCTGGCTGTCACCAACTTTCACAGAAAAAGTGCGCGCGGTCAGATAGTCTCGGAACCAGGGACATAAGGGATCGTGAATTCCACATTCATTTATAGCTTTAAGTAGCGTCTCGTGCTCCAAAGTGTCAAACGCTTTTTTAAAGTCGAAAAACACAGCAAAAACTATTTTTTTATGATCTAGGTGTTCATTAATTTCATCAGTAAACCTGGATATGGCTGCGGCCGTACCCCTTCCCTTTTGAAAGCCATATTGATGACAGTTCAGTTATACCTAGTTCCACCTGGGCCGAAGGACCGGAATCGCTTACCGTTAAAGGGGTTTTCATTAGGTATTTCATGAACCGCTAACCGTTAAAAGGGTTTTTGATTAAGTATTTCAAGACTTATTTTCAAAAACCCTATCAATACGGTAAGCATGACTCGATTTGGTTGGTGGTAGGGCTTATTTAAAGTCCACCTGGCTAGCTACCAAAATCTTACCTAAATCTGACGCCATAACCACAATTTAAAAATTGTTGTGTTCCGGCAGTTCCTCAGTGATGAGGATTCCGGGTGTAGTGCGCTGCCACCTGTAAAGTGGCCGTGCAAAACGTTAAACACCTTCGGCCTTATCGTTACTTAACATCAGGTGAGGTAAAGGCTAAGCTCTATCCTGTTGTGCATAAAACAAGCTCCCCCTAGCCCATAATCACCCCCTATACCTCTCCACTCCCCTCCCCCTACTCCATACCCCCATGCCACATACACCATACCCTACACCTCATTCATCCCATAATATCCGTCTTTATCGCAATCCCAAACGGTCGCATATTTTTATTGCGTAAATCTTTAATAATTAAAGATGAAGTGCCGATTTTTCAGTCACCGAATATTTTGAATGTTTGTCACTTTTTCAAGTACTTCGAAGTACTTATAATTCCTTGCTTTTTCTATACACAATCTGTGAAACGTCATTTTCATTTCTCAGATAAAAATAAAAAGTCTGCCCTAATATTTTTCTTTGGAACAACCTTCTTAAATTTATGTCTTCAACGTAAGTGATATTGTTGTAAATTATTATATTTTAGATAGATCGATACCCAATCATTTTTTTTCTTGGTTCAGACATACACATATTAATTTTATACAAGACATTATTTCATGCAGAAAAGTTGTAAATACTACCAACATAACGAAAAAAATAACATAAGTAGTTAAATACTGTATAATTAATTATTCTTTAGTAAAATGTGTGTGTGCCGTAGCAGTACCGCTACTCGGAAAAAAATATTTACTGTTCATTACTTCTCTGATAAACGATATATAGTTCTTGTAGTAGGTAATGAAACGGCCAAGCCACATATTTTGACTAAGGTGTAGAGTTTTTGAAGTTAGGGCGAGTAATTAGGGCGCGTAGAGTTAGAAGCTTGGCTCTTCATGGTCTGATAGCCTTTTGACAGTGCGAGCCATATGGAAGTCTTGGCAAAATTTACAAGAAAATGTTTTTGGTGGGATTGTATTTTGCAATTGAAGAGCAAAAGCCGCTATATGTGCTATTTTAGAAATTGAGGCCAGAACTAATTGAAGAAAATAGAAGTGAAAAGATATGATTTATAATGATTTCCAGCCAAGTTTTCAGCAGAAGATCAGTTGAATAATTATCAAAATGATTGACAAGCTACTCTTCCGGGGAGCCGAGAAGGAAAACTATTTTCAGATTTTCAGCCATGACGGTTACGAAGACTTTAATAAATTCAACAATAGGTAGGTAGTCGGAAAAGTTCGCGGCCTTTTTGAAGTATGAATTCTGCGTGTAATATTTTTGGCAATGTTTGACAGCTGACTTTTGACACCTGAATTACCAGGGCCCTATTTCACTAAGTCGACATTTGTCAGTGACATATGTCGGTTAATTTTACAATTGTAAGTAATGACAATTAGGTACAAGTATGTTGTGAAACAGCGATATTTTTTACAGGTCGACATATTTGTAGATTTGTTAGTAATATGACATTGGAGCTGAGTCAAGTTTGCGTGACAATTGTCGACTAGTAAAAAATATCCCCTGTTTCACAACACAAATTGCCCCCTATTAAAATAAGGAAAGTACTGTAAAAATTGCCGACATATGTCACTGACAAATGTTAATTTGGTGAAATAGGGGCCAGAAGGTAATGGTGGTTTAGACCAGCGAACTAAAATCTATGGGTCAAGCATTGCGCTCAAAAAATGGCATCATACGACAAGTACATATAAGTGGATGGAGCTAAAAATGCTGGCAGCACAAAGCGTCTAAGCACGGTTGCTTACTAGCGACCATAATTTGTATACTCATAGATAGTTTCTATAATTAATCAAAAATATGATAATTTGCATATTTTTACTGCCTTCTTTGCGTCTTTTACATCATTTGACTACACAGGACGTCATTTCTAATAAACTTTCTCTTTTTCTCTTTTCTCTACAATTCAAGCTGCAATTATTTTAAAGAACGTTAACGTCAGTCACCGGGCGCGTGGCTGGCCCGCGTGAGCGGGTTGTACTTTTTCGGCCCCCTTGGTGCCATTTTTTAAGTAATATTTTTTTGCAATTACACTTCCATAGAATTTAGTTCGTTGGTTGAGACTGTGGTTTGGTTTAGACAAATTGATAATTGACAACATTTCAAAATTTTTGTCCTGTCTTTTAATTTGTTATTTAGAAATTTACTGATGGAAACAAGAGACACGTATTTTTTTCCAATTTAAGTCATCATAATATTAATTTGAAAAAATATTCATTCTAAAAGAGCGTAAGTGCAGTTTGAAGGATTTCTGTTTCTGTCGGACATTCCTTGGCCCATTGGATAAAAAAATACACTTTGACGTCGACCTGACAACGCTAATGACGTTTGTTTGTTTATGTTTTGCTCAAGGTTGTTTTCTTTTACTGTCGCTATTTTTACCTTATTTTCAACAATATCAGATAAAGATATTCGTTTTCATTCCATAATCTCATGTGTAGTTCCTGCCTTAGATTATTTATATGTCTAGATAGAGTCTTAGGCTTTTGACGTATTAAACAAAACAGGCCAACTTTTTTAAGGTGGTGTGCATTTTTAGCATCATCGCGTCCAAAGAGTATTGTAATAAAAACTATGGCCGGCTCACACTACTGACAATGTGTGCGTGTTTTGGTCACCCAACTGTTGGGTGATATTTTTTTCGACGCTGTCGTAGCTTCGACTGTCTATCTTGACATATAAATAATCTAAGGTTCCTGCCTGCAAAAATACTGTGACGAAACAGTGTTTTACGTGTCAAACCAAAGTCTACACGTTTTTTAGGGTTCCGTAGCCTAAATGGCAAAAAACGGAACCCTTATAGATTCCTCATGTCTGTCTGTCTGTCTGTCTGTCTGTCCGTATGTCACGGCCACTTTATTCCGAAAGTATTAAGACTACACAGTTGAAACTTGGAAGGTAGATGTATTCTGTTAACCGCTTAACGAATTTAATACAAAAATAAGAAAAATAAAAGATTAAGGGGGGGCTCTCTATACATGGAACTGAAACTGAAAAAAATTTTTTTCTTCAAACCAACACGTGTTGGATGTTTATAGATAGGTCTTTAAAAATGACATTAAGGTTTCTATGACAACTTTTTCTCAAAGTCAACCGTTTGAAAGATATTCACCACCAAAGTGGTAAAATGTGTGTCCCCCCCTTTAACTTTTGAAATAAGAGAGTGAAAAATCTAAAAAAAATATATGCTGTAGATCTTAATAAATACTTTCAACCAAAATTAGTTTGAACGAGATGTAGTAATTAGTTTTCGAGATATAGCACATTTTCCAAAACCGCAAATATAACTTTGTCATTCATACCAACACTGTGAAAAACAAAGTTATTTTTGCAGACGAAAAATGATAGGTGGTATTAAATATGGTATGGTATAAGGTAACTACGGAACCCTATGGCGCGTGGCCCGACACGCACTTGGCCGGTTTTTATTTTTGAATGCTTTCACACGGCGCCATCTCGCCCCGTTTACACTTTACAGTGGTATGGCTTAAAAGTTTTATGGAAATTGAAATTAATGCACTTCAAATCAAACTGTATTTATTAAACCAATTCAAACGTAAACAATATCTTTTTTTTTTCTAAAAATAAATGTTTTGCAGAAGACTTTCAGCTTCAGCATCATGATAAGTCCACTTTGGTAAGGTTGCGGCTGTCTGCCATTAAAAATCCCTTCAGAAAACTTGATATTATATTTAGAGAGATGTTAAAATTGACTATACAATTAAAAAATTCAAAACAAAACGAGCAAAAGTGAAAAATATCTTGATCATTGACCTGCATAATAAAAAAAAAAATTTCTTGTCAGTGATCTTGATACTTGACACCCAATTGACACCTCACCTGACACAGACTTTGACAAACATTGTAACCTTGACAGCGACAGTTTTTTTGTTTTTCTTTTAAAGACAAAATCACACAACTTTTTTTACGCAAAGGAGTGTATTTTTTTTTAATATTTCTTCATCTCGATGATACAGGGTTTTCCACATATTTCGTGAACAAATTGATCAAAATCCCCGAAAAAATATGTGCGATGTCAGAAATTGAAAAATTCGAAATTGTTTTCGATTTAAGGTACGTTGTAAAAAATGAAAACATATCAATTGTCTTGCTTTTTCATATTTTTAACCGACTTCAAAAAAGGAGGAGGTTATCAAGTCAACAGTATGTTTTTAATATTTTTTATTAAATACGTTTTGCATTTTTTTTCTGTTAGGGTTCAGACACTTCAGACCCTCAATAAAAAAGAATGCTTTTAGTGCACAAAGAAACATTTGAAACGTTAACGGAGAAATGATTTGTCTAATACCTACTAATGCTTAAAAATGGTTCAGCTTCAGGTCTGGTAATTTTGATGATAAAGATGTTCCTCGTGTGCTATCTTTATTATTTTTAGTACAAAAAGGCCGCAAACTTTTCCGACTACCTAATATATAATATAATAACTGACCTGGCTGACGTTTTTCTGGTCAAATATAGCAAAATAATTTGTTGATAAGTTTGCTTATTATAGTCTCTACCTACCCCCAATAACTTTTCTATGACAAACAAATGTTAGTAATGGGTTTTAGTTTATACTAAAATCCCATAGATCAAAAGGAAATAAAAACCCGCCTGCATAAAAAGACAAGTCAACTGAAAAGATGGAAACAAGATTAAATATTAAAGGCAACATTATAACATGCAGTCGGAGGCATGCATAAAGAAAGTGACATTATATGAATGATTTGAGTTATATGCCTCCGACTGCATGTTATAATGTTGCCTTTAATATTTAATCTTGTTTCCATCTTTTCAGTTGACTTGTCTTTTTATGCAGGCGGGGTTTTAATTTTTTTGAATTTTTTTTTATTTATTTCTTTTTAGTTATTATTTATTACAATCATGATTTACCTTTTTGAAATCCTTATAATGAGCCCTTTAATTTGACACCTATATTGCAGTATTCTAGAAAAAAATATTTTTTTTTTGACTACGTATAATAGCACCACGCAGCCGCCATGTTGGTTTTTTATAACGCCACTTTCTTAGAACACTTGGGCTGGCAAGACAAATCTAACGATATGTTAATCATGGAAATCCGTTTAGCCGTTTAAAAGATATGAGGTAATAAAGAATATTACATACAAACATACATACAAGATACGCGCGAAAAACATAACCCTCTTGCAGTCGGGTATTTTTACCCGTATTCCCAGATTTGAAAACTTTCCGGGAAAATTCAAAGAAATTAGCGTTTTTCCAAAGAAGTCATTTAAAGAATGAATGCATTACTATTGACTACTTTAGTTTTAGGAAGCAAAATTCTTAATTAGTGTTGTATAGAGAGAAAAACATGATATATTATCAGGTATTTTGAAACGAGGACAAGCTGTTCAAGTGGAATTTCAAATTTGCTTGTCAGAGGTATTTTTCAGAAAAGTGTCTGCTGTAACAAATAAGAATACGACTCGTATTTATTTTTTCACTTATTGTATGTATTGTCTAGAACTGCACTATAGAGGAAAATTTAAAAAAATCACAGATTTTGCAGTCCCCGGAAGAATCGGAGCATTGAAAATGAATACAAAAATTTACGAAAAACCAAAAGCAAATCAAATGCAAAATTTGATTTGATGGTGCTATTATATTTTTAAAGTAACAGTAACCTAGTTAGTATCTATTTTTTTACGATTGTAACACTTTACAGCTTTTTTACACTATAATTATTACTATTACCATAGATTACATAATACAGACAGCTACTACGTATAAAATGTATGAAAATACCAACGAAAAAGTTAGAAAAAGTAGTTATTATTACATAATGTTTAGTTACGTACCATGCCATTGCAATCCATCTTTGTCACCAATTTCCCATATCAACCGGCACTGAAGGTCTACGACGATTTGATTAGTTTTCGGAATGTATTTATTGATGCGGTGAACAAGAAAATTTTCTAATTGATCTACATTTTCAAAGTCAAGCGAGCTCATCAAGGTTCCTAGAGCATTTTGAAGAACGCTAATGTTTTTGTTTGGGACGCGTAGACCACATTCCAAGCAATGCCACGGAGATGTCATTTTTAATGGTTCTATAGGCAGGAGAGACCCAGGACATTCCGGGGCGAAACACTTGAGCGCAGCCAGCAGAGTCCCACGCTCAGTGGGGTCTGCACATCGATCACATTGACATAAAAAATGTTTCGTTTTATATAGATGCATTCTTCGAGCAGGAGTGCCCCATAAAGTCCCTGTGTAACAGGTAAAAATTTCAGTTCCCGCCCGAATTGGTTTTACGGCTTTCACGGTCATTTGTTGGTCGCTATTGTAGCTATATTTAGTATTTGGCACACAATTGTGGTTCATTAGTCCAGAAACTGGATATAGACCTCGCATGCTCACTTCCTTTTTACCGTACGCAGTAGCTATTTGGAATGCGTTTGTGTCGAGCGCGCAACAAGCTAGGGTCAATAATTGTTCGTCATCCTCGGGAATGTCAAAATACTCTTTCAAATCTCTTATTTCTGCTCCGTGTTGTGGAAGTGTATGCGCTTGTAGTGAGGCCATTAGCAGTCTCTGTTCCTCATTCAACAGCAACGCTCTCAGCGGTGTCAAAGCTCTCGACACCAAGATATCATCAACATCTTCAATAGGCACTTTGTTGCTCCACCTGGAGATTATAGTGCAGTCCTCATAATGTGCAGAACTACTTTGGCACTCTTCAGAACACAACAAACACGCACATTTTTGACATTTAAAAAAAGTATCACTATCTATTAAGCTGCCGCAAACTGTACAACCGCGGGGAGCGGTGATACGAGGCCCTCGAATAAGCGGCCGGTCCACGAACAACACTTCACCGGTTCCTATATCTTCGGTCGCAAACAGTCCTCGTCCGTCCAAGGGTGACTCGTTGATGTCCCATTTGCAGGAATGCTGTATGCCTTCCGAGTAGCTGTATAGTCCGAGGTGCACCTTGGCTATATGTGACAATTGTTCCAATGACAACATCCTGCCGTGACTCGTCCGCTGACGGCACTGCACTGAGCTCGAATATACAAATCAGCGAGTTTGATAACATAACCTAAGTACGACTCCAATTTATTATTGAAGCGATTCAAATAGCTCGCGGTCTTTTACCAAATTAGTTGGGTCGGATTGACGCGCACCGGCCGTATGAGGCATGAAGAGCGTACCTGGCGAATTCTTTGCGGGCGTTGCCAAGACAGTGTTGTTTATCAGGTGGTTTACGTACGAAGCGATTTATTGAATGAGATCATATCGGTTCGCGCTAATTTAGCCGTTGCCTGAGCTATGCCCGCCGCGAAACAGTGCGAAAGGCGAAACTGTGACATCTGGGAAAAAAATCTAATTCCCCGTTACGTAAGCCGGTTGATGGTTATTTTTAAAGTCAGTGTCATTACTCAGGTTAAACGCACAGCTATAAAAATATGAAAATATACCTATTCTGTTATGACTCCAGCTGACGCTAATCCTACTTATACAAGGTTATTTTTAGTTTATACAAAACCTCTTATGGGGTTGATCAGACCATCAAATTGAACAACTTTCATTATGGGACCAACCTTGAAATCGCGAAAAGAAAATATCAGCTGTTCCATACAAAAGTACAATCCTACTCCATCGAAATGTATGAAACAGCTGATGTTTTATTCGCGATTACAAAGGTTGGTCCCATCATGAAAGTTGTTCAGTTTGAGAGGTATGGTATAAACTAAAAATAACCTTGTATTATAAATGTGAAACTTAAGATGTTTCGATGTTTAGATGTTTGTCACTCAATCACGCATATGCTGAACGGATTTGGATGAAATTTGGCCAACAGATAGTTTATAGCCTGGATTAAAACATAGAAGGAATACTTTTTTCCCGGTAAAGTACAAACATAAATGATTAATGAACGTGTTTTAAAAGTCATGACACGTGTTTATACAACCTCATGTGTTAAATAGGGCCACAGGTGGAACAACGTGAGTTGTGTGCAAAATTATGCAGTTTTGCATTTCAACAAGCCCGCTTGATGTGTGTTTATATTTGAGGTTTACTTTAAGCGATTGAATTGAAGTTCATTTAAAATAAGTAGTAGTTAACCTACTATAAAAACAAAAGAATATTTGTAAATCGTCCGTAATTTGAAATTTTTCTGCAAATGTAACAAGCTCGAATAAATTACTTTTGGTCACCTATCCTACATAACCACTGCGATATCGAGCGCCACAGTGTTCAGTATTAGTGATTATTTCCAAAAACGACAAAAATATTATTGCACATTGCACTGATTTTCCAAGAAATTGATAAAGAGAATCATCGATTGATTTTATAAATATACATCTCTACTATCGATTGACATTATAGGCGGTGCATCGAGCTCGCGGATTTTTTGTCACTGGCCCAATAATTGAAAGAGAATAAAACCAATAATTAGGCCAAGAATCTTAAATTCATATTGTTTAGGCCATTCATGCGATAAACTGCTGTAATTACTCCTTACTCAACGTTTACGCTATTAGTAGTAAATGATGTATTCGTAAAATGGTGATTAAGAAAATAAGACCTTCATCAACATCATAAATGTCGCAATAAGACCTTCGATCCAGTGCTGGATTAAGATGCCCTTAAGCCTAAGCCTTAAGCGATCCACGCCTGTTGGCCCCCCTGTACAGTAGCAAACTATAACGAATTTATTACAACGAGATAGATCATTAGGTACGTGCTTTCATGAGAAAATACGTACGAAAGACGAGGAGTAGGAATACCTACCTACTCATCGTTTTTCGTACATACTTACACTAAAAACCAAAGCATAATATTTTTAAGGTTCCGTACCTCAAAAGGAAAATAACGGAGCCAAATGTCAACACATTTATGACTTTTTGAGAGACAAACTTAATTTTAACTTTTCCCCGCTAGTTTTTGTAAAAAACTACACAAGAGGGTTTCTTGAAAGATGCCTATATCTTCCTACCCACTTCTATAGAAGCCAAGTTCACAAGCGCGCTCCGGCCTGTGCGGAAATTATGGTTTGGGCAAAATCATTACAATCAATGATGATGTAATGGATTTTGTACAAGCGAGAAGAAAATTCGTTCTCGAATGAGATCGGGCGGAGTCCGGTCTAAACACTTAAAATCCGGTCTAGATCCCTATTCTCGCTACCTTAACACGATGCGAAGCGGTAGTACCTAGACAAGCTTGCATTACCTATATATACCAGCATAGATTCGCATGAGATAAGGGAAAAGTATCACATGGAATCAATTTAAAAATACAAATTATTTATTGCATGGTCACTCTTCTTCGCAGAGCCGCACAGAGGGAGCCATAGAGCCACATGCGGTTCGTAGCTTCTAGTCAGTTTAAACGCGCGGACTCTCAAACAGCCTTGCGTTGCGGGTTTTCTTGGGGTTTTTTCCGGTATCGTTTAGGTAGCCCCTTAAGACGCGTTGCCCTAAGCAATTGCTTCATTTGCTTATGGGCTAATCTTGCACTGCTTCGATCAAGTTTAAGACCTTTAATCATGTTACCTGGACCCCTATGTCTAGGGAGCAGTTGCAATAAAAAAAAATCATGTTGCTTTAGCCGTAGTGACGTTGGAGGTAGAGGTAAAACAAATTGTAAGTTATATAGCTTCTATCGAGTATGTATTTTAGGCGTTCGAAGTAAATCTATATTGGTCGAATGTAGTATTATTAATATTAACGAGGGAACAAGGGAGTTATTGTCAGTCTCCATTCGGTATGCGTAGGTTTGGTAAATCGCCAATAATTGTGTGATAAAATATGCCCGAGACAATGGACTCAAATTCATTGTAATAGTAGATGATAGTATCTTCAAAATTATTTTAAATATATTAGTCTGCTAAATTATGGGAGATAAAAAGCAAAAACATGTTGCTCACATCAAATAAGTGCTCATCAATCGTATTTTTGGCTTCTTGCCAATGAGTTTACTTAAAAAATCAAGAAATAATATTTTAGAGTACCTATCAACCTACCCACAGACAAAGTAATGATGTTTATTAATGAAGTTTATTGGTTGATTGGTATGGTAGTCTAAACAAGTAAAGATGACGTTCGCTTTAAAGAATTTAATGGACATAAACATAAGAATAGCATCTTTCGTCGCTTGGCTTTAGGATGAACAGTAAGTCTCGTTGCTTACCGTAGCACGACGTTCACGCCCTCGATCCTTCGCACAAAGTGCCAGCAGGGATCGTAACGTGATCCCGGCCCTTTGTCGCCGGAGGCGCTGGTTCGACAACCTGACCAGTGTCTGTGACCGCACGTCGAACGCGGACGTTTCTCGGGAACCCTACGAAAAATTAGCTAAATGCGCAATAAACACCTGGAGAACCACGGGAGCAGCTCTCTCGGTGCCTGAGCTCATGGTGGCCGCTGGAAGATCACCAAGGATGCAAACACTGTTCGATTTCCAGGAAGATGAGTGTCCGTGGTATTACTTCGATAGCTCCTACAAGACGTTGCTGGGCGCGTGCCTCATTCTGTTTGGTGAGTTAAAAGTGCGTGGTGATTGACGCGGTGCGACGTAGGTAACGGCTAGGTTGAGTGTTATGACGTCATTCGCCTCGTTATGATGTGTCTAATTTGGCTGTTTTGACAGGTGTATTTGGGGTGCTGCTGAACGGCTGGCTTTTTGCCACGTTTATCCACAGTCACCTGCTAGTATTCAAGAGTCATATATTAGTTCTTAATCTTTGCTCGGCATCGCTTGGCAGGAATCTACTTGGATTTCCCTTTTCGGGTTCATCAGCTATTGCTAAAAGGTAAACATTAACAATAAGGTAAGATTTATGCACACTTTATTTAATTTGACTACTGCGGAAGATACCGTCCTTGGTACGGTTTCCTTTATAAAATAATATATATTTTTGCGTATCTCTCAATGATATAAGAATAAGATGTTCTTTAATATGTACAACTTGCATTAAAACATTTGTGATTTGTTTCACCTAGATGGCTGTTCGGCCCAGGATGCTGTCAGCTATTCGCATTTATGAACCAATTTTTTGGTGTCTTCCAAATGGCTGCCTTGTTCGCTCTTGTGTTGGAGAGATATCTTCAAGCAAAGTTCTACAGACGTGGTGAGTATCAGAAAATGTATAAATAAATATAACTTCCATAAAGAAGACAAAGTGTGCCCCCCGTACTAAACTAGTAATCATTTTAGACACTGGACTTGAGTTTTAATAATCTTTCTATCCACAAACTACTTTGAAGTCTTACTACCATGATAGAGATTTTTTTGCGTAGCTTCTTTATATATTACAAGTGCTTTTTTCTTTTGATTCGATAAATATCCCTTGCAGAAATGTCATTTCCTCTTCGGTGGTACTGGACTTTGGTGGGTCTGTGCTGGCTTAGTGCAGTGGTGTTCGCGACGCCACCACTATTCAGCTACGGGCTGTACTCGTGCGATGCCACCGGCACCGCGTGCACTCTGCTGTGGCCCTCCATCAATGCTGGCTCCAGGCAGATTGGTTTCAGCGTGCCTTACATTCTGATATGCGGGGTGGCGCCTGTGATTGCCATGTGAGGATTTGACCTTTTGTTTTTTCATTACTTAGAGTAATAATTCCCTTACTCATGCCTACTTTGTAAAACTATAACTGTTTTACTTCCATGAGATTCCTGTAATTCGTCTTCTAGTAAAAGGTATTCAGCATCTGTTATATTTGATGTTTCAGATTTTATTTTATGGGAAAAGCTATACGTTTGGAAAAAATATTCTACCGTAGTGAACAACAGAGGGAACAAAAACGTCTCACTAAGGTAAAATTTAAAAATTCTGGCTTAAATTAGTTTTTTATATTTTTAATTTTCATTTACGTACGTTTTCAGAGTGTCCACGCTCTAACAGTAGCGACATTAGCATTTTGGATCCCTTCTGCAGTGTTAGTGGGATACCAATGGTTTCCACTGCTAGTGTATGGGTACCGGCCACACGTGCCGCCTGCTTTAGCCATCATCGCTCCTATTGCTGCTGAGGTAAGATTGATATACCTTTAATCTCTAGTATTACCTAATATTGCCGAATCCACTAGGAATTCTACTAAGAATTTGCCTAGTTTTTCAATATGGTTGATATAGGATGTTTTTTTATTCATACTCCAAATGTATGTAAAGGATGTGTTCAGTCAATGAAACTGAATACCTTTTTCTAAAAAACAGGGTCATATGTAAAAAAAAAACTTTCCATACAAATCAAAGAGTTCACGTGATCAGTTTAGTAAGGGATGACCAAAATTTTGTGGCGTATTTTGACACATGTTTCATGGAGAAAGTTGTTCCAATTCATGGACTGAACACATCCTTAAAATTTGGAGAGTGAATAAAAATGCAGCCTGTATGCTCATATCATGAGAAAGTTAATTTTTAAAGACACAACATTATGTGTGACGGGTAAATCCTTACTTTAATTACTTAGGTAAGCCGTAAATATTAATGTTTGTTTTTTTGTGATAATTTACTGACTAACTGATTGCAGGCAGCCACTAGCATCCCCGTGCTGTGCTACCTGACGGTGGATGAGAGGCTCCGGGCCGCGTTGCTGGGTCGGATGAAGAAACACTACGCGCTTCTGCCCCCAGACCGCGCCAAAAAATTCAATCTCAACCTCCTTGGGAACTACTCCAAGAGTTATACCAGCCTCGAAAAAAACATTAGGAAAAGTACATATAGCCTTTGGGATAAGAACACGACTCTATAAATTTTCTGGATCTTACCAACAGTTTCAAAACTCAACATGTTTTGAAGTGACAAACACTATCACGTGCATTTGTGTATCCAGATCTCGTGAATTGGTTAGGTAACCAACCAATGTTTAAAAATGAGGTTTTAAAAATGAGGTTTTCAAAATAGGTAAAAGAACCTCAGTTCAACGTACTGCCGTTGCAAGGTGTACAAGGTGAAAATAAACTGCGAATAGCAAAGCATATTATTTGAGCGTGAGCGAGAATAGATAAATAGGTAGGTAGTTATTTGGTCAGCAACTCATCCGATAGAAAATAAATAGCAAATTGGTGGTCAAAAGATATGGTAGGTAGCAGTGGCGAGGGGTGAAATTATGGCGAAGGTAAGCCGCTCTACAAAAATTATGAAAAATGTTGTGATCTTCATAGTGGATCAGTGGGGTGGGATTTCCAAAAGGTAAGCCGATGGGAATCGGCTTGTATGGACCCTTCGCCACTGGTAGGTAGTGAAAATAATCAAAAGAATTAACAACGCATAACCCGAAGCTTGTAACTGAAATAATAACGCAAATCCTTTACTTTTAACTCATGAATACCTAGGAAGAAAAGCGATTGCCAAATCAACAACTTCGAATAATTCCCTCGATTTTAGGATTACTACAATATACAAAAAGTTGTTCGTAATAATTAAAATCCTTGTGTTATTTCAGTTACACTTTTTATTATCGTTACTTATTGCTATTAAAGCTGATGAGTTTCTTGCGCCCGTTCTTCTTGTCAGTTAAAAAAGTCTTGAACGGGTGGTAGGAAAATATAGACGATTCAGAAGTACTTAATAATTAAGTTTATTTGAATAAAGCTACCTACCTTTAAAATCTATTATATAAAAATGAAATAAGTTAGTGATACTTTATAGCCTGGACTAAAACATAGGGTACTTCTTATCCCGGTCAAAGGTTCTCTAGAGATTTCCGAATGTCCATGCGGACGAAGTCACGGACGAGTTCTTGTGATTTGTGTATCACATTGTATTCATTTTATAAATATGTTTGATCAATTTCAATGATAAGATCAATTGTACCAAACGGCGCGACCATCACTATCACGATAAAAAGACTGAATAGAAAATACCATTCCAAAATTCGGGTATTTCTGTTATCTTTATTAAATAAGTACGTAAACTTAATAATGTAATATTAAATTATTTTAATTTAATTAATATGATTATACTTATTACTCGTACCTCTATTGTTTTATTTTACATTTCACTGACTAGAACCAATTTCATCATTGATTTTAAAAATTAAGTCACTAAACGGGTTTAAGGCTGTCACTGTCATAAGAAAAAAGAAAAAAATGACACAAAAGTTGCAAGTTGTACCTCATAAAGAATTCCTCGAAAAAATCATGTGTCAATTTTATCAATGAGCTGCATGTTGAAATCGAATTGAAATACCTACATAATAAGAGATCAAACTCGACTCATAAACTAGATTAAGCTAACGGGATTTTTGACATTTGGTGAAATTGGCTCTTAGATTTTTTAATCCAAGTTCAATTACCCTAAATTCTGAATAATTAAATGTTAAGTTTTTTTTACAACACATACATTATTTGTTTTAATATCAAAGGGAAAATACGCGACACAGCTGTTACTTAATTCAGTCAATAGAGATTATTTCTTTCGGTCAATAGAGCGTAAAAGGACAAGAAAGTTTAACCACACCAAAAGATTTGGTTATTTATCATCAACATTAGAAAAATCTGATAGATCTTCATAATGATTTGTTTATTTTTGTATTACTCAGAATCGTTTGGGTGGACTTTGATTTGTTATTGAACGGAAGGGGGGTTTTATGAGAGGAGTGGGAAGGGGGATTGATTTCCATCCCAGAATGGCTCCCAACTCCCGACTCCCAACAGCCGCTTCGGTCGCCATTATTTATTAGTGCTGCGACGCAACAGGTAGCGGTGGGGTCATGAATGAGTACTCTAAAAACATACCTATGACTTGTCACTCGTGTCAAAAAAAGTATAATAGGAGAAAAGATTGTAAGTAGATACTTTTATTATTTATTTCGAGGATCATATTAAAAACATGTAATCTGACACTAAATTAATGGCATTTTAATTGATCGTACGCAATCTGAATTCTTTCATTTTCACTCTTAATTATTTGTTATATTATAACTTTAGACATTACTGGTCAACAATCATAACATTATAATCTGTCAGTAAAGTAGTAAATCCTCCTTTTAATAAAAAGGCCTTGTACCATAACAATGTTTGCGAAACGAAGCGTATAATAACCGGCAGGATACCGGATGCAACTTGAGAGGCACCAGACGCAGTGTGCAATCCACCCCCTGCACGCAGGCGCGTTGCACATCGTCCGGGAGCAGCTCCCACTTTAGTCCTGGAACCTTGAGCTCAACTTGTGTGTTTCCAAACACATCTAGGCTACAACCGAAAAGATGAAAGACGAGGCTCCCGAGACCAATGCAAGTGAAACTTGCGTATGGAGCGGGATATTCGACGCAGATGACTGTCAAACTTTAGATCAATCGCAGAACAGCGCAGGTATGACAATATTTTTAATATTAAGTAATAATAAAATTGAGAAATATTAAAAATTTAAATTTTTACATTTTGTAGAAAATACTCATCCTAACAGATATATACTTACCCCCTTACTAATAAAGATTGAATAGCAGATGTATAGTTACACAATGGTTACTCTCTGTCAAACCATTTGAATTTGACATTAAAAAGAAAGTGACAAAACACTGTGTAACTATGCAGCTGCTATACAATCTTTATTAGTAAGGGGGTTAATGTAATAACTTGTGTTGATGTTAGCAACAACAAATATGTAGGTATTCATCATACATCGATGGAAAGTTACGAGTTAGGAGTTGGGAAAATTATTTTTATAAGTTTAAGCCCAAAAACAAAACTCACATTACCAAAATTATCATCGAGATTGATACTAATTATAAAACTTGAACTTATGTGAAGGATAGAAATCTAGAAATAAGTAGCTTAAAATGTCTACCTTTTATGGACTAAAATCTTTCGTTTTGTGAGATGTTATAATGTTAGGGAATATTATCCTACTCTATCAAAAAGGTACTGTAAAATAAATAGCGTAGGAAGAATTAGCACCTAGTTGTTATTGTATTTTAATCCTCCACGATATTTTTAGATTTTAAGCAAAATAATACTTGTAAAATCAATACTGTGGAAAGGGAGAATGCTAGTAACTAGCATTCTCTCTTTCCACACTTTAGCATAATACTGTTTGTGGTGTTTGTGACAGTCACAAACAGTGACAGTCTAATTGGTTTCTGATTACGACCACTTGACTCCGAAAGTGATAATTCCTAATGAGACCATGCACTGTACAGGATTATTTCTAGTTTTGCTCGAACAATTGACTTTGCAGGCTTTGTAACGGTGATTTTCGGGCTGTGGTTGACCGCCACAGTGGTGTCGCCGAAGCTATTCTCTGATGGCAGCTACCGCAACTTGGCCAACTACACGCTGGCCGCTGCCCTGCGACGGTCCATGCCTGGACTCATATATTACGTTTCGCCGTTCGTCAAGGTTATATATTCGTAAGTACGAAATGTTGGCGCCGTGGTGCCTACTCTCCACTGCATTTTTCGGGTAAAGTTTCCAGCTTTCTCGCTCAGCTCGATGTTCATTTACGTGGTTTCTATAGCAGCATTATTAAACTCAATATTTTTTATTTGCCAAATGATCCTATTTCGTACTGTGATCAAAATGCTCTTTAAGGCCAACTGAAATTTGAGTACAGAAACTACTATAAGTGACAACACCGGCTTCACACGCAAGCACAATCTTCTACAACATTAGATCTAAAAAAAAACAGGTTCTGTACTCAAAATTCAGTTATCCTCAAAGAGTATTTTGATCACAGTAAGAAATAGGATCGTTTGGCAATAAAAAATATTTCGAGTTGATTTATCGTTTTTCAGTACAAAATGTATGGGAAAAGTTTTTGGCGATTTCTGTCGTTTCTAGTACTCATACCTTAAGTGATCCCCGTAGAGTCTTTTGATCCCCACACGAAATAGGATCGATTGGCATAAGAAATTTTTTTTTGGTATTTTAGCATTTTTTTTGCTAATGGTAATTTTTTTTCCAAAATCTGTGAATGCAGTTCAGAATATCTTAAAAAGTTATGGATCTTCTGGGAACGTTTTCCTGTAACTATAACGGTTAAGGTACCTGCCCTTAATGTACCGTTTTAAAAATCCACCCTGTATAAGGTCCTTCTTAAATAGTGCACATAATTTAAGGGGTCAATGTACTCATGCATACAAACAACTTTTAGTATGGGACAAACATTGAAGTCGCGAAAAAAAAATCAGCTGTCCATATCCATAGAAAATTTAAAATCAAATAGATCAAAATGTATGGAACAGCTGATTTTTAGGGTTCCGTACCCAAAGGGTAAAAACGGGACCCTATTACTAAGACTCCGCTGTCCGTCTGTCTGTTTGTCTGTCTGTCTGTCACCAGGCTGTATCTCATGAACCGTGATAGCTAGACAGTTGAAATTTTCACAGATGATGTATTTCTGTTGCCGCTATAACAACAAATACTAAAAACAGAACAAAATAAATATTTAAAGGGGGCTCCTATTCAACAAACGTGATTTTTATTGCCGTTTTTTGCTCGATATTAATAATGACAACAGGTAGGCAGTTAAAATTTTCACAGATGATGTATTTCTGTAGCCGCTATAACAACAAATACTAAAAACAGAATATAATTAATATTTAAGGGGGGCTCCCATACAACAAACATGTTTTTTTTTTTTTTTTTGCCGTTTTTTAGTACGGAACCCTTCGTGCGCGAGTCCGACTCGCACTTGGCCGGTTTTTTTTCGCGATTTCAATGTTGGTCCCATAGTAAAAGTTGTTTGTATGCATGAGTACATTGACCCCTTAAATTATGTGCACTATTTAAGAAGGACCTTATATATTGATATTCTCTAATGATATATCAAAAAAAGTTTAGATAGGTAGGTACGTTACCCGCACTCCACAGTGGTACCTATGGTGGCGTTAATTTTTATCTCTCTCTTGACGTAATATGTCAATGTGTGATCTGCAGTACCCATAGACATAGAAAAATTTTCGCTGCGCTCAAGAAGACCAACAAAGCGTGGAAAAGAGAAGTTAACATCATACGGACACGGTCTATGTAAAAAAGAGACAAAGGATCAAGTGACATGTGCCAACATTTTTTACAGTAAGAGCCCCTAGCTTCCCGCCTAGCAAATGAGCAATCACAGTTTGTTTAAAATATTTTTTAATCTTAATTAGAATTTAAAATAAAGGTATCGTGGAGCTATGGTGTCTTCTGCTCTAAGTAATTGTGATGTGACAAAAAGAAACAATCCAAGTAATCACACTTTTCAAAGGTAAATAAGATATTGCCACACATTTCTCTAAAACCAAATTTCGCTACATTTATTCGTTTATCGACAAATAAAACAGTATGGAACATAGTTTATTAATTTCCTTTGCCATAATATAGTCATATTTTATGAATCTAAGTCATATTTTACATATCTCAAAAATGTATTGATTCGTTTTCGGATCACCTGTTTATTGACTTTGTTGTTCTTTGACATTCTATTTCTATGGCAGTACCTGTCGATGTTTTAAATTGCATGATGTTGGAGTATGACGCATCTAAACTTTGTTTTGATACCTATATCATTCATATTATCTGGTAAGACTTTAGAGTAGACATGAATTAATAAAGTATTTAAATAAGCATACCTACGGTATATTTCAAATGTTACTTTTATTTTAGCCGGCAACAATTTTCGTTCTTAGCCTGCGACTTCTTTGGCTTTTGGGAGACATTTTTTGCTGTATTCGAAATTGAAAGCCTGACTATGGTTTGTATCGAGCGCTACGTACTAGCAAAATACATTTCTAAGGGTAAGTTAATTAATACAATACTAAGTTAATAAATAGATTAACATCACATGAAAATAAAAAAAATTTTTTTCAAAAAAATAATAAAAGATCTCGATTGATAATTTTCTAATAAAATCACAAAATAAAACAATAGGGTATACCCGTACATCAGTGGCGAGGGGTGAAATTATGGCGAAGGTAAGCCGCTCTACAAAAATGCTATGATCTGCATAGTGGATCAGTGGGGTGGGATTTCTAAAAGGTAAGCCGATGGGAATCGGCTTCGCCACTGCCGTACATACTCATACATACCTACCAATAATTACCTTCTGTTTATTTTGGTGATAAATAATAAAATTCTGAATTTCTTGAACTAAAACAAGCAAAATATTGCTAACAGGTTGGAGAGTCCCGCCGAGCCACTACTACTTGTATGGAAGCTTGTGTGTTTTCTTTGCCTTTTCGTACGCTTACCCGCCGCTGATGGGGCTCGGAGGGTATGCTGAGGACTTCGACTGTGCGCACTGCACCTTTGACATGATCCTGCCACCAGGAGGATGGAAGATGTACATGGTCGTGTTCATTTTCTTTATGAGGAGTATCAAGCCTGCTATCATGATGTTTGTATTTTTATAGTTAACTAGCAGACCCCGCGACTTTGTCTGCGTTTATCTATGATACCCTATGCCCTACTCTGTCATCGAACTAAAATCTATGGAAGTGTAATTGCATACAAATATTGCTTAAAAAATCTTACCACGGGGCCAAAAATTTGCAACCCGCACAGCTTTAGTCGGGCCAGAATCGCGCTCGGTGATTGATGTTAGTGTTCTTTGCAATAATTTTTTGTATTGTAAAGAAAAGAAAGAAAAAGACAGTTTATTAGAAATGACGTCCTGTGTAGTCAAATGGTGTAAAAGACGCAAAGAAGGCAGTAAAAAGATGCAGAAATAATGTATCTTATTTTTTCGTTCAAGAAAAAAAAAATATCTATGAGTATACAAATTATGGTCGCTAATAAGCAACCAGTGTTCAGTCGCTCTGTGCTGCATACTTATTAGAATAATTATACCTAGAACGATAGTTCTCTACAAAGCGCACTGTCAAAAGTGAGGCAACTAAAACAGCCAAAATGGCGCCGTTTTCAGATTGTTATTCTACATTATTACCTAATCATACCGATTAAGTACAAAACAGTTTAAATTTTCCCACATTTATAAGACTAGTTACTATATTATTGGGTTTCAGTTACGATTAGTTAACGTATGACGGATATAAATTTGAAAACTAAGCCATTTTGGCTTGGTATAAGTTACCTCACTTTGCATTCAGCATTCTGCTCAAAAATTGCTTGTTCCATAGATTTTAGTTTGCTGTTCTCTGTACACCTGCCCCCTTACTCAAACGGCCACTTTTCTATTCGTTCGCTAACTTAAAAATTAAAAGCCATAAACTCCAAAAATACGTGTCGTACCTAGGCTTTAAATTCCATACAATACAACAATGTCTGTGTTTTACAAAAACTGTGACGTGTGACTTGATCGTCTAATTGCTTATTTTAAGCTTTAAGTTAGCGAACGAATAGAAAATTGGCCATTTGAATAGGCCATCTGATAACATGTATGCAAAATTTTATAATGATCAGTTCGGTAGTTAAGTTAAGACGTGAAGGCGTAACAAATAAACAAACAAACGGGCATTCGCATTTATATTATTAAATTATTTCCACAGATTGTACAACAGATACTGTGTTTGTTCTTACTAGGCACTGACGTCCATTATACAAAGTACGCTGGACAGGCTAATGTCATGAAATGACAGCAATTTTTTGTGCCGATTTGAAAATCGCCATATTGGCGCTGAGAGCAGTAGATTCTATATGACAGTAGCGAGTGTACTTGGAAAGTTTAACAAATGACTGGTGACGTTCGCCTGTCCAGCGAACTCAAGAAGCTTATACCTTCTTGAGCGTACTTGTATAATGGACGTCGGTGTTACTAGGTATTTAAAATTAAATTTGGAAAGAATAGAAATTTGTACTCCGATAAAAATATTTATGTGGGAATTCGAATTTCAAAATTTCGAATTGTTTCTGTTTTGTCAGTCGGTACGGTCACACGGTGCCATATTTAAGTGCTGTCGTGAAGCGTATCTAGGATATTTTTGATCGAAGTAAAACCACAGTATATAAAACTCTGGAAAATCATACATAATGCAAATGGCATTGTAAGAAAGTTTGTGATACAGAATGGCCCCTACAGAAAAACAGAATTATAAAATCGAGATATAAATTTTCAAAAAATAAAATTACATTTTTCATTTTTTAGAGAGCATATACCTATTTAAATTTTATATATTTTAAATTACAGGCTGTTGATGTTGTATTGGGCACATAATTTGGAAATTGAACGCAATGATAATCAAGCACAACGGAGATTAACAAAGGTAATTTTATTTAAAGTGTCATATTTTTTTATCTTTCTTTCACCTATCTTATTTGTTGGTTATATACTTCGATCATCATGATCGAAGGGTATATAATAAAAGTCATTTGATGTTTTTATTATTATTGTGTAGAATCTACACAAGAATAATAAAAACGACTACACTGTAGACTAAGGTTGCCAGACGCCCGGGATTTCCGGGATTGTCCCGGAATTACGTGCCTTGTCCCGTGTCCAGGAATTACACCTTACTGTCCCGGATTTCAAATACCTTCACGTTGTTACTAGAGTCTGTCTAAAAAGTCAGTTTACATGGGTAATGTCAAGAATAATAAAGTTAATTTCTAAATGAATTTGAAATCATTTGCCCCCCCCCCCCGCTCTCGTTGTCCCGGAATTGACGCCAGCTTATCTGGCAACCCTACTGTAGACGCATGTTGTGGCATCATAAGCAGTGCTCTACTATTTATGTATTGTGTTTGATGTTTTTTTTTACCATTGCCAGCGACACTACTGCGTGGCACCACCAGTAGTGTCATAGGTTATTTTTCTTTCCCGTGACTCTACCGGTAGTGCCATGGTTAAAAATATATGTACTCTGATGCCAGTTGGGAAAATTTGATTTCCGGTGGTATTATTGGGGTTTATCAAGAACTTTAAAATCATAACTTGTAATGTTATTACTTTTAGGAGGTCCTTTGCAAACGTTCCCAGGAACGTAAACTGAAGGAAACTATAAAACCATATGTATAAATAAGATAAATAGGTAATCTAGTGTAAATAAAGCTAAGAAACTGTGTGAGGAAGAATATGTACCTTAAAGGGCTTGTATCATAGGAACGGCCCATTATAGGGCCGTGAGATTTTTCCCATGCATTTTGTATTTTGCATTTTGTATTCTTATGTCGGTTGGAATCGTATTTAACACAATTTTTATTCTTTGCTGAGAAAATTATTTATTTGTAAACATATGTCTGTCACTATAATTACCATAGCAACGCGCTAATTTTTTAATTCAATGTCAAAGCCATAGATTTCCAGCTTGTCTTCAGCCTAGCTATAGATAAGAACCTTTGTACAATATTGTTCTGTGTTCTCATATTTGAATGTAGAGTAGAATTTTAAAAAAATAAATACCGACGGTATGAAAGCGCGGTCGGCAGCTCAGGTGAGTCAGTCTTTCCACGAGCTTGTCCAGTTATTTTTATTATAGCTGCCGTGCTATAACTGTAAAAAAAATATACGTCCTATTATTCTATAATTGTAAATAGCGGCTTCTTCGGGGCACGGTCCTCGACCTTCGACCTTCGGCACGAACAGCGTCAATAAATCCCGGACGTGTCCTCGACCCACCTGGACGTCGTGCACCTTTCCGCCTGACCTGCAGAGGGAGCTCTCCCCTGGGCCCTTGCACTATCCGCGCCACCATCGACGTCGGTCTACACGGACACGCGCCCGGGCCCATCAGCGCGTCCCGCTGGGACTACGCTACGGTGCTACGTCGGGGGGTCTGACTGCGTGCCACCCCTGCGCCGTCACGCTGAACCACGTCCGTGCTGAACCACGTGCCCTCCTGTGTTCCGCCGGGACTCCATATCTGCCTGCCTGCTTCGTGCCTGCTTCCTGCTACCCCTGCTACCTGGATCCACGTCTCTGCGTGCCTGTCCTGTTCCCGTCTACGTCCCACCCTAGTCATACTTAATGTTATTACTTTTAGGAGGTCCTTTGCAAACGTTCCCAGGAACGTAAACTGAAGGAAACTATAAAACCATATGTATAAATAAGATAAATAGGTAATCTAGTGTAAATAAAGCTAAGAAACTGTGTGAGGAAGAATATGTACCTTAAAGGGCTTGTATCATAGGAACGGTATAACAAAACAATCATTGCCGCTTTAGCTTCCCTCGTGGGTGATGACCATAGATCTTGGGATTTACACTTGCCCAAAATCCAATCTGCAATGAACAATTCAGTTAATGCAGTAACTGGCTTTACACCGTCATTTCTGGTTTATGGTCGTGAATTAATTACGTGCGGATCTATTTACGTTGAGGGTTACAACCTTGAAGAAATGATTTTCTTACCTCGCGACGCATACGCCAACAACATCGGTCTCTTATCATCGGTTTACGACAGAGTCCAAGTAGCTCTTCACGTAGCCCACATGAAGAATGCGGAACGCTATAACGCAAAACGATCCATTAAAGAATTTAATGTTGGGGATACAGTGTGGCGAAAAAATTATCCTCTAAGTAATGCGGGAGCATATTTCAGTGCCAAACTAGCACCTAAATATGTAAAATGCAAAGTAATACAAAAGCTTTCTCCACTTGTCTACCTGCTCGAAGACCCCAGGGGATCACGAAGTAAATGGCATGTAAAAGACTTTAAAACTTAAATAAATGTACTAAACTATACTATGTACTAAAGATTGTAAATATTTTTTTTTACCTCTTCTCTAGATAAGTTAGTCAATCCATCTTACTTATAGACTGAATTCGGATACTTTCAGTCTTAATTTTTGTTTCGTTTTTATTTTTACATCATCTGAAAATATCATTAAACACCAATTTACTTTGGTAAACTTATTTACCGACTATGAAAGATACCTAACTTTATTACTATTAACTCTTAAACTCTTAATACCTACGTACGAACGTACCAATTACTTAGGAGGTAACTATATCTCTTAACTTGTTGCTCTCTACTAACGGCAATCTTAATTGATTTCTTAACTATTTTTTTTGTAAATAGGAGCGGTTGACTACTCCATAAAAATAAGCCTTAGCGTCAGGGATTTATAAAGGGAGCGGCTGACAACTCCTCAAAAATAAGCCTTAAAGTCATGATTATTAGGTTACGTTCTCAGGAGTTTGCGTCATTGAAGGTGAACCTTACTCCACCCACTGAACGGACGGAGTGTTGCGTGATTGTATATGAGAGATTTTACGAAAGTAGAGATCGTATCCTATAACCTTCAAAGAAATTTTCTCTAAGTCGAAAATTTTTCAGGGGCCATGGGAGAAATGTAATGTTATTACTTTTAGGAGGTCCTTTGCAAACGTTCCCAGGAACGTAAACTGAAGGAAACTATAAAACCATATGTATAAATAAGATAAATAGGTAATCTAGTGTAAATAAAGCTAAGAAACTGTGTGAGGAAGAATATGTACCTTAAAGGGCTTGTATCATAGGAACGGCCCATTATAGGGCCGTGAGATTTTTCCCATGCATTTTGTATTTTGCATTTTGTATTCTTATGTCGGTTGGAATCGTATTTAACACAATTTTTATTCTTTGCTGAGAAAATTATTTATTTGTAAACATATGTCTGTCACTATAATTACCATAGCAACGCGCTAATTTTTTAATTCAATGTCAAAGCCATAGATTTCCAGCTTGTCTTCAGCCTAGCTATAGATAAGAACCTTTGTACAATATTGTTCTGTGTTCTCATATTTGAATGTAGAGTAGAATTTTAAAAAAATAAATACCGACGGTATAAAAGCGCGGTCGGCAGCTCAGGTGAGTCAGTCTTTCCACGAGCTTGTCCAGTTATTTTTATTATAGCTGCCGTGCTATAACTGTAAAAAAAATATACGTCCTATTATTCTATAATTGTAAATAGCGGCTTCTTCGGGGCACGGTCCTCGACCTTCGACCTTCGGCACGAACAGCGTCAATAAATCCCGGACGTGTCCTCGACCCACCTGGACGTCGTGCACCTTTCCGCCTGACCTGCAGAGGGAGCTCTCCCCTGGGCCCTTGCACTATCCGCGCCACCATCGACGTCGGTCTACACGGACACGCGCCCGGGCCCATCAGCGCGTCCCGCTGGGACTACGCTACGGTGCTACGTCGGGGGGTCTGACTGCGTGCCACCCCTGCGCCGTCACGCTGAACCACGTCCGTGCTGAACCACGTGCCCTCCTGTGTTCCGCCGGGACTCCATATCTGCCTGCCTGCTTCGTGCCTGCTTCCTGCTACCCCTGCTACCTGGATCCACGTCTCTGCGTGCCTGTCCTGTTCCCGTCTACGTCCCACCCTAGTCATACTTTGTTAGTCCTACCTAGTTTTTAAATTATCCAAATTTCTGTGCTAGGACGTGTCATTAATAAACTCTTGAACTTCAACTTTATTTTTTTATTTAGCTTTCTTCCAAATTTTGCTCCGTTACCTTCCGTAACGCGACAAACTTTAACATTGTATCTGTTACTGTTTGTTTGTCCTTAAAAAATAATTTGATAAACAAATAATTGTCTATATTATTCAGGGTGTAGCGGCAGCAGCGTTCAGCTACATTCTCTGTGGTCTACCCATAACTGTGATCCGTGGCTGGGTGGTGATGTCGCAGCTGATCTACGGTGAAATTGTGAAATTTCCTGAATACGTCATCTCAACTGCAATGGTGGTTCATTGGGTTAGTATTTACTTATTGGAAGACACAGAAGTAGTATATGCGTACATTTTTGATTAAAAAAAATCAAATCGAAGCTTAAGTAAGAATCAGATGAGAAAATAATACAAGAGCAAAAAAATTACAGATTTCACGCTGCATAAAACTATCAGAGTCCATTGAAGATGAACATAAAAAAGGACTATTAGTTGTATCTAGTTCAGCTATCTGCTCGTCTATTGAAATCGGAGAGAGTTAAATTTCTAAGATTTGTTTAAAAAAGAAAATCTAAGTTGCTGTGTGGGAGCACCTTTAAATAATACGTTTATTACATTACTAGCGGCCGCCCGCGGTTTCACCCGCGTGGTTCCCGTTCCCGTAGGAATATTGGGATAAAATGTATCCTATATTTTAATCTAGGTTATCTACTATCTGTGTACCAAATTTCAAGCAAATCCGTTCAACAGTTTTTGCGTGATTGAGGAACAAACATCCAAACCCACAAACTTTCACATTTATAATATTAGTAGGATAACGATCCATGTACACTTTACTCTTTAACACTGAGACCGCACGACAGCGTATGTGCTTTAAAGACTGCATCAACGCGGCCGAACTACAAACAAATCCCACCTTTGGGAACCTCCGCAGCCCACGTCCTGTTGTCCGATCATCTACCCAGTGGGCTTATTTTGTAGCCCAATTCAATCTCCAGATGCGTTTTTTCAAATATTGATTAAGCCTTTCGAAAAAAGTTATTAAAATTTTTGCCCGGCAACTTGAAACATTTTTCAATTTTTTCAAAATTACGCAAATACTACCCGACTGATTTTCAAAATTCAAGCGCCATATGATAGATTTTGACACCTTTTTCATAGAGATATCTCCAATTTTAACCGATCTACGGCCAAATGCCGAACTTTTGGCTGAACATCGGGGACTGGTGATCACATAACCATTTTCAACGTTAAAAAAATACAATGCGCACGAAAACCGAAAGCTGTAGTAGTAGGTACCTACCTATACTGTTATTTATTCTGTATATAAATATGAAAGTAAGTTTGTTTCTTTGCTTGTTTGTTATACGCCTTCACGTCCTAACTACTCAACCAAGCATCATGAATTTTGAAAACACTTTGTCAGGGGCACAGAAAAGAACATAGGTTACCTTTCATCCAGAAACAATATACTGTTCCCGACTGATACAAAAATTACTTTACGTCTCTTTTCTACCATAACAACGAGACTACGACCTACTGACATGAATAATAAATGAATAATAAATAAATAATATAAATAATTAACTGGTCGCCTTATTGTAAGTCACGGGCAAAAGCTAAACTGTCATAAAAATATTTCCTCAGGAATGAAGTCACGGGTAAAACCATTGAATAAGTGGCGTAACATAATGGTGTAAACATTTTTTTTTATAGTTACAATAACAATAAGCAATGAAAGTAACGTTCTACTCCTTGTTGATTTCGATACTTTAGTCGGGAAAATTAAAATACTTAACTACTTATCTATAGACGAGTAAGTAATGGACTTGAGTAAAACTGGCAATTCTCAAATGCTTCTAATAATATTATATTTACATGCAATTTATAGTATAATTAATCTTAAATGCAGTTTTAATGCATATATATAAGATTAATTTATGATATAAGTAAATTGTATGTGAATATACTATTAGAAGCATTTGAAAATTGCAAGTTTTACTCAAGTCATTACTTACTCGTCTATAGTTACGGGGTTAATGTCTTGTTTCAGTCATCTTCTGCACTGGCGATGTTCTGTCTGTCGGTATACGACCCCAACCTGCGCCATCGGCTGATTGACTTCTTCGTCAATGATGAACCGAATCTTCAAGAAATCCGCCCCAGGACTGAAACCCCGAACAAAGTTAAGAATAACTAGTTCTATCTAAACAATGATGTGTATTGACAGAGATACGCAATTTAATTGTTTTGAAATCTGTGTTGTCTTTCAGTTATAAGCACAGTAGTGTATACTACTGTTAAAATTTGGTTACGTATATGTATATATACAGGGTCATATTGTATTCACCATCCAAATTTTGAGGACGTGTTCAGTCCATGAAAGTGAACAACTTTCTCTAAGGAACACATGGCCAAATATGTGAAAATAAAATTGACTATCCATACAAATCAAAGAGATCACGTGATCAATTTAGTATAGGATGTCAAAAATTAGTGGCGAATTTTGACATATGTTTCTTAGAGAAAATTGTTTAGTTTCATGGACTGGACACATCCTTGAAATTTATATGGTAAGTTCAGAATGACCCGATATATGTATATATACGTAACCAAATTTTAACGAGGATCCGATTTTTATCCGCTATCTACGGAATAAAGGGCACCTAACTACCTCGTCAATATTAAGAAAAAGACTGAAAGAAATAAAAGAGCCCAAATTTCTTCTTCAATTCCTATATATTTTGATATTAGATATACGTATGGCATCATTAATGTACACTGTAGCGCATTATATGCGCAAGATCAACAATATGATATAAAGAGCAAGATTTGTACGAAGAATATCGGCGTTTGATAGTACTATAAACAATCTACGCAACTACTTTATTCAGTCGAAAAGTTATGTTACAGAAAAGGAAGAAAATATCGCTTAAACTACTGATTGAACACAATTCGGAAGTTACCATGTATCTTAGGTCTTAGCCATTCGAATTGATCATTCCCGATGAACTACAGAAATAAAACGTGGGCCACACGGTCGCAACCAGGGGGGTGATTATGTAATTTTGTTGCAATCAACTCTGACAGAAATCGCAGTTACATTGCTGCTTTAGTTAGAACCAATGTAACAACTATCTTACTTAAAGCAGCAATGCAACTGCGATTTCAATCGATTTCAATCGAGAATTGTTAGCAACAGACTTACGTAATTCGCTAGCAGTTCTCTGACCAACGTGACATTGCAAATTCTCAAAATGCTAACCATGTCACAGTCTCAGACCATTTTTTATTTGATCTGAGGTCACAGTAAAAAGGGCGCACACCACACCACTGTCTCTCTACATGGCTGGCGAGCTTTGTCGGTGAATATTACGATGACCGTGTAGACCACGTTTAAATGGGCCCTTTACAGATAAAAAACCTCATACAAATGAAGCATTAACTAATATCATATAGTATAATCTTTACTCCTACGATCACATGATACAGATTATGCATCTGGTACTTATTGGAACCATTCTACCCACGATTGGTCCGCGTTAAGGCCGTCATATTACACCGTCATAATTACACAAATACATAAATGTATGTAGCATATTATATGTTTTGGAACATTATAATGTAAGAATAATCTTAGACATACAGTAGTCAAATCGTACTTTACGAAATATGTGTTTTGATGGATGTTGTTTGTATGTGACACATGGTTCTTTAATAAAAAAATTAAATGATGTGTACTTAAAAATAAAATGATGGAAGAAAGTTACCTGTTTTTTCATTCAAGTACGTACGATAGCTAAGTGCGTGTGTATGTCATAGGAAGTAGCGATCAAAGCTTAATATTTGTACTTTTAGCCCATGAAAAAGTCAAGTAAAATGAAGACTACAAATATACGACATGATATCTTAGTGAATACAGAAGAACGAGCTGATCCTCTGACATACGCACTTCAAAGAAGATACTTATATTCTAAATAACAATTTACAAATAGATATTTTACTAAATTACTTAAACCAAAAAAAAATATATTAGCAATTGGTTGCAGTTCTTTGGAAAAGATATCGGCACTTGATAAACTTAAACTATATCGCACCTTCACTATTTCTACTATCACTCTACGTACTCTCTGGAATGAGTTTGATGGCTCTCGCATTCATAATCTTCGAAAGAGTCAGAATCATCGGAACAGTCATCTATGTATACCCTGTTAGTGTCCGAAGGCGTGGAGGGACTATTGAGCACTATGAGAGGGTTGGTCCTCGCACTGAGCGGTTTGAAACCGCGCGCGACGATCGAGTTGTTACAACTCCTGGTGAGGTTGGACCCACTTCTGGCGAGGTCGGTCCCCCCTCTGGGAGGGTAGTGCTATATGTTTTCGAGGGTGGTTTCGTCGTTCCACCGCTTGTTCCGTCGCTCGATGACGGGGATGAAGAACAAGATCAGACCGCTCAAAGATATAGTGCTGCCAGCGACGTAGAAGGCTGGTGCGTAGGAGTGTAACGCATCATACAACCAACCTAAAAAGAAAGAATTACACAATTTTAACGTATGTTATGCTTATAATTTGTAATTTAAACATAAATAATACATCAGCACACCATCATTAAAAAAAACTATTTTTTATTAACATAGCTGAGACACATAAACACATTAAATAAGACATCCAATCATCTTAACTAGTACAAGACGTTGAAGTTGTTTGCTGTGCTAATTACCTGCGAAAGGAGGTCCAATAAGGGAGGCGATCCCCTGGAAGAGCAGCAGCAGCCCGAAGGCGTTGGTGAGCTTCTCCAAGCCCAGCAAGTCCACCAGCACCACGGACGTGAGCCCCACGTACGCACCGATCGTGAACCCGAACACCGTCGCGTACATCGCCAGGCCCCAGAACTCCCAACATAGCACCGCCATTGCTGTGCCTGATAAAAAGCATTTCATAATTTTATAATTCACAACATTTGTTTAACAAATAAAAAAACGGCAATTATGATCCATTAGATTCCCATTTCAGTAGGGATGTTATATCATGAATTTAAAAAATATGATTTCAGGTTGAGATACTTACTTATTCCTGCAATTGTGAGACACAAATTGTATGCTAGCAAACGATTGACCCAAGGTCTGTCACTGATGAATCCTAGAATTATCCTTCCAATTAAATTTGCACCCCCTATAATAGATATCAAATAGGCCGAATTCTCCACTCCCAACTGTTCGCTCATAGGCACTGTATAAACGTATGGAATGTAAAAGCCTATGCTAGTTAAGAAATTAGATAAAGAAAATAATACAAATATAGGATCTACTAGCAGTGAAAGGTCCAGCATTTCTGATAAGGCGGCTTTAGATTCCGCTGAGCATGGCAACCATCCACATCTCGTTTCTTTTTCCTCCTTTGGAATTGTGATTCTATCTGGAGATGGGGCTCTGTACTTGGCTATGCTGGTCATGCTTCCTTGATATAGGACATCTGGCCTCTGCATGATTCCGCTTCCGTGTCGGGAGTGCGTTTTAACAGAGTGACTTTTTTCCTGATGTTTGTTCAGTGCTGGTTGTGACAGTGTCAGTCTTGCTATATCACTTTCTTCAAATTTCCCGTTTGCACGGATAACGTGCTCTGTACTCTGAGATCTCTTCAATGGAGTGCTATTTGATTTAGGAAGCATCTGTTCTGTGGCAGGCGATCTTGGTCGCTCAGGTACAGGTCGGAACATAAGTCCTAGGGGTATGCAGTTCAGGACTAAAGCTCCAATTATGGCCATTGCTCCTCTCCAGCCATACTCCGCTACTAAAGCTGAAGTAAGTGGTGCGAAAAGAAAGGTTCCAAGTCCCGAGCCACATACTGCTATGCCTGAAAAGGACACAAAAACAAAAGTTTGAAAACCAATAATATAATATACTTATTTCTATCTATTATATTTCTAACTTCGATTTTCTCGTTCTCGTAGTGAGCTGCAGGATTTTTTTTCTTTTAGAGAGTAATAGGTACTAACCGTCGGAAAAAAGAATTAGTTCAGTAGATTTGAATGATAGAGAGAGAGAGAAAATAGAAAGTCTTCTTCTTCTTATCGAATGAGGAATACCTACTACTACTACATACTACTACTACAGCTGAGACAAAAAAGATAGAAACTAGACTTTTTGATTATGCCATTGAGCTTCTTCTTATCGTATGAGGGTTAGTGTCCACCTTTGTTGTTAGAGTTTATCAAGCCGCCTGTAAGGCCTCTAACTTGGCTTAACGACTGTTATCAGATGACAACAGCCGGGACCGACGGTTTAACGTGCCCTCCGAAGCACGGAAGTGCTCAGGTTGTAATTCCACTTAAAAGGTCACCCATTCGACACCTGACCGGACTGAGCGTTGCTTACAAACATGTTTGAGTACGATCAGTCTGTCAAGTTCCGCCATGAGCGCTTCTAGAATCGCGATAGAAAGTTATTTATAATCACACATTTTTAGCTACTTATCCCAGGTAGGTATAGATTATCGAAGACTTAACTATACTAGGTATTTTTTTTAATTAAATAGGTGCACAAAAACAAGGTAAAGTTAAAGACGAATAAGTGCTTTTATATTAAATTTCATTTTTTATAAGAAATCGTACCTACCAGTGGCGAAGCTCCTGTATCGTTCGAACCAGACTGTGACGCTAACAATGGCGGGGAGGTAGATGAGGCCGAAGCCGAAGCCGGCGCCGATGCCGATGGTGAAGATGAGCATGACCACGTTGGTGGCGAACGCGGACACGATGACACACACCGAAGCGAGCAGCGCGCCTGCTACTGTCACCCGCTGACATCCCCAGCGGTTCACGAACGAACTCGAGATGGGTCCTGGAATTATTAAGTATCTGATTAAAGAAAATCTTTTACAACGGTATAGTGCTTGGCCTTCATCACACCTGATGCTAGGTGGAAGCGCACTACTCCCGGAATCCTCATCACTGGGGAACTGGCTCTTTCCTTATCTATGTAAAATCCTAACTGATTGAAGAAGGCTTCCATTCAAATATTTTCGTTTTATCACAGATTAGATATTATCATACAGACGCAATCTAACATGTCATTATTCAATGCTTAACCTCACGAGTTATCAGCAGACCCAGGAAATAATCATATGATAAAAAGTAAATAATATTGGATTTTATCCAATGATTTATAGGTACATAAATTAAACATTTTTTTTAAATGTAGGTAGTGTAGGTACGTTTTACAGGCCATACAACAAACACTATAAGTATACTTTGAATGCATAATGAAATACCTACAATAAATACATATGTCTACAATAAAATTCCCCGTTCTCATTTCAAAATTAAACAAGATCATATATTATTATTAAAATTTGTAACATGATTTTGACATTATCAGTTAACTTTAAACAGCAAAACTAAACATGGTATTTTAATAGAAGATGGTTGTGTGTGGAGGTAATGTAGTTAGTTATTAAAGTCTCACTGCAAAATATTTGCTTTAGCGCATTATTTGTTCTGAAATATACTTTTTATCTAAACATTCATTAAGAATATTTTTATATCGATAAATTGGATTCCATTCCAAAGTAATATTTTAGTCTCGGAAATACCGCATGTCCTTAAAGGTTTTTTTAATATTTCCAATAATCTCAAGCTTGGTTAATCTTTAGGTTGTTCGATTGAATTGAACCGAGAAGCCCAACTTTAAGTTGGTATGTCAATGTTTTTTGAATGAAAATTAGTAGGTTATTACCTGCGCTTAGCGTGACTCCCACAAGGATAGAGACGATCAAAGCAGTCTTGCCTTTACCCTCCTCGAAGTAGGTCAGGAACTCCGCATAGAATATACCGAACGAATAGGTCAGCCCATCGGCTGGAATAGAAAACAAACATGTTGATAAATGACTCGTGGCAGCTTAACGATATCATAAACATAGCTCCAGAAATAATATGGAATGGCATTGTTGATGATAAATTGTTCTTTATTTACTTATAGTAAAAATAGCAGCTTATATCGAAAGTGCAAGAAAAAATACTGGAACACGTTTTTAATATTGAAGTAAAATTTTAACTTCTCACTTTATTACAAGATTATTATTGCAGTTATTGTAAAGAACATTATTTGGAAAATTGTAGTCTTTGCGCAGAAATTATACAACACAGTAAACACGGTACCCACCTAAAGTTTCAACTACATAGTGTATGAGTAGGTAATACCCTCAGATCAGTGGTAATACCAATACCTAGCTGCCCATTATCATTATCATTTGCAATGTCAAAGTGCAAGAGGCAAAGTGCAACTCAATCTAGCGTGCGTGATAGGATTATTGCATATCTCAAAGTCGGTTAAAATAAGTATGTTAAATTAATGGATTTACTCTGATTGGAATTGTGTTTTTGGTAAGTAGGTACTTTTTAAAAGCTTCAATATTCCTAGGTAGGTGGTGTATAGGTTAGGTAGTATGTAGTGTGGCTTGGAAATCAGTATCAAAATATGGAAGTCATCAATGTATCCCGGTTGGTTTGAAGTAATACAGTAACATTATTTAAAAAAGTCTGATTTCCTCTACTATTATGCTGATTGTGCAGCAAAGCAAAGTGGGTTGGTGTGATATACGAAGTGACTTGAATATCTCTTTTGATATCGAAATACACTCGAGGAATAAAGACCCCGTGACGTGCCGTGACAATGCAAGGCACGTGAATGGGTCGCAACAAGGGTTACCAGACGTTAGGATTTGTCCTCACATGTTAGGCTTTTTGAGTCCCTGTCAAGATTCATTGGTGAAAACCGCATGAAAATACGTTCAGTGGTTTTGAGTTTATCGCGAACAGACAGTGAGACGTGGCGAGGGACTTTGTTTTTATAATATGTAGTGATAATCAACAACTAAGACTTAAAAAACTAAAACTTTCTTTTTGTCTAAGTACTAGAAATATAAATTTTACACGTCATAGTTTATTTATTTTAAAAAATAGCAAAATGTCAGGATTTTTTAGAAGAAATCAGGCTTTTTGTTATACCATCTGGTATACCATCTAGATATTTTTAGATATACCATCTGGTAACCCTAGTTGCAACTCGTTCCGATAAACTGAGACTTGTCACTTGTAATAATAGTGAGATGTTTCGTTCCGACATGTTGTAAATGTTCCTTTATTCATCGAACGGCATAACGGCATCACTGAAATATTACGATCGCCCGCAACTTCGTGCGCGTAGACCTTAGGGAACCTTTGACTGGGACAAAATAAAAAGTAGCTTAATATTAATCCAGGGTAGGTACTTGTTGTCTAATTTCTACTCGATCATATATCTACCGCAATCGCTTTCATTTGACAGATAGATGTGACACATTGCTGCATGTCTTTGGTAAGTTTTTATTGGGGCCAAAAAAGAATCAATGTATCACATCCTGAAAGAGATTGCGATAGATTTTGAAATTAGACAAAGTACCGATTGTAAACTAAACTTTCATTCAAATCCGTCCAGCCGTCGTCGTTCAGAGGTAACAAACACACACACACACACAAAAATTTTCGCATTCACAATATTATAGGATAGGATAGTAGAATAAACATTTATAGAATACTATCATTTATGTTATGCTGCTGAAACGTTCCACAAATATAATACTTATTTCGTATTGGTCATATTGAAACGATGCCAAAACGTGTTATTTGGGGAATCCAAAACAGTTTCATGATAAGATGTACTACAATTTAATAGTTTGATTGCTATTAGCCTAAGCAAAAACAGCATGAAACAAGTGACGATGAAATATTGTTGTTTTATTGATTTGTCCAAAGGGAGAACTTGATCCTAGAACATGCATGTCAAATATGCGGCCCTTTGCACGTTTGACTGCGGCCCGATCCATTTTTAAATCATCCTTCTAATGCGCCCGCAATCTTTGCACAATAATATTTCAATTCAAAATCTTTACCCATTCAATGAGTTTCCTCTAAAGTTATGTTTAGCGCCCTTCGTCGCATAATGTACAATACGCAAAATGTACATCTGTTGCAAAATGTACAATACGTACGGCTCACTGATTCCACGGTCAAAAATGCATTTGGCCCACCAATGATTTTGAGTTTGACATGGCTGTCCTAGAACAACAAAATCAACCAACCTAAAGTTATGTGGTTTGAAACCTAAAATAATTAACATTTTCTTTAGGCATATTAGGTAAGACAACAAAATTGGTAAAAAAACTACTATCATTATAAAATTACTATTAAACAATGATAAAATGTATAGATATGTGAATATCAGTAAAAAACGTTCGACAATATGAATTTCAGTAATACGATAAATATCTCCTTATCCACCCATAAGGACGAAAGCCTGTGCCCCAGCAGTGGGGACATTAAAAATGGCTGATAGTCAATACGATAAATTAAAACTATTATCAACCCAAAAATCTATCGTATTATTTGAGGTAGGTAGAGTAATTAACTACTAAAAGTATGAAAAAAAAAACAATTTTTAACGGATACTAGCGCGGTTTTATTGAAATTACTTTGGTAATTTAGTTAGTATTTGGTTTGATTTTTGGTTTTCCCGACGTTTCGGCAACTTTGCAGCTGCCGTGGTCACGGGGGACCACGTAAATACTGAGCCGCCACATAAATACGTAAAAATTGAGCCGCAAATCAGACGGGGGACCACGTGACCACGGCAGCTGCAAAGTTGCCGAAATGTCGGGAAAACCAAAAATCAAACCAAATACCAACTAATTACCAAAGTACTTTCAATAAAACCGCGCTAGTATCCGTTGAAAATTGTTTTATTTCATGTCTAGTGAGCGCGTAAGCTAAGAAGTGAATACTTGTAAGTACTTTTAAGTACATAAAAAAAAACCGGCCAAGTGCGTGTCGGGCCACGCGCCATAGGGTTCCGTAGTTACCTTATACCATACCATATTTAATACCACCTATATTTTTTCGTCTGTAAAAATAACTTTGTTTTTCACAGTGTTGGTATGAATGACAAAGTTATATTTGCGGTTTTGGAAAATGTGCTTTATCCAATGATTTCAAAAGGAAGGATGCGCCCATCCGAATGTTTTGCTTTATAATCTTTCATACCAACAAAATCAGCGACATCTTTTAGAACCCACTCGAACTACTACGGTATTAGAGGTGGGCAAAAAGATCACTGAAGTGAACGATTTAGTTCAATTGGACTTAAAAACTAGTTCACTCATCTAGCTCATTTGGGTCGTTAGTACTTTTAACTTTTTAAATATTTTTATTATGGTAATTATATCAGTTTTTCGATGGTGTTAAGGCCATACTTAAATAAAACGTAAGCATAACAAAAATCTCAATCATGTTTATTTTATATTAGATGTTTTGTGCTTTTCTCAGCCATACTAATCTAATATTAGGAACTATAAATTATTAAATAAAAAGAGATACATTCATTATTAAATATAAAGAGGAAAGATTTGTTTGTTGGTTTGATTGTTTGTAATGCATAAACTCAAAAAACTAACTGATTACTGATGCGATTGTGTAAGTTAATCGTATTCATTTGACAGTTCATATCGTATTCCATCGGCTGTAATTTGTATGGGATGACATTATTATATTATGATACAATATGAACTGTCAAATGAATACAATTGACTTTACGCAATCACCTAGCAGATTTTAATTTTTTTCACCTATTGAAAGCTACATTATATATCAGCGAGTAATATTAGCAGTATTTTATTTAAAAAAAATAGAGATCCCTATGAAAATTGGAATAATAAAATGATTACGAAACCCATAGTATATATTTTTTCTATAAAAGTAATTATTGATCGGATGATGATGACATTCGTATCATGATATTAATCCTTATCTAACTAAATAATTACATTGTCAAGGTTGATTGTTTACATGCAAATTTCTTCTAAAGTTTAAGCATCAATATAACTTTTTTATATGTTTTTTTTAAAGGTAGGTATAAAATCTTTTTATCGATTAATCTTTATGTACAAAATCTATAGTTACACCGAAGCGAAGCGAGGGCGTGTCGTAAGTTGATTATATAAATACATATAGTCTGTTTAATATGTCAGAGATATAACAGAGATTATTTTATCCTAGGTTTTTACACAATGCGGCCGGTCACTATACTGCATAATAATATTATAAATGCGAAAGTTCGTTTGTTTATTTGTTACGCCTCCACGTCTTAACTACTGAACCAATCATCTTAAAATTTTACATACACATTGTTAGGGGTATAGAGAGAAAGACAGGGTACATTTCATCTCAAAAAAAAATATTCCTCCCGAGGAAAAGCAAAAAAACTTGCCACGCAGACGGATTCGCGGGCAGCCGCTAGTACTGCATAATTATGGGAGGCAGGAGCTTCGTTTTCTGGGTTTAGTTATTTTGTTATATGCGTGGATGCGGTAAATACTTCAATCTCAATTCGCGGTATTGCCATTGCTTTCAGCTTCCGTAGTCCAGCTTTAGACATCTGTGTCATAAAAAAAATAGATTCTTGCGTTTTTAGGGGGGCTTGAAATAGGGCTCTTTTCGTTGTTTTGGAATAATGTGACTCCATATTTCTTTACGCACTGGATCATTAGGCAATCTGTAATTATTTGAATTGAAATGTAATGGTCGATAATTATTTTTGCAACGAATATGTTTCCTAGGAGACATTTCTGTACGCAATGTTCGTAATCTATCTATCCGTTCCCTTTACTTTTGTTCTTTGAAGCTATGGAACTAAATGAACTAAATATCTAATATGCACTCATGGGAACTAGGTAGTTCATTTGAGTCACAATGACCCATCTCTAGTGCCTCGAACAATAACTAGTAATAGTAATATCTTTTAAACTTTATTAAAACTGTTAGACACGTAATAAAAATAATGTAAAACTACTAACCGATGATACGATATTCTATTTAACTTTTTTATTTTTGCATCATATTTTTTGCAATCTACAAATGCACAATTTGACAATTTTATGTCACGTCAATCACCGTCTGCCTACCATAGTCTCCCGCGGGTGACTGAATCGCGTTGGCCCTAAAACTCATATTTTAGGGCCAACCAACTGGCGTCATTTCGTAGCGACGTTGACCGTGTCCTTACGCTAGTAATATAATAAGTCTATGGCTTTATCTCAAAAACTAATTACTATATCTCGTTCAAACCAATTTTGGTTGAAAGTGTTTATTAAGATCTACGGCATATATTTTTTTTAGATTTTTCACTCTCTTATTTCAAAAGTTAAAGGGGGGGGGACACACATTTTACCACTTTGGCGGTGAATATCTTTCAAACGGTTGACTTTGAGAAAAAGTTGTCTTAGAAACCTTAATGTCATTTTTAAAGACCTATCTATAAACACCCAACACGTGTTGGTTTGAAGAAAAAAATTTTTTCAGTTTCAGTTCCATGTATGGAGAGCCCCCCCTTAATCTTTTATTTTTCTTATTTTTGTATTAAATTCGTTGAGCGGTTAACAGAATACATCTACCTACCAAGTTTTAACTGTGTAGTCTTAATACTTTCCGAATAAAGTGGCTGTGACATACGGACAGACAGACAGACAGACATGACGAATCTATAAGGGTTCCGTTTTTTGCCATTTAGGCTACGGAACCCTAAAAAGAGCACTGGGTTATTAAATCTCTCTCAGTAGTGTTCCCGTTTTTATTTTTAACTAGAATTTATTGTTATGTAATAATCATCTGCTTAAATATTCCCTAACTCGTGTAGATTTATTATCTATTTATGTGTAACTTGTTAAAACTTTTATATGTAGTTAACTAGTTTTCCGAAACTTTGTGATATAGCTACAATCTGATCTGAAAGATCATTGGATTTAATATATAAGAAAAGTTGTGGATCAGATAATTATATCCAGGCCCTGAAAGTTATTTGGAAGTTAATAATAAACGTTTTGCCGCCTTTTGTGGGATGACTGTAAACATTGTATGATGGATGTGATGTTAATGTTGTTATATTTCAGGCAAAATTAACACCCAAATAAATTATGTTTGTTTTGACTCAAAAAATCAAGGGAGTGCGAAGTTTCAGCTTGTGCAAAAATGCTTTCGAATGTCTGCCTGATTGTACGTCTGTTCTTCTCTACATGTTGTGAGCCAAAGTACATTCTGCAAATCTTCGTTATCGCTTCGCTTTCGAAACATGTATGGGATTGACATATAAGCTTTCGTTAACTATCGAATTTTAAAACGTCAAATTCATACATTTTTCGGAGCGAAGCGATAGCGATAATATGTATATGTGACATTGGCTACAGGCTCTTGTTCGATAATTATATAGATTATAGCGTGTTGAGTACTAACTGTCTTTATTTAAACGTCACATTATATATTATAAAAACCACAAACAAAATATGTGGCCAGCTACGTCCGTGACATGGTCGCCCCCGGTGTGGCAACACCAGTAAATTGTAAGCGGACGTAGTTGACTATACTACAGGGTTGAAACAAGACAAAGGATTAAAAAATTAAAGAAACAAACATTATTGTAATAAAATCAATTTCCGGACTGGACGGCGCAGTGTTCCGGTAGCAGTGGTCACCTCGACTACTCTGACCACGCCGTCCTTGCCCGGAAACGTTCGGGTGACCCGCCCACGTGGCCAGACTCCACGCGGGAGGTTGCCGTCGACGATAAGTACTAGGTCACCCTCCTTGACCTTCGGGCTGGGAGCAGAGAGCCTGCGCGGAATTAAATTCGGTAAGTACTCCCGCACCCAACGCGTCCAGAACTGATCCGCTAGCCGTAAGCCTCGTTTCCACCTCACTCGGCGGATCAGGTCAGCATCGTCAACTTGGGTAAGTACCGAGTAAGGCGAAGACGAGCCTAATATAAAATGAAACGGCGTTATCGCGCTTTCCTCATTCGGGTCGACACTTACGTGAGTAAGGGGGCGGGAGTTCACGAGGCTCTCAGCTTCCAGCAAGAAAGTCCTGAGGACCTCTTCGGAGGGTGCCTGTTGAGTTAGGGTTGCCGAGAGCGCAGTTTTTATGCTTCTCACGAGGCGCTCCCAGCAGCCTCCCATGAACGGTGCCGACGGAGGTATAAACTTCCATGTAATCCTTTCGTTGGCGACGAACTCCCGCACGGGTTGCTCGTATAAGCGTGCTAATTCTCGACTCGCACCTACAAATGCCGTCCCGTTATCGCTGTAGAGCGTGGTAGGTGTTCCTCGTCTAGCGATAAATCTTCGTAACGCCATTATGGCCGCATCAGTACTTAGATTTCCGACAACTTCTATGTGGACGGCCCGTACTGTGAGACAAGTGAATAAAGCCACATAACGTTTTTCTTTGTGCCGTCCTACAGAGACCGTGACAGGGCCGAAGTAGTCTAGGCCCACGCAGGTGAAGGGGCGAGAGTTGTGGGCCAGTCGCTCAGGTGGCAAGTTTCCGGTCGGGGGGCTCAGAGGCAATGCCTTTTTGATGCGGCATCGAAGACAGGAGGATGCCACGCTTCTAACCGCTGGTCTCAGGCCTATGACGTGGAACCGCTGCCGCAGCTCGTTGACCACCAGCTCGTTGTTGGAGTGGGCTGCGCGTTCGTGATAGTACGCGATGAGGAGCCTCACGACCCGGTCTTTGCCATCCAGGACTACGGGATTCTGGGACAATGCAGGCACGCCTTCCACAGCTCCAATCCTGCCAGACAGGCGCAAGAGCATGGTAGATTCCTCCCTGAACACTGCTAGGTTTTTAAGACGGCTGTTGCTCAAAGATGGCTCGCCGCGCTCAATCCGCACATAGTCGTCACGTAGTGATGCTAGCTGGGAGTGCAATAATAGGCGCTCTTCTGCGCGCGTCATGTCCTCTGCTGTTGGCTCTCTGTGCGTTGCTGGTCTGGGCTCTCGGCAACGCGATGCTGAATTTCTAAATTTAGAAGTAGGGTCTAAAAGCGCTGCCTTGAAAATATTAGCGCAAACTGATACGCGGGCGGTAGCACGCAGCAAGCGCAGCCATTTGCTGAACCGAGTGGTGTCTGGAACCACTGGAGTAGGGAGATCGCGTGCGTTTATCAACGCTACGAATACCGCGGGAGAATCTACGAATACCGCGGGAGGATGCTTCATCTCCTCAGGCACAGGCGGAGGTTCTCTCGATGGTTCTGTTGGCCATTTGGATTCAGGAAGGTCAAGAAAAGACGGGCCGGAAAACCACCGAGATGAAATTTCAAACTTTTTCTCGACACGTGTAGCGTCGTCCGCTAGGTTAAGAGCCGTAGGTACGTATCGCCAATCGGAAACGCTCGTCAATTCGGTTTTTTCACCGACGCGATGGGCGACGAACGGTCTAAAGGAGCGGGCGTCGCTGCGAAGCCATTTCAGCACAGTGAGACTGTCTGACCAAAGAAAAAGTTTGCAATTCTTCCACCTGTGGGCCTCCATAATGTAAGTGGCAAAGCGTGCTGCTATAAGGGCAGCTTGAAGCTCTAGCCTTGGGATGGAAACTGGCTTTACTGGGGCTAGTCGAGCTTTTCCACCTATAAGGCTCAGTATCACGCCGCCGTCAGAGCAGCTGAAGCGCCAATATGCAACGCAAGCGTATGCAATCTCGCTTGCGTCACCAAAAACGTGCAACTGCGCTGACTCGGCACGATGACCACGTAGTGTAGTGTAGTAGTGACGGGGAATAGAACCTGATCTAATTTTAGAAAATTCGTTGAACCAAGCGATCCACTTTGCAGCCACTGATGGTGGGAGATCTTGATCCCAGGTGATGCCCAATTTCCAGGTTTCCTGGAAGATGGCTCTACCCTTTACTACAATTGGAGTAAGGAAACCAAGTGGGTCATAAATCTGCATTAGGTAGGCAAGAGTAGAGCGCTTGGTCAATTTTGACGGTAGGTCTCCTAAAGATGATCGAGCAAAAGAAATACTGTCAGTGTTGACGTCCCAGGCTACGCCTAAAATACGGGTGGTTACCGGGGCAGCCGTGGTGGACGCGCACAGGTTAGGAGGCAACAGAGACAGCGCTTCCGGTCGGTTTGATATCCATGATCTCATCTCTAAACCAGCTTTGGAATGAATGTCCACGATAGCCGACGCCAACTGAGCAGCCTCCGTCACCGTATCGACACTGCCCAAATAATCATCCATATAATGGTCGGCAATGATGGAATCCGCGGCTGACGGTGAAAGTGACCTATGTTCCTCAGCGTTCCGGTTCTTTAGATAGATCGCAGTAAATGGACTGGAGGTGGCGCCGAAGATCATTGACGTCATCCGGTATTCAAGTAGGGGCTGTGTAGGATAATCACGCCAAAAAAAATCGCTGAGCGTCCCAATCTTCAGGTCTAATTTTAGTTTGTGGGAACATTTCTCGGATGTCCCCATTTAGTGCTACTGCTCCTTCTCTGAAACGCATGAGAATGGCTAGAAAGGGCTGCAGCAGGTCCGGACCGGGCAGAAGGAGTGAATTTAGGCTGATACCAGATGACGTCGCGGCGGCGTCGTGAACCACTCGAAGCTTGCGCTTTTGGGGGTGTATGACTCCAAAATGGGGAAGGTACCAAGTTATGCCGATGCCACTTGGCGGTTTGTCACAAAGCTCCGCGTAACCCTTTTGTATTGTCGAGTTAATATTGTCGCGGTAAGCATCGGCATAGCTCTCGTCCTTCCTCATCTTCCGCTCCAAGCTGGAGAAACGTGAGAGCGCGAGTTCTCGACTGCTGGGCAAGTTACCGATGTCTGCCCGCCACGTCAGGCCTGTCTCGAACCTTCCGTCAGGCAGTCGGCGGGTTGTTTGGTTCAAAATGTCGATAGCCCGCTTATCATTGTCGCACAAATATTCCTTTCGGGATATCCCTAGAGAATCGATACGAAAATACTCTTTGAGTTGCGCATCTAAGGCATCAGTTTCGCTTGTGTGGCAATGATGAACGAACTCTACTGGCGACGACTTCGACTTTGTGCACCCGAAAAGAACCCATCCTAGCGAAGTCAATGCTGCCACAGGTTGGGAACGATGACCGCGTCTGACTGTGTGCGGTACGGTCAGGTGCCAATTATCGATTCCAATTAGCAGCATTGGCTTGGCTTCGTCATAGCTTAGCTCTTCTACCAAGTCGGACAGGTAGTCGTATTGGATTACGTCGTCGGACTTTACGGTTTGACCTGCTAGAGAGAGGTTAGGAATGGATCGAACATTTTCTAATTTAAAGGTCTGCGAACCGTGACGACCTTGGATTTCCAAAGACACAAAGGTTACGTCACATTGCTTCGACATCCCGCCTACCGCTCTTACCAGAAGGACGGATCTCTTTGTGCGTGACTAGGACCGTGTCCGGAACGCCGGTGCCCTCGCCAGGAGTGCTATCATGAGCGTCTATCTCATCGATGTTACTGTCGATATAGGCCACGGTTGCTTGTGTCGTCGCATCCCTATGTAGTAGGGTGTGATGGGTTCCCTTATTAAGGCAGTTCGCATTTTTACAATGAAACTTTTTACACTTGCGGTAAAAATGTCCACCCTTTATGAAACATATACGACAAACCTTTTTACTGGTCACCCATTTCCATCTATCGTCAAGACTCATCGCACTAAAAAGTTCACAATTTACTATACTGTGGCCTTTATTACAAAAGGAACATACCTTGTTTGAATCTTTTGACATTGAAGGCATAGATACATTATTTGAGGCTCTTGACGTTGACGGCATGTCATTGCTAGTAACGTGACATCTGATAGACTTGACATCTTTTATGTCATGTCTGATTGGCTCGGAAATAAAATCATACTTAGCTTTTACATCAGCTTCGTACATGAGGAACTCTGATAGGAGTTCCAAGCGTGTTTTAGATGCATGGTCCCTCTCTCTTTCATAGGCGAAGCGTGTCCAGCGGGATCTTAATGTACATGGGAACTTACCCACAATCTCGTTGGACAGCTCGGGGTTGGAAAGATGCTCAGGTGCGTTGAGCATTCGCACCACCTCGATGCAATGCCGCACTCTGCAAGCGAAGGCGTTTATTTCCCTCGCCGTCTCGTTGTTGCTGATTCTGGGTAGGGCTCTCACCACGGCCAGCTGGGCGAGAATAATACGTTCTGGTCTAGCGAATTCCACTTCGAGGGAACGCATTACCTCAAGTGGGTCGCAGCCGGCCGCCAGTAAGACCGCCACGGCATCACGGGCAGGCCCGCGCACAGCGTTACCTATTCTTACTAGGTTTTCTTCTGGCGAGTATGAAGGGCTGGTGGTTCGATACGCCCTCCTGAAGAGGAGCCAGTCCGTAGGCTTCCCGTCAAAAATGGGTAGATTGATTGACTGGACACTAACCTTAGGCGTTCTGGCAGCCGCAGCAGCAGCGATGTTGGCCACCGCTTCCGCCAATTGTAAAGTGTCAGTTTTCGAGCTAATATTATTATTAATGTTTTCAAAACAATTATCAGCGTTTACATGTGTACCTAAGCTACGTGCAGCATGTATAAGTGTATCCGCTTCGGCTGGACGAGTAGGTACGCGGCCGGGCGCGCTCGTGGCCCCGACACGTAGGACAGCCGCCGCGACGGCGGAGGAAGTGCCGCCTCGTGGCGCCAGCGTGTATGTCGGTGCGCTGGGTAGATCAGGATTAAAGGCAGAATAATTGGTAGCGTGATTGTAAAAATTGCGTTCCCGCCCTGTTGCAGACGTAGTGATGTCTGAAGGCAACACGTCAGTCGCACCCTCAGGTGCCAAACAGGGCACGGGCGCTGGGACGGAGGTGTGCGACATCACTAGCGGCGTCTGAGGCTGAAACGCAGGGAGGTTATGGCTACTGCCTCGGTCTAGCCACTGCTGCACCATTCCATGGCTATGTTGGCTGGATTGGCGCGATTGGTGGCTCCCGTTGCTTCGAGCCTCCAAGGAAGCAATGAGTGCGCGGTGCTCCGCATCTGCCACGGCGCGCTCGTTATTTAGGGCGCGCTCAGCTGCAACACGCTCTGCTTCCGCCGCGGCGCGCTCCAAATCCGCGATGCGGCGAAGATGATCGGCCTCCGCGGCGAGCACTTGAGCTTTAATAGTGCCAGACGATTTCGACGAGTAAGAACGCGCGGACTCCCTTTCTGCACTTTTTTGCGACATTTTGAGAGCTTTGCTCCTCGTTAGCATTTCTTTATTTTCGGTTCTTTTAAAAAATACTTCTATGACACCATTGTTGAGTACTAACTGTCTTTATTTAAACGTCACATTATATATTATAAAAACCACAAACAAAATATGTGGCCAGCTACGTCCGTGACATAGCGCTTCAGTTTTCGGAAGTTTTCGAAAATCAAAACTTATTTCAGCCATATCAGCTTACGCACGCACTAGACATGAAATAAAACACTTTTTTACGGATACTAGCGCTAGTATCCGACATCCGTAAAAAGTGTTTTATTTTATTTCAGCCATTTAGAAAAATGATCAAAAACGTCACAGACGCGAGGTCTACAGCTCATAGAGACATATTCATAACAACAATCCAACATACAAGTTACAAAATCAACGTTTGTAATAAAAGAGATGTTGAGATTTTTATTAACATCTCAAATAGGGATGGGTCCAGTGAAAATTTCAATGAAATGAAAATTAAATTTATATGAAATTTATGAAATCTTTCGAAACAGGTTGAAATATTTAAGTTTTGAGTGAAATTTATTTAGTACTAAATATCCCTTATTTTCTGAATAAGTTTACTATTTTAATGTATTAAATGAAAATTAAAGACATAATTTAGATTTTACTGTTGAGCAAATTCATCAAACTATTTATCGAGCTAAATCTTTAGATATTTTAACTTAGCTATTTAGTAATATCACAAGAATTATATTTTACACGTAGCTATTTTGTAATGTCATGAGACGTATGTTATGAATAAAGGCCGGATTTGCGGTGGCAGGAATACAAACTTGCTAGTGATTACCAAATTATCGTAAATGTTTTTATACATCGATGTTTTGAAAATATTTTTGGAGTGGAACTTCTTTGATCGCGTCTGTATTTATTTTTTGTATTTTACCAAGGAGGATGTATTTCTTAAAAAAATTACATTCTACTTCACTCACTTTGACTTTGCTATCTTTGCATCAAGAAAAACTGCAGTGAATTTTATTATTTATACATTTCACGATTTTCACTTTTCTTAATGTAGGTAGGTAATTTCTACTATTTCCGACAGTAATTCTGTATATCACGTTACATAATTATAATTTTTTTATCGATAAATTACACAAATAGATAATCAAGTTGTCCACGCACTATTAAACGTCATTTTATTCGTGCTACCAAAAATCCGGGGTCTGGTCATGAATGAGATAAAAATACACTTTACTATTGTTGTTTTGCGGTCGGGACTCCTCAAAGCACCTTTGTACACGAGGCTGTACTTACTTTTCTTTATATTTTTATTATAATTTTAAAGGTAATGGTCCGTTATTGTTCAAGTTTGAATCAAAGTACCGTTTCATTGTTGAACATAATAATGTTGATTGTTTGTCTCTCGAACTTCACTGATTATTTTGGTATTTAAAGTTGTAAAATAGCCAAAGTTATTCATAATTTAAATCAACTTACTTGTTTATTGTTCTATTCTATAATTTTGTTGATTATATTGACCTTAGGCCAGTTGAAATTCAAAAATAAATTTCACTCTAAAGTGAAATATTTCAAACCAAAATGAAACTTATTCTAGATATTTCACAGACTTAAATTTTTCGTGAAATTTACCCAACCCTAATCTCAAAGTATATTTATTCTCTTGTAATCAACGTTAGATAATATTTAAATGTATATTCGTTTTTCACAGAGCTGACACAGGGTAAGAGTTACTCAATTTATTTGCAAATTATACTTTTTGACGAAGTAATTTTACATTTAAGGAGCGAGCTTATTAAAGCCATATAAACGAGAAAGCTTTTTAATTTTTAGATACATACCATGAAGATTTATGCTAAAATTATAGAACAATGAAAATTATTTTTGTGTCATTGCAAAGTTGTCAAGCACTTAAATTACCTACTACTTACCTACTTTTATTTAATCCTATTGAATGGAATCCCAAAGTGTAAAAAATAAAATGTTGAAAAGATCTTCAAATTTATTGATAATTATTACATTTAACTGTTTGCATTTTAAGTACATGGAAGTTAAAGGACCAAGGAGTTATCAAAAGCTTTCAAAATAAATAACCTGATGTTTGTGTAAAAAAAACCTTGCTGCATTGACCTTAAAAACAGTAGATAAGGTGTTGATTTTTTTAATAATTAATAATACTAGTTGATTACTATCAAAATCTTAATATTTTGAAGCAAAAGTTAACTTTCACATTTTGGAACTTAATATATTCTTTCTTGTTTGATGGTAACTTATATTTCTCATAGGTACTTCTTCTAAAGCATTATAAAGTTACTAAAAAGTTATAAATTCATTAACGGTAAACTTGTTAACAATATGAAAACTACCGAACGGCATACAAGTTGATGTGAAAGCCGTTGTCATCGCAATTCAGATAATTTGACATGTCTTGTGGTAGCAGTTAAGCTGTTGCAGGCTGTACAAGGTCAAACGACTTGGTGGCTAGTACAGCACAGGCCCAAGGTGTTGATCTTGTGCCACTTTTAAACAGATGTTTAACAGAATGTTGATGTTATTACTGTTATTTATTACTAAGGTACTTAGCTAGCAGCTGTGCAAAGAATTTTAATTGCACTCACCTTAATACAAATAACATTAATAAAAGTTACATATTAATTAATAACTTCGATATAATCATTATTTTTCATCGTAAAATTATTTTATATTCCTTTGCTATCTAAGTGTTTAGTTAGAGAGAGTAGGATAGTGTGAAAAATATTAGAATATACTACGAGAACTTAGAGCAACGCGGCTTTCGTACCGGACGGAAGCCGCGTAGCTCTAAGTACGAGAATGACGGGTTTTAGAATAAAGACTTGACGGGTTTTAGAGTATACCCACTGAAAAACAATATTTATTTACATTTTCTATTCTGTGCTTAGAAGGTAGAGTAATTCATAGAACAATTTTCTACATTCATGGAAGTTCCGGAGTGCGGTAAACGTAGCGTAGACATGTTATCCGGAAAACTTGACAGACTGATTCATATCCGCGTATTCTGGCGCTGTGTACACTGCAATATTGAACTTTGTATTGAATATGTCGTTAATTTTTATAAAAAAATATGAACGACAAATCACACCAGATGATAATTATCTATAACAAGGATAGCAACTTGAAATACTACATCACACTAGGTATAATCATGTTCAGTGCGCACAGAAAGTAAATTTTATAATCATAGATTGCAACATATTCTTACTCACACTGACAATGACTTAAAAATCTTATTTTTAAATAAATATATTTTCAATAGGTTGGTAAATATCGAATGAATTGCATTATTAAGTAAAAGTTATTTTTTTAGGCTAAAAAGTCTAGAAAAAAGATTTTATTGGATAACGTGAATGGAAGTGGGAAAAACTTCATAATGGTTAAAGTACTTTCCTAATTCTCAATAATTCTCAAATTGGTTTTGTCAACAAAGAGAGAATTTAACCATCACTAAGTTTTTCCGAAGATACTTACCTATATTTACATAGAACGTACTCTCTCAAACGAACACAAATATTTGAGAACCACTTTAAATTTCAGATCAATGATATTAATCAGATATCTTCGAAATAATCTTTCCCAAGTTTTTGGATGAGAATTTTATTTATCTAATTTAGTATTAACTTTTCTAGGTTCGGTTATATTATAAGGCTCAGTGTCATTTCGAAGGATAAATATTGCTGTTTTTAGCTATTCCAAATTATTTCCTTGTATGCATATTACTTAATTTGACGATCTCAGTGTTCGAGTGGTTTTTACGCCGGTTTTCAAGATGTCGTCATCTCTGAGGTTCCAGATTCGATCCCCGTCTCCGGCCCGGCGAGTCAATTTAGAAAATGAACATTTCTGTATTGGCTCAGGGGGTCAATCGCGGTAATTTTACGTTCATAACGGAACGTATTTGGTTTTGGTTTAGCTTTGGTTTGGTTTTGGTAAAATCGTTAGAAATTACCGCGATTGGGGCCCAGGTCTGGGTATTTGTGGTTCCACCGTTGTTCCTGATATCCATAACACTAGTGCTTTCGCTACATAAGTATTGTAATCAGTCTAAAAAAAAAAAGATTTTATTATACAACCGGAAAATAAATCTATTGCGTTTAAATATCAGTTGCTAGTAGATAGTGTAGTAATTTCAATACTTATAGATAAGTATGATAGTCAAATTTACCGATATCATCAGATAAATAATTAGGAAACAGATAAAAGGAACATTTCTTTGCCTTATCAGTTAACGATTTACTCTGGTTTATGAATAATGTACATAACAAGTAGCAGACACGCTATTTGTTATCGATCGTGAATTATCGGGAACTTGTTTACAGATTGTTACCGAGCTTTCGTGGTTACCTTCGATCAAGAATGTTGTTACATAAACCTTTAATATGTTTTCGAAGTTATTATTTATACAAAGTCTTTGGGTGATTTATTTTGGGGATGTCATTATTTTACATCTGATATCAGCTTTGTTGCATGTTCTAAGCAAACAAACAATTTCTTCATTTAAATACAATAAAAAATTCACTAAAATAATTATAAGACGCGGAACTCCGCGGTAGTTTAAAACTGTGCAGGCTCCAGATTCTCCCAGAGAATGGCACTAACATTGTGTCTTTTTTACAAAAGTCTAATAATAGAGAGTGAGACATTTATTTTCCTTCAATATTAGCATGGTAAATAATTAATTACGTATCTCCGAGCTATGATCGCAATGATCGCGATTTTCTTGTTCATGAGCATGAGGACATCAGTAAAAAGTTAGAATTTCTATTTTGTATTTGAAAAAAATAATTAACAGTGCTAATATTTTTTTTTGTATCAAAATCAAAAGTATAAGTAATGCGTGAGAAAATGAACTGTAATATTAAAACTTTTCTTTTGCGTTTTTTTCTCGTGATATAGTTACTTGAAGTTAGCACGCTGCAGCACCCGCCGAAAACGCTCTATACAAAATGGACATGATTTGAGACGTCATTTTTCACGTTTCAGGTGCGTTTATTATGTAGTTATTATGAGAGAGAGAGAGAGAGAGAAAGTATTTATTTTTACCAAAGACCACACAACACAATTATGGAGTAAGCCAAGAATTTTCAATTATCTCCCTAAATTTTGAGTTTAAGTTAATAGTGTCATTTTTTTTTTCGATATTCTATCTGACTTTTAAGTGCATTATATCTGAAAATCGTGTGATAAAACTAAAATAATAACTTTTTATTTTATTTTTCTGTTCCATCACGTTTTTATACGCGTGTCCGCAGCGATCAAGCTCAAATTTATCAAAATCGCTCACTTATGCATATTCCCTATTGAAGTTTACTGCTTTTACACATTTCTCTTATATAATTATATTGGCATCATAATATTTATTATCTTCTTTGTGCATTAGGCTATTATAATAGCTAACTTATGTACAGGATAAAGTCATAATATTATTTTTATACTATTTATACTCTCAATGCAACGGGTTCAACGGCCAATGTCTTTAACTGCGTCATCATGCTGCATGCATGATAGATAGCACAACAAATAATAAACATTACGTTTTGCCCGATACATTGCGAATAAACTAATCATTATTGCTTTTTGAATGAGATTGAAATAACATTAGTACCTATCATTACCATCCAGTTGGTGCTAGTCAATGGGAAATGTCTGAAAAAAAAGTTAAGACATTTTGTGTTCAAAATTTTTTTAAAACCATGTTGTGGTTGGTTGTGGCAGGTGGTGGTGATGGTATAATTTCCATTCTGCTGTTACTTTCGTACATTTGTGAAGTCGAAGAGAATTTTTATTTTTTATTTTTCACGCAACCGAAAATTCTGAAACGGAGCTTATTCCTACTATAAAAAATATTCAGCCAATTTGTTTTTTTTTCAGACATTCCCCATTAACCTACATGAGTGGTAGTGAGTGGCAGTATTTGAATCATGCCATGTTTATGATGATTTACCTACTTAAAAGTAGTTTTAGAAAACTTTTGTTGAACATATTCGGCATTACGGATTTTTTTTTGTAACACGTATAATATTTGGTCACTTTTGCAAACAGAATCACATCAAAGATAGCGGTGTCGAACCCGCGAAGCGTGCCAAATGTCATTAGTTATACCATTTGATATCGCGTGACGACCGCGTGCGGAGTTCGAACACGCAGCCCGTGACGTGACATCCCGGTCGGCGGTCAAGTCAGGATTGTTCGTATGTCAAATTGTCCCGTTTTAACCCGAATCATCGTCTTTTAACACTGGAGGAACTTCTTTTTTCTAATGGAGACAGATGGAGCCCATACAATACACACCTACCTCAATGGCATACCACATTATTTTTATTTCGTACTAGCTTCCGCTCGCGACTTCGTCTGCGTGGAAAGGTTTTTTGCTATCCCTCGGGAATTATACTTTTTTTCAGGATGAAAGGTACCCTATGTCCTTCTCTGTACCCCTGACAACGTGTATGCAAAATTTCATGATGATCGGTTCAGTAGTTAGGACGTGAAGGCGTAACAAACAAACAACGGACTTTCGCATTTATAATATTAGTAAGGATTTCTATTTTTTAGTAAAATACCACTTAAATACTTCTTTTTTTTTTGAAAAATTATTCATTGGGTTTTTTTAAATAAATAATAATTGTTAAATTAAATAATATTTTTTTTTCGAGTCGAGTCGATTTATAACACCAAATAAGAATTGCTTCCACCTGAATTTTCCATGTTTCGTAATTTTCTAAAGTCAATTGTTCAATTTTCACGGTTGACATTTTTGCAAAATCCTCAATTTTCTATTGATGGCCCATAACCACTGTAGGGGGGCAAGAAGCAGCGCTCCAGTGGAACAGAAAAATAGGCTTTTCTTCGTCAACCGTTTATTATTTTAGCACAACATTTCTTCAGGTATTGTTAAGACAGGAGCCTTTTTGTGACAGTCAATACAACAGTCACATTTGAATATTCCTGACATACAATATTTCTAAAATCAATAAGCATTTACATTCCACAATTAGGTCCCATCCCATTGTCACGGAATTAATATAGGATTGACGTATTGTCTTAATGAGCCATTTTAATGTTCCCACTCTTTGAATAGATAAATATTTTATTTGCAATGTGGTACATAATTGATATAATATCAATAGACAACCACAAAATGACTTTATCAGGGTCATCAGATAGTTAATTACTTACAACGAAAAAATATAATAATCATTAACTGATAAACAGAAGTAGGTATAATGTGAAACCAAATCTCAACATACCACATATTTAACGAAATGATAAATATTTATATAATTTCGTCACATAAATAGTATGTTGAGATTTGATTTCATAAAAACTAAGATAATGGATATTATTTAACAAAGACCGGTCATAAATCTATCAAAAGTTGTCAAAACACACGTAGTCATCCACGTGATGATTTTTACATATATTATTCATAATTATTATTTTCAGTGTTACCTCGACCCCTAAATGGATAATAAATAGTACTTAGAAGACTGATAACTGGTAACTTTTTAAAGAATTGTGTAGCTACGAGTGTGTTTTGTTTTTTACGTTCAAACTCAATTCATAATTTGAAAGAAAGTGTCAGAAGACACAATATTTTAAGCGTAACCGCTCACGGGGACTTTTTGTAGCTGCGATAATCGCGGCGTTAATCGCGGCGTTAATCGCGGCGATAATCGCCCGCGAAATGACACGACAAAGGTTTTACTTAACCAGCGACAAAAAAGCGCCGCGATTAACGCCGCGTTTATCGCAGCTACAAAAAGTAGCTCGTGGGCGTTTATGTATGGAACTCCGTATGTTCTATTCTCAGCGACAAAAAATCGCTCAGCGATTAATCGCCCGTCGGCGGGGACGCGAAGGGTTTTATTAATTTTCAAGATTGCTTCAGCCTATCGGTTGTTAAGCTCCGAACTGAATGCCGTAACAATTTTCATCAAAAGAACGTTACGCCGCTGCACCCCTATTCTTTTATCACTTGCCCTAATTTTCGTTCACCAATCACCCTTTGTCTTTGCACAAAATAGAGTGTCTTTGATTTTGTTGTAAAAACAAGTTCCCCTTTAATTATTATTATCAGTTACTATCGTACTAGTAATGTACCTACACGCTTAATTACGCGTGTGTGGTTCAACTAATAAAAGATCAAATGAAATGATAATGGGATGCCAACTTAATGGGGTTGGCAACGCAAAGCTAATTGTAGATGTCGCTGTGTACGCTTGTTCCTAAGACAGTAGATGTTCAGAACAAAATGTATGGGAAAATAGGTATGTATTTTGTTAACGAAAAAGACCCATTGACCCAAAATGGATATAAAAGAATATTCTACAATGCAAATGCCGGAATTTAAAGCCAAATTAAGACGTTTTTATTCTTACAGAATTTATCAATTTTTTCTATATCCAGATTTTTCGGAAATATGTAAGTGCCAACATTTTTAAAGCTTATTACGCAAAATTTAATCATTTTAAAGCTAAAAAAACGATTTTGTTAAGTAAAAATCCTTTGTTTTCATAGTTCTCGTGGAACAAGCGTACGCAGCGCCATTTTGACAGTTGCCTTCCCCATTACTTATTAATTATTTTAATGACTTCGATCAACGGTCATAGACAAAAACAACACATCTTACTATTTATTCCCTAAAAGGAAACATTAAAAAGGTTTTGTTGTAACTAGGACAAAGCTTTTAGGGATTTTCACATTGTTTACATGGGTGTTTCGGTTGTTTACAGAGTTAGTCGTTCTCGTCACCTGTTGTTGGTTACTGTTTGCGAAACGAAAACATTTATTATTAATTTATAGACGAGGTTTACCACAACATTTATATTTACATTTAATAATGTTTGTAGAGACAAGACGTGGATAAAGATTGTGTGACATTAATTTATTTATAGTTGAACCTGCAAAGCAAAGTTTATATTAAAACGGTAGGTACGTCTTTGAAAACATAATCATAAATTATACCAGTGACAGACATGCGACTGTAAATAAAATTGAATATTATGATTTGCTTGCTCTTGGCTCTGATACTAACCAAAGCCTGGAACGGTAACGGCAAATTAAGTCTTACATCTACGGTTTGATTATTTGTAAGGCAAACAGACAAAAAACCGGCCAAGTGCGAGTCGGACTCGCGCACGAAGGGTTCCGTACCAAAAACGGCAAAAAAAATACGTTTGTTGTATGGGAGCCCCCCTTAAATATTAACTTTATTCTGTTTTTAGTATTTGTTGTTATAGCGGCAACAGAAATACATCATCTGTGAAAATTTCAACTTTCTAGCTATCACGGTTCATGAGATACAGCCTGGTGACAGACAGACAGACAGACAGACGGACAGCGAAGTCTTAGTAATAGGGTCCCGTTTTTACCCATTGGGTACGGAACCCTAAAAACGGTCGAGTGATTTTAAATTAACGACTTTGGGATATACAAAGGACACAAGTAGATACGTAGCTAATGTGTTTGATGTAATTTCGGAGAGAGAAATTGTCTCTAAGTTTCGGACGGACTATTCGCTACCTTATTTTGTCAACATGTAACTTATTTTTACATTCTCTTTGACGCACACGCACAATCGAGATGTCAAAAATTTCTTTTTGTATTTTAGAAACATAAACCTATTACGAGAACATGTTTGATTTTGTGTCAAGATTAATCAAGTTTTAAATTACCTATAGTTAATTTACCGATGTTCAGTTCTCGCTTGTCGAGAAGTTGACGAACCTGTGATCGTCCACAAATCTGATGTGAGACCGTTTCAACCTCAATTTATTTTGTGTCTAGGAGCGGCAAGGGTTGAAATAAATGGAGCTTACATCCTTCACCGCTACTGTGATGGATTCGAGCTTTACTTTATTCTGCCCTTGAGAGGGCCGGAATTACAGCAGACATACTAAACAAGCGTATCACCTGATTCATTACCTTTCTTCAGACACCTTTTAAATTTAAGTTGAATGAAAGTAACTTGATAGTTCCAAACTGAAACTTTTCCTTACGTAATCTAAGTCCCTTTGATAAAGTTTAATCTCTTATTAATAAACCGGAAATCCTATTATATTACAATCTGTATAATCCATAATAATAACGCTTTCCGAAATTGAAAAATATTTTGGTATTAAATAGACCAGAAGTTTGGAAATTCAATCAAGCCCTTCAATCAATCTGGAGGGATTTGCGGCTCAATTTTTATGATAACTTTATGATATCGATAGCTCTGTTTATTGAAACATGGTTCTCGTAAACATTATTACTGTGAGAAGTAAAGGCAGTTTTTTTATTAATAAAGTACATAACTTTGATCTCTTTATGTCTGTCTCTTTCTTTCTTCTTGACATAGATGGCTTTGTTAAATAGTAATACCTACGAGTATTATTGAAAATCTTGACATCTAGACTCAACTTTTCATTTCTAAGGGCCTAGTACGAGTTGTGTTTCTCACCTCACTTTGCGAATAGTATCGAGTGAAAGAGAGGAATCATGCGAGTGAGTGAACGAGTGAAAGAGAGGAAACGATAGTTAACTATTCGCAAAGTGAAGTCAAAAAACCAACTCGTACTAGGCCCTCAGAAAAAAGTTACACACACATTTCTCTGGAGTTCAAGCGTCACAGTTTTGATCAAAATCACTGACAGATATTTAGATCAATCAGAATTAATCGATACTTCGAGGCAGTTTATGAACAATAATCGAATAAGTAGCACTATCGATAATAACAGTATCGATAGATGTGCAGGGTTAGTTTGAAGTTTGATGAAAGAGGAGACGTCCGAAGTCCGTTTCCTCCAGCGACGTGAAGTTAGCAGGCACATTGTTATCATTGTTTGTCGTCAGCAAACACATAGCAAAGCACATTATTTGCTCGGTTTCCAACTATTGTTCTCACTATTTGATTTAAATGTCGCCAGTAGCTAATAACTACGTCAATAATGAATTTACGATAAAATTAAGCAAGTAAATAATTTCGTAACATAGACACGTACATACTTATAGATAGACATTGTGTTGTAAAATACTGACTTGTGTTATGAAAATATTTGATCAATGTTTTCGTTGGATCTTGTTGTGTTGATATGAACGCGAAATCGTAGTACCTACCAAACCGATGCGATAACATTTGAGAGGACGCTGTGACCACATAATTTCATCATTATTTCTTTACTTATTTCATAGGAGACCTCATACGCTTTTGATAAATATGAATGACATTATAGATACGTCGTTTTCGGTAGTCAAAGCATTTGTCAATGTATTTATCTCGTGTAAAGTAAAACAGAAGTCGAGATTAATTTACTGTTATCTTATCATTACTTGAAATTAACCAATCTTGAGTGCATTCCGTTACCAGAACATATTAATTGAATGAAGATGTTGAAATTGAATTTTTAAAAACAAAGTGCAACACATTTTTTATGTTTTTAAGAAAATGCTGATAACAAAACCATTGTTGTACACTTTGACCGTTTTTCCATAGAAAATATAATAGTATTAAAGTGTGTTTCCGTGTTATGAGATTTAAGTGATGGTTGCCAAAATGATTTAATGTAACTGAGGGCGTCAGACAAAGGAAAACCAAAGGCACTGAAAATAATTAAAGAAATATGATGGAATACTCACTGACTATATGGACCATGAAGGAGGCGAAGACCACCATCCATCCCCAGCCGCCGTCCGGGGGCGGCGCGGGGCTCTCCATGCCCTCCCGCGGGGACTCCGCTCTCGGCGCGCTCCCGTTCTTGCTCCCCTTTACTCCCCCGTGAGACATCTTCCAACTACTTTGGCACTTCTAATACTAATATAAATATTCTCGTAAGGCAGCTGAATTTTTGATATGGTTATGAAGAGATTATATAATATATCTACTTATATTGTCGTAGGATATGACTAAAATAGCGCTTAAAGCTTTCGTTAAAATTATGTATTGTACTTTTTATTAATGGAGGAATTCGGAAGCGCGTTACGTAGGCTTGTTTTGCGCTTTGTTATAAATTATTTATTATTATCTATCGTCGTAGACCATTATTGTAAGTCCTATCTGCGGTTTAACACGACTGTCTTCAATATTAACGCCGTCGAAAAAGCGATGGACATTTTTCTGTCGGCGCCTCGTCTGAACTGTAACAAGACAGAAAGTTCACTGAACAGAGTTTAAAGGAAAATCAGTCAAGCCAACCGCGAGTTGCCACGTTCGGGCCGACACAATAAAGATGTGACACTTGAAATATGATACTTTTGTTTACTTTATACTTTTTGTGTAAGCAGTTAACTATAAGTATTGGATTTGTTGAAATATGAAACTCGTCTGAATATACCTCAAATTGGGGTAAACATGTTACAAGATTTTGGGTTTTTGCCCAAGTCTGCTATTGTTAAGGTCGTAATCTTTTTGACACAGTTCTTGTTTCTTAAACCCAAACCGAATCGCGTTTATTGAAAATATACTTTGACAATGCGCACCCATACTGTATTAGCGCAGTATATTTTCAAGAGCGAAAACAAAATATATGTGTCGAAACTATACTCGATTTATGCGCGATAGTCGAGTATACTTTACACCTCATCGGATAATAAAGAAGTTATTGAAGGTATACTTTGCCAATGCGCACCTATACTGTGTTACCGCGAAAACAAATATTTAACGTGTGAAATAATTAATGGCTAAACCTGAATATTATGGTAGATATGGACCATTAAACCGAACAACTTTTACTAAGGGACCAACTCAGAAATCGCGAAAAAAAATCTGCTGTTTCATACATTTTCATATTTTCGTTATTAATTTTTATAATATGAAACAGCTGTTATTTTTTTACACAACTGCCCAAAGCAAAAAGAGTGTATATGTGTTCAGGATTCATGTATGTGGGTATGTGAGTTTCTTTATTCCACCATAACTTCTAAATGCCTGAACTGATTTGGATAAAATATGGGGTATCGTTAGAATCCTTGAATCGTTAGGCCTTGATGAGCACATTCCAAAACTACATAATATGTCACTAAAATGTGTGAAATAAAAATAAATAAATTTAAAAAATATTTAAAACACGACTGCCCTGCCAAAAACGAACTAAAAAGTTAAACAACAAGTGTCATTGCAGACGGGGGACCTCTTTCATCAAAAATTGTTCCATAATAAGGTCCCCCGAATGCAATGACACTTGTTGTTTAACTTTTTAGTTCGTTTTTGGCAGGGCAGTCGTGTTTTTTCGAAGATATTATTGTAAAACTCTTTTATTAAAAGTTATTATTTATAAAGTTATTTGAAATAAAACACTTTTTAACGGAAACTAGCGCGGTTAGCATACTAGTAAGACGGAGGCAGGCAATCCTCTCCAAGTTTTCTTTCGCCATTTCTTCAAATGTGAATTTAAAACTTATTCTCAAATAATTACTATGTACTGATATGTATATAGGTATATAATTATGAACTTATGAAATTATCAGTCAATTAATTAGATCCGAAAGTGACAATAAGAATAGTCCTACTCTCTCCCGTGCAAAATGGTTTCCGATTGCGCGGGCAAAACGCGCGCCTAGAAAGCATACTCGACTATTGCGCAGTGGTACTAACACAGTATATTTTCCAGTTGTTATTATAGTATGAAGTGCTTGAAAATATACTCGATTACTGCGTACTAGCAAGGTATACTTTCCGTATCGAATACGTGCAATAAGTATCGGAAAATATACTCGAATATTGCGCAGCTCTGCGCGCTAGCAGAGTATACTTTCAACAAACGCAACCGAATCACGATTGAAACACGATTATGACGTTAACAATTGCAGACTTGGACTGGACAATGGATAATTTCTTACAAGTTCAATTTTTAAATTAAGTCTAAAGATGCCTTCCGATCCGATATCTGTAGAATGAATAAGTAGACCATGAGAATAGATTTTATAGGTAGACAAAAATTGGATACAATGTCGACTTTTTTTTACGTTTTAAATAATAAAACGTCTTGACATTTTATTAGTTAAAATGTAAAAAAAAAACTACGAGTCCCCTCACGTGTGGTTTGCGTTTGTATGTATATGTATAGTATTATATTATCTGTGGTTTGTATAAAAAACTTTAAAAACTTAGATTGCAGTGATAATAAGGTCGTAACAAGAACATATGTTTCCGTTCCCAAAAATTAAATGTCTTATCTCTACCTTGAAATAAACATGATGGATCGATATATTATTATATTATCATCTTTGACAAGCCAACGTACACCATACAAGTGATTTCTGATATTTTATATTTTATGGATTTGCGTTATCTGGCTGTTGCCTGTGTTTTAGCATCGATATTGTCATATTATCTGTTTTTAGTTAAGTTGGCAAGATTAGGTAGGTACTTGATTTGACGAAAAAATCCACGTGTTGTAGATTATAAATGGTTATTTTTGAAGATAATACTTAAGTAGCTCAATAAGTATGCAACGTGGAAACTGGATCAGCATGCTCTTTATATATGAAGGGAATTATTTTACCTACTTCTCGAGTTCACAGAGGCTGTAACGTGAATTTTAATGTTTATTCCCAAAACAAAACTATCCCGACTCATCATTACCAGCCGTACGACGCCCACTGTTGGGAGTATCCTCCTTTAATTAAAAGTATTGTATTCATAAAGTATAGCTAGGCGCCTCTGTTCTACATTGAAATGTTTCTGCGTCCGACTTCGTTATCAATGGCGATAAGAGGTCGATATGTAACTCGACGCTCCCGCGCATTCTTACATCACATCGATGTTATGGCATATGAGTGGGTATGGTCGCATGGCTGTGATAAAGAGGCCAAGACACAGAATATATACTCTACCGGCCAAGACGTATGCCTTTGTTTGTACGGTCGGCCTCAAAAGTGATAAGCCTTATAACACCATGTGCCACTAACTGTTACGCTTTGTCTAAAATAAACTCAAACAGAAGAGTACAATACCAATAATACATTGGTGTGACACAGTACTAACGTGTTCAGTTACTTCTGGACTCCACTGTACCAATTGAACAAAATCGGTTTAATTGGTGATAGGAAAAGTTGTTGGAATAACATTGCGTAAGCGTTTGTTTGGTTGATGAGATTTTGTGTTGACGGTTCAGTGTTGTCATTGTGTGATTGAAATTAATTGGTTTACAAAAATTTTTTCTTTGATCAAGTTTTTAAGTTAGCTGTAACTGATATTTATTAGATAATTAAGAATGTTTTATTTCTGTCTCTATTATCAAAGTAAAACATTGCAAAGTTGGTCAAACGGTAGGCTATAGTTTCTCTAATGAATCATCGTGGTAATTATTTATTTTTTCTAGAAACAATCACCATTTAGTGTTATAAAGGTACCTACTACGGTTACTTGTACTATTATGTATTCTGTTGTTATATATTGCTTATTATTCGTTACATTTTTCTGCTGCCTAAGGTCACTGAATAGACGTCTCTGATTACAAATCGAAATGTTTTTTTTATAGCTACAATGATAAGTGAGGTATGTATTGGTTATTTCATGATTGAGGAGGAACTTTGCAAAATAAAGTTTTTTTGCGTCTTAAAATTAATCGATTAAACGTTTTACTTACTTACTTATTTACTTACTATTAAAGTTTGAAATGGTTAACTGTTTAAAATAAAAAGAAAGTATTTGAGAGTTATTCAATATATATTAGAGGCATAATTTTAATATTGACATGGTTCAAGAGTGCACTCTTGACTGATGACTGGAGAGTGGATCCCCTATTGAACAGATAAACCATCGACGACACTTTTCTTTGCTCTGTGGACTAATCGCCTCGCTACGCTCAGGATTCAACTCTAGAATCCTTCGCTACTCTCGGGATCCAACTTAGTCCCTCGAACTAAATTCCCTTTTTTTTCACTTGTTGTATAATCTACTATTATTTCTTTCTTATTTGCATAATAGTTGGGCAAATGTCCTCTTAAACTATTCCAAATTTGAAGTTGATACCATTAGTAGTTCTCGAGATATCCAGCTGTGACAGACAGACAGACAGGCTGAGTCACACCATAAGGGTTCCTTTTTTACCATTTTGGTACGGAACCCTAAAAACGATTTGAGTAATTTAAAAATATATTTCATTCATGATACTTTATCATACTGTAAAGTTTCGTCTAGTGAGGATTTACTGTGAGGGTCCACTACCTTCCTTTCCTACACTAAACAAGTAACCAAAATATCTTTAACATCATAGAAGATATGAGAGCCTCTAAGCTGTGTGAGAGAAAAAATCGGCAATTTCATACTTTAACCTCTATTTTTAAAATTCGTAAAATTTACTCAATGCATACATTCTTTAGTGAAGTTGCTGCTTCTGTCGCGACTAACGCATTAATTGGTCGCGCAGTAGCTATGTGATTTGCAGGTTCTCCGTTCCGTGGGTGGTGAATGAAAGATGTGTCTGCACTCACTAGCGTTTACTAAATATAAAATAATTGCTGGTTCACAATTAACTGGCTTATTACTAGCAATACAAAGTACAGTTATGTGAGGCGAAAATACACGCGTCTTATACATAGGAGGTGGGAACAGCGAGAGAGAGGGCCATGCCTTCGTTTTCTTTAGGTAGGAGCGAGCCGGTCGCAGCGCTCTAGTGAATGTTACTAACATTAATGTTGGTTGGTCCCAACAGCTTCTGTTGTAGGTACATATATAGTTAAATTAATTGCATTTTACTTTTGATTTTATAATATTTAAAGCAAAATAATTATGTTTTATGAGAACTTCTTATAAACCGAATGTGGGCTTGGCATCAGACCACACCTTTTCGTTTATATCTCGCCCTTATCAGACTACAATGGCAAAATTAATGACCCAAATATGAACCCTAACATGCGATATATGACGGTATATTTTTAATATGTTTTATGATCATAGCTACATTACTTCATGTGTATTATAATATTTCCAGATAACGCTCTTCATTTTGCCACAAATAACTGAAATGAGTAAGCGTTATCTTATTGTTAGTAATGGTCTGCGTAATTAATGTCAGGATAAAAATGCGTTTCTGAGCTGTTTTCGAATTCAAAGGTCTTTGTTGTCTTTCGAAAGGTTGTCTTCAACTGCTTTTGTGTTTTTTTCAAATACTTTAGTTTTTTCGTCTGATAGGCGCTGAAAAGATCAAATTAGAAAACGCTTCTTTTTTTTTGTTTATGAAGTCCTTTCAAAAGAAAATGCAACAAAAACAAGTAAATTGCTTACCTATATTTATTATTTTTAAGTAAAGTAATACTCATTACTAATGGTCAAATGAATGTAATCTTATTTTTAACATTTATATAATTAGATATACTTACTTACATAAGTAATAAAATAAATAATAATAATATAACAAATTTATAACAAATTAACATTTTTATTAGTTTTATAGGCTTTAGAGTCAACTTCTTGTTGTTTTTTAAATTCCGATGCAGGATAAAAGAAACACAAAATAGAAATATAAAAATTTAGTTGTCTGTCAGTTTAAAACTGATAACAAAATTATTTTCCATAAAAAGTCACGAATTAAACGGGAAAGTTCACGTATTAAACGGGAAATTACTTATTAATATTAGGCAGTGCGATCTTAAAATAATCAATCTAGTTATTTTTTTCAATCTCGCTAACGTGCGGGATCCCACATGAGCAATCCCACCTTTCTGATCCCGCAAAAAAGGTGCGGGATCCCTCAAGTGTGGGTACTTTTTACGTTATTTGGATAAATCAAGTAATACTGCATGAAAACGTTGCTCAAAAATGTATATTTGACGTTGTGCGGCCGCTTTAGACAGATACACAAATTGTTCACTAAAAGCAAAATTCACGAAAATATAATAGACAGATTCATCATCTCCATCATATCAGATGACTCCCACTAGGTAATTATATGTATATGTTACTGTAAAAGCCCATATCTTGGTAAATCTAAGGTTTTACCGGAAAATCTTAAGATTTACTAACATAAGTCGGTAAATGTCAGGATTTTATAAAAGGGAAACCATTTTTTGGGCTTTACCATTAGAGTTTGGCACATGCTAGGTTTTAACAATGACGGTTGGTTAATTTTGTGATTGTTTTAATAAAACAGAGAATTAGTTATCATAACATAGTAATTTATTTCAAATTACCTATCGGGAAAATCCTTAAATATTTTGCATTGTCATTTTGATTTATTCTTTACTATCATTATTATTTTTATTTATTTTGTAGGAGTATTTCTAAGTCATACATTACAATAAAATTATCCGTCAGTCAAATCCTTTGTTTTAATTATTATGATTTGATGAATTATTAGTCATAATATTAAGTAGTATAAAAAAAACTTTCAAAATAAATATTTTTCAGCATTAACCTCGTCTCTGAGGTAAAACCTAAGATTTACCGAGTGAATGGTGGTAAATCTTCGAAATGAACGATGATCACAGAAAAGTTCGAACTTTTACCATTTTTATCAATTTTAGGAAAACCTAAGATGTAAAGATGTAAAATCCAGTAAAAACTGGAAAGTCATAGGATTCACATAAGTTCGGAGTTTCACAGTAACGTATATACCCAAGGATCTCCACATTCGTCTATGTACTTCTGACATTCTGCACCGATTTCTTTTAGATACAAAAAAGTTTTGTTCTACAAAATCTGTTATTATTAATTTTTTATGGTCGTATGTTACCTACTTAGAATAATAACACATAGAACGATAGTTCTCTACAAAGCGCGCTGTCAAAAGTGAGGCAACTAAAACAGTCAAAATGGCTCCGTTTTCAGATTGTTATTCTACATTATTACCTAATCATATCGATTAAGTACAAAACAGTTTCAATTTTCCCACATTTATAAGACTAGTAACTATATTATTGGGTTTCAGTTACGATTAGTTAACGTGTGGAGGATATAAATTTGAAAACTAAGCCATTCTGGCTTGGTATTAGTTGCCTCACTTTGCATACGAGGACACGGCTTCTAGGTGTTATTATTCTAAGGTTACCTATGTAAATTATGGTAACTTCCAATCAAAATGAAACTGACTGTGGCATGACTTAGCTTTTAATTAATTAATGACCGGAGCGCGGAGTTAGTTGGCGCCTATTCCGACAGGACCCAAAACATTACTGCTTCATCCGTACTAACATGTGACGTTACTACAGAGAACAGTCACCATGAATTGCAAAAACAATTAAAATGTATTTTAAATGAAAATTATGGCCAAACTTTTCAAAAATGGTCATGGGATCAACTTTGGATACAATGAAATTTTGGTATCCATGTAAACGCGGACGCGAAACATAAGTACTTTTGAAAAAAGATAGTTAAATATGAACCTCTTTTTTCGGAGTCGGATAAAAACCAAGGCCTATGTTATGTTATGGTTCTCCTACCTTTTAAAACAATGCAGCATTAGTATATTGTTTACCGCAATGGCAATTATACGCGCACGTGTCACCAACTATGCATTTATTGTGTCCTAATAGCTTAGTAATTATTCTCCATTTTAATTATAAACTATGAACCTACTAAAGATTGACTTTTAATGACTTCTTTGTTTGATCTATCTAATTTTGATTGATTCATGAACAATAAAACGGTTAAATAGGTAAGAATTCAAGTTCATCATAATTGAAACAAATGATTTGTTTAATTTTTTATACCAAAGTAATGACGGATACATGCAAATATATCAGACGAACTTTCTTTGTTTTTAATTTGAATGTCAAAGCTCTCGCGCCAAAAATAAATACAGTGTTGCGCGCAAATATCGCTTTCACAGACTTGCATATTATGGAAAAAAAAGTTGAACTTACCAAGGAGGTCGTGAAAAAAGCTGCTCACAAAAAATGTTCGTACAATCCTGTAATTCAAAACTGCACTCGTCTGTATAGCGTTGGGAAATAATAATAGCCGGAGTCGACGAGCGACTATGCACACGCGTTGCCGCTTTCTGACTGACCGACAACGAAAATAGCAGATAACCAAGGAAATTGTACTGGCGAGTGAGTGATATTATTTGATTTGATATATTTTCAGCTGTTCAGATAAAAGTCGTTGTTACGGCACAATCATGGAGGTGATGCTGTGGAGATATCAAAAAAAATAATGCTATAAAATCAAAGTTTAATTCTTGACATTTAATTTTGATTCCATTTCAGCATGATGACAATTTAACGTCTGCAATATAAATATAAAAAAAACCAACTTAAGAATTTCTTATTACTAGGTGATTTACCTATAAAGTGATATCTTACTGGGTTTAAATATACTCACAGCTTAAAATTTACAGCTTAAGAGTTTAATTAATTACTTACTCTGAGTAACGTCGACTCTTTCAAAAGAGAAAATATAAAAAAATAAGAAACTAGAAATGTGAAAAAAGGTTAGAACCAGTTTCTCTATAATGAAAAGAACATTTAAATTAGGCATTTGTCAGAACTTACGTTTTTAGGGTTCCGTACCAAAATGGTAAAAAAGGAACCCTTATGGTGAGACTCAGTCTGTCTGTCTGTCACAGCTGGATATCTCGAGAACTACTTATGATATCAACTTCAAATTTGGAATAGTTTAAGATGACATTTGCCCAACTATTTTGCAAATAAGAAAGAAATAAAAAAATAAATATCTTTTTTACAACAGGGACTAAAAAGGAGTCTTAAAAAATTTAAGTAGGGCTGCTAGGGCATGTAGAATAACATATGAAAGAGCGCCGTTTGCACGCTTTTAATCATTTTTTTAGGCCGCAAAGTTTTTGACTTATGATGAAAAATGTAAAAAAATGACCGTCCGCCCTCCCTTAACTCCGAAGTTTGCTAAGAGAAAAATCTGAAATAATTCTATGTGACAGCAGTTTATATAAAGATTACAGGAAAAATAAAACGATGTCTCAATATAGCATACTTTTTTGAAATTATCAAATTTCTAAAAAAGTTAACATTAGTTCCACTATCGGTCAAGAGATGACGCTGACCTAAAACTGCAATAATAATTTTATTATTCTACTCTGCTGTGTATTTATTATGATGGTACGGAACCCTCGGTGCTCGAGTCCGACTCGCTCTTGACCGGTTTTATTATTTTAACTAATATCGAATAACAAAAAAACCCCAAACGAGATTGGATAAAATATCGGGAACTTTAACGTTCCCTATAAAGTTGGAAAGTTCGGTTGATTGGATTTGTAAATATTATTGTATTATATTAGCAGACGGTATTTGTAGATAAGTAAATATTATTTTTACCCACGTAAAGATTTTGTACGTATTTGTACTGGCTAGTTATTATAAGCAAATTAGATGACGGCGTCTCCCTCGGAAATAGGGGTTAAGGCTCTAGCCTTAACCCCTATTTCCTAGTCTACTAGGTGGTCTACTGTTTATTCCACGAAGTTCGTATTTTCCTTTCGAAGATTTTCCTTTTTTGGACGCTTTTTCATAGATAACTTCGTAAAATTAATATTGGCGATATAAAAAATCCTCATTACACGAAATGACACTCTTTAAATAGGTATTAAATTTAATCATTAAGTATGTTCTGAGAAACTCTTCTTGTTCAAGTTTTTTCAATGAGAGCTTTTCAAAGTGACATTTAAAAAATAAAAATAACTATTCGCCTCATCATCACACCATCTAGATTATTCTAGATGATACTCTTAGAAGCCTAAAAATAGTAACTATTTGATTCACTAGATGGTGTTGTTACTCTTCGAAGTTTAGTAAAAAAATCACATTGACCCATTGTTATCAACGCCATCTATCAAGACTACAGTTTTTTGTCATTGTGAAAAGCTCTCGTTGAAAAACTTTGATTTACAGGAAGCCAGATAAATTAGACCCAATGTAAATTTAAGTTAGCAGTGAAAATTCTAAATGGATGACAAAAATACTGAGTGGGCAACTATTATACCAAGTAAGTTACTATATAACTGATTTAAGCTGCCCAACATGGTATTTTGTCATTTCGATTGGGATAATAGTCACCTTTTTTAAATAAAATAAATGCCAAATTTTAAATATTTTGTGAGCCCTAAAGTTGTCGCCCAAATAGTAAATTGGTCGCCCGTTCTGAATAACTAGTTACTCAATTTGTATTTTAAAGTCACCCATTTTCAACATATTTTGTAGTCGCCCTCAGTCCGTCGCCCACTTAGTTCAGTATACTATTATTTAGTATTTTTGATAGGTACCCAAAATGGGAATTCATTGTTACCCGATTAAATACTTCCCAAAAGAATCTAATTATTACCGCGCTTTTGCATGAACAATATTGTTTATTGCTACTAAATCATAAAAAAGGAAAGAAAAAATTAAGGCAATCAGGTACATAGCTTTATGTATGATAAGATAATATAAGTTAAAAATAATTAATAAAGTGCTATACTGAACACACTCAAACAAAAAGTTTTCTTATGTTTTCTGAACAAATATTATGTTCGAAGTAGAATGTAGCAGGCTAATTAAATTAGCAATATGAAGTTTGAGTTCAAGTATGTTTTCGTGGTTGGAACTTGGATCTAGAAGTTTAATCTTGATATCTAGTTTTGTATGTACAAATTTCGCGTTAAATATAATATTCAGATAGAGAGAGATTTACACACAGAGGGAATAAATTAGACACGATGTTACGGGAACGTATAGCGTGTTTGAGTGGTAGGGATAGTTGTATATTTGTGTGCCACGAGGAAAATTAATGAGGGAACTTGTGATGGACTGAGGGTTGCAATGAACGTTAAGAACATTTTGCACCATCTTTTTTATTAGTTTTTAATGTTTCAAAACTAAACTGTGATTTGCGGATTATGCAGCACAAACAGTGATTCTACTCAATCAAATGAGAATCAAAATAATTGGGCGTTTTGCTTAACATAAAAAACAGTTTCCTAACTACACATACGGGTATTAAGATAACTGTTATTTTACTAATATTATAAATGCGAAAGTCCGTTTGTTTGTTTGTTTGTTACGCCTTCACGTCTCAACTACTGAACCGATCATCATGAAATTTTGCATACACGTTGTCAGGGGTACAGAGAAGGACATAGGGTACCTTACATCCCGAAAAAAGGTATTGTTCCCGAGGGATAGCAAAAAACCTTCCACGCAGACGAAGTTGCGGGCGGCCGCTAGTATTAGATAAAATACAAGAAAAAATCGACTCACCCGTAGCAGCTCAAACGAGATGGGCTGCTACGGGTGAGTGGATTTTTTCTAGTATTTTCTCTAATATAACAGTTATCTTAATATAAAAATAGCATTGTGAATGCCTTAAATTTAAAACTTCAATACCATACGGGTATGTTTTCAGGAAAATAATTCCGTCGGTAAAAAAAACTGTATTCATAACAAAAGCATACTAAAGATATTTTTTCCCATAAATAGTACTACTACGTAAATAACAGTACTAAATAGTTGTATTCATATTTTTTATGATTACTCTCGACGGGATCGAGATACATCTAGATCGAATACTTAAACGTCAAAAATCTGTTATGTTGGTACATTGTTTCACATAGTATACATCGATCGAGTCGGGCGGGAGCACCCCCAGTTATTAGGTACCTACCTGCTAAGTTCTATAAATGTTACTTGATTTGCTGTGTAACTTCACAACCTTCTCACCATATATCGTGGAATGTTCCTCGCTGGTAATAAATAGTTAGTACTCTTTGTCGTCGGTAACTACATAAAAGCAAGTTAGTGTTATGTCCATTGAGCTCAGAAAATGGAGTTAACGCAAGTTCATGCTGTCCGGCTGTGCAACGAAGTGGGATTACATTACTTAAGTTTAACAAAATGTATGCACTATTGCTGTCCTTCATTAAAATATTGCATTTTACTTACTATCTCACTAGATAGCAAGTAAAATGCAATATTTTAATGAAGTTAGTTTTGCCCGCTAATTCCGCCTGGAATTTTGTTTCATCTTAAGTTTCGGAAATTAGTAGCTCATGTCATGTCCTGTCTCCAAGATTTAATCTCTATCTATAAAATTTATCAAAAATGGTGTTACAATTCGCATTTATAAGTATGAATTTTATACAAAGTCCAACTAGCAACCACATACCAGGATGCGAGAATCGACAATATTGGAATTATCTATCTATATAATATAAAATACAAAGTCCTAACTGACTGACTGACTGACTGAGATATCAACGCACAGCCCAAACCACTAGACCTAGAGACTTAAAATTTTGCACACAGATACCTCATGCAGTGTAGGCATCCACTAAGGAAGGATTTTTGAAAATTCCATCCCTAAGAGGGTGAAATAAGGGATGAAAGTTTGTATGAAAGTCCCTTAGTTTTGAAGCTAGTAATCATAATAATCATAATCATAATCATTTATTTGCTCAAAACATGGTATAAAAGATGTTACATTTTTGAGAACTCACATGTTTTGCCAAGGTTGTGGCATGCAAATTATAATAAAACCGGTCAAGAGTGAGTCGGACTCGCGCACCGAGGGTTCCGTACAATCATAAATATACTTGGATATGTTACTTTAGTACAGTCTTTAAAAAAGTAGGATAAACGGCAGACAGGTGGAAGGGCGAACAGGCGGACAGTTAATTTACAAATCATAACCACAGCTGCTTATGGTGACTGAAAAACGTTTCAGCCACTCCACATTGCAAACTGTTTATATTCATCATATCAGCCGCACGACACCCACTGCTGGGTATAGGCCTCCCCTAAGGATCTCCACGACGATCGGTCCTGCGCTGCCCGCATCCAGTGGCTTCCCGCGACCTTCACCAGATCGTCGGTCCACCTTGTCGGGGGCCTACCCACGGAGCGTCGTCCGGTGCGCGGTCGCCATTCCAGAACCTTTCCGCCCCAACGGCTATCAGTTCTTCTCGCTATGTGTCCTGCCCATTGCCACTTCAGCTGAGCAATCCTTCGAGCGATGTCGGTTACTTTAGTTCTCCTGCGGATCTCCTCGTTTCTGATTCGATCACGCAGGGAAACGCCGAGCATGGCTCTCTCCATTGCACGCTGGCTGACCTTGAGCCTCCTTATGAGACCCATAGTTAGCGACCACGTTTCACTGCCGTAAGTCATCACTGGCAACACACACTGTTCATAGACTTTCGTCTTGAGACACTGAGGTAGATCGGACGCGAAGATTTTTCGAAACTTCCCGAATGCTGCCCACCCGAGTTGGATTCGACGAGAGATCTCTTTCTCAAAGTTGGACTTACCTAACTGGACTGCCTGATCTAGGTATACGTAGTGGTCAACAACTTCAAGAGTAGTGTTCTCAACATGAACTGGAGAGGGTACAACATGGCCATTTGACATAATTTTCGTCTTATCCATGTTCATCTTGAGACCCACTCTTTGGGAAGCACTACGGAGATCTTCGAGCATTATGTTCAGGTCTTCCATGGTCTCAGCCATAAGGACTATATCATCGGCAAAACGAAGGTGTGTTAGGTACTGGCCATTAATGTTGATGCCGAGTCCTTTCCAGTCCAAGAGCTTAAAGATGTCCTCCAAAGCAGCTGTGAACAGTTTCGGAGAAATAACGTCTCCCTGTCTCACACCACGCTGCAGTTGGATAGGACGTGTGCTCTGGTTCTGTACTCGGATCGACATGGTGGCATTCTTGTATAAGTACCTCAACACCTCGATATACCTATACCTATTGTTTATATTAGTAGGAACTTATTCTTCGTTTATTCGTACGGCAAATAGTAGGTAATTATATTAGAACCAGCCACCAATTTATTATTGTAGTATTAGGTTGCGCCATCTCTTGACCGATAGTGGAACGATTTTTCTTTTCTTTTGTTTTCTTAAGTTTGTCTCTTTTGTTAAGTTTTCTTAGGTTAGCATGCTTAGGGCAGCGCCTTCTGTTGACTGGTAGTGAATCTAAAGAATTTTTGTTTGTTTTTTGAATTTCTAAAAAAGTGTGTTATATTGAGACATCGTTTTATTTTTCCTGTAATCTTTACATAAACTACTATCACATAGAATAATTTCAGATTTTTTTCTTTGCAAACTTCGGAGATAAGGGGGGGGGGGGGGGGGCGGTGGTACGGAATTTTTTTTACATTTTTCATCATAAGTCGAAAGCTATGCGGCCTAAGAAAAAAGGAAAAAATGATTTAAAATGTGCAAACAGCGCTCTTTTATATGATACCCCACATGCCCTAGTCACCTCACTTTAAATTTTTAAGACCACCACAAATGTCATCTTAAACTATTCCAAATTTCAAGTTGATACCATTAGTAGTTCTCGAGATATCCAGCTGTGACAGACAGACAGACAGAGTCACACCATAAGGGTTCCTTTTTTACCATTTTGGTACGGAACCCTGAAAATCAAATCAAATAAAATTATATAAAATATTTAAATACTACTTAATTAATTTCTTACTTACTATATATAAACTTTTTTGTCAAAAATTCATTAATAGAATAAAAATTGTAGTCACAGAGCCAATTACATAACTTTTTTTTAAATAGGTTTGTATTAAGTTTTTTTATGTCAGCAGGGATTTTATTATAAATGGTAATGCACATAAATAAACAACTTTTCCTATATTTACCTGATTTTGGGAAATCTCTTAAAACAAGCCTGTCGGGGTCCCTTTTTAGTCTGGTGTTAGGATTGATAGATAATTCAAGTTTCAAGTTTATTTATTTCATAACAATGTTCATTGTGTCGAAAATATAACAATTTGTGAATAAATACATTAGGATTAAATTACTTACAATTAAATTAAATTAATAGTCCAATATTCGAAATTAATAAATTGCGGCAACTTCTAACTTAACTGAATATAATGTATATAATTTATTTACCAGTTATAGAAAATTACAAAGTCAAATTAAAATTAATAATTAATGAACCTCCTTGATCTCATCTATAATGTTGTTCAAATATTTCAAATTTTTTGTTTTGTTACTTAAATGAAACTTGAATTTTATGTTTAAGTAATTTTAATATTTTTAATTTAATATAATTTTAAGTTGCAATACCCTTACAGGGTCATGTTTATGGTACCGTTTACTTTGTAAGATCTCTGTAACCAACATGTTGCAATAAACAATATGACTATGACTATGACTATTTTAAGGAAAAACCCGTCAGATTCTTACTTGCTATTCAAAAAATCATTAAGGGAGTAAAAGCATTCCTTCAACAAGTGTGTTTTCAATTTTTCCTTGAAATTAGACTCATACACTACACTTTTTAATTGATTTGGCAGTTTATTGAATAACTGTATTGACTGATATTTGGGACAGTGCTTGACTATATCTTTTCTAGGAACTATTTTCTGAGGAAAACCCTGTCTTCTTGTGGCAACTCTAATATTTTTTTCATATTTTTTTTCCTCATGAGTCTCGTATTCTGTTATGGTTTTAGCAAAATGAGAAAGTATAACTAGAATATATAAACTAGGAACAGTTAATATTCCCAGTTTCTTAAAATGCTCACGACAAGACTCTTGTTGGGGTATGCGTACTATTGTCCTGATTGCCCTTTTTTGTAGAATGAAAGCCCTATTGACATTGTAGTCATAACTTCTACCCCAGCAAAATATACTATAGCGTAATCTTGATTCTACTAGGGCATAGTATACTAGTTTTAGATGCTTTATATCTGCTTCATCTCTAAGACTTCGTAGTACATAGTAGGCAGAACTGATCTTACTCTCAATATCTTCCAACTCTTCCTTCCATTTCAGTTGGTCATCAAACTTTACTCCCAAAAATTATGTAGATTTAACCGATTGTATCAAGTCACCATTTAAGATAATATTTAAGTTACTTAAATCTCTAGCATGGGTTTTAAACAACATGGCACTAGTTTTTAGGCTGTTGATCGATAAACCATTTACAGTAAACCAATTTTGCATTGATAGTAATATTTGATTTACTGTTATTTCTAAATCTATTAAGTTTTTATCAGAAATCACCGCATTTGTGTCATCTGCGAATAAAATTAACTTCACAGATTTATGAGCTTTTGTGATAAAACAAATCGTTTATAAAGATTATAAATAGTATAGGTCCCAATATGGAACCTTGTGGTACACCTACCTTTACATCAGCTAGTTTGGACTTGGTTACAATTTCACACATACTTTCGTCTATAGTTTTAATTTCTACAAACATTTTTCTATTACGTAAGTAAGACTGTTGCAACTTTAGTGCTTTTCCTCGAACACCATAGAACTCCAGCTTCTCTAAAAGCAATTCGTGATTAATTGTATCGAATGCTGAGCTTAAATCAAGAAAAACCGCAGCCACCCTCAATTTTGCATTTAATTTGTCAGAAACGTCACTAAGCAATGTCATTATTGCATCCTGTGTGCCATACATATTCCGATAACCAAATTGATTCTTGTGTAGAATTCTGTTTTTACTAAGATGAGCGACCAATCTCGCTTTAATAATTTTCTCAAGGATCTTAGATTTAGTTATTAGTAAGGATATCGGTCTATAATTCTTGGGATCCAACTTTGAGCCTTTTTTTTATGTATTGGCACAACTTTTGCAATCTTAAATTGGTCAGGGAAGACTCCTTCTTCAATGCAATTATTAAAGTTCAAAAAAATTAAAAAAAAATCAATTCAAAAAAATTCCAATATTGTCGTATCGTCATATCCGTCTAGATAGATGCTAGGATCTTTAAATTTTGTGTTTAGGCTGACGATTATAAATTAATAAATACGGGTCTCAGCGTTTTTCAAAATTATACCCCCGAAGGGGTGAAAAGGGTTATGAAGTTGTGTATAGAAGAAAATCCTTCATTTTCGAAGTAAAAATCGCTTAAATTATAATATAGGCTTATGGAAGAAAATCTAACGCAACGTATATTGTTATTGTTAGTACTTCAACCCCTATGGCGATGAAATAGGGGTGAAATGGGTAAATAAACCTAAAAATAGAGATGGATGTCGTTATTGGGGTTTTCTGGTTTGGTTGGTTTTGGTTTTTACGATTGTGAAAATGACATTTATTTTGAAGTCCAACATGGTGGACATGGACCAAAGGACGGGGCCGTTTTTGTGGACGGGGATGGGGATGGATACGGGGACGGAGATTTTCTGTAATATCTACGCAGACGAAGTCGCGGGCGGAAGCTAGTCGTGAAATATTGATGTTACCCTGATACGTATCACATAAGTATTCACCACAATCAAGTAGCATCGAACAGTAAGTGTTCTGTGAGAATAACACAATATCAAAATTCAGATAAATGTCGGTGATACTTTCATGTTATCAAGATTTAGATTTGTAATCACTGAAACATGTTTACATTGCAGTCAGTTGGTAAGGAAGATATCTTTTATGATTAACATTTAAGAGATTAGTTACTTTTAAATCTCTTAAAATAAAAATTGTACTTTTTTAGCTAAATATCTTGGCAATAGATAAGATAGTCGAGATAAGATGAATGCCAACAGATGTAGTTAATTATAAAGAAAGAATGAAACTTTATAAAGCTATACATGGTTGTCCATCAGCCATTTCTGATGTCCCCACTGCTGGGGCACAGGCCTTCCTTATGGGTGGATAAGGAGGACGGGCCATAACCCTCCACGCAGGCCCAATGCGGATTGGTCGGTATTAACGACTGCAAATGCAGCCGGGACCAACGGCTTAACGTGCCTTCCGAAGCACGGAGGAGTTCGCGATAGTAATTTTTTGGTCACCCATCCCACGACCGACCCTTGCGAACGTTGCTTAACTTACGCAATCGCTGGGCCAGGCGCTAAACCACTGCGCCACCGAGCTCCTCCCTATTCCCTCCCTATACATGGTTATGAACTCTAAATGGTAATGAATAAAATACGTGTCCCCTAATTTTATATCTACTTTCATAATACAAAGTAAAATATACATATTATATTTTTGAAATGTTGTCCATTGTTTGGAATTCAACTCAAATAAAAAGTATTTTGAAAAAAGAAATATATAGTCAGGTGGGGTAAGTGAAACATACTTTATTTTTATTTTTATTTAACAAGGTTTAGTAAAGCTATAAAACTCGCAATTAAAGTAGCTGTGTAGGCAATGTAATTAAATCAGCCTTTAACGGTATGAATATAAATATCTAAAGACTTGCATTAAGTAACAAAATCACGAAAAGAATATAAAGGCTAAGAAGTGTTTCACTTACCCAGGGGTAAGTGAAACACTTCTCAGGACAATGGGGAAGTGAAACAGTGGCCAAAATAGTTTTAAATATTGTGACCATTTAATTAAAAACAGGACAAAAGGATCATGTTAAACCGTTAATATCCAAAATGTATCAAATTCTCACAAAATAAGGTCCAATTTTAAAGATTTATCAAAAAAACATAATCCGGGGGAAGTGAAACATAGTTGCGATGGTCAGGGGTGACAAACCTTAAATAGGTAGGGTAAGCTTTACAAAAAAAAGGAAAAATCCAATATGGCGGCCACCTTTTTGTTTGTGGGCCGATTTCGATGACTGAAACTCGGTTTTTGGTACTTTTTTGACAAGAAAACAGCCACGCAATGTTAAAAAATTAAAAAATCCAAGATGGCGGCCAACTTTGTTGTTAGCGGGCCGATTTAGATGAAACTCGGTTTTTGGTACTATTTGGTCAAGAAAACGGCAATGCAATGTTAAAAATATTAAAATATCCAAGATGGCGGGCAACTTTTTTGTTTGTGGTCCGATTTCGATGAAACTCGGTTTTTGGTACTATTTTGGCAAGAAAACATCGACGCATGTTAGAAATATAAAAAATCCAAGATGGCGGCCAACTTTTTTTTGGGGTCCGATTTCGATGAAACTCGGTTTTTGGTACTTTTTTGACAAGAAAACAGCAAGTAAAGTTAAAAAAAAATTAAATCCAAGATGGCGGTCAACTTTGTTGTTTGTGGGCCGATTTCGACTTAAAGTTGTCTGCCATCTTGGATTTTTCGAATTTTTACATTGCTATGCTGTTTTCTTGCCGAAATAGTACCGAAAACAGAGTTTTATCGAAGTCGGCCCGCAAACAACAAAAATGACCACCATCTTGGATTTTTTATATTTCTAACATTGCGTTGAAGTTTTCTTGCCAAAATAGTACCAAAAACCGAGTTTCATCGAAATCGGACTTCAAACAAAAAAGTTGGCTGCCATCTTGGTTTTGTTATGTTTATAACATTGCGTTGCTGTTTTTTTTGCCAAAATAGTACCAAAAACCGAGTTTCATCGAAATCGGACCACAAACAAAAAAGTTGGCCGCCATCTTGGATTTTTTAATATTTTTAACAATGCGTTGCTGTTTTCTCATCAAAATAGTACCAAAAACTGAGTTTCATCGAAATCGAACCACAAACAAAAAAGTTGGCCGCCATCTTGGATTTTTTAATATTTTTAACATTGCCTTGCTGTTTTCTTGTCAAAATAGTGCCCCAAACCAAGTTTCATCGAAATCGGCTTACAAACAACAAAGTTATAACAACAAATAAAAGTTCCTAGCAAAAAACTTGATCTTTGACAATGGGCGCATTCTGCCAGACGAATCTTTGAGTCATGATCGCCATAGAGTAATTTTTAACCATGGAAAGTAATTTGTATAGAATGTTCAATATTTTACTTTCCATGGTTAAAATTTACTCTATGGCGATCGATGACTCAAAGATTTGTCTGACAGAATGCGCCCAATGTCATTACGTTATAAAAGTTCATGGAAAAAAGGTTTGTGATATCTGACATGGGGGAAGTGCGCCATATGTTTCACTTCCCCCGTCATGACTGTTTCACTTCCCCCTTTTAGCTCTTTTTAACCGACTTCAAAAAACAAAAAAAGGAGGTTCTCAGTTTGACCTGTATGTATGTATGTTTGTCCGCGATTATCTCGCGTTTGGCTGAACCGATTTTGATGTGGTTTTCAAAAAAGTATTTTTGATGTTAAGATTTTCAGATTATGATAACTCTATTTCATTTTAGTAATGTGAAACCACAAGTTTTTGTAACTCTTTGTTGGTTTTATTTATCATTAATTTCATGATGCGTTGAGCATCCTTTTAAGTGGTGAGTGTGATAATAATGTGAATTTAATTATTTGTCTGCTTTTACAAGTGGTGTCAAAATTGTAATTCAGTGTCTTGTTCCAGGGCTCGAAGCTTATTAATTTATCTTTCATCATGTCTCTTATGAGATAAAAACCTGTAATAATTCAAGCCCAATTTGGTAAGCATATCAACTTGGTTATAATATTTGTTGTAGAAAAACCTCGTGTTCAATGTGACAACAATTGGGTAACTTTATCTTTTAATTGCAGGGCTCCTTATGTTTACCTCAAAATTTACGTCAAGACTATGGCTTAGCTTCGTGATAACATGTCGCAGCACGTGGTATACATTACGTCTGCAATGAGTATATCAACATAACCGAGGTATTCTGCAGTTTCCTTTCTTTATTACCGCAGCAGTGTTCCGTAACATGTATCCAGGGAATCAATCCACGTTCAGATAAACCTTTTCACTCTATGCACCTATAAATCTGCAAAGGTTACTCCAACATGTTCAAACTCAGCCGGAGCAGGTCTCCAGCCAATAAATGTCTTAGACATATTTTAAATTAATTTAGGTTACTCCGTCCGACTGGCTAGTAGCGAGCGAGTATGTCCTCACCTTAACTTTTAAGGGTTTCTAGTTATAAATCCCTCATTCTTTAGTGGTTTAAATTTTATAGTGAATCCCAAGGGTATTGTTATTGTGATAAATGTATGGTCTTACTTTAACCTGTTAAGGGTCCCTGTTATGCCATTTTGCCTTCGTGCGGTTTTAACATTATGATGGGTTCTCAAGGTAATATGTATTGAAATATAATGTGTGACCTCACTTTAATCCTTCGGATTGCTTGTTAAACCCCGTATAACCCATGTGGTTTTAAATATTTTTATCACACGTTTCTTAACGAATAGTTGTTAACTTTGTGTTAGTTATGCGATACGTTAAATAAATGTTTGTTTCAATATAAATCTTGGTTTGATTTATTAAAGTCACTTTGTTTCGATCCGTGGGCACTTTATCTTTTTAATCTTTTACTTTCATTGATATTAACGGCGCCCAAAATCATAGTTGGTCCATGGATGACTGAGCCACGCAAATCTACATAACCCCTTTGCTCTACCGACTAAAATTTTCAGTGGGGTAAATACCATCAATACCCCGGGGGAAAAAATTTTCATTACAAGTTGACTATCATAGTCATAATTCGTTATAATATCAAATATTTGAAATCTTAGAAGTTATTATTTTCTCTGTAGGTATGTTACAAAATATCGGCAATTTCATAGATAAAGATCTAATAATACTATACCTGTAAGATCGACATATAGTAGATTGTTATACAAGACGCTAAAATGACCCATTGCATACGAGCTAGATTTATTCCCGAGCTTTAGCGAGGGAATAAATAGAAACCGAGTAACAATGGGTTTTTAGCGTCTTGTATAACAATCTACTATATGTCGATCTTACAGGTATAGTATTATTAGATCTTTATCTATGAAATTGCCGATATTTTGTAACATACCTACAGAGAAAATAATAACTTCTAAGATTTCAAATATTTGATATTATAACGAATTATGACTATGATAGTCAACTTGTAATGAAAATTTTTTCCCCCGGGGTATTGATGGTATTTACCCTCTATGTTACCCTCTGTGTTACACTCTACTTTTCACTACGATTGCGAGAAAATAAAATACAATAATAAATACCTAGTTTATACTTCCGTAAACGAATTCACTCGTTTTTCTATCCTCCACTTCATAAAATTTTCATACAATATGATTTGTGCTTGACGGCAAAAGATTAAAACTATTTCTTTCCTATTACAGTCACACAATTCAATCAGTTTGCAATTAGTGAAAAATTCAAAAGATTTCGCGCCATGCTTTTTAGGGTTCCGTAGCCAAAATGGCAAAAAACGGAACCCTTATAGATTCGTCATGTCTGTCTGTCTGTCCGTCCGTATGTCACAGCCACTTTATTCCAAAAGTATTAAGACTACATAGTTGAAAAGTAGGCATGTGTATTCTGTAAACCGCTTTATGATTTTTATACAAAAATAAAAAAAATAAAAGATTAAGGGGGGGCTCCCCATACATGGAACTGAAACTGAAAATATTTTTTTTCATCAAACCAATACTTGTGGGGTGTCTATAGATAGGTCTTTAAAAATGACATTGAGGTTCCCAAAACTAGTTTTTTATAAGTCAACCGTTTGAAAAATATATGCCGCCAAAGTGGTAAAATAGTAAAATGTGTGTCCCCCCCCCCTTTAACTTTTAAAGTAAGAGGATGAAAAATCTAAAAAAAATATAAACTATAGATCTTAATAAACACTTTCAACGAAAATTATTTTGAACGAGATACAGTAATTAGTTTTCGAGATATAGTACATTTTCCAAAACCGCAAATATAACTTTGTCATTCATACAAACACTGTGAAAAACAAAGTTATTTTTTCAGACGAAAAATGATAGCGGTATTAAAATATGGTATGGTATAATGTACCTACGGAACCCTACTGCGCGTGGCCCGACACGCACTTGGCCGGTTTTTTTATAAAGTTCCGATCCGAGCGGGTAATTTCATAAAAATATAAGCAGCTTTTTACTTCAGTCGTCCCGTGACCATGACCACGGCCCCTGGAAAGGTGTCGAAACGTCGGGAAACCCAAAAAACTAACAAATCAAAACTAAATAATTCTAAAATAAAATAACATCTAAATTAAGACGCCTGCGGAGGCCGCAGCCAAAGTTCATTTGACATTATCGCATCTTTGTTTGACGCGGGCGGACTGTGATGAGGAATCGTGCGTCGTCGTCGTTCGTCGGACGGAGCCACCGTAAATCGGACGGACGAAACTAGATACCTAGTTCATGTCAAACTCACAGCAAAAAAATTCTTTCGAGATAATGGAGAAGTTTCGTAATGCGTTAAAAACATTATTTTTCACCGAATGGGATGAAAATATAGACCAAAACTAATAATCTATATAAGACAGTGCATTTTTAGGGTTCCGTACCCATAGGGTAAAAACGGGACCCTATTACTAAGCCTCCGCTGTCCGTCTGTCTGTCTGTCTGTCCGTCTGTCTGTCTGTCTGTCACCAGGCTGTATCTCATGAACCGTAATAGCTAGACAGCTGAAATTTTCACAGATGATGTATTTCTGTTGCCGCTACAACAACAAATACTAAAAACAGAATAAAATTAATATTTAAGGGGGGCTCCCATACAACAAACGTGATTTTTTTTGCCGTTTTTTGCTTGATATTAATAACGACAACAGGTAGACAGTTGAAATTTTCACAGATGATGTATTTTTATTGCTGCTATAACAACAAATAATAAAAACAGAATAAAATTAATATTTAAGAGGGGCTCCCATACAACAAACGTATTTTTTTTTGCTGTTTTTTGGTACGGAACCCTTCGTGCGCGAGCCCGACTCGTACTTGGCCGGTTTTTTAAATGTCTACTGTAGCAGCTAAGAAACACAATGCACGCATTCTACGATTTAAACTTAAAGTCACAGAGTATAAATAAGTCTTTGATTTCACCGAAGAGATTTAGTTCCATTTTCAAAAAGTCGAGCGAGTCTTTATTCGTAATTATTCTATCTATGAATAAAAACTTTTTCGTTTTAGTAGGCTCATTGGTAATAGACAAACATTAAAAAAGAAAAAACTTTATCTCCTAGGGGCAAAGACTTCTATGTGTATACTACACTAGACATGCTGGTCAAAATACAAATTGTCTCACAACGCAGACGTGCGCGGGCTGAGGTATTGGGGGGCGGGAGAGGGAAAATGTGCAAAGAATAGTTCAGTGTTGACGCAGATGCGACACTAACGTATTCTTTGCCTTTTTCCTGTTGGACTCTGAGAGTACTTAGGTATAAAACTTTTAATAATAAAATTTAATAATTATGTAGGTACTCATTTATTGTATTGTAATAATATTGTGTCTGTTGGAACATCGTTCCGTCTACGGTACGCTTTAATTAGGTATCATAATCTATGGTCACTTTAAAAAAACTTTGTCAGATTGTCTGTGGTTCGACTTCCTCCCTTCCCCTAACCACGATGGCCGATGGCCGGTGTAAGTTCTCAATAAATTCCCTTTAATGCTCTTAGATATATTCTCCATTTATTAATTATGTGACGATACATTCGTGTTAAACTTTGTGACCAAATTTAAATACAAATGTTGTAAAGTGACTTGCTTTTCTTTCATTGCCGCCACTAGGTACCCGTAGCATGACACGACGACACTTTAGCTTTCGCTGAGCAGCAAATAGATACTCTGTCCAACAGTGTCTACCTAAATTCTCAAGATACAAAAATTAAATGAATAACTTTTTTTATAAGAGTATGAGAAAATCATAACCAAAAAACCGGCGAAGTGTGAGTCGGACTCGCACACGAAGGTTTCCGTACCAAAAATCAGCAAAAAAAATCACGTTTCTTGTATGGGAGCCCCCCTTAAATATTAATTTTATTCTGTTTTTAGTATGTTTTGTTATAGCGGCAATAGAAATACATCATGATGTGAGTGTGCTCAAGAGCTGCATGAGCTCATTCCACCTTCTCCTTTCTACTATCGGACATCCAGACGCACTGCGGGCTATCACCCGTTCTTGGTTGATATACCTTTTCTGCGTACCAAGCGCTACTCCACATCGTTTATAATGCGCACAGCTATGGAATGGAATTCCCTGCCGGCGTCTGTGTTTCCGAGCGCATACAACCTGACTCTATTCAAGGCCAGAGTGAATAAGCACTTTCTGGGCAAGCTCGCTCCATCGTAGGCCCTGTCTTTGCTTTTGGGCTAGACTGGGGTCAAGAGCAAACCCATTTAAGATAAAAAAAAAATCATCTTTGAAAATTTCAACTATCTAGCTATCACGTTTCATGAGATACAGCCGACAGACAGACAGACAGACGGACAGCGGAGTCTTAGTAATAGGGTCCCGTTTTTACCCTTTGGGTACAGAACCCTAAAAAGACAAATAATTATTATTGAATTTTTAGATTTAAGGCATTCACAATGCCATTTTTATATTAGCAGAGCGGTAATATAGGGTTTGAGGTTAGTTTTAGCACAAGTCATCACGAAAATACGAAAATGTGGTATCGATGCATTCAAATGGTGGGGGTAGAAACTGTGACGTCATAAAGTTTTCAGTACAACGAAAACTTTTTTTACATACTGTTGCAGCCTAAAATCAATACCTCATCCTTTTGTCCTCCCACTACCAATTTCCGAATGTACCTCTGACGTCGGCTGTCACGTCACGTGGCTATCATGTGAAGTTTTGTGAGTCGCTAGCAAAAACCGGCAGGCTGATTATCTAATTAGATACCACCTAGCGACCGGTTTCAGTTCACAGATGAATATGATACATTGCTACTTTTCATTGGTATGTTTTTTTATACCCCAAAAAAAGTAGCAATGTATCACATTCATCTGTCAAACGAGACCGGTCGCTAGGCGGTTTCTAGTTAGATAATCAGCCTGCCGAGGTGAAACGTGCGCGCACGCCGCTGTGTGTGTTTATCTAAAAAATCTGAATTAAGTGAAAATCAACAGGCAGCTTTGCCAGTGAGTACCTATCCTTTGGTTTTCAAAGTTGTGTCATCGACCTGAAAAAGCGACGTTAGGTAGGCGATACTTGATAAATCTAAACATCCCCTCATACCATCGTGGTTTAGCGTTCAAAGTAATTGCAACCTCTAATGTTGCAAATAGATGTTTAGTGTCATGTTATCCTGCATAATACCTTTTGAAAATAATTTAAAAATTAGGTGAAATTTTCTGAATTTTCATTTTATGACAGAATGTAACAAAATACAAACACAAAACACGTAGAAATTACTCATTCGTTACTTACATCAAGGTGAATTTGCTCTTCTGAGAAACATGGTATAACATTAAACAGTAGAAACCTCTTTCCGCATTATAAGTGCACATCTGTTTGAATAATTTTCTTTATCTTTGACAGCGATTCGGTAGTACTGCTTGCTCTATAATATTTCTAGTTAAGAGTAAAAGAAATGTCAATATTAAGATGGCAGTTGTCAGTTACGCCATAATGTGTCGTTTATAAATATTGTTTTGTCGGAAATCAAGAAATAATAGAGTTGATTACCAAAAATAACATGAAAAGACGTAGAAAAAAAATCGCAGGTAAATAATATCAATGTTTTATTGTTCACACTAATCGATTTAAGTGTTAGTTTGCCGACTACAACCTTCGCGGCCATCAACTGTTCTTCACTGTGGCTCGCAATAGACTAAATGAGTTGTTGATCATGCACCGTAACTCTATGAGCAAGTTTTCGGTGCTGACCAGCATATCTAGTGTAGTATACACATAGAAATCTTTGCCTAGGGGTAATTATGCTATTTTATCTCGACTTTTGTACGTTACAATGACGGACTTTTTGAGCAAGAGGAGTCAAAATATAATATGTCGATCTTACAGGTATATCTTCAAGGTTGGAGATAAAAACAAACATTACAATCAGTTCAGGGGGCCTACTCAAGTGGCCATTCTACTAACAATAACGCTAGTAGAATAGAATGACAATGTATGGGATTGACATATGTCACGTGATCAAGCGTAACGAATTTGTTAATTCGTACCCAAGTGTACAATGTTTCTATTTGATGAAATAAAACTGTGATCTTACCTTATATGAAACAAATAGTCGTCCATCGGATGCCTGTGACTGTTTAACAAACATAACATTGCATTATTGTTAATTTAAAACCCTAACTAATCCAAAATCAAGTCAAATCAAATTGCACAAAAACGTTTCTAAGCGTTTCTCTATACAAAACTCGACGCTTCAACGTTTTCGACACGAATTTCGTACCCAAGTGTACATTAGCATAGCAAACGCTTGTTCTATTCTACAACCACAGAATACATAAAACTAAAACACGGACAGTCTCGTCTCGTAAATTCGGGTGCATTCTGACAGACTAGCCGCTGAGTCATCGGTCATTTAAATTCGTCCTAGTTATCGTAGTGATTATTTCCTCTGTGCTAGTTATTTTCAGCCCCTGATTTTTTCAGCACGCACTAATGTGGTTCGAGTAATAGCACATTACAGCCGAGAATATAAGGGAGGATGCCTGTCTAGGATGCACAAAACAACAGATAAAAAAAAATTCTATAGTAAAAAAACGGCCATGCAGCGCGATTTTTAGTCAGTTCATCCACTAATTTTGTCTGTCTATAGTAAAAAATATGGCCGCGCAGCGCCACTTTTAGTCACTATCATCCACCAATCTTGTCTTGTCTACAATAAAAAATACGACCGCGCAATGGCATTTTTAGTCAGTTGCATCTACGTACTCTTGCTTGTCTATAGTAAAAACCGGCCAAGTGCGAGTCGGACTCGCGCACGAAGGGTTCCGTAACAAAAAACGTCAAAAAAATTACGTTTGTGGTATGGGAGCCCCCTTAAATATTTATTTTACTGTGTTTTTAATATTTGTTGTTATAGTGGCAATAGAAATACATCATCTCTGAAAATTTCAACTGTCTAGCTAGCTGTTGTCGTTATTAATATCGAGCAAAAACGGCAAAAAAAATCACGTTTGTTGTATAGGAGCCCCTTTAAATATTTATTTTATTCTGTTTTTACTATTTGTTGTTATAGCGGCAACAGAAATACATCATCTGTGAAAATTTCAACTGTCTACCTGTTGTCTTTATTTATATCGAGCAAAAAACGGCAAAAAATCACATTCGTTGTATGGGAGCCCCCCTTAAATGTTTATTTTATTATGTTGTTAATATTTTTGGTTATAGCGGCAACAGAAATACATCATCTGTGAAAAATTCAACTGTCTACTTGTTGTCGTTATTTATATCGAGCAAAAAACGGCAAAAAAATCACATTTGTTGTATGGGAGCCCCCCTTAAATATTTATTTTATTGTGTTTTTAATATTTATTGTTATAGCGGCAACAGAAATACATCATCTGTGAAAATTTCAACTGTCTAGCTGTCACGGTTCATTAGAAGCAGCCTTGTGTTGTTGTGACAGATAGACAGACAGCGGAGTCTTAGTAATAGTGTCCCGTTTTTACCCTTTGGATACGGAACCCTAAAAAAGGGCCGCGCAGCGCGATTTATTGTCAGTTTCATCCACTAATCTTGTCTGTTTACAGTAAAAAAGGGGGTCGCGCTACTCGCGCTGCGCCGTTTTTATTTATTCACTAATCTTATAATACGCGGTTTCATCCGGGCGGACGGGCAGCTTGCGCAGCAAGGCTTGCATGATTGGAGCATGTATGCGAGATTTCACAGCGAGACCCGCTAAATTAAAAAATGCCTGTCACAGCTTAGCGCCAGCCGCACGCCTAGAAACCTTGCTTGTCAAATGCGTCAAATGTCTGTCAGATAGAAACCCAACTCGGGCCACGTTTTATTATTTAAAAAAAAATTAGAGACACTGACACCACCTACCATAGACGTAGCACATCCCTTCGGTATAAACCAGATGAGCTCTTCGCCCCAAAACGAGCCGACAGAGAGGTCAAGTAGATGTGTGTGTCCTTTTCTTCATTAGGGTGACCAAACTGTATGGTTGGTCGAAGACGTACTTATTACTTTAAACTGTTTAATATAAACTTAGGTACTTAGGTAGTTCTATATTTACAATTAATACTTTTGCCAAGTTTTTAAAAGGTTGCTTGCTCGTTTGTTTGTGTTTTCGTTTGTTTGTTTGAGCACAAATTTTGCAAACGATTTTATACTAACTTCCCGATGAACTAGAGACTTGAAACTTTGAACACAGAACTAGAAGGTAATGTATAGTATCATTGAGCTAATCTGACGATGGAGCCGGAAGAACGCCACAGGAACACTATGATGAAACCATACAACCCCATCGTGTTTGGGTTCGTTAGAATCGTCTCGGCAAGTACTCTGTTGGGGAATAATATCCAAGGGGCTGATGAAGGAGCCGGAAGAAGGCCATTGGAACTTTGTAATAAAATCATGCAACCCCATCGAGTTTGGGTTTGTTTGAATCGTATTGACGAGTACTCTGATAGGAAATAGTTTCCAGGGTCTAATGATGAAGCCGAAAGAAGGCCACTGGAATTCTGTAATAAAACCATGCAACCCCATTGAGTTTGAGCTCGTTTGATTCCTCTTGACGAGAGCTCTGATAGGAGGTGGTATATTTTCAGTTTAGCTCGTTAACTAAAAAGCAGAAACTATTTTTTTTTTTTATAAACAAGTTATTTATCGCGTTTTTATTAAATTTTTTTGTTTTGATTTATAAATATAGTAAATATGGTAATATGCAACGTAAACAATGTCAAAAGGTCAAAATAGCTACTAATTTTGTTTTCGGGTTGATTTTGATATTACTGGGTTGAAAAAAAAAAGAACAAGAAAAACATTTGGCCGCCACCTTGAAATTTTTTATATTTTTAACATTGTGTTGCTGTTTTCTTGTCAAAATAGTACCAAAACCCAAGTTTCATCGAAATCGGCGCCCACAAACAAAAAAGTTGCCAACCATCTTAGACTTTTTAATATTTTCAACATTGCGTTGTTGTTTTCATGTGGAAATAGTGCCAAAAACCGAGTTTCATCGAAATCGGCCCATAAACAAAAAAGTTGGCCGCCATCTTGAATTTTTTAATATTTAAAAAATGCGTTGTTATTTTCTTATCAAAATAGTGCCAAAAACAGAGTTTCATCGAAATCGGCCCACAAACAAAAAAGTTGGCCGCCATTTTGAATTTTATATACTTAAAAACTTACTTTGTAATTTTCTTGTCTAAATAGTATCAAAAACCGAATTTCATCAAAATCGGCATACAAACTTAAAAGTTGGCCGCCATCTTGGATTTTTTAATATTTTAAAAATGCGTTGTTATTTTCTTATCAAAATAGTGCCAAAAACCGAGTTTCATCGAAATCGGCCCACAAACAAAAGAGATAGCCGCCATTTTGAATTTTATTACTTAAAAAAATATTTTGTAATGTTCTTGTCTAAATAGTACCAAAAACCGAATTTCATCAAAATCGGCCTACATACGTAAAAGTTGGCCGCCATCTTGGATTTTTTAATATTTTCAACACTGCGTTATTATTTTCTTGTCGAAATAGTACCATAAACCGAGTTTCATCGAAATCGGCGCATAAACATGAATTTGATTATTAATATTAACTTTACTCCTCGCCTGCGACTTCCAGTTATTTCAATTGATAGAACAATTTCGTTTTTATGAAATCTGAAATGGTGTAGTATTTATGGTCACCCTAGTTTTGTAAAAGAATATTTCCTGAATATTGAAATTCTAAAATTGAAATTCGGCGCCAAAGTCAAAATCGGATCGGAGTTGCCAGGATTGACAATTGAATTTATACAACTATAATAATGCTGATTAGCATTATTGTAGAAATCTAATTAAATCAAAAGAGTAAGTTCAGTTTTATTTTATAATTACTATGTGTTATTCTAAATTAATATTTTTCTAAATTAATATTTAAGTAATATATTTTCAATATTCCACTCCGAATCCTTAACTTTGATACACTACGTGATTGGTAACGTACATTTTTTTTCCTACTATCGTGGTATTATTGTTTAATAATGGCAATTGTGCGAACGAGACACCGACCTCCACATAGTGTTGTTTCATTCACACAGTAGGGTCTTCAGTCAATGTCATCGATAGAATTTCAACTCTATGACAAAGGCAATAAAGTTGAATTTTTTTTAAACGAATAGTGAGAATTTTTGTATAGTACTCACTCCCTATATAAACCTCCTTGCCACCTACATAAAAAATTAAAACAATAAGAATAAATATTTTTTTACTGTCATTTTCAATGACAAAATTGCAAAGGTACACCCCCCCTGGATCCGCCAATAATTCCAGTACAAGGCTTGTATAATACTTTTCTGCTAAAATGCGAGAACATACAATTTTCTGAGTAAAAATGAGATTTTTTTAAATTGGTTCATGCGGCCATGTAAGGCCGGTTCCATAGCACATATTTTGCTCTACACAATCAACAAAAACATCTACACAAAACATTGTTTCGCGACACATTTTTGTGTAGAGAAACAATGTTTTTGTTTTGGAAAACACGTACACAAACAAAACATTTTGCGCGGGTCGAGGGGCAGGGTATTGTCGTAGTCTGTGGCAGGGTTGCCAGATGTCTTAATCAGTAAATCGCAGAAAATCAGCCCGCGAATCCATTTCTGATTGAAGTAGCCCAAAATATATAAATATTAAATATAAATATTGTATTAAAATTAAATCGAAAATTAAAAGTGTTCTGTTATAGGTTTTATGCTTAAACTAGGTTTTTAAAACAGCCAAATATTATGAATACTGTGATGACTGATGATGCTACGTGTATATGTTTTATTTAAATGTTAATGGAAGTTAACTGAATTTAAATTTCAATAATGTTTTTTTAAGTGAGCTATTTTAGTATTAAGAGAAATAGTGCGTCTGTACACATATCGTTTGTATTTTAAATTGCTATCTGTAATTCATACTCAAAATTATCAAACAATCATACACTTAAGTAGGTACCGTAAACTGGGGTGATTAGCAACTTGGGTGGTGAATAATATACAGCTAGGTACATTTTCAATATGAAAAATTGAAAATGAGCTTATTGGGCCTGTTCTTAAAACACTTTTCTATAAAATTAATGTCATTTTGATCTTATTTACCTATTTTTTTTTCTATCAAAAATGTCAACGATGTTAGTCACCACACCACGCATGTTGCTAGTCACCCAATTTACCGGTATGTCAAATCATTTTTCATAATTCCGAAAAAAATATTGATTTATTATTTTATTTTTTACTAGCGGCCGCCCGTGACTTTGTTTTTCATTATTTCCAAGCATCTCCAATACTTATTACGGAATAGTATATTTTCAATATTATTATTAATTAGGCATTAACATAAAACTGTATCATTATATTCATAATATTTGGCAATTATTTAAATAAAGCTAATAAATGTTGCATTTTGTTTTACTCTAATAATTAAACTAACTAAACTACTACTAATAATTAATTTAAACTAACGGCCAAAAAAAAATTACCACAACAATCCAATTGAACACGATTTAATTGGTTTTTAGGGTTCCGTACCCAAAGGGTAAAAGCAGGACCTATTACTAAGACTACGCTATCCGTCTGTCTGTCTGTCTGTCTGTGTGTTACCAGGCTGTATCTCATGAACCGTGATAGCTAGAAAGTTGAAATTTTCACAGATGATGTATTTCTGTTGCCGCTGTAACAACAAATACTAAAAACGGAATAAAATTAATATTTAAGGGGGGCTCCCATACAACAAACGTAATTTTTTGCCATTTTTTGGTACGGAACCCTTCGTGCGTGAGTCCGACTCGCACTTGGCCGGTTTTGTTCAAGTCACTAGTAGACATGAGGTGGCAACATAATTTTACTGACAGTTTGAGCTGTTAAATCATTGCACCGAATTAGGGGTCGGAGTATAGTGATTTCAATATTATTTATTGCTTTTTAGAGGTAGAATGGGGTTTTGAAGTCCGTTTTTTTGTTTTTCAAGACAATTTTTTATTTTTTTTATTTTTAGTGTAATTACCTTCTGCATTAGATATAAATATTATCTTGGTAGATAGAAAAATCGGTTTTGCCAAACGTGAGAAAATCGCGGACAACCATGCATACGGGTCAAACTGAGAAGAGAACCTCCTTTTTTGAAGTCGGTTAAAATACCAAAATATTGTGCTAAGTGTAACAAATACTTTTCTGAAAACCGTATCAAAATCGGTTCGGCAAAAAGCGAGATAATCGCGGATACACATACCTACATATTACGAGTCAAACTAAGAACCTTCTTTTTTTGAAGTTGGTTAAAATACTAAAACCTTCTAAGTGTAACAAATACTTTTCTGAAAACCGCATCAAAATCGGTTCAGCCAAACACGAAATAATCGCGGACAAACAGACATACATACATACAAACATACATACATACAGGTCAAATTAAGAACATCATTTTTTGTTTTTTTGAATACGGTTAAAAATAGATTGACACACCCATTTTTATCTACGCCATCCACCGAACTTACAGTTTTTTGTCATTTTAAAAGCTCTCATTACTTTCCATGGTTAGAGTTTGGTGACCACTCTACGGTGATCGATGACTCAGCGATTAGTCTATTGGAATGCACACAATGTAATAAAAAATCACTACGTTTTGTCTTTGTCTGTCGTGTCGTTGAGCGTCGGCGACTTAATAATTATAACCAATTTTCTTTAAAACAAATCCTTGCTCAGTGCCCATGTGCTTTTTAAATAATATTAATACGTAGGTAATACGTACAAAGGCACTTAGGTACCTATATACTTACTGGGTAAGTAACTACTTATTACATCAAATCAAAACACCGCAATGGTTTTCAATAAGACTTATCTTATGAACTTATCAATAAATTACTTACCTATATTTTATTTCAGATATACAAAACCTTTAAATAAATAAGTAATGGCATTGCGGAATATAATTGGCAAGAAATGTTGAAACAAACAAAAGGCAGAGACTAGAGGTGTTTACAATTGGTTTACAAGTGATCATGTAGGTAAATAATACTAAATACTTAGTGGTTTTATTTAAACATTGTGGTACCTATTAAGTACATTACATAATAATAAGATCAAAATACCGCAATGGTTTTCAATAGTCTATTATTTACCTAAACTGTTATTAACCCAATCTTGTAACCCAAATTGTACTTTTTAATAATTTATCTATTATTTATTCCAGATACATACAATTCAATATAGGTTTAATGACTTCGCAGAATATAATAAACTAGTACCTCTTATATTGGCAAGAAAAGATGCCGGGAAGCTAGTACCGAAGAAAACCATAGTAACGAATATTTTACTCCAAGCGACAAGCAAGACTATGAAACTTTAGGTACTGTAATAATAATATAAAGGAGCATGCTGGAAAAATGACTGCTGGCTGTTGTGTACTTCGTACTTTAAAAATCATGTATTGTATTGGTTTAGATCTAATTATAAAATAAATATTGATTATTATGCTAACCTTTCTTCATTTTGTCTACTATCATATCTACCAAACAAAACTTAAGTAAATCTAGGCCCATGGCCAGGAAAACTCATTTTGAATGTAGTAGGTAGATTCAACATTTTTAGAACACTTAGAAATTTGTCCGGACTATGTTCAGCTTTGTAATTTGTCCGGCTATTGAGCGGTGTAATACTTGTTATAAAACATACATATCAGTAGTGTTCGAAAGAAATGTCCCAAAATGTATGGAATCTGGCCCACTATTTACTTACCTATTTTATGGTATACTATACCAAAAAATAGGTAAAGACACGATAAACAGTTTCTAATCATACAATTTATCTAAAATAACTTTGTGTTTTGGAAGGAACATTTTATGTGTGCTTTAAAACGTAAGCACACAACAAAAATAGGTAATTACATTACGCTGGAATACATCATTTTCAGTTAGTTGTTTTTGAAAAAAAAAATGTCCGGACTTTTATTGAAATGTCCGGATTTTTGACAGGACTTTCAAAATTTTGAAATAGGTAATAATCCTTACTAATATTATAAATGCGAAAGTCCGTTTGTTTGTATGTTTGTTACGCCTTTGCGCCTTAACTTCTGAACCGATCATCATGAAATTTTGCATACACGTTGTCAGGGGTACAGAGAAAGACAGGGTACCTTTCATCCCGAAAAAAAGTTATATTCCCGAGGGATAGCAAAAAAACTTTTCACGCAGACGAAGTCGCGGGCGGAAGCTAGTAATAAATAAATCAAAATGGTAAATGGTAGGTAGCCATGAACACATTTTATTAACGGTGTGAAAACGTGATGAAAACAACGAATAATACCTAATAATTAGTTTTCAAAATTAGAAAATGAGGCGCGTGTGTGCGCTAGCGTACGACTACATTCTGTGTCTACAGGGTCTCGGCGTTCGCTCCGCTACACAAGAATCGAATAGCTCAGTCGACAATCGCAGACGCTAAAACAGCCACTTGGGTACCATTTGATTACGCAACGTTATCGTTAACCACAGATCACACAGTAGGTACACACAGAACAACGCAAACGATCGAAAAAAAGTAGCGTCATTTCTGTATCTTAACCATTAACTTTTATTTATAATAGTTATTTTTGTTTTATTTTATTATTTTTTCATTTATTTGCTATAAATAAAGAATATTGCAAAAAAGTAAAAAGAAATATAGTGTAATACTTAAGAAACCAAAAACAATATATCATGTCCTCTTTTATTAACCTATATTACTTTACTCTTTGAAATCGAGAGAATGAGCGGAGCGTTCATCGATAACGCCAGAGCGTTGAATGTTGTAGAAAGAAAAACGCTTGGAAACGTTTGCCACTTGAGTAGGCCCCCAGATCTTAAATGGGTATCTCTCGGATATTACGCATTGGTTAAGTAGAGAATGGTGGCCTTTGATCAATATGATGATACTTAGATATCATTTTATGTCAAAACAGATAAAACATATATTGAGTAGCTTAACATTTTGATGTCATTGAGATATCAAAGATGTCAAGAATCAAGATAATATACACGTTAAAATAATACCAGATACAATAAAATAAATGGTGCTCCTTCCCCACTTAATAAATAATGGCATACAAGTATACCCACGTTCAATAATTTATCGGCTCAAATAATATCGGATATTATTAGAGTGTAGAGTATATCTTGATTTTTGATATCTTTGATATCTCAATGACATAAAAATGTAAAGCGACTTAATATGTTTTATCTACACCCATGCTTTAAATCCTCTGTAAGAGGTTCTGAAACAGTTAGCTTAACTGCCATCATTACAATATCCCGAGCGAGAGCGTTGCATTATGAAATTCAGTACAACATTATAACACTCTTGCGGAAGACATAATGACGAGGAGGGAGAGGAAAGACAAAGTCAAAGACAAAGTCAAAGTCAAAACCTTTATAGAGGATACATATCATGGGTTTAGATAAATATCATGGGTGTTTTTAATCCATATGTATTAAAATATTGTTTGTTTCTCTAATAAAAATAAGAAAAAATAAAAAAATGGGTGTAGATAAAGTCTTGTATGCAACTGTACATAATTAGGTATCAAAACACTCATGTGATACTATTATCACACTCGGCAATACCCCTCGTTATAGTACAGTTGCATAAATAACTATTATATGTTTTGGCATAAAATGATATCTACGTATCATCATATTAATACTTATTGAAATTTACCGAACACTGATTTACACTTGGGCACTATTTGTTTGAAGATTCAAATATAATTTTGCCAAAATTTATTAGATTGAATGAAGATCTAATAAAAAATATGAAATGCTATAGTAGAGAATGTCAGAAAATAATTGTATTGTTACACATAAATCGGCAATTACGTCTAATAATGTTGACTAGGAGCCATCAGGAAAAATAACACAATAAATGACAACAATGACTTCTCTCTAAAAACTCTCGATAAATACACTGTAGTGAAGATATAGAAAATAAAGCTGAGAAATCGTAAAGTTTTTACTTTTATATGCTTTCTGTCTCGATTATAAAATTTACGGTTTACTTAGAGCCACAATCATAGTAGGTAGGTATACGTAAACTGACTGGGTAAATTGTGTCAAATGTATCATGTGCAGTTCGAAGTGTAATAAATGTCGTGGCAACAAAGTAGCGTCATAAATATGACGATGTTCGTTCTGGTACATTCGTTGAAAAGTTATTTTTTATTAATGACTCTAGTTTATTAACGAGTTTACAAAGTTTGCTCTTTTAAAATGATCGCTAATGTAAATTAATGTTTAAACTGTTTTTATAGTTATTTAAAAGAGTTTTGGGAATTATTAATTTTTATGTGTAAAACACATTATTTTGCATTATTTTTAGAAAATATTTTGATAATTTAAGATGTGCATACTTTTCAGCTACATTTAGTGAGGCATCTGGCATTGTTATACTTACAGCCGGTCCACATGGCGCGTTCCGTCATCGCAACGTAATTCATATGTTACGGCTAATACCCGAAGTGCGGCTAAACCTAGTTTTAGCCGGCTAAAACTAGGTGTGGTTGATAGCTGTTGGTTAAAACTAGGTGTAGCCGATTTGCTCGCGGCTAATACTAGGTGTAGCCGTTTTGCTCGCGGCTAATACTAGGTGAAGCCGGCTAAAACTAGGTGTAGCCGGCTAAAACTAGGTGTAGCATGGGGTATTAAGAAAGTTATTTCTGTTGTCTGTTAAAAAAAAAAACCTCGAAATTTAAGGCTCACGCTACGCTGCGCTTCGCGCTCGCCTTCAATTTCTAACCTATATTCGGGACCTACAGGAGTAAAGCAGATCGGTTCACCTAGTTTTAGCCAACAGCTATCGGCTACACCTTGTTTTAGCCGGCTAAAACTAGGTTTAGCCGCATTTCGGGTATTAGCCGTAACACATACATATAAAAAACGTAACGCGTCGTACATAGTCGCAACGTTGCGTTTTTTTTATCAAAAACCATCCTTACAAGACAGTTAAAATATAAGGAGATTAAGGAGTGTGCTGTTCAAATCAGCTTTTACAGCTACCCGAATTTTAGCAGACTCTTTATTCGAGGAATTTGTAAGTTGGATACCTATCGTCGATGGGCGTGTAAGACCGCGTAAGAGCAGTTTGCAATACCGCGTATCATTTTTTATTTTATTTTACAGTGCTCAGAAAAAACTTAATATCTTGGCTATATAAATACAGTTTTTGACTAAACTTGTTTGTAGTTTCTTTGAGTAGGTATTGTTTTATAGGAATATGACGTAATTTTACGAAATTTACCAATAATTTCAAAAGATTTTCATGTAATAATCCCCTCTAAGCCCTTTTGGGACTTTTGTAAATACGCGGTATTGCAAACTGCTCTTACGCGGTCTTGCACGCCCACCGACGACGCTCTACATATAATAAAAAGTATTTAGCTTTGTTAAGGTTTTCAAGGATCTTTTACTCAGCCTTTCAGGTAAGTATTTAACCGTATTTGGAATGGTTGAAAGTAAGCATTGTTTATAGAGATACAGTGATCTAATTCGTTGGGTCGTTCGTTACAATGGCTTTTATAGCTTTTAATAAAGGGGGAGGTTTATAGCCAAATAGCGTGCCTCTCGGCCTTGAAACTTGGTTATGCTTTGCGTTTTGCTCATCCATTCTGTGTACGAATTAGGAATATAATTTGTTTTTAATCGATCGCATTAATCGCAGTGTCTTTTTGATTACGAATCGCGAAATAGGAAATTACTAATGTTGTTTAAAAAAATTATATTTTCACATGAATTAGTAACTTTCATTCAAAGAATAGAAAGTGTATAAATATTGAATTCAGTGTCTTTAATACAAGCCTATCTCTTGTCTAATTTAAAAATCTATTGCAAATATTCAGGATGTTACAAATTGATGCTTCTTTTTGGCACAAATAAAAACTTACCAAAGAAATGCAGCAATGTGTCACATCCATCAGTCAAATGAAAGGGATTGCGATAGATTATTAAAATATATGTAGCAAATTCACTCAAGAATAAATAAAAGCAGTCAAGAGCGAGTCGGACTCGCGCACCGAGGGTTCCGTACCATCATAATTGCACCATCAAACCACAGTGCAGAGTAGAATAATAAAATTAGTATTGCAATTTTAGGTCAGCGCCATCTCTTGACCGATAGTGGAACTAATGTTAACTTTTTAGAAATTTGATAATTTCTAAAAAGTGTGCTATATTGAGACATCGTTTTATTTTTCCTGTAATCTTTATATAAACTGCTATCACGTAGAATTATTTCCAGTAATTAAGTCTATGATTATTTCAGATTTTTCTCTTTGCAAACTTCGGAGATAAGGGGGGGGGGGGGGGGGGAAACGGTAATTTTACATTTTTCTTCATATCTCATCATTTTTCGTCCGTTGTAAAAAAGATACTTATTTTCAAAATAGTTGGGCAAATGTCATCTTAAACTATTCCAAATTTCAAGTTGATACCATTAGTAGTTCTCGAGATATCCAGCTGTGACAGACAGACAGACAGACAGATAAGGGTTCCTTTTTTACCATTTTGGTACGGAACCCTAAAAAGGGAATTATTTAAAAAATTAGCTTCAACTCCACGATCATGTCATAACCACACCTTTCAAACTATGCTACAAATCATGGTACCTTAGGTCGGTGAGTATAGGCGCGTTTATCAGCCAATAGATAAGCCAAGACCCAATTCCAGTAATAGCACTGCAAATATAAAACGTGTCCTTATTATGAGGTCCAATAATCTAACGACGATCATAAGTTAATGTTTTTTTTATGCACAACGGCAGGCTGATTATCTAAATAGAAACTATTTAGCGACTGGTTTCGTTTGACATACATTGCTAATCTTCTTTGGTATGATTTTTTTTCATCCCAAAAAGAAGTAGCAATGTATCACATTTATCTGTCAAATGAGACCGGTCGCTAGGTGGTTTCTAATTAGATAATTATCCCGCGGGATAGTGCTTGGCCTTCTCCTCACCTGATGTTGAGTGACGATAAGGCCGAAGGTGGAAGCGCACTACACCCGGTATCCTCATCACAGAGGAACTGGCTATCTTACAAAACTGCCGGAACACAATAATTTTAAATTGTTGTTATGGCGTCAGACTTAGGTAAGATGGTGGTAGCTAGCCAGGCGGACTTGAAATAAGCCCTACCAGCAACCAAAACCGAGTACAAATTGTACCCTCTTGGGAATTGAACCCGGGACCCCTGCGTCTTACACGGGTGGGCGAACCACTAGACCATGGGTCTCCAAACTTTTTAGCATAAGGGCCAGACTAACTCCTTCATGAAGTCCCAAGGGCCAGAATTTAGCTAACTCCGTATCAACATACTGTAAATTACAGTATTGTTGATAAGATCCGGCGTGCTTTCGAGGGCCGGATTGTTAGTGCTCGCGGGCCGGATCTGGCCCGCGGGCCGTAGTTTGGAGACCCCTGCACTAGACCATGGATATGCAATACTCTCGATAGAGTAATTATTGGCGCACTATAACCACCGTGACAATTTTTATTAGAAATTCTGAAAATCTCATATTACCAACTTCAATGGTTTGCCGCTGGGTATTCATTTGGAGTTTTAAAAAAGTTATGAGAAGGAAAATATAAAGATCTTGAACCATCAAACAAGAAAATGCAATTAATACATATTATTATTACAAATTACATCCACTAAAAACGTAAGTAAATCGTAGTTTTTTAGGGTTCCGTACCAAAATGGTAAAAAGGAACCCTTATGGTGTGACTCAGTTTGTCTGTCTGTCTGTCTGTCACAGCTGGATATCTCGAGAAATGGTATCAACTTGAAATTTGGAATAGTTTAAGAATTTGAAATAATAAGAAAAAAAATAAAAAAAAAAAACCTTTTTTACAACAAGGACTGAAAAGGGGTCTTAAAAATTTTAAGTGGGGCTACTAGGGCATGTGGGGCATCATATGAAAGAGCGCCGTTTGCACGTTTTCAATCATTTTTAGGGTTCCGTAGCCTTATGGCAAAAAACGGAACCCTTATAGTTTCGTCATGTCTGTCTGTCAGTATGTCACAGCAACTTCATTCCGAAACTATTAAGATTACGCAGTTGAAACTTGGTAGGAAAATGAATTCTGTGAACCGCTCTAAGGTTTTTAAACATAAAAATTAAAAAATTAAAAGATTAAGGGGGTGCTCCCCATACATGGAACTGAAACTGAAAAAATTTTTTTTCATCAAACCTATACGTGCGGGGTGTCTATAGATAGGTCTTTAAAAATGACATTGAGGTTTCTAAGACTATTTTTTCCAAAGTCTATTTTTTTTCAAAACTGTTTGAAAGATACACACTGCCAAAGTGGTAAAATGAGTGTTTTTAACTTTTAAAACAAGAGAGTGACAAATCTAAAAAATTATATGCTGTAGATCCTAATAAATACTTTCAACGAAAATTGGTTTGAACGAGATATATATAGTGATATTTTTTAGAGATATTTCACATTTTCCAAAACCGCAAATATAACTTTGACATTCATACTAACACTATGAAAATCAAAGTTATTTTTGCGGACGAAAAATTATAGTGGTATTCAATTTGGTATGATATAAGATAACTACGGAACCCTACTGCGCGTGGCCCGACACGCACTTGGCCGGTTTTTAGGGTACCGTATCCAAAGGGTAAAAACGGGACCCTATTACTAAGACTACGCTGTCCGTCTGTCTGTCTGTCTGTCACCAGGCTGTATCTCATGAACCGTGATAGCTAGAAAGTTAAAATTTTCACAGATGATGTATTTCTGCTGCCGCTATAACAACAAATACTAAAAACAGAATAAAATAAATATTTAAGGGGGGCTCCCATACAACAATCGTGATTTTTTTGCCGTTTTTTGCTTTATATCAATAACGACAACAGGTAGACAGTTGAAACTTTCACAGATGATGTATTTCTGTTGCCGCTATAGTAACAAATACTAAAAATAGAATAAAATAAATATTTTAGGGGGGCTCCCATATAACTAACGTGATTGTTTGGTACGGAACCCCTCGTGCGCGAGTCCGACTCGCACTTGACCGGTTTTTTTCTTTTGTTTTAACCCTCATAGTTTTCGAATTATCCCCCCCTTTTTCTCCGAAGTTTGGAAACAGAAAAATCTGAAATAATTCTATGTGATAGCAGATGTCCTATTATTTCTTTAATGTTATTTTAACAAACCAGAATTGAATCACACTGTATTTTTTTCTACCAACCGCCCGCGACTACGTCTGCGTGGACAGTTATTTGTGTATCCCTGGAGAACCGTACAATAGTACGGTAGTAGAAAAATATTTGTAGATGAAAGATACTCTTATGTTCTTTATCCTTGAAAACGTGCATGCAAAATTACATGGTGATGCGGTTGAGCAGTTTAGACGTGGAGACGTAACAAACAAATAAAATTCATATTTACTTTCGCATTCATATTATTATTAATATTAGTAGGTAAGGATTTTGCATAATAAAGCTGCTTTTAACTAATAAAAGTTGAGTTGTTTTTTTAACAGATTGTATTTCTTCAAAACTAAAATGTATTTATTGTGAACATTGGTTTCTTTTTGTGTTTGTGTAAAGTGTTCTGTAATGTATGTAGAAAATAACCAATAGATTGCCTAATGTGTAAAAAAAATCAATTTTATCTTCTTTTTCCACCATTTGTTTTATTTGACTTGTTTAAGATTTTGGCTTGTCCAATGTCCATGGCTTGTTTATGCTTAATTCTGTCATTTCACATCTATATTGCCCATAGACTTAGATCTGCTATTCTATGATATTGCTATACGCATAGGTTGCCAGTTAAATATTTCTGAACTTACAAACTAAGTGTATCATTTTCTAAGATCTAAAACTTTTCTACAGAAGAAAACACAAGTATGTTTCCCGTGTCTTTAGTGCCTGCGCTTTGTCTGTTGTATTCTTTCCCCCTTACTAATAAAGATTGTATAGCAGCTGCATAGTTACACAGTGTTTTGTCACTTTCTTTTTAATGTCAAATTCAAATAGTTTGACAGAGAGTAACCATTGTGTAACTATACATCTGCTATTCAATCTTTATTAGTAAGGGGGTAGTGTGTGTCTTTACGAGAAAAGATGCAAGGTCTTTTGTTTCCATTTGCTAAAGAGTTCGCACACTAAAACCTAAGTATTTACTTATTACTTGGTTACAAGTTTCAACATACTATTAGGTTAATTAGGGCAACAAAAACGAACTTTGGTTTTTTCATTGTTACAATAGTAAAAACCTAAATGTTCACTCACATCGGAAAGCCTTTAAATTTCAGTACCGATTCAGGGAAGTACGCACTTTATTTCATGACGTTTTCAGTAAAGCTTTTCGTTACTCTCACGATAAAGAAAATATTAGGTACTAAATGGATTTTGTGTGATGCCATTTTGGCTTGTAATAAAACATTATGTTTCCGTGATATTTCGCAGTTGCTACAATTAAATATGATTAAAGTTGAAAAAGTTGTTCAGTTTCATATACTGAACACATCCTTAAAATTAGGAGAGTGAATAAAAATGCAGCTTGTATATACCTAACATAGTATTACTCTCTTCAAAAGAGATCTGATATGAAAACGCTCTTACCATGTTACCTTGTGTACCCGGAAATACACGAAACGAGGCAATAATCAAGTTATCTGTCAGTCCCTTTGATCGTCTGGGGATGAGCCGACGAAAACAAGTTAAGTCTAACCCAATAAATGTAGCAATTAGCTAACTCAACTTGATGGAAGCCGGTATAGAGGAAAATTATACGTAACTGTAAGCCGCCTACGCATCGACAGGAGCCTAAGATAAATGTAACCAAGTAAAACGAACGTTCACGAATGTTCGTAACCGGCCGCACTGCGCGCTAGGTGCCTCAAGTGCCTTGATACATCCAGGTAGGGCTGCCATCCGTCCGGGTTTCCCCGGATTTGTCCTAGTTTAGAGGGCGTCCGGGGAGCGTCCGGGCGGGGATCTGATTGTAGTCCGGGCAAAACCCGGACTATAACTAAAGTCTGGGTTTTTGATCAAACTCCGTTAAAAAAAGTACTATATTCAGCGCACCCCCTAACCGGGTGCCTCACTTCACTACGAGTAGCACCGCGCACCCCGCAAAAAATCGCGCTGCGCAGCTTAGTGTAAAAGAAAAAAAAAGATTACAAGACTAGTAGATTAAACTAACTAAAAATCACGCTGCGCGACGTTTTTTCACTAAAAACAAGCAAGATTACAAGGTTAGTTGATGAAACTGACAAAAAAGCGCACTGCGCGGCTCAATTTTTTTATAAACAAATAAGATTACAAGTTTAGTGGATGAAACTGACTAAAAATCACGCAGCGCGGCCGTTTTTTTCTATAAACAACCGAGATCACAAGGTTAGTGGATAAAACTGACTAAAAATCGCGCTGCGCGGCCATTTTTTTTTGCGGACCGACGCCCCTGGCAATGTGGGCATTTATTTTGGCCCGCTAAGGTTACAAAACTACTAAACCTGGACCTTGGTCCTCCACAAAACTGTGTTGGACACCCCTGCTCTACATCATAACTAGTAAAACACACTATTTTATACGAAAAAATGCTTAAAATTCAATTTTTTTCAGACGAGTATTAGGTAAAAAGTATTTTTTAACCCAGCTAAAAGTGAATATAAAAAAATCATATGTCCGGGTTCAAGGCTCCAAAGTCCGGGGTTTTTACACTTCCGGTCCTGGGCGGCAGGGTTTTTAGATGGCAGCCCTACATCCAGGAGACTACCTAGAATGTATCGTAGGCGTGAGGCTTACAACCAAAGACTATGAAACCAAGGTAACTATCCTAGCGACTCACCTGCCAGTGCGGTCACCAAGTAACCTGGATTTGAGCACCTATCGGTGCGTTCGCAGCCTAAATGGTAGGTTACAAAGGTGACGTTAATGCCCATTGTATTTGAGTAATGAGCGTCCTTTGGTGTGATTAATTGCTTAATGATAAGTATGGTATATTCAGGAAGGATTAAGATAATCTCGTAATATTTTTGTGTCAGTTATAAAATCGGTTATTTACTTATCTGACTGATTAAGCTAATCTGTTGGACGGTAAGCTAAAATAAAAGAATTGTTTTATTTTCTTGTTTTCTTGTTTTTTTGTTAAATATTGATCTTATGCCAAGATTAAAAGCTAAAAGACATGGCGCAATAAAGATAAAAAATATTTGTTATTGATCTGACTGGAAAGTTAAAAATAAGAGTTTTTGATAAAAAGCTGCCATCAAAATATTTATCCACAACTGGAAGATAGAAAAACGTCAAACTTATGCTAATGACTGAATAAATATTTTTACTGATAAACTGGTTGATTACTGAGTAATGATAGCATACCGTGTGCACGTTAAAATTTAAAATTGATTTAGTATTTATTTTCCAAGAATTTTAATCATTAATGTTTATAGCCTAAGTTTACTTTTTTGAATTAAGAAACACAACGGAAAAAGTTATTGATTAATATGAATTATTGATTGAATTGTAACCTCATATCTCCATGACCTATTATTGTTATTACAAAACGTAATTGGAATTTTACTGAAACGCACTTAAATTCGATTTACTCTTCACTTTGCTTAAAATGAAAGTACAAACCCGCAAGCAATTTATTCGCAAATTCCCTGAATAAATGTAGACTTTGCCAATGGAAACGTTATAAGTAATCGCATTTTTTGCTACAATGCCTCCAATCTCGAGACTAGGGCTGAGAGAAAAGATTTATTTTAATCAGCTTATGAAGTTACACAGTATTTCAAAATTCTATTGTTTTGTAGTTTGTAAAATTGTTATATTTGAAAGACGGATTTTCATTCAATTATTAAAGTTGTCTAAAACTCAAGAAAAATTATTAAATGGAATTATTCTTGTATAAAATCTAATACTTACAATTTTTTTAGCTCAGAGTTTGCTGACTGGTTTGAAATATACACTTAAGAGTAAAGAAATTGACTCGGCTAGTTTCTTTTAAGTTCTTTCCGACATAGAATCAATTAACTAAATGAAGACAATTAATATATTAGAAAAAATACTACAAAAAATCGATTCACCCATAGCATCTCAGACGGGACTCGAACCCGTAACCTTAGTGTTCCGGCCCAATGCACTGACCAATTTATGCTACCGGGTCGCTTATTTCTAGTACTTATTTGTACCGGTCGATTTTTTGAAGTGAAAACTTATTTAGCGGCGTTGTACGCTTTTTTATAATTGGGAAAAAATGCTAAACTCGCGTCAGTAAGAATCACGTGACCCTGATCGAAAATTCGTAAGACGGATGTGACTGATGGAGAGTAGACAGCTGGCGGCGGAAGTATCCCCCTCTCTTTCTACGGGGCGCGTTGAAAATGGCGGCGCGTCATTTCAAGACGTAAACACTTGTGTCACCATAGCAACGCGCAAATTTTTTAATTCAATGTCAAAACTCTAGATTTTCTGTCAAGCTATGGATAAGACCTTCGTACAATACTGTTCTGTATTTTAAGTTCAAATGCAGAGTAAATCGTAAGACGGCAATTCGTGCAAAATTATTTCCTAACCACCCCAAAATATAAAAAATGCGCAACGTTAATATTCAAGTTCTCATTATATTATATTTATTTCTCTATTATATTAATTATTTTATATAGCATTGTGAATGCCCAAAAACATTAACTGAAACTAAAAATTCATTAACTGAATGAAATTCATGAATTTCAAAGATCAATTAACGAGTTTAAAATGGTACCAATTTTAATACTTTTCATTTTCAATACAGTTGCTCAAAAATGTGTGCTTTCAATGACAGTACAAAATGAAGAAAATCGATTTTACCGCCGTGCGTTATTGTTTACGGTTTTTTATATTTTTATTTCAGTAGGTACCAATAATGTTTTCTTGCAAATGTTTTGAAAAACGACATAACACGGTTGTTAAGGTTTTTTGAAACTCATGACGTAAGGATGAAACGTAACTTCAACTCTTATTAAAAACCTCCTTACCAACCTTGCATCATAAGCTATTATTACCATTACTTCAATTGTTTCTGTGTTGAAAAAAAGTTGAAAACTTAGCTAGTCGATTTTATTGCTCTCTCAAATGTGTTTTAGATGATTTTAATTTAGATAAATGATAGTGTTTTTTTTTTTTAATTTAATTGAATAAGTCGTGTTTAAGTGCGAAGTTTCGGCACTTACTTGTGCGGCTTACATCAGAAATCCGTGAAATAAATAATGTACCTATATATACTTAAAAAGACTTATCAAAACAAAGGGTTAGGTTAGGTTAGGTAATACTTACAAAGCTAAGCCTATTGAGTAAAATAAATAACTCTTTTGGATGATTTGTTGATTCCATTAGCCATTGGCGAGTTAAACACTTTTTCCATTGATCACTCTTGTAACTGAAAAGAATTAGAAGATGCACCGCTTCAGTAAACATAAACCGATTCATTCCTGAGCTCTAAGTGTCATTTAGCTTGGTTTTATTACATGAAACATTTACAATGAAACGAAAAAAGCGAAACATTCCGACAACCCTATACTATGAATGTGGAGAATGTTATAAAGTGGTTGCAACAATTGATCAATACCTACCCATACGTTACTGGAATTTAAGCACGAGTAGTTGTATGTGTGTGTGTGTGTGTGTGTGTTGTTAAAGGGTTCTATGTCCTGTCCATACAGTTATAATGGTATAGTGACAATGAGATCATAATTTTTCAAGCAATATTTGTTTTCGTCTAAATCCTTACTAAATATAATAAATGCGAAAGTGATTTGTTTGTTTGTTGAAAACATACCAATCATCATGAAATTTTGCATACAGATTGGCAGGGGCACAGAAAAGGACATAGCGATATATGCCTTTCATCGGTTGGTGGTAGGGTTTATTTCAAGTCCGCCTGGCTAGCTACCACCATAATACCTAAGTCTAACGCCTCAACAAAAATTTAAAAATTGACGTGTTCCGGCAGTTAGAGGTAAGATAGCCAGTTCCTCAGCGATGAGGATTCCGGGAGTAGTCCGTTTCCACCTTCAGCCTTATCGTCATTTAACATCAGGTGAGGTGAAGGCCGAGCACTAACCCGATGTGCATAAAAAAATAACTTAAATACTTCAACTTGATTGAAGATATCAGCTTAAACATGAAGTACCTATATAATTTGTTCTGTTTCTTCAAACATTAATAAAAAATAGGCTAATCCATTTCCTGAATCTTATTTCAGGAAATTCACCTTAGTAACTGTGAGTCACCATGACCCGACGAAATTTTGACGAATAAATCCCTCTATTTTATTAAGGGCCCTCCTTTACGTCAATCAAAATGAATCCGTGTACCTCACACACACATTGTCATTTTTCTTCTAACTTTTTCAAATTAGACTTAGGTTCGTGATGCCTCGCATGGCTCTGCCACAAAAAATCAATGAAAGTTATAAAAGTGCTAATTATTCCATCTTTTAATAAATTCTACTTTTAATGTATGATGGAGCAAATAGGGAAGCAAAATGTTTATAATATATTTTTTAATATTTCCCTGCGCGAAATTTTGGATCGATTTGACGAATTTTACTATGATTTTTAAGACTCTAAAGTTGGTAAAAAATCTAAATGCTCAAGTGGCAAAATAGTCTTGATTATTAGAATCCATACATAATTACAAAAAATGTTGTTATGGAAACATTAGTATAAAATAATTCTTTGCTTTGTTAATCACAATTTTTTTGCGCGCTTTTCACTGACATTTCTTCTACGATACACAATTCCAAATATGGAATAAAAAATTTTGGTCAAGAACCCAATTAGACTTAAAGAAAACAATAAAGTTCACAAAAGAATAAGTTAACAACCATTGAATAAGTTACGCGATTTGTGATTATGTAACGCCTTCTGAGCAAGTACAGTAAAATCCGACGTAATTACTGCTTAATAACTTAATAAATATTACATAACTACTATTAATAATAGATATTCAAAATCCTTATCCAATTACGCTTATGTAAATAGAATATGTAAGCACCAAAACAGAATTAGGTACAACGCAGATTTTTTACATACCTAACCTTTACCCAATAGACTGAGAACATTTCTATGGTGTTATTATTTACCTATATATTTTTTTTATAATTTTTTATCAAAAACATTATTTTGATATATCATGATAAGTACCTATATAATGGGATAGATATTTTGATAAATAAAATTGTAAGAATAAAGGAAAACAAAAATAATTACTTATTTAATTCGGATTTTTAAATGTTAAATAAGAACTTTTTCTTATTTTATTTTATTTTGAATATCTTTATTGTATAATACAGAATAGTACAAGAGGCGGACTTAATGCTAGTAGCATTCTCTACAGTCAACCTTTGGGAAAAACGATACTTTATCTTATACACCTTATTTACGAATATCGTAGAATTTTCTTTTTTTACAGATTGTACTTTATTTCACAGGACCAATCGCTTTAATTTGTAATGATGAAACCAAAGCGAAATCGTTACCGTTTGAAAAAATATTTGCTTTAGTTTTGTTAAAATTATTTAAAGCTATGCCTAGGGAGCCTGCGATGCCAATCTTGGCGGAATTCAAATGAGAATTCTAAAGTCAAACCATTTTTTTTGATAAATACATACAACCTAAATGACCTAATTGGTTTTATCTAAAAGAGCCATTGGGCCCAAGCTCATAATAACAAACACCAAATTATTAGCTCCAACCACACTCCAACTCCTAGCATAGCTCAATAATTTCATTGACCGAAATTCCCGAGTGTGTGATTTATTTCCAAACAATTGACTTGTTGCGACATTCAATGAAGTTGTAAACAGCTGATGTTCATCGGAGCAATATTCATTCAATTGAACAGGGATCCATTTTTAAAGGGCTGGCACAACGTATACGGAAAGGATTCACTCACACATAAAATAGGGTATTTTGCTGATCTTAAAACATTTATACATAATAATAAATATTCAAAAATGTGAAAACAAAGAAAATACAAGTAAGTTATGTGATTTAGTATTGTATAAAAATGGCATTCGTGAATGCAAAAATCTGAAATTTTAAAAGTTATGGCTATATCTTTCTAAAACGAAATCTAAATATTGTGGAGTGCTTATATGCGTGTGGTGTTTCTAAATTGTATTGTGATGTCACAACCATTTTAAAAGGTGTTTTTTTTCGTTAGTTTTTCCATCTCAAATTGAAATAAATATTTTAATATCATAAAACTTTAGGATGAATAAAATATTCTTACAAAATCTTGCTTTCATAGCTGATTCAAACCACAGAGGTACTATACATATACACTAGGTACGTAGACGTAGTACATACATACTCATATTAGTACCTATGTCAATGATTCATTTAGTAGAATGCAAAGATAATATAGTTCTAACGATTAAAATAAAAGCTTGATTACAAACAAACTGTAAAAGTAAGACTGAGATTTTTTGTAAAAGTTTAAGGAATACCTAGTTTAAACTAAAAAATCAAAAAGGTCTCTTAACGAGATACCTATATTAAAAACTACATCGTTACCCATCTGGTTATTAATTACGCAGATGATTAGCCTTTGATAAAACTGTTTTACATTTTAGGTCATTCACTAAACCTGAACTCTATAAAATCCTATCTTAACACAATAACGCAAACCTAAAAAGTTTAATAAAACGATCTTGTTGAAGGAAAGGGGTATAGAAGGTCGAAAACGTGATTGCAAGGTAATCGCCTAGTGCACGTGTCTACCTAGCTCGTCGATGGCACGTGAATGTTGCGACACTCTGTTTATAGATAAACTATATATCAACCGATATAAATATACACGCTGAAATGATCATTTGGTTCCCGCAGTGGAGTGGTTCCACTCATGATTATAAGCAACTTTTACTGTGGGTCCAACTCTGATATCGCGAAAATCAGCAGATTAGATTATTAGATTAGATCAGCAGATATTTTTCTTCGCGTTATTGAAGTTGGCCCAATAGTAAAAGTTGCTTTAAATCATGTCAGTGGCACCACCCCACTGCGGGAACCAAATGATTTAAATTTCACGCAGTATACTAGCGACTCTGTGAGCTGTAAACATCGCTTTAACATATCTCCGCCATTTTGAAAACTTTATAAAAACTGAATCGACAAGAAATCATCGGACTTGCTCACAAAATTTCAAGAGAATCGATTGAGAACTGCGACCAGTGGGGGTATTACAAGCTCTTAAAACCTGCCAGGTTTATAAATTGCTGTAGTGACATCTCTTTCTCGCTGTATAGCAAATAAAAGAGATAGATTGATAGCCAGTCAGAAAACAGACTGGAATTAAGAGATCATAATACAGCCCCTGTAGAGGAAAACAAACGGACAGCCGGAAGGACATACGAAATCATTTTTGCCCAAGTTGAAACAGAGAAGCTTTGCGCTCTCTTGGTCAATAACAGACACACAGACAACATCTCAAACATTGCTCTGATTCCAAAGTAAGAGTTAAACCACTATACACGGTTAATTTTTAAGTATATCTAAAAATGAAATGGGGATTTCAGACCACGTAATTAAAAGTAAAAGTTGTTCTTTTACTATGGGGCCAACCACGAAATCACGAAAAAAAAATCAGCTGTTCCATAGAAAAGTACAACATCGACTCGACTATAATGTATGGAACGGCTGATTTTTTTTCACGATTTCGTGGTTGGCCCCATAGTAAAAGTTGTTCATTTACGTGGTCTGAAATCCCCATAAAATTTTTAGATATACTTGAAAATTAACCGTGTTTAGAAATCAGAGACGGTGTGGTAGAACTAAATAAAAACACCAGACCTGGGGCCATACCGGCTAACGAATCGAACTTCGAAAAGTCTGCCGGGTTTCAAATTAAAACAGATAAATCGAGCCCCAATTGGGATAAAATGGCGAACCCTAATTCATGAGGTCACATAAACATCAATATCTTCCAAATAACTTCAACAAATACAATATCAAATTCCTTACTTCGATTTATCTGTTTTTATTTGAAACTCGGCAAAATTTTCGAAGTTCGATTCGTTAGCCGGGACGGCCCCTGAGCCAATATAGAAAAGTTCGTTTTCTAAATTGACCCAGCCGGGGATCAAACCTGGGACCTCATAGATGGTAATGGTAACATTTGAAAAACCGGTGTACAAACCCCTCGACCACGTAGATCGTCTATCGATCGGTTGATATAGGAAAGATTGTTTCACCCTTTCTCTTGGTACTTTTACACATACTTTAAGATATCCCATATGGCGACTATGGCATGCTAGCATGCTATTTGTAATGTGCGGATCAAGATTAATAGGAATGGTAGGGCACCATTAACTTAAGTACTTACTTAGTTAATATCTTGCGTTCTGCCTATAAATCACGTTGTTAGGGTTCCGTACCAAAATGATAAAAAAGGAACCCTTATGGTGTGACTCAGTCTGTCTGTCTGTCTGTCACAGCTGGATATCTCGAGAACTACTAATGAAATCAACTTCAAATTTAGAATAGTTTAAGATGACATTTGCCCAACTATTTTGAAATAAGAAAGAAATAAAAAAATAAATATCTTTTTTACAACAGAGACTGAAAAGGGGTCTTAAAAATTTGAAGTAGGGCTACTAGGGCATGTGGGGTATCATATGAAAGAGCGCTTTTTGCACGTTTTCAATCATTTATTCTTTTTTTAGGCCGCATAGTTTTTGACTTATGATGAAAAATGTAAAAAATACCGTTCCACCCCCCCCCCCCCCCCCCCCCCCCTTATCTCCGAAGTTTGCAAAGAGAAAAATCTGATATAATTTTATGTAATAGCAGTTTATGTTTATGTAATAGCACTTTTTTAGAAAGTATCAATTTCTAAAAAAGTTTACATTAGTTCCACTATCGGACAAGAGATGGCGGTGACCTAAAACTGCAATAAAAATTTTATTATTTTACACTGCAGTGTATTTATTATGATGGTACGGAATCCTCGGTGCGCGAGTCCGACTCGCTCTTGACCGGTTTTTTTTTATGACAAAATCTTTAGAACAGTTACAAACACGATAAAAACTGTATTTATAAATCACAGAACAAAGAAGTGGAAAAAAAATCCTTGTTCCTTGGCCATAATCAAAATTTTTTTCCGATTTATTTATCAAGTAAGTTTTGTGATTGATCTCTCAAAAACTGAAACAGTAAAGATTAATGACCTACTTACACTTTGCTCATCTGGTCATGTCCTACTTTTTTTCACTCTGAAACACATTAGTGGTTCCTTTTAGGGTTGGTAAAAGAGCTTTTCTCGGACTAATGTGTTGGAATAAGTCGTGATTATACCCACTATTCACTTAAATTAAGCCTTATTTCAAAGCAGTAAACTCTCTGGAAAAGTTACTACTTAGTGTTGTGATCATCCACTAAGCAACAAATCTTGCTTCCAGTTGCAAATCACTTTTTTAATTAAAGTTGAGCATCGTTAAAACTTTATCCATTATTATTGTCTCTAAAGCACAAACAACCAAGAGTTATTTATTGTGCAAATAGAAAGCTTTTGAAAAGTATTTTTTATTTTATTTTAGTAATACCTTTACAGCCGGATATAAAATGATGAAATAACGTGACTTTAAATTATTTGACGACAAACAAAATAACTTTAAAGAGCGTGCAGTCTGCTCACTAGCGCCGCCATTGGAAATAAAATCATAGTGCTTAAATAAAAAGGAAATTATGAATTATCTCTCTGGAGTGCACTCCGAACAAGCTTTGCGGTACTTTTTATCACTTAAGCAATATTTTCTAGCTTGTTGTTTAGTTATATGGACTTTTATTGCGAAAAGTGGCCACTTTTAACAATAAAAGTCAATTACTCACTCCAGCACTCCAGAGAGATAATTTACAAATTTGTCTTTATTTAAGCACTATGATTTTTTTTCTAATGGCGGCGCTAGTGTGCAGACTGCGCAGCCTCTAATAGACAAAAGTGCCTAAAGTTGCCACTTTATGCTCTTTTACCTAGTACTACTACAACGAACTATATTTTACTGAGGTTATTTTTGTAAATAAACTATAGAACCTTAGGTTCAATCTGTACATGTGAATTTTTGATACATTATGGACTTAACGAGCAATAAATTTAATTAAGATGAAGGCGCCACTTTGAGATCTATAGGGCCCTTAAGGAATTGTACTCTGAGGGTGAAAATGATAAAACTGCTGAGAGCGATTGCATGAAATATGCATGTTTGTATCCGAACTCACTGTGTTAAAAGGGGCGAAAGCAGCAGGGCCTCTATTTTGCAAATATTATCGTAACAATCGTGTTTCAATAGTATTTCAATTATGTATGCTTTGTGAGTTGTGACACAAGTTTTGTACACAAAAAACATTACTATTGAACCAACATTAATAGAAGATTATTACGCTAAAATTAGTAGAATTTGTTAAAAGCGGAAGTTGATGAGAGCTGATGATTTCTTCCCAAATCCCAGTGAGTAGTTAGTCACGGTGCGTCTATGCTACTGGGCCAAGGAGAGACTAAATATACCGTCTGATAATAATAAACTAATGATTCTACCTGTGTTTTAGACAAAGTGTGACTATCCGTAAACAGCTCGCGAAAATAACCAAGGTCATAATTATTTGTGTATTCTGTAAATAGTCAGATACAGTTCCTGAAATTATTGGAAACACCGATTTGTTTACTCAAAGGATAACAACAAGAAATGTTTATGCAAAACTTCGCATGTTTTCTTTGTCTTATAGGTTTTATTTATAAAGGCCATGACTTACTAGGCCAGTAATAAACATGAAAACAAACCAATAATTTGAGTTAAATTTTTACTGTAATTTATCATTCAATTTGGATAATAGTATTAACTTACCTTCACCAATTCAAATCCATACTTAGTAATGATTTACATAGCCATCAATAACACGAACTTCACTATCAAAAATCACTTCCGTTTTGATACCTTTAACTGTTATTTTCAGCTGACTGAAGACATTGTTTTGTTTATGCTACAAATTATTTAATCACTGCACTTTTTGGCGCAAGTTTTAGTGGTTTTCTGTGAAAAAAGGTTTCGTTCAGTCAATTGTTTTGATTATGGATTGTTTTCAGGCGGTGTTAGGTTATGTTTAGTGTGTGGGGAGGCCGAGCGCGGCGCTACCTGCCGCTGTCTGAAATCAACTGAATGCGCAAAGCGAAACGAAGCGAGCCCTTTCAGCGTTTCAGCCCACTCAGTATTTCTGCAGACCGTACAACTATCTCTGTCCTACACTCTGAAAATTCCCTCAGGAAGCGAGATAGCGTTATCATTTTCGATGCCGATAGGAATTCGTATTAAAATAGCAAGTCACAAGTCGGTCGTGAATGTAAGCGCTCGTTAGTCTATTGCCCTTTGATTCTTCGATTGTCAGATTTTTTTACAATCTAATTTGCATTTTACTTTTACTAGTCACAACTTTAAATGTCATAAATCAACAATATTCTCGTAGAAACAGATACGTTTTGGATTGATTTCTTAACGAAATCTGAGAACTTGAAAATTATGAACAACTTAGTATGAAAACAACCCTGAAAACAGCTGTTTCATAGAAAATTTATTTCTATACTCTGATAAAATTAAGTATGAAACAACTGTCACTTTTTTGCGGTTTCAGGGTTGTTTCCATACAAATGTTTATAATGAATGATCAACTCTACAAATGGTTTTTAGATTTTGTGTTATCGAATGGCCACGCGTGGCTCTTATCACCTGCAAGGCTTTTACCTTAGAGGTGGTGAAGTGGCGCTGTTGCCCTTAGGACCTACATTTTCTGTATGTACATTAATAGTAGAAAACATCAAATATAAATGAAAAATTTTGTTTTCAACATCCAACAGAACCTTATACTAATGGATGGCCACAATGATGGCCATCACTGAATCACTGATGTAATGGCTAGCTACCTGACTAGCTACCATCATCTTACCTAAGTCTGACGCCATAACAACAATTAAAAAATAGTTGTGTTCCGGCAGTTAGAGGTAAGATGGCCAGTTCCTCAGTGATGAGGATTCCGGTTGTAGTACGCTTCCACCTTCGGCCTTATCATCATTTCACATCAGGTGAGGTGAAGGCCAAGCCCTACCCCGTATTTAAAAAAATGAGCAGTGAAGAATTCGGCGTGGTGGCCATTTGCCCTAGAATGTCGTAACTTCAAAAGTAAATAAATAATCTTTTACTGATTACTACTAATTAATTTGTTAGGGTTCCGTGCCCAAAGGGTAAAAACGGGACCCTATTACTAAGACTCCGCTGTCCGTCTGTCTGTCTGTCTGACTGTCACCAGGCTATATCTCATGATCCGTGATAGCTATAGACAGGTGAAAGGACATGGATGGTTTTTCCAAAGGCCGCGGTCCATCAAGTCCATCTGCTACGAAATTTCTACTGCTTATTGTGTATATTATTGTGGATTATTTGACAAAAAACTAGAATAGAAAGTACTCCCGTTCTTTTGAAATAATTATATAATAATTAAAAATAAAATAAAATAATCGAGTTGGCAACACACAGAACTACGACGAAATGCACTCATGGGTGGATTCCAAGAGGCTAATCGCTAGGTCATCGATCGCCATAGAGTAGATTTTAACTATGGAAAGTACAATATTTTTAACCTTTCCACTGACGCGCGCGGTTCAACCATGCGTTTTAGACGCAAAGCTGCCGCAAAACGCCGCGTGATTCCGCTTGGAACATCCGTTTCGGTACGTTGCGGAATTGCGCGAATTACTCGTATTATCCTAGTTTATAAACTATTTACTTTAAGAATGTGTATTAAAATACCTTTAAAACAGTATATCATTTGTACATAGTCTCAGGCCTCGAATACACCTGCAAGAACTTCTGCGAGAACTTACACTGACAGCCTGTCACACAGTAGCATGTGAACGCGTGACAAACTGTCGCCAGTGCATTTGCTATTAGTCAACACCTGTAAGCTACTGTCTGACAGGCTGTGGGACACTTCTTGCAGGTGGAAACCCGGCCTAAAAACAACGACCTGCGAAAAATCGATAAGGAAATCGGAACGAGTCTGCGACAGATTGGTGGAAGAAAATCGTTGTTATTTCTAAATAAAATACTTTTTTAATATTTTTATTGTTTAAATTCAATGAGGATACCTGGGGGGTAATTATGTAACTTTGTTGCAATCAACTCTGACAGAAATCGCAGATTGATTGCTGCTTTAGTATGAACCAATATGATAACTATCTTACTTAAGCGGCAATGTAACTGCTCTTTCAATCAAGAATGTTAGCAACAGAATTACGTAATTTACGTACAGGTAAATAAAATCCATGGTAAAAATGTACTTCACGTACGATACGTTCGATGACTCAGCGATTAGTCCGTTACAATGCACCGTTATGACATTGACAGTTGATTGATTAGACATCATTCATTTCATTCATAATTTTCACAGATTAAATGTGACAAGCAGGAGCATGATTATCATTAATTAATTTTCTTTTATCAATTTATTTTTTGTAATTTAGCTTAAATATAAGGCAGATTCCCCCTTATAAAAATAATAATATACGTGCAATGTTATAAATAAATGATACACCCATTTTAATGGTGCGTTCGTAATGTGTTTAGCTCTCTTTACATTTAATTATTTTTATGGTTTTAAATTAATCGGGAGTAAAAAAAAAAATTGGAAAAATTTGGTAATGTTAGCTTATTAATAAGCTTTCAGATGATATAACTTTCGTAAGAGATGGTTGCCAAGTACCGTTTTTCAACCGTCTCCTTTTCACAGATGATGTATTTCTGTTGCCGCTATAACAACAAATACTAAAAACAGAAAAAAATGTATTTAAGGGGGGCTCCCATACAACAAACGTGGTTTTTTGCTGTTTTTGGTACTTACGGAACTCTTCGTGCGCGAGTCCGACTCGCACTTGACCGGTTTTTAGTTTTTATAATGGTCAACATACCCACTTAATTTGTGTTCATTGTAATCGAAAAGTATTAATTATCGTCATCAAAAATAGTCAAATGAGAAATCGAAGTTTTATCGGTCACTATGATAAAATTAAGAATTTTCTATTGTAGAAGGTGATAGAAGTATGCGAGTTTGCTTGCGATGCTTTAAAAAATTAAAATGTGACGAACTATAGAAATGTGTTCTACTCATAGACATAGAAAAATTTTCGCTGCGCTCAAGAAGACCAACAAAGCGTGGAAAAGAGAAGTTAACATCATACGGACACGGTCTATGTAAAAAAGAGACAAAGGATCAAGTGACATGTGCCAACATTTTTTACAGTAAGAGCCCCTAGCGTCCCGCCTAGCAAATGAGCAATCACAGTTTGTTTAAAAAATTTGTTAATCTTAATTATAATTTAAAATAAAGGTATTGTGGAGCCATGGTGTCTTGTGCTCTACGTAATTGTGATGTGACAAAAAGAAATAATCCAAGAAATCACACTTTTCACAGGTAAATAAGATATTGCCACACATTTCTCTAAAACCAAATTTCTCTACATTTATTCGTTTATCGACGAAGAAAACAGTATGGAACATAGTTTGTTAATTTCCTTTGCCGTATATAGTCATATTTTTACAATAGCATTAAGTGCTCGGTAGTCGACGCACATCTTATCACTGCCGTCCTTTTTCTTGACGAGAATGATAGGACTTGCGTAGTCTGACTGGGATTCTCTGATAATGCCCTTAGTAAGCAAGTCATTAACTATACCGCAAACTCTGTTTTTCTCATCCACGGAGAGCTTATAGGGACGATGACAGATTGGAGAGTTGGAGGTCAATTTTATTTCCATACTGCCCGTGTTCACCGTGGACATGGCTGTGCCAGTAATAAATGAACTAGAAAAAGTTTTAATTATTTCTAAAAGGCGATATTTATCATGCCCGACTAAAGGCGTCTTAACAGATTCAACTTCCACGGTGTTCACGTGCTGCACCTATGGCAGGATCATCCGTTCTTACTAACCGTTGCTCATTATTAGTCCGTATGTACGTCAGTCCCTTTCGGTTTAAAACATCAGTCCCAATTAAAATTGGCGCACTAATACATTCATCAGGTACAACATATAAATCAACTTCTAACGAAACTTCGGAGAATTCTAAAATAGTTGTGACATAAGAGGTTGCCTCAATCTCCTGGCTTCCTATGCCACGCATTAAACGATAGGTTGGAAATATATTAAAATTAAAATGTTTCAAAACTGATTGTTTAATAAGAGAAATGACTGAGCCGCTGTCAATCAAAACATCAACGGGTACCTTTTTAATAAGAGCTGACATCACATTGCTTTGTCTGGATTCGGGTTGGAGCAAAAATTTACTTCATTAGAATTTTTGTTTTCACCGTCAGAACGTTGCTTAAGAAAACACGAATCAATCAAATGACCGTTACGTTTATAAAAAGTACAAAATTTGGTTGACCTATTATTGTCATTGGATGGTAAAGGAATTGTTTTAGATGAAGAGGAGGTAGCTTGAGTACTAGTCGTATCAGTTTTAGACTTCTTAGGGCAATGCCACTTTTTGTGACCAAACTTGCCACAAATGAGACACTTAGAGCTGTCTCCAAACCTAGGCGCATCTCGCTTACGCGAATGCATTGGCCCTATGTGGCTTGACGGACGGACAGCATTGTTGGAGGCTCGAAAATCATGTTTCGGTTTAACATATACCGACAAAAACTCTACTAGGTCCTTTGACAGTAGCTTAGCATTGGTGGCCGCGGCCTTGACCTGCGGATCGGCAATACCTCGTATCACAATAGAGACTTTAAGCTCGTCAGATAAACCTTTAACAATATTGAGGCGTAGCAGTGACCTACGGGCGTATTTCGCAAGGGTTGGATATTTATTAGAACTAGTACACATCACTTCAAAAAGTACGGTTGCAAAATCGATGTTTCGAGGACACAGTGATCGAAATTCAGCTTTAAAATTGGTCCACGTACGGTCATTCGTGGTCCAATCGTTCAACCAAGATTTTGCGTCACCCCGCAGGCACCCACCAATACGCCCGAGGCATTCTCGATCGTCCCAATTGTTTAATTGCCGACCGCGGTCTACCTCCGCGCACCAAATATCAAAATCATGTATACTCGGATCAAATGAGGAAATATAATACTTATGAGACCTTACTTGTATCAAAGAAGAAAGAGCTCCAACAATCCTGTCCGCCACGCCCTTGTCTGCACGCACCGCTGCAAGCATCACGCACCGTACCCATAGTCGCCCCATCGGTAACGCCGGAGCCCTGCTCGCTGGCGAGGGTTGGCGCCGCGATGAGCGATGGCGGCGGCGTGTGATTAGCAAGAAGATGCGACGGACTATTAACCGTTGGCGTTGTTGTAGGTTGTTGTAGCCTATGCGAAGCATTATGACGTCTATTCGACCTGCTCCTATAGTCTGCAGAACGATCATCACGCCTACAAAACGGCGGCGTATTGGAAGAACGGTGACTACAACATTCACGAGAGAAATCCCTAGAACGTCGGTCTTTATTACGATGATCACGCTCTACAGGTCTAGAGGAACGTCCCGACATGTTTAACGAAAACAATTAACAAGTCACGACACGAACAATCACGAAACTACTTTTAAAAGACACGTGGCACACCGTTTTTAACGAATATTAACGAAAACTTTTACAAAACACGTGGCACTTTAATCGAATACTCACGAAAACAACTTTCACAAAATACGTGGCACTTAAAACACACAGAACTTCACTTTAAACACAAAAAAAAAATACTTTTGGATGGCAAATCAAGCTAGTAGAACGCGTAGTGTATCCCACTTCTGATTTTACAAACCAGAAGTGAAGATGATTTTTTAAAAAAGAACGGTCTACAACAACCTAACGCTTTTATTTAATTCAAAATAACTTTAACCATGAACTAATTTAATCAGAAACTTTAATCAACACAACAAAATCTTTAACTCAAAATGAAATATGGAGAAGCACTATAACGCCACAAAGAAACGTCCGTCGCATCCAAACGCCGCGCGCAGAGTGAGGGCGCGTGGCTTTTTTTTTTTTGGGGCTCTCCACCTTAGGGGCTTTGAGCCACCCTCCCCCGCGGGGGGGAAGGAGGCGGGAAATCCTCATTGGATACCACCTAGCCGGTTGTTACCGGACTAATCTGGTTATGTCAGACTCGTACTGACTAAAAACCGCCTTAATCTGGTTACGTGACCGGACAGTCAACGAACCTTCAACCGGAAGCGACTGCCCTCCCTCAGGGGAGAGGACAGCGCAGACGTCACATTTCACCTAGGTGATTGTGCGTCGAGAGACGAGTAACAATTAAGCTGACTCCCTGAGGGGGATCGATCAGCCAGAGCGGGCGGGGGGTGACCTGAAGGGTCGGGCTTGATGGGTTTAATCGTCCTCCATCGCCTCCAGGAGGAGGTTCAGGTCAGACGAAAGCTTGTTGGGAGGGTCCGTTAGGACCGATTTAGGTCGGCGGGAAAACGGGGCGGAGGAGGTAGGCGGGTCATAGACCGCTGCGGAACGGATAAGGGGGTTAGGATGGTCTCCTGCCGCTTTAAAAAAGCGTTCAGAGGCCTTACAGGTCCATTGCTGGAGGGTGGGAAGGTCTAGGTCCCTATGCAAGTCCGCATTGCGAACGTAGTAAGGAGCGTTTGCCGCTCTGTGGCAGAAAAGATTTTGGACTACTTGTAATTTATTAAGTGTTTTTGGGGCGGCGTGAGCGAATACGGCAGAGGCGTATGTCATCACCGGTCGTATGCAAACCTTGTAGAGTGTTCGCTTGTTTCGGAGGGACATTCTACTATGGCGACCTAACATGGAGTTAAGTCGGTGAAGATAGAGACGGGCATTACGGGTCACTCTTTTGACGTGAGGCTCAAAAGTGAGTCTCTGGTCCAGAGTGACGCCGAGATATTTGGCAGACTTCTGCCAGGGGATGGATTTACCTAACATAGTGGGAGGCGGGTGATTGGGGGGCATGGTATGGTATGGCGCTTAGTATCGAAGAAAACTGCAGCGGATTTCTCCGGGTTTACTTCGATACGCCATTTACGAAACCAGGCGCGTGCCTAGTGACACCGCCTTTTATACAGCGCCGCTCGGCCCGGGCTCGTGAGTGGGGGAACTTGCTAAGATTATTTTAATCGACTCTGGGTTTTTTTTCTTTGGGATCGTAGCATTGTCTTTTCCTCCCATTTCTTGAGAAAAGCACTTTACAAGCCTTGTACGGCAAGCAATTTACATTGCCTCGAATGATCAAAGTCCTCGCCTACGGCTCGGGCTTCAAACCATTCTCGGATCCATCCATAAATGCGAACTTCTCGTTTTCGAGAAGAAAATATTTTACGGCTGTTAGCATCGACAGAAATGGTTCCGAAGTATTATTTCCAAGACGTTGGTACCTATATTAATTCTTCCACTTGGCAAATCCACTACCGTGCGGCAAGATAAGCTTCATTAAACTTTAATATCGCAATGCCTTCAGATTAATTGGCGAATATCAGAGAAATTACACGTATTTAATTGGCGAAGCGAGCTAAACGTGTGTGTAACAGGGTTTCGAAAATCGTTAGTGCTATGAAAACGGACCCGAAAGATTGTAAGGAAGAATCACAACCAAGCGATATGACCATTGGGCTCAATTTTTTTTTTCTCGAAAAGCTCTGAATCTTCCAAGTCTTTGCTAAAATGTTGCAGGTACCTATATTCTGTAGTGTTTCACGTAAGGATACAAGCACAGTCTATAACAACTCTGGGAATTAATATGTGCGCTTTTTAATAGGTAATTACTGAAAAAAAGCTTTGTTTTCTTTATTCCTATATAACATTTTGGTATTGACTTTGGCTGGGCGTGTTTCAAAATTCAATCACCGGTTGTGATTCCTGACATCGATATTTCAGGCCCTTTCATATAACTAAAGATTATCGAACACCTGTTACACAATTCAGCCAAAAGAAGTTACCAGTTATGTTACTTTGGTTTTGGACGTTTTCCATATTAATATTAAATGGATCATTCGCGAGAAAAAACAAATTCGAGGCTAAAATAGTTGGTGGAAAGCTGGTATTGAAAAGAGACCGCTTTCCTAGTGCCGTCCAATTTTTTAATGCAGGAAGTTTGTGTGCTGGCACTATACTGAACAGTTTGAGCGTGCTAACGGCAGCACATTGCTTTGATATTAGTAAAGATTTGGACGAAATGGTTGTGCAAATAGGTAAGTGTGATCTTACCTAAGTTGACGCCAAAACAACAATTTATAAATTGTGATGCAGTGATGAGGATTCCGGGAGTAGTGCGCTTCCACCTTCGGCCTTATCGTCACTTAACATCAGGTGAGGTGAAGGGCAAGCACTATTCCGTCGTGCATAAAAAAAGATTTACAGAGGAAAAACCGATATTTTTTAAAATTACTGCAATTAACTAATTGCTAGTTACGTAATTACAGTGATTTTTAACATTGTAGTTTTTACTTTGTTTATTGATTACGTCTTCGTTTCACTGTATATCGTATATTTCAATAATTAGTATTGTATTTTTATGAATAGATATGACATATGATTAACAAAGATACAAACGGTTGGTAATAAAAATCATTAGGTTCTCTGGTACCTGATGCTCAAAACATTGATGTAATAATATCACATTCTCATCTCATCTCACATTTTTTGAAATACAATTTTTCATTGAACTTTTCAGGTGCCAGATATATTTACGACCAAAAGGCGCAAGCACGTGATGTAAAAGAATTTGTCATACATGAAGATTATAACAAAGAATGTCTTTTTGCCTGTGATATTGCTTTGTTGTTTGTACAAGATCCAATTAAACTAGGCATTAAAAGTAAGAAAGCTATTCTTGTGACTAACGACAGATGGATGCACACAAGAGAAAAAGCATTTACGGCAACTGGATGGGGACAGCTAAAGGTAAATAGCATTTAATACACAATGCTACTTTTTAATATAATACTAAATAATATACTAGAAAAAATTCGACTCGTCACTAGCCCAAATAGCGTCAAAGGGCCATTCTACTAAAATTAACGCTAGTAGAATAAAATAACAGTGTAAGCTAACACTTAGCTCCTGTCAATCCCATACATTGTCATTCTATTCTACTAGCGTTAATTTTAGTAGAATGTCCATTTGAGTAGGCTCTCAGATCAGTTTCTCACGCGGGCAAATGATCTGATGACGAGTCGAATTCTTCTGGTAGTTATATTATTTAGTTATCACAGACTTTATAATACATTTTATACATTTATATTGACTTTTTTACTGTAGGTTACTAACTATGTGATATTCCGTTCGTTTATATTGAAAAGAGTAATGGATATTGATTATAAAGTCAAAAGACGGACCGCTGATCCAGTGAACGTTATGGGAACCCGGATACGGCTAACCGTATCCGAGATCCCATAACCTAGGAGCAGGACTGATAAATTGCGGGGATCCTTGAGGGAGGCCTATGCCCCCCTGATTGCTCCCCACTCATCTACTGGGAGAAGAGTACGAGAGCACCATGTGAAGGGGGGAACTTATCACGTTAGACAGGAGGCCTGGCTAGCCGGGCACGCCACCAGGTCAGGCGATTGCCACAACGGACCCCTATAGACCGACCGGTGGCGAGAGGGCAAGTGCCGCAATTTTTTTGGTGGGTATCCCCCCTTCCCGAGATCCCGCCGAGCGACTAGGCTGGGCGGGATCACAACATCAACCTCCTGCTCACCTGCGGGAGGGGGATGGGTCAAAGCCTTTTTTGCGGAAGGAGGCCTATGCCCAGCAGCTACAGGCGTCGTGTGGTGTGGTCATCAACCGCTTATTTAGCAGTCTTCGTCTCCAGTGGAGCTTAGTACTTTCGAGGAGGCATAAGAATATAGGTGTTTCTTTAATTCCTAAAAAGTCAAATAAAAAACCGAGGATTTTTTTTAATTCACAATGGGATAGTGCTTGGCCTTCATCTCATCTGATGTTAAGTAGGGAGAGGGCGCTACTGTGCGTAAACAAAGATCGGCTCCGCATAAATTATTTTAAAATATTTTAATTACTTATTAATCCTCGGAAAAATCAACATAAAGTATCAGTGTACAAGAATCTACTACTGTAAAAGTTGGAGTGTGTGATATTTTAGTGAAATAAGAGAAGTAATATCCCAAAATAGTGAATGACGTCAAGTTATTGAATTTCAAATAATATCAGTGATATCGTTAAATCCCGCAAGACAAATGATTATTACATAATTCAAATGAGAAAATCTGTGGATAAACTAACAGGAAATTAGGTATTTATGTGATTCAATAATTAAACATAACCTAAAACACAAATAAGTATTCTGCAAATCTTCCTAGCAATTGCACTACTTATCAGATTATTGCTGTTTTTATATTGATTGACATCGACTGCTTACCGATAAGAAAAACAATTATTCTGAAAACAAAACTAAAAACATCACGAAAAACAAAAAATGTCACTCGTTTGTGCAGGATGTAAACAAAATCTCCCAAGTAGGGAGCATCTTACATGTGCATTATGTTCTGGCGTATACGACCTAGAGTGTGCAAATGTTGGAAGTAAACGATATTACAACATTATGACACCTGATCATAAAAAAACATGGAAATGTCAAACATGTATTTGCAAAGCACCAAAAGCTAAAAATGATCTCGAATCGGTTCAAAAGCAACCTAGCTGTCCAAGTTCAGCTGAAACCGGTAATGTCACGATAAGAAAAAGACCTACCTATTCAGGCAGTGAAACCTCATATTCTGATGACATAACTGTGTTAGGTGATACAATTAGATCCGAGGATACAGAAAATATTGAGAAAACTGAGCCTCAAATATCCATGCAGCAACTAAGTAACATAATTATGCTGCGATTAAAAGAAAATAATATTACAATAATATCGGAATTACAGAGCACAATACAAACTGAAATAGATAAAGCCATCACGAAGCTAAAAGATGATGTAAGACAGGAAATAAATGTAATTACAACAAACCATAAACAAATAAAACTTGAAATTGATTCTCTAAGCAATGAAATGGATAAACTTATTCAAGAAAACGAGAAGTTAAAGAAAGAACTCGAAGAAATTGCTTCTAAAATTTCTAGTCCCGTTGAACAATTGAATCCAGAGATTAATAGCAAAAAAATTGTATTATATGGCCTCGTCGAGTATCCAAATGAACCAGAAAACAACCTATATAACAGACTTATTGATGTTTTTAGGGATATCATGAATATAGATCTAATGGGATACATTGAGGAAACCTACAGAGTAGGCAAAAAGAATAACAACAATAACCGCCCACTAGTGATTGAGCTTATAAGTAAACGAATGACAAAATACTTAATTAATAATGGTCGCTGCTTCCAGGGGACTGGATTATCGGTCTCGGAATTTCTTGATAAAAATGGACGAAAACGAAGACAAAAATTACGAGAAGAAATGTTTATAGCACGAAACAAAGGCCTTTATGCTATCATACGTGGAAATGAATTGTTTATAGAAGGAAAAAAAGTTAATATTGATAACTTAAACAGCACATATCAAGAAAAAGAACACCTCAGTCGAGAAACACTGATTCGTGATAAACGTCAGAAATTGGACACAGACGCAGACCAATCTAGAAACAATTTATTTCGGAAACAACGACCAACAATTTAAAATATTGTTCCAAAACATGCAAAGTATCTATAACAAACAGCACATACTTGAAGCTTTTCTCAACAAAAATAACAACTATCAAGCCCTTTCCATATCCGAAACATGGCTAACACAAGCGAAGCTAGATCAAATTAACTTTGATGGATATAAAATTGCAACATCATACTGCAGGAAAACGCGTGCTGGTGGTGGAGTTTGCATTTTAATAAAGGACAATTTAGAATACATAGAAAAAGAAGAAATTGCTGATATGTCAATAGAGTATGTGCTAGAAGTATGTGCGGCTGTGCTACCAAAACAGAATATTTTGTTAGTAACTATGTACTTTAACGGAAGAGAGAATGATGCATTTTACAGTCAGCTTAAGTATATTTTAAATTACATATGTACAAAATATTGTAAGTATAATATAATTATAGGAGGAGATTTTAATACAGATGTGTTAATTAATAATAATAAAAGTAACCAATTTTTAGAATTCATGTCCGAATACAAACTGACACAACATATAAAAAGTCCCACGCATTTTACCAAAACATCATCAACATGCTTAGACCTAGTTTTCACTAACTTTAAATACCCAATGTTTTACACAACCGTAGAAGAATTTGGATTCACCAATCACTCGGCAACAATTATCCATATTAATATACCTCAGCAGAAAAATAAAGTTGTTTGGTTTATACAAAAGAGAACCTTTAATACTAAAAACCTTAGAGTAAGACGCGCTTCTGTCCCACTAAAAACATTGAAAAATTTAAATCAAAGTTATTATCATTAAATTGGTCAGAAATTTTAAAAACTGAGAATGATATTAATAGGAATTACAAATCCTTACATGATACTTTAATGAAAATATTAGACGAATGCATACCAAAGACAAAAATTAAACTAAAACAAAAGTACAAAAAACATTGGCTAACAGTTGGTATTAAGCACTCATGTAAAAATAAAAGATTTTTGAAAACACTCACATATAGATCAAATAGTGAAAACTTAAAACGGTACTATAAAATATATGAGAAAATTCTAAAAAAATGTGTTAATACAGCAAAAAAAATACAATATATAAACCAAATGAAACATGCAAAAAATAAAGGAAAAGCTATGTGGCGTATAATAAACGAGCGTACAAATAAAAAACCAGTTCGAGATAAAAATAATATAAAACTAATAAAAGAAAATTGTCCTATATCAGACCCAAAAGAAATCGCTGATGAATTTAATAAGTTTTTTGCGTCAATAGGCACAAAAAACTGTACACATACACAAAACGGCCGCTCTGTAATGTTTTCTCAAGAAAATTCTATGTATCTTCGTCCAGTAAATAAAAAAGAAATGAATAAAATAATAAAAAATCTAAAAAATAAAAAAAGTCACGGAATAGACGAACTTCCTCCCTGCCTAATTAAAAAATGTGCAGACGAGCTAACTTTTGTTTACTAGTTAACCAATCTTTCATAGAAGGAGTATTTCCTAATTTATTGAAAAAAACTATAATAAAACCCGTTTATAAAAAGAAAAATTCAAAAACTGATGTTAATAATTATCGGCCAATCTCCCTCTTGCCGAAGGCTTCCAAAATATTCGAAAAAGCAATGTGCGACCGCGTCTATGCCTATTGTGAAAAGTATAAAATCTTTAACGAGAGCCAAAATGGTTTTCGAAAAAATCGTTCCACAACTCTGGCGGTGTATAGGTATATTCAAGAGGCTTACAATTTAATAAATGACAATAAGGCTGCAATAGGGGTTTTACTGGATATGTCTAAAGCATATGACACAGTTCAGCATAATATCCTACTAAATAAATTATATGGCATAGGAATTCGAGGAATATGTCAAAACTGGTTCGCATCATATCTCGAGAATAGAGAGCAGGTAGTCGAAATAGAGCATTTCGACACCACTCAAAGAAAAATAAGTAATGTTCGGTCGGATAAAATAGTTACGAATGCCTCAATACCACAAGGAAGCGTCTTGGGTTGTCTGCTATTTATTATATACATAAACGACTTACCAGCCAACATAGACCATACTTGTGTCATGTTCGCTGACGATGTCTCCATACTTATATCTGATGATAATAACCGCCTAAATTTGAATGAAAAGCTTAACAATGCGCTAGACAGTACCACCAAATGGTTAGATGAACACAACCTTAAAATTAATATACAAAAAACTAAACTAATATCATTCTATCCCTATCAAAGAAAGCAAAACAAAATTAATTTTCAATTTAAACAGATTAAATTAGAGGAAGTTAGTGAATCGACATTATTGGGCCTAGAAATTGATACACATCTAAACTGGAAACCCCACGTCCAAAAATTGCGCAGAAAATTGTCCAGTTTTGTATACGCACTCAGAGAAATAAAAACAACTACAAACATACAAACTGCCCTAGTGACATACTACGCTTATGCATATGCATGGCTAAGTTATGGCATTGTCCTTTGGGGAAATAGTACAGACGCACCTACCCTATTAACACAACAAAAGAAACTAATACGAATAATATCTAATATAGAACAAACTGATAGCTGTAAACCCCATTTCCGTAAATTTCAAATCCTGACCCTTCCATGCATCTACATTTTTGAGATATGCAAATTTGTTACAAAGCACCACAAATATTACACTGAGCGGAAGGATATAAAGACAGCTCATAATCTAAGACACAAAAATAACCTTGTATTGCCGGTCTCTCGATTGTCTCTTTATGGTAAAAGCCCTTTTGTGATGTCCATTAAAATATATAATAAACTCCCAGAATCATTAAAGCAAGAAAACAATGAAAAAAAGTTTACACAACAATTAAAACATTTACTTATTGAAAAATGCTACTATACGGTAGAAGAATATTTAACTGATAAAATATAGTAAGTAAATAAATAATAATAACCAAAATCATCAAGTTTATTTAGCAATTTCATTAATAAGTAAAAATAAATAACAATAATTAAATATATAAATATATAATTAAACATAAATAAAAATAAAATGTATATTAGGAAACTATTTCAGAATATATTGTGCATGCCATGAATGCTCTGTAACACACTACTACTATAATTATAATAAATATAGTATATAATAAATATTACATAATGTTATCAAAATGACCAAAATTATTGAAGTAAATGTATTTCACTGTAACTTTAACTGAAAAATAATAAAGCATCCTCCTCTCTTTTTAAATTGCTATGCCCAACAGGGTCTATAATGAATCCAAAATGTATGATTTCCACCAAAATGTACTTATAGATGCAATAAATGAAATATGAAAATATAAGTGACGATAAGGCTGTAGGTGGAAGCGCACTACAACCGGAATCCTCATCACTGAGGAACTGGCTATCTCACCTCTATCTGCCGGAACACATCAATTTTTTATTGTTGTTATGGTGTCAGACTTAAGCAAGATGGTGGTAGCTAGCCAGGCGGACTTGAAATAAGTCCTACCACCAACCAAATCGAGTAAAAATTGTACCGCCCCTGGGAATCGAACCCGGGACCCCTGCATCTTACACGAGTGGGCGAACCACTAGACCACGGAGGCACAGAGGAGGATGTGCAAATAGTAGTTTATGAAACTGGCGCATAATGAGGGGTATTAAAACATGAGTGTGTTTTTAATAGCATCACACGAGTGTTTTAATACCTAGTTATGTGCAGTTTCATACACTACTTTATCTACTCTCATACAATTTGTGATTGATCCTACAAAACTTCTAAAAAATAAAATATCAATGATAAAAAGAGTAAGTTTGTAGTTTATCGGTAGGTCGGCACTATTACTTACCATAGGTTAATTAAGACGTTTTCCGTCGCCGCATCTAAAATATCGGGTGGAGTCAAATTTTCACTCACTACTATGACATTTTTAAGCAAAAGTAAAAATTAAAATCTAAAAATAAATAATGAGATGAGTGTATTCCAGAAGACTAATCGCTACGATGAGTCATCGATCACCATAGAGTACATTTTAACCATGGAAAGTATGTGGAACACTGACCTGCATATATTAAAAAAAATTTTTTTCATGTCAGTGATGTGGAAATATTTGTTTCTTTTTAATATCACGGCATTGCCTTCTTCTTGGATTTGCCCTGTATCGTAATGAGAAAAAAAGTTATTTTATAACATTGCTTAGTATAGCGAAGGTATGTTATAAAATAACTTTTTAATTTTTTTTCGGTATTGCGTGTATAAAGTATGTCAATATAAATTCGATTTGTAATTCATAATTCGAATTTTACGATATGAGAGTAGATAATAGTACATTATGATAGAAGTGCTGTAATTATCAAAGCGCACGTATGTCATACGACGTTTTATAACATATTTGCGAGGAAATAAATAAAACTCGGACTTTGCACCTTTGCTTGTCTTCCATATTATGATAAAATTTTGATACGCTTGTAAGTATCTATCGGTAAATTTTTCGGGCAAGAGGCTTAGAGTAGCCTTTTTCGCTCCCTCTGAGACTTCTGGCGGTGTCGAATTAATAAATTCATCACTACTTGACGACATTTTCAAATAAAAACAATAAAGCAAAAAAGCGCGTGGAATAATTTTTACTTGTTTAAATTAGCTATGCGCGTGCTCATCAGCGCTTTTTTAAAGGCAAAGGCATAAAAAACAGCCAGTATTACTAATAAAGTAAATTAATATTTTTGTGTTTTTGTTACACATAAATAATTGTAATTTATTGTCAAAATTAATTTAATTTAAATAATTAAATGTTTATTCATTATATTTTATCTCTCAAAGTTAATTTTATTCATAAAATGTTGACCTCTTTTCTGACATAAAAATTCTTTGCTAAGATTTATAGTACATTACGATATTAGTGCGTTAAGATGTTATAACCAATACGCACGTATATCGTACGACGTTTTTTAACACATTTGCGAGGAAACAGAAAAAAAAAACATTTTATATTTTGTTCATTTTTAATTATTGAAACAGTTAGTGAAATTACAATTATTAATATCGACACCATTTTTCATCATGAGGGTACTTTTCAGCATAGAATATGTTGTCCACAACGAGCTAGGCTTATATTTACTAGCTAGTTCATTAAAATACGCCAAAACTACATTTTCGGAACATGACTTGGCATTTTTCATGTTTTTCCACTTCAAGAAATTTTCATACGTGGTTATGTATCTGTCCTTGGATATTGACGGCAGCAAGCCGTCGCATGCGGTTCGCGCTTCTGTTAGTATATCCGGTGGAGTTGAAGTAATATATTGCTCATCTTTATTATTGAAAGTTGTCATTTTTAGATATTCACAATACAAGTACAAAGAAAAGAAAATTTGAGAAAAATGGCGCGAGGATTATTTTCTACCGTGCCTGCGTGAAAATGTTGGCAAAGACGCTAGAGCATGCAGCCAAGTTTTTAAATTACCGAATAAACTGTTTTTTTTTAATTTTAAATAAACTCAACCTGTGAATGCACACTGTCTACTGACTGGCGCCGCGCGGCGATTAGTTCAAAATTTGAATAGCAACAGCGCGCTGCTCACTGGCTGGAGTCGTGCGGCGGCGATCAGTTCCATATTTGAAATGGCAAATAATACTGTTATGGAATTTGTATGGACTATAACTTAACTATTGTGCGCTTTTATAATTCTCGACGGCCCGGCACGGCACGGCCCGGCACGGCACGGCTCGGCACGGCAGCGGCGACGCCGAAAGACGCTTTTATAATTTCTGCCGTTGCCGGCCGTTGGATGTTCAACACAGAACACTCATAGCGAAGAAGTTACTATTTGTACATTGTACAGTAGTGTCGTGGTACCTACTTTTTACTTTAGAATAATATAAAGAATAAAAGTTGACCTTCTCTCTCTAGATCTTTGTTATCTTTATAATTATTTCAATAATAGTTTACCAATTATAGAACGTGTAACAGAAAGGAGGTATCAACTCGAAAGGAAGTCAATGTACTCGTGAATCTGAACACTTCCAACAGAAAAAGATTTCAAATCTAAAATACAATTTTGGACTCTCCATAGAAAATTTGAATTTGCCGCTAACATTTTATATAGGGAGGGACATTCAAAAAATTTTTTTTTTCTGTTGGAAGTTTCACTAGTACATTGACCTCCTCTCGGGTTGATACCCCCTTTTTGTTACACGTTGTTTAATGATTATATTACAATGTAGGTAGGTAGTAGGTACTTACTTAAATGATAAATAAATCTTTTAAAAATCAAAGAATATATTATATGTAGCTGGTTTTCATTACGTACCTACTTACCAAGATAGGTAGGCATCTACACAACACATTATTTAATTAAGTAGGTAAGTACCTACTTAAGTAATATCTAGGTAATTATTTGTTGAGATAGGTAACAATATTTAACTTTGGTAAGTCCCCTATTAACGGTGTTTCCACCGCTGTAAGTACCTAGATATCTTTCCGATCAGAAACGAAATTACTGTTTGCCGGAATATTACCTATTTGTTGATTTTGATGTTGTTTGTTTCCACAATCATACATGGCATATCAACAACAACACATTAACGATATTACGCTAATATACTGGTTGTGCCCTTTATACACGCTGTATATTCTTTGCTCTGGACTCACACTCACACATATGAATCCTTGTAGCTACGCACTACATCGTAAAAGTTCGACGGCAGCGTAGGATTTGGCCGGCACGGCCCGGCACGGCACGGTTTGCCGGTGCCGTTGAGGAAATATAAAAGCGTCTCCATATGATTCCATACATTTCACTTCCCTGTTGTGCCGTTGGACGGCTGCCGGGCGGTGCCGTGCCGGGCCGTTGAGAATTATAAAAGCGCACATTTACTTTGGTAACACACGCGTTTTTTATGACCCGCTTTACATATTTAAAACCGGTGGAATTACATCAGCTTTACGAGCAAAGGTGTTAAAAAAAAACCGGCCAAGTGCGAGTCAGACTCGCGCACGAAGGGTTCCGTACCAAAAAACGGCAAAAAATTGCGTTTGTTGTATGGGAGCCCCCCTTAAATATTAATTTTATTCTGTTTTTAGTATTTGTTGTTATAGCGGCAACAGAAATACATCATCTGTGATAATTTCAACTTTCTAGCTATCATGGTTCATGAGATACAGCCTGGTGACAGACAGACAGACAGACAGACGGACAGCGGAGTCTTAGTAATAGGGTCCCGTTTTTACCCTTTGGGTACGGAACCCTAAAAAGTACCGTTCGTTTTAGACAAAGCATCTTGATAAACCGTGCGGTAATGTAAAGTAAATCGCACGGTTTATCAAGGAAATCGTGCGTTTTACTTTACATTACCGCACAAGTTCGTAATGAGATACAATACGATATTGAAATTGGTGTAATAAGAGACCCTTTACGAGCAAATATGTTATAAAAAATATTATATTACAGTACGGAGGGCCAATATCAGAGAAAGGCCTAATGATGACGAAGCTGCGGTTTATCTCGTCAGAGGCCTGCGGGAGGATGCACAACCTGAGCCTCACTCCAGACATGTTCTGCCTGTACGGGGACGGAATCAAGGACACGTGCAAAGGCGACTCCGGCGGTGGGATTTTGTGGAAAGAGTAAGAATTCATCTGAGACCTGACGACACTTGGCTCTCACAAATTTTTGCACTTTAAAGCTTAATATAGGATTCCTAAATCAAAAAGTGCTAAAGTTTCGCTAACGGATTCCTAAGTGGTTTAACAAACCTACAATATTATTGAAATACCTATCCTATGACACCCCACATTATGAGTGTTGTATTTGACTTTGTTTAATGAAGTGTCATTCAGAATACAGCATTAAGTTAAAAGAAATATAAATTCAAATTTTGATTAGCCAGTATTATACAACAATGAGATTGATGAGAAACATATTTTTCATCCTCACTTTACTTGTAGGGGAGGTAACTAAAAATATACATATTTTTCGAGATTTTATTCTACCACTTTTTCGGCGTAATTAATATACCTACATATTCATGTTAAAATACAGCTTTCTAGTACTTAGGGCCTCTGAGCTGGACGGACAGACGGACATGGGGAAACTATAAGGGTTCCTTGTTGACTACTACGGAACCCTAATAAAAACGTGCTTTTGGTCTTATTTGCGAAATTTTTTCGGAAATGAGACATTCGTTTATGTTAAAACCAACGCATAAAAAGCAGCGATTTTAACTACCTTCAATCTTAAATAAACAGATTTTTCTAAAGCAAAAAAATAAACGAGAATTCAGCGTTTGGCTTCATCGTAACCGCCGCTTTGAGTTACGTTCCATTTTATTTTATCACGGACAAATCTCATGCATTCTAGACAAATTGAAGTAGTTTGTGGTTTATGTTTACTTAGTTATTTGGAAAAGGAAATACTTTTGACATTGAAAAAAAGATTTTTTTGAGTTTCTTATGAAGTTATTTGTTCAAGTTCTTATAGGCATATTTATCGATTGCCTGATGTTCATGATCGGCATTGTCCGTTTTGCAGAAAGATTGTAAATCGCCGGCCCAGAGGCTCATTTTAAATCTATCGCATATTAAGACGAGACAATATTGGCAAGATAGCCATTAGTTTGGTGTTATCAAATATCGTCGTCTGGGTTGTGAAGTGGAGCTTCTGGGAGAAATGGCCGATCGCAAAAAATAATCGATCGCATATTGACATAAATGGTGAATGAACGTTGGTGGCATCATTACAAACTTGTTAGACATCGTCTTGGTTAGTTTTCAGGAAGCATGCGCGCGGCCAGCCTAGATGCATAGAGCCTTATTAAAAAAAAATATCGGCTACTGATTGGCATGTAATTACATTCAGGGGGTGGGGCAAATCCCAGGCGTATATAAAACCACAGTCTTGCGTCGCTTTCAGGATGCGTCTAGGAGGGCAGGTAAGTATGAATCACATATTATGCTCTTGCAAGCTTTGTTCCTTATTCGATCGATATGAAAACACAAAAAATTGTTTAGGTAATGATGCCACCTATGACCCTATTCACCATTTATATCAATATGCGATCGATTATTTTTTCAGATCGGAAGTCATGTTCACGGTGGCATATCTCCCAGAAGCTTCCTACTTCGCAAACCAGACGACTACATTTGATAACACCAAGCTAATAGCTATCTTGACAATGTGGTCTGGTCCCAATATGCAATAGATTGAAAATGAGCCTTTAAGCCGGCGTTCTATTGTTGTTCTTTTTTAATTTTTATTTTTACTGTAGACTGGGCATTTGACCACCATCTTGCTTGGTAAACAGGATGTGGTCTAAGGTGTAGCACGCATGCCCAGGAAATGACTATTCACTCTTGGCATGAAGAGACCAAGGTTGTAACTATCGGGGAACACATTTTCATTTTTCAGTTTATTTGATTTGATTTTTATTTTCTAGCTTTATAGTTGGGATTACCTCGCACGGCGACGGATGCGCCAAGAAAAATAAACCAAGTGTCTACTCCAATGTATGGTACTTCAGAGATTGGATCAAGAAAAAAATCGAAGTATTTATTGATAAGCAATGTGAAACGAGGAACAAAAAGATAATAATATAATACAAATAAATATATTTTAAATCGGTACAGAAGCGTAAAGATTTTCGTCAGATCCTTCTGAATTCTCGGTGTAATATTCCGAGTAAACTATATCATCCGATACTTCGTCAGATGGGTGGCAATATTTTGCTAAAATCTTTTGGCTGTTGAGAGTTATCCATCTGTAAAAACAAATAAGGGCTGTGTCTGTATTTCTTTTCGCCTGACGGCTAGCCCCATAGAGGAAATAATCACTACGTGGCTAACCCATTCAAAGCACTTTACTACTAAAACTCATGTGTTTGTGTTACTACCACAAGCTGTATTAATATTTCTCTATCTGGATAGACTGGATTTGACTGGTCAAAGCCTTACAATAGATGCTATAGCCGGACTTACCCAAATGGGTCGGAATCGTAATGAATACAATAATAGTGAAGCATTTTCATTGGCTAATAATTTTGCGACGTATGGCCCTTTTTCGCTGGAAGCTCATTCAAAGGATTTTGCTGCCACAACTTATGACATGTATTACTATCACAAGCAGAATGTGAAACAGTCTTCCGCCCTAATCGCTCATACCAGCTGACTCTTAATATTCCTTTATCTACACCCATGCTTTAAATCCTCTGTAAGAGGTTCTGAAACAGCTTAGCTTACTGCCATCATTACAATATCCCGAGCGAGAGCTGGTCCTGCAGCGCCGCGCGCCCACGCGCGAGTTTTGCATTATGAAATTCAGAACAACATTATAACACTCTTGCGGAAGACATAATGACGAGGAGGGAGAGGAAAGTCAAAGTCAAAGACAAAGTCAAAGACAAAGTCAAAGTCAAAACCTTTATAGAGGATACATATCATGGGTTTAAATAAATATCATGGGTGTTTTTAATCCATATGTAGTAAAATATTATTTGTTTCCCTAATAAAAATAATAAAAAATAAAAAAATGGGTGTAGATAATAGTAGTTTATGAAACTGATGCATAATGAGGGGTATTAAAACATGAGTGTGTGTTTAAAAACCGAGCCGTAGGCGAGGTTTTTAATAGTATCACACGAGTGCCTAGTTATGTACAGTTTCATACACTACTTTATCTACTCTCATACAATTTGTGATTGAACCTACAAAATAAAATAGGTATCAATAATAAAAAGAGTAAATAGTTTCTCGACTTTGATTTAGGTAGGTTACTTACTTACCTAGGTAAAGTAAGACGTTTTTCCGTCGCCGCATCTAAAATATCGTGGAGTCTTTCTTCACACTCACTACTATCAGACATTTTTAAGTGAAAGTAAAAATTAAAGTTAAAAAATGGCGCGTATTCTATTAGAAAAAAAATAATGGGATGAGTGAATTCCAGCAGACTAATTATTACGCTAAGCTAGCGATCACCATAGAGTACATTTTAATCATGGAAAGTATATGGGAATATCGTTGTTTTTTTTAAATATCGCGGCACTGCCTTCTTCTTGGATCCGCCCTGTATCGTAATGAGAAAAAAAGTTATTTTATAGCATACTTTAGTATAGCGAAGGTATGTTGTAAAATAACTTTTTAATTTTTTTTCGTTATTGCGTGTATAAAGTATGCCAATATAAAATCGTTTTTTTTTTTTTTTTTTTTTTATTTATTTCACGAAACCAACAGCGTTACATAAAATATTTACGCTAGAAATAATTTTACAAATAAGGCCAATAACAGGTTTCCATTATAATTATAACTTAGAAACCGAACAAACAAAAGAAACAATCGAACCTAATAAGTAGGTACTGTTACAATATTTTTTGTGTCTAAATTAAAGTATAACTACACCATACTAAATCATTAGTTTACTAAATCGCAAAGAAAAAATAGCATAATGAATGCCAAATTCTCAAAATTCTAAAATTACACATACACCAACCAAACAACAAATTTTATAACAATCAAACTGAAATTCTGATAAACCTACGCAACTACACCTGTTAAATTTAATTCTACACATAAGTACAATAGAGAGACACAGTCAATACCGCTTCAGACCTCGCAAAACTGTCAAAAATCTCTAATTTATTTTGAACCTTAATTTCCTCGCGTTTAAGTAAAAATTATTGAAACCAAGATTACCCTGTTATTGTATTGTATTAATTAACAGTTTGAAAAATATTTGTAAGCGAATAACAATTTTACATAAACTTATTACCTACATTATGATTAAATATTATGTTACTAAGGGCCTGCTTCACAAAGACCGATTAAGCATAAATTAATATATTCTATTCCATTTTAATTGCATAGAATCATAGATTGCGAAACAGGCACCTAATGGAATATTATTTTGTTATGCACGGTTATGCCAAATGGCAACGACACCCTACCAAAATGAATCATTAAAGTTATTAATCATCAAGACAAGATCGCTAAGTAAGTGAGGCAAGTACAGATTTTTTAAAAGCATTTTTGGATAAGTGAAAAATATCATATTCACTAAAATGTTCATTATATATTTTAACAAGTCGTGTCAGTGGACTATTTCTAGCGTAATTAGTGGAGCATGATGGTATATTGAATAAGGGAGTGTGTCGCGTCCGTCGCTTGGGCGTGCGGTATGTGATACCTTCCACCAGACTCATGCAATCGAAACGATTGTTTACAATGTCGTGCAGGAGACACATGTCAAGCAGCCTGCGTCTATTTTCTAGGCTAATGATATTGAAGTTCTTACAAGACTCATAATAAGAATTATACGATTTGCGAAAACGATAATTTAAGTGTTTGATAAAAATTTTTTGGATCTTTTCTATACGATTTATATATATTGCATAATGAGGTGACCAAATCGAACTAGCATATTCTAAAACACTGCGAACGTAGGCATAATAAACGGTCTTTAAAGTATACAGTTTATTAAAGGGCTTACATGATCGTAAAACGAATCCTAAATTTTTAAATGCTTTAGTAGTTATATAATCTATATGACCAGAAAACATCATCTTTCCATCTAGAAGGACCCCCAAATCTCGAATTTCAAATGAATTGTATATAGCTGAACCATTAAAATTATATGAATAAATAATAGGATTCATTTTACGAGTAAAACGTACGCATTTACATTTTTTTATATTTATATTTATCTTGTTCAGGTTATAATAATGATATAGGTTATCTAAGTCATTTTGTATTTTTTCACAGTCACTAGAATTTTTTATTGCGCAAAAAATTTTTTAATCGTCGGCGTAAAGCAAATGTCCTGAATGATGAATATAATTAGCAATATCATATAAATATACATTGTAGAATAAAGGCCCTAAATGTGAGCCTTGGGGTACACCGCTAGGTATAGTAATAAAATTCGATCTATAGCCACCCAGGACGACCGCCTGTGAGCGATTTGTTAAATAAGATTCCGTCCATCGCAGTAAATTTCCTCTTATTCCCAAAGCTTGTAGCTTCTTAAGTAGGATGATGTGATCCACACGATCAAAAGCCTTCTCAAAATCAGTGTGTCGCGACCAGACCGGGACCCTTTATAATCTCTCTCAGTGAACGACTTACATATTTATAATTAGTCAATATATAGTTTAGTAATTTATTATTATGGGGTGCTTCGCATTGTCATTAAGGTTATAAAGGGTATCCAGCGCGACACTGTGTAGACACATACCTTCAGGATGTCGTCCTCTCAACCAACCTTTCCATATTCTCCAGTCCCGGGGGCACTGAAGTGGTATACTTGTATTATCCGTTACTGTTTCCTTCTCTTCATCTTATTTATGTCCCACCTGTAAGTATAATGTCCCATATTTATCTGGGCTAAGCACACACCTACTTTCTCTAGTTTATCAGATACTAATAAGACAATTTACTTTATACTGTTAACTTTAATATGTATTATTAAATCATTCAACGCTGTTATGTCTTTTATTCTTTATGATATTACTTTATAAACATGTACTACTGCCAATCTTTCTTATCAAGCCTGGAAGATGGCTGCCTGTGACAGGCAGCCCCCTTCCAGCGCTGTTCTTTCATTGTTTCACTTTATCAAACTTTACTAATATGTTTATTACATCAAGGAGCTAATCGAATCAGGACCCTGCGTTCCTCATTCGCCTTAGCCTCCAGTATGCAGTTGTTCATTCCCTCTTAAGTGTCCGGACCTGGCCACCCGTCGGTGAACACATTTAGGTAAAGGCTTATTCTTGGGACTGCATACATCTCGCCGCCGATGGTTTCTGCTTGCCTAAGGCATCCACCACCGGCGAACTACGTGATCAGGCCTGGCCACGTTCAGTCGATCCTATCACGACCAGGATCGAACATTTGGCTCAGTAGTATTGCTTTCGATACTCTATAAATCTAGATTAAGCAAGTATGTGACTTAGCTGTGAAATCCTCGGTGCTACTGCAAACTCGGCCTCCTTTAACTACGATTACACTGGTGTTGAAGAAGATCATCACATTCATTTTATGAGGTTAGAATGACAGATTAGTTCAAGCGCATACGCGCTAGGGAAGGGCGAAAGTGGTGAGTTGTCTGTCTGATTTAGTGTTGCCATTTAATTGTTATTATGTTTAATCAATGTATTTACTTTGATAGTTAGAGACATCGCGATACCGTAATTCGCGACACTCCCGACGACGACAGAAGTTACATGTTCTCCATTAATCTACGCGTCCACTCGCGTATCTTTTCACGAGCCTTTAAAGACGCATCTCTTACTTCTCTCACTTCTTCGGGTTGTGTGTTTTCATTAATGTTGATGCTTTTAGGTGTGCTCTTATCATCACGTCCTTCATCATGTACTGATTGGATATCATCTTCTGTGGTAAGTATTCTATGAGGTATTTGGTCTACTGTTTCTATTATACTTGTTTGTCTGCTTTCTGTTTCAGGTTTGTCGACGAGTTCTTCTGTGGTTCTTGGAGCTGAAGAGATATCTTTGGTGAGACTAGTTATGTCTAATTCTTCTAACAGAGGTAAGTCGTCTAACGTTGCTGTTACGTCTTCTCTTTCGAATTCAAACATAACCTCTTCTCTTCCAGGTACTTCTTCATCAACTTCCAATGGGTAAAGATGAGCGATGGAGCGCGTGAATTCCGTGTCGTTCACCTTTATTCGTGCCACCCTGCATTGACCGTCTGCTCCCTTAAGCAGAGATGTGATCCTTCCAACTTTCCAGTTTTCTCTATTTTTCGTATCTCCTTTAATTTGTACTATGTCTCCTATTTTTGGGATTTCTGACTTAGTAATCCTTGGTTCTTTCAGAGCGTGACGATATCTTTCCCTTAAACTCGGCAGGTATTGCTCGATGAACATCCTTTTAAATTCCTTTAACATGTTTTGTCCTATTTTCCAACCGTCTACTAGGTTTTGTTTTGTCACCGTGCCTTCTTGTGGAAATTCAGCATCCGAAGGTGTTGTCGTGATGCATTTGTTCAAGGTTAGAAAATCTGAAGGCCTAAGAATGTCTTCCAGATCAGATCCTACACAAGTTAATGGTCTCGTATTTATCACCGCTTCTATTTCTTTTATAATGGTGTTAAGTTGATTATCTTTCAATAGATTCTTTGTGAGTGTTCTCTTGAGACAATGTTTAACTAGTCCAACTAGTCTTTCGTAGAATCCTCCATGCCAAGGAGCTAGTTGTGGAATAAATTTCCAGTCTATTTCGTTAGTGATGCAGTAATTGCTTGACAGTATTTCTGCAGTCAGTTTGAATTGTAGTGCATTATCTGAAACTATTCTATCCGGTACGCCTCTACAAGATATAAATCTTCGTAGTGCTAATAAGCATTCTTCTGCTGTAAGATCTTTGACAACTTCTAGGTGTACAGCGCGTACTACCAAACAAGTGTACAGGCATATCCATCGTTTTGCTGTTTTACCGTCGGTCCTTACTTGGAGAGGACCTAAGTAATCCATGCCGGTGTATGTAAATGGTGAGCTATAATTTACCCTTTCCTTTGGAAGCGCAGGAGGTGGTGGTAGTTTAAATGGACCTCCTCCATGCTTAACGCAATTTGTGCATTTTTTAAGTATTTTCTTAACTTGACTTCTTCCTTGAGGAATCCAATATAACAATCTGATCAGACTTAGAGTGTGGTTAACACCTACGTGATAGTTCTTTTTATGTGTTTCTAAGATCACGGTGTTAGTAAATTCACAGTCCTTTGGAATCAGTATTGGATATCTTTTGTCATAAGACCAGTCAGCATTTTGTAGTCTTCCTTTGCAACGTAGGATTCCGTCAACGTCAGTGAACACGTTTAAATTTCTCTTTAAATTTGTATCTTTACCTACTACTTCTTCAGGAAAATGTTTTGCTTGGATTCTTTTGATTTTTTGTACGTATGACAGTGTATCGTCCTCGCATTTCTCTGAGGGATTCTTTTGCAATTCTTCATTTAATTGTTGTCTCTGATTTTGTGAGCTTGGTTCTCCACTCGTGAGACCCTCCCCAATGGGAAAAGAAAATTGACGATCCACAGAGGAATGCGTGGCAATCAGTACACTTTCATCTTGAGTAAGCGGAGAAACTTCCCTCCTACGACTCTTTGGCCATTTCTTGCAGTCTTCTAGCAGGTAATCTGGTCCGGATAACCATTTGTGCTTGAATTTTTCAGAATCTGTGGGTCTAGTCGCTACATCAGCTGGATTTAGCTCTGTTGGTACATACCTTATCGTTGCTGACACATTTCCCTTTATTTCTTCTATTCTTTTCGCTACGAATGGTGGTAATAGCTTACCGCCGTAGTACCAATCGATTATTATTTGACTGTCCGTCCATATAGTATTCTTTTTGGATTCGAAATTCAGAAATTTGTTTACATACTTCAGTAGCCTGCTACCAATCAGAAGTCCTAATAATTCAAGTCTTGGAATTTTGAGATTGTCTTGATCTTTGATGGGTACTAGTCTTGATTTCCCTATCACGAAACTTAACTCTCTTCCGTTAGAAATGTATACTACAGCTGCGTATGCTTTGGTCGACGCATCTGTAAAGGCATGTAGCTGAATGTCTTCATTGCCCTTTTGTTTGAAATATCTTCTAGGTAAGACAATATTCTTTGTTCTTTCTAGTCGTTCTCTAATAATTTGCCATTCTTTAGTTATCTCTTCTGGTAAAGGAGTGTCCCATTTAAATTTGTTTACCCATAGATCTTGAAGTAGAAGTTTTGCTGGCAGCAGATCTGGCGCAGCATATCCGCATGGATCATATACTGAAGCTACGTTTTTTAATATTTCCCTTTTCGTATTAGCCTCTGTTATTTTCTTTGGCCTTAAACTGATAGTGTCCTCTTCTGTATTCCAATTCAGACCTAGTACTTTCACTTCTATGTCTTGGCAAACGTCAGTTGGATCTATTTCCTTTGAGAATTGTCTGGAGTTAGAACTCCATTCCCGAAGATTCATCGAAATTTCTTTGAACGCAAATTTGCATGACTCATACATTTCAATTGCTTCATGGATGGAGTCCGTTCCCGTAACTAAGTTATCCACATAAATGTCGTTCATTATCCTTTTCAGGATTTCTTCATTGGAACGCAGTAGATGGTGTTTCAAAGTAGCGTTTAACAGGAATGGGCTCGATATCACTCCGAACGGAACACGACAAAACCGTAAATGTAGAATATTATCTTCCGTGGCTGCCTTTTCTATGTCTTTTAGCCATAGGAATCTAGTCACGTCCTTGTCTTTTTTGTGTAACGCGATCTGCAAAAATGCCTTCTCTACGTCCGCGGTTATTCCCACTTGATGTGACCTAAATCTTAACAACATTCCTGTCAGGTCTCCCAACATGAGTGGACCACAGTGTAAGCATTCATTTAAACTTTTGCTGTTCTTTGTTTTCGCTGACGCGTCGTATACGATACGTGTAGGTTTTCCTGGATGACTTACTCCATGATGTGGCAGGTAATGGATAGGATGGTCTATACCAATATCACACCTTTCTTGATCGGGTACGCGTTCTATAATTTCTTTCTCTAACTGCTCTTGTAACGTGGCGTTATATGACTTTAATGCTTCTGAATCTAGTTTCTTCAATAAATTTACTAGTCTACCGATTGCAAGACCATAATTGGTTTCTAGTTCAGGTGGATAATCGATCCATGGCCAGCTGATCGTATATCGGTCATCTATTAATTCTATTGTTTCATTAAATTGATTGATGACTTCTTCGTCTCTAGTTAGATTTGGTGAATCGCATATCCCTATAGATTCCAATTCCCATAAACATTTGATGCTTCCATTGTATAATGGTAAGTCAGGCGGAGTTAATTTGTTCTCTACTCCTTGGAAGTACGTTATCACCGATAATGGGTCCACATCCTTAGCCGTGGTTCTTCCGGTCAATATGTAACCAAATCTTGATTCAATCAAGTATAAATTATTTTCCAGTTGGATTTTGTTTCCTAGTATGAATGAAAAATAGAAGTCGTTTCCAATTAGAATATCTACTTTCGGTGACAGTGAGCCGTCATCAGCCAAAATTAGATTTTCTTCTCTTCTGCTTAAGTCTATATTTGAATAAGGAACTCCATGTGATATGTGTGTGACAACGTTTGCTTCTATTTCCAGAATATCGTTTGTTCTGGTTTTCATTTGTAGCCTAACTATTGGACTTTCAATGATTTGAGGAGTTTTAGCACCGAATGTGAAAACTGATAGAGTATTTTCTTCTTCTATGGGCAGTTTTAGTTTAGAAGCTATTTCTTGTGTGATGTAGGTACGCTGGCTGCCAGAGTCTAACAAAACTCGACAAGTTTCTTCTTTGGTATCATCGTTTTCACGTCGGGCTTTGACTATTGCTGTTTGCAGTATAGTGGAGTTAATGGAATTGGCGTGAAGAGTTGTGACACTTTCAGAGTTAGATGTTTGTCCTTTTAAACAAAGTGCTCTATTGTGAAGATTAGTTTCTTTACAGTGAACGCAGAAAGTAGATCTCTTGCAATTATTTCCTTTATGGCCGAGGCCTAAGCAACGATAACATCTGTTCTTTAATCTTCCTTTCCTTTCTTTTATGGTTTTGAATTTATCGCATTGATCATTAAAATGTGATCCTTGACAGAAAACGCATTGCCCTCTCCTTTTCTTTCCCGGTGGAGCATCCCTATTATTTTCTCGTTCTTGAAGCTTCCTTTTCAATGGAAGTCTGTTGTAGTTATTGTATTTGTGAGATGATCCAGGTTCGTTGAATCTATCTTCCTTCTTAATATCTTGCCTTTGTTGTATAAATTTGTGTCTCTTGAAATCTCTTTGGCTTCGGTTGGGTTTTCCTGGTTTCCCTCCTTTTACGTACGTATTCACGTGTAGAGATTGAGTAGTGTACTCTTCTACATTTTCAGAAGTAATTCTCTGCGCATCTTCTCTTGCCGAAATGATCACTTCCAAATGTTGCCGGATCTCCTCAATAGATTCAGTATTCGCTCTCAACTTTAGCTCGTAGACTACGTCCGAAGGCATCTTCTCCAAGATGAGAAATCTCAGATGATCATGGTTGATATTTTGGTTTAATGAATTTAGAATTCTAAGGTGCTTCTCAACTTGGCTAAAGGTCTCCCTCAGGTCCTTTATGCTACCCTTAGAAGCCTTAGGAATCTTATGTAGAGCTGCGTAGTGTGCGTCCACTATGTGACTCTCCTTGCCGTACCTCCCCTTTAAAATAGATACAGCTACCTCGTAGTTCTTGTTGGTAATTTCAAGTCCATCGATGATCCTCTTCGCATCGCCTCTCAAAGAACCCTTGAGATAGGATAGTTTATCCACATCAGACAGATCTCGGTTCCCTATGTTGGAACTGAACTGATCCCAAAACTGGTACCATTCTAGTATATCTCCTGAGAATTCTGCTAATTGTAGTTTAGGTAACTTTCCGGTCAATGCGATACTTCTACCAGGCGTTGCTGCAGGTGTAGCACTTTCTTTTACTCTTTTCAGCTTGATATTTAATTCTGCGAAAGTTTCTTCGCCCCGTAGTTGTATCTCACTGAACGAAGTGATCTCTTCCACGAAGGATCCTAGTTCATTTATCGACAAACACTGATTTAATTCTGTACCAAACCTCTTTACCGCATTGTCTAGTTTTGTGAGCAATATTTCTACGTTTTCAGCATCTTTTAGGTTAATATTATCTTTGTACTCGAGAGCCTCTAAGGTAAGCTTTTCTATGGCGTTAGCTATAGACTCTAGCCTATTTAGAATAATTTTTTCCATGTTTCTGGAAATCAAAAAATTTTAAATTTATACCATATAATTTGATTTTCTAAAACCCTACACCCTATATAGTGTTAGTTTCAAATCGCCTAATACACGTAATGTAATATTTCTTAGAAAAAAAAAGTTTTTTATTTATCACCCTGTATGTTAAAAACACGAGTCGAAAGTTTGCACCTCAAAAATGAGCCGTCTGCCAACCGTCGACCAACCACACAAACAAATAACATTTCAACAATTGACACCCTGTATACACTGTGGCGTGTCAGCTGTCGGTACCCTCCCTAATAAGTAGCATACCAAAAACTGACACCCTGTATATTTTTTAATTTTCATCAAGATGTGAGAAATAAGTTATTTTCTATAAAGCGGTGTGTTCTCTGAGTCGAACACATCCATAAACTTGTAATTGTAATATAAATTCCTTCATTTAAAATTATTTCTATAATTGTTTTAGAATTCAATTGAATTCAGATTTTATTTCATCAGTTATCATCCTTATTGACGGATAAGCAGGTTCATTTCATCAGTTTAGTTTCAAAACTTTAAATTTCTAAAAGTGTTTCATGCTCTGCAATTTACCCCAGTATACCCTTTCAGATCATATGAAAATATTGGTATTATTTTTGTAACTCATACTTACACATGTGAAGAACCAACATTATTTGTGTATGCATCCACAAAGAATGTTACGTTCCCCATGTATTAACATAATATTTATCTAAACGAGTACCAAATCAGATTAGAGGTACTTTGGTCAAATGGGACTATTGTTTTGCATGAAATACAATCAAATTGAATATATTCATTTAGAAACATGTTTATCCGTTGGTTTAATTTTGTTTTGCAAATATTATTTAGTTTGTGTTTACTATACCTATCATGAACATAAGAAAATGTGTACCTTAGTTCTTTCTATTAGTTTATTATTTATGAATTTTAAGTACCTATGTAGTCATCAGCGACTTGATTTAATATTTATTCGATCACCTATTTAGAAATATCAACCTTTAGGTTAGTAATCTTTACATAAACTCAGATGATACAACCTTATTGTTAGGTATACATGAGTATCTCACCTCATGCCACAATCGCTTGCCTACAGAACCCTTAGAATAATTTTACTGTCAGACTTGACAGAATATGAGTTGACTTGGTAACTACCACAGCTTAAAATGTCAATAGTTTACCTTGCTATCTTCCTTGTCGATCCTGATCATCAATTCAATCAGACCTTTCATTCAATTTGGAAATATGCACTTAAAGGTAGGTAATTTTCTCATAGGAATCTTCTTACTTCTTTGCCACAACTGTGACCTTTCCAACGTCAACCTGTAATTTCCATACGTTTTGTGTGTTAGGAAAGCTATGAGCTACTTTCTTATAAGATTCATCGAATTTTCCTCACAATTGTGGGTGGATGATGCATTTTGTCATCCAACTATTTCTGTATAATATTTATTTATGCTCGTTAGTGAATTGTATTGTAGACATTAAAACTCAATCGCCTTACTTGCTTTTCTCACTAATGAGTCATATTTCACAAGAAACCTTAGTTACGTTTACTTATTAGATGTTTCCAAACAAAATGCCCTATGCAAATTTTGGCAAAGTAAATATTGCTTAAACTCACCAGTACTTAGTTATGTAGTCTACCTGAGACTAATTTGTCGTTTAATCACAATTTTATTACTGAATTATGACGCTCCTGTGGAAAATAAACAGTACTATTTAGGATTTTATCCTTTTCAGGCAGACTTCTCAACACCTTCCCAAGACGCCATCTTCAAAGTACGAAAGAACTTCCCTGTCTTCAAAGAGACCACGCGTAACTTGTTTACTTCAACCTATCCAGTGTAATTGTTTACAACATCATTAAGTAAATTAGTTGCCGAATTTTACATAGTTTATTTCTTAAATCAAATACAGTTTCCAATTGAAATCTATTAAGAGTGCGTTCATTTGCCCTCTTACATGACGGATGACGTCTTTTACATCACTTCCGGTTAAGGTTCATTTTCATTTGACAAATAAAGGCCGCGTTCCGAATCACGCTGACAGCGCTGTCAGCGCGAAGTCAAATACACACCAAACTACGAGGTGGACATTTCAATTAATTCCAAACGCTATACATTCTATGTGTACTCGTTTTATAATCTTTCAATTTAAGGTATCTTTAAGAAACTTTCAATTTAGCATTTATTTGTGCGCCGTACATGAATAATTATACCATGCTTTTACAATGATGGTATAATTTAACTTTGGCGCCTTTAAGTAGCTTTCATGTGGTTTTGCTTATAAGGAACCAGTACCAAAAATATCTCATAGATGTCACTACTATTCAGTTTTACAGAAATGGAATAGGATTTAATTGTTTCTGAGAATTTTACCAATGGAAAGTTTGGTTGAGATTTCGCTTTGGGTTGCTTGATCGGGATTCTTCTATATCCCAGCACCTCCACCATTGTCGCGACCAGACCGGGACCCTTTATAATCTCTCTCAGTGAACGACTTACATATTTATAATTAGTCAATATATAGTTTAGTAATTTATTATTATGGGGTGCTTCGCATTGTCATTAAGGTTATAAAGGGTATCCAGCGCGACACTGTGTAGACACATACCTTCAGGATGTCGTCCTCTCAACCAACCTTTCCATATTCTCCAGTCCCGGGGGCACTGAAGTGGTATACTTGTATTATCCGTTACTGTTTCCTTCTCTTCATCTTATTTATGTCCCACCTGTAAGTATAATGTCCCATATTTATCTGGGCTAAGCACACACCTACTTTCTCTAGTTTATCAGATACTAATAAGACAATTTACTTTATACTGTTAACTTTAATATGTATTATTAAATCATTCAACGCTGTTATGTCTTTTATTCTTTATGATATTACTTTATAAACATGTACTACTGCCAATCTTTCTTATCAAGCCTGGAAGATGGCTGCCTGTGACAGGCAGCCCCCTTCCAGCGCTGTTCTTTCATTGTTTCACTTTATCAAACTTTACTAATATGTTTATTACATCAAGGAGCTAATCGAATCAGGACCCTGCGTTCCTCATTCGCCTTAGCCTCCAGTATGCAGTTGTTCATTCCCTCTTAAGTGTCCGGACCTGGCCACCCGTCGGTGAACACATTTAGGTAAAGGCTTATTCTTGGGACTGCATACATCTCGCCGCCGATGGTTTCTGCTTGCCTAAGGCATCCACCACCGGCGAACTACGTGATCAGGCCTGGCCACGTTCAGTCGATCCTATCACGACCAGGATCGAACATTTGGCTCAGTAGTATTGCTTTCGATACTCTATAAATCTAGATTAAGCAAGTATGTGACTTAGCTGTGAAATCCTCGGTGCTACTGCAAACTCGGCCTCCTTTAACTACGATTACACTGGTGTTGAAGAAGATCATCACATTCATTTTATGAGGTTAGAATGACAGATTAGTTCAAGCGCATACGCGCTAGGGAAGGGCGAAAGTGGTGAGTTGTCTGTCTGATTTAGTGTTGCCATTTAATTGTTATTATGTTTAATCAATGTATTTACTTTGATAGTTAGAGACATCGCGATACCGTAATTCGCGACACAGTGTAGATCACATCAACCTGTCCGCCATTATCCATATTCTTTAGCACATAGTCTGTAAAGTTTACCAGATTACTCAAAGTCGAACGCAGCCTTACAAAACCATGCTGACAATCAGGGATACATTTTATTATAATGGGATAAATTACATCATATATTAATTTTTCGAATAATTTACCAATAGTACTGAGGATAGTGATACCTCTATAATTTTCTACCATTGCTCGAGAACCACTTTTGTGTATGGGAACAATATGACCCTTTTTCCAAGCAGAGGGGAATACTCCCTGACGAAGAGAGCTATTGAAAATTATGTAAATAGGAGAAATCAATGATTTGACACAGCTAACCCAGAAAATTGCCGGAATACCATCGTAACCAGGACCTTTGGATACATCCAACTTTTTAATAGCATTTTCAATAGTTAGTTAGTAGTATAGTAGTTTTTGAAATTCATAATTCGAATTTTACGATATAAGAGTAGATAAAGTCTTGTATGTAACTGTACATAATTAGGTATTAAAACACTCATGTGATTTCGCCTCGTGTGATAAACCCACATTCTTGTTTTAATACCCCTCGTTATAGTACAGTTGCATAAATAACAATTATCCAATCAAAGCCTTACAATAGATGTTATAACTGGATTTACCCAAATGGATCGGAATCGTAATGAATATAATAATAGTTGAGCATTATCCCTGACCATCAGTCATTTTTAATGTCCCCACTGCTGGGGCACAGGCCTTCTTTATTGGAGGATAAGGAGGATGGGTCATATCATAACCCACTACGCGGGCCCAATGCGGTTTGTTGGGTGTTAACGACTTCACGGGACCAACGACTTAACGTGCCTTTCGAAGCAAGGAGGAGCTCGAGATAATATATTTTTGGTCACTCATCCCATGACGAACCCGTATCGCTGGGCCAGGCGCTTTACCACTGCACGACCGAGCTCCTGTGAGCATTTTCACTAACTGTTAATATTTGGCATTTTTATGTTTTATTTTTTACTTTATAACGTTTTCCTAGAGTCTGTCTAAAAAGTCTGTTTACATGGGTAATTTCAAAGGTAATTTTATTACCCACCTAAATCTCCAACCACCACACCAATACCCATCTAAACAAATATGTTTACAATTAGAATTTTGACAGCACCAACAGGGTTACCAGTATAAGTTTTTATAAATGCCCATCAGCCATTTTAATGTCCCCACTGCTGGGGCACAGGCCTTCTTTATGGGTGGATAAGGAGGACGGGCCATAACCCACCACGCGGGCCCAATGCGTTGGTGGGTGTTAACGACTGCAAATTCAGCTGGGACCAACGGCTTAACGTGCCTTCCGAAGCACGGAGGAGCTCGAGATAATAAATTTTTGGTCACCCATCCCATGACCGACCCTTGCGAACGTTGCTTAACCTCCGCAATCGCTGGGCCAGGCGCTAAACCACTGCGCCACCGAGCTCCTCTAATTTTATAAATAATTTAATAATTTCTCATGTAAACAGACTTTTTAGACAGACTACCTGTGGTAATACGAGATGTTGGTAAAGACAGCGACGTATGGCTCTTTCTCGTTGGCTGCCCCGAACGACACTACGCCAACCAACCTGTCTTCATTGACGGCTCCTCCTCCGTTATCGCTTAGATGACGGTCCTGGAAAAAGCAATATGCATTGTAGGAACTTTATTGGATAAAACTCTCACTATTCTCTTAAACAGGTAGATGTCCTATGTTTTGGAAAGGTTAATCAATAGTAGGCCGAAAGGTTTGTTAGTTAAGTTACCGCATTTACTGCCATAAGTTTAGAACAAAATCTACTAGTGGCTCCGTGAGCTGTAGACCTCGCGTAAAAAGTTGCTCAAATTGTATGTTTTTTAAAAACAAATAACACAGAATAGATATTCGTTTTTTCAACTAATAAGTATCTATACTGTGCAAATAATATACACAGTAGGTTCTGTCACAAAGTCACAACCTCATTTATTTTCAAATTTCGAATATTTGCCAAAAATGTTTAGATTGATAAACTTTAATCTTCTAAAAATAAAATAAAAATATTATTTGCACCCTTGGACGAATCATCCAAGTTTGCACCGCTCACAAAAAGTTTTGTTACATTTTTCATCATTTTTTGAAACGGCTAAAATATGTAATTTTTACTTATCTTCGCCATTTTGAAAATTTTCAAAAAACTGGCTCAACTTAATAATTCTATATAATTATCGAACCTGCTCACAAAATTTCACGAGAATCGGTTGAGAGCCTGTAGAGGAGAACAAACGGACAGACATCCGCCGGACGAACATACGAAAGAATTTTTGCCCAAGCTGAAGCAGACACGCTTCGCGCTCGCTCGGTGGAAACGGTCTGATCAAATCTCCACCATTATTTTCATCTTCCAATCCATGAATTGTGAAAATATCTGCCGTAAACGGATTCTAGGTTCAGATCCTACAGATCTTCCCCCAGGTTCAGATCCTACAGATCTTCTCCGAAACAATCTTGTTATCAAACGTATGATCAAACCTGTCGCAGTAAACCAACTAGATTGGATAGCTTATTTTCGCAAACGCTATCGAAGTTTGATTACAGAACCTTTCAGATGTTTTGGTTATACTATCATTATCTATTTTTATTTTGTGTATTGTATCAGACAATTACAATAATATTTGATATCGAACCAAAAATAATAAACATAAGTATGATAGACAATCGGCAACTCACGTGCTTTACCACTTTGCAGAAAAATTCGTGTGCGCGCGTATTGACCCTGCACGAACTAAACGTACGAACTTTCGTGTATGCGTTTTTAACGTTAGAAGTGGTAAAGAGGAAGTGTTGTCGTTGTCGATAGTACTTAAAGGTAAGTCAGAAGTCACTAACAGGATGATATTTAGCACAAAAGTTTGCTATTGACATTAGGTTATTACTGTAAGCTTCTTTACATTTGTCCTCTGATAATACTTCCATTTTCGTTACTATCAAATTGTTCCGGTATTGAATAAGAACTCTCTGAAACAAAAGAAACGAGATTTTGACAATTCGTTTGTTTATTGCAGGGACCGGAAAACCCCTTTATCTGATTAATCCTATTGTTAGGGAAACCAAATTAAAAGGCTTCCCAAATGATATGGCTTCCCAAATGATAGGGTTTCCCTATCGATAGTTTTATTTGATTAAGCCTAATATTAAGGAAACGATATTAGTAGGCTTCCCAAATGATGGGGCTTCCCAAATGATAGGGTTTTCCAATCGAAAGTGTTTATTTGATTAAGCCTTTTGTTAGGGAAACCGTATTAAAAGGCTTCCCAAATGATAGGGTTTCCCTATCGAGAGGGTTTCCATATCAATAGAGTTTCTCTATTGATAGTGTTTATTTCATTAAGCCAATTGTTAGGGAAAGCGTATTAAAAGGCTTCCCAAATGATAGGGTTTCCCTATCAATAGGGTTTCCGTATCGATAGTGTTTATTTCATTGCCAATTGTTACGAAAAGCGTTTTTAGCGGATATGTTTCCGTATTGATAGGGTTTCCCTATAGATAATGTTTATTTTAAATAAATTGTTAGGCTTTCTAAATGATAGGGCTTCCCAAACGATTCGGTAAGTGCTTTGCTTACCCGAACTAACTGTATTATGGTTAGCCTTTCATTGGCGTAAGTCGACGATATGCTTACCGAATCGATAGGGTTTTTGAAAACAAGTCTATGAAATACCCAATCATAAACCCCTTTAAGGGTAAGCGGTTCCGGTCCTTGGTTTATTGTATTTCTTTTCATAACAATCATATCGAGGGGTGAAAGGCTAATTAAGTTAAGCGCCATTTTTATAACTTTACAGTAGAGCGTTTTAAAGTTTTGAAATTCAGAAAAAAAATCGTAGAAATTCGGTTTTTTAATTAATTTAGAATTTAAATATACAGTTTTATTTTAAATTTAACGCCTCATCAGATACTTTAGTCTTTAATCTAATAAAACGAATGGCTGTAGAAATAAGTGTCGCTTAAAGCAACAATGCCTCTAAGTCTTTTTTTTCTGAGCAGGGAAAAACGTCTTAAACGACGTTTCCCCCCCTTTCCAGAGTAAAGCTAAATGTCTAAAGATACAATGACTAGTTAAATTAGCATACGCAAAAAAGGCTCAAAGGAATAATAAAGTATTTTTCGTGTAAAGCTAAAAGATTGAATTACCTAGTTATAAATAAATAGATTTAGGCTAATGTGCTGAAAGCCAAATTCTGTTTCAAATACCTTTAGGAAAAGTAGCTCAAGCAACGATCAACATCCTAATTCTGTTAATTTAAATCCTCATGATTTAAAATTTTATCTGAGGTTGGTTGTTGAAACCATCACTAATACATAACCTCTGAACATGAAAATTTTAGCATGTACCTGACGAATTATATTATTGTTTACTTATTTATTCCGATTATGTGCTGGCTTTCCTGTATGGTGTATGTGCCGGCTTGGAAAAGCACTACCCCTCTCATCCCGTGGTTGTTGTAAAAGGCGACTAAGCGCTATCGCACACGGGAAACTTTTGTCTCCGCAACTTTTTTGTCTCTCACGTGATTTGTATGAAAAGTTGCAGACGACCGTGTCGCTTCGTGTGCGCGCTTCCATATAAACCCGTGGACTTGATGTGAGAGACAAAACAGTCGCTGGGAGACTAAGTTGCCCGTGTGCGATAGCGCTAACGGAACTCAGCCATCAGGAGACAGGCAGCAGCATCTCCAAAAACCTTGGCCTACTGCGATCACCAACCCGCCTGCCAAGCGTGGCGATTATGGCAACCCAGGGGGGGTTACATACATACATGATGGATACACAAAAAAATCGGCCCCCAGTCCCCGGCAGCCCCGCTATTCCTAGCTACGGTAGCGGCTATGGTAACAGTGGGGCAAGGGGTGCTAAGAATCACCGGGTATCAAGAAAACTGCTCCTGGCAACCTATATCACGCGCACACTGAGGACCGACACTAAGTTAACCGAGTTAGAAGAAGTTATTAGTAAGTTACACTGGGACATCATTGGGTTATCTGAAGTCCGAAGAGAGGGAGAGGACTCTATAATCCTCAATTCCGGTAACTTGCTATACTACCGGGAGGGCGACCAACAGTCCCTAGGTGTCGGGTTTATAGTCCACAAGTCCCTTGTCAACAACGTGATTACCATCGGAAGTGTTTCGACCAGAGTAGCGTACCTTATATACTTAGAATAACCAAACGGTATTCGTTGAATGTTATACAGGTTTTCGCTCCGATCTTGACGCACGCATGACGAAGTGGAGGCTATGTATGAGGAGATCTTTAAAGCCATGCATAGCTACAAAAACCGTTGTGATGGGGGACTTCAATGCAAAGTTGGGGAAACGATGCGGTGATCAGCTGAGAGTGGGGCAATTTGGAGTTGGACATCGGAATGCCAGAGGCCAGATGCTAGTCGACTTGATGGAAAAAAGAGAACCTCTTTATGATGAATTCCTACTTCAGGAAGCCGGAAAGCCAGAAGTGGACCTGGATCAGTCCGGACGGTACTGTCAGAAATGAGATAGATTTTATCATGTCGACGAAAAAGCAAACATTCAATGATGTCACTGTGATCAACGCCGTCAAGACGGGGAGCGATCACCGATTGGTACGTGACACATTGAATTTCAACCTAAAACTATAAAGATCTCGACTGATAAAATCCACGCTCCGACCATTACCGGCCCATATTCAAAACCCCGAAAGTTTTCAACTCGAACTCCAAATCTGCTTCGAAGCTCTTGAGAATAGCATAGATGTGGACAATCTAAACAACATGATGGTGGATATTGTCCGTACGGTAGGATCCAAGTCTTAAATAACTTGGATCATACCGCCGCCGTCACAAGCTAAAAAAAACAACAAGGCGGTGGCGGGTGACGATGGAATTACTACAAAACTTCTGAGAGCGGGCGGTAAGCCGATACTTAAAGTCCTCCAAAAGCTTTTCGATTCCGTCATCGACGAGGGCAGAACGCCGAATGCATGGAACATAAGCAAGGTGATTTTGTTCTTTAAAAAGGGTGACAAGACAAGTCCTTCTTAAAGAACCACAGACCCATCCCGCTTCTGAGCCATGTCTATAAGTTCTTTTCGAGAGTCCTTACGAATCGTCTCGCGCGCAGGTTCGACGACTTCCAACCTTCCGAACAAGCCGGGTTCCGAAAAAGCTTTAGCACCATAGACCACATTCATACGCTGCGGCAGGTTATACAGAATACCGAGGAATATAATCGGCCACTTTGCTTGGCGTTAGTAGACTATGAGAAAGCCTTTGATTCGATTGAAACCTGGGCGGTGCTGCAGTCTCTCCAAATGTGCCAAGTGGACTACAGGCATATCGAGGTGTTGAGGTAGTTATACGAAAATGCCACAATGTCGATCCGAGTACAGAACCAGAGCATAAATCGTTGTGAGAGCACACAGCTGCGTCGGAGGACATCTTTAAACTCCTCATCTCGGCCATTACCTAACACCTTCGTTTTGCCTGCTGAACACAATGCTCGAAGATCTCCGTATTGCTTCCCAAAGAGTGGGTCTCAAGATGAACATGGATAAGACGAAAACCATGTCAAATTCAATGTTGTGCGCGCTCCAGTTCATGTTAGGAACACTACACTTGAAGTTGTTGACTGTTACGTATACCTAGGACAGGCAGTCCAGCTAGGTAAGTCCAACTTCGAGATAGAGATCTCTCGTCGAATCTAACTCTTATGGGCAGCATTCGAGAAGCATCGAAAAATCTTCGCGTCCGATTTACCTCAGTATCTCGAGACGAAAGTCTATGACCAGTGTGTGTTGCCAGTGCTGACTTACGGCAGTGTAGAAATGTAGTACAGCGTATTTCATGTTCAATGTGTTTTCTTGAACAACAGCTCTTTGTTTAGCAGGAACTTAGTTCAAAAAAAGCAATCCTGCAATCTTGATTGCAACTACATACTAACTGTAGTTAGTAATCAAAATGTTTTGACTACCTACTTTTTACGATTATTTAATCAAATCTATTATTTTAATTACTAATTACAAAATGTAATCGTAGTTAGTAATCACTACTTAGACTAAATTTTGCCCAAGACTGTAATAATACAACAATGCGGTGATAACAATCTCACTAAAACATAATTACAAAGCTTACTTATCAAAAATTTTTTCAAACGCAGCTCAAGCACAATACACTTGTGCCGCCCCCTTGACGATTTGGGATCGACTGAAGCGCCCTGCGAGAGCGCATCCCTTTTATTAGTGGGTGATTTTAAGGCAATGAAAACATTTTGAATAGGTTTTAAACGACATTGATTTTAATGGTCTATAGAATACCATGTTTGCTGAAAGCACAATACTAAACCACTCTAGTTAAGGAAAACTGATTCATGTACAAAAGCAATCAATAATTTTTGAATTAAGCGACCTCTTTTTGTAAACAAATATAGGGACGTATGGATTAAACAACTAATTCACATAAAAATTGTAAAAGGCTAATTAATTTATGTACCTATATAAAGATAAAAATAACCGAAAGCCAAATAATTCAAGGGACGAATTTATTTATTTTTGTCACTGGCTAATTGATTCAAGCGACATACTTCATATACTCTTGTGGAAATCTATTTGCTTTAAAAGACAAGCTTAATATATTTTGTCGCAAGCTATTTGCTTTAAGCGACATTGGTTTGTATATTTTGAAGCAAACTAAATAATTTAACCTACAAATGCTGTAGATATAGATATTGGAAAAAAGATTTAACAACCGTTTGAGTTTAAATGTGAAAAAGGAAAACTGGTTCAAGTAACAATTGGTAATGTTTTGATACAGCTTAAGTCAACCACATTAAGAAAATACCAAATTCTTGCGTCGGTTTAGCTAGTAGCGGAGCGGAAAAAGCGTTTAAATCTAATTGACTTAAGCGACAAAAAATAGATCGGATTGACATGAAACCCGGCTCATTCGACGCAGAAAAATTTGCTGATTCCGAATATGTATATAACTCAATATCGCCCATGATGTCGCTTAAATCCATTAGCCTTTCACCCCTCGATATAATGTTTTGGATAGGTTCAATAGGTTCTGGATAAGTATCAAATAATTTCAGTAGGTAGGTACACAGAACATACGTTCTTAAAATAATCAGAAGATTAGGTTGTTTCAGGTAGTGTGGCAGATAATTTCATACTAATCCATTTTTAGGGTTCCGTACCCAAAGGGTAAAAACAGGACCCTATTACTAAGACTCCGCTGTCCGTCTGTCTGTCTGTCACCAGGCTGTATCTCATGAACCGTGATAGCTAGACAGTTGAAATTTTCACAGATGATGTATTTCTTTTGCCACTATAACAACAAATACTAAAAATGTAACAAAATAAATATTTAAGGGGGGCTCCCATACAACAAACGTGATTTTTTTGCCGGTTTTTGCTTTATGTTAATAACGACAACAGATAGACGGTTAACATTTTCACAGATGATGTATTGCTGTTGTCGCTATAACAACAAATACTAAAAACATAATAAAATTATTATTTAAAAGCGGCTCCCATACAGCAAACGTGATTTTTTTGCCGTCTTTAGGTACGGAACCCTTCGTGAGTGAGTCCGACTCGCACTTGGCCGGTTTTTAATAAACTAGAGATACTATATCAAATTATAAGTTAAGATTATTTAACTTCGTGGAAAAATAAAAGAGTAATTTTGCTAAAATTAGTGTAGGAAAATTCGTGTTTATCCATCAAAGCGCCATCTTTTCAAAGCAAGATGTATTTTTTAGGCAATAGACAGACATGTGTGCTTTTAGTAAATTACATTATTTTGTGCTGTGTCTAGGTCTGTCTACCTACGCTTTTCCTTACACAGAGTTGCTCAGATAATCGATAGATGTCGCTAACGCTGTACAATGCGAAAAGCGGCAACTTTACTCGAGAATGTAGTATGGCAAAGTGTAAATTTTACAGGCTGTAGAGTCGCATCACGTTCCATTTTTTAATTTTTAATACAAATGATCAAAACAACTCTGCGCGAGCCGTAATGAGGGCAAACTTTGAAAATTCCTATTAAATTATTAAATATATATAAGTATACCTATACAAAATACATTAGACAAATCCCTCATTATTCCTAAGAAAAATTAAAAATTACTTTAGATTCTGTCAGTAAAACATGTCAAAGTGTACCAATTTGAGCATTTTTTAATATTTTATTTCTCTGTGATTAAAAGCATTTTTTTAATTTTCTTTCTTTAGGGAACTCCTTGACAATACAAACAATAAATGAAAAAATGGATATGAGTCGTATTCTTATTTGTTACAGCTGAAACGATTTTGAAAAATACCTCTGACAAGCAAATTTGAAATTCCACTTGAACAGATTGTCTTCATTTTAAAATACCTGACAATTAATTATGTTTTTCTCTCTATACGGCACTAATTTAAGAATTTTGCTTCCTAAAACTAAAGTTTACATCAATAATAATGCTTTCATTCTTTAGAAAACTTAATTGGAAAAACACTAATTTCGTTGCAATGCAAATGGGTCAATCAACTTTTAATTGTACTATGAGTTTTCCTCTCCACAATCATAAAAGTATATAATTCCTTGAAAATAAATATCAACTAACTTAAAATTATGGTTTAGGTTAAATGTAATACTTTAATTATCATTTTGGTAATAGAAATAAATATGTTGTTTACATATTTATTCGTATTTAAACGGTTGTCGAGAGAGATATCGATGTCCCCTTTGTATGTGATGAAATGTCCACTGGACAACCTATTTAAGGCGGTTGTATGACCGAAAGTGGCGCCCTCAGAGGTTTTTATTTAATAAGTTATTAAAAGAAAAAGATTTTAATAATGTTTATCGCGGAGATTTTAGGGCCCATGGTCTAGTATTTTTAGAAGGTATCACTACATTATATATTAAAGTATTACATTTAACCCAAACCATAATTTTAAGTTAGTTGATATTTATTTTCAAGGAATTATATACTTTTGTGGATAGGAAAACTCATAGTACAATTAAAAGTTGATTGACCCAAATATACAGCCTTAAAATATATCGTTTTGAACCGCAAGTCCAGTTTGGTCACTTCTAATTAATTTGTAATTAATTTAATCGCATTGTATAATAGTACAGTAGCCCGTAGAACATTTAAATCACCAAAAAGGTTACCGTTTGCCGTTGTGATATGGTTATTTATTACGAAATTATAGATACTTTAACCCAAGTTTTACAGCTCGCAACCCGCCGTAACCTATATTTGTATATCTCCAAAAATGATATTTTTTATTTTTCAAGGTTTACCACATGGTTTAGCTATTGTCGTGTTCTACAGCTTTGTTTGATTGCCACTGATAATAGTAAGACTATGGAAAGTGACCATACACAGATTTAAGACCAGATAAAGTCCAACCATTTTCATCAGGTCTTAAATCTGTGTATGGCTACTTTTCATAGTCTTACGTTTATCTGTGGCAATCAAACAAAGCTGTAGAACACGACAAAAGCTAAACCATGTGGTAAACCTTGAAAAATAAAAAAATATCATTTTTGGAGATATACAAATATAGGTTACGGCGGGTTGCGAGCTGTAAAACTTGGGTTAAAGTATCTATAATTTCGTAATAAATAACCGTATCACAACGGCAAACGGTAACCTTTTTAGTGATTTAAACGTTCTACGGGCTACTGTACTATAATATTTCGTATTTAAATAGCTTTGATAGACCGCAGCTCAATTGAATCAGAAACTGGCTCCAATGGTAAGTAAATTATTTGAGAATTTGAGATTATAATTTTTATTTATTTATTATTAAAAAGAAGTTACACAATCATTCACATTGTCTCGCAAAACCTAACAGTAGGTTTGACTGTGAGTATTGATAACTTTAATCTAATTTAAGAATGTATACTTAAAGAAATAAATTTATACATTTAGCTTTTAAGGTAACATTTATACATTTATGTTTATTTTAAGAGTTTTGAAACATTCAATAATACTTCTAAAATAATAAGCAAATCTAAATGATAAACAGAATGAGCCACAGCTATGCTTAAGTTATTTTCGGAAAAGGCCTAATATACATAAAACAAGTTGAAAGTAAGGCTCATGCTATCTATAATATTAATTTTCTTTCCAATTGTTGCTTTGAAATGCAGAGGTATTTTAATAGTTTGGATGCGCACGCTGCGCTGACATTTTTGATTCTTTTAAGTTACTTCGGTGTAATATTATGAAGATATTCATCATCATCATGATGCCCCTCATCATGATCTCCTCCACTGCTGGCTATAGGCCTCCCCCAAGGATCTTCACGACGATCGGTCCTGCGCTGCCTGCATCCAGTGGCTTCCCGCGACCTTCACCACCTTGTCGGGGGCCTACCCATGGAGCGTCGTCCAGTGGGCGGTTGCCATTCTAGAACTTTTCCGCCCCAACGGCCATCGGTTCTTCTCGCTATGTGTCCAGCCCACTGCCACTTCAGCTGAGCAATCCTTCGAGCGATGTCGGTTACTTTAGTTCGCCTCATTTCTGATTTGATCACGCAAGGAAACTTAGAGCATGGCTCTCTCCATTGCACGCAAGGTGACCTTGAGCCTCCTTATGAGACCCATAGTTAGCGACCACGTTTCACTGCCGTAAGTCATCGAAGATGAAGATAGAAAGAAGATATAAAGGATGATTTAATTTTATAAGTGCTTGTACAGTCAGCAGCACATCAAGCTATAAAAAACTGTCAAAAATCTTCTATGAATTTTGAACTTTAAACTGCTTTTTTTTTAGTTTTTAAGTTTATAGAGCTTTTCCAGCAAGGGCTCTCACCTCACGTAGACTCAGACACGAAAACGCGATAAATAAATAATTTGACTGGATTTGAAGTAGGTATACGTTTTAACCATCCCCCTCAAGGTCAAAAGCAAGCCTGAACGTGTTCTACTATGCGAGCATGCTACTTGATTTGGGGTAGTATTTAATCGGGTAACAATAAATTCCCATTTTCAAAAATACTGAAAATAGGGTGCTGAAATACTAAGTGTGCGACGGACTGAGGGCGATTACAAATGATGAAAATGGGTGACTTTAAAATACAAATTGAGTAACTAGTTATTCAGAACGGGCGACCAAATTACTATTTGGGCGACAATCTAACTAAGGGTACACAATACATTTAACATGTTGCATATATTTTATTTAAAATGGTGACTGTTATCCTTATCGAGATAACAAAAATACCATGTTGGGTTACATATTTACCTACTTGGTTTAATAGTTGTCCACTCAGTATTTTTGTCACTCATTTAGAATTTTCACTGCTAACTCAAATTATTTATCTCCCACATGTAGTCGCCCGTTTTACGTATTTATTTTGTAATCCTTAGTTTGTCACCCGTTTAGTTATTTTGGCGCCCAAAAAGTAAACCGCTGCCAGGTTTAGTATTTAAGTATCCCATTAACAGGTAGCCTTTAATTATTTCCAGTCACCCAATTAATTAATTCCCCTTAATTTGTTTGCGTAGTCACGATGGCCCGACGGGGTGATGACAACACATTATATTTTTTATAAGTAGGTATTTCTTTACCTACCGAAATTTATGTTAATGGGTACATCCGCTCACCACAATTCCAAAACAAAATTTCGAGAAAAACTTCGCACTAAAGCTTATTAGAATCGATTAACGATAACGATCTTTTCCTTCGTCTATTGTTCTTTTTCATTAAAAGTTTCTTTATTAAATGTGTTGAAAGGAATAAAGGCCTACTCAAATCTGACCGATATCCTGTACCGGTGGCGGTAACGTAACGATATCCTGATGGATATGCGGTAACGCGCTGTTCAAAGGTGTTCTGCGACAACTGCGGTAATTACTATATAAAATACCACCATCGGTTCAGGATACCGGTCAGGTTTGAGTAAGCCTCTATAAAGAAACCATTATCTATCCATTTTGAATGCTTTACTACCTCTTTTTTAATACGTTTCATAGTGAGGTTACTTATCACTTCACTACTCTTTAGTAGTGAGAATAAAATATCTTACTCATTAGTAAAAAAAATATTTTTAATCCTTTGGATGTTCATTCTTACCGAATATGCCCAACTGGCGACTTCAAGAGTCATCCCGCTATGGTAGATGGTTTCTGGCTCTACTAGGAGTATTTTGTTCGTATAGATACTGAATTGCACATGCTCCTGAAAATGTTTATTTGATTTGATAAGGTAATTCTACACCCGAGAGCAGAAAAATGGAGCCACAAGCCTATTTTCATACAAACGAGGTAACTTTGAAGCCTTTCTTCTCCGTCAGGGATTGAACGGGGTGTAATCCGATGATGGCCATCCAAAGAGTAAATGGACGAGGCTCAGATCACTAAAGAAACCTGTATGGAGTTTTTGGCGTTACATTTTATACACTTTTGATTTAATTTTAGCATGTATTTTTTTAAGTTCAACCCTGAGCTAAACGACTCATCGAATCCGTTAGGTTTCTTTAGCATTATGGGCCTCCATCATTCATCCTTTAATTTGCCATCATCAAATCATCACAGCCCGTTTAATCCTGGGCGGAGAACCAGAGCTTCAAAGTCACTTCGTTTGTATGAGAATAGGCCAGTGGCTCCATTTTTTTGCTCTCGAGTGTAATATTTAGGATTTTCTTTAAACTTCAGTGAAGTGTAAAGAAGATTTTGGATTACTAATGTGGTGTTGCACTTGTCTTCATTCAAGATTATAAAAGTTTCATAGAATAAAATTGATGTACGATTTCTTTTAAACATGTTTGTTTTTTCTGTATGAAAGTTTCTTCACCTCTAACACCAATAAAGCGATGTCATTATTCCAATTTATGGTGGGGTCAAAATACTCATGTGTTCTTAACTCCAATACTGGTAATACCTGGCTAAAAAATAAATAATTTACTTAGAAACTGGATTACAGGTTCTTTTGATTACTAATAGTAGTACTTATATCTATTCTGTGTAATAAATAATGTAAGAATGTCGGTGTTTACCCGGGCTCTGTCATCGTGTTCGCTCCGAGTTTGACCAGAATTTTCTGTCTATCTCTCTTTAGGAAGCAACTGGCTGCAGTCAGGATTATCTGGCTCCTGATCAAGCTGCCAGAACAGTAGTAGCCTCCATAAACGATCAACGCGTGATGTGGAACGGTCTCAATCTTCACTGTTGATATATGGTGTTGAGAGTGATTATTTTCTTCGGATAAGGATAGCCTTTCACTTCTATGAAGAGGGAGGTACCGAAATGAGGATGAGGATATTTTGCGTAAAAATATGACAGAGGCTACTATAATACGAAGCCATCTGTAAAACATTATAATTCTTTTTTATCTGCAACGAGATATAAATAATAAAAATAAATAAAATTTGTTTATTTCAGACTTCCAAGGGTCCATATTTTGTGAGTAACAAACGGCTTACAAATTATATTAGTAAATCAAATTGAAAAAATATAATAATGAAACCAAGCTGCACCGATTTACATTTTTGACATCCAAATCGGTGAACCTTGCAAACAAAGGAGAGTCTAACGGGTGCCCTTTGCATCGCATAATTTCGATTGTCCTAAAGTCACTTGGCATAACTCGATTGGCATAATAATCACAAAGCATACTATTTATTTAGCATAAATTTCGATACGCATAACCATCGAATTGCATAACTTTTAAAAAGCATAATATTTCAAAGCATAATAGTTACAATTCCTAATTTCAATTGGCATATTGTCAGTAAGCATATTTTGAAAGGCATAATTTTGTTATGTCTAATATACATAACTACTAATGTTTTATAGCATAATATAAAAGGAAATATAACTAATTTGAATACTAATTTATAAAAAAAAAACTTTAATTGTGACCACCATTGGTGGGTTAGGTTAGGTCAGTGTTTAGAGTTTAGACCACTCTTAGCTAAGCAGGTGGAGCTTAATAATGCTTGTATGCATGTTGCACGCTGCATGCTTGCTTGCATGCTGTGCCTCCTTGCATGCATGCATGCTTGCTTGCAAAATGCTTGCCGGGGGGTGCAGGGGGGCTGGCCCCCCTGCTCGGGGGGGTCGGGGGGGTCGGGGGGGGTCGGGGGGGTCAGGGGGCCTGAGGCCCCCCGCTATAAAGAAAAACTTTTTGTGTACTAGGTAGGTTAGTTTAGGTTAGTGTTTTGACCACTTGCAGCGGAGCGAGCGAAGCGAGCGGAGCTCTATAGTGCTTGCATGCATGCTGCATTTTGCATGCTTTCCTGCATGCTGCATGCTTGCCTGCATGCTGCATGCTTGCGTGCATGCTGCATGCTTGCCTGCATGCTTGCCTGCATGCTTGCTTGCATATTGCCTGCATATTGCCTGCTTGTCTGCATGCTTGCTTGCGTGTTGAGTGCTTGCTCGCACGGATGCTGCAGGCTAGGTTTTTGCTTGCAGAGTGCTAGCCGGGAGGTGCAGGGAGCAGAAGTGCTCATATTTTTAATGATTACTTATTCATAAAATAATTATGAGTTTTAAAAAATATGCCTAAAGAAATAAGGTCTTTTATTACAATGCGTAATAAGATTATGTCTTTTGATATTTATGCTTTTTGAAAATATGCCATTGAATATTTATGCTTCACAAAATTAAGCCTTATGATATTATGCGTTTTGAAATTGTGCTATAAAATATTATGCTAAATGATGATTATGCCATTTAACAGTATGCGTTTCATGTTTAGGACAAATAAAGTTATGCGTTCCATTAGGTAATCGAGTCTAACCTCTCATAACATCCTCAGAATGCCGTTAGAGCTCCCCCGTATCTTTTGGTGATGGAATAAGACTTTTTCCGCATCAAAGCATAGAAGTCATCAGTTCTAGCATCGGCGAACATGCCAGATGCACTGCAGAAATGTGGGAGCCCTAACAAGGATCTGAAGATGTTGTTGTAAACACACGCAGGGCATTGGAGGCACGCTGGGTAAAATAGATACAATATAAGAGAAATAGCAAAATATTATAAAATCTTACAGCTTTGTAAAAATTAATCACATTTATTTGCAAGAAAGTCTTCTATCTATATGAATAGCAGTTTCTAAAGTTTACTCGTAGCAATTGACCAACTTTTATTTGCTGAAAATCTCCAATCCTAATTCAGTAGAGCTTCTCAAGGAGTGCTCGAGCATTCGCCCCGACCCTTTCGAGATGTTTGGGTACCGTCGCGCTCGCGTGGAACTCTTTCGTACAGCCCTTTTGTTATTCAAATACTTATACGAGTTTATCTTTCTTGGGAAATAACACAAAACAAAGGCTTTATGGGCATTTTGTAGCAATAGGATCTGAACATAATATCATTGTTCTGTTTATTGACTTCCACCTAAGATCACGGAGTAAGTCCTATTTTGATTAGGAAGCTGAATCAGCATAGGGGCCATCCATAAATTAGGTCACACAAATTTTAATGATTTTTGAACCCCCTCCCCCTACTTGTCACAGCTGCCCCCCTACTTTTAAGCTTAAAATTAAGCAATTAAAGGATCAAGTCACACGTCACAAGTTTATGTAAATCACAGACATTGTTGTATTGTATGGAATTGACAAGCTTACGACACGTAATTTTGGAGTTTATGACTTATTTTTAATTTTTAAGTTAGCGAACGAATAGAAAAATGGCCATTCGAGTTGCCCCCAGGAGTAAACGGACTGAGCCCTATTTTAATTAAGTAGCTGAGTCAGCATAGGACTCAGGTTGATCCAATATTCTATAACAAATGAACTAACAAAGAAGTAGATTCAGATTTTGCGATTACCATATTTCAGACGAGGACATAATAAAATGTAGGAAGGAATATTCCAGTAGATACTTACGCTTTCATTTCTCCAAAATGAATTTTAATACAGCCATCTGATTCTGCTCGCGATTCATAATAGAGGAGGTTTTCGAGAGTCCGCTTGTTAGTGTCGAGATTTCGTGGAGTCTAAAGTAATAAACTCTACAACGATAAAACAAAAAGGTTTGTACCAAAGCGATAAAGGGGTTTCGTATTTGTGAGTACAATTCGCAATCATTCTTCGTCGACGTCGCGATACAGACGGAGTTATTACCATTTTCACTTCACCTACTTCTCTTCCGTATTATGTACCTACATTTCTGTGTCGTATAATTTGGATTTGTGGTACTTTCCTTAATGGTTGTTCACTGTACGATTCAGCGAAGATGTCTTCTTCATTTTTGAGTGGTGGCTGTCACATGAGGCGGATTGAGTTTATTGATATTTGTTGATTCAAAATTATCAGAATACGTTAACACTAAGCTACTATTATCATTGGTATCACGTAAGGATATCGAGGGAATAGATTCGAGAAGTTAGTCCCTACTACTTATAGTTTTGAATGGAACTTGTAATTTTATGATCAGCAGAAGTTAAATACGTATTTTAAATAGATTAGATAAGTTGATAGCTATAATTAATAAAGTCTACGCAACTTTATCGCCAATTTTTGTTAGAAATAAGTTAAAAGAGTGCGGAAATCGGAATTCATCGTTCATTTCAACCGGTTGGCTTTGAAGCTTTTTGTTATTTTTCATGATAAATCATTTCAGCGACATCATTCATCCCCTTTGAGATTGATGGTTCCATTTAATATAGATATTAAAAGCGTTGATCACAAAATGTTTCCTTTTCATTTTTCGTTTGTGAAGGCGAACGGTCAAACATGTTATGGAAAACGGACCATCATTTTATAGGTAAGCGCTGTCGAAACTACGTATGACAAATTGATAATCAGTCAAAAAAGGTGTGGAAAGTTTGTTTCCAATTTGCAAATATGAACAATACAATAATTAGGCAAAATGATAGCAGTAACATTAACGTATTAACTTTGCACAACAGGACTAGGCTCAATCCGAGCGATAAATCTTTAGGAAAATGGGAGCACGCATCGCATTAAATTTCCATGAATGTTACAATTGTGCGTGCACGGCTGTTCCAGCATGTATTATGTATGGTCGTGTTTTGACGTTTTTGTACCAGAGGCTCTACGAGTTTGCTTTGTAATATTAACAAAAGCTAACTGACGTGCAAGCCACATTATGTAGTAGTTTGAGTTTAATGAAAACAAATAAGTTTCTGTTTACGAATGTAATAAATATTTTACAGCAATGTGCCTCAAAGCGTGTTTAAATCCTATTAGCATGAAAAGTAATCACTAGTTTAGATAAATGGTTTTAACTTGGCTTACCAAAAAGCGCAGTTTATTATAATGTTTTAACTTACTTAAAGTTAATCCTATAATTAATTTATTGAGTTTGGAGATCTAAAGCCGTTGTGTTATGTTGTTGAACATATTAATTAAAAAAAAATGTGGACAAACAAAAACATGTGGACAAACTAAGTAACAAATAAATAAACGAGAAAGCGACCCAATAAAAACGTTTAAAAAGTGAGGCAGTTGAAATTGAACGTGAAAACTGAATTTGTGTTGTTGAATGTTGAAAGTGCTATAAGGCCTCGTCTACGGAGACGCGGGGCGTCGCGCGACGCAGGCGGCGGTGCGGCCCGCACTGAATTCAAACATATGGCGTTGTATGAGTGTGTTTACGGAGAGGCGATTATACACGCGTTTGCTTGGAATGGGGTGGGGCCCGCGGAGGGCACCATCGCGGCGCTCGAAGCGGCGCCTGCGGCGGCGCCCGCGACGGCTATTCTCGGTGAAGCAATGCCCGCGGCCGACGGAACCTTCTGCCATCTCTCGCTAAACTAAAACTAAATTAGTCGGTTTGTTTGAGCGCCGCCCCCGTCCGCCGCAGCGGAGCCCGTTGCGTGCATCGCTACCCGTTTGAAGATTCGCCACGGGAGCCGCCGCGGGCACCGCCACGCTGCCCGCGACGCGTCTCTATGAACAGCATCGTATAGTGCCATATGTTTGTGTTTACGCGTGTGATGCTAAGTGCCGCTTCACGCCCCGCCTCTCCGTAAACGGAAAAATCGCCCGACGCGCCGCGAGAGGCGTGAAATACATAGAAGCGACGCGGCGCGGATACGGCGCCGATACGGTGCAGATGTGAGACTTTCGGATGCTTTCGGCCAATCAAATACACGTATCGCCGGCATCGCCGCCGTATCTGCGCCTTATCTCCGCCGCATCTCTTCTGTGTATTTCACGCCAGAGGCCCCGTCGCACGCGCCGCCTGACGCCCCGCGTGTCCGTAAACGAGCGCTAAGTATATCCGAGAAATAACTGCAACGGGCAAGTGGCAGGTTTAGGAAAGATCTCTTTTTTGCGGTGAATAACATTTATTATTTATTAAAGTAGTATGTTTTTTTACATTTTTCAATAAAATCATAATCGCATTAAAAATAAACTTATATTTATTTGCCACATGATTGATAGTATAATAAGAAATATTCACCGATATGCAGCGGAAATTCTGTAAATCTGGGACCAAATTAAAAGATTTGTGTTTACTTGATCAAGTGCTATATTTTTTTTTCTGTTACAAATTCTTCATAAATATTTAAGGGGATAAGTATTATTTAAAATAAATAAGGAAGAATTGCTTAACGTTTACCAAATTAGCAAGTTAATTAATTAAAATAAGGAAGTAAAAAGTCTATTCACGACATCTTTGTAGTGTAGGAGCATAAATCCATTAGAGCCCGTGTTGATTGCAAGCCAGATTCATAACTGCAGTCCAAATGAAGTTTGTGTATACTGTATAGCACATGGAGTTCTGTGGATATCGTTATATTGAAGTCGATTCGAGCGTATTCATGCCCCGTTTTTACAACCTTTTCGTTTTAGTGCGGTCTGTTTGAAAATCTGGTCCTCTGGAATATTTTCAACTGCAAAAATTATTATCTTTATTCAAATAAACTTAGCAATTAAGCGCTTTTGAGTCGTCTATATTTTCCTACGTTCCAGACTTTTTTACCTGTTTATTTTCCGGGAAAAATTATTTTAGAACTTTACATTGCAAACCAAACTTAATAATTTTAGATATCGAATATTAAGAAAAACGATTCATCAAACTTTATTATTTTAAATCTCTCTATCTCTTACTTATTAATTTCAGCAGATAATATGCTGTCGTGTTGGTCATCAAGATGGAAAGTTAGTCAATCTACTTTTACTTAAGCAAAATCAAATTGAAATAATTCATTTCAAACAACCATTTACGAAATTTAAGTCCGGAATGGAGAGAGAAAAGGGTGCGGAACGCCAATAATAATGGAAATTAAAAATGGAAGTCCATAATGAAAGTTTGGTGGAACTTTTTTGAGAGGTTATAAATTTCCATCCCTAAGCTTGAATTGGGAAGGCAACGGACAAAAAGGATTTTATCCTTATCTTTGTGCTCTGAAGCGTTTTGCTCGCGGAAATGAAAAATACTTTAGGCATAAAACAAATTATTACTAGAAATGAGAGGTATTGTTTGGGTCTCGAGAAAATGTCAAACTACGTACAAATACATACACGACTAGAAGTAATAATTTATTACCATAATGATACCTTTTTTCGAGAAAAAATATTGTTTGACGCGGCGTCCACGATTCCAATTAGCAGGTAAGAGTAAATTGAAAGATACGTAGTATTAGATATTGCAACGCGTCTGACTACGAATGCGTTTCTACACACATATCTACATCAAAATAGTACGCTCTGTTTCTGTGAAAATTGTTTTATTGACGTCCATAAAGGTGTTAATGCAGTGCTGCATAAAATGAAGAGGAGCCATGCGAAGCGTTCCGGCGCATGCATATTCCCGGCGGAGCATCTCAAGCTCCTGTTTGAAATATTTGCTCAACTATAGCCTTCATTTTGAATTCCGCATGAAATTAGTTTGTATTTATAGTTACTCGTAAGTTGGCACTTAGTTATATAACTAAATTGAATATTTTTTGCATAGTTAGTCTAGTAAGCATAGTTATTGATCACACGAAGTTTACCTTGTTTTAAACCTGCACTATTTTTGATACTTTTGTGATGGTGCTGGGTAGAACAGTGACAATACCGAACAAACGAGAATAATTTTCATTGTATTACTTTACAAGGTCACAATGAAAATTATTCTCGTAACCATACTTGGTTTGGTTTGGACTGACACCTTGTATGACATGAACTTTATTCTGTAACAAAACAATGCTTATACAGTGACTAAAAATACAGAAAAATATATTATGGTGGCCAGATCACAGGCCTTACGTATGTACATAGAAATTTTGGCACGATAAATATGGTATGGTATCTGCACAGAATATCTTTGTTCTTATCTTAATCTTGTTGTTGTTGGTATACAGGATACCATACCACAGAACAAAGATATTCTGTCCCGTAAGATATCCCAAAACTTTGCCACACGGGGGGAAAGTACATTAAATATTGAAGATAGGAAATTTTACTTAAAGAAGACTTCATTTTGTTTTTAAAAAGAAACGGAACTGCATTCAAAGATAAAAAAAACGCTTACGATCTTTATACTTTCCCTCCGCGTGGCAAAGTTTTGGGACACCCTGTACACTACACTGTTAATACTGTTTACAGTATGTGGCTTAGAAAAGTATGATTATATTCCAACGTGCTGCAAATGAGCAAACTGCGTACCTATTATTATTTGAAGTGATACCTTTAGGTTCGTTAATTGTTATTAATTACCCGTTGTACCAGACTCCTTGCTCCATTAAGCAGCAGTTGCTTTGTAACTTGGGTGCGCGGGGCAGGTTAAGTAAAATATACTCTTTCTTTTTGTTACTTTAATTTAAACCAAAACTAATAGTCTGAGAAGCGGTGATGATGTGTTCTACAGAAATGGTTTAGAGAAAATCAAGCCTAGTTTAGGCCTAATAGTGAGCGTCGTATAGCCCATATTTGATGATAAATATTTTTTTTAACTTTTACTGAACTGAAAATATTGAATTGATTATTCAGTATAAACTTTTGCGAAATATGTACTGATTAGCTTCCGCCTACGACTTCGTCCGCGTGGACATTCGGAAGTCGGATTGACTTTAGCACCGAGAGTTTTTTTTATACGTGTTACAAAAAAACCGCTAATGCCGAATGCGGTAGATAGGGACCATCAAACTGAACAACCTTTACTATGGGGCCAACTCTGAAATCGTGAAAAAATTCTGCTCTCTCATACAAAAATTAATAAAGAAAATATCAAAATATATGAAACAGCATATTTTTTTTTCGCGATTTCAGAATTGGTCCCATAGTAAAAGTTGTTCAGTTTGATGATCCCTATCTAATATATTCGGCTTTAGTTGTTGTACTAACACGTTGTATACACGCTGAAATTTTAATCATTTGGTTCCCGCCGTGGGGTGGTTCCACTCATGATTACAAGCAACAATCAGCATCAAATCAAAAAAAAAATCAGCTGTTTCATACAACAGTGCGGTACCTACTCGACCTTAATGTATGGAACAGCTGATTTTTTTTGCGAGCAGGAGAGTTGGCCCCATAGTAAAAGTTGCTTGTAATCATGAGTGGAACCACCCCACGGCCGGAACCAAATGATTAAAATTTCAGCTTGTATGCTACAACTACCAAAAAGATTTTTGATTACTTGTGCTGTGAGAGCTTGCTTCCAGCCAAACTCCATGATTCTAATATGGGATCCAAAAATACCATAGGATTTAAAGACAGATATAGAGACGGACGGACAGCGAAGTGTTCCTATAAATAAAGGGTTCTTTTATTTCCTTTGACAAACAGAACCCTAAAAACGCTACTGACGTGAAAAGGGTAGGTATTGTAATCAATTACTTTGCGACATGTGCCAATCACTTGTATAAGAATAATGCATTTCAATTATTTCTTTCACTTCTCGCTTGGTAAATCTGTTATCTTCTGCGGTACTGTTAAAAAAAATTAGAAATATTTAAATGAGTTACCATAAGTACGCGGTAATTTGTCGTTGAATTATTAAAAGTGGGTCGTCATTCAAAAAGACGGACGCGATAATTAATTATTTTTTTCCTTGCGCTTGGAGCTTGAGTACAAACAAAACAGAAAGGTCGATCGTTACTTCCATGTTATTGTCAAATACTTTGTTTACATAATGTAGGGCGAACTACGAAGGTCCGTAGCACGGCACGCAAGGTCTCGTAGTCAGTCACGCTACGGCTGGCGTGGGGACCGGTCGACTACGCGCTACGGCTACGCGGTCGCTTAGCGAAAATGTTGTGGTCTTTGGCGCTTTTCGCGTTCGTTTTCGCTTCGGCCCAAGGACGAGCGGTAAGAATAACTTTATAGTTATCCGCCCGCAGCGATGCGGTCACTTTTAAGCGACAGTTACATTAAGTTTTACTGTTAAGTGGAGTCGAGTGGCTTTTGATCTGGATCTCACTCGGTGCGGTGTTTTCTAGTTTGAACGTTCAAACTATCTGAGTTTTGAAATGGGTGCAGTTTATTTGGCTACGTATTAAACTGTGCTTTAGTAATGCTAATACTGTTTTAGAGAAGTTTATGTATTAGGTCCTAATTTTAAGAACTGTTTTGAAAGACTCCATCATAGTTTTATTAAATTTAGTTATATTATTATTTTGTCATTATTAGCGAGGGATGAATTTTTAATGTACGTAGATACCTAAAAATGTCTCTTATTTTTACTAGTTCAAAGAAAATTGTACAAGAAAGTAAGCGATGAATATTTGAAAAAAGTTTTGTTTCAATTAAAATAAAGTTTGTTTTGTGCAGACTTATGACGCGTGGTTAATTTTCTATTCGTTATTTAAAGAATAACATTATACCAAAATGTAATTCTAATGACTTTTAAACTGTGCTGATTTTATAAAGGTACATTTTGTTATAATTAGTTGCAGCGATATTGTTCAAAGACTTGACCCATATTAATCACAGTAAGGCTGTAATTAGCACAGCAAATTATTATCGTTAGTACCATGGCCCATTTAGCCTTTAAGGCACTTTGCCTAATTATGTTTCGAGGGCACAAGTATAACTAACCATTTAAGTGCTATCCGAACTACAATCTGTCGAGTATATCCCACACAAGGTTTCAATACAAAATCGATTTGATTCATTTAAAGTTCAAGTCTATTTTACATTAGTATTACATGACAGTATTTACTGGGTGCGATGTAAGTGATGGTAAAGTTTAAGCGATTACTTTTAGTTTAAATTTAAGCGGGTTGAAATGGATGATAGAAATTAAGCTATTAAGATAAAAAAAGTTTAGACCATTCGGCTATCGCAATTTTTATGATTTATTAGCTAAGCGACCGCCCGCGAGAGCATCTGCATGGAAAGCTATTTCTGTATCCATCGGGAAAAGTAATTCTTTTCGGGTTGAGAGGTACCCCTGACAACGTGTATGCAAAATTTCATGATGATCGTTTCAATAGCTAAGACGTGAAAGCGTGACAAACAAGCAAACAAACTGAATTCCGCATTTATAATATTGGTAAGGATTCTTATCCTTACCAATATTATAAATGCGATATAAATGATATCTTTATATAAATGATATCTTTATCAAATTGTCAACTTTATTTTGTACGTAATTAAAATAATGGTATCCTTTTAGGCCTATTGTATCCTTGTTTCCCATCTGAATAAATACGTTTTGGTCATCAAAAACATAAACACAATAAAGAAAAAAACACATTTTATTTACTGTAACTGCTTTTAAATAATTGAAAACAAGCCTCGTTGAAAAAGGTAATGGAACGTTCACCTTACTTAGTTTTATGACGCGACCGGAAATTCCAACACATGTTTTCAAGTTAGTTGGAAATTTTCAGGGGCCTATTATGAACTAGCTTCAGGGGTTTAATTACCGCTGGCGTGAAATAACCTCACGCTTAAAATAGAACTACAATACAACGGACAAGAGTTTATTTTATTCAATAGACGGCATTTTTAGGGTTCCGTAGCCAAAATGGCAAAAAACGGAACCCTTATAGATTCGTCATGTCTGTCTGTCTGTCTGTATGTCTGTCCGTCCGTATGTCACAGCCACTTTATTCCAAAAGTATTAGGACTAAATAGTTGAAACTTAGTAGGTAGGTGTATTCTGTGAACCGCTTTACGATTTAAACATAAAAATATTAAAAATGAAAGATTAAGGGGGGGCTCCCCATACATGGAACTGAAACTGAAAATATTTTTTTTCATCAAACCAATACTTGTGGGGTGTTTATAGATAGGTCTTTAAAAATAACATTGAGATTCCTAAGACCAATTTTTTTCAAAGTCAACCGTTTGAAAGATATATGCTGCCAAAGTGGTAAAATGTGTGACCCCCCCCTTTAACTTTTAAAGTAAGAGGGTGAAAAATCTAAAAAAAATATAAGCTATAGATCTTAATAAACACTTTCAACGAAAATTGGTTTGAATGAGATACAGTAATTAGTTTTTGAGATATAGTACATTTTCCAAAACCGCAAATATAACTTTGTCATTCATACAAACACTGTGAAAAACAAAGTTATTTTTTCAGACGAAAAATGATAGTGGTATTAAAATATGGTATGGTATAATGTACCTACGGAACCCTACTGCGCGTGGCCCGACACGCACTTGGCCGGTTTTTTAACTCAAGGTAAGGCATTGTGGATTAAAAGCATTTTTTGATAAAATAAAAGGTAGGTACTAACTCCTAAAATTCAAGATAGAAAAATGTATTTCATTACAACTGACAAGTTTCATAAAAGAAGTTTTAGAATGTCTGTGAAAAATAAATGTTAAAAGGCTTAGTCTGGCGCTCCAATTAATATAAATAATTCTGTGAAATTTCGAAAACATTTTCATTTAAAATTTTAGCAAAAAAGATGTCAAAGAAACATGATATTCTTCTAAACCAAATAAAGTATTATGTAAAAGCCAGAGTAATGTTTTATTTCTAAAGGTCTCGTTGGGTGCGGCTTTTAACCGCGCGTTGGACGTAGCAAGTGGCGTGTTAAATTGGATACCTTCTTCAAATACCACAGTTGACCATAAAATAGTGGAACAGTTTAGTAAGTACATACATTGCTATACCAACTGTTGCGTTCCAATAGTAGCTGAGATACTTATCGGTGGTTTATTTGTAAAATTAACTTTAAACATTATATCGGGTTTAAACTAATCCAGATAATGTTGACTACTCCTATAAAGTTAAACCTCTGATAAAGTACAGTCAGCGTCAAATTGATATGAGGGTCTAGAGTAGTCAAAATGATCTGAAAAACAAAAAATCAATTTGATCTATGCAGTTAGAATTATCATATTGTTGTATGTATGGGTGTTCAAAATATCTTACTACTCATTGTTTCATATTTATATGAGCAGTCAGAATGTTCAAAATTATCTAAGCAAACAAAATTGTCAAAGTTCTCTGTGCATGTGCACAATGTAATAATGCAATATGCATAGATAACTTTGAGAGCTTTATTTGCTAAGATAATTTTGAACACTGACTGCTCATGTAAATATGAAACAATAAGTAATAAGATATTTTCAACACTTTGTGTGCTTACAACAATATGATGATTCTAACTGCGTAGATCAAATTGATTTTTTGTTTTTCAGATCATTTTGACTACTCTAGGCGCTCATATCAATTTGATGCTGACTGTACACCAGAAACCGGGGGGGTAATAAAACAATACCTAAAACTGACTGATGTGACAAAACAAAATTGTTCAGCTTCTTTTGAGATATATTTAACGTTACTTTTATGGAAAAATAAATTGAAAAATTCTCATCAAAATTTGTTCATGGAATAAGCCATTCATCTGTATAAATTTTAATATTTAAGTAAGTATATTAAATTTAAATAGTTAGTTACCAAAAAACCGGCCAAGTGCGTGTCGGGCCACGCGCAGTAGGGTTCCGTAGGTACATTATACCATACCATATTTTAATACCGCTATCATTTTTCGTCTGAAAAAATAACTTTGTTTTTCACAGTGTTTGTATGAATGACAAAGTTATATTTGCGGTTTTGGAAAATGTACTATATCTCAAAAACTAATTACTGTATCTCATTCAAACCAATTTTCGTTGAAAGTGTTTATTAAGATCTATGGCTTATATTTTTTTTAGATTTTTCACCCTCTTACTTTAAAAGTTAAAGGGGGGGGGACACACATTTTACCACTTTGGCGACATATATCTTTCAAACGGTTGACTTTGAAAAAAATTGGTCTTAGAAACCTCAATGTTATTTTTAAAGACCTATCTATAGACACCCCACAAGTATTGGTTTGATGAAAAAAAATATTTTCAGTTTCAGTTCCATGTATGGGGAGCCCCCCCTTAATCTTTCATTTTTTATATTTTTATGTTTAAATCGTAAAGCGGTTCACAGAATACACCTACCTACTAAGTTTTAACTATGTAGTCCTAATACTTTTGGAATAAAGTGGCTGTGACATACGGACGGACAGACAGACAGACAGACAGACAGACAGACAGACAGACAGACAGACAGACAGACAGACAGACAGACAGACAGACAGACAGACAGACATGACGAATCTATAAGGGTTCCGTTTTTTGCCATTTTGGCTACGGAACCCTAAAAATGACATTATCATATTATATGCGTGGTATACCTACAAGGAAGATCACCTTGTCAAGACCAAGTTCTAATGACGACCATTACACATAATGCATAAACTTATTACATCCATCAACAGCTGTGTTCTATGGTGTTCGGTCTAGCGCCGCTCTCTACGGTAATGATGTGTAACGGGTGTTTGACTACATAGAAAACATTTGCATGTGCATTAAGCAACAGAAAAAAAACTAAAGAAAATTTTGGCAAAACAATTAAAAAATACTAAATAATAAATGGCACATAATTTTACGATTACTTTTAGACCAATAATCAATTTTAGACACCTAAATTGTTGACCGACAGACATGTACCCACATTACATACTGACATACTTTGTTGCCTATTCAGACAGACAAAGTACCTACATTAAAGTATAAAAAAAGAGCTTTTTATTGGCTGATCTTAAGATAATCGCATTATATCAATCCTATTTAGAAAACATTTTCCGTGAATCTGGTAATGAAAAGACAGATTTCTAATCTTGAGTTTTCAATCAAGGCTACTGAGATTATCATAATTCAAAATGGCAAGAAGATTATTTCAAGTGGACACAGCCTACAGATACTTACTTATACCTACTTCCTTACTTGATATCTAAAACAAATATAACAACTGATTGATTAAAAAAGTTACATAATTTTTCAAACATGTCATTAAAACAATTGTTTCTTATCAAAATACTGGAGAAAAAGAGCAATTGAATATTTTTTTTATCGAAGAGCAATGGGGAATGTCCGAAAAAAATCAAATTAGCTGAATATTTTTCTATAGGTAGGAATAAGCTTCCTTAGTAATAGAAAAAAGTTTCAGAATTTTCGGTTGCGTGAAAAAATTTAAAAAAATGAAAGTCTGTTCGACTTCACAAATGTACGAAAGTAACAGCAGAATGGAAATTATACCTTTGCCACCACCTGCCATAACCACAAAAAGTATTTAAAAAAAAGTTTTGACATTTTGTATTGAAACTTTTTTTTAATACCATATGTTGTGACAGGTGGCAAAGGTATAATTTCCATTCTGCTGTTACTTTCGTACATTTGTGAAGTCGAAGAAACTTAATTTTTTTTTATTTTTTCACGCATCCACAATTCTGAAAATTTTTCCTATTACTAAGGGAGCTTATTCCTACCTATAGAAAAATATTCAGCCAATTTGATTTTTTCGGACATTCCCCATTCAGTTTGTAAGGTTTAGCAATGACTGAAAATCACACGATTTTTTTAATACTTATGGGATGTTTGCGTAAAAACTCAAGTGAAATGCCTTTTGTATACAATCAGTATACAAGTAACCCCAAAGTAAATGTTTAAAACCTTGAAATCCAAGTTGTCGGAGTGATTTGAAATGGAGATGAGCCAACTGGCTATGTTTCACTAATTCTGTTCACTTCGAGGACGCCGTTAGAAATCCAATACTCTTCATTATACAGGCTTTGTTTGTGGAACGCTGTCTGCCAATAAACGGCGTTAACTTTTAAAATTAATTATTGTAGAATTTCGTTGTTTTAGACTGCATAATAATGCATTAATACATTACATAATAATGTAAAATAATGCATTACATAATATTGAAAGGGTTATCAATTATTGTACCGTCTCTGCTTCAGAAACAGCTGAACACCATGTCGCACCAATTATTGCGTTCATAAAGTAGGGTCGCAAGTTACCAGCTGAGGCACGCAAATTTGCCTGCCCAGGAGTGTGGAGACACCCGATGTCTTCACTCCATGCAGACGCCATAACGCGCTCCCTACCCCTCTCACACGAAAGGGGTCCGGGAAGTGATGTGCAAGCGAGGGAGGGCATCATCCCCACCACTCGGACGTGCCTGGCTTAGCCAGGACTGCCGCATTAAACACTGTGCGATTGACACCACGGTCCCACTCGTCTTTTGGTGGCACTGCAGAAGAAGAAACTAGGGGTTTTAGTGGGTATACCTCCGCGCGTCTATCCGGCGAGCACGCTAGTCGAATGGGCGAAACTCGCCGGCTCATCAGCCGGAAGCTAATAATAAGGGTTCCCCTAGTTTAAAAAAAGGGTTACAACAGACGATGAAGTAGTAGTAACAAAGTACTAGTGCGTTTAGTAGCCTGAGGTCGTCTGTGCTGTGCACCTCTTGCAATCAGGCATACAACTTGTTTTTTGGTACCTGAAGGCTTATGTAATGACCACTAGAATTGAGAAATACTTGCCAAAGAAAGAAGAAAGAAAAATAAGAGAACAGCGTAAAAGGCGTAGTGTACGCCATAATTTGTCTGCATACTAAAACAAGGCCGCCCAATAGCGAGAGTTCATTAATAAGTAAATGTGTCTATAATAAAAGGGTACTCTAGCTAGGAGGATACTTTTTATTTTTGCATATTACTAACACACTCCCTTATCATTCATAGCAGAGACTATGAAACGTGACCGCTTGGGATAGATATTATTTAGTTAAATAAATACAATGAGGCTAGAACGTTATGTAATTCTGTATATTTTCGTTTGTTTGGCATGAAAAGGCGGGTATCGCAGGAGTGTTTGCAAGGTAACTTTCAAGTAGACCCTATATTGTTTTCTCTGCCAAATTATACAAAGTGGAAAAAAAAGACTGTAGTTGAAGGAAAAGTATCTTCGTCCATGATGGCAAATTTTACTGAAATTAAACATTCCATTATTTTATAAAATAGTGAAACTGCATTCTGCAGATTTTTTTAATAAATCGATTGTCTCAGTTGTGAATTGAAGGGACTTCATTAGACGTGTTTTAATTAATCGATTTGAACTTTATTTCTTGCTTTTATTAGAGCTGTTTTTTTAAGGTTTTTGAAGTAGGTTTCGCTTTTTTTAAAGCTTTAAAAGCTTATTATTTTAAACTTTTTGTGGTTGGTATGTAAGCGATGATGTTATGAAATAAAACGTTTTAATATTTCACATTTTTCAACGGTAGACCCCTAGTAACTTAATTTCCACAGGAGTTTCGTTGGGCTTTCGCAGTTCAACTCTAGTCCAGAACGTCCTTGACAATAGATAGGTATTTAACTTGTTTTTGATTATCCTAAACCAACCAATATTTCAAATGTACAAACAGCGCTCTTTCATAATGATACCCCACATGCCCTAGTAGTCCCACTAATAAGACCCCTTTTCAGTCCCTGTTGTAAAAGAAAATTTATTTCTTTCTTATTTGCAAAATAGTTGGACAAACGTCATCTTAAACTATTCAAAATTTCAAGTTGATACCATTATAAGTTTTTGAGATATCCAGCTGTGACAGACAGACAGACTGAGTCACATCATAAGGGTTTCGTTTTACCAGTTCGGTACGGAACCCTAAAAATAAAGGATTTTTCCTACAGTAAAATTTGCCATCATCAATATTTAGGGTAAGTCCATCCCTTCAACTACCGTATTTTTTTTTCTGTATACAATCATTGTAATGACAATTGCAAGGTCTTAGAATAATATCATCAACACTTTTGCTATAAGAATTATTTTACAATTTGCGAGTCAATGTTACCCTAAGCAAGCATAGAATGATAATAAGGCCCCCACCCATGGAGCAGTTTTTTCTTTATAATAATTATACCCTTGTCACTGGAGCTTATCCTTTTCAAAGTGATTGAAAGTTAAAGAAGTTTTTTTATATCCCAAAAAAGGAGCTCGAAAGAAAAAAGTTGAAGTAGAAATTACGAAGTTTAATATTTATAGAGATTCAATATTCTGTACATGAATTTTGATTTGAAAGTATTATAAGTAGGTAAGTCTTGCTAGTGAAATATGTATGAGTTTGAAAATAACGAAGTTTGTTCAAAGAATTATATTTCGGTCTTGTAGGCTGTCACGATTACATTACTGCACCATTTTATATAGGTAGGAACTAGGAAGGTGCATGGGTGACCTTTCACGCCATTGTGTCAGGGAAAGATTTAGTTTAAAATTGCTAGTAAATAATATGTTTGGGTTATAAATAGGGCTATATTGTCTGTGTGTGAATTATGAACAAAACTGAAATTAAATGATTTTAATGTACTTACTCGTAGTTGCATTGTCCTCGATTTAGTGAATGTACAAAAAAATGTATTGTAGAAAGCTACTATTGCAGCATAGCTATTGACAGTTACCACGCCAGGGTAATTTTTGGACCCCTTTACTTTGCCAGGTCATTCTATAACAGCGGTACAATCAATTTATGAAGTTTTTTTTTTACATTAAATCCCAAACTTTTCCCTACACTAGATGAAATCATTGTCACTGTATGCGCTTCGTACAGGTCGAGCCGCGCAAATCCCCCTCCCGCCACCCACCTTCCCCCGCTCGAACACCGAGCGCGAGGGTGAGCATGCGCGCCTAGATTTTTAGGATATAAAAAGTGGCTGCAAACTTTGAATTTAAAAAGAAATCATTCTTATTTATATCACCAATTTTTTATTCCTTCCTTGAACTTCTATTTCATTTTGTAACAGGGTCGCAAAATGACCCTGCATAACGCTTACGGTGTCCTAAAATTATTAGTCAAATGTAAATTAATGTATTTTTTTAATAATTAATGATTTGTTTTAGCATATATAACTTGAAGAGAAATAAATGTTGGAATATATTTAGCGGGATTCAAACATGCGGCAGGGGCCCTATTTTTGAATCGCTCGGCAGGCGTCGAGCGCTCGTTCTACTGATTTTCGTTCGACATCTCATTGTTTTGAGTCATATGTCGAATGAAAATCAATCGTAAAGAGCGCTCAACGCCTGCCGAGCGATTCAAAAATAGGGCCCTTGGATTTTGTAATTAGCTAGCACCGTCTGTTACAGCCGTGCGAAATCTTTTGGCGATATATGATGACGCCGAAAGACTTATGTTTTGCATTTATTGAAGTTGCACGGCGTACTGAGATCTCTTATAATTCCTAAGTTATTGTTTAAGTAGAAACGAGTGTCTCGGGTAGAGTTCGCTAATTAAGTTGACTTCCAGCTTGTTTTGAACAGCGGTTCTCGATCCGGCGACGAATACTAATTCCATTATCGGAATAACAATACAAAACTTGACGAATTGTATTTTTCGTCTGTTTGTTAAGCGGGACGTGTAATGACTGTCGCTGATTGTCGGTGTGAACTTCCAATTGAATGTATGTGTTCTCATCCGTATTGCGACCGAAAAATAATTTTAATGAGATATTTTCTTTGTGGTGGAATAGTCTCAGATTTTTAAAGAACAGATCATTTTTTTAATAATCACTTCGACACTTGTGTATTTAAAATTGGGTGACGAAAAACCCACCGAACAAAGAAAAACTATTATGTTCTGTCCAAAACCCATTGTGCTTAAGGAGAAATTTGCGAACTTTTTCTGTTTTTTTTGAAGTGAAAACTTCTTTAGCGGCGTTGTACGCTTTTTTGTAATGGGGAAAAAAATGCTAAACTCGCGTCATTAAGAATCACGTGACCCTGATCGAAAATTCGTAAGACGGATGTGACGGATGGAGAGTAGACAGCCGGCGGCGGAAGTATCCCCCCTCTCTTTCTACGGGGCGCGGTGAAAATGGCGGCGCGTCATTTCAAGCAACACTTGTGTCACCATAGCATCGCGCATTTTTAATTCAATGTCAAAACTAGATTTTCTGTCAAGCTATGGATAAGACTTTCGTACAATACTGTTCTGTATTCGTAAATTCAAAAGCAGAGTAAATTCGATTCCAAAATATCAAAAATGCACAACGTTAATATTCAAGTTTTCACTTCTGCCGGCACTCCCGGAGTGCAACCCGATTTTTTTGTTCAGAAACTTTGTCGTCGGTACATTATTGACGAATTGTAAAAAGCTAATAATTTAAACAAGATGGAAAATACTGGAATGAACAATACAAAAGTAAATTAAATAATCATGAGATACTGATTGACGTTATTTGTGCTGAAGTTAAGGTAAGCATCGAATATTTATTTCGTTCGTTTGTTCTTTTGAGAAAGTTTATTCATTAATTCAGCACATAAGATCCCGAAGTTATCTAAAATTGTTTAAGCGCTGATTTAATAAGCTCCAGATGTTTGCAAGTCGAAAAGATAAGCGGGGCAAATATTTGCAAACGAACTTTCTGTTTGCTAATATTCAAATATTTAGATATAGCGGCAAGCTAACTTTTTAAAATTAATGTCGAAGATTAACCTTTTTGAATAGGAGCAGATTTGTTGCTTTCTCATACAATCCAGCAATGTGATTTTTTAAATTTTCATTTGGACTCCTATGGTCATAACTAAGTTTCAAAACTATTTTATCTGTCATGTTCTTTACAATTGATATTTGATTGTGAAAAAATATACTTATTATAACTAGTGAATTTTGAGCTGTACACCTCGTGGGTCTGTCTTCTGCGCACTTTAAAACAAAAAACTGAAAAACACTGAAATATGATTGTTTTACGTTTTCAATCCCCACATCTCCAACATAAAAAAATGAAAAACTGGATCGACAAAAAATCCATAAATAAATATCGAACCTGCCTGCTCACAAAATTCGAGAATCGGTTGAAAAATGCGACCAGTAGAGGATAACAGCTGGACATCCGCAGGACATAACTACTAAAGCATTTTTGCCTTGCACGAATATTTTTGCCCAAGCTGAAACGGAGGCGCCTCGCGCTCGCTTGGTAATTATTAAGACAAAAGCTCATTCACAATAGTTTAAAAAATATTATATATTATTTTTTAAAACTATCTTTATCATAAAAAGGTACCTATGAAACGCTGCCGTTTAGAACACTTAAGAATTGAAGCATTTTATGACCGCCTTTTGCTGTGACACTCTCAGTCAATATCAGTAATAGCGCGGTACATACAAGTATGGCAAACACGAGTAGGAAAAGACAGCGCCAGAAGCACAAAATATAAAGTCTCCGTTCTAGCCGTGTTCAAAACACTTCGGTCATTTGCTTTGCTGCTAAAGTACTGATGACGGGGAAAAATTTTTTTCAGTGACTTAAGCCCTGTTTGGCCTAAGATAGCCTGTACGGTAAGTAATATAAGTAGGTATATTATGAGTGCGTGCAAAGAAAACAATTTGTTACGAGCACCTCTATCACTTTATATTTGGAGCCAGAAGTTTTGGCATTTGTACCCTACTGTGTAGGTTCTAAGTGAGTAGGTTTATAACAAGAAACAGCAAGTGGGGTAAACATGCGAGGTTACATGGTAAGTATCTTATTATTGTGGGATTCCGTCTTGTTGTTCTTATTTGAATTCCCTCTACCTTTACTGGTATCTATAGTAAAACATTGTAAGGACAAATAACTGAACAAAGCAGTGAACCGTATGTATTTTAAATATTTCTACACTTGACGTGATTTTTTTACTATAAAATTGTAAAGTTAAATAAAATACTATAACAATTTCAACTACATTTAACAGTTGTCGCATAGTAAACATTTGCAAAACCATGAATCTCGCTTTTATTATAGCAAATAATTGAAATTGAACGGGGTCTTGGCATATACTACGGGTGGTCACCAAGAGGGGGGAGGGGGGGTCAAAAATGGTAAAATATGAGTCACGTAGTATGGGTACGTTTCCTTACCTTTGATAAAAGGGTGCCAAGAAATACTTGCATTCCATTGCAAATTTTATGTGAAGCGATGCCAAGAACTCAACTAACTGAGAATATATACCTGCTTTATACCTAAAACACACGTCAATGTAAATAACGTTCGGAATGAAAATGTAGATTTTGATATACAAATACATTCTCATCAAAATCTTCCCTTATACTCGTATCTACGATCTACGATAAAGTGAGTTCAAACAAAGGCTGCATCTTTTATTTTCAGCTATGTGGCGCGCTGATTGTGACAGTTTGAAAAAATACGGCTTTGCGGTTGGAAGAGTTACCGGCTTTTGTTAAAATAACCCAGACTGTTTCTGTCCATAAACTAGATACCGTGAAAACAAACAACAATAGTTTGCCGCTTGTTTTCCCATGCCAATCAAAACATAATAATATTAAAGAAATGTAAATTCCCGTAGTATGTAGGACCGAGTAACAGTGTCGACGGGAGACCGACACTGCTTTGATTTTTACTGAGAAAATCGTCAAGATAATAATTATTTAGGATAAAAAAAATATTACTTGTTGGTTTATTATTTTTCCAATGTAACAACATTTTTAAAAGCTACTAAATAAAACACAAAGTTTGAACACAAGAATTTTAATAAAAGGTATTCGTATACAACTTTACTAGTAGAAATTGTGTCACAGAGCGTTTTGGGTGGAGGCATTGGCAAAATCCAGCCAAAACTCACGGACGAAAACCACTGCTGGGGCCCTACCGGATAACTTTTCGAACTCTGGGGGCCTACCGACGAAGTAAGGAATTTCGTATTGCATTATATCGATGTTGGTGTGACATCATGAATTGGGGTTTGCCATTTTGGGCTGATTGGGGCTCGATTTATCTGTTTTAATTTGAAGCCTAGCAGACTTGCCGGAATTCGATGCATTAGCCGGTACGGCCTCTGGGCATCATGGGCCTCCTCCATCAAACAAGCAATTAATTTCTCCGTTTCTATCGTAGGTGAACATCAGTAACACGTGGGTGCTCCCTGAGGAAGGCTTCCCGGTGTTCTACCGCTACTTCAGGGACCGCATCTCTTGGTACGAGGCCGACGCCGTCTGCCAGTTCCATCATGCTAATCTTGTTACCGGTAAGTTTATTTATAAAGTAAAAACTAATCCCTTATTTATAAAAAGTGCACCAATTGTACTTGTACAGTATAACAGTCATAAATAGTTTTGTCACTTTCATTCCAAATATTAAAAGTTGACAAAATAATACGTTGTATAATGTAAAAGTCAAATACAATGCTTACGAACGAGGGTTGAAAATTCATCGACGATGATTACTCATCTTTGTCGTGACGTCTTGAGTGAAGATGTAACAAATGAAGTTTGACTGTTTTCTGATAGATACATTATATTGAAAATTAAAGCATCAGTTTTAATATTACAAAGCGTTACTCGTATCCTTTTCCATTTCATTATGATCAAATCAAATTTAGTTTTGCTTTGTTCATGTGTGCTACGCAGAAGAAGATCCCTCATGCGGAACTAATATTTTGTGAGAGGATATTTGAAATGCAATGCGCTGCGACTTCACCCGCTTTGAAGTGCGCAAGACTAATACCAAGATTCCTAGTATTGCCGTTTTCTAATACGTATCAGATACAAGTCTCTGTTACCATTATAGTGAACGTTGCAAAGCTAATGAAATCAAAGTGGGCTTTCAATGAACTCCTAACTATAATAAATGATTATTGCAGTACAAATGGGACTGTGTTATCAAGTTTCCAACATTTACGTTACAACATTATGAGGCTGCGGACTAAAGTTTTAATACTAAAGTTGCGACGACATTGTTGCTTCGCTCGATCAAGGCAGAAACTCTTCAACTCATTGTTCTTAATTTATTTTAGTAACAAAGGAAGTCTTTGTAGTGCTTAACTAATTTTGGGGCATTAAGCTATTTCATTGCTGTCTTTGCTACTTAAGAACCATGTTGCATTTAATGAGTTTTTAAAAGGACATGATAAACAAGAATAATTACAGGACACAGTTCCAACGCTTTCATTTGCGCTTTCAGACGAAGCAGAGGAGAATATTTTCTTCTGATATCTTTTACTTCGAGTAGAGAAGAACTGACTCAAAGAGAAGCAATAATTTACTAAAAAGTTATTAGTTATTTTAACGATATAAAGCTTTACGCGCAAAGCTGCTGTCAGCTTGTATAAATTCGAGCAACAAAATTATTGATGTAGGCACTTAACTCTGTACTTGCTACGAATTCACGTGCTGATGATGTATTTTACTTCTTTGTGGAGGCAAATGTAACGACTTTAGGAGATGGATGAGTGCAACGATGAAAGCTTTTGGTCGTTATCTTAAGATGTTCGTGATTATTTATGAGATGAAATATTTTAAGTACGTAATATGAATTTTTAGATGATATTCCAAAAGTTTATATTATTATCAGCACTAAAATTTTAAAGTTAAATAATAATAAAAAAATCAAACTTTCTATTTGAAATTGATATGTGTTCTGTACTTATTCACTTCAATTTCGATCAAAATAGTAAATCCTACTAATGCTCCGTAGGTCCCGGGTTTGAATTATATAAGTGTATTATCTATGGTCCCGGGTTGCAAAAAGGACAATGGTTTTTACAGCCAAGTGTTGATTAATCGCTATATCATATCGTGTTTCGGGTTCATGGTAGGGGGGCTGGTAGGAGCAAATGGCTTTGTGGTGAGCATAATAATTTATTCTTGAGTCATGGTTGTATTCTCTTCTTATTAAATTAATCAAATACTATTATTAGTTTAGTTTGGGCTTAAAATAAATGATTTCTGTGATACATATTGATTTATTATTCAATGTTATGTATTTTTTCGGTAACTTACAAACCATTTTTATTTAAGACGACGATGGATGGATAGGAAGCTTCCATAGATGTTGATCAAAGTTTATTTATCATTAAAACAATTGTGTTGCGCGCCAACCTAGTCCGAGATATCACAAAGTTTAAATGGCTTTCCCAACTTAGTTATCCAAAACAGGGCCGTGATTATTTTTCATCTTGAATAAACTTTTGAAGACAGGTAGCCATGAGTAATATTTTGTTGAACTTTTTGAGAAGTAAGTATTTTGAACTCAGAATAGATTTAACAATGAAAGATGATAAGGAAAATTGCTTATAACATATTCATTGAGATAACGAATAAAAATATTATTTGAAAAGAAAAAAAATAAGTACCTATTTCCGCACAATATGTCATTCCAATAATTAAGTCTCAAATTAAGCAAAGCTTGTAATGCAAACTAAAATACTAATAAATTATAAATACGAAACCAACCTTTCGTGAGGTGTGCAAAATTGGATGATGGCCTCCAAATAAAAATTTGAAAGTTGTATTTAAATCAAATAACAGAAAAAAGAGACTTGCATTCATTATTTCCCGAATTGGCTGTCTATCCAAAGAGTTTCACGATATTCAATTCCTTTGTGTAAAGAGGGGCTGTGTTTTTACGTTCTTTGAAACGTGGAATCGTACCTATTTGATAAAAAAACCTTTTAGGAAAAAGAAATATGGAAATATTTTTTAACTTTAGGGTCAATGTTTAGTCTTTTGAGGGGAAGTATTTATTGCAAGCGAAGCTATGCTAAGATTTCTCAAAACCTTAGAATAAAGTGTAAATAAATTAAAGTAAAACCTATTTTATAGTACTTTTATTAGTTACCTATATAAATACCTAGTTTTATCAGTAATAAACTGAAGTTTGAAGCTGTATTCAGTCAGGATGATCGTTTTGTAAACCACTGACTAAATTAAAGAAAAGTCCCGAAAATAAAAAAAATACTATTATTAAACATTGATTGAGGAGGCGCAGTGGTTTAGCGCCTGACCCAGCGATTGAGGAGGTTAAGCAACGTTCGCAAGGGTCGGTCATGGGATGGGTGACCAAAAATTCAATATCTCGAGCTCCTCCGTGCTTGGGACGGCACGTTAAGCCGGTGGTCCCGGCTGCATTTGCAGTCGTTGAAACCCACCATTCCGCATTGGGCCCGCGTGGTGGGTTATGGTCAGTCCTCCTTATCCACTTATAAGGAAGGCCTGTGCCCCAGCAGTGGGGACATTAAAAATGGCTGATGGACAAGCGTAAAAATAATTAAAAGTACACGTACGGCTATGTGCTAACTCTGTGAATATGCAAAGACTACAATAAAGGAAGACTTTTCAGATTACAATAATTTGTTGCTCTCCAAATCGACATAAATATTGAAGTCGTAAGCAAAGTTAGGGTTATGTCATACACGTTTAACGGCCTCATTGTCCCAAGAAGGAACCTCTTGTGGTGCATAGACACATTTCAATATTCCCCTTCGCCGTTACGAGTAATCGACAGTGATCCGAGCGACCCCCATTACGGTTGATGGCCTTTCGACCCGCCAAGATACCACCCCATCATGAATAAATGTACCTGCGATAAGAAAATGTAAATATGCGACTGGTATTTCGGCTCATGTACAGTTATTACACAACAGTGAAAGGGACATCTTATTACATGCATTCCTTTCGTATTATATCTGTCACCGTTAAAGTGCGGAAATCAGTTAGATAGCATATTAACTAGTTAATCTGCAGATTCACTGGTCGGATCATTTAAAGTGCAAAAGATTGTTTCATTTCGTGCTTTAACTAGGTAATCTGCAGATACCCTAGGTATTCTACAGATTAACGACAAAGGATCAGCTAAAGTGCGAAAAAAGGTTCTTAAATTGAAAAAAATACTGTAATCACATAAAAAGGAGTTGACACAAAACCCCCCTTTTTATGTGATTACCGGGCGGGGAAATGTCCTAAAGAAGTCATTAGGTTAGGTTAGGTTAGTATTGTGACCAAAAACGCGCGAGCCGAGCGAGCGGAGCGAGCGTGCCGCGAAAGTGGCCGGCAAAGCGCCAGAAACGACGTATTTGTAAACTTCGGTCTTTAACTTAAATTTCCTGAAGCCTTGGCTATTTCATTCACTGTCTACCGCACTTTAACGGTGTACCATTCGTTAATGTCCAGATTAACTAGATAAAGTGCGGAAATCTGCTACTTTAAGAAAAATTTCGCACTTTAACTGACTCGATCGGTTAATGTGCAGATTAACTAGTTAATTCACAAATTAACGGATTCCGCACTTTAGCGGTAACATATTGATCATTAGACTTCCAATCACACTTGGAAAACCAGGAAGAATAACAATAATCCTCAGACATTCAATTGAAATTGGTGAAATTCTATAATAATAATAATAAGCTGTATGTAGCACAAACATACACATGAGGTATTACGCTTTATTGCATTATATGCATCTTGGAGACAGTCTGTGTGGGCTGGGCGATTAGATTAAGTTGATGGCTATGCGCAGCAGAGCACTATGTTGTTCGCAATTTGCTTGCATGCTTGTTTGAATTGTAGGTTTGCTTTACCTGGATCCAAGAGGACGGAGGGTGCTCCAAGCTTACTATAGACAGTGGCGAAGGGTCCATACAAGTTGATTACCATCGGCTTACCTTTTAGAAATCCCACCCCACCGATCCACTATGCAGATCACAACGTTTTTGTAGAACGGCTTACCTTCGCCATAATTTCACCCTCGCCACTATAGCATGACCAATTATGTTTCTTATTCCTATATTTTAGTAGTATTTTAACACATTCCAATTTAATTTAGATACTCAGGTACCCACTTTTATTGTTTTTATAATTCAATTAGAATAGTACATTGTTATATATGGGTCCAAAGGAAGCAATTCCCATACGAGATATTTAGACGTCCGAGCATAGCGAGGGCGGCTATAGTTCGAGTATGGAATTGATGACTTTTACCCGTGTTTAACACTCTACTTTTCATTTCGAATATAAGGAAAGTAACAAAGTCTTAGATTTTCCAAAATGTTTATTAATAAAAACATGTACTTAGTAACTACATAGGTAGACCTTATATTTATTAATACTAACTTACCTACTTTACCCTTTGAATTTAATTACAAAATTAGAACAATTAGTGTAAAGTTAAATTCTTGCTTGGAATATTTAGTTTGATATTATGATGACGGATTTGACTTTGTTCGATGCCTGTAAAAGTTGGAGATATTCTTTGGTCTTTGATTAGACGGTGAAGTCCATGGCAGAGACTCTTCTGAAGTAGTTGTTTGAGGCGAATTAGAGCGTAGGTTTATTGTTCCTCTTATTTAGTTTGAACTTTTTGTTTTATTTTAAATAAATTTTAAGTACATACAAAATCAACACAAAACTTTAATACGGCACACATTTGGCATACACAGCTCAAAGTCACAGAGTTGGGTTGGGTTTCGCGCTAATATTAATTTATAGTTTTTCTTAATTTAAATTTGGAACACGCTGCGTCGCCGGCCGCTCCACCCAATATTTTTATTGCACTGGCTGTATATACCATGTTTCATTGTTGTTCGTAAATGCGCCTCATAAAGTTAATATTACCTCGACAGGTATATTAACTTTATGATGCGCCCTACCTATTTTTTTTATCATTACCGATGAAGTAACTCTATGGTTGACTACGTAACCAAATTCAGTTCGATTTTTAAAATTCTTTTACACCCTAGGCTGGAACGAAGAGTTTTGGACCCGCTGCTCAGTTTAAATATACATCACTTTCCGAATATGAGAAATGAAAAATAAATTATATAAGTACCTTTAATTAGAATAAAATAAAGGATAATGAGCGTTCTAGTCGAGGCCTTTTCTAGCAATGAAACTTACATCATTGGAATGGAACATTTTGACATGACATATATCTCCGAAAATACTAACAATTCATATAAAGTATATTAGCAGCAAATATTTGTCTTTAAAAGTCTGATACATCAGAGATATATCAATAATACCTATTGCTAGAGAAGGGTTAAAACAACTCCCTCAGACAAAAACAATTGTATACTTTAATACCGAAAATACTAACAATTAATATTGATATGACGTATAGTATGTTGGCAGCAAATATTTGTCTTAAAAAGACCTTTTCAGTGATATAGCACTCATAGCTAGAGGGGGGGCTAGACCAACTAATTATCCCTTGCCCATCATCCTTTTGCTTTCCATCTGTTCTTACTATCACTGAAAATAAAATATTTTTAAGTAGACGACGGAGTTAAAACGTAATAGCCACTTAAAGTATTCATTACTGAATTCAAAAGAATATCGGTTTTAGAGCATGAAGTTACGGTACATTTTTCATTGAATCTTGATCTGAAATAAGTAATCGTGAGTCGCGTAGGTACTTGAAAGATTTCTGAACCCTTTTGTGTATGGACCCTTGAGAATGAAAACTTATATTAGATTCTGAATGAAGATCCAAATTCATTAAAGTAATAAAAGCTATAGATATTGGATAGTTACCTTTATATTTAAGTAGATGTAATAAAAATATTAGTTTTCTTACTCACTGCATATTTTGTATTCAAAATTAAAAATATTTCAGCGTATTCAGCAGGACATTTAGTTTCCTTTTGAAAATAACTTGGTTAGGTACTAAAGTAAAGATAAACAAGATACTACTGATCAATTCTAAATTATTTGTGAATGATTGTTGTATGTTAATTCAATTTTTTTAAATATTTTTTTTATTAAATTAATTTCTCGAAACTTGCTATTTATTGCTATTGTGCACAAATTGAATTCGTACTTACTTTGTTTTCACGCTAATAATTTGTATGAGACACTTCTTTTGCTTTTCAATTTGCACGTTCACGGCAGTCTGTCTTGCATTGTGACAGGTATTTTTTATTTCGAGATAAAGGGGAAGTCAGCATCTCGCTTCTCCAAATGGGGCCAGTTGCAAACGAAACAATACTTATCTTCTCTAAAGAGAAATGAGTCTGACGTGTTATCACGGCTTCGCCGATCTTGATCCTTTGTAACGCCGCCGTTGCAATGAAATGAAAACTTAAATTAGTTTCGCCGACAATCTGTTGCATTACTTTGGTATTTTCGAGTATCGAATAACAGGGATTTATCGGATAACGCTCGCTCAACTGTTGTTTGCTACTTCACCTACGAGATTGTGTTTTGCGGAACTTGTCTTTGAAACAATGTATTATTTTCATCTTTTAATTACAATATTTTCCATTTAACTGTCGTTCTGCTACGGAATTGAGTTAAGGTTTCTTAGGCTAAAATCTTAAGTAGGTATAAATATCTCCCTTAAGTCTTTTATTTATTTTATAACAAACAATACAAAACAATTTGTCTTGTATCACTTAGATACGACTTGTTTTTTCCTGCTTAGTTAGCCATAGCATAGGAAGAAGCATCACTAATTTTTTTTTAGCACAGGAATAAATTACCAATTTTTTTTACCCTGTGGCCGTAGCATAGAAAAAATATATATTAAATATTGATTGCTGTCCAGACAAATCAAACAAGAAAGCGACATAAAAACGTGTAAAAATAAAAACAGTAATATGAAAACAAAAATAAAAAGGCTTTCTATTCTACCCTGAAAGCCTTTACAATTCCTTTTCATCAGCTCCTAAAAGTGGTTTATTTATTACGAGTTAGTTGTTTGTCCTCAATGAATAGTTCAAACGTCCGAACTGAGATATTTTCATTGCGACCATTGGATTTGTTTCGGGATTCGGAAATGTCCTTTCGGCTACATTATTCAAGCAACCACTTACTGCGCCCTTTCAGATGGATTTCTTGTGTAAATTGCCACTCCAAGTTTGGATATTAACTTCAGTAAACTTCCGATGTGGTTACTGAAACTTTTGTGTGTCAAAGTAATTTCGGAGTGTTCTGTGCGGCTGCTTTCCTTTGGTAGTGATACGAGTATTATTGTTCAAGGATTATAATGCAAGTGAAATCTTCAGAAATTATTGCACGACTCCCTTGTTAATTTCTTAAGACAGATTCTGCGTCAAGTAGAGGAAAATACCTTATTTTTATATCTTTATTTTTAAAGGAAGCTTTTGTATTAAGTTACATGTCAGCTCCATTGTAACTGTAAATTAATGTTATGCACATAAATTAAAATAATTACACTAATTAACATTAGGTATTCGACCTTAAAGTGATGCTTTGTGCTGCGAACTTGTAAGTCAGAATACAGCTGCTTCAGATGTAGGGTCCAAAAGCGCACTTAGGAAAACGCCAATATCAAGCTGGTTGACCTACAGCTACGCAAAGTCCTCACGTAAAACTCGATTCCTGACACACTTCACTAACAAATGTTGGAACGTCTTCTATTAATTCATACAGAGTAAATACCTTCATGCTTATCCCAACATTCTGTGACATTTTCCTTGTCCAATATCTGTAAAAAGTCTATCCATTACAAAGCTTCTATTTGGATGTGATTGACCCGAGTCACCTGAAGTATGTAGAAAATATCAGGCCCGTGATTTTAGCTTCCGATACCGCTCCCTTTTGTTCCGGAAGAGATTTACGTTGAAAATTGTTGGTATGCCTCCGCAGATATGAAGTTATTTCCTCGAAAACGGGCCTTCCAGCGTAGATTAGACGTACATTCCTTCGATATCATCTATACCGTATATTCATATATATTGGTTTTCTCTTCGTTAGAGAGTATGATTTGGATATCTCCTCTACATTAGTTTGCTATTTTAATCGTGCCTTGCTCTGCAGTTTTTAATTAAACATGTATTTATCTGTACCCTAAGCATGAACATCTATCTAGAAAAAAAAGCGCGTAAAAGTACTAGATAGAGTACTTTTACGCGTTTCGTTTTTTGGCGGTAGATGGCGCTGTACAAATTTCCCATACATAATTACTCTATCTAATGTTTTTATGCGCGTTTTTTTTCTCGATAGCTGTTCGTGCCAATAGAGTATTTTTAGACTTTGCGGATCAAAATTTAATTTAACTTCTAGTTTCTTTATACCAACTGCAAATAGTTTGACTTTTCTTCTAATAACGTAGAATTTATTACCTACGTGTTGAAATGACAAAAGATAATTTCTCCGTAATCTAAGTTGGAGGTTCTTCCTCAATTTTTTATGAAATTATGGCAGTATAAGTAATATTCAAGATAAACTTTTTGCGGCAAGTCATATCACGGCATCTAGAGGCGGCTGACACCGCGGCCATTTATCATTTCGGAACGTGCCCTTGAAGTTGGCGTATACTTTCACATCCACAATGTTCAACACGGATTGGCTTCGGATTACGCTGTTTGCGCAAATTTTATGAGCCTGTTTTTCACTAAAGTCATATTTTAACTTGGATACTGTGTAAAATTATACTAGATTAAGTAATTAAAACCGTAAAGTATTTTTGGCAAATTAGTTAAGCCGTATGGTAAGCTGACATCGCTGTCTCTTTGTTCTGTGGGTTTGGTCTAAGTCAAAATAGATAGCTTGAAATCGTTCTTGGCCGGTAAATTATAATACACTACTGACAGATCAGCAGCCATAAGCAGTTTGTAATAAAAATCGTAGGATACTCGGTTAAACAAATAGCTTATATCGGTAACTTATTATTTTATTACACAATGTAATATACAACCATCGCAACGCGTATCGACCCCTAAGTTTGGCCAGTCGCCGCACACTCCTGATTACATTTCAGGCTCAAACTTTCGCTATGAAAGATTTATGAGATTACTTCGCGCGACTGTTCGTCAATATGGGAATTCGAACGTTTGACAAGAAAACTACGTACGTTGATGCAATATTTACTTTAATAAGTATAATTCCCTCTAGAAGTACGAGTACAATAACTTTTATTACTTTTGATATTTCAGGAAAGTGCTGTAATGATTCGACGCTCGAGCCAGATTTGTGTATCTACCTGAAGTGTTAAGTGTAACAAAACTAACACCGGCTTTTTATTTTTAACCGACTTCAAAAATTTGAAAAGGAGGAGGTTATCTATTCGTCGCGTATTTATTTTTTAACCGACTTCAAAAAAAGGAGGAGGTTCTCAGTTCGTCGGAATCTTTTTTTTTTTTTTTTTTTTTTATGTATGTTACTCGATTACTCGAAGACGGCTGGACCGATTTGAAAAATTCTTTTTTCGTTTGAAAGTATATACTTTCAAGTTGGTCCCATTGTCATGAAATCAGGGATCCTGGAGAAATCGAGGGAACTCTTCAAATATTATAGGCACATCTATAGAGATTTTAGTATTTTCTTAAGTAACTTGTGCATTTGCTTTCGAAAAGTACTATTTCGGTGAAGTGGAACTGATGATGAAGACCAGCATAGATGATCATCGGAAATGTTCAATACTAAGTAGTTCACTGGTACGATACGATTACTTTAATATGGTTGCTGGGATATTTATGCTCATCATAATTCATATGGTGAAGTGGAGCTGATAGTGAAGTACCAGGAGAACTCCTCAACAATAAACGCCCCTGCGTCGGGAAAAGCAGTACTATGTAAAAAGTGATGAGCCATTGACATACGGCTATTGTAACTTAGATAATATCATCACCAAATATACTTACCACAAAAAAGTTTAAAATAAAAAAGTTTTTAATAAAAACAAAACCTCCTTCAAAAATCTTGAAAATAATCTAACAAAAAACAGCTTCAAAAATAAATTAATGGCTCTAAAAAGCAAGAAATAAAATATTGAAATCTGCATAATAACTAACTCTAAGTTTGTATGCATATCTTATATTAAACAACGTCTTATGAAGTCGGGTGGGGTTTAAACCCATGATTAAAGTTTAGATATATTAGTTTAGATAAAAAATATCCTTCGTCCCCCCCCCCACCCGACTTCAAAAGGCGTTGTTTAATATAAGATATGCATACAAACTTTCGAGTTAGTTATTATGCAGATTTCAATATTTTATTTCTTGCTTTTTAGAGCCATTAATTTATTTTTGAAGCTGTTTTTTGTTAGATTATTTTCAAGATTTTTGAAGGAGGTTTTGTTTTTATTAAAAACTTTTTATTTATATGTATGTACACCGATTACTCAAAGACGGTTGAACCGATTGAAATGATTCAAACGTTATTACATTTAGGTATACTCCCAAGTTGGTCCCATTTTTTAAAATTTTGAAATCGGTTCAGTACTTTTCAAGTAATCTTGTAAAAAGCACGAAAATAGTGTGATTTTGTGTGAACTACCTCGATGATCAGTCGAATAAATTCTTTGTTTATGAACTGAATAAGATAATATTTTTTTTGTTGAAAAGGGGATATCTTAAGTGTAGTTCTTTAACCGCCTTAAAAAAGGAGGTTATCAGTTTGACCCGCATGTATGTATGTTTCTCCGCTATTAACTCACATTTGGCTGAGCCGATTTTTCTACCTAAATAATATACCAACACTACCTAATACAAAAGGTACCTACTCTAAAAATTAAAAAAAAAATACCCGACTTCAATAGATGTGTTTTTATTATTACGAATATTATTTCTTGCTTTTTAGAGGTAGGTTTTTTGAAGTCGGTTTTTTGTTTTTTAAACAATTTTTTACCGCCTAAAATTATGATGTGTTTCGTTCATATTCAATAAGTTAGTTGAAACACAACTCACACACACACACACACACACACACACACACACACACACAACACGCTAACACACTCACATCCAAATATAGATTAAGAGAACAGCAGAATTTATCTATAAATTGTTTTTTTTTATCTTTTTTTTCTTTTCCTGTTCTCTCATTAGATTTACATGCAAGATTGTACGTCATAATTGGGGAAGTCACTGCGGTCTGTAATACAGTTTTTACTACAACAGACGCAGAGATTCATAAATTATGTGTATATGTTTGTTATCTAATAAATAAACTATTATTATTATTATTAAATGATGCTGTTATTTGCGGAAAGGAAGAGAGACGGTATTTGTTTCAAATTATATCTAGCTTTAGTCCGCGTTATATTAATTTAATACCCCTTATTCTTTTAATCATCATCACATAAACAGACGCATGACGCCCACTGCCGGGCATGCTTATAATGAATGTTTAATCTATGGCGGTTATTCTTCCTCATTTCATTTTTATTTTTTTTATTTTTTATATCTTGTATCAAGTGTTTTTGGTAAATATTGCATACTGAGGTGCACTTTCGAGTAGCAGATAGAAGTGATTTCTCAACTAGTTGAAAGTTATTTACTCTCACAATTACCTATCCGATATGTAGTAGGTAATTAATTTCAACCTACCCATTGCGTGTAAACTTTTGTTAATTATTATTGTGAAGGAATATGACCTCACTTTAAATGTGGAGGTCATTTTCCAATGTTGACGACTCTGTATGAAATATACAGGGAGAAAAAAGCAGCCCTTGACGAGTTTCTTGCCGGTTCTTCTCGTTACAAGGTCTCCCGCTTAGGGTTTGCGAACCGATGGCGCGTAGCTTCTATGACATTCACAAGTGCTTGTAAGCCTAGACTGAATGAATGAATTTGAATTTTTGAATTTTGAATCATTGTGTGATGAGGAAGAATAACCGCCATACGTAATACTAAATACGTGTGTTCATGTATAGATTTTTTATGATCATCCGAGGTTTATAATACATAGTATTGTATACCGGGCATCAGAGCTCTATATTAGGAGGTACTCACGAAGGGCTATCCTAGGCCGCGGCAGGGCGCCGCTTGACCCCGAGCCATATATCACCGGAATGTATCGACCCACGGATTCACCCAACGTCACGGATTCTCGTTTTTTAGACATTTCATCGTTTATCACGATGCTCAGTATTGTCTGCTATAAAAATATCAGACTTTATGTCGTTATCGACAATTCTTTATATCCCATTAATGGAACCCTCTGAAATGAATAGCTGGAAAGAAATAAGATACCATTTTCTACCTGGTTCGAAGTGCATTACTTTTTTGTTGTGGTCGCAAGCTCGTCGATATCACGAGCAGTTGCTCAGCATTTCTCGAAGATTTTTCTTATTTCGTTTTCTACTAATCGTTTTTCGTTTCGATTTTTCGTTTCGTTATTTCGTTTTCGATTCTAAAAGATAAAAAAGGTGTTAAAATTTTTCATTTCCAATAAATAACCATCACCATATTTATTTTTCTTGAATACTTAGATATGTACAAAGTGCTGTCGTAGTCATGTTATTTGAGCAAGATTATATAGGAACTAATGACTTCGGATCTTTTTATTGGTGTATTCAGACTCAGAGACAGAACTAATGGTTCTATTTTAATCAAGTGAGAGAGTCACGCACAAAAAGTCCCGCATTCAAAAAGGAGAGGCCTATTGTTCTATGGAAAGAGGCTTAATTAGAAAAGTCTGTGAGTAGTCTGTAACTCAGATCATTAGGTCTGTAACGTACTCAATGCCCCACAGTATTGTTCTGAAAGGAACTTAAAGTAAGTCTTAATTGGCTTGATCGATTGTCAGTCGGGAGGCGGCGAAGTTCGACGTCTCTATTCGTTCTGATGTTGACTAAGTAGCCCTAAAAACGGCCGTGGCATTTTCGCTCACGGCGGCGCTTTTAATAATGTAATTTCTGAAAGCAAACAATCTTGAAGATAGAAGCTGTTTGCGAATAAAACGCTTTCTGAATAGATTGGTAATTAGTTTTGTTTTTGGTTATAAATTAGGGAGAAAAGGGATGCAGCCCTTTTCGGATTGACGGAAATCTGGTTACGAACCGTTTCTGCATAAAAACAAATGAACTCGAAGAAACAATGGTCAGAATAAAAAGTCGGTCGGTAGGTAACTAAGTCAAGGCATTTCCCAAAGTATCCCGGGGCACTATAATAATAAATCTACGTAAATAGACAAACATAAAAACAGTAGGGTCAGCGCATCACGTCCGCGTGGCCGGATCATGTTTGAGGAGGAATTATAGCTCTTCCCCCCTCCTCACTACTACCCCCTTTATGTGACTCGAATAATCAACGTTACTGACTTGACTTCGTGTGCCCCATGATCTTTGACTAAGCGTAATTTTCCTCATGACTGCCTTTAATCGTCAGCGCTTTATGTTTGTATTTATATAAGCGGTGCTTCTGTTTAAGTTACAAACATAGACTTCTGAGTTACAAATAAGTTTTTTTTAAAGACGTTACAAAAGCAATTTTCATATTAAGTATATTTTGCACATTCAAAATATAACATGAAAATCAGTAATTACTATATCTATATCTAAAAGCTTAAATACTTTATGGACAATCTGTCAAATTATTATTTATTTAAATAATGTTTGTTATTTTTTATTTTTTATTTATCGTAACTATCTTTCCCCCAAGCACAGGCCAGATTTACTCCGAAAGGGTAAATGTACTGGCGTTGGGTCACAATCTATTAATCTCCACATGAAAGACAGTGTCTATATGCAAGTTGGATTGTAATAAATGGTTTTCACGGCCCTTTTTATATAAAAAGGGACCACGCCCGATTAACTTGACCGGCCAAATCTAATAATGGTTCTTTACACAGATTCAACTCTACTTCCACGTACTTTTCGTCTACAAAACTAGGAAAGACTCTCCTGACTCACGCGCGAATCACGGCAAAACTGTCCCACAGTTCCACACTCGCAGAAGTTCGCGCTATGTTCACAGTATAGTTCGCGCACTCAACAAATATGGACGCCGTAGTTGCTGCTGCTGGTGCAGGGTTACTTTGCGCATCAGCAATTTATGCTGATATGAAAAGTAAATTAATCAAACATAATTTTAAATACGGGAAATTGCTCTAAATACATAAAATACTCTCAGCCTCAACAGGCGCAGCAAAACTATGGTTTTCCCTGTAGTGTCTTACAAATAAGTACTTGCGAGACGGCAGTTCTATGTCATAGGTGGTCATTTGTACAATAAAGCTACTAAGGTTGATGATATTTATAAACTATCTCTTTATAAATGTAAATTAGTGCTCTTGGACTGGCTTCAAAAAAATAAAACAGAAGATATTCTCCGTTATTGATATAACTAAACATCTCACATACACTTCATTACATATCTTTTTCATAATCATATTACAGAACTGTGGTAGGTAGGTATTTACATCTTCACTAAATTCAATTATGTTTTTATTACTTTGAATGAATGAATGAATGAAAAAAATCTTTATTCAAATAAGCTCACATAATGAGCGTTTTTAAATCGTCAAATATTTTTTTTACCCTACCACCCATTATGACGTCTTTTAGCTGACAAGAAAAACGGGCGCAAAAAACTTACCAGCTTTATCAAATGGAACGATATTTACAAATATGTATATCGTTTCCAGACTTTAACAAAGATTAACAAATAAATAAAATTTAATTAGATCATTACTTAATGAATTACAAAATTTTCTTAATCAATTTACAGGGTTCAAGCTAAATTCAAAGTTTGAAGTTATTATTCAGTCTATGCTGTTACAAGAGAGAGAAAAAAACTTTACAATTCTATATGCGTTAAGATAGGTAGTCAGTAGCAGACCCATTCCCACTGGCAGCACCCGTTCACGAGCATGACGCATGAACCAGCCATCGCTTCGCTCGACCCGCCTCACACGACACCACCGCAGAAATGATTAAAGAGAGCATGACATACTAAGGCTACCCATGTTAAGGCATCGAATTGAAAACTAATATCCAAAAGCTTTTCATAGGCAATATTTATGTATTTTATATTTTACTTTCCATAGTCAGCATTTATGTATTTTATAATACATAAATACTGACTATAGAAAGCAAAAATATTGCAATTAAATAAATCAAAACAAGGTAAGTTATTATGATATATACGTTTCGAGTAAGAAGTGCCATACATACAGACAATATAAAACAGATTTTTTATATACGACGCCCTTAATACAAGCAGACAGAAGCAGACCCATTCCCACTGGCAGCACCCGTTCACGAGCATGACGCATGAACCAGCCATCGTTTCGCTCAACCATATTTGAGGGAACGTAACGACCCGCCTCACACGACACCACCGCAGAAATGTTTAAAGTGAGCATGACATACTAAAGCTACGTTTGATTGATTTGATGTAATGACTTAATTGTTTGTAACAAAGATTTAATTTTTTGGGATAAACTCGAATAAAATACAAGTATGTTACATGCCCTTGGGTGGAGGAGCTGTGACACATTTTATACTAGTACCTCTTAAAAGTCTTGTGACGTCCAAACTTTGTCTTTTATTTAGTTTTTAAGAGGATTTTGTTACATTGAAGAGACAATTTAAATCTTTTTTTTAAAAGCTTATAGTTATGATTTTTTAAACTCTCATTCACAGGAACACAGTGCGAGTGTGAGCCTTGTCGCTTTCGCGCCAAGTTCGCGGCTTGCGAACAATTTGTCGCGGGCTAAAAAACCGACAATTTACAAGAACGAAGCGCGAATGCGACGCGAAGCTGCGAAGAATATGCGAATCGGATCTACACTCATTCGCGAACTTCGCGGGAAGTTCGCGGCTTCGCGCGCGATTCGCGCGTTAGTATGGAGAGCGCAGGAGATTCCCTACGTTACAGACGATAAAATATGTATTATTTAAAAGTATTTAAACTATTAATTTTTATCTACGCAGAAGGATTAATCTTATTGTAGGCATTTATGAATTTATGAATATAATAAATAAAGTATAGATATATTTTTATCGACATTGATTTTAAAAAAAAAAACAATATAATTAACTCCTGATCGCCGCCAGCCCGGCCGCATCAGGCCGGCTCAAAATATCTAGATCTATGCTCAAAATAGCTTAAGCCATTGTCATTTTAAAATGAAAAATATCTTCATTTATTACAATATGGGTTTGAAATAAAAGGCTTTGACGAGTACATTCCAAAACTACGAGATGGTACAATTTTTTTTTTTTAAAAACAAAAGTTAAAAACCATGATTGCCCTGCCAAAACCGTAATAAAAACTAAAAACAAATTATTTATGACGGCATTAAACCTATTAGGACCTATCTTAGTGGAATTAATATTACGTTGGTATCTCGAAAGATACATTAATTTCCTTGGATGAAATAATTTTATTCCCTAATCCAGAAGCCGGTAATGATATCGTATCTTTTTTCTATTTGATTACGTGTAACCTATGCTTCTTTTATTACATCTACTAACTGACTTAAGATGACTTAATATGTACATCTTCAAGATTTTGGTGTGGTTAAATTACACTCCTCATTTTGTGATTCCTATATTCATAGGTCTAGATAAATAGTTCTTTAAAACTCCAAGTAATTAAAAACGTTGATTTTCTCTTTTAACTATGAATTGTGAAAAGTGTCCTACCTACTTAATAACGTACTACTGGCTTATTGACTCGACGACTTAATATGGGTAGCTTTAGTATGTCATGCTCACTTTAAACATTTCTGCGGTGGTGTCGTGTGAGGCGGGTCGTTACGTTCCCTCAAATATGGTTGAGCGAAACGATGGCTGGTTCATGCGTCATGCTCGTGAACGGGTGCTGCCAGTGGGAATGGGTCTGCTTCTGTCTGCTTGTATTAAGGGCGTCGTATATAGGAGATCTGTTTCATATTGTCTGTATGTATGGCACTTCTATACAATTTCAAGTTGGACACATTCAATAAAACCGCGCTAGTATCCGTTAAAAAGTGTTTTATCTCATTCAAACTTTGAATTTAGCTTGAAGCCTGTAAATTGATTAAGAAAATTTGTAATTCATTAAGTAATGATCTAATTAAATTTTATTTATTTGTTAATCTTTGTTAAAGTCTGGAAACGATATACATATTTGTAAATATCGTTCCATTTGATAAAGCTGGTAAGTTTTTTGCGCCCGTTTTTCTTGTCAGCTAAAAGACGTCATAATGGGTGGTAGGGCAAAAAAAATTGTTTGACGATTTAAAAACGCTCATTATGTGAGCTTATTTGAATAAAGATTTTTTCATTTCATTTTTCATTTCATTTCATTTCTATAGATACGGTTACCTACATAGTTATCTTATATGACCAAATTCGATTAAATAACTATATACAACAGAAGTGACAAAATTCAGAACGCTTGCGTTTCAAAACGATGTATATTTTGATCTGTAAATTTATTCTTTACCATACATTCTCAAATGAAGTTGCCGGTTCTACATTAGTTAAATTCATTGCTACTACTCCCACAAATTGGTAATTAACCTGGCGGCCATGCACACCTCAGAAACAAAAAAAAATTTTTTTTTTTTTTTACCTAGACCTTATCTTATTGAAAATAAACGTGAATGTTAATGTGACAAGGTTCTATCGTATTACCAATTTGCGGGGATAGTACGCTCGACGGCACCTCAGACTATACATGTTGAGCTCGAGACCGTCTTTATGCCCTACGTAATAAAAGCAGTTTTCCCAGTTTGACCACAGAATAACTTATAGGTTTAACTGTATAACCTCACGTGCTGTCGTGTGTCCATGTTTTTATAGCTGTAGAAATACCTTTATCCACCAGGCAAAATTGTTTCGCAATCTTATCAAAGACTTTTCAATTTAATGAAATAAATAGTTATAGCATTGGTTCCTAACCTGGGGGTAATTACCCAAGCAAGCGTAAAACAGCTATTCTATGGGGGTAAACAGAGGTGGTAGAATGAATAGAATAGAGAGATGGCACTATGGTTGTTACATTTCTTCAATCTTCATAGGTGTTATGGGAACAATATTGAAAAGGTTAGGAACCACTGAGTTATAGGTATTACTGCAGATTGTTGGTTACCTAGATTCAACTATGCAGATATATGAATCTGGCAAGCCTAGTCTGAAACAAGAGAATTGCCATTATCAAATGTGCCATTATCAAAGTGTTATCACAATTGCTGCAAGACGACGAGACTCCACAACCGTTAATTGTATGTCCTCGCTCTCAGTCGTTACCTTGTGTTCCGAACCATGGCCATTTATAATTTAAATCCGACTTAGAATCTTATCCGTTTATGTAAATGTAGGAGACGGAGACAGGACTTACAGATTTTCGTATTTTGTCGTCGGTTTGCTAAGCCACTGAAATAAACGGTCTAGAACCCTTTAAGTTTATGTAAACTGTTCATGATATCGAAAACTATGTAAACTAAAGCTCATGTCGCTCAGTAATAAAAGCAGAGCTGGCTCCGTGCACGCTTTTAGCGCCACCTAGCGTGTTGCAACTTTGTTGGCTCTGACCTGACCGTTTTGACGTTTTGATATGTAATGGCGGCATTGTGACAAAATGTTAAAAAATACTATACATATTGTGTTATTAATGTAAATTTCAAAATTACTATGATTTGGGTGGACAAAGTGTTGTGAAATCATTTTTGATCATTTAAATTAAATATGGCAAGTAAGATCTATTCAAAAAGAGTGTTTTCTTTGGTTATATCAGGGTTTGTTTACTTCTTTTTTAGTTGTAGATTTTGTAAAACAAGAGGATAAAGCTACTTTAATAATTTTACTAAGTGATAATAAACATATATAATTGTTCCTGTATCGCTAGTAATAAATTAAATATCGTTTTCAAGCAGATTACAGAGCCTTCATTATTTCTACTTTTTGCCACCATGAGCGCTGCGATCGATTATTATACCTTCGCACCCTCCCATAAATTCCCTGCTGGTATTAATACTCGGTTACAGGCTCCATACATTGTTAATTTTAAGTATATCTAAAAATTGGGATATCAGACCACGTTTCTGAATATGAACGTGCAGTTAAAAGTTAAAAATTTATAGTTTGAAAATATCGGAAAAATCTTGATAAATCAGAAAACTCACAAAATAGCAAGGCATGTGCATAGATTCATTACGTGCGTAGGTAAACAAGATAGACTCTCATGATGACGCGCGTGTAATTCTATTAATGAGCTCTAAATCCAGAAATCAGTCAATTTTTGGGACATGTACATACAAACCTCAATATCATGACCAATTATTAAATATTGAAACTTTTTACTGTACATACTCGATTAGAATAGGGAAGAGAACAATAATTTAATTTTTAGATATACTTAAAAATTAACCGTGTTAGATCAAACTTTGATTCAAAATGTTCCGGTGATTGGCGGCTCCGACTACTTACGACGTTTGTAGTTAAAATAATATTAAGATTTTTAATAAAAATATTTAATCTTCCGATTTACATACGACCCAATAATTCAACAGGTTTTAAAACATTGCAACCTTTTGTAAAAATGAAAATAGGTTTCGTGAAACGTGTCAAAACAGCGTCGCGCTGAACGTGGGCTAAATGGAAAAGCTTTTGAAAACCCATCCGCTGAGCCTATTTTCGTATCGGCCGTGATCAATGAAATGATTCTGCAGCCTGCGCAAATATTCTTTCACATATATTTCCGGACAAAATGTTCCGGTAAAAGAATGAATGGGAAATATGCCTGGCGAATTTGGGAAAAAGACAACTTTTTTGTGACTATGTTACCGAAATGTAGGTAAATGCACGTCACCGAGTGTATTGGGCCGACTAGTAAATAATAATAAATAGTGTTGTGTAGTAGAATACGTATTTCAAAGTCATGGAGCCTCTTTGTTTTTTACTCGGAATCTATTGTTTAGTAGCAATTAAACGGATTTTCTTCTATGAAAGAAAATACGACTTAAATAATGATGAAAAACATAATTATAAACATGCTACATAAATATATTTGGTCCCATTCCACCGATCGGGACATTAACACGATATCCATGACACAGTAAGCAGGTTCACATTCGTTCATCTTCATAATCTGGAGAAATATTTAACTCAAATTATAAACTTTCATGGAGGAATAAAATTATTCATAGAATGAGAAAAAATATAGGTTAAATTAATAGGTGTCTCTGTTTTGACTCCTCCTCAGTCCTCATCTTTGAAAATTTAAATTTATTATTTGAATTTTCGTATTTGAAGTCTCATTGTGTCTTCCTCACATAATCTTTATGATTACTCAGTTTACCACATCTATATTCTGCACTGCCCGTTTTATGTCCCTTAATTACACGGACAGAGTTGTGGGGAAATACTTACTCAGTCCAAATATTTAATGCGCAAATTTACTGGGAAAAGAAAATACGAGTTGAACATTCATTCTATTAGATCGTAAAACCGAGCGTCCTAAATTCGGTAAGTGCTCCTACCGGAATGCGTTTCGTTCCGAATGTTTAGTTTACGAATAAGTTAAATGAAAACAGTGATCTAGATACTCTACCTTAATAAAAATACGAAGATTTTTACTTCGTAGTAGCAAAGACCGTTTATTTCAGACAAAGAGTACTCATTTGGTCTCAGAAGTATCCATCTGAACACTTTGGAACCATGTCGCACCGATGAATTAGTACAGTTGCAAATTACAGAACAAGTGTTAAAGTTTGTGTGATATAAAGTTTTCAACTACAAGAGACCAACTGTAGCATACAACGTGTAAATTACAAACAAAATAATGCTACGGTGCTCTACGGTGTAGCGCACGAATTATTACGTGCTACGAAATAACGTCTGTTTGACTGATTAACAAAAAATATTATGTTCGATAAATATTTTTTTTAATAAAAATAATAAAACAAGCCTAAAGTAATAGTTCTGACTAATCCGAGGTAGTTCTTTGTTAATAAAATGTTTTTTTGTTTTCTCAGTATAATAAGAAATGTAGGTCAAATCCCGTATTTACAAGGGTGCCAAAATATATAGAATTCACCAACAAGATAGATTACACGAAGCTAAATCCCATCACTCAAAATGTTATATTCCCATCTACAACCGTTGCTAAATCTTTCCCCTGTCGTATAAGCAATTTATAGCCCGAAAATAAAACCGTGTCCAGGAAGGCGGTGAGTCGTCCATAATCAGGTTTATTAGGATAAGCAAGGCGCGGCAAGGGTGGCCACTCGCCCGCAAGGTGCGCCGGATCGATCGCTATGTCTATTTCAGTATTTTTACTGTTGCATGTACACATTCCCACTACAAGTGGGGTGACTGTGACTGATCAAATGAGCTATACTGTGCTTTATTTAGTTGTTTAAATGCAAAATGCAAAAGAATCTTGAGCCCGAACTGAATCCGAAACACGAATCAAGGGTGACAAGAAGCGATTGTGAGGTAAGGATTCATCTGATTTCTAGGTTTCATAAGATTGATTATATTAAATAATATACTAGAAAAAAATCGACTCTTCGCCAAGTTTGGCTCAGGCGGGAACCAAACCCGCAATTTTTGGAATCCGTTCCAATGCTCTTACCAACCTGTGCTACCGAGTCATTAGGTAGCTCGTGACGAGTCGATTATTTTTTTACGAATACTAAAATCTCAAATTCAAAGATTAATTATGTTATTATTATGACGGAAAAAAAAATGTAGCATATCCACACTAGTACCTATCTAACTTGCACACCGCCCCATACCATAAAACTCAAAATTATAAAAAAAAATGTGCAAAATATTTTTCAATCCAAGAAAGGTCGTGGAATTTAATATTTGACTCATAGAGTTTGTTGTTGGAATCAAACAATGCGCTCTTTGAGATTTATTATTTACGAAATGAAAAAATAACGGAAGTTTTCGATTTTTTTTATGTAATAAATGAAATGTAGTGTGGTAGTGAATAGACTCGCTATAGTTTTACTTCTTTAGTTTATTTTGGATTTATATTTGATTGTGTTCTCAAACAATACTTATATATTACGAAATGTGTACTCAGATTGCGTGACAATCTACGGATGAATAGAACGCATAGAAAACAAACATTTATTATTTTTATTTTTGAGCTAGAATCCTTCGCGTTACGCACAAAACCTCACTAAAGTTTCACTCGATCGGGTGATTTGTTTCACTCAATATAAACGCAAACTAAAATATTTTTAATATAAAACGAAGAACAAGTTTTATTTTCTTATAATATTTACATGTCCCAAACATATCTACTATAGTTTCAGCTTATTAAAATGTAGCTGTTATGTTGTTGCTTTATGTTGTCATATAACATTTTCGTAAGAAAATCACAGCACCCCTCATTTCCCTGCAGCCCCTCGTTCTATTTTCTAGTCCACAATATAATATCTATTGAATACATGTTATTATCGATAAAAGGATTTCATGCCATAAGTGGGGTGAAGTAGGTTATGAACGATGATATATTTCTTCAACAAATACCTATTCAGTTAAAAAAAAGTTGAAGAAAGATAATCAAATCTCAGACACTCAATTAAATATAATAAAAGTTTCTTTACCTTTGAGTACCTACTAAGCATTTGACTATTAAACTATTGCAGTATTTGAAGTATTGACTATTTTCATTTCTTAATTCCTACGGCAGATAAAACAAAACAAAAAAAAAACAATATACACATAAAAACATCCATGAGCGACGTTTTAAAACTAATGCTAATGCTTAACAATGTAATTTAGCAAGTAAACTATTATCCAGTATACACTTTAACTTAATCCCATAAAGGCATTTGCGTCACGATGATTGTTCTCTCGAACTCCTCTACAGCCTTCCAAGTTAGAGCTACTCGTGTTACTAATGAGTTAATGACCCAAATTAACTTGAGCCAACAAAATAAGGTTCACATAGTAACGGTGTACTCCCGAATTCGATTATAACTAGCTTATTAATTGGATATATTTTGAGCAACACAGATGAAATCAAAATTACTTCGTTAGAAATAAATCACTTGTTACGGATTACAGATTAATAATTCAGTTGTAATTTTAGAATTAAATTTTTAGTTTTATTGGTTTTTGATTTCCCGACGTTTTGACACCTTTTTAGGTGCCGTGGTTACGGGATGATTAAAGCAAAAAGACTGCTCTTAATTTTATGAAATTACCCGCTCGGAAAAAGTTCCGAGCGAGTATAAAGATAAAAATGCATTCAATTTTTTTAATCCGTAAAAAGTGTTTTATATCTAACGAACTGTACGCGCGGAAGTCTTAAAATTAATTCAACTTATTAGATCCGTCAATTATAACTTTGCCATTGTCTCGGCTTGTATGTACGTACTATTTTCGTTACGTACCAGTTATTATTTCTGTTAAATATTTATATTAATAGCTTCTACATGAAGTTACTGCGCGTGGTACAAAATCCATCAACCGAGTTATCGTTTGTAATCTGCATTTTATAATAGCGCGCATGAATGAAATTAAAGTGTATAGACATTAAACCGTAATCAATAGTGAATATACTCGGGCACTGTCGGTATCAAAATCCAATTTTCTGATTACTTTTGATGTTGAAATAACAGTTATCTCAAAATGTCATACGGTTAGACAGCAAAAACTGGATAAAAGGGGTCCCTCCTACGAAACTTTAAAACAGAGGCGATCGCAACCATGTATAAATGGATCCTTTTTAAGGCTGACATTTTGTTGGTAAATAGAGCGTGTCACTGCGTATCACACTATGTTGTTTACGCAGCTGTACATTAATTAGCACCCTTTCACAAGGCTAAGTAGGTTTCATTTACATTAACGGCGGTGTTCATCAGGAGGCCATTTTGGGCACAAACTCGCCATAAGGCTTATTACACTTCATTAATTCAGAGGCATGGTTCGGGAGCGGCTCCGCCACTTTTAACGGCACCCTATTACTTTAAAGAGCAATTCTGAAGCAAATGAGTTTTAAAAAGCCTGGCGAGTGTGAGCCGGCCGCGTTTTCAAAGTTCTGTCTACTTAACATTCTTATAGGCACGTGGAGACAAAAATCTGGGTCGCACACGTTAAATAAAAGGGGAGATGTGATTGTTGACACATCATGAATAAAATAATTTGTTCCATTTTGTAAAGTACTGATTGCTTTAATAACTATTTAGTGCTGCTATATACTTACATGTGTCCTTACTCAATATAAATAAAAATATTTTTCACACCACATGCTCGACAATGCCGAATTATATGTCATGTAAACCTTACCGAAAGCAAGACATTATATCTCTTGGCTTTAGCCGGGTTATAATTTTTCTATTATAACCCGCTGGTCAATAATGTGATTTTCACTTTCATAATTCTTATTGCTATGTCCATAAAGTCTAATTTCACTAAACAGAATGTGTCCTCAGCGGGCGCGGCCAACTCGATTTTCGAAGACCGAGGCCGTGGCCCACTAGATTCGCATTGAGACGAACTTTATTTGTTTGTCAAATCGAGTAGGCCACGCCAGCTGAAAGAAGTTGCTATAGCCGTAGCTAGTAGAACTACTAGCTTTAGAAGATTCTAACTATCTACTAAGCCTGGTTTTTTATTGTCTCGCATAAAGTGAGAAAAGTAGAGTATACACCACCGGGATAAAACTGTTTTTTTCTTGGGCGCTTGAATCCCTCACTGCACTCAGGACTCAATCTTAATTCCCTCGCTTTGCTCGGGAGTTAAATTTGGAGTCCTTCGTTACGTTCAGGATTCAATGTAGCGCCCGTGACATGAAACAGTGCTTTATCCCCTTGGTGTAAAATCTACTATTATTTTGTTATATTTTATACAAAAATAGTAATTATTTAAGTTGTACGTTTATTTGTACATTTTTCACTTTTACTAACAAAGCGAAAAGTACAAGGGTATATTGTTTCTATTTCTCTATTTTACATTACGGAACTTCAACACCGTCTACAAAACTGGCACAGTAATATTCATTTACGACGAGTCTGTGTAAGCATAAGCACTGCTAACCCACATCGAATTTGTAATTTGCCACTTCTAGCAAATTCACTTCTTATAGCTGTGGATTTAAAAGAAAATCTCTGTTAAAGTAATTCAAGCAAATCTGTAAAATAAAGTATCAGTGTTGGAATGTTTTTTTCTGAAATTAACCAACACAGATTGCATACTAGCACACTATAAAATACGAGTATAAGCTGTGACATAAGACTACTTTTTAAGGTAATTACGATCGTTTTTTGTTTGTTTATGCTCTTGGCACTCGAGGGGTTACTCCCGACGCGATCGAAATCGAATTCGAATCGAGTAAACGTCCAAACGGTACTATGGAAACCATGGAAACCGTTTTTAATGTACAAATAACAGATTTTTGATGTTTATTCGATTTTGGTGTGAACTCGATCTCGTCGAGAGTAGAGGGGCAGTTTTGTTTTTACTAACAATATACATACTTACATAGGTATGTATTTATTTTCTGAAAGTTTCACCGATATACAGCATAGCTTATTTATACAGTTCTCTAATATAAATATTGTACTAATGGTTCATCGGTGTTACTTATCTAAACGGAACTACCTACTACTTAGTTATCTGTTCGCAGTTGGGCAATAGGTTTCTGCGGTTTGTCCCCTAATCCCAGCTTAGACGTTCGCCCCGATCCATGGATGGGAGTTTCTGAGGATAAAGAGATACATTTTTACTTCTCAAGCTTACGCGCTCACTAGACATGAAATAAAACACTTTTTAACGGATACTAGCGCGGTTTTATTGAATGTACTTTGGTATTTAGTTGGTATTTGGTTTGATTTTTGGTTTTTCCCGACGTTTCGGCACCTTTGCAGCTGCCGTGGTCACGGGGGACCACGGCAGCTGCACGGCAGCTCAACTAAATACCAAAGTACATTCAATAAAACCGCGCTAGTATCCGTTAAAAAGTGTTTTATTTCATAAAGAGATACATTAAATTATTGCCCTCTGATGGTAGTTATGTATTTATTCTATGTTGTTTTTTACGAATGAACTTTAACAATATAACACTAAACTTGAAAGATTCGAGTAGACCTTGTTCCAACTAGTGTTTCTTTTTCGAGTTTTCTAAACTGAAACTTAATCTATAAATAAAAAATTCAAAGTCGTGACTGACTGACTGACTGAGATATCAACGCACAGTCTAAACCGAACCTAGGGACATGAAATTTTTTGATTTAGGCTGACAATTGAAAATTAATAGTTACATGTGTCAGCATTTTTGACAATTCCACCCCCGTAAGGCTGAAAAGTGGGATGAAAAGTTGTATATGGAAAGTCCTTAATTTTCAAAGTAAAACTCACAAAATTTATTATTTATGCTTATGGTTGGAAAGTAAAACAAATAAGCAAACAAATATTTCGTATTTTTTCGAAAATTATTCAATATTTTGTTATAAAATATTTGTATTTTATCACTTAAAATTATAATTTTAAAGTAGGCTGAATGCTCACTCACCCCTTCGCAAAATATTGCATTGGGCATGTGAAAAAAAACCTACGCACCTTTTCCCATCATTTTCAAATATTGTTTTTGTCGTATTTGTTGCTGTGTGGTAAATTACTTTGTTTTTTCCTCGCAAATGTGTTAAACGTCGTATGAAACTCGTGAGCTCTTGCTTAGTACACTCGGCTCAGGCTGCAACCCACAGCCTCGTGTGCAATGAGCAACTTAAGCTAACTTGTCTCATAATGTACTATTACAATGAATTACAGTGCATGAAATGTAAAACAGAATCACAATTTGTAATACTTATGTCGCAGTATAAGAATTGGCTTTGATAACTTTTTGAACATGACTGGAAATCTCAAAACCATTTCGAAGAATAAGCTTTCGGTACAGTGTCTACTAATTAAATTTAAAAATAAGTCTATATTTTTAAAGATATTTATAATATTCAATAAAAAGCTTTAACCTTCAAATGACCTTCATATGACGTCATCACATACAGATCCCCCAGCCATAATATAAAAAAGAAAAAAGTGCAAAGACAATTTTGACAATGAACTTGGCATTAGGGATGGTGGAAGGTGGAAGTGAAAAAATATCGATATAGGTAATATTTCTCAGAAAAAAATGGGATGAAATGGGACGATGACTAAGTAATGGATTCTAATTTTAAGGTATTGTAAAACATAAAAAATAGCAAAATAAACCCCTACGCGAAATTTTGCCTCGATTTGACGAATTTTACGATGATTTTTAAGACTCAAAGTTGGAAAAAATCAAAATGCTCCAGTGACAAAATAGTGTCGACTATTAGAATCCATACGTAATTACCAAAAAAATGTTTTGGAAAAATTATTGTAAATACATCTATCGATATATCAGAGTATTTAATATCGCCCGAAAAATATCGATGAACTTATCTCGTAATTTTTTCCACATCCCTACTATTAAATGTTTGTAAATAGAAATAAAGTATGCACATATTTTCACAATGTTTATTATGTTATCCTGCAAATTTATCAGTCCACAAACAATCGTTACAATTTCATCCATGTAGCCTACATCCAAAATAGACACAATACATACAATACATTTCGCAATTTGGGTAGATTGGGCGTGTCAGTTTTTACAAAGTTCTTCAGCAGAGTTTCCACTGGTAAGCATTTTTATTATAATTTTACCACCTCAAAAATTATTGCGGCAAATTAAGAAGGTAGGCTAGAACCGTCACAACTGGATTAAATGAATAAAATAGAAGAAATATTAACTATAACTTATTTGTTTACAAACAACCATAAAGTCATTATGACAGTTAATGACACTTGGCCTTTCTTTTTCTATAAGTAGATGGCAAAGGTTTTCTTCTTAAACTTTCATGCCACTAATGACGTCATTCCGGTTGACCATATCCGCTCGACAAATATATTTATAAAAAAATAAATACGGGACCAAATGTTAAAATATTCAAATTAGTTTCTTAAATTGGCCTAATCTGTTGTAAAAAAATATAAAAAAAATACCTTTTATTTTTTAACCAAAGCCAATTCCATTCTTACTTGGTTTAATTCTACCCAGTGGGACGCGACCCGTCTGTAGGACATAACTTGCGGTTATGTTTACTGGTTTTGGGTTCGACCCATCTCAAACAGTAATGTAGAGGTGATACAATCTTCACCCCAGACCGCAGCAGCTTGAGGTACAAAATTTAGGCAAACGTTTGCGATTTTGCTTCGTATATTATTTAAAAGTTTAAAACATATCCAATCCAAACATTCTGCTTTGCTTATAATCTTGAGTTCGTTAAGTGCTGAATGAGATGAGAGAGATGTTTTTTTTATCTTGTTTTAAATAAAAAGCTAGTGATTATATTTCACTCTCATAAAGCGTGAAATAACATTTTGTGATTTTTTTTGTCGTCACCATACATTTGTATACTCTTATTGCGTACCTGAAAAACTTTATACATCACAATTTGACGCGATTAATTTAAAAATGTACAACAGAAGTGTCCATCTTCAGAGCGCTTGCGTTTCAAAACGATGAATTTAAATCTGTAAAGGTACTCTTTGCCATACATTTTCGAGTATAGGACATGTCCCATCGCACCTATGTCATTTGCCTCACCATTCCCAAAAAATGAAAGTCTATCGCGTCTTAATCAAAATAGTATGTCAGAGTAAGTATTTTACTCTAGAATCAGATTAATAATTATTTTTTGCATTAAAAAGTGAGATTTTTAAGTTAAAATGCTTTTAAATTACAATTTTTTATCATGTTAGCACTATTTACTTACTTTTTTAGGGTTCCGTACCCAAAGGGTAAAAACGGGACCCTATTACTAAGCCTCCGCTGTCCGTCTGTCTGTCTGTCTGTCTGTCTGTCTGTCTGGTTGTCACCAGGCTGTATCTCATGAACCGTGATAGCTAGACAGCTGAAATTTTTACAGATGATGTATTTCTGTTGCCGCTACAACAACAAATACTAATAACAAAATAAAATAAATATTTAAGGGGGGCTCCCATACACCAAACGTGTTTTTTTTGCCGTTTTTTGCTCGATAACGACAACAGGTAGACAGTTGAAATTTTCACAGATGATGTATTTCTGATGCCGCTATAATAATAAATACTAAAATCAGAATAAAATAAATATTTAAGGGGCGCTCCCATACAACAAACGTGATTTTTTTTGCCGTTTTTTGGTACGGAACCCTTCGTGCGTAAGTCCGACTCGCACTTGGCCGGTTTTTTTCACAAAATACTTCAGAAAACAACTTAGTGTTTTTGTAATTGTTTTTCTAAATATAAAATAATTCTTGACTGATACTATACCTAAATAAAATGTAATTAGCATTTTTTAATTATGAAATTAATTAAATAAAATGAAACTGGGGCAACGCTGGGACATCTCCTTTAATCTTATTGTATATAATTATATAACTAAAAAAACTACAAATATTACAAAAATACACTGTATGTACCTCATTCAATGATTTCATTATCTTTCTGGTAAATATTTACAAAGGGGTCTAATGAACCTGATACTTTCGAGATACGAGAAGGAATGGGTATTACAATTAACCTAATTCGCAGCACGCAGCCGCAATTATTTCGACGTGAGACACTTAATAGGCACCCTTTGTTTGTCATTGCTACGTTCAAATTACATGTACAAATGACCCTTTAATTTGAAATTTCCTTTTTATTAAACAACGATTTCCTGTGACTTGCAATACCTAAATCTTGAAATCTTGAGAAAGCATGCATTGGTACCTAGCAGTGGCGAGGAGTCGAAATACGGAAAAGGTAAGCCAGACCAATAATTTCTCCAAAAAATCTCTTAACCGTATAGTGGATTTCTGGGGTAGAATTTCTAAAAGGGAAGCCGATAGGAATCGACATATATGGATTCTTCGCCACTGGTACGTAGACCATGTCACGTCAATTATTTCGTTCAATAGTAGAGGTTAACATGGTTTATTGGATGATATGTTTTTGTTTTGCTTGGTTCTTGTATTATTCCCGACGTCACGAGAGACTGAAGCCGCTTACTCTTTAGCGGTGATTTTGTAAATACTTCAGTAGGTACCCTTAGTACGAACAGCTACCGAACGTGTACTCGATTGAGTAAATTCTCTATGAATGGGAAATATTGTTTCGGATTTTCGGCGATATATTTCCCATACAAAATTACTCTATCAAATGTTTAAACGCACGTAATTTTTTCGATAGTTATTCGTGCTACGGGTACAGAAATTTTATGATAGTCCATACGGAGTTCACTCGGCTCGTAGTAGAAACCTGGCTTAAGGGTTACTCTGAAATAATAGAAATACAAGTTGGAATTACTTAGTACAACTTTACTGTAATCATTTCTTTCCGCGTAAAAAGAAAACGAGGAAGAGAGCTGGTAATAGAATAATGGCTCAAATTGTTACGTTGGCTAAGGCTTCTTATAATTATATAAAAAAAACCGGTCAAGAGCGAGTCGGACTCGCGCACCGAGGGTTCCGTACAATCATAAATAATTTGGATATGTTACTTTAGTACAGGTCTTTAAAAAAGTAGGATAAACGGCAGACAGCTGGAAGAGCGAACAGGCGGACAGTTACTTTACAAATCTTAACCACAGCTGCTTATGGTGACTGAAAAACGTTTCAGCCACTCCACATTGCAAACTGTTTATATTACTAAGTAGGAACTTATTCTTCGTTTATTCGTACGGCAAATAGTAGGTAATTATATTAGAACCAGCCACAAATTTATTATTGTAGATGGTTGCGCCATCTCTTGACCGAAAGTGGAACTATTTTTTTTCTTTGGTTAGCATTCTTAGGACAGCGCCATCTGTTAACTGGTAGTGAAACTAAAGAATTTTTGTTTGTTTTTTGAATTTCTAAAAAAGTGTGTTATATTGAGACATCGTTTTATTTTTCCTGTAATCTTTACATAAACTACTATCACATAAAATTATTTCAAATTTTTCTCTTTGCAAACTTCGAAGATAAGGGGGGGGGGGGGGGACGGTATTATTTTTTCCCATTTTTCTTCATAAGTCTAAAACTATGTGGCCTAAGAAAAAAGAAAAAATGTTTTAAAATGTGCAAACAGCGCTCTTTCATATGATACCCCACATGCTCTAGTCATCTCACTTCAAATTTTTAAGACCCCTTTTCAGTCCTTGTTGTAAGAAAGATATTTATTTTTTTATTTCTTTATTATTAGCAAAACAGTTGGGCAAATGTCATCTTAAACTATTCCAAATTTCAAGTTGATACCATTAGTGGTTCTCGAGATATCCAGCTGTGATAGACAGACAGACCGACTGAGTCACACCATAAGGGTTCCTTTTTTACCATTTTGGTACGGAACCCTAATAAGCTTATAGTGTATTTACAGTAACAATGTTGTAATTTGTTACTTTCTGAGAAATAAACCTGTTGCCGTAGATTCCTAGAATCGGACTCAGATTGAAAGTTGAAAGAAAAATCGAGTAAACTTCCCTCAGACAGTGTCGGACCGACATTAAGTAATAGCTGTAAAAGCACGTATTATATTATTATTAGAAATTCAGTAAATAAGTTTTAATTTTTCTCTCTTTATTTTGAATTATAAAACATTAGGTAGGTACACAAGTTAAGCTGTTGTAGCGTCTGAACAAATAATAGTACATTATGAGACAAGTTAGCTTAGGTTGCTCATTGCACACAAGGCTGTGGGTTGCAGCCCGAGCCGCAGACGAGGGCGTAACTCAGCCGAGTGTGCAATAAGCAAGAGCTCACGAGTTTTGTGATGGTCTCCGCGGCTGCGTCGCTTGTCTGCTGCTAATGACCAATCTGTATGTGATACTATCTGTATCAGTTTGTGATCGTCTAGTGATTTGTATGATTATATTATCCCAAAATATAACTCAGCTTAAACCAATTAGTGTACCTTTTAACAATCTCGTCTGAGTTTGTTAATGTTGTATGCCTTTAGATAATAAGCTTGAGGTGTGATAATAATTTTTCGATTAATAAAAGATTACAATGATTTTAATACACGTTTGGATTCAATCTTGATATGTGGGAACCCCTCTATGTGATCCCTCAATTCCCTATACTGAGTTTTGACATCATCGTTAGACGTGTGTCAATTATTCGCTGTCTTATTAACCCTTTATTATTATTAATTTTATGGGAGAGATAAATTTTCTCTCCTTCTTTATAATCGATGGCCATCTTTAGGGTTAGATCAGCTTTTAGCGCTTTCTATATATATATATATCCCATGCTAATTCTACGTTGGACACAAGAAGGAATGTTACCTCATATGACCTCAAGTTAAATCCAAACAGCGTGTTTGTGATTTAGAATAAAATCAAATGAATATTAACTATTATTTAATTAATCACTACCTCTAGCTTAATTCTTTTACAAGGACAAAGATTTATGACAACGTCATAATTATTCGTATTGAATGAATGGCATTTCATCTAGATATATAATGTGCTCTAAATGAAAGTCTTATCTAAGCTGAATTTGCTATCAATTTAAAACCAATAAAATTCTAAGTTCTGTTCGAAAGAACTGGGATAGCTTCTATAATCATGTACCAAGCATTTTTCAAGTGTCATGACACTGTGAATCAAATTCAAAGTAAGAAAATCTAATTTTGTCCATTACCCAACAGACAAAATAAAGCATCATCATCGAAGATGACACAAGCATTAATTAAATGATATTTATAAAAGGTATTAAACTCTATCTCTGGAAAATAGTTATTGCAAATAATTCTTCAGTGAAAAAGGGGTGCCTATAAATGGGAAAATAAATATGAATACAGAATAATTGTTAGAGTCATTTATTATTGGCAATGTTTGTTTTGGTATTTGTTTGATTATTTGTTACTTGTTATTTGTTTGTTTTTACACGCTCTATACAAGAATATTTTGCATACAAAGGGGTGAGTGAGCATACAGACTATTTCAAAATTATAATTTTAATTGATAAAATGAAAATATTTTAGTATTTAATATAAAAATATTGTGATTTCAATGTTGTCAAATACCCTAGTATTTGACAACATTGAAAATATACTGCAAATTGTGGTCATCCTAACAGATATTGGCGTAAAAAACATATTCAACATTTATATAGACTAACTTAAGTCTATTAATTAATTAATTTCACCTAGAAAAATGAAATAATTTTTGATTTTTTTTCTGTGGCGAAAACGCTCTAAGATTACTGATGATCACTTGCCTGTAAATAAATATGGCTTCAGGCGTCTGACACGACCATAGACTAAGGATCCGCGATTGATGGCTGTCAAATGGCTATGGATATTAAAATGTTTACAGGCTAGTGACGTCAACAAGTGACGTTTTTGGCGCGGTTTTAAAATTTTAAACTTTAACATTGATTTTTCCTGAAATATCAATGTGGTGCGCTTATTACGTAATAAGGAGTAATTTAAAATGGTTTTCCAAAATTAGTCAAATATTATGAATAATTTGATAATAACAAAAATTTGTTTGACTTAATTAAGGACTTACACGTTTATTTATTCCAAAAATGTATATGAATTTTCAGCGGCATAAAACCTCTAAACTAAACCGCTAAACCCGTGTTAAATTGGGAATGCTCTGTTTACTTGCATAGAACTTGCAGTAAGGTACTAATTTAACTTTGTAGGGATAATTCTATAACCAACTAGTGTTTTAAATATTATTGCACGCGTTTGTTATAGCTCAGTTTATGGCCCTAAAAGCGATGTATTAGAGATAACTTTACGAGCAACGTGTATGATTGAAAACTGTATGATTGAAAAGAAAAGTAAAATTTTAGTAAGTACAAAAAGTATTTCATTCAAAACTTTGCTCTGCATTATGTAAGTAAAGTAAAGTGAGCATTTATTCGGCGTTTTCAGTTGTACATTACTTAACGTTACTACCCAAGTGAAATTACATTCCGTTGTATCGGCATGATATGATCTCCCAACATAATCTATTACACTTAGCGGAGCACTCAGGCGCGTATGAATATCACACCATTCATACAAAGTGCTCTATTGAGTGTGAAACGACGCGCTCAATGGGAATCAACACTGATACCCGATTACCAAGCGTCTGGTTCTGAGGTGCCAAGCTTTCCATGTAAATGTAATACTTTAAAGTTATAATTCAGTAATAATCCGGTGAATGGAGGTTTTAACTTACAAACGGTCCGGTAGTTTTAAATTTTTGATATGTTGTTTGGGATGGTTAAGTGTTTAAAATGCAAAATGCACAATTCCACCCGCTTCGCACCCACCCATAATGTGGTGGTACATTATTGAAAAAAACCGGCACTTCTGATTTTCGCTTGTATTTTCAATTAGGTGCATTTTAGCTAAAAAAAGTTGTACACAATGTTATAGAAAATTAAATTTTCTATAATTCACATTTTAAATTTTGTTCCTAGGAATGATAGTTTCGGAGATATGAACTTTTAAAAAATATGAAAAAAAAATGCATCCTCTATTCACTGTAAGCACAAGAAAAAGAGAAGTTAACAACCTTTTTATGAAAAAGGATTTCATAAATGAAACAACAAATTTTTAAGTAGGTTTTCTATTCAAAGACTAAACGATCCGTCTGTGCCGTGCCGTATGTATTTTTAAAGTAATTTATGTATATTCTGTAAGAAAAGTTCTTTCAATCATAGAAAGTTACTCAATATATTTCAAAATGAGGCGATTGAATAAAAAATTGCCTATAAATTTAAATTCATAAAACTCATTCTAATTTAAATTCATAAAACTCATTCTAGATACCAATCTAAATACGTAACAACCTATTAAAAACACATCCAACCAACCAAGGAGTGCTAAATCCGAGCATCCAGCTGACAAACGCTAATTAAAACTTTTAGCTGAAAACACTTTTTCAAGCATGGAAGGTTTGTAAAATAAATAAGCAGTTTTAAAAATAAAAATAAACAACGTTTAAATTCCGAATACGAATATATCCACGGAGATTGCTTTATTGAATATCTATTTTTTGTGAGCTGTTGAATGAGTATGTTTCTGACGGGCGCGTGAAAACTAGGCGCGACGCCGGAAATCAATATTGTTATACATTAATCGTGGTTACGGCTGACAAATAGCGGGTTTCGGCCCACAATGATGCCACAGTGACAAGCTTTCAACTGTAGGTATTAATGTTCTAGCGCTTTGGGCATAGTAATTTATTTATTACTTCTGAATTAGAAAATTGCCTGAAATTATTACGCTGCTTTTATAAAAAATATAAAAGCACTTCAAATAATATTTTTATCGGCGACTAACATTTTTAAAATGCTTTCAAAACGACCTATTCACACCCGTACCCCTAGCAAGAACAAAAAAACCGACCAAGTGCGAGTCGGACTCGCGCACTAAGGGTTCCGTACCAAAAAACGTCAAAAAATTACATTTGTTGTATGGGAGCCCCCATTAAATATTAATTTTATTCTGTTTTTAGTATTTGTTGTTATAGTGGCAACAAAATACATCATCTGTGAAAATTTCAACTGTCTACCTGTTGTTGTTATTAATATCGAGCAAGAAACAACAAAAAATCACGTTTGTTGTATGGGAGCCTCCCTTAAATATTAATTTTATTCTGTTTTTAGTATTTGTTGTTATAGCGGCAACAGAAAATTGTCTGTCAGCAAAAATTTCTGTGAAAATTTCAACTTTCTAGCTATCACGGTTCATGAGAAACAGCCTGGTGACAGATAGACAGACAGACAGACGGACAGCGGAGTCTTAGTAATAGGGTCCCGTTTTTACCCTTTGGGTACGGAACCCTAAAAAAACGCGCGTAAAGTACTCGATAGAGTATTTCTCTATCGGAAATATCATATCGTTTTTCGGCGGTAGATGGCGTTATACAAATTTCCCATACAAAATTACTGTATCGATTTTTTTTACGCGTTTTTTTTCTTGACACATGCATCTATCGAAAAAAGCTCATGCTATTGGTACATTTTACTGAATAGTTGTCATGTGTCATATTTTCAGTAATTACAAGTTTAAATATTGATGAGTTTACTAAGTATTTACTATTTAAAATTGAAAATTTTATTTTTGAAAATATCTACTTAACTAAAGGCTGGTTTACATTATCTTAGTATTTAGTAGAGTGCTTAGTAGCGTGCGAGTAGATTCGAATGCGAGTGCTTTAGTAGTTTTGGTGCCTTTCCAGTGACCGTTTACACGCTTCCAGTAGAGTGTCATTTTCGCCATACCTAATACCTATTATTTAATTCAATTACACGTCATGCGTTCACCGGCAAATGCACTCTACTAAAGACGCTACTAAAATGTCGATTTACATGCTTCCAGTGCGAGTGCGAGTAAAATATCGCGCGGGGGGTGAGAGGGCGCGCAGGGGGTGCTACTGGAAAGCGAGTAGAAAGGCTACTAGAACGTTACTCTCTTTAGTCATAAGACGACCGTTTACATGTTTCCACTAAAGCACTCTCCTAAAGCACTCTACTAAAGACTAAGATAATGTAAACCAGCCTTAAGCGCTAAACGCGCTGTAATGCAGCATGCTCACTCGACTGTGAAACGACTAGGCGCGTCCAGTGGAAATCAATAATTGAGAATAAAGCGCCTATCACACCATGCCTGCCCGCTTTAGCTGTCCGCTCACACTACAGTAATTTAAAAGCACTGAGCGGGACCCTAATGACTTTATTAGCCACTTCACAATTAATGAGTTTTGTTTTGTACTGAAATAATTGTTCTGTAACTGAGTTTAGAGTTTGTAACGTTTGATACAACCTTAATGGTCATGGAGATAAAGGTGTTTTATGTTAATTATTGTAGTTAGGCCTAATGATAAGGAAAACATTAGAAAGCTATAAACTCGCTCTGCAATCAGAGAATGCGGCAATATTCTATTCATGACTACCACAAGTTTGGCTATTTAACGTTACCACTTAAGAGTTGAAGATGCTATTACTGTGTTCGTAATGGCTGTTTTATTTATTTCGTATTGTATTGTTCACGTTATTCACGTGTTCAATTTGCTGTTTTTTTTATCTAATTGAATCATTTCATTTTTATTTCAATCAATACATTTTCCTTTGTACTTGTTCTTTTTGTAGTCAATGCAGGCGATGAAGTGGTCACGCGTGTCTCGGCCTGACACTCGACACAACACATGCAGACATTCCTGACACAAACTACTCGCCGTATTGTTCCCCTTGTAAATCCGTATACTTGTAGAGGTGCATATACATAATGTAATGTAGTAGGTAGTGTAAGTACACACATGGGCTGTTGCCCATGTGTGTACTATGACTATGCACTGACTATGACTATGTGTACTATACTATAACTATGATGTTTCATAGTTCTTAACAATATTTCTACAACAGAGATCTATGGAAAATGACATTTCGCTTTTTCGATGGTAAGAAATTGATCTAATTTTTTTTTTCGTGCTTTTTTCGATAAATGTTCGTGCTACGGGTACAGCTCCTTTTTGCGACTTCGTAGCTTGGATCGTAGTTAAAAATAAATTTAATGACGAATATCGTTCGATTTATTTTTCGTGTTAGGCCCTAAATAGTTAGTATTCTTTGCCCCTAGATACCATACCAAAATTGATTTAATTATACGTCTAGCATTTTCTTTTAAAGTTTACAAACTTTATAAGTAACAGTAACACCGTTTAGTATTTTATGTAGCTACATTGTAACTAAACAAACTGCCTCTCTTACTTCTTGTTCATTGACAGGCACGCTTATCTCCGCTTACGTACTTTGAGCCAGAATTTGATCTAAGTAAGATGAAAGAAAGGGATACGCAACAAGATCGTAGGGCATAGCCTAGCGGCATGACCCTCGTCAAACTATGGATATTATGCATCAAAGAGTCCAGAAATACTCCTGTGCTTTCTCAATGGCCGAATGATTTAATATTGAAAGTGATAGCGATGTTGGAAGTTTCGTGGAATACTAAATATATAGGTAGGATGCTATAGGATACACAAAGGAGGTAGGTTGTTAGTCCAGCACGTAGACTACTAAAGTGTCTGTTGTTTTAACGACTCCCTTCTTGAAACAAAACTACTGAGTGTAATGACTACTTAAGGGGTTTTCACTGGGAGCGGTGTCGGTCGGCCTTATAGCCAAGTAACTTTTTTTACAATTCGAATAGAATATTTGTATTGTTTGTACCTAAGATGTAGCTAACCATAGACAGTAACGACGTTTTGTAAATGTTAGTTTTATACACTCAAAAACTTTTTAGCTAAAATCTAAAGTTAAGGTATCCTTAAATTTAAGGAAGCTGTCGGTTTAATATAGTTCCTGACAAATCTGACAACTCTTTTGAATTTAAGGGGTAACTTTAAGATTCGTTTGTGTATTTGGCCGTAATGTCACTTCTATTATAATCGAATGCTCGAAAAGCAAGCACTGTCTGTCCCACTAGTCCCATCTGTCAAGCGTTTGCTACTTGTCTAGGCCCTTTGTACGGACTCCGTTTAACCCGCAGAAAAAAAATGTATTAGCAGTTCTATTTACAAAGAATCCAGCACGGTAAAGACGAAGCGAGTCAAAATTGTCGAATTAAGCTCCTCTGTTTCATTTCTGTAATGTAGTGAAGCATTGTAAAAACTCTTCCTAATAGTGCAAGGTTAAGCCTTTTTAAGGTTCCGTACCAAAATGGTAAAAAGGAACCCTTATGGTGTGACTCAGTCTGTCTGGAGTCTACCTTTTATGGCAGAACTTTTTATGTCATAATTTTATTATGCATAATAACTAATGGCATAAACTTCATGTCGCAGAAAATCGTTTGGCATACACTCATTTATCATACACTTAAAACGCATAATTTTGTAAGCCAGAATCATCTTTTGGCATACATTTCATATCCATAATAATTAAATAGTAGAAACATCATATCGCAGAAAGTTCACAGTCAGAACCATCATATCGCAGACAGTATATAGTCAGAATCATCTTTTGGCATACATTTCATAATCTATAGTTATTAAAAGGCAGAACTATCATATCGCAGACAGTTTATAGTCAGAATCATCTTTTGGCATACATTTAATAGAAAATTCATATCTAGAATAATTTTGTATTACTTACACGCATGTTTCATGCTGCATGCATCCTTACATGCAGATAAATAAACATGCAGCAAGCAAACAAGCATGCAGCATGCAAGCAAGCATGCAGCATGCAAGCAAGCATGCAGCATGCAAGCAAGCATGCAGCATGCATGCAAGCATTGTGGAGCTCCGCTCGCTTCGCTCGCTCCGCTGCGAGTGGTCAAAACACTAACCTAACCTAACCCACTGGTAGGTGCATTAAAAGTTTATCTTTATAGCGGGGGGACTCAGGGCCCCCAACCCCCCCGGGCAGGGGGGCCTCAGGCCCCCCGACCCCCCCTAGCAGGGGGGCCAGCCCCCCTGCACCCCCCGACAAGCATGCAAGCAGCATAAACAAGCATGCATGCATGCAAGCAAGCAGCATGCATATCGGTTTTGCAGCGATTCGTTCTGTTGTTAACTTTTGTAGCACAAGATTTACAAAAATTCAACATTTTGACTTTTTAAGACAAATTTTTAATTCAATTTGAAGTTAAAATGCATTTTTTTAGAGATTACAATATGCTTGATGACATTATTCTTAATGAAATTCTGCCATATTCGTTGTATACCATGTGAAAATTATACCAAATAATTGTCGACTAAAATAAACGTTATGCCTAATGAAATTCTGCCATCTGAATAGTATGCCATTGTAAATTCGGACATGTAAACATTCTGCCAAACAATAATTATATTAAACAATTTTTATGCCTTAAAAATATATAATAGAAAGTTCCACTATCGGTCAAGAGATGGCGCTGACCTAATACTACAATAATAATTGGTGGCTGGTTTTAATATAATTACCAGTAGGTAAATTATATTACCAAATAGTATTTGGTAATATAATTCGTACGGCAAATTACTATAGTATTACCAAATAGTAATTTGCCGTACGAATAAACGAAGAATAAGTTCCTACTTAGTAATATAAACAGTTTGCAATGTGGAGTGGCTGAAACGTTTTTCAGTCACCATGAGCAGCTGTGGTTAAGATTTATAAATTAACTGTCCGCCTGTTCGCCCTTCCACCTGTCCGCCGTTTATCCTCCTTTTTTAAAGACTGTACTAAAGTAACATATCCGAATATATTTATGATTGTACGGAACCCTCGGTGCGCGAGTCCGACTCGCTCTTGACCGGTTTTTTTTATAGTAAATAAATGGAGCCCTAGCCGTCGAGCTATTACTTGATAGTTACATTACCCTTTCGCAGTAGAATCCCCCTTTTAAGAGTAGCGCATTTGAAAGTTTAATAAATGGAAATGCTTTTCCAAAGTTTTTAACAACGTAGGCTGCCATGTCCTTACGACGAAGAAATTATACTTTGAATAATATTCTACATTTATAAATTCTCCCGAAAATGTCACGTTATTACATTCATTTCGGTCGACAAAAAATTATTAACAAGCTCATTGTCTTACTTTCGCACTTTGATTAGCGTTCAAGAACATGAACTAAGTAACTAATTAATTTGAAGGAAATTTTTCGCTTCCTTCTTTTTGGCAACACCCACCTTTTCTCATTAGGTTGAGTACATCTAATTAGGTTTGTTTTTAGCTACAATGAATCAAGATGATTTAAAGGAAGAATACTTTTAAGATGTTTTGATAGATATTCATAGAAAATATAATTAAGTAGATAAATTAAAGTGGATAAGTACTATTTTCGTACCGCTCAACCGCTCTATCATCCGAGTTTTCTTGTGTAATACAACGTGTTACAACAAAACTAGAGATGAAACGGATAGCAGTTTGGCCGGATACCGGATACCGGATATTCGGCCAACCATGTAGCTGGATAGCCAGATATCCGGCCGCCGGATATCCGGTGGAACTTAGCCGTTTGGTGCATCGCACACATACACACTTGCGTAGGCGGCGCGCCAACCATCGGGTGGACTCGGTTCGATTCGGGTCTTTTCGTTGATGAGTGAAGTTAGCAATTGTTTCATTATTCTAAGACTAACTAAATAAAGCAAATAATTACTTAAAATATTTTTTTTATCCAGTTTTTTTTAATTCAGCCGGATGCCTATCCGATCGAATAGTAGTTATCCGGTATTCAGCCGGATAGTATAAAGGCCGCTGGATATCCCGGATACTGGATAGTTACCGGATATCCGTTTCATCTCTAAGAAAAACCCCTAATGCCGAGTGTAATGAAACTGAACAACTTTTACTATGGGACCAACTCTGAAATCGCGAAATAAATCAGCTGTTTCATACATGAAACAGTTGATTTTTTTCGCCTTTTCAGAGTCGGTCCCATAGTAAATGCTGTTCATTTTGATGGTCCCCTCTACCTCGGCATTAGGGGATTTTTGTAACATACTGTATTATGTCCGCGCGCTGTTGTCACAGGTAACTTTGTCATACGGTTGAAATGATGCTTATTGATCAAGAACTTACAGGCATCACTACGCACGTAATGCTCCAATTTCATAAGCCAAGAGCGCTGCGCCGCGCCACCTCGTTAGGTCAATCCGACAGATGACTTGACACCTAGTGGACACAAACAGTACCTTAATTGCTGCCAACCACACATGACGCATTACCAATATTGATTTAATTACTCATTCCACATGAACTGTATTACTTACAAACAGAGCAAACATTATTACAACTACTGTAAGCTGTCCCGTAGAAGTTCTGTCAAATCAAATCAAATCAAATCATAATTTTATTTGCCAGAACATAAGTTTGCAATTAACAGGTGGTATGTTGTATGTATGTATTAGTGGTAGTACAAATGTTCGCCTTATATACAAAAGCATGCAAAAATTATTAATTATTATTATTTATAAATCAATTTTGAAATGTCAATTTAGTTACAGATATTAAAATGTCAGTTTAGTTACAGATAATGTCATAGAGTGCGTATTATTAAATTATTCGATACTCAATAAACAAATGAACAGAATTATAAAAAGTCAGCAGGTTCATCGAGCCTCTTCGAATTCTCGCAAAGAATAAAAACATTTATCCATCAGCCATCTGCGCAGCTCCGATTTAAAACGATTAAATGGCATCTCTCTTATACCTTGGGGTATCTTGTTGAAGACTTTTACTGAACTAATGAGGCAGTTTTTTTTATTCATGTAGCCTCTGCATGGTTGTGTTTTTAATCTGGTAGGGTCTCTTTGGATATATTTACTATCTTCGCTAGTCTTTTTGAATAAGTCTTGAATATTGTGTCCACAACTATGTAGATAAGTAATCGCTTTAGATTTATTTTATTTTAATAATCTTTATTGTACATTTATAAAACAAATGTTACATAAGGCGGACTTAATGCTAAAAGCATTCTCTACGACTAGTAGAATGACAAATGACTATTTGTCTCTGTCTTTTTCTTTACGTGTAAATAGTATGGAAAATAACATCACTTTTCAACTTTTTCGTTATATTTCGTTGTTTTTTCATCATTATCTTTATCACAATTATCTTTCTTGAACAAAAGTTATTGGAGCTACTTCACAGTACGTTAAAGTGTATTGTTAGTATCAAGTTACATACTGCATACGGTAAAACTATTGTCTGTGGGTGGGCCTGGTGACCTGTGTCACAGGTTTCATTTCTGAAACCTACTTCGGGCACCAGTCCATCACAAATTTAGTAACCTTCCATGTGTAGCTTCTAATTACCACTTAAGTCCTTTATTTGTGATGGGAAAATAAACAAACATTTAATTTATTTATTTATTATTATTTTGATGTAGAATTCAATACTTTTCCGCTATTATTTACGCCAAAAATATAAACCTACGCATGCGCTTTTGATGATATTCTGTTTTTTTTTCACAATCATCTGTGAGGTTTATACGCAATTTAATACTTGTAGCTACTAGAGAATCTCTTTAGCTTGTCGTATGTTTTTTTTTGTGGAATCCTATGAAATACGATCTTCATTTCATTGGTAAAGTTGCGCGTCCACTGCACCGGAATCGGAGCGAACGGAGCGGACGGATTTGTTGCTTTGTATGGATTTCTATGGCACTGCGTGCACTGCACCGGCATTTCCGCGCCATAGAAATCCATACAAAGTGACAAATGCCGACGCTCCGTTCGCGCCGTACGCTCCGATTCCGATGCAGTGGACGCGCAACTTTATCAATGAAATGAAGGTCGTACTTGATAGGATTTTGGGTCACTAAGGAGACATTTAATAGGTAGTTAAATAAGTTTCTTAAACATAGTTTGATCAATATTACAGTAGGAATCACAATATGCATTCTTTTGAAATCGAAACAGGCTAACAAAGTTCTACAACCTAGCTACGATGATAATAAAATCCATCGAACCATATACATATATCACGTCCGTAGGCACAATTTTGCACCATTAAAAATTCACATTTCCTATTTTTTCCAGCTTTTGATCTACAAAGACCTGCCGGTATACATACCTACGTCACCGAGTCGATGGGTGTAGCCTTGTTACGGTTACGTGGTGGGGCAGTCACTCGACACCGAATCGACACAAACAGCGCCTTAATTGCTTGACCTCACTTGTCGCACACACGACATTGATTTCATTACGCGTTTATTGATTCTTTACTTATAAAAAAAATCTCAGGACAAAATATTTTCTTTTTTGTTTTTGTTACGCAGAAAAATTTGAACTCTTTGGAGCATCTGTTTTCATCTATCTTGGACGCTTATTTCAGTAAAACGTCGTTGCGCGTGCTTAAGTCGCTTTGCGTTTTTTACATACTTTACAGGAGACGCAAAATAGTAGATTGTTATATGAGGGTCCAAAGGAAGCAATACCCATACGAGATATTTAGACGCCCGAGCGTAGCGAGGGCGGCTATAGTTCGAGTATGGAATTGATGAATTTGACCCGTGTTTAACACTCTACTTTTCATTTCGAATATAAGGAAAGTAAAAAAATCTTAGTTTTTTTCCAAAATGTTTATTAATAATAACATGTACTTAGCTGGTACCTTATACTTATTATACCTATTTAAAATTAATCGAAAAATTAGAACAATTAGTGTTTACATTGTGTTTAGCACTTAATGTGCTCTTGAGCATAGAGTACTTGCTCCATAGAGTGGAAGGCAGTATTTTCTTTGATAATCCACTGAAATACGTGAGAAATACATTTTCTAAAAATGATTTTATTTTATTGTTTGTTCGCCACTTCATAAAATCATTGTACGCATTTAAGTATTTTTCCTTCGAAACTTACTGGCAAAAGATTTTATATTATTTTGTTTGCCTCGTTTGTTACTGAATCCGGGGTCAATACTTCAAAATCGCTTGATGAACTCATTTTTAGTAAATATAAAATCAACTCAACACACATCGCTCAAAGTCACAGAGTAAGGTATCCCGCCACAGAACATAGAAGTAGTTAGAAGTAGTATGAGCTCAATTTAGAGTGAAAACCAGTGTAACCAAACTAACACATTAAAAATCGAAGCCAAGCCCCCCCTTTTAATAGTTACATGCTGCGCACACATACTTTGTGAACACGTAATTGGATAAAAATTAAAAATGTATAATATCCAAAAGGTCATAAATCACAAAGTATATTTATTTAGATTCAATCGTATTACCATAGCACTTGGTACCAAATTAAATAATACGTATATTTATAACGCTGCTACTCAGCCGCTAGATGGCGCAAGCAAATTTTAATAATGCGATTTACCACCTTATTTGTTATGACATAAAGAACTTTAAGAAAATTTAACGAGATAAGGGAGACCAGGTTGGTTGAAACTTATCCTAATAGTTTCAGATCAAATATTCGTTAAACTTTTTTTCATAATTCGGTGAAATCCTGACATTTCTTAGTGTTACTCGGCAACAAATATATGAAATTCAAAATTTCTAATTCCAAATAAAATAAATGTATTAGATATCGATTAATTTGTTCAAAAATGAAAATTCAAATTTCGCATATTTATTTATGGAAAAGGTACACCAACCAGTATGGGTATATATTTAACATTGTTGATATCAGTTATACACAAACCAGATGACGAAGCTGAAAACTGACGATGGACGCATCATCTCATCGAAACCTGAAATCCTGAGGGAGATCGAGAGTTTCTATGGGCAGTTATATTCCACGCAGACACTTGTTGAAAGCAAGGCTAAAGACCCCAGAGCCAAGCTTACCCGACACTATACCCAAGATATCCCGGACGTCAGCATGTACGAGATTAGTGTGGCTCTCAAACAGCTGAAAAACAACAAGGCGCCGCACTATGGGGCACTTAGGGTCATTTGATGAGCAAAAGTATCTGATCATTGTAAATGATAAAAAAAAACCATTTTCAGTTTAAAATGACGCGTTGAAAAAATATATATATTGACAAAATCAGTCACTACAAGCCCCTCGGTCATCTTCGTCGTCTTCCTCCGAGTCAAAAACTTCATCTTTGTCATCAGTTTTTAGATTTTAAACAGTCTTAATAGTCATAATAAGACGATTATTTACTGTTTCTGTAGTAATAGAAATTAAATAAAATGAATTTGATTAGCTAAGTGTATTTTAAATACATACAAGTCAAAGTCAAATAAGCTTTATTCAAATAAACTTAATTATTAAGTACTTTTGAATCGTCTATATTTTCCTACCACCCGTTCGCGTTGAAAAAATATATATATATTACTTCGTAATGGAGAATATTATTTTTAACCAGAAACGCAAAAAAAAATAACTTTTTCTTTTTAATTCCATTTGAAAATATTCAAAATAAAGTAATTAAATACAAACCAAATCCCTAGACAACTCCAGAATTTACTTTTCCAATACTACTTTCAAAATTACAGTAAATAAATTGATTGAAATATCATTATAAATACTACATAATTTATCAAAATATACTACGATATAGTTAACTATTTTTACATTAATGTGTGCTACATACATTGTTCTATAAGATCCCTAACTTAATTTTAGTAGGTATAAATTTAAAAATAAAACCAAAATTAAATCTGCAAAAGATATGTTTTTCTTAGTTGTCGTGTTCTGTACATGTGTGCACACGCAAGGCGTGATTCGACTAACATATAATGAGTTTTGCGCATGTACGCCCATAGAAGTGCCCCATAGTGCGCCAGGTGACGACGGAATCACTACAGAACTTCTGAGAGCGGGCGGTAAGCCGATACTTAAAGTCCTCCAGAAGCTTTTCAATTCCGTCATCGTCGAGGGCAGAACGCCGAAGATATTAAAACGCTAAACGTTTTAATAGGTATATTTTCGCTGTTGTTCTTTTTGCGCTTCCGGCGGCGAGTATTGTCAGTTTTTGCCGCGGGTTTGAGATGACACGACTCTTGACCAGACTCTAATACTTTTCAACTATTCACAGTCACAACTTTTCTCGGTCTCCCCTATTGAGTAACATTTCCGCTAGTCTATATTTTAATGTTTATGAAACTTCAAGAAATGTCAAATAGCGCATTGGAATATGGATCATAAGGGTATACCGCATAAAGGTAGATATTTATTGTTTTGAAATTTAAAAGGAAAAACTCTGTTCAGTTTTTAATTATGTATATGTTTTTTGAAGATGTTTTTGCTTGGCGTTCGCTCACACGACTGACGTAGCAAAATTCAGAAGTATGCGGAGCTACGCTCACTTGAGGTTACACGGGTCCCGCCTACTTGCGACTTCTACTGGGGGGAAAAAATTTTTCTTTGTTCTGTGGTATCCCGCCAATATTTTATAGTTTTTCTTATTTTGAATTTGGAACACGCCGCGTCGCCGGCCGCTCCGCCCAATATTTTTAATTTTGCACTGGCTGGTTATACCATGTTTCATTGTTGTTCGTGAATTGACTATGTAACCAAATTGGCTTTGGTTAAAAAATAAAAGGTATTTTTTTTATATTTTTTTACTACAGATTAGGCCAATTGAAGAAACTAATTTGAATATTTTAACATTTGGTCCCGTATTTATTTTTAAATAAATATATTTGTCGAGCGGATATGGTCAATCGGAATGACGTCATTAGTGGCATGAAAATTTAAGAAGGAAAACCTTTGCCATCTACTTATAGAAAAAGAACGGCCAAGTGTCATTACCTGTCATAATGACTTTATGGTTGTTTGTAAACAAATAAGTTATAGTTAATATTTCTTCTATTTTATTCATTTAATCCAGTTGTGACGGTTCTAACCTACCTTCTTAATTTGCCGCAATAATTTTTGAGGTGGTAAAATTATAATAAAAATGCTTACCAGTGGAAACTCAGCTGAAAAACATTGTAAAAACTGACACGCCCAATTTACCCAAATTGCGAAATGTATTGTATGTATTGTGTCTATTTTGGATGTAGGCTACATGGATGAAATTGTAACGATTGCTTGTGGACTGATAAATTTGCAGGATAACATAATAAATATTGTGAAAATATGTGCATACTTTATTTCTATTTACAAACATTTAATAGTAGGGATGTGGAAAAAATTACGAGATAAGTTCATCGATATTTTTCGGGCGATATTAAATACTCTGATATATCGATAGATGTTTTTACAATAATTTTTCCAAAACATTTTTTTTGTAATTACGTATGGTTTCTAATAGTCGACACTATTTTGTCACTGGAGCATTTTGATTTTTTCCAACTTTTGAGTCTTAAAAATCATCGTAAAATTCGTCAAATCGAGCCATAATTTCGCGTAGGGGTTTATTTTGCTATTTTTTATGTGTTACAATACCTTAAAATTAGAATCCATTACTTAGTCATCATCCCATTTCTTCCCATTTTTTTCTGAGAAATATTACCTATATCGATATTTTATCACTTCCACCTTCCACATCCCTAATGCCAAGTTCATTGTCAAAATTGTCTTTGCCCTTTTTTCTTTTTTTTTTATTATGGCTGGGGGATCTGTATGTGATGACGTCATATGAAGGTCATTTGAAGGTTAAAGCTTTTTATTGAATATTATAAATATCTTTAAAAATATAGACTTATTTTTAAATTTAATTAGTAGACACTGTACCGAAAGCTTATTCCTCGAAATGGTTTTGAGATTTCCAGTCATGTTCAAAAAGTTATCAAAGCCAATTCAGTTCTATTTTTAAATTTCTTTTACTCCCTAGGGTGGAACGAAGAGTTTTGGACCCGCTGCTCAGTTTAAATATACATCACTTTCCGAATATGAGAAATGAAAAACTGATTTACTCGAAAAATTATCAGAACATTTAGATAATTTAGCTACCTACCTATGTGAATTATAACACTTAGCGTGGAACTTTCATGGAACATGGAACATTTGATGTATGAATGTCACATAGCTACTTTCCGTAACACTTTAAATATTGCATTTATCACATAGGTAGCTGTTTTTACAGTGTGTGTGTATGAGAATAACGATTAAAACTGGATAAAAAACCGAAAATGACTAAAAAACACAGCGATACTTGAACGCGCAACGACGAAAAGTTAATAGAATAAGTAAAATTAAGTACCAATTATGTACAAATGATGCCAATACTTGGATTAATTCGTCCAAGTGCCAATATTAATATTGCCAAACTTTGGTACCTAAACTTAGGATCCACATATTGAAGCCTTGTCAAGTAGACTTAGTTCAGCGGCATTCGCTGTTATGAAAATAAGGCTTTTAACTGATATTGAAACGGTAAGGTTATTTTCATAGTGTAATGTCTTATGGACTGCTATTGTGGGGCTCAGCTGCCAGTATTGAAAATATATTTCTACTCCAAAAAAGAGCTGTTCGCGCCATATACAATCTACGGCGGAGAGATACCTTGAGAGAATTGTTCAAAGAAATAAATATTTTAACTTTGGCAGGCCAATACAGTTATGAAAATTTAGTTTATATAAGGAAACACTATGATTAATTTGCTCAGAATAGCAATATTCACAAGTTTAATACAAGAAATAAAGATGAACTTGCCGTTCCAAGATTTAGGCTTGCAAAAACTAGAAGTTCATTTATGGGGAAAGGCGTAGCCTTTATTAATAAAGTTCCGCAACAAGTGATTGATCTTCCTTTGCATGAATTTAAAAACCATGTTAAAAAATCGCTCATGGGTAAAGGTTCTTATAAAGATTATCTTAAAGATCAAAATGCGTGGAAATGATGTAACACATAACTTGCTACTATAAGTACTTTTTTGAAGTAATATAATAAGTCTATGTTGTTTCCAATAATCCTGTCACCCTGTTGTAATTATATGGTAACGATATATTCAAGTTTGTAAATATCTATTAATATAATATATTTGTTTGAAAATAAGTTTCTTGCGCCCGTTCTTCTTGTCAGCTAAAAAAGTCTGGAACGGGTGGTAGGAAAATATAGACGATTCAAAAGTACTTAATTATTAAGTTTATTTCAATAAAGCTTATTTGACTTTGACTTTGACCTGTACTCGTGTACCTCGTGTACCTGTACAAACGACATATTGCGTTGTTTTATACCAGTCACTTGACCTTTGACTGTGCAGACGGTAGGAGCCCAGTTTGAAACTGTGCATTCGTTCCCTTTGATCAGTTTGAGTGACACGCCCGACCATTCACACAACGAATACCTACCCAGAAGTTATTGGGGCTGACTAAAGCCTACCTTTGGCATCCGAAATAATTCAAAATTGTTTTTGACACCTCAATGTTAGCAAGGTTAACCTTTGTATGAGTATTCCACTTAGTTCTTTGCATACTATTTCAAAGTCAAAGTCAAAATAGAATGTAGTTGTATTAAAAAAGCTTACGATTTAAACGTTTTTGAATTGTCAATATTTTTCTACCCCCCATACTTATTAAAAATACAGGCTGAATCTTTATTTATTCCCAAGGATGTGTTCAGTCCATGAAATTGAACCATATTTCTCCATAAAATGTGTCGAAATACGCCACAAAATTTTGGCCATCCCTTACTAAATTGATCACGTGTGCTCTTTGATTTGTATGGAAAGTCATTTTTTTTAGATATTTGACCCAATGTTTCTTTGAGAAAGTTCTTCAGTTATCATCTTTAAAGTATGGAGAGTGAATAAAAAGACACTCTGTATAAAAACTGGGTGGGTTTGAACCTAATTTTCAATATACGTGTGATTTTTATGATAGCAAAGACATCTTTAGATTAGAATAATGGCAAAATCGTTTTCCTGTCTGCCTATTTTCAATGTTTTAAACGGTTCTATGTTATATTTTCAATATAAGCAGGAAATCTCGAAACACTTTAGTAAAACGATACGAAAAAGTACATATGAAGGAATATTATTTTAATTTCTCAGAGCGTCGCTATTCGGTCGTACTTCTACCACAGTATTAATATGTATCAGTATTACGTCTTTAAACAAATCAGGCGAAAGTGCGTCGAATCTTCGATATGACGCGCTAAAGAATTCCGGCATACATTCGCGAGCTGCAAGAGGCCATCCATATTGCTACTGGCTGATCTATCAGTTGGAGCGAACACGCTGCGATAAGTGCTTGAACGCGCGTTCGGTACTTTGAAATGCGAAATGTAACGCGTATGCCGAAATCAGCTTATACGTGCATGTGAAAACGCTTGTCTGACTATGCGATTAAGTACCGAGCGGCCGTAGGTATTATTATGCCTAGTTTAGACACTAGCCGAGTACAGACGAATAGGTTCGAAGACGAGTATGTAAACACCATATTCGGGTATATTCGGCACTCGCTACGAATACTCGTCCGTTCTCAGTGCAGTGTCTGTTTTTTGACACGGATCAAAGGATTATTCGTATGTATTCGCGGCGGTGTTTACATTATCGTCATTGTTCTGTTAAGTTGTTAACTTTGTCACGAGCGGTCGTGTATATTTTGCGATAGACTGGACGAATGAGAATACTTTAAAGTTAATGAAGCTAACCAGGGAGAACTCGTAATATGGGACCCTAAACATCGTTTGCACAAAGATAAAAAAAAGCTATTAATGATGCCTGGATCCGTTTAATGAAAATTATATGTACCCATTGCAGAATTAAAAGAAAAAAATATTCGTTAATGGCATCGTTTAGGTTTAATAAATCGATACACATTAAATATGCTTGAAGCTGTAGCAGCAAGTCGCATGTCATCCATTTCTGAAATGTAATGTTCACTGAATATAGACGAATCTATAAACGGGTCTGTATTCGTGCAAATTACTCGGCAAATAATTCGGCGAGTTTGTTCGCCGATAATCTATACAGTACTTATTTATTCTGTGGTTCTACATGGGAATTATTACACGCAAGGGTGCGCCAGCTAAAGGTATCGCCTGCGGTGATCTCGGGGAGGTATGAGTTACAAGCAATCCCCCAATTTACATAACACTAAGCCGGGGGCTTGAGCTGCGCCGACAAGTCACAGGCCACATTTTATTCTGATCGATTTTACCGTAAACCGTTATTAGATTCGACGTCGCTTACCTATACTTATTGTGAATGTTATGTATTTAACTGATACGAAATGAAAACATAGGAACAAACCGAGTCGACACGCTTAGAAGAAGAAAACATAGGGTCCTAATATTTTTTGCGTTGTTGTCTAAAGTAAAATGCAATTACAGTAATATCACGCGGCTTATAGAATATAAATTGTATGCGCCACAATGCCTTGTCATCAGCCATGAGGTACTTTAGTGTCAATAATCCTTTACAGTTAGCACTTTGGGGTAAAGCGTTATTATTTATTATTAACTAGCGGCCGCCCGCGACTTCGTCTGCGTGGAAAGTTTTTGGCTATCCCTCGGGAAAAATATTTTTTTCGGGATAAAAGGTACCCTATGTCCTTCTCTGTACCCTTCACAACAAGTATGCAAAATTTCATGATGATCGGTTCAGTAGTTAAGACGTGAAGGCGTAACAAACAAACAAACAAACGGACTTTCGCATTTATAATATTAGTAAGGATTTTAATTATAATAAATAAATTTAAATTAATTAAATATTTAATAAAAAATATATTTACTCAATATATTTTTTATTAAATATTTAATGCTTATATATATATCAGATTTGAAAATTACTTTAATTTTGAAGTAATTTACAAATCTGTGATGCTTTAACTGGAATGAAGCCAATCAGCGCTACGCTTGTATTATTTATATAATGCAAGCATAGCGCTGATAGATCTTATTGTTATTTTTAGGGTTCCGTGACTCTAAGAAAAAAAGCCCCCAAAACGCATATTTCGATACTCACAAGGGAATCAATAGGGTACTTTCCGTTGACCTAGAACTATGAAATTTGCCAAGTACTATCATCTTATACTACAAGTACAGGGAACAATATGAAAACTTTACATTTGTAATTAAATTATAACTAGTGGGTTCGTGAGCTGTAGACCTCGCGATAAAAAGTGGCTTAAATTGTACAAAAATAAAATGTCGCCATGAAGTTTTCAAAGCACACAGTACGTGAGTATTCGCAGCTAAGTAGATGGTGCTTCTAATTTTGATCATTTTTCGAAATGGGTGAATATATTATTTTTAGTTAAATTTGGAAAGACTACTGGCTTGACTAAACAGTTATATATAATTATCGAACCTGCTCACAAAATTTCACCAAAATGCGACATGTAGAGAAGAACATACAGCCGGAAAGCCGGACTGAAATATGTTTTTTTACATATCTCCGTCATTTAAATAAATTTCAAAAAACTGTCTCGACAAAAATTCTGTATATTTATCAAATCTGCTGACAAAATTTCACCAGGATTGGTTGAGAAATGTGACCTGTAGAGAAGAACAGACAGCGCCGGAAAGCCGGACTGAAATATGTTTTTTTTTTAGATATCTCAGCCATTCTGTAAAATTGCAAAAAAATTGGCTAAATAAAAAAAATCGACATCATTTTCAAAACTGCTTACATAATTTTACGAGAATCGGTTGAGAAATACGACCTGTATAGGAGAACAGGTAGAGCTGTATTTTTAACATATCTCCGCCATTTTAAAAAAATCGATAAACTGGCTCATCAAAAAAAATCTGTATAATATTGGAACCTGTTCATAAAATTTCTCGAGAATCGGTTGAGAAATACGACCTGTAGATGAGAACAGACAGCAAGACATACGAAAGAATTTTTGCCCAAACTGAAGCAGAGAGACGATTCGCTTGCACTTCGTGCTCGCTCGGTCAAAAAATATAGTCCTTATACATTGTATAAGTTCCTACAAATTTGTATGGAACCTTCGGTGGGTCAGTCCGACTTTTTCACTTTTTATACTCTATTGGACAAATTACATTATTTTAGGAATTATGTCGTAGGTACATATACATTACAAACGCGTGCCCTGATACTTGTGTTGTGAGTGAGCTACGCTGTTAAAATATCGAGCAAATTTTGGGCAACTTGGGAGTAATCCCAACAATTTGCATAATACTCGAAGCCGGAACTAAACCGACCCCGTCTATGGAATAAAGTCACATAAATGATTGTTTACATTAGGCATTAGAACTCTACCACGTAAGCCCCCCTACTCAAATGTCCAACTTTCTATTCGTTTGAACGCTACGCTTACTTTTAAAGCTTAAACAAAAGCAATATATGATTAAATCACTTGTCGCAAACTTATGTAAATCGCAGACTTCGATGTATTGTATGAAATTTTCAAGCTTACGGCACGTAATTTTATAGTTTACTGCTTATTTCAAAGTTTTTAATAGTAAGCGTAGCGTTCAAACGAATAGAATGTTGGCCATTTGAGTAGGGGGGAAGGTATTAACTTAAGGGTTACGTTTTTAACCATAAAACGAACACGAAGAGAACCATGAAAAAATACTAAAAACTGGAATACAAAAGAAGATAAAATTCGTAAAAAAAACCTATGAGGCACATTAAATATTGCACCTAAAAAAAAGAAGATTATTTTCCAGATAATTTAATCATTATAATAGGCATACTATTAAGTTTAAAAACATAAACTGTATAAAAGCCTTTCCAGATTTTTGCTTGTAAGTATCTCTTCCGTACAAAATAGCGTACCTACCTATGACACCCACAGGGGGTGCGTTGTACGGTATCTTTTGAGGTGATCTTGAAGTTAAGGGTGTTTGCGACAAAAGTAATCCCGATATACCTATACATGACGCGTAATGGTCCGCGGCGAACATCCACGTGATAGGGACCAAGGGCTCATGGCTCTGTTTTTAGGGTTCCGTACCAAAATGGTAAAACATAAGGAACCCTTATGGTGTGACTCAGTCTGTCTGTCTATCTGTCACAGCTGGATATCTCGAGAACTACTAATGGTATCAACTTGAAATTTGGAATAGTTTAAGATGACATTTGCCCAACTATTTTGCAAATAAGAAAGAAATATTTTTTTTTTTTTACAACAGGTACTGAAAAGGGGTCTTAAAAATTTGAAGTGAGGTGACTAGGGCATGTGGGGTATCATATGAAAGAGCGCCGTTTGCACGTTTTTAAACATTTTTTCTTTTTTTTCTAGACTGCATAGTTTTTGACTTATGATGAAAAATGTAAAAAAAATACCGTTCCTCCCCCTTATCGCGAAAGTTTGCAAAGAGAAAAATCTGAAATAATTCTATGTGATAGCAGTTTATATAAAGATTACAGGAAAAATAAAACGATGTCTAATATAGCACACTTCTTTAGAAATTATCAAATTTCTAAAAAGTTAACATTAGTTCCACTATTGTTTAAGAGATGGCGCTGACCTAAAACTGCAATACTAATTTTATTATTCTTCTCTACAGTGTGGTTTAATGGTGCAATTATGATGGTACGGAACCCTCGGTGCGCGAGTCCGACTCGCTCTTGACCGGTTTTATTTATTTCTTTTTTATTTACCGCATGTGATTATAATGTTTTGTTTTGGTGACAAAAACCAGTCTTAAGCTAATATCACCCACATACAAAATGTGAAATGAGAATGATTCCTAACCAGTCTGTCAACAAAAAGACCGTGTTTGTCCTTAGGGTTGTTGAGCATTATTAACATCGGGTTCTCTTGGCATTGTTTACGGACTCCAAAATGTGTCTATCTCTTGACTAAGTAATCTAGAGCAATTATATTAATTTATTTGGGGTCCGCGTAGTACCACAAGTCAAAATATGTTTATTTTAATAACTTGAAAATTAAGCGATATTGACACATACTTACATAATGCAGTAAAATACAGATTTAAAGGCTGTTCCATATGGGTTCCGAATAGCAGCTACCTTTTAGGTTAAGGCTCGGAACATTTGTCTCTTTTTCTTTACATGAAAAGAGTAAGGAAAGTAAAGGTATGATTCTGATGTCAGCACGTTCAAACGTAACATTAGGGTTCAATTTGGAGTGCACTGCTGCGGCAACACTGCTGCTGCTGCCGAGATCGGAATCATACCTTAAACTCACTTCTGCACTTTTTCGATGTTTTTCGTAGTTTTTTCATCATTATCATTTACACAACTATCTTTCAAAAGTAATTGAAGCAACTTCACAGTACGTTAAAGTATATTTTGATGTAGAATTCAATACGTTTCCGCTATTATTTACGCCAAAAAGATGAACCGCAAGAGCTTTTGGTGATTTTTTTGTTTTTTTTTACAATCATCTGTGAGGTTTATACGCAATTCAACAACTAGAGAAACTCTTTAGCTTGTCATGTGTTTTTTTTTGTGGCTACAACTTTACGTTTTATATATCACAACATGTTTTCTTATTAAGGACCCTTAATTTAAATATGTATGAATTTATAGGTGACTATTGCAGTCAGGTACGACATCTGAAACATATCCGTAATATGTGGTACTAAATGTAATAGTTTAGTCTAAAAGCAGGCATTAATTCAATTTTCACCAAACAAAAGCTTGTGTTCTTAGAATTTCATTATTTGATTCGAACTTATCATGGTAAGAGCTCCCACTGTAATGGAATTTACACAATCCGATTGGACAATCCGAACTGTAGCGCTAAACGGTTTTGAAAATCCATCCCATTTCCTGGAACTAAAACTCACCGTTTTCACGTAAGTAAAATTGTTTCCCACAACAAACTTTCCAAGGCACGAAGGTAAAGACTTGTATAAAGACCACTGCTCCTTTTTCTCACTGTCGCTAAACTGTCGCAAAGTTGAGACTTTCTTTCCTGTATTTACTTTCAATCTTATACTAAAGTCTATGAAACTGCACAGTATTATTAAAAACTTATGTTATAGATTACATAGCACACCATTGAAGCAATTCTGAGCAAAGTATCCCTATGGCAATTTTAGATTTAATTGCTACCTAAAGATTTATTACCAATTTATAGTCTATGGAGTTTTACAGTGTATCGATCTTAGAGTAAGACGCGCTTCTGTTCCAGACGAAGCGGCGATGCAATAAGGTACTTGTGTTTTGATGGTTATATGCTAGGGGGGCTGGCTGGTACTTTGTGCTAAACAGTTTACACTGATTTGACTCCATAATAGGGAACATGCATCAATTTTTTTGTATCAAAATCAAAAGTATAATGCGTGAGAAAATCAACTGTAATATTACAACTTTTCTCTTGTGTTTTTTTCTCGTGATATAGTTACTTGAAGTTAGCACGCAGCAGCACCCGCCGAAAACGCTCTATACAAAAAGGTCAACATTTGTGACGTCACTTATATCACGTTTCAGTGCATTAGTATGGAGTTAGCCAAGAATTTTCAAATATCTCCCTAAATATTGCGTTTAAGTACATATGTGTCATACAAAATATTATTTCTTATTTGATGTTCTATCCGACTGTTAAGTGCATTATATCCGAAAACGAAAAAAAAATATCGTTATTTTCCCTTGTGTGATAAAACTAAAGTAATACATTTTATTTTTTATTTCTCTGTTCCATCATGTTTTTATACGTGTCCGCAGCGATCAAGCTCAAATTTATCAAAATCGGTGACTTATGCATGTTGCCTATTATCAGCGCTTAGGCCACAGTTACCTAAATGTACCTAATGAAAAACGATTTTAGGTTTATAATATCTGTCTCCGAAGAACTAAAGTTTCTCGATGCATAATAATGACGTCACAGAATAAATTGCTTCCAGATTGGCTCCCTTCTTTCAAACTGTGACTACAACTTTCTACTAATTGGAACCAAGATTGGGTTTTGATTTCTTATCATGGCTAATAGGAAAACTAACTATGTAGTAGTAATGGTAATTGAACGGGGGATTATAGTGCCCAAAATAATATTTGAATAGTTATTGAAGCGTAACTACCTCTGATATGTTACATAAACAAAACATGTATTAGGTAGGTATCTACAAAATATAGTGCAAAACTGCAAATGAATATTCTTAACTGCATCAGTTATAAAGGTTTAAGTACCTACATTAAAACTATGTTTAAAACAATCGATTCATTTAATATCAGATTATTTTTGATTAATCAAAAGAGAATATTTTTTGCTCGAGCATAGTATTAAGTTCATTGCAGGGTTGAACTCTAAATTACCAATTTTCTAAAGTTTCGTCCTTATTATGGGATACAAAACAATATTGCAGTTTTAGTTTCAAACGGATGTTACTTTTCGATTCAAGAATTTTCAACATTGTTGTTGAGGCATTAATAACTAAGCTTAAAGTTCTTCGGAGCAGCAGTAACTTAAACGCAAACACGTTCGAAACGCCTAGGTGCATAACTTGATATATTGTTGGTATTGTTGAGAAATACATTGTTTATCTTTAATTCACTATACAAACATGGTCACGTATTTCTCCCATTGGAGTAGGCAGGAATTAATACTTAGTAAAAAAACTACTTTTTGTTCTCACTAAGTTATTTTACATTTATATCTAATGATGATGGTTAATTAATCAAACTAATAATGTTATTAAATTCTAATAGAGGTTTTGAAGTTAGATAAAAGTAATTAGTTATTATCAATCTTATGAGGCTTAGTGTCATCAATTTGCGCCATAATAAAGCCGACAATGTTTTAAGTCCTCTAGATCTCTAAAGTTTTATATTTTTTTATTATTTTGAAACGCAGTAAACTGTAAAACCAATCAATCTTTCACCTCTCTTCGTCTCGTCTGACTTTTTGATCCAAGCACCTCAATCAGACATCTCATCAAGATCAAAGCAATATTATTGTAAGCTAAGTGATCTCAAATACTGCCTGGAACGGTTACGTCAAATCCAAGTTAGGAGTTACTCAATTAATTAAGGTCGCTTGCCGAAGGCCTGTCTGTTTAACAGCTGATTCCACTCAGATTCGGCTGAGGTCGGCCTCTAAACTTACCTCTGGAATCTTGAAGGTTGTTTAAATAAGATCTCGTATAACTAATACATCCGAATCAAGACCAAAAGGTTGTTCAAGAACAATTCCAACCACTGTTTGTTTTGTTAAAATTATGTTTGGATTTCATAAGGAAATTGATTACTTACGTTCGCTTTAATTTACTTACTTTAACCAATTTCTCGAGTGGTTTTAGGACCTTTTTATCACAGAACGCCGATAAATGTATTCTGGGTCCTTCAGAAAATTTAAGGCTTAAATTTTCTCTTATATTCCGAGTTAAACAAAAACTTACTGAATTTTACTTAACTTGCAAGATGGTGAAAACGAAAAAAGTAATATATTAGGCTCTCCTTTTTTATCCTTACTACGTGACTTGCGCCAAAACAAAGAACTTTGGAGTAGCATCGTCACCGTCTATAAAATACCCAATCAACGTACCGTGGCGACGCCGTACGTGACATACGATCGTGAAACCTTCGCCTTTATACATTCAATTTTCTTCTTTAACTCCTTCGGCATAAGAACTAGATAGAGGTACAAAGAACTTTGGCTGATCTCGGGATTTAGCTCGTATCTCGGCGCGATGCATCGATTTACTCATACAATTGGCTACTCATATGAGAATTATCGTTTTAATTCCAACCGTATTACGAGTGAATAAGGCGCATGTGCCTGCGTCATGCTCAAATATCTTACTTCGACCTCGCTCTGTGTATAATTTGGCGCTTATTCATGCTGAATAATTTTCTCGGTGAATGTAAATCAGCTGGTTATTGGCAGTCTACTGTTTTTATGTATTTAATGTTCCGCCTTTTCATAATCTTTCAGTAATTAATCACCAACAAATTATGAAAAATATTCACCTTTTATTCCCGAATGAGGCAGGTAAGTAAATTAAACACGTTTGTGAATAAAGTATTCACAACTCGTAAAATGTGGAAATAAAAGAAAATCTATTAGCTTTTAACTTGCGATATAGAAGTTTTCCATTTGAAATATGGTTCAAATAAATATCAATTTCTCTACGTGAATCACTTAAATCGAAAGAATTATATTTTTTGTTAAAAGTCTAAGTATTTCTTTTCTTGATAAACGATGTATTTTAAGAATAGTTTAAAAGCGGCGTCGTTGACAAAACGAAAACACAGGATAAACTGCAGTGTCTAGAAGAAATACAATACGATTTAGCTTTCAAGTTGATTGCAACCAAACAAAAAGAGGTTTTATCTCGGAGGACGAGATACAAACTTGGGATACCTTTTTTATTATGTAGGCTATACTTTACTTTATTAATATTACTCGGGGTCCCACGATAGATACCATAATACCCTCTTAAATAAGTAACAACATGACGCGAATCCTAATCGTATCCGCCTGCGAAAAACAAATTGTTGCGTTTAAATATTTCATTTTGCCAAAAAATATTAATATAATTAAATCTCTTATAATTCTATCTGAATATGAAAGTGTGTATATGTCTGAACCTTGTGATTCTTGGGTTTCCTACCACATGAGTAAATTCAGTTTACGTTTTTTTACTTATGTGCTACGGAAGAACATGAGTAAAAAAAACCTCATGTGACGTAAGCCCGCGTTGCTCTAAATTGTGACTAAACTATACCTACCTATTAATATAAAAAAACCGGCCAAGTGCGTGTCGGGCCACGCGCAGTAGGGTTCCGTAGGTACATTATACCATACCATATTTTAATACCACTATCATTTTTCGTCTGAAAAAATAACTTTGTTTTTCACAATGTTTGTATGAATGACAAAGTTATATTTGCGGTTTTGGAAAATGTACTATATCTCGAAAACTAATTACTGTATCTCGTTCAAAACAATTTTCGTTGAAAGTGTTTATTAAGATCTCTAGTTTATATTTTTTTTAGATTTTTCACCCTCTTACTTTAAAAGTTAAAGGGGGGGGACACACATTTTACCACTTTGGCGGCATATATTTTTCAAACGGTTGACTTTAAAAAAAAATAGTCTTAGAAACCTCAATGTCATTTTTAAAGACCTATCTATAGACATGCCACAAGTATTGGTTTAATGAAAAAAAAAATTCAGTTTCAGTTCCATGTATGGGGAGCCCCCCCTTAATCTTTTATTTTTTTTATTTTTGTATAAAAATCTTAAAGCGGTTCACAAAATACACCTGCCTACTAAGTTTCAACTATGTAGTCCTAATACTTTTGGAATAAAGTGGCTGTGACATACGGACGGACAGACAGACAGACAGACAGACAGACAAACAGACAGACAGACATGACGAATCTATAAGGGTTCCGTTTTTTGCCATTTTGGCTACGGAACCCTAAAAATGAAAATCGTAGACAAAAGACATTCGGTATCTATTTACTTTAATTAAACTGTTTTATCAATTGAAAAACCATATTTGTGGAGAATTGCTGGGGATGGTCTTTTTACCCAACTGCTGAAAGGAAAGGAGGGTAATGTTTTTTTTTTATCCCGGGAAAGCAATAAACATAGAACAAAAGACGACCTTATAAGAATTTTATACGTTTCATTATTGAATATTTCAATTAATTGTTAATTAAACTTCAAAGACGATAATAATTTATAAAGCCTCAAGAATCAAAACTCACTAAGCTTTTAGATGAAAGAAATTTTCTTATTATTATTATTATAGCCTCTACTGCGTTAACTTATTAACATAACATAACATCGAATTTTGTTATTTCGTTAGATTTCATATAATTTTCAAAGAAAACACTAACATTCGTTATGATAGGACTAATTTATTTCTAAATATTGCAAAGGGTATTCGTAAAGAGGGCTACACACTCGCGCCGCGAAAGCCGCGAACCGCGAGTGTGGAGGGTTTCGCGGCTTCGCGTTCGCGCTTCGCGACTTTCCCCGTCCGGTTACGGTTTTTTGGTCTGCGTCAAAGAACTTGTGTGCCAAACTAATGTTGCCGTGATTCGCGGCCGCGGTTCACACGCGAGTCTGGAGGGCTATATTTTTCGCACCGTTATCATGCGCAAACCGCGTCCGTGATTCGCGGCCGCGGTTCGCGGCGCGAGTGTAGAGCCCTCTTTAAATGTGCATTGTTCAGTTTCACGGTCGTTTATAAATATGCGGTAAATGACTGTGATATACATAGGTATTACATAATAGGTGTCGATTATCTACCTTTGACACGAGAAGAAGATTATGATTGCCATTAGTCAGAAGCTTAACTTTTTCACAATTCCGAAGAACAGTAGACCTAAGTATTTGACTGAAAAGATATAAGTATTTGATATTTTTTTCAGTTTAACACCATATTCGAGTTCTTGAGAAAAAGGGTATAATTACAGATACACAGATGCAAAAGCGAATGCGACTTTTAATAATATCAGGATTCTATCTTTTTTTCTTCTCAAGATGCGGTAAGTATTCTAAAATCGCAAAGTTTAATTTTACTTTTGTATCAATGGAGTATCAGTGTACCTGATATGATTTGCATAGATAACAGTTTTCTATGAAGATTTTATATTATCAGGTATACTGTACTGATACTCCCCTGCTCACATCTATATAAGATGCCTTGTAATTAGTGTCAAATATTTTCAGGGCTGAACATATAAGTCATATGGATCACATATAAAAAATATTTCGAAAATCTACACGTTGGTTCAGAATTTAATTTTTCAAACAAAAAAATAATGCCCTTATTTTTATAAAATAAGCTCATGCTGTACATGTACACTCACACTATCTTAAGACTACGCACGCATAGCATTCATTTCACACAATTACACAATTGTCGTTGTGTGCGTGAATGAACTTAAAGACACTCACCCACAGGCGTGTTTTTATCTGACGATGCGATAATATCGTTCGGATGCGTCTTGCTGCCCCCTGCACTGCACATCCTGCACGAACACGAACACTGCGATACGATATGATGACACTGAGCAGACACTGAATGACACTGAACTTGAAAAAATCCACTGTATCTGACAGTTAATGCACAATGTGTCAGTCACTGCACACAATAAAACTCACTTGGATTCCATGAACCTCAGTCTCACGAAACAGTCTACGGCTTCTGGTAGCCTGTAGTTGGCGTCATGATTATTATTTAGAAGGGGGGACGCCAGCGAAGGGGGGACGTCAGCGAAGCCGGACGAGTGATCAGTCACCTTGATCGAAACCATTTCCCTAAATCCTCTGAAAGCTGAGAGCAGGGGTGGCATCATAATAGCACAACAACGTCAACAACACCATGTTTAAATAATCCGCGTTATTATAGCGATAGTTCGGCATTTTGTGGCTTACGGCCTTACGCACTCACGCGCACGCACAACAATACACCCGACCGAACGAAAGAATAACCGCAACTGACGGACAAGCGCGAAGCGAAGCGCGGCGCGTGCCCCGCACACTAGAGATGTGGCATCACATGACATGACGTACACAATTGATTGATTAATTGATTCAACGATTACATTAATTTATTTTAGTTTTATCTTAAAGGGATGCCTCCCTTTGAGAAACTAACATGCAAATAGAGTCACCTAATACTTACTAGCTCAGACCAAATTAGGTATTCAGAATCACTGTCGTCATTTATTATCAATTTACAATTTCATTTTCTCATTATTTTTTTTAAATCGGCGGAATATAAAAAAGGCGGACTTAATGCTTTTAGCATTAAGTCCGCCTTATGTACATTAATTTATTGTAGTACAATAAAGAGATTAAATAAAAAAAATCTGCTAAATGGCAAGTTATGGTAAAATAAAAAATCAGCCAAGTGCGAGTCGGACTCGCGCACGAAGGGTTCCGTACCAAAAAATTGCAAAAGAATAACGTTTGTTGTATGGGAGCCCCCCTTAAATATTAATTTTATTCTGTTTTTTAGTATTTGTTGTTATAGCGGCAACAGAAATACATCATCTGTAAAAATTTCAACTTTCTAGCTATCACGGTTCATGAGATACAGCATGGTGACAGACAGACAGACTACAGAGAATAGGGTCCCTCCCGTTTTTACCCTTTGGGTACGGAACCCTAAAAATCGTGGTGCACTCCGGGAGTGCCGGCAGAAGTGAAAACTTGAATATTAACGTTGTGCATTTTTGATATTTTGGAATGGTTAGGGAGTAATTTTGCACGAATTGCTGTCTTACGGTTACGAATTTACTCTAAATTTGAATTTACGAATACAGAACAGTAATTGTACGAAAGTCTTATCCATAGCTTGACAGAAAATCTAGAGTTTTGACATTGAATTAAAAAATTTGCCCGTTGCTATGGTGACACAAGTGTTTACGTCTTGAAATGACGTGCCGCTATTTTCGCCGCACCCCGTAGAAAGAGAGAGGGATACTTCCGCCACCGGCTGTCTACTCTCCATCCGTCACATCCGTCTTACGAATTTTCGATTAGGGTCACGTGATCCTGACTGACTGACGCGAGTTCAACATTTTTTCCCCATCACAAAAAAGCGTACAACGCCGCTAAAGAAGTTTTCACTTCAAAAATTATAACAGCCAAATTAACATTCGCTAATCTAATTCCAGATTATAAAAACTATTGTACAAAAACAAAATTCTGTAATGTGATCGTTTTTTTCTGTAAATGCCCGATAGCTTTTACTTTATTCGTAATTTGAAACTAGTGAATCAAATGAACTCGGAAAAAATAAGAGCAGGTAATAATTTTTTATCTGCTGCATATTACTAATAGGTAATTTAATCAATCCTAATCCCAATAATTAATTACTGTACATCAAGTAGATATTGCTTTTGCAACAAATCCTAAGCTGCTAACCTGAAAAAATTACGTCTGATGTGCACTTGATTTTATTAATAAGAATCAATCAAGAATCTTTAAATTTATCGATAATTACAGCACTAGGTCGGCTTTCATTGAGTCAGTGCGAGCCGGCCACGGAGCGGCGCAGCGGGTAGGGTTGCCACCTCTCCCGGATTTCCGGGAGTCTCCCGGAATCGTGACCAGAAAATAAATATCTCCCGTCTCCAGGAATTATTTCAAAATAATCCAAATTATCGCGGAATTTAAAATTCATCAATATTCGAATGGAATGTAGAGTTTTTTAGATTTGTGAATCTAGATTTGTGAATCTAAAAACTCTACATTCCATTCGAATATTGATGAATTTTAAATTCCGGGATAATTTGGATTATCTTAAAGTCACAACTTTTCGTTCGGAATTACGTATGTACTGAATTCCATAACGGGATTCCGTCTGTGTGCGGCCAAGCCCTTGGCCGGGCTAAATGAAAAACATTTCAAAGCAGACAGTCCAGACATTCGTCAATTTTCAAATGGAATGTACTTAGTCTTTTTTCGAGTTGTGAGTTCTATTCTAAACCAGTAATTTTGAAATCTATAGCAAAAACGAAAAATATAACTTCAACAAATAATAAAATGTGTTATTAAAAATTTACTTAATTTATTTTGAAGTTTTTCATCTTCCGGATTCAAACGGCCAAGAGGTGGCAACCCTACGGCGGGGCGCTGGCCGCTGATAGATCGCGCGCGCTGGCATTTCGGCGAAATCTTTCCTGGGTATTTGAAGGGTTATTCCCTACTAACACTTTTGTTTTGATAAACGAAGCGTGCAATAAATGAAGTCATAATATGATTATGATGATGTTCAGGTCATGTTTTACATAAAAGTACACTCATTAAATTCACAGCAGGGCATAGGCTTAAATTTAAAAAGTCTAGACCTAGTTATTTACCTTCCTTTTTGTTTTAGTTGTTAAAAGAAGGTTGAGTTAGACATTTATTAAAAAGTTAATCCACTGCTGAACATCAGGTCAAGTATTGAGTAGGTACCTACCAACTACGGAAGCGCTTTTCGTATTCACTGTCGGGCAAAGTCCAAATTTAATAAGTCCACTGTTGATCTTAATTAAGCCTACTAAGCCATGTTGTAAAAAGCTAGTCTTATTCTAAACAAAGGCGCTTTTTCTAATAAGTAGCTTAATTTTAAATGGGCATAGTTTTTGATATAAAAAAATCCAAGTTAAACTCAAAGTTTATTGATACCAATTTAATACTTTTTAACAAACCTACGACATAAAATTTTAGTGAATCAGGAATAACCCGCGCTTCAACGTTTGTGTGTGCGTGTGGGTTGGTGTGTAGACAACAGGCGCGTGGCAGCGCGCTGCTTTGAAAGCGCCGCGCTGCCCGGCGGGGATGTGTTACAATGCCGAAGTAGGAAAGACCGAATTTTACAAGACCCATCATGGACGAAAAACCGAAAATCAAAAGGTCAAATGGTTGTTTGGCCATACGTTTAAAATCATGAAATGACATTTTACCGAAAATACTTAATCCCGAAGCTTAAAAAACCTAAGTTAAATACCTACGTTTTATACCCCGAACTATTTAATACCGAATTAACGAGTTAGTCAAAAACAACAAGCTGTAAATAATTACAAAAGGGGTAAAAATTCAAATAAATTTACAATTATTTATTTGAATTAGGTTGGATCTTAAAACGAGTCGCCTTCTTTGAGGTTAATTGAGGCTGTGGAGGTGTCTTTGAACTTCACTTGAAATGCTTATAGCAAATTTAGCTGCCGGGAATGAGTCTAAACCGTAGACCGTAGTTCACGAGGTAGGTGCGACTGTGCGAGGAGCGTAGCGACGAGCATGTTAGGTTGACATGAACCCAGCGCGCAAGTCGAGCGAGCGAAGCGAGCGTGCCGTGGCAGCGGCCAGCGAAGCGCCAGAAAAAAACTATTTCAAACTCGATTGGTGGATTTTGTCAAAATAATGCCCATTTTACAAGCATTTTTGAGTAAAACAAATTAACAGCATCGCCTACTTTCATAAATGTATGTGTTTGTGTAGGTAGAGTAACAGTGATAAGTATCAACATTTTAACTTACGTGGTTTTAAACTTTCGGGATTTCGAACTTTCGGTCATTTGACAGTCGATCTTTTAAGTTTCGGTCTATCGGATTTCAACATTTTTTAGTATGTTCGGTATTTTGAAAATAGGTGTTTTATGCATCGATATTTCGGTCGTAGAATTTTCGGCATTATAATGGATACCCACCCGGCGGCCGGCGCCCGCGTCTGCGGTCGATGGCCCGGCGCATGTGTTCAGTAGGCTAGTGTGTGTAAATTGTTTGAATGTAGTTGTTTCCCAGCTGTAAAGGCTGATGTTTTTTGTGATTATGTAACCAAGTTGTTTACCTTATTATCTCGCAAACTAACCTGCAAATAGTACCTCATTTTTTGCTGACCTATGCATTATGACTTGTATGTTTAGCCCTGAAAATATTTGACACTAATTAAGGGGCTCCTTATATACATCTTTTAGGTAGATACGTATCTACCTAAAAGATGTATTAAAGTAAAGTACTTTACTTTAACGTTTCCTTCACGTTAGTGTAAAATTTTCCCGTACGTTAACATTTACGAGATGACCTCTCTGCGAGTGTTTACTGGGAAATGCAGCTGACAGTTTGTAGTACAGATGTTTATATTAAATGCACTTAAGGCGGTATCCTGAGCGAAAGTGGCGCCGCGGTGAATTTTATTTAATATTATAATTCTAAAACACAATTTTAATAATGTCTCTCGTGGAGATTTTAGGGCCCATGGTCTAGTATTTTTAGAAGTAATTTCTACATGCCCTCGTAGTCATTCGTAGAAGTAGATAGCAAAACTGCTAAATGTGGCCGTTTTTGACACATTTTCTATCTACTTCTACGAATGACTACGAGGGCATGTAGTGATACCCTCTAAAAATACTAGACCATGGGCCCTAAAATCTCCACGAGAGACATTATTAAAATCTTTTTCTATTAATGACTTATTAAATAAAAACCTCTGAGGGCGCCACTTGCGGTCATACAACGGCCTTAAGCTTGATTGGTAAAGCTAATACTGTTTCTTAGGTTTAATATCAACAAACACTTTTATCACTACTGCATGCAATTTTCACCACAACATTTTGATTTATAATTTTACGAACAAAATATTTAGATTATTTGCCGTCAAAGTTGAATCATTTTAAATACCTGTGTAAGTTAAGGCACAACAAAAAAAGATGTTGTCTTTAAAAGTTTCCCTTATTAAATTAAAGGTGGTATAAGGACAACTAATAATTATTTATGCCAATCAGAAACAAACACAAAAGCATTATTTTTCACCGTCTAAGCTATTAAGCTTGAAATTTACCAAAGAAAAAATAAATTCACCATGAGGCACCGAAACATCGTAGCCCCATTACATAATGCGACATTTTTCACGGTAATCTGTGATATAACTCTTTGGCTGTTTCCTTCTCAGCAAGGCAGAGCAAAATTGCTGATGTTTCCAGAGCTAAGACAAATTTCTTGAACCTAGACAACCGGGAGCACGAATTTAAGTTACGGTCCTCGATGCAATAAAGTGGAACGGACTTTAGGGCTTTCTATAACAAGACAAACCAATAAATCTACTCTCAAACTAATAATATTATCCAATTTCTGACAATCTACTGCCAACCCGTTCGGCTAAACCAGGCTAAATAAAACTTTGGTATTAAAAGTTTGGAGTTTATCTAACCATTTTGTTATCTTGCTTGGTATTTTCAGCCTGTTTATGTTATCATAAGTTATTGTTTTTGTTTTGTGAAACTTTTTCAATTTATGTTAAACAGAAAACTACTCTTCATTAGTTAATGCGCAAAGGATTATGCCGATTTTACTATACAAGCTAGGCCATGATGCGCTTTAATGAAATTACCAAAATACTATAGTAATTTTATAGTGATTGCGTGGAAAGAATATCATTAAAATATAATGCGGGAAAAAAGAGAAATCTCAGTCTCAAGGAGCCGTTTGGGGTTACATTTTCCTATTTTATGACATTGTGTTATCTACCCCTTTTTGACATGACATGAGTCTGTCACAGATATGTATGGTTAATGCGCATCATGGCCCAGAATGCGGCATGATCCTTTACTTTAAACAAAATAAAATAAGAGATTTGTACAGCCTTTGTTTCAGCTTTTATTAAAGAGAGTCACCAGTAATTTGTAAACACCATTTTCCTTTTATCCCTAACACAGCTCACTAGCCTAACGGGGTGTCGTTTCGGGCCGGGTGGAATTATAAAAAAAATATTTCATCTCGCCACCGAGTACGCTGGCGAATGGCGAAACTGGTGAGTGGCGGAGTTACCGAATGGCGGAGCTGGCATCGTGCCAGGCGCCCTAGCGGCCCGCACATTTGAACAACTTGAAAACTTTCTACCGAACAAAAACCGAAAGCGGTAGATCAACGACTAACGGTCTAATATCGGTTCGTTTTGAAAAGTTTCGTTAAAATTATGTCTGCCATCGTTTTTTTTCTTTTTTATTTAGAGGGAAGTTCGACGTTTTTATATTCAATGAGATGCGCCAATTTAGTGAAATTAGATTATCCTCATTTGAACATTTTCCTTTTATTTACCCTAAGCTAAAATGTTTGAGAAAGCAGACAAAGACCTTTTGAATTTTTATGGTAGGAAAATATGAAATAACTTCATCAGTAAAAAGCAACCTTATCAAATAAACACCATTAAGTTAGACCTAAGATTGATCAAATATATGTAGATGTTGGATATTGGGAAGAAAGATAGATATATAAATAAGCTTTGAAAAATTTTACCAACAACATTTTTAAAAGCTCTAAACTCGAATGGTTTAAGAATAAAGTGTACAGTCTCCGCGGAACCGGCAGCGGCGAGTCAATATTTGTGATGCCATTTAAGTGTCCCACCACCCACTCGCGGGTTTTATTGCTCGCTTATCTACCCCGAGTTCTAATTTCGCTATCGGAAATATGTTTACCGGTTTACTTAGGGTTCTTACTGCAGATAGAATTTTCCGATTTCTTGGTATCGGATTAATCATGTTGGAGTCGACGGTTATTTTTTAAGTTTATATTCCTTTGATATCCATACTGGGTTTACCTATTTCGGGGTTTTATGCTAAAAATGGCTGTTTGTTTATGTTTTTGTCTAAACAAACCACTACTGAACCAATTTTCGATTAGTTTTGGTAATGAAGATCGGCTTCATCATCTCGTGCTATCTCCATACTGAAGTTTGGCGGTCAGTGGACAATAGTTTTTGCGATCCCATGTAGCATCTTGTAACAAGTCCAGTCCACTGTTTGATTTCGTCCACCGTTTAGCAGCCATTTGCGTCTCGGACGTTTCGGACCTCTCTTTCCCGGAATTTTGCATTCGAGGTTTATATACTATAATACCGATAGATTGTATAATATTGGAGACGTACATAGGATAGTTATACTACTTACTAAAAACCAGTAATCTTTAATATATCGGGATATATTAAAGATTACTGGTTTTTACACGACTGCCCAAAACAGGAGTGTATTGTGTTCTTTAGGATAATAATAAATTGCATCTTGTATCGTTACCTATAGTACCTAACCTAGGTATTATAATGGAAATAAACTACCGACGTAAACTATAACAACTGTTATAAGATACCTCAGAAATAGTAATACGCTTAGCTTTTAGATTTCTATAAATTTCTAACGTCCCTGCAGACACTAAGTGAAATTGATTGTCGGGAGTAGGTAAAATTAAATTTAAATTTCCAGCCAGAAAATGAATATTACTGCCCTTCGTACATTTTGTAACTGGTGCTATTTTAAGCCAGTTTCATTATTATTCGAATAAAGTTAACGAATATAGCTTCACATTGACATAACTCTGCAATTTAAAAAGAAAATTATTGTAAGTTACTATTCCGGCGCACTTATCGTACCTGCTCATTCTACGCAACATTCTTAAGACGCAACATCAATTATTATGTCATATATCAAATGAATTTTATAAGCGCAATCATCATCAGCTGCACGACACCCACTGCTGGGTATATGCCTCCCCCAAGGATCTCCACGACGATTGGTCCTGCGCTGCCCGCATCCAGTGGCGCACCGTGACCTTCACCAGATCGTCGGTCCACCTTGTCAGGGACCTACTCACGGAACGTCGTCCGATGCGCGGTCGCCATTAAAAACCTTTCCGCCCCTACGGCCATCGGTTCTTCTCGCTATGTGTCCAGCCCACTGCCACCAGTGTTTCTTTCAGACAAAATTCTCCTGGGGCAATTAAGAGGTTCGAGGGAGCTCATCCATCGATCACTACACTAGTTCGGGGGACACCAAGGCTGCTCAGTGCCCCCGCCCCGGATTAGTACCTGAAAGAAACACTGGGTTTAAGCTGAGCAATCCTTTGAGCGATGTCGGTTACTTTATATTTATAACTATATGTAAGTGCAAATCTTTATTTATATAACTGTTGATGTTTATTGTTTCTGACAAACGGCTTTTATACCTTTTTCCTTTTATTCCACAAAATTAAGAAGACTAATTAAAAGTTTTAACACCCATAAAAAGCGAGTATCATGTAAAAACAGGGGAGTAATATTATTGCAGGCCGCGCTAATCGGCTTTGTTATGAGTTCTGAGAGGATTTATCAACTTTATTTCTTTTACTCTACTCAATATCGAGTTGCCGTAAAACAATGCCATTGGGTGGAATAATCTGTGCGCATTAATTGATTGTGTTGCTTAGCACCGTCTAATTAATAATACCATTAATATCATCTAGGTAGGTAAAGTATTTTATATGTATTCGAGCTTCCTTCAGTAATCGGTAATTAAAATTAACAGACTACCTAGCTACCTACCTAGAATCTAGGTAGATTTTCGATCTCATTTTGTGAGTTATACGCAGACTGGTGTGTTTACGAGTTAATGACGTCACTTTGAATAGGCGGCTTTACACTTGCCGTGTTACCGCCATTACCTGAATAGGTACCGTAACCTGGATGTTATTTGACATTTGAAATGGGTTGTCAATCAAGCCGATTGTGCCGCACCGTTTGAATGAAATTGCCGATTAACGGAATCAACATTAATCATTTAGGATTTACGCCAGCGAATGAGCATTGTTTCCTCAAATCCATTATGGTGTAATACGTTTACACTTTGGTAATCTCGTGCGATGTATTGTGCTATTCAAATGAACAATTTGGGATTAATTTTGTGAGATTAATAAAACTTGTGTTTAGTACAAGCGTATTTCATTTCCTTTGTGTTGGTTATTATACATATAAGGCTTTTTGCTGTTAATAACGGTATTATATATCATTCTATTGTAGGCTTTCAAAGGAGCCTCATCTAAGGATTTGTACATTTATCATAAAAAAGGTTTAAACTATTTTATTGATGTGAAAACTTCTTTAGCGGCGTTGTACGCTTTTTTGTATGGGGAAAAAATGTTGAACTCGCGTCAGTAAGAATCACGTGGCTGATCGAAAATGCAAAGACTGATGTGACGGATGGAGAGTAGACAGCTGGCGGCGGAAATATCCCCCTCTCTTTCTACTGGGCGCGTTGAAAATGGCGGCGCGTCATTTTAAGACAAAGTACATAGTTTAAAAAAAAGTAAACACTTGTGTCACCAGCAATGCGCTAATTTTGAAAATGGAACTAATAGCAGCGATCTCTTCGGTTAAATCATAGACTTATTTATACTCTGTGACTATAAGTTTAAATCGTAGAATGCGTGCATGTAGAAATTAAAACCCTAAAAAGGCCACTGGCGCGAAATCATTAGAATTTTTCTCTAATTACAAACTAATTGAATTGTGTGACTGTATAGGTATAGTAATAGGAAAGAAATCATTTTAATCCTTTGCCGCTAATTTCAAAATATCAAAAATGCACAACGTTAATATTCAAGTTTTCACTTCTGCCGGCACTCCCGGAGTGCAACCCACTTTTTTTATTTTGCCGTCTTCATGAAGCACCGTTTTAGACGAACTAAGCTTCGTCTTCTCCTATGTAAATAGAAAGCTAAATCTAGGCTTTGATTTCAATCATTACCATTATAACCATTTCGACTTTCGACTATTTGTAGCCATTCCATCATCCCTAACTCCATTAGACTTGAATAAGTTGATCATTCCATTCTTCAAAGCAAGGTATAATGATTCAGCGTAATCTATGACCTTACCATATAATGAATTATAGAAACGTACCTTAAATCGTTTTTTTTTATTATCCCTAAATTAAATTGTTTTATATAAGCAACTAGCGGCCGCCCGCGGTTTCACCCGAGTGGTTCCCGTTCCCGTGAGAATGTCGGGATAAAAAGTATCCTATGTTTTAATCTAGGCTATCTACTATCTGTGTGCCAAATTTCAAGCAAATCCATTCAGTTGTTTTTGCGTGATTGAGGAACAAACATCCAAACCCACAAACTTTCACATTTATAATATTAGTAGGAAGTAGGATGATCTTTTCTATAATGTTACAGTCTATTCCGTTGAACACATGAGCTACAGATAGGTATTTGCGTTTATATCCCGATCTTGTTACATATGGCATATTTTATTCGTAACAGTAAAGAGAGCATGGTAGATAGCTAGAACGGCGTTCAACTGTTCATAATAAAAAGTCAAGCTTGAACTAATTAAAAATAAGATTTTCCTTTTTCTTTATTTTCGGTATAGTACATGCGGAAATTGCGAAATTATTTCTAACAATTCTCCTCTGAAATAGCAACGTGCTATAAATGTAGCCCGGAGATAGCAACTTTTATGACTGACTAAACGGGATATTAAAAAAGTAATTTATTTCAAACGATGTCTCGACTTATTAGAAAATAATGACTCATAAAATATAACGTTTTCACTTTAATGGGGTAAAAGTCATTTGCGCTGGAGGTCACTTTTTACGTACCAATATAAAAGAGACAACGGAAATATCTCAAATACAATTGCGTCTGACAGAAAAATTGGTTTCTACAAACACAATTTCCCTACAAGGCCGAGTTTTTAATTTTCTGGGCTCTTCCAATTTCCTACTAAACTGATAATAGATTATTTAAATTTTGATGCAAATAGTCTTCTCTTAAGGCACAGAATATATAAGTACTAAAGGTCCTAAGGTTCATTCGTGACATGAAATTTTGATGGATTTGATATAAATTCGACTCTTTTTCTCACACCTCTTCTCTTTATTCACTTACTTTATTCGCTTCTAAATAGGTTATTGGAAACTTTCTCATCAGCAAGCGTCACAATCTGTAATCCTATTATTTCAGCTCTATAATAGCTCGCGGAAGCACAAGGGAGACTTCACGGACGGTGGGATTTACCCTTTGAAAAGGGGAATTTAGAACATTTAGTACAAACCAGTGTATCTGATTTGTGCGCGTACCAACATCCACCACAAAGCCACAGGATGTATTCCGCTTCATGATTTATGTACAAATGGACAGTGGGGATTCTCAGTGGGGTTCGTTAACGACCGGAAAAGCTTTGGCAACGTTCTTTAGGTTTACGAAAATGAGGTTTTCACTTCGCTCCGTATTATAACAGACTTGCGAGGGCATAAGACGAGACTGAAGTAGGTAAGTCGACTAAATATTGTCCGCCTTTGATGTAAGCCGATCAAGTGCAACCAATTTATATTTAAGTGTTTCTATGGAGAAGCGACTAAAGAAACAAAAACCGGTCAAGAGCGAGTCGGACTCGCGCACCGAGGGTTCCGTACCATCATAATTGTACCATCAAACCACACTGCAGAGTAGAATGATAAAAATAGTATTGCAGTTTTAGGTCAGCGCCATCTCTTGACCGATAGTGGAACTAATGTTAACTTTTTTAAATATTTTATAATTTCTAAAAAAGTGTATTGAATATTGAGACATCGTTTTCTTTTTCCTGTAATTTTTATATAAACTGCTATCACATAGAATTATTTCAGATTTTTTTCTTAGCAAACTTCAGAGATAAAGGGGGGGTCACGGTCTTTTTTTTACATTTTTCATCATAAGTCGAAAACTATGTGGCCTAAAACAAAAAAAACCGGACAAGTGCGAGTCGGGCTCGCCCACCGAGGGTTCCGTACAGACCTACATCTATACATAAAATAAAGCTATAGAAAAGTTGTGTTGGTACAAAGGAAATATTTTGAAAAAAAAGTGGTTGGTAGTTATTAGTTTCTTATATGAAAACTGTACTACGGAGAGTTCAAGCTTTATCCCAGGTTCTACCTACCGGAATTATGTGAAAAATTGCTTAGTTTATAAGTTGGACTCCAAGCTACCAAACTGTAAAAAATATCATCAAAATCCGTTCAGCAGACTGCTATATATAGATAACCATTTGAAATCCTTTGTCGCCACGTAGAAAATAACCCTTCCAGGGATTACGACAAAGAATTGACCACGGGCGAAGTTTGAAATGGAATAGTACATTACTGCAGCGGCACTCAAGACAGGCATTGAAGAACATACGTTAGTCCATCAATGCCTAGTTGCGGCCAAGGCTTGTGTAGTACTTTTAAACTTTTAACTTTTAGTTTTAAAAGTTTTAAGCTTTTTATTTTAATTTTAAATTACTTACAGTAATTGAAAAAAGAAAATGGAAAGTGGAATGTGCACATAAAGGCCTTTCATTTGATACACATATTGAAAAAAAATCCGGTTTTTTCATTTATTTCCAGTTTTTCATTTTTTTTCCAGTTTTTTGGAAAGTGCTCATCAAGGCCTTTCATTTGATACCCATATTACAAAAAAAAAATTGTTTTGTTTTTTTTCAGTTTTTTTGGAATGTGCTCATCAAATCCTTTCATTTGATACCCATATTGCAAAAAAAAATTACCTTTCTTTTTAAATTTTTTTTTTTGTTTTTTGGAATATGCTCCTTGATGAGCATATTCCAAAAAACTTTTCAAAAAACTTTAATTTGATACCCATAGGTATTGAAAAAAAAAAATTTTTTTCGTTTTTATTTTTTTTTATCTTTTTGGAATGCGCTCATCAAGGCCTTTCATTTGATACTCATATTGCACCAAAACAGTTTTTTTTCGTTTTTATTATTTTTTTTCATTTTTTTGGAATGTGCTCATCAAGGCCTTTCACGTGATACCAGTATACCGAATATTAAAAAAAATATTTTGGAATGTGCTCGCTCATCAAGGCGACATTTGATACCTATATTTGTATTTCATTGAAAAGTTCGCTCCATTTCTGAATTGCACGTGTGTAATGAGTTTTAATAGAAACATTGCTGGACAGACGCCGGCAATTTCGTATGAAAATCCATTATAACACGTTAGTAATGGATTCTCATACAAATATTGACGGCGCGGTTTAGGTCTGTCCGTAAACTCTGATTTAGCACGAAGAAGGTTGTCAAAATAATGTTCGAATTTCCAAGCATTTTTGAGAAAAAATAAAATAATTACAAACCCACCGCACCTGTATAAAATACAAGTACTGTTGATTGTCAACAGATGGCGCTGTATATCGATAGTACACTGTATAATGTTCTGTGAAATGGTTTTATCTATCGCAATGTTATTAGAGAAAATAGGTGTATTCCAACAGGACCCTTTGGTTGTGTGAAGCCGAGACTTTTATTGTAGTGGCGGCTGACCTTACCGAGTAAACTGTCTTGATTATACTTGGTGCCAAATGCTCCAAGCAACATTGGAATGCGATGCACCCGCATTTTAATGTAAACTAAAACAATCTACCACTGAACTATTCAACACTTGACACTGGCAAAAATTACTTCCAAGAAGAAAGTAGATTGCCAAAACAAAAATAAGAAGAAGAAGACCCCCTGTCATACAGCGTGACACACCGCCATGTTGCGAAAATATTTAGAGCCAAATTTATTACTTTTTAATTTTATTTTTAAAAGTAATTAACTATAACAATATTTGAAAGGATCTGAATAATTAATAATAATAAATATTGATATTTTTAAAAGAATTAGTGGCGCGATTAATCCAAAAGTAATTAGAAGTTAAACTATGACCGCGCAATGCCGCGCATACCGTTGTTTCACCAAGATGATTAATAATTACGTATTTTGAGGACCATATTTTATTATGATTTAATTACAAATATACAGTTTTCAGATTTATTCCTTTAAGTGTAGTATAAGACGCTATTACCTGCCAAATTTCATAGTTCTAGGTCAACGGTAAGTACCCTATGAATTTTGATTCCTTTGAGAGTATCGAAAATGCGTTTTTTGCGCCCTAAACGGCAGTATCTTTTTTTTACGTTAATTTAGAAGTTTGATTTTTTTACAGCTTCAAGGGCCCGTAGACCTTAGTATATGGTTTAAATTTCAATTCGATACCTCCACGCGTTTCCGAGATAAAGGGTCTTGACAGACAGACGGACGGACAGACAGACAGACGGACAACAAAGTGATCCTATAAGGGTTCCGTTTTTTCCTTTTGAGGTACGGAACCCTAAAAATGATTAAAAACGTGCAAACGGCCCTCTTTCATATGATACCCCACATGCCCTAGTAGCCCCACTTCAAATTTTTAAGACCCCTTTTCAGTCCCTGTTGTAAAAAGATATTTATTCTTTTATTTATTTCTTATTTGCAAAATATTTGGGCAAATGTCATCTTAAATTATTCCAAATTTCAAGTTGATACCATTAGTAGTTCTCGAGATATCCAGCTGTGACCGACAGACAGACAGAATAAGTCACACCATAAGGGTTCCTTTTTTAGCATTTTGCTACGGAACCCTAAAAATGATGCAAGGGTTGGTCCAAATAGTCACTCAGTTGTTTATTCACCGCCATTAACCGCGCCTCTGTGGTCTAGTGGTTCGCCCACCCGTGTAAGACGCAGGGGTCCCGGGTTCGATTCCCAGGGGGGGTACAATTTGTACTCGGTTTGGTTGGTAGTAGGGCTTATTTCAAGTCCGCCTGGCTGGCTACCACCATCTTACCTAAGTCTGACGCCATAACAACAATTTAAAAATTGTTGAGTTCTGGCAGTTAGAGGTAAGATAGCCAGTTCCTCAGTGATGAGGATTCCGGGAGTAGTGCGCTTCCACCTTCGGCCTTATCATCACTTAACATCAGTGAGATGAAGGCTAAGCACTATCCCGTAGTACATAAAAAAAATCATAAACAACAGGTACATAGTGCTCTACATTCAGGTACTGCACATGTGCAGAACTTAAACGCCGACGATGTACCCCTTGGACTCCTTTATTTGTTGTGTCCTAACTTAAAGACATGAAAATTGGGAGACTTCACCCACGAATTCGATATTTTTTTAAACAATTGATACTTAATAGTAAATCTCTTTTGTTTCAGTTGATACGACTGCGCAGTACGACGCTGTCCGCGCATATCTGAAGGAGCTGGACATCTCGAGCGCCGTGTGGGTTGGACTCATCCGCAGCAACCCTGATGGTGACTTCACCTGGACGTACGTTAATTTCATCCATTTCTTCAAGCTGTAAAATAGAACTGTTTTGAATACACATAGTCGTAAAGAACATGATGAAGAAGAAGTAGCATCTATTTATTTCATCTTGTTTTGATGCAACATTAAGATTGCTATTGTCTGCAAGAACAGTCTTTTTCCATTCTAAAATAAAATTAACTTGAGTCAGGGGCCTATTACGAAAATAACGTACGCAATTGCGTAACGCAGTCAGTTGGCCACGATAATCGTCCGCAGTTCGCTGGTTGTAGTTATAACAAACATTTTGAATTTGGCTACCGTAGTTCATAGACTACTAAACGAACAATGTCGGATACACTAGAGCAAAACTGTCAAACTCACGCAATTACTTCGCAATATCGCATACGAAAGTGATTTATAATAGGAAACAATTAAAACGAAACACGGACGCAGCTGCGTGTATCGCATTAAGCAGGTCATATACACTAGGTTATGCATGACGGTTTTGCATGACGGTTTTGACCACAGGCATAACCGAGCGGCTTGCATGAGCTGCTTGCATGTACAGGCATGCAGTATCGCCTATATACGCTAGGTTATGCATGACGGTTTTGACCTTACAGGCATAACCATCATGCATAACCTAGCGTATATGGCCGGCTTTAAACTTTTCCTAATAGACCCCCAGGGTTGCACAATTAATATTAAACTGGACTATAATTTTAATTTTCGAGTCACACTAATCTAATTCCTTAACCGAGTTAAAACCTTTATTACTTACTTTGTTTTAGTTGGTCTTGTAATCTCATTTTCTTGACACCTAACCACATAGGTATGATATCCTGCCAACAGCGAAGTTAAATCTCGGGGGAAATGACTTACAACTCAGTCCGTGATCCGCGTCTGCTCTTTCGAGAGTTACAATGTGATTAATTTCACAATGTACAACAGAAGTGACCAACTTCAGAGCGCTTGCGGTACAAAACGACGTATTTTTAACCGACTTCAAAAATTTGAAAAGAGGAGGTTTTTTTCATATGTATGTACACCGATTACTCGAAGACGGCTGAACTGATTGAAATGATTCAAACGCTATAACATTAGGTTTCTTTCCAAGTTGGTCCCATTTTTTGAAATTTTGAAATCGGTTTAGTAGTTTTTAAGTAATCTTGAAAATACTGTCGTTTTCGTTGCCATTTTATACGAATTCAGACAGATGTTCAACCATTACTTTTTAGTTTATGAACCGGTTTAGGTGATTTTTTTTTGTTTGAAAGAAGACACCTTAGGGATTAAACCATATTAATTTCATTGGTAATGGACTTTGGAATATCAAGATACACTAGGGAACTCCTCAAAATCAAATAGGAACTGGTACAGTGATTGAAATATTGGTAGGTTTATGACAAACAAAAACAAGTTAAGTACCTATCTATTGTTAAGGACGTTTTAGACTAGAGTTGAACTGCGAAGACCCAACGGAACTCCTGTGGAAATTAAGTTACGAGGTCCTAGTTTTATACCATTGAAAAATGTGAAACATTAAAACACTTTATTTTATAAAATCATCATTTACATACCTACCACAAAAAAGTTTAAAATAAAAAAGCTTTTTAAAAAAAGCAAGACCTCCTTCAAAAATCTTAAAAAGAAACTATAAAAAGCAAAAAATAATGTTCAAATCGATTAATTAAAACACGTCTATTGAAGTCGGGTGGAGCTTTTAGAATATAAACAATACAATAAGTAAAAAAATTACTTCCAGCTCCACCCGACTTCAATAGACGTGTTTTAATTAATCGATTTGAACATTATTTCTTGCTTTTTATAGTGCTGCTTTTTATTTATTTATTTATTTATTTAAACTTTATCGCTAAGATTACAGCAAATGGCGGACTTAATGCCGCAAGGCATTCTCTAACAGTCAACCGGTAAGGGTGTTAGAACTATAAGGTAGGCAACAAAGCTAAAATCTATGTTCAAAAATGCAAATACATACCTATATTACTTATATAATTTAAGGATAAATATCAAACATTAATATATATATAAATAATTTTATATGTATTATATACATACATAAAATACATACATATATACATAAAAATATTAAATATACTACCGCGTGTCAGATTCAAAGGGGCTAACGTAAAGAGCTAAGGTAATGTTCTCGGACCAATCTCTTAAATGCAAACTTATTAGGGGCACTCCGTATAGCAAAGGGCAGGGCGTTCCAGAGTCGTATAGCCATAAGAGAGAACGATTGGGAGACGAAGCCGGAGGAATGTAAAGGAATATTCAAAGTAAGGTTGCTACTAGAGCGAAGATCACGTTGATGTGTGGAGCCCAGATATTGAAATCGAGATTTCAGGTATACTGGGGTAAGAGGATCGAACAAAATATTGAAAAGAGAACAGACAACTCTCAGGTTCCTACGCTCACGAATAGGAAGCCATTTGAGTTGTTTGCGATAATGTGAGATATGGTCGTATTTACGTAATCCATATATGAAGCGAATACAGTTATTGAGAAGTCGATCCAACTTATCTAGAAGATTTTCATTGAGATTAGTGCTACAGATGTCAGCATAGTCAATAATAGGTAAAACTAGAGCCTGTATCAGCGCAATTTTAGTGCTGGACGGGAGAAAATATTTAAGCCTATATAAAGACCTAAGTGCATTCGTTACTCTATGAGCGATGTGATCAATGTGCTTCTTCCAGGAGAGACTATCATCAACGAATAAGCCCAGGTCCTTCACATGTTGTGTATAAGCTATAGATTCTCCGTTATATTTAAGAGGATCAACACTGTTGAGATTCAAACGCGCCAGTTGTCGAGAGCTCCCAATAATAATAGCTTGGCATTTTCCCGCGTTAACTGATATGCCATAATTAGCTGACCATTCCGCTATCTTTTCTAGATCTCTGTTGAGTAAAGCGGTAACAACATTAAGATTTTGGATGTCATGTTGAGCATAGAGTTGCAGGTCGTCAGCGTATAAATGGTAAGAAGAAGATAAGTTAACTGTTAAAGAGTTGATAAATAACGCGAAGAGAAGAGGAGAGAGTATTCCGCCTTGCGGAACGCCAGCCGTCAGGTCGCACCAATCGGATAAAGTCCGATCAACACGTACGGCCTGCTGGCGACCGCGAAGATAAGAGGAGAACCACATCAGCGCAGTAGAAGAGAAACCAGAAAGAGTAAGCAAGGCTAGAAGGATATCATGATCAACTGCGTTGAAGGCGTTGGAGAAATCGATTAATACTAACACAGTCAGTCGAGACTCCTCGAAACCGTCACGGATATCTTCAATTACTTTAGTAAGCGCTGTTGTTGTACTGTGTCCAGATCTAAATCCAGACTGATAAGTGCTTAGGAGTCGGTTGGAAAGGACAAAATCTGAGAGCTGTTTGTGAGCAGCGGCCTCAAGGATCTTGGAAAGAAAGGGTAGGATTGAGATTGGTCTGTAGTGATTGAGGGAGTTAGGGTGAAGGTTTTTGGGTAGTGGGACAGCTAGGGCTTTACGCCATAAGGTAGGAAAAGTACCAGAGGAGAGGGAGTAATTAACTATATACGTCAAAATGGGAAGGAGGCAGTCAAGCAATAGAACAATCATGGTTCTACTGACATCATCGCACCCGACGGCGTTAGACTTAATCGAGTGGATGAGTTTGCGGACTTCCTCTTCGGTAAGAGGGGTGAGAGTGAATTGGGAAGAGTATTGCTTTTTAAGATTTTTGAAGGAGGTCTTGCTTTTTTTAAAAAGCTTTTAATCTGTAAATTTTTCTCTTTGCCTTACATTCTCGAGTGAAGTTGCAGCAGATCACTGAATAACTTAGGATCAGTGCTATACATATAAGGTCCTTCTTAAATAGTGCACAAAATTTTAAGGGGTCAATGTACTCATGCATACAAACAACTTTTACTATGGGACCAACATTGAAATCGCGAAAAAAAAATCTGCTGTTCCAGAGAAAATTTAAAATCGAATAGATCAAAATGTATGGAACAGCAGACTTTTTTTCGCGATTTCAATATTGGTCCCATAGTAAAAGTTGTTTGTATGCATGAGTACACTGACCCCTTAAAGTTTTGTGCACTATTTAAGAAGGACCTTATATAATGAATCAGAACTGTCATTTATTATTTTTTGAAGGTTTATACAACAACATTAATATTATTGAAGTCAATATTGATAGAAAATGTATTTATGACCGATGTACGAGAGATAATAGAAAAGAATAGAATAATTATTTATTTTCAAAAATGCAGTTTTATACAATCATTTACAAAGCTTACTTAAGTAAAATAATAATGTAAGTATACATACATAGCAAATAACAATACACTTTCAAAACATAATTTCAAATACTTACAATCAGGGCGAGTAACCATTATTACTTATTTAAATATTTTTACATTCAACTATATTATTATTATACTTACTTTTAAAGTTAACATACTCCCTAGCTAGCGAGTAAGTAGGTATACTACGCTAGCTCGACGTTTCTAGCGTAAATGTGCCAACACATTATTCTGTTGTGTTGTGTTGTGTCGACACAACACACTGTAATAATGTGTTTCTAGCCATACTAAATGTATGAAACCGATACGCTTCTGTCGCAACACAACACAACACGACAGAATAGTATATGTTTCCGCCTTTACTTACGATAATATCGATGCATGTTAGTTGACGACTTGTCTTAAACAGAAGAAGCAAGAATATCAAGCGAAACCTTAACCATCAAGCTCTAGCATTTAGAAAAACACCAGTTTTTCTACAGAGATGTAAAAATATATTACTATTTTTGTCGCAGAGATTACCGTGGTCTGGGTGGCGATGGCTACTGGAGTTCAGCGCCAGACCCTCGCTCCGCCCCGCTGTGCGCTGCAGCAGATCCAGCTGCTGACTACCGCTGGGAGGCGCGTGCATGTGGAGGACCAACTGTGGCCTCCTTTATCTGCGAACTACCAGGTACGTGGGTCAATAAGAATAATGAAATCACAAGAAACCCATGCTCATTATAAAAATAAACAATTTTAAACAAACTATCGAAATTCATCATGAAGACTCATTCATATTGGTTTGCTATATTATGTGAACATTTTGTTTACAGTACCGCAATGGGCTCTTGGGAACGAAGGGTGTATGGTCAGAGAACTACCCGCGCTAACAGTGCTCTATTTGCCTGAAAGTGCGGCGGTGCAACTTACTGCTGACTGTGGGCTAGCTGGTGTCAAGAAAGTTCAGTGTACTGGCAATTTGGTATGATGAAATCCTATTGTATTAACTTTCATAGTTTTAAAATCAAATTGTGGTTGTATTTTATAGACAACAGTTTAATTTTTTATTTTTTTTATTTCGCAGAAACGAGAAAAGCTTTTACGTGATCTTTCGTGTGCCGAAGAAGATGAGCAATCTAGTACACCTAACACTGGAGCAACTACAAGCGCCTCCTCTTCTATGTCATCATCTGATAATCCGATTACTGACCAAGATACTATTAACGATATCACTACTGAAGACAACATCACGACAGAACACGAGGATGATATCAATCAGTCAACAACAGTATTACCAACCGCAGCTCCGTACAACATAAGACCATCGTTATCTGAGCAAGCAGCAAAACAAATCTTAAACAACGTAAACAAAATTCTTATTAGCAAAAATTTAGATTTAGATGATAACATGCAAAGTAACGACATACCAAAATTAGTTGGAAACGATAATTTCTTATCAAGTGACTTATCCGACAAAATTGAAGAAGAAACGCATAAACAGCACAAAATATTACATGATGAAATAGCAAGGCATGGTAACTTTGAAACAATATTTACCCAGCCTACAGATCACTTCGTTCCACCGTTAGTTATGGCAAAAGCAAAAATTAGTGATGATATGACAGTACTCTCTCTAGAAGAAAAACACGCTCAGCAACTTGCTGAACAGCACTATGCTAAACATGTACACGATGATAACTTTGCTTCAGATAAAAGAGTATCTGCTTCTTCATCAACAAAAGATGAATCAACCGTTGAAAAGGGTGCTGACAGAACTTTGATAACTACAACTTTTCCAACCACACTTAATCCTGAAATAAAGAAAGATATACTGAAAAATATTGTACCCAAAAAATATAATGACAAATATTATGGCCTTAAGTCAAAGTCTTTAAAATTAATGGGAATCAAGTCCATGATGAATGAAAAATCCGCGGAAACTTTATCAACTTCTTTTCAATCTCATTTAGAAGAATTAGAAACTACAAGTCCCAAGTATTTTATTGAAGACACTTATAAACCTGAATACGAACCGACGATAGATCTTACTGTTGTCATTAAAGAACACAACGTCAACGAACATCAAAACAACTCATCAGATACTGCTAGTGACATACCTAATATCATGATAATTCAAAATGATACGTCAATAACAAAACCAGAAATAAAATTAGGGAACCCACAAATTAATAATGGTGAGATAACACAGGAAATTTCGGTAAAGCTACCAACACCTTCTATTAATAATTTAACACTGACACATGAAATTATCAAAATAACAATTCTTAAAGAAGAAAACTCAAGCGATGCACTTACCGCGTTAGAGGTCACCACTAAATTGCCAGTATTTGATGAAAACTATTTGAAAACTACTATCACTCCCTCGGTTCAAGATTTTACTTATGAAACTATAAATAATACAAGTACACAAAATTATACTTTGATAACGACTGTGTCTTCGGAAAAAAATGAAAATCTCACTGACGCTTCTCCACACAGTGAATCAATTTCAACCACTATAAAATCAAAAACAGTCCAAAAGGAAATAGATGTTACCACTGCAACATATACCGAACCAACTCCAACTACAATTGATTCTTCATTCGCGACAACTGAATCAAATGATAATATGACTGAAATAACTGAAAAACATAACAGTAATGTAACTGAACTTCCTGAAATTCTAAGCACTGAAACAGAATATTCAAAAACTGATTTGCACGAAGAAGAAGAAAGTTCTGAAACGAACACAACTGACACATCAGAAACTATTGATGATTTTCAATCACCACTACTGTCTGGTGCAAATGAACCTGTGCACAGACCAAATCGGTCACGAAGACCTCAACCGGCAAATCGAAATAATAAATTCAATCCATTTCGCATATTAGGTTAAAACGTACGTAGTTTCGACTGCCAGAAGTGAATTATTATTAAACACATTTGGAGATGTACCGATTAGTTAGTTATGGAAGATTGCGAAGCTATTACTTTAATATGTAAAACTGTAAGAATGAAAATTATCTGCAATATTCTTTATCTTAATCGGTATATCTCTATACTGTAATATAATTAATGACTGAAATCTACAAAATCTAATCGGATGAGAATTGGTGGATCCCAGCAGTCTCGTTATGTGATGGCACAGTGCACTTACCAAAAACTGAGATGCACAGTCATTTAACGCGTCTATTCACCAGATAATGTAGTGTGATAGGTTAAGTGTGCACATACACAGTTTATAAAAATACTGAACAACATCATATTGTACATTGCTCCGACCGATCACAAATACTTGATGCACCACCACCGCCCGTACAGACACGAGTCAACGAACAATCGTTTTCCAAATTAGAATCGAGGTCGGAACTTCAACGATCCGACGGACGTCAAAATAGCTTCTAACCATGCGATTAAGGGGGTCGCTAAAATGTCGTAGAGTTATTCCTTCGAGCAACAAAGGATTCGTTTCGTCACGAAAGCCCGTCTTACTCTAAGAGTTATTCTGACGTAACGGATATTTTGTCCCAAACTTGGAGAGTTTGATGTTTCCTTCTATGATGTCTCGACCGCGTGAGTTTTTGCTGTTCGATTCTAAATGTACGCACGGTGTTGTTATATCGATCTGGGCTAGTAGTTCATATAAGTTAGTATACTCAACTCAATTTTTTTCCTAGTTAGAGCCAAAGTCGGGATCTCCCTTAGGGATATAAGATCAAAGTAACCTGCTTGTACTCGGTACTTATAACATTATAGTAGGTACTATTATTTAAGAGCTCCAAACATTATTTTCGGCTTTTCATATTTTTTTTTGGCACAAATATCTATATTATTGAAAATATTATTTATTCTCATACATACGCTTGCAAAACAATCTAGTCATAGTGATAGGGTCAAAATTAGTCAAAATTAACTTAGTCAATTGGTAAATTTCAAAATAGCATAGCTATTAGTATAGTAGGTACCTACTCGAGTTTTAGTTAAGGGTCGCGGATACTCAGTAATTTTATTATTATTGTTATAGAATTATACAAACGTTTACAATTTGCCAAACTCTTTTGGGGTATTAGATTATTGACTCAATAGATATTCAAGGCACGAAACATAATATAGTAATATCAAACAATCTCATATTATTTTAAATAATTCTCGTAGATATGAAGATCCACAAACCATATCATTTTAGTGTAAGTCTATGTTTAATGGATATTATTTTTGTGACATTTATAATGTTTTAAAGTTAAAATATATTATCGCACATATGAATTTATTCTGGAATGAAATGAAGGAGGAGCGTGGAGACGATGTTATTAAAGCAAACGTGATGCAATTTCTTAAATGTGTATTGTTTTTATATATTTTATGATTTATCATTTAAGTATAATTAGTACTAGATTATTAAATTTTTTACAAATAAATGTATTGTTTATTTCAAAAAAATCTACACCTAATAAATTTATTACTAGATCTTCGTGTTGTATCACAAACACGAATAGGCTTAGTCATTAAATACAAGTTATTAATACCTACTTGCTATTTTAGGCATCAGCCGCTATGGTGTGTCTTCACCAAGTAGCTTTTCCTTTCCTCTTGCGCTTTCAACAGAGGCACTCAATAGCGCATGCCCTATACTTCTCAAAAAGAAATTAAAATTAACGACTGCCCTGGTTAAAATGATCTAAAAAGTTGAAAACCTGTCATTGCAGTCGGGGGTTCTTTTACTTCGTTTTGGGCAAGGACAGTCATGTTTTTCATATTTTTTTAAATTATTTATTTGTATTTCATACATTTTAGTGACAAATTACCTATATCGGGTCATTTTAAACTTACCATCCAAATTTGAAGGATGTGTCCAGTCCATGAAACTCTAACAACTTTCTCTAAGAAACATGTGTCAAATTTCGCCAGAAAATATCGGTCATCCCATACTAAATTGATCACGTGATCTCTTTGATTTGTTTGGAAAGTCGATTTTTATTTTACATATTTGACCATGTGTTCCTTAAAGAAAGTTGTTCAGTTTCATGAACTGAACACATCCTCAAAATTTGGATGGTAAGTTCAAAATGACCCTGTATAGTTTTGGGTTGTGCTCATCAATGCCTTTCATTTGAATCGAGACAATTGACAATATTGTGTCCACACAATAACTCCTTTTATCGAGAAGTCGTGTCAAAACGTCAAAATTTGCATGGCTTGCATTTGACACAAGACGAATTGAAAGTTGAAGACGAAGCGACGAAGGTAAAGCGACTGGGTGAAGACACTCCCAACCCTGGTTTAGGGTGCCTGTCCATTGAACCGGAGCGAGACAGCGGAGCGGAGAAACTAGGAAATATTAACCAATAGGATTGCGGAGCGGAGATTTTATACAATCCTATTGGTTAATATTTCCTCGTTTTTACTTAAAGTTCGATTTTGATAAAATTGCTTATTATTTTATTAATAACACAAAGATGAAAGAAATTATCGATATTCTATCCGACTGTTAAGTACATTATATCCGAAAATAAAAATAAAAATCTTTATTTTCCCCTGTGTGATAAAACTAAAATAATAAGTACATTTTTTAATTGATTTTTCTGTTCCATCATATTTTTATACGTGTCCGCAGCGATCAAGCTCAAATTTATCAAAATCGGTGACTTATGCATGTTCCCTATTTTATCTTTCAATTATTTTTCTCGTGATGTGGATTGGAATTACAGATTATTAAATACCCTTAAAACATACCTATACAACATTTCTCGCGATAAATGTACCAACAGAGTGTTACACCGAACTTAATGTACTCGTAACAACAATCCGAAACAGCGATAAATCACAAAGCCACGGTGTGTTCGAAGTAACGCCCACACAAAACATTTCAAGCGAAATAAAAAATACATATACTCACCTTTATTCGCCTTCATAGATCTTAATGCCTCATGAATGGAGATATACGATCTTTATTAAGAGTAGGTACATGGAAAGGCTATAAAAGTAATGGCGGGCTGGAGAGATTTCCGGTAAAGCGTTCACCTGTTGGGGTGTTATCGCTGAATGCAGAACACGGTAAGCCTCTGAAAGATCTTCTTATGTGGGATTGAATAGGCTTATTTTTTTCTACGTGTTACAAAATTACCCCTAATGCCGAAAAGGAAAGATAGGGTCCATCAAACTGAACAATTTTTACTATGGGACCAACTCTGAAATCACTAAAAAAATAATAGTAACAAAAATTAATAACAAAAACATCAAAATGTATGAAACAGCTGATAATTTTCGCGATTTCAGATTTCAGGAGTAAGGGATCCGTTAGTAAAGGTTAATAAGTTTAAGGGTCCTTGTCTACCATATTCGGCATTAGGGCTTATTTTGTAACATGTTGTATAAAGACACAAAAACTAAAAAAGAACATATTTTAATAAAAAATATCATCGCTTCGTGCATGTTGAATGTAACATAGTTACAAGTAGGTACATTGGGCACCATATTTACTAGATATTTTTTTATTAGAACTACCTATTAGAAACAGAATACCATAGTTTTTCTCAAAGTTACTTTACTATAGGTACCTGTAGTATACTATCACAAACTGCGTTCTTTGCTTCAAACCAAACAAGGGATGACTGTAAAATATTTCACGTAGGTTTTAAAAAAATCTCAGATTTTGCAGTTTACGAAAAACCAAAATCAAATCAAATGCAAAATCCTATTATATTATCCTACAAAAGCGAAGCCTCGAAGCGGCCGAAATATTATTAACCGATTTTCAAAATTCCAACGAATGCACTTCTCGTCTGCTTCTGCATCTTTTAACACTAGTACCATGACAACATTACTTTTACTACAAATCTACATGTCAAAATTATTAACCGATTTCAATTTTTTTTTTTCGCCATTTTGTAGCTTATCTAATACCCTAGGACCTTTTTTCATTATTTCTTAAGTCGGTTTCTTTTCGAAATATTCACAATTTAGTAAACAAACACCCCGCAAAAAACCCGAATTTTGCAAAATAAAAAAAAAGTTACCAGTATATTTTTAAAATTCAAATGTTCACACGTGTCTCGATAAATTCCTCAACTTTAGGTACTATTCCCATCTCGATCCTCCCAAAATCCTCGGAGATATGGCCAAAAATACGTCTCAGGCGATTTGCGTCTGATTTTTTTTGGTAAATCACCCAGATTTTTTTTACCGTTTTCAATGGTAAACATTTTTCTGTCTGACGCTATAATACTTTTCTATCCTTTCTGATCACATTGCCTAAAAACCAAAGTGACGTCTATTACAACTGTGACTGTTTACGCTACTATAGTTAAACTTCACCTTTATTCAGAGGTTATTGCAGAAATATAAATTTCTTAATATTACAGGAACTGAAATCGACAACATAGTTAACATCCTACTTCTGAAACGCAAACTAATTTGAATATCAAATGAACATTAATAACAGGAGCGAGATATCTTTGTACATTTGCTCAAGTTCCGAAGTAATAACAACTTTAATGTAAGCAAATAGCTGATATTATTAATGCTTTGTTACTTCGCCGAGAGAAATAGAACAAGGAAATTTTATTTAAATAAGAAGTAAGTAATATATTTACTACTTTATTCAAACAAACGCTTAATATTCTCGTAGGTATTTGAAATAATGATTATATTGAAACTATAATAGACTGAATGTATGTTATTATTCGACCACTGTTTATGTCGATATTATTGTATCGTTTAACATAAATATCATTCGGCTGATTCGGCATGTATGGTATTTTTTTATGCACAACGGGATAGTTTTTTTTTAAATATATAGACTGGGCAGGCATTTGACCAGCATCTTGCTTGGTAAACAGGATGTGGTCTAATGTGTAGCATGCATGCCCAGGAAATGCCTATTCACTCTTGCCTTGAAAAGACCAAGGTTGTAATTATCGGGGAACACATGAGCAGGTAGCGCACTCCATTCTTTAGCAGCTCGCATAAGAAATGTATTGGCAAAACGCTTGGTACGGACCCTTGGAGTATCTACTATATAAGGGTGATATGCTAATCTGCGTCTGGTATCCCGATGGTGGAAAGGGGCTGGAGGAACAAGGTTGTGCAGTTCCCTCGCACATTCTCCAAAGTGTATTCTATAAAAAAACCGATAAACTAACAACTTTGCGACAGTGACTGAGTCTATGAAGTTCTGCCGTGGACAATGTTGAGTTGCCTATTAGCCTCCTGGCACGGTTTTCAATCGATTCATGAAGTTCAAGCTGATATTTAGCAGAACCATCCCACAGGTGAGAACAGTACTCCATGACCGGACGAATCTGCGCTTTAGTGTGTGTAGTGCTTGGCCTTCACCTCACCTGATGTTAAGTGACGATAAGGCCAAAGGTGGAAGCGCACTACACCCGGAATCCTCATCATTGAGGGAATGGCTATCTTATCTCTAACTGCCGAATCACATCAATTTTAAAATTGTTGTTATGCCGTCAGACTTAGGTAAGATGGTGGTAGCTAGCTAGGCCGACTTGAAATAAGCCCAACTAAACCAAGTACAAATTGTACCCCCCTGGGAATTGAACCCAGGTATTGTAAAGAAGAAGAAAGAATAGCTGAATCATTGAGTTTTCCTAACTTTTCCTTTTTTGACTACCCAAAAAATTACCTAAACAGAAATGGTCAGTATTTCTTAATGGTGGTAGACAACTAAAGTGAACCTTTTCGATGTACTAGACACTCACACTCACTAGTTTCATTGACTTAACATGATTAAGGATCCTATATGCCTAACTCAAAGTAACGCCCTCGTCTTAATTAAATTTATTGCTCACTAAGTAGGGTACATAATGTTTCAAAAATTCACATATAGAGATTGACGCTAAGGTTCTATAGTTTATTTGCAAACAATAACCTCAGTAAAATATAGTTCGTTGTAGTAAACGGAAAAGTGCCTAAAGTGCCCACTTTTTGCTCTTTTGCCCTACTTCTACTAGTGAATAAACCGATTTTATTTTAATTTAACTGAAACCGTGTTTCAACTATTTAACAAATCCCTTTTAGTGTCGTGACACATTTCTAAATAAAATATTTATGACACTGCATACTAAATTAGTAGGTAAGCAAAATAACTAATGAAGACATAATATACCTACTTTAGAAAGGCACTCAGTTATTTAACAAAATAAAGTGAACAGCTAATTTTATAGGGCCAAGTTTGAGAATATTTTTGCCTTGGTACACATCCAACAGAGTTTCGATAGCCGCATTTACACGAACGTTTTATGAGTTCCTATAATTAACAAAATATGCTACAAGATACCCACCAGAGTTCATACTCGTGCCCCTTGTCGATTGTTTGCAACGCCTCGATGCCGAACAAATGCTGGCAAACGCTCACCCCTACATAGGCTTGTGCACACATACAACGAGTCGTTTCACACAGTCGACATAGCGGCAACCCGACCAAGTTTATTTAAGAAAATGATACTGTCAATAATATGTAATAAGTAACCAAAAATATATCGTAACATTTTAACCATATTTAAAAGTTCATCCTGAAATTCAAAATTGTGTGTTTTTTTTATTGATTTGATTTAGGTAATTTAAATTTAATTTAACATGTAGGTAATTTAGCTTTTTCATATATTGTTAGGAAGTTTAAAATTTTGTATCTTTGTTTATTTAATGTACCACTCTCAGAGACTATGTTTGTTTTAATACGTGGTAAACGTTGCTGGTGACAAGTAATCTATGTATATTCTACTTATTCTGTAAGAAATATTCAACTTTGTTACTGTTTGTTTAACACCAATAAATAGAAAAAAAAAGACATAATATACCTACTTTAGAAAGGCACTCAGTTATTTAGCAAAATAAAGTGAACAGCTAATTTTATGGAGCCAAGTCGGAGAATATTTTTGCCTTGGTACACACCCAACAGAGTTTCGATAGCCGCATTTACACGAATGTTTTATGAGTTGACCGTGTGTTAGCTCGTAAAACCAACACCGACCTACCTTTACTAAAATTGTTTTTTTATGTATTCCAGAAAGGGTATGAAGGGTGCGCTATCGTTGAATTTCTGCTAAATGGTCGCTCCTTTTCCAAGAATTTCTATGCAGACTATTAGACTCGAATTCTTACTGACTACTAACCCTCATCCAAGTAAACTTTACGTTTGTACGTGTTTACTGTGTACATGGGGGGGCATTTTTTTCTATAGATTTTTGGGAGGGTGCGAAGGTATAATAATCGATCTCAGCGCTCATGGTGGCAAAAAGTAGAAATAATGAAGGCTCTGTAATCTGTTTGAAAACGATATTTAATTTATTATTAGCGATACAGGAATAATTATATATGTTTATTATCACTTAGTAAAATTATTAAAGTAGCTTTATCCTCTTGTTTTACAAAATCTACAACTAAAAAAGAAGTAAACAAACCCTGATATAACCAAAATAAAACACTCATTTTGAATAGATCTGACTTGCCATATTTAATTTAAATGACCAAAAATTATTTCACAACACTTTGTCCACCCAAATCACAGTAATTTTGAAATTCACATTAATAACACAACATGTATAGTATTTTTTAACATTTTGTCACAATGCCGCCATTACATATCAAAACGGTCAGGTCAGAGCCAACAAAGTTGCAACACGCTAGGTGGCGCTAAAAGCGTGCACGGAGCCAATACACCCTGTTTATTATTCATAATAAATATTCGTCTGTTTTCGGCAAAGTCATAGAACAAAATGTCGTTGTTTATGATTTTAGCAATCTACTCCTGCGAGGTTGTTGGTGTTTTACAAATAATCCTGTTTATGTATTTTTTTGGAAATTTGCTAATTAAGCCCTTTCATTTGATACCTAACTATATATTTTTAGGGGTCTTGTTACACCCGTTAGATATCCACATACCTACTACTCTGTGTAAAAAGTATCGGGAATATGTCAATAAAAAGACCCGCGTAAAAGAGGTCGTTCTAATTTTTAGGGTTCCTTACCCAAAGGGTAAAAACGGGACCCTATTACTAAGACTCCGCTGTCCGTCTGTCTGTCTGTCTGTCTGTCACCAGGCTGTATCTCATGAACCGTGATAGCTAGAAAGTTGAAATATTCACAATGATGTATTTCTGTTGCCGCTATAACAACAAATACTAAAAACAGAATAAATTTAATATTTAAGGGGGGCTCCCATACAACAAACGTGATTTTTTTCCGTTTTTTGCTCGATATTAATAACAACAACAGGTAGACAGTTGAAATTTTCACAGATGATGTATTTTTGTTGCCGCTAAAACAACAAATACTAAAAACAGAATAAAATTAATATTTTTGGGCGGCTCCCATACAACAAACATATTTTTTGCCGTTTTTTGGTACGGAACCCTTCGTGCTCGAGTCCGACTCGCACTTGGCCGGTTTTTTTTTACTGCATGTTGGTAGCACTATACTGATTAAGCGCGCAAAATTTGAGCGGGATCTGTCATTTAATTTGTTTTAAACTACACTTTTTGTTGGTGATAGTTTTGAGTCCTCGGCGATTTTTACAATTGAAAATGATAATGCACCATCACACACAGCCATTATAGTGAAAGCGTTTTTAGCGAAAAATTCAACAAAAGTTCTCGACCAAGCACCGTATTCACCTGATATGGCTCCGTCTGACTTTTTTTTATTTCCCAAGTTAAAATTACCACTTCGAGGAAAATATTTTGAGTCGATAGAAGCCATAAAAGAAAATTCGCTGAATGAGCTAAAGGCCATACCGCAAATAGCCTATGAAAAATGTATGGAAGACTAGGTGAAGCGGTCGAGATGTTGTATTGCAAGCGATGGGGCCTACTTTGAAGGCGATAAAATAAATTTAGATGAATAATTTGTATTTTTTGTTTTATTGACAAATTCCCGATACTTAGTACACATAATGTACATACAAATCGGTAAAAATCATAACTCTCCTTTTTACTTCGCCGTAGTCGGGTAAAAATCAGAGATTACGAGTACCTGTCTACTAGTGAGTATGTTTCCAGTTGGTATCTAAAAACGTTAGAAGGCTACGGTGACCTTCCAAATCATGCGGTCATAACGTATATATAAAATTAAAATCATAGGTCGGGTTACAACAATAACGTCCGTATTTTTTTAGAATACAATTGTTATATGTGAACAAACATGAAACGTCAGTCCGTCCGAAATATAGGACGGGCGGTCACACGCAACGCCCGCCTCATCCATTATTCAGGGTTGTCGGTCACCGCTGGCCCGACTCGATTCTTGTTAATGGAGATTAAGTGTCCATTGGCATTTCCTTCTAAAATCATACCGATCTTAATATTTTATTAGCTATTTCAACACACTTTGATACATTACCTTAATATAACTACATTGGGACTCCCTAGCCAGGGATGGCGAACCAATGGCACGCAAGGGTGGGTGGGTACCCACTTAGGTTCGCGAACCTCCGCGCTCCGCGAACCTCGAACAGTGATCCATAGCAAAAACAAATATTTTTACTTTGGCTACAGTGTGTACCTGTGCGAAACAAGTTCGCATACGTGTTCGCTCACGTACACACCTGGGCGCCCTGTTCCAGCAGAGGATGTTCGCGGAGCGCGGAGGTTCGCGAACCTAAGTGAGTACCCACCCCAACACAATGTTTTGAGCACGTCACCGATCACAAAATTCATTACGCGACGATTTGACGCCACGTCTATGACTACATTCATCATCATCATCATCATAATATCAGCCGCACGACATCCACTGCTGGGTATAGGCCTCCCCTATGGATCTCCACGACGATCGGTCCTGCGCTGCGCGCATCCAGTGGCGCACCGCGACCGCGCACCAGATCGTCGGTCCACCTTGTCGGGGGCCTACCCACGGAGCGTCGTCCGGTGCACGGTCGCCATTCCAGAACCTTTCCGCCCCAACGGCCATCAGTTCTTCTCGCCTGCCTGCCTGCCCATTGCCACTTCAGCTGAGTGACATGACTTCATTAAACATTAACATTTAGAAAAATGCCGCGTTGATACATAAAGGTTCGCCATCCCTGCCTTAGCGCAGGCTGTTTAAAATTTAGAGTGGCCACACACAAACGGAATCCCGTTACGGAATTCCGTACATACGTGATTCCGAACGCAGCAACTGCATACAAAATCTATGGGCCTGCCACACACATGCGTGATTCCACCGTGCGACACAAAATATTTTTTTAAATACAGTTACTAGACAAAAATGTTAAACGAATTTATTACTTTATATTATAGAATAACTGGGCTATTTACCAGTATTTTTTTCTTGGGCAAATCGTCATAGTTTTAATTCTGTAGAGGATTTTCGAAAAACAACAATTTATAGAAAATTCCGCCGTGCGAATCAAAATATTTTTTTTAACACAGTTACTAAACAAAAATGTTTAACAAGTTTATTATTTTATATAGTAAAATAACTAGGCTATTAACCAGTATTTTTTTCTGGGAAAATTTTTAATAGTTTTAATTCTGTAGAGGATTTTTGAAAAAAAATGGCTGAGAAAATTCCGCCGCATGATGCAAATTAGTTTTTTAACATAGTTACTAAAAATGTTCAACATGTTTATTAGTGTAAGTATATAGTGAAATAGCTGGGCTATTTACCAGTGTTTTCTTTTTCTGAGGCAAATCTTCATAGTTTTAATTCTATAGAGGATTTTCTGTAGAGAAATATAGAGATATTTTCTTGAATCAAGTAAATATAAGAGCAAAACATGCTTGAAAAAAATAAAATAAAATAAGGCTTGGCAACATTCAGAATCGAATTCAGCAGCCTTTTTTAAATCGGAAAAGTCATGTTGCCCAAATGGCTCACAAAATGCCGTTGAAACGGTAAAGGAAGCGGATATTTAGGATTTTCGTCCAGTCTAACAGCCGCCGGAAGGACATACGAAAGAATTTTTGCCCAAGCTGAAGCAAAGACGCTTCGCTCGCATTTCGTGCTCGCTCGGTCAATAACAAATCAAATATGCAAAAAATGTATACTTAAGTACCGATTTGGTAAATTAACAAAAGTTTAAATTTTTTTCCTTACAGTTTAAGCACAACTGCAGTTACGCAAAAAATTCTAAGGAGCTGACAGAGTGTAAAGAGTGAAATAAAAACTATTTTTGACTGGTTTACATAGAATTTTCGAATATTCGTTTTTAGGTATATAGGTAATTTATTGTTAAATGTAACAAAAACAATAAAGTCTTAGCCATATGCGCAAAATATATAAAAAAACCGAACAAGCACTTGTTGTGGGACTCGCCCACCTTGGGTTCCGTACAAAGGTCATTGGGCATATTTGACCTGCTTGATGAAAGTTCGCGTACAGAAACCAAACCAGTTTTAAATTGAAGAATTCAATCCCACTTTTCAAAATATTTTTTTATGTACCGACCGAGAGAAAAAAGTTATTTTACAGTATTTGTGTTAGTATATGTATAATGTTATTAAACTTTTGTTAATAAAACAGAAGTTTTTGCTTTCAGCATTGTGAAAATGTGGTACAAGCGTAATAAACGTTTGTTTTGTCTTTATTTATTTATTTTATTTTATTTATCATTGAAATTCTATGATATAATGATAAAAAATGAAACATGTCCTGCAAGAATGCGACCCATATCACTGAGTAGCAGACACATTTATCTATACATACATATCTAGCCCTATTTCGTTTGTGTACGCCATAGGTCAAACGCCTGAACAAAATGCCCCATGACCTTTAGAGGTTTATATTAATTAGTTCAGGAATCGAGTCTCGCAGTTGTTTTCCGAGATTTTACTGTTTTTTGAAGTGAAAATTTCTTTAGCGGCGTTGTACACTTTTTTTGTAATGGGGAAAAAAATTTAAACTCGCCTCAGTCAGGGTCACGTGACCCTGATCGAAAATTCGTAAGACGGATGTAGCGTAGACACCCGGCGGCGGAAGTATCCCCCTCTCTTTCTACGGCGCGGCGAAAATGGCGGCGCGTCATTTTGGCGTTCGGCGGGTTGATTTTTCTGAGAGATAAACTTTTTAATGTAATATAAATTGTCATGTTTGTGTACGATAGCGCACCTCATAAACGCCTGCAATTGATTTTATACTGATAATTAAAGCAATTCGTCCAAAATTATTCCCTAACCATTCCAAAATATCAAAAATGCACAACGTTAATATTCAAGTTTTCACTTGTACAGGCACTCCCGGAGTGCAAACCCGAATTTTTTTTATGATTTAACTACAAATTTATAGTTTTCAGATTTTCCTTCGTACTTGTAGACTGTAGTATACGACGATATTACTTGCCAAATTTCATAGCTGTTCTAGGTCAACGGAAAGTACCGTATAAATTTTGATTCCCTTGAGAGTGTCGGATCAGAATATGCGTTTTTTGACGGCATAAACGGCCATATCTCTTTTTTACGTTAACTTAGTTATATGTTTGATTTTTTAACTCGATAGGTACGTTCATGCGTTCTCGAGATAATGGCAAGATCCATCCGCAGGCGAACGGACAGACGACTATATTTTTTGATTGAATTACAAATGTTTAGTTTCAGATTTTTCCCTGTATTTGTAGTATAAGACGATATCACTTGCCAAATTTCATAGTTTTAGGTCAACGGGAAGTACCCTATGAATTTTGATTCCCTTGAGAGTGTCGAAATAGGCATTTTTTGCGGCATAGACGGCCGTGTGCCCGTGTTTTCTCTTCCGTAAACTTAGAAGTTTGATTTTTTTAAAGCTTCAAGGGACCGTAGACCTGAGTATATGGTTTTAGTGTCAACTCGATACATCCACGCGTTCTCGAGATAAAGGATCTTGACAGACGGACAGACGGACGGACAGAAAGACAGACGAACAACAAAGTGATCTTATAAGGGTTCCGTTTTTTCCTTTTAAGGTACGGAACGCTAAAAACGGAACAAATTTAACAAAAAGTAGTTTGTAAATACGTAAACAATACAGATACATTATGTGTGAAAACTTTGAAACTTCCAGAAAACTCAACGATGTTGCGGAAAAATACTTTTAAAGGAATGTATTGGAAACTCTCCGAGATAATAAAGAAGACAGTAAACTATCTTGTTACTTAAGTTTATGTAGAATTTGGGTTCAATCCCCTTTGATATTGAAAGGATTTTTGTCACAATTTTGGGTTAGTACTAATTTCTTGACGTATCACACAAATCATCTATATGAACACACAAAAAATCAGGTGCATAGCAGGGAATGTAAAAAAAATGTTTTGATAGAGAAAACAATAAAAATAAAGGGATGCTTTTCCTATTTGAACCTTATTTTCTCTATATTTTTTATTATTTATTTATCAAAAATAAAACATTACATTAGTGTTACAAAATGTTACATAAGTGTTATAAAATCTTGACTAAGTATCTAAATCCGAATTTCGCATGTCGTTTTCCGTTAAATATCGGCATAATAAAATCAGTGCTATGGAAACCAGAATAAAATCTGAATAATGGCGAGTCTTGGAGTAATATCGAGTATTGGCGAATGTGTAAAGCCTACTCTGTGAACTAACAATAGCAAGCTTTGTCATCAATTTATAACTGATGCAGCAATAATTAGCCTGAGACGTAATGCAGATTGGGTGCGAAATTAACTGAGAGAGGTATTCCAGTTAGCAGATGATTGGATTATAAGATGAATCTGCAAGTCAGCTGAAGCGTGTAAGTTATTATAATTAGAACTTAGTGAGTTGGAAAAAGGTACGATGTTCAAATTTGCAATTGGACTATTGTAGATTTTATCTGAATGCCAATTTAATATCTGAAGATGCTACTTTCGAAATATTTTGCTAACTCGAAAAAAAGCCAGGCATTCAAAAAGGATTTTCATCATTATAAATGTGTGCTCAACTAAAAAGCACTTTTTGTGTACTGATGAAAGTAAAAACGACTTTAGTACAAACATTATTTTAGAAAATTGTTGTTTCAGTATTTTTAAAAAAACAACATTAATGAATGCAGTTCCAAATATTTTCCCAAATGCAAATTTTATTATTCGTAAAGGTAACTTTACGAATGAGGGAGTGTTTTTGAATTCAACTCGGGTATAAAACATAATAATATATTCTACTGAAAAGTTGTAGAGTTTTTTCAAATATCAAATTTCCTCGTGAAAGATAAAATCCATTCCACTCGGGCCACGACGAGTGGGATTCTCTCGATTCTCTCGAAACTCAATGCAGCCCGTAAGTGAGCCAATAATTGGGCTCTTAGGCTTCCCCTACGGTATTCAGAAACATTTGTTTTGCAAGTTCCAATACGATTTACACGAGTTTTTCAGAGGAATTTTGTTTCAATATAAAAATAAATTTTACTATTGGAGCTTAAATTTTTGTAACTGCAACGACGGAATTCATACAACATCATATTTTCTTCTTTGTGATCGTAGAAATAGCGCAAGTAAACAATTTATTAAAAGCGCGAACGGTTGTTTTCCCGAGGCGCCCCGGTGCTGAGGTGGCCTCCACTTCAGCAATTGAAATTTCAATAACACAGGCCACTCGGACGGAAATTAAAAACAAAAGGAGACGATGGAAGATTTAATTAGGATCAACACAGAGTTTTGATCTCGATAACTTATATTTCTCGCGAAAAACATCAAGTAGGTAGTTATCCCTTATACCTAACTACAAGTTTTTCAAGAATTTATTGACCGAGCGAGCGCGAAAAGCGAGCGAAACGTCTGTGCTTCAGCTTGGGCAAAAGTACTTTCGTAGGTCCGTTTGTTCTCCTCTACAGGTTGCATTTCTCAACCAATTCTTGTAAAATTTTGTGAGCAGATTCGATAATTATATAGATTCTTTTATCGAGCTAGTTTTTTGAAATAAAAAAATCGATGTAGGTATGATCAAAATTACATGACATTTCGATATATGATCAAAATTAGAAGCACCATCTAGCCTCGAGTAGATAATAAATGAATACCTGCCAAACAGCACTTAGTACAGTTTTGGAATCCTCGTGGCGACATCGATTGTTTTTAAACAACATACAATTAAATCTACAGTTGGAGACAGTGAGTTAAAAATATTGTTGAAAACTTTAACGGATTGAAATGACAAAACAAATTTTATAACGAAGTATTTTCTACTGTATTTATTGTCTTTTTTAGATACTTACTTAATTAACACTCATTTACTGTATTTTTTGTCTTTTTTAAATACTTACCTAATTAACATTTACATAGTAGCATGAGTTTGTTAGCAAAATCAATAAAAATACTTAACAGTAACAAATCGGAAAGTTGTATTTTTAGCAATAGAAGTTTTGAAAGTCAATAAAGCAACAACTCTCGAAACAGATAATAAGAGCGACAAAAACACAAAGTGAACGATTTTATAAATGAGGTACTTTCGTCAATAAATATTTGAAGAGCTTTAGGAAATCCTGTCGTTATTTCTTTTCGTTTAAATGTAAATACTTTTTCCTACTGGAAAATCCATGTTATTAAAATGAAGAATCTGTTGTTTCTTTTGACTATATTTTAACATTTTCTGTTATATTTCTACTAAACGACAAACGTCCAAGGTGATAATAATGTCTCAAAACTATAAATTATTTACAAAACAGCATAAATATGAGCCAAAAAACAAACCATAAAAGAATTGAGAGTTATTTAACAGAATAATGTGTAAAGTTTTGTGAAAATAAGAGAAAAAGTTAGCTATAAACGAAATGTACAAATTGCTACAACACTTCAGATTCATAATTCAATGCAAACTACCTCAAACTATAGGTAATCTTCTATTAAATTACTTAAACGATCAATGATGTACTAGCCTGAGGCAACTTTGATTGAATTTAAATTTAAAGATCTGTATTCTAAAATGGAACAGCATCAATTATAAATGATTCTTATCTCTGTAGATATAGAGGTGAATTTGAGTGATTAAATTTTAAGGCTGGCTTACAAGACCCTCGTCAAGATCGGCCGTCTCGGTTCGACAACGTGGTCTTTGAGTTCGGGTTTTCCCAAGGTAATTATTTATGTGTTGCCAACTTAATAACTGTAGGTAGTTTGGATGATCGTTGAATAATAAAGGAGATCCATAAATCATGATAAGGCTCCAGAATAGCCACGACATGGGTAACACTATTTTCTAATAAATGTCAAGTGAGTACTTATTGCGTTTAAAGTAACATAAAATATCATACCTCTGCAATCTCAGTACTTATCAAGAATCCTATTAGTGGCATTGCGTCCTTAAAATAGGTATGGCAACATTTTTTGGCAGTCAACCATAACCAAAATATAAATCCAAAACATAATAAATAAAACCGGTCAAGAGCGAGTCGGACTCGCGCACCGAGGGTTTCCGTACCATCATAATTGCACCATCAAACCACACTGCAGAGTAGAATAATAAAATTAGTATTGCAGTTTTAGGTCAGCGCTATCTCTTGACCGATAGTTGAACTAATGTTTACTTTTTTAGAAATTTGTTAATTTCTAAAAAAGTGTGCTATATTGAGACATCGTTTTATTTTTCCTGTAATCTTTATATAAATTGCTATCACATAGGATTATTTCAGATTTTTTTCTTTGCAAACTTCGGAGATAAGGGGGGGGAAAGGTATTTTTTTTACATTTTTCATTATAAATCAAAAACTATGCGGTCTAAAACAAAAAGAAAAAATGATTGAAAATGTGCAAACGACGCTCTTTTGCATGATATCCCACATGCCCTAGTAGTCCCACTTCAAATTTTTAAGACCCCTTTTCAGTCCCTGTTGTAAAAAATATATTTTTATTTTTATTTTTTTCTTATTTGCAAAATAGTTGGGCAAATGTCATCTCAAACTATTCTAAATTTCAAGTTGATACCATTAGTAGTTCTCGAGATATCCAGCTGTGACAGACAGACAGACAGACTGAGTCACACCATAAGGGTTCCTTTTTTACCATTTTGGTACGGAACCCTAAAAACCAAATAATATACTTTAAAACTCCTTACTTTTTCCTTTTTAGCCCGATAACTAAAACGCCTCGTTAAATCCGATTTAACCTAATTAAAAACTTTGTACCGGACGTAGGAGCCACTTCAAAAATAAATTTGAAAATCAAGGAATATTTTGGCCCTTCTCGAGATAAGTCGGTTATTAATAGTCACTCATTCCTTAAATATTTTAGTAATCAGTTAATTTTTAATGAGTTAACCCGCGAAAGTGGTCTCGTCCTGCGGCTAAATGTCGAATGAATCTTGAATTATATAAAACAACATTTTGTTCACCTGTCTTTTGTGTCGACATGATCAATGAGGGCGGTACACTTTAACCACAATATATTTTGTGCTTTAACATTTCATAATATTCTTAAAAAACAATTTTTACCTTGCTAAAACCCCACGAGGGTAGCAGTCATTATCATTTTTTTTAAATATATACATATTAGGTCTTTACCTATGAAATTGCCGATATTTTGTCACATACAGAGAAAATAATAACTTCTATAATTTAAAATTTTAACAAAATCGTGAATATTACATCGAATTATGATCATGATAGTTAACTATCAGTAAAAATAAAGTCCATATTTTAGCTTTCGTGACATTAAAAAAAAGATCTTGAAAGTGACTCTTTTTTTGTGAGCAAAAAAAAGGGTGACCGAAGGGGTTGTAACTTAACCAAAACTTATTTTTTCGCTTATCTTAAATGGAAATAAGTTAGCATAAGTGTTCAAACATTAGTACATAAAAGTTTTGTTACATGAGTGTTCATGGTTGTTAAATGAACAAAGAAAATGCTATTATGAAAAATGCAACTTCTTGAAAAATCTCCATACAAATCGGCAATTTCATAGTGTAGTGTTTGTATCTATGGAATAGATATAATACTCTGTCTCACACGCACAAGATGGCAACACTCAGTATATGGCAACACTGAACTGTCACTGTCAGTCGGGATGGAGGCAGCGGCTGTTTACTTATGTGAGGATGGAAACCAAAATAAGTATTTAATATAATGTATGGGAACTCATGGAGTTTCCTGGTGTACAGAAGTGCTGGAAGTGAGTGTGTCAATCTTGGTGCGGTGGTGAGCCGGAGATCGTTCACATAACAAAACTCCCGATACCTACCTACTTATGCGTATGCTATAAGTGGCGACGAAGGTAAAAAATTTTCTCTTATTTTGAAGGGAAGGAGTAGGTACTTATCAAGAACACGTATTTCAGTTTCATTGGATTACCAGATTATTGCTTAACATCACCATAATAGTAAGACAAGATCCACTAACTAGGTGGCTACATTTCACTGTCGGAAAAGAGGTTAGGTTAGCCGGTAAGAGCGGGTAAGCTAGACATTGTACACATTTTCTGTATTGTTTACATTGAATGCCCTTTTGATTATTACTATTCGATTCAATGACCTGTAACCTAACTATGCCTAAGTGCCTATTACTTATTTAGGCTAAATCATTGAGGTAAAAATGTCAAACTAAAAGTAAAGAATAAAAAACTTACCTCGGGCAATCTGTATAATTCAGTTATTGTTATGTATATTGCCGGCACAGCATGTGTCTTATCTGATATTGTTGTATGTTTAAGAAATACTAGATACCTATTATAGTCTATTTGAGTACTAATTGCAGAAAAGTGTATTGAGAATCTCTTGTACAATTTCAAACAAGCTTCCCTTTTACTTTTACCTTTGATGAGATCAATGTGCAATGTATCTATTTTTATTGATAACACTAAAGCGGCCCCTATCATCTAAGTGTTTCCCGGCGAGCGTCCGGATACATACTTGCGTACAATCGGATGTATATTTTTTATTTATTTAAAATAGTTGAAACTCATCAGAACAGCACTGTGTTTTAGTGAATCTCATTGGGGACTATTTTATAAGCATTGTAGTTTGCTATGGTAGATAGCATACCTACATTGCGGTGCCTGTGAGTGGTTGATTTTCAAATTGACAACTCAGTGAACACCGGACTCGTGTAATTAACTAAGTTAAAATGTATATTAAACAAGACTAGTTTAAAGTCAGCGTCGAAGTATCTTTATTCAAGTGAACTGATAATTGAGCGCTTTTGAATCGTTTGTTTTCCTGCCACTTGTTCTAGGTTTTTTTTTTAACTGAAAGGAAGAACGGGCGTGGGAAACTTGTCAGCTTTAACTGAGAAAAGTAGCTATATTTACAATTTCAATATATCGTTACCAAATACAGTGCAGCATGACTGTTGGCAGAAAGGTTGCTTACTAGCAAGTTATGTGCTATGTGTTACATCTGTTCCAGGCATTTTGATCTTTCAGATAGTCGTCTACTTTATAATAACCTTTACCCATGAGCGTCTTTAACATGGTTTTAAATTCATCGAAGGGAGAATCAGTGGCTTGTTGCGGAGCTTTATTATAAGGGCTATGCCTTTCCTTATGAATGAGCCTCTGGTTTTTGCAAGCTTAAATCTTGAAAAGAGCAAAATATACAAAATCAATGGCAAAAGATACAAAATACAAAGAAAAAATAAAAAAAAGGAGAAAAAGGTATGGTATGAACTATTTTGTCTCTAGCTATATACATACCTTAGTGTTGAAATGCTAATAACATTAAAATTTGCAAATGTTGTGATGTTCTAATTTCTCATTCTTTAGCTGGAATTCATAGTGAACACATTAACTTTTTCAGTGTAGTAGTAGCTTTGTTATATATACGCTTTGTTCATTTTTGTTTTCAATCTGTAATTTTATGTCTTGTCACGGAAATTGGTGCAAACAATTAAATTGACAAACAAGCACCATTAACATACCTAAGTATCTTTATGGCAAATTGCTCTGCAATAAGTTCCTCACTACTTAATAAAGCTCTTTAATAATTACATTAATAATAATATCTACTAATATTATAAATACGAAAGTAAACTATGTTATATTACGCTTTCGCGCCTGGACTGCTGAGCCGATTTTGGTGAGATGTGGTACAGAGATGGATGGGACCTTGGAGAGGGACATAGGTTGCTTTTGTCCCACTGCTGGGCACGGGTCTCCGCCCGTACGAGGTAACCCGTGATCGACGCAGGCGGAGGTGCGGGTGGTAAGCTAGTAAAAGAATAAATCAAAATGTACTTAGAGGAAAAAAACTGTAATTAAGGGATTTCCATTCATAATAACAATAGCTTTAGTTCAGACATTTTTGTTTTAAATTTGTTCAGTATTTAAGTTTTGCTTGTTTTGCAGGTCTATTTGCCAGTCGGCAAAGGTTTCCATTTTATCGAAGATAACTGACGACCATTCAATTGGTCGTAGAATTCCATTCAATTGGAGTTAACCGACGTCCATTAAATTGGATGTAGAATTCCATTAAATTGGAGTTAACCGACGTCCATTAAATTGGATGTAGAATTCCATTAAATTGGAGTTAACCGACGTCCATTAAATTGGATGTAGAATTCCATTAAATTGGAGTTAACCGACGTCCATTAAATTGGATGTAGAATTCCATTAAATTGGAGTTACCCGACGTCCATTAAATTGGATGTAGAATTCCATTCAATTGGAGTTGACCGACGTTCATTAAATTGGATGTAGATGACCATTAAATTTGATGTAATAATCTGTCTAAATCTATCTCATAGTTTTCCTCATTATATAATATATGTATAGGCACTAGAAAGATTTTGACGTTGGCACTAGTGTCTCAGTAGCTCAGTGGAAGAGCATTGGACTGGTCTTCCAAAGGTCGCAGGTTCAATTCCTGCCTGAGAAAATTCTGGTGACGGGTCGAGGTTTTCTAGTATATTAGTTAGTATCTGTTTCATATATACGAGTTTATTGGAGTTAGGAGGAGCAACATTGCAATTTACTACTTGCCTGGGGCGTGTCTCGAAGATAAAAAAGGATATTGACAGTGGGAGATGGAAATACCAAGCTATGCTGATAGAATCTCTATTCATAATGCAGGATATTTATTTGCAACAAATATGGTACCCTCATTCGAAAAGGCATCTTCTCAAAACGCAAATTCTCATAAGGGCAATACATATTTATGATATAATACATATCAAAGTCACATAGGTCTTTAACCTATACTAGAGGTATGCAAATATTGGCTAGGTACAAATTACAGAGGATACATGATATAGTAAGAATAACATTAATGAAGAATAAAATTATTATTTGATATTAGCTCGATAATAACTATAGTAAAATCTTTGATTCAACTTAATGTCAATAACAAAATAAATTTTTATATTGTAGGAACCTAACTAAAAGAACTAGATAACAAAATAATAATGAAAGCTAGGAAATACATTTGGAAATGATATTAATATTTGACAGCTAATAGACAGGGAACTAAATACTAAGCAAATGTAAGAAATAATAGTAAATGAATGAGATTATAACAAAAATATGTTTAAAAACAAAACATTGACTGCCTTGCATAAAAAGTACAGTGAGCTTATTAGCTCGTTTAAGGAATTTGTTGGACATCAATAATTTTAAATATTTGTTCAATAACTAGAAACAAACTTTTCATAAGGTATAGAAGGGTGCACCCCACTGGACAGGTAATAAATCTCTACGTTTTGTGCACCTGTCTAAGTTTATTGACTTTGATTATCAATATTTGTAAACAAATAAAGTCATTGATATGGGTAGTTTATTATGTATGGATAACAGGCAACTACATAACAGCTGATTGAAGTGACGACAGCTCTCAGGTCATTAAACTATCACATTGACATAAAAACATATTCGTTTTTCAATGGGTACATAATAGTTGGCAGTTTATAAATAACAATAAAGGCGCAATTTGTGAGCTATATACTTCTCTGTACACGATGGTTGGTTGGTGGAAACAACATTTTGGCGGGTCAGAATTGGACATCCTTCTTTTATTTCTAAATGTATCAAATAGTTTAATACTGTTTTCTATTTGGCCGGCTACATAATAATGATTTTAATAGCAACAATCAATAAACAGGCTAAAGATATATGTTTTAAATGAATATTGAATTTTGTACTTATAACTTGACTGTGTACCTGGAAAATCACCTAGCTAAAATAATTCTCCAAACGATCTAAAGTGAAAAACCAGGATAAAAAAAAATACAAAAAGAAGAGGGAAAGGAGAGATGGGGATAAATGGAAAAGTTAACCTAAGTAGTAGTTGATTTTAATTCTACTACATATTATGTGTAGGAGCTGTAGACAGTGAGAACATTAAATAAGAAATCAAGGAACAGGAAAAGTTGAGAAGGAATGTATTTATTACACATAAATGAAATAGAGGGTATAGGCATGTACATTGTACAGGGTACACGGGACAGCACATCGAGTTGAATGGTTGAGACGTGGAAGCAGCTTTTATTGCATAAGGGACGGACGGCCTCAAGGGTAACATGTGTGGTTTGATGTGCCGCCAATTGTACTTGGAAAGTGGTTTCAGAGGATATAGTATAATGGGAACTAGAATGAAATGGACATGTTATTGTAATACTCAAAAGACTTCTATAAATTAATATACCTAGGTAATTTAAATATGATCGGGTCTAATTCATTGCAGTAACTAATCAATAACTAACTGAACTTACTGTAATTTCTCAAGGATAACTAGTTCTAATTCATTAAGTTCAAATTATTATTTTGTTATGGTTTCTAAAGTTTTAATTTTGGGTTTCATTTCAATACTGCAATGTAGATATATTTACCTAATGTTAACATGAATGGTTGCTTGTTCTAATTGATAGTGTTAGCTTAATAAGCACTTTGCTGTGATCTCTAAAGACATAACTTTATAAGTAAATAAGTACCTTATTGATTGTGTTAAACGATTGTGTAGTAAGTTAAGTACATGATTGATTGCTTTCCTGAGATTATGTGTATGTGATCTCAACGGTCAAAAAAAATATGAAAAAAATAATGATAAGGAAGGGATGTAGTGTTTGTATCTATGGAATAGATATAATACTCTGTCTCACACGCACAAGATGGCAACACTCAGTATATGGCAACACTGAACTGTCACTGTCAGTCGGGATGGAGGCAGCGGCTGTTTACTTATGTGAGGATGGAAACCAAAATAAGTATTTAATATAATGTATGGGAACTCATGGAGTTTCCTGGTGTACAGAAGTGCTGGAAGTGAGTGTGTCAATCTTGGTGCGGTGGTGAGCCGGAGATCGTTCACATAACAAAACTCCCGATACCTACCTACTTATGCGTATGCTATACATAGGTAAAGACCTATTATTAGATTTTAAGTACCTATGTAGGTATGTAATACCTATCTTCTTGTCAGTGAAAAAAGTCTGGAACCGGTGGTAGGAAAATATAGACGATTCAAAAGTGCTTAAATATTGAGTTTATTTATTTGAATACAGCCTTTTGACTTTGACTATCTTTTTGGAAAATAAAACCTAATTTAAAGCTATATTACTTTAAATCCTTTAATAGCTTGAGTTTTTATAACCACCGGCAACGTTGAAACATGCATAATAATAATTTTAGTATAGGTAAGTAAGGACTAATATAATAGAAGCGTTCGCCACAAAATTTTATCTCAACTCTGAAGAAAAGAGATTAGAACTTTGAAGATTGATGATTCTCGAACCAAACGGTATTTTTCCATTATTCCAAGCATTTTCTGAAAAAACTTAGACAAGGACTTTACAATCGGGCGTTTCTGGTCGATTCTTCATAAAAAGTAACATTTTTTTGTAGTAACAATAGTTATTTGTCATACCTACAAGTGACCAAAGTCAATTTGTGCTGCGAGTGCCGGCTTTAAATCACGAACTAGCGAAGTAGTCTAGAATTAATTGATTAATATAGACTACTGAGCAGAGTGCGTGATTTAAAGGCACGAGGCAGAACTCGGTCTCTTATTAAACATACAACTTTTCACCTCTACCAGCGAGAAAAGTGTTATAGGTAAGAAAGAACAGTTATTTTCACGTAACTTGCTTGGTAAAAAGCTGAACTCAGCATTAGAAACTTGTTCTCTAAACTCTTTTGGAGTTAGACAACTATCTTCATCGCTGGACGCACAATTTTTTTGTAATATACCTAGTAGCTTTTGTCGCGTGGACATTTTAGAAAATCTTTAGAATTCTTAAACTGTATAAGGCGTTCCAATCGGGTCCACCAAAGATATTAGTATCCCGTTCCCCTTCCCGTTGCCATAGCTTTGACTTTTTCAGTTTTCACTTCTCACTGCACGTTTACGCTTTCACTTCCGCTTCCGCTTTCGCTTACTTACATCTACCACTTATACCATATTATATCTACCATCTTACACTTACCATCACCGTAACCGTCACCATCCCCACCCCTCCGATTTAAACAATCCTTGTTTAATACTCCTTGGTATTGTCCGTGTATTTTGTGTTTTTATACTTTTGAATTCGACAACATAAAGCATTCTATCTATCCTTTTCTGACATATCAATTTTTACAAGTCTCGACCTTGTCACTATTTCTTTTTTTAGCAACTAAAAAAACACAAATAGGCAGTGAAAAAAAATTTTGTTATGCACGTGCATTGCAAGCTTATTTTCACATAAAAAATTGTTCCATTCAAAACTCTTATAAATATTAACGCAAAAATCCATTTCTGTGAAAACTAATAATAACAAATTTAAATGTTCAGGTCAATCCACATGTAACGACAATTAGTGTATCGCCGCATATCGGCGTAATGTCGTAAATCAGCATGCAAATGCGTGGCGCGGCCGGTTGAACGCGACCACGACAACTTAATTCACAAACGTGCTCCACTATATGTATTCTGTGCCACTACTAGCAAAACCGTTTATTTATCGTTATTGGCGAACCGTAAATTATAATTACCTATATGGTATTATATGACCAATACATGATACCAGCGAAATCGATGGTGCTACACACTATCGCATGGTGATTTGGTATCATTAATATGTGTATGTCGGCTTCTCGCCAGGGTTTGAAGACTCGTTTGGGTTCATGATTCAAAGACAGACTTCTAAACAAACTTTGTATTGGACACTTTTATTTCGAAGCAAAACATTAAGTTCTGTTGTCAAATTGACATATACATATTATAAAAAAGATGGCGATCTGTTTTTTTAGCTAGATACTAAAGCACTCAAAACAAAACAATTAACTTTCAATTTGGTTTATAAAATGTAACAATGAAACTAAACTTAATTAGATATTAAGATATTATTTGTCAAATCTTCTTATAATGATTTAACTTATTATTTACATTTTTAAACTTAATAAAGCTCTGTACTACTTAAGCTATTATGGCCTATATGATTGCCTACCAATTAAATTAAATAAGAAGTTAAATGAGTAGAATTGACGATAATTGTAACTTAAATTATCTAAATAATTAATTACATATAATAACATTTAAATAGTGTAACTTAAACAATGTTTTTGAATCGTCATGTTTTATTAGCATTTTAGTGACTACATCAACCTACTAGATGGCGCTAGGTGTTTGTTAGCTGAGAACAGAACTTTGAAATAATTAGGATTAATTCACAATCAATGCTTATAATGAATTAACTTAGGTCTCTAATATTTCTTATTAGAATTATTTTAATAAAATAAAATAACTGCGCCCATATGTACGATCTTGAATATAGATACTACTATCAATCACGTTGTTATAATATTGCGGCAATAGGTATACCAAAAACCAATAAAACAAAACTGTCTTTTTCAAGTTTTCTTAGTATGATAAAACAAAGTAAACACTTTGTCATTAATTCTTTGATCATACAAACAATAAAATTAATATTCATTGCTGCGCTTTTAATACTCATTAAAATTAGATTCAATAGACATGAACAAAACTCTGTGTACCAAGCAGTAAGGTTCAATTAATCGGAATATTTTGTTAAGAAACCTAATTTGATACAACCTACTATAGTACGAATTGGAGGTAATAAATCTTAGCTCCTAAAAGTATGGCTGAACGAAAGCCGAGCTTTTAACCCTGAGCGAAAGTGCTCAGGCTTCAGGTGCTATCTCCGAAACTTGAGCAATTAGTCCGAAAGCGCCTTAACTTGATCGAATTAACTGGATAATTAATTTAGCCGAGATCGCAGCATGATGGAATTAGTTATCAAGGGCAACATAGTGTAAGCCAACTGGAATGTCAAACTTCTTAACTTTGATTGGCGATTTTAACAGGTAGATTATTATAGAGAATTTGTCGTTCCTTTGTGGAAAACCATTTTGTATGCGCGGAATTCAGATGATGTAAATAACCGCTACTATTTACGAGTATTTTACTGAAACATAAACCCACAGAAAAAAATAATACAGGGTCATTTTATATTCACCATCCAAATTTTAAGGATGTGCTTAGTCCAAGAAACTAAACCAAGAAACATGTGTCGGATTTCGCCATAAAATTTTGGTCATCCCATTTTGATCACGTGATCTCTTTGATTTGTATGGATAGTCAATTTTTTTACAGATTTGGCCATATTATGTTCCATAAAGAAAGATGATCAGTTTCATGGACTAAACTGAAATATTGAAAATTATTCTATTCGCTTGATTCACTTTAAATTCATAGATTCCTCTCATTCCTCTTTTCGGTGGTCTTTTTTCCATAGTTTTTTTTTAATTTTGCTGTATCTACCTCTAATTTATGTTGATTTAGATCCTTCCTGATCCAATGGATATAAATATAAGTAAACAAATTTCCTTTAATTTTGGACTTTAATTTTTTGAGCCCCGTTTTGACAATGACCCAGGTACTCATTACGGAACACGTAACGTTTTCATTAATGTAAGTGTAATATAATAATATAATAATAATACCCTTCACACCATGGTTTGTTTATATAATCTTCTATAACTTATTATATTTATCCGGACAAAGGACCGAGCTTTCACAATATAATTTCTTTGAAAATACTTAATTCCATTTGGCCAGCGCTCAAGTGTAAACTAACTGACGACAGCAGGAAATATATAATTTATCAAACGGGGAAAAAATGTTCCTCAGTTGTTTTTATAATCAAAACAGTACTTTTTTAGACACCTCTTTATGTTATAAAAATAGAAAGACCTCCCTCTCCTTGAATAGGCGATGAGAATACGAAACAAATGCGATAGGATAGCATTTATCTACATGTCAAAAGTAAAAACATATGAATATTTTTTATCATAAGTAACCACTAGATAACCATGCGAACGATTTCGATAAAAGCTTAACCCCTCATGCCCCAGCTTAAAAAAGCGCGACATCTATTAAGCATTGGCAAATTAGCAAAAGTGCATCGATGTCACGAAAAAAAAGCACTTTTCCAACTTAAATTGTCCACTTGTAATACTTTTGTTCATTTAATTTGGACGGGTTATACGTTATTGAAAAGAATATCCGTCAAGGCCCAATGTCACAGAACAGTACATTCAAATCCAAGCCATAGTTCATTCACAATAAGGCAAAATATTGCCTGCGATCTTGGAGTTCCCGGGGGAACCTGTGGTGCTCGCGGTGTTTTCGAGGTTAATATAAATCCTAGATTAGTAAATAAAATTAAGTGCTAATAGAGATCATCATTTTCGAGTAGGTAATTGATTGGTACAAAATTAAGATTATTTACGAACTGCTACCTAGTCTATAATAATAATAATACTTGTAAGAAAACGTAATAAATAGGTAGTAAAAACGAAAGTACGGTTGATAATGTTTGATTCTATATAGAGCTTGAACATTGAGGAATTTAATCCACAAGAATCGTTTGCAAACTTTGTAAAGTAACACGATTTTAAAGCCAAAAGTGACCGTTTGAAGGAACTAAGGAAGAAAATTCCTTCCAAACTGCATACCAGATGTTCATTATAGGTGTTCACTATGTGAGGACAGCATAACTTACGACAAATGTGCACATTCCTCGCAGCGACTGGTTTAACAGTATGCACATATTGTTCAGATTGTTCACAAGGGGTATGAATAAGGAGCACTAGAACAGACGATGCCATCGCCCTATATGTGATAGACAGTCTTGTATGAAGAAGATCGGAATAATCACTAAATAGTCAGGCCCAACACAATGGTAGGTTTCATATTATACTCTACAGACAGATTAATGATTCGAGCAAAAGGAATTATCCTTCTACAAAGTCAGAAGAAATCAAAATAGATAGATAAAACGTACAGGGCCCTAAATTATAAACGTGACAATTTGTCATCTGACATGACAATTTCATATCCATTGCGTCAACCAATTAGAAAATAAACTACTCATAGCTCATAGCATACACGGCAAAGTAAACCAAATTATCATGACAATTGACAAATTGTCACATTATTAAATAGGGCCCTGGTTCATTCTATACATGTAAGGATAATTATTACAACTCCAAACTTTCATTTAAGGTGGCACCCTGACCAAAAGTGGCACCGCGGTGAATCTTATTTAATACTAGCGGCTGCCTGCGGTTTCACCGCGGTTCCCGTTCCCGTAGGAATATCGGGATAAAAAGTATTATATGTTTTAATATAGGCTATCTACTATCTGCGTGCCAAATTCCAACCAAATCCGTTCAGTAGTTTTTGCGTGATTGAGGAACAAACATTTAAACATCCAAACCCACAAACATTCACATTTATAATATTAGTAGGAAGTATGATAGTAGGATTGTAATTCTAATATACAATTTTTAATTGGGCCCATAGTTAAGTATTTTTAGACGGTATTATTACATTCCCTCGTAGTCACTGCTAGAAGTAGATAGCAAAACTGCTAAAAGTGACCGTTTTTTACAGGTTTGCTATCTACTTCTACGAATGACTACGAGGGAATGTAGTGATGATACCTTCCAAAAATACTAGACCATAGGCCCTATAAATTCCACGTAAAGTTTTATTAAAATCATTTTCTATTAACGACTTATTAAATAAAAACCTCTGAGGGCGCTTTCAATGGTATAGTCACCTTTATAATCGTATATCCCGGTCGAGATAACTCGGCACCTAAAGCGCGATAGACCCCATTCGTTTTCTCCTTGCCTCACGCCACTGTCTGTCGTCATGCCAGTAGCGTTAGTACATTTGTTAGCGGTAATTTATCGACAATCTATCGAAATCTTTCAAAAAATTGACGACGGTGGCGTGAGGAAAGGAGAAAACAAAGGGGGTCTATCGCACTTCAGGTGCCGAGTTAACTCGACCGGGTAACCTAGTTTAAGAATCAGCCAGCTTCATTTTGCGAATACATCACTCGGTATTTACCAGCTCCTATAATAACCTCCTTGAATGAACGGAAATGTTAGTGGTCGAATTTCAGGCGTTCCGACAATTTGCAGCGGCACTTTGTCACGCCGAGTTGGCGCGCCGTAAGGACTTAGTAAATGGAATATGTAATGTGTACGTACACAGCGGGACCCGGAACTGCCGACTCGACACTGCATACAAAGCATCTGAGTTACGCTAGGGTACGAATACTGTTTAACGATTTGTGACGTGTCTTAACCCGACGAGCGTAAGGTTTTGTAACACGGAGCGTTAGGCGGGTGCCACAAACCCATATAGTAATTGTGTGATTTTTTTTATGTGTGTGTGATTATATTATATGTTTACAATTTATTTTATTGAATACAAATGATCTTTACTTATTTATTATGATGAACTAAACTCAAGGGTAAAATAAAAATTCTCCTTCCCCACGACACTACCAAGGCGCACTCCTGGTAGTGTCGTGGGTATTTTTTTTCAACTATATACTACCGGCCCTGTAGTGTCGTATCCCTACTTAATATTATAAATGCGAATGTCCGTTTGTTTGTTACGCCTTCACGCCTTAACTACTGAACCAATTATCATGAAATTTTACATACACGTTGTCAGGGTTACAGGGAAGGAGATAGGGTACCTATCATCTCGAAACAAAGTATTGTTCCCAAGGGATACCAAAAAAACTTTCCACGCAGATGAAGTCGCGGATTTTAAATCTCTTAAAGGAATAACGAAATAAATATCGGTCCCCATTTAAGAACCATTCCGCCCCAACGGCCATCGGTTCTTCTCGCTATGTATCCAGCCCACTAGCACTTCAGCTGAGAAATCCTTCGAGCGATGTCGGTTACTTTAGTTCGCCTGCGGATCTCCTCATTTCTGATTCGATCACGCAGGGAAACGCCGAGAATGGCTCTCTGTATTGCACGCTGGGTGCCGCTGAGCCTCTTTATGAGACCCATTAGTTAGCGACCACGTTTCACTGCCGTAAGTCATCACTGGTCATAGACTTTCGTCTTGAGACACTGAGGTAAATCAGACACGAAGATTTTTCGAAGCTTCCCGAATGCTGCCTATCCAAGTTGGATTCGACGAGAGATCTCTTTCTCGAAGTTGGACTTACCTAACTGGACTGCCTGTCCTAGGTATACATAATGGTCAACAAATAATAATAGGTACTAAAAAAACACGATTCGCACGAGATCAATTCTCGGACGGGAATCCACATTTGGATATCCGGTCCAATGCTCTGATCGCTGAGCTACCGAGTCACTATATATTAGGAGGTCATAACAAATTTGGTAACAATCGCGTAAGTGGCTGACTCTGGGTTCACAGGATGGAGAAGCACTCTCTGTTGCTAAATATGTCAGTCTGTTTGCGTGAAGTGGTTGCGTTCTTTTTATATGCAGGGTGAAAAAGTGTTATCGTTACCAGAAAAAAACGATAAGGTAAATGGCTGACAATAGTACAGCAAGTAAGTGTTAGTTGTACTCACGTGAACTGTGTAAGGACTGACCAAAATTCGGTTGCGTTTCGTAGGTATAAGCGATTAACTTTTTCTTTGTTTGTATAAACTCAAAAAGTACTGATCCGATTTAGATTTTTTTCCCCTATAGAAAGCTACATTATCAGCAAGTATGAGCTATAATTTATTTTCAAAAATATATAGCTTTTTTTCAGCCTGCATATAAAAAGAACGCAACCACTTCACGCAAACAGACCGACATATTTAGCATCAGAGAGTGCCTCTCCATCCTGTAAACCCAGAGTCAGCCACTTACGCGATCGTTACCAAAATTGTTATGGCCTCCTTATCTACTAGTGGCATCGTCGAATTTCTTCTAGTAAATCTCACTCACGCTACAAGCTAGCCTTATTTCACCAATGTGAGGAATTACCTCGATATTCAATTGATTATACACATCAACTTTGTCTAGGGATATAGGTGTTATTTTCATACAAACGAGGTAACTTTGAAGCCTTGGTTTTCTGCCAGGGATATACCGTGCTGTAATCTGATGATGGCCATCCAGGGACTGAATGGAGTAGATTCAGATCGCTATACACACTCAACTGATCTGATCAGCATTCTAAAAGATTAATGGGTCAGAGTTCTTAGTTTGAGGATTTACATACATTTTCATGCTTGTTTCGCGGCTTTTTTAAACATGTCCATTACGTTTTTAGAATGCTGGTCAGATCAGTTGGGTGTATTCTGTCTATTTATGTCTATTCACTCCCTGGATAGCCGTTATCAGATCACAGCACAGTTCATCCTTGACAGGAAACCAAGGCTTCAAAGTTACCTCGTTTGTATGAAAATAACACCTGGTATCCCTAGACAAAGTTGATGTGTGTATCTATAACATTTAATAAAAAAATAATCTCAAAACATACCCACACAGGATAAACTATTTTACCCGTGCTATTTCGATAGTGAATATTATTCATAAGTATACAGGGTTATTTGTAAAACACCAACAATTTCGCAGAAGTAGATTACGAATATCATAAACAACATTTGTTCTAAGACTTTTCCGAAAACATACAAAATAAATAACTTTCCATACAAACGTCCGAACAGCTGATCGAGATTTGTATGAAAAGTTATGTCTGTTTTCGGAACAGTCGTGGAATAAGCAAATGTTGTTGTTTATGACGTTAGTAATCTTCTCTTGCGAGGTTGTTAGTGTTTTATGACCTCACTCAAAGCACTTAAAAATAAATTCTCATAATTCATAGCCAGCTGCAGACAATTTTATATTTGAAATAAATAGAAAAATTTCATCTACATAGCCTCAAAGCAGAAAATTAAATAGATAAATCTGAAATATTTTCAGTATGTCTTGATGATTTCTCACAAGTCTCACAACTCGTGGTGTCCAACGCAATGTATTTTATAAGCTTTTATTTAACTTACATTGTACCTATATGTATGTATGTATTTTCGGTTGGAATCTTGCAACTCAATTTTGAAGCAGATATCTTCAACCGATTGAGCTGAAATTTTTGTAAACACGTTTAGTTTGGATAACGATACATGGTTATTGTGTGACAACTGTGACATCATTCTAAATCCAACATGGCGGAACACCCAAAATGGCGAATAAGTTATTTTAACGCACTCCAACAATATGGGTATCAAATGAAAGGGCATCTAAATCTACTCTAAATTCGATATGGCGGACAAAAGTGCATTCGGTAATAAAAGATTGTACCAAAAATTATATTTTTGACAGAAACTTAAGTATTTTAGTTATAGTATACGAGCCAATTCGCAACGAGTGCGTTATGTATAGGCTTATTAAAGAAATGACATGACATAAAAGGTCTCAGCTACGAACTTAATTGACTCAATCCATATACCGTCTTAGGAGGCGAGCGAGATATTATCCACGTTAATATTAAACTGTACGTCATTCTGACAATCTTCATGCTATTAGTGCATGCATGCACAGGAAAAAACATTTTTTGGTGCAGGTACGCGGAGAGCGGTGATTTGCGAACCTAAGTGGGTATCCACTCGCACTCAAAATGCTTTTAAGTATTTGCTTACTCAATATAATTCAGTTACGTTTAATAATTTCAGATAACAAAAGCACGAATAACACGAATTTTAAGGAATTTCACGTTCTGGATTTTCGGCAGAGACCACAACGCGTTGTGAGCAGTTTTTTCGCTCAATGAGTGATTTCGGTCTTTGAGCCTAATATATGAGAAATATTTTTGTAACTACAGAGTGAAATAATGCGAAATGAAGTAACTCAGTTATGACAGTGACGAATAGCTCTGCAATTGCATTGTGTGAGTTTGCTATTGTTAAAAACAAAATATTAGTTTTAAGTTAATAATATAAGGGTTAAAGTATCGATTCTTGTTTTCGTTAGCAGAAATGAACACTTCTATTGTTGTTGCTTAGCCGATACTTATTTTATTCACTTAACACTTGTGGCATTAGTTAGCTAAATGTTTAGAAATTTGTGCATAAATGTTTTAAAACATTGGCGTTCACGGTTGTTAAATAAATTAAGACAATATTATTATAGAAAATGCATTTTTTTTTAATTCTCCAAACAAAACGGCAATTTCATACTTAAACCCCTAATATTCCCTCATGCTGATACCATTATTTGTTATTGTAAACATATTAGCAATATATTTTTTTAATGGTTGCTAACAATCTTTAAATTGCGTGAGAGGAGTGTTTTCTATAATTTCATAAAACCTTTTGTTCCCCTGACTGTGCGAAATCTAATTTGATATCAAAGCAGGCCGAGTAGACAATCGAAAATAATATTGATAATAATAGGGTATTTGACAACATTGAAAATATACTACAAATTGTGTTCATCAAAACAGATATTGGCGTAAAAAAACGTATTTAACTATTATATAGATTAATTAAGTCTGTTAATTGATTAATTTCACCTAGAAAAATGCAATAATTTTTGGAAAATGATTTTTTTTCTGTGGCGAAAACGCTCTAAGATGACTGATGACGTCACTTGTCTGCAAATAAATATGGCTTCAGGCATTTGACACGACCATAGACTAAGGATCCGCGATCGATGGCTGTCAAATGGCTAAGGATATTACAATGTTTACAGGCTAGTGACGTCAACAAGTCACGTGTCCAGCGCCATAGCGATTTTGGCGCGGTTTTAAAATTTTAAACTTTAATACTATTTTTTTTAATGAAATACATTGTTTTTTTCTGAAATTTCAATGTGGTGCGCTTATTACGTAATAAGGAATAATTTAAAATGGTTTTCCAAAATTAGTCAAATAGCCTATTGGAATGTTGTAACTCGGCCCTCGCGGGCCAAGGTTTTCATACTGTCATGAAAGCAATTATGACGCCAAGAAGCAAGGAGATGTTTGCCGTGTCGGGCCCGCCTGTTTGCCCCAATCGCAAATATTGACGCGGCGCGCGACTTATGCGATGGATCCAACCGCGCGGTATTTGCGAGCCAACCAGAAACGTAATTCATTGATAAAGGACTTGATTACTTCGCTTCAGTAAACGAGACGTTATTCAGACGAAGGTCTTTTCAAGGTTGAAATAACGATTTTGATTCAATTTGAACAAAGTCGTTTTTCTTCCAACACTTATACTTAGATACAAATACAACAAGTTGTTTTAAAACGCAAAAACAACTGTTATAAGTTTTGAATTAAAAATATATATATTTTGCAGTCATTTTGTCCTATCAATTTACGTATGAGTAAGTTGATATAGGCAAACACTAAATACTAAAGACATTATTTAAAAATAATTTATATTCCAGTATAAAAACCGTCCTTTATTAATGAATGGATTTATTTGCTTTGACCACTGATTAGTTTTTTTCTTAAGGTTTGGATTTATTTGCTATTAATTGCTTAAATTCTGTCCTATCACGATTTTCCCCGTTTATGTCCCTTATAAGTGCCTTTATTTAATAGAAGCTCCTTAGAAACATTTACCAAGTTTATATCTAAGGCAGCGGTAAATATTCCAAATGTGTCGGTTCTTTGACAGGGCGAGAAGCAGAACAACCAAAGGAAATTGTTGAGAAACTCCAAGAATGCTTTATGGCCATTATTCAGTGGGAAGTTCACGGAGACGCAGTCGGAAAGGTTGACTAAATTCTCGGGATTGTGGAGTCACCAACGGTAAATGCGAATTTGAGAAATACTCCCTCATCTCATCTAGAACTTAACTAATTTACCGGCATTCGAGCAAATATACTAGCAAGAAATTAATTTTAAGATTCCAGTTACGTTGAAATTGAATAGTTCTGACTTTGAATAGTTAAAGGCCAATATTTCAATAACCTTAAGTTCTTTGAAGAGGCAATAGGAATTTTATTCTGAAATGCAAAAGCAATTTAGAAATAAAGTAAGGAGAATCACTTTCAATGCTTTCTTTAGTACCTAATAGTACCTTAAGTTTTTAGTGTTTGGCCTCACCTGATGTTAAGTGACGATAAGGCCGAAGACGGAAGCGCACTACTGCCGGAATCCTCATCAGTGATGATTAAAATAGTCAAATAGGTACAGGAAAATACAAACAAAAATATTGTAAGAATATCTATTTGAAAACTTAAGTAAGTATTTATTATTTTAATCTTTTAATTAATTAAAGAATGAGAAAAAATCTGTCTAAATAAAGAAATCTTTAAACATATCATTGTAAGCCTTGAGTTTAAAAGATTAGATGTTTTCCCAAAATAGATCTGGGTCTAATGTTATACAATTTTATTGCTCGTGAAACATTTCTTGCTTCAAGCCGGTTTTAAAAGCGTCTTTAAAAGTATAAGAGTTCTCTAAGACTTAACCACAGTCAATAAACGTTTACAGCAAGTTAATTTCAGTCGAATATTTTTATTAAAAAGATTTACTTATTTTCTTCATTTATATTTACTTCATATAGCAAAACATGTTAACAAAAACAAAACAGTAGACATTTTTAGTTATTTTATTTATGAGTAGCTACCGTATTGTCTGAAAGCTTAGTTATAATCAAATTAAAATTCAATTACATGGATTACGAACTCATCATTTCGGTGCTCGCCTTTATCTTGAGACAACAAGAAAATGGAAACTCGAAACGGCTTATTAGAGAGTTCTGTTAAGTACCTACTAATTTTAATAGCAGTGGTTTATTCCCATTTGTTTTAATAAGACAATTTTAATTTTGAATTATTTTAACATAGCCAAAAACTTAATAATTATTAAGTATTAAGTTTTTGGCTATGTTAACATAAATATTCTTGCGTTGAACTATCTATTTACATCTAGGGAATTTGAGTCCTAGTAAGAGCGCTGTGCCCGAGATACAGTTTTAACTAGTTCGGGTGCAGATGTCATATGATTGTTTCAAAGATGTTTAGCTCATTTAAGTATGATATGTTAAAAAACCTTGTATTTTTTATGTCAATAAATGTTTTTATTATTATTATTAAAAAGCTGAACTGTTTCTAAAAAAAAATCAAACAAATATTTTACTCTAAAACAAAGGTATGATTGTAATTAAAATTTTAATGTAATGGTATCACTACATATTGTAAAACAAAGTCCTTCACCGCGTCTGTCTGTCTATTCGCGATAAACTCAAAAACTACTACACGGATTTTCATGCAGTTTTCACCAATAAATAGAGTGATTCACAAGCAAGGTTTAGGAATATAATATGTAATATATATATTATGTAATAAAAGTAATTTTGGTAATGAGTCTATAATATTGTCCGAAGTTCTTTAATATCCGCCATGGCGGTAATCACAAATTTTTATGTTTGTGTTAATCGCACCAATAATTATTTTTAAAATAACATTATTTAAGTGTTGTTATAAATTTATAAGATTATTTTAAAAATTGTTATAGTTAGTTACTTCTTAAAATAATTAAAAAGGAATAAAATTTCCGCAACATGGCGGTAGTGTCATGCCGCGTGCAGTCGCGCACTTTCACGCACATTCAATAGGTGCATTCCAGCAGTCAAATCGCTCACCGATCACCACAGAGTAAACTTTAACCATTTGGCAAATGAGGAAAGAACCAAGCGAAGCGAGACTAGTTTTAAAATATATTTTAATATATTTTTTTGAGAAACAAACAACAGGTAATATTCCGTGGTGTTGTAGCGGGCCCGTGCTATGAGCGCGATGTCACGTCGTTCGGTGTCCCATTTGTCAGGAGTGCACGGCAAAAGGCAGGCAGATCTTTTTAATAATTCATCTTTTCATGGATACACAGGAATGAGGAATACACATTACAGTATTATGCGAAATATTCTTATTTGCATTCTTAATGGTTGCCGGTGTTTTTGCCCACCGTTATATCATACTGAGATGTATTAGGGGGTTTTTGGCGGGATTTTGTCGAGTTCAGTTCGGTGACTATTTTAATTATTCGCAAATTGATTCATAGTGAATATTGTGTCTTAAAATTGGTGCAGTTTTGTGGTATAAGTGTCTACGCAACTGAACAATATGTGGGATAATGGAAATAGGCGCGATCTTGGTTGTGTGAAGCTGAGACTTTTATTGTAGTGGTTGCTACCTCGGCAAAACTTACTGAGTAAACTGTCTTGATATACTTGCTGCCAAATGCTCCAAGCAGCATTGGAATGTGATGCACCCGCATTTTAATGTAAACTAAAACAATCTACTAGAAAATCTAGAAATACTGAACTATTCAAAACATGACACTGGCAAAAATTACTTCCAAGAGGAAAGTAGATTGCCATAACAAAAATAAAAAGAAGAGATGTATTACATGTATGAAGTATGAATGATGAACATTGTTAAAAATAAATCCTTGAGTCACAGTTGTCCATCCATGTATTCAATAAGGCATCTTACTGAAAATTCATTAGTTTTAAACCGATTTTTTAATTTCTATTAGTACTCATTCATTATTTACGGTAAAAGTGAGAAGGAAATGTTGCTATTGTTGTTAGATTATTGGTAAATTATTAAACAGAATCTTACTCATACAATAGTTATTTGTTACTTATACAAGTGACCAAAGTCAATTTGTGCTGCGAGTGCCGACTTTAAATCACGAACTATCGAGCGTAGCGAGTGATTCTAATATAGACTAATGAGCACAGAGAGAAATTTAAAGGCACGAGACATCACAAAAATTTGGTCTCGTTTAAACATACAGCTTTTCACCTCTACCAGCGAGGTAAAGGTAAAAACAGTTATTATCACGTGATTTTCCTGGTAAAAATCTAAATTCACCATTAGAAACTTGTTCTCTTACTTAAGTCCTGGTTTCGGCAGTTTTCAGTAGCGTCGTGTAAGAAGGGGCTAAATAACTCCTTTTGCTGCGAGTTTTTACGCGCCAAAAGCGCCCTTTCGTGCTGGAGAGATGAAAATCCTTTTAAATAATTTCTACCAAGTTATAGGTTCTTACCATAACTTTCAAAGTTCTGATTATAAAAACTTTGTACCGAAGAAAAGCCGCAAGAAACTCGACAAGGGCTGTGTTTTTCTCCCATTGACGCTGATTGATTACTAAACTTCGATCGTCTGGATCTGTGGACGGACTGTTAATTATTTTTCTACAGACAAAAAATAATAATGAGGTTCAGAATTCAAATCGTACGTTTTTGTATTAACGCCCAGAATTTTTCTATCCAAAGTAATATGGATGTATTTTTTTGTTGTTTAATGAGGACTTTTATTTCATTTGGTTTCTTTTTATTATTGGTTTTGAATATTTTTTTCTGTTAACTAGCTGAGACAAAATATTTAATTGTGCAAAGGAATCTGTTGACTCAGATATAAATTGGATAGGTAATAATAGTTCTAGAAGTTTATAATATGCTTACTCATAAAAAGCCTTATGTAATAATCCTTACTAATATTATAAATGCGAAAGTCCGTTTGTTTGTTTGTTTGTTACGCCTTCACGTCCTAACTACTGAACCGATCATCATGAAATTTTGCATACACGTTGTCAGGGGTACAGAGAAGGACATAGGGTACCTTTCATCCCGAGAAAAAGTATAGTTCCCGAGGGATAGCAAAAAAAACTTTCCACGCAGACGAAGTCGCGGGCGAAAGCTAGTGTAAAATAAGTGGCATCAGAAGCTAAATTAAATTGATAAAGTATGTTATTCACGTTAATGCAACATTGATTAGTTCTATCTTATACCTACATAATCGTCTTTTGATATTGAGTTCTTACATTATTTTTTATTTGTATTTTAGTTATAAATGTTTAAAATATGGACTCTAAAATAAAATGTACTCTTTTTTAGTAATCCCTCGACACAAAAATGTATATGTACCTATTTATTAAAATTCATAGCTTTTGAAAGTTTTGTTAAATACCCGAGCGAAGCCAGGATGGGCTGCTAGTCGAAGACAAAATCAGGACAAATGTCTACATGTGAAAAGATTTATATATCTATGTATTCATAATAGTACATATGGGACAAGTTAGCTTAGGTTGTGCAGACGAGGCTGTGGATTGCAGGTCGAGCCGTAGGCGAGGGCGTAACTCCACCAAGTGCGCAATAAGCAAGAGCTCACGAGTTTCTTACGACGTTTTTCAACACATTTGCGAGGAAAAAACAAAGTAATCTACCACACAGCAACAAATACGACAAAAACAAAATATGAAAATTATGGGAAAAGGTGCCCAGGTTTTTCTCACATGCCCAATGCAAGAATATTTTTCGAACGAAGGGGTGAGTGAGCATACAGCCTACTTCAAAATTATAATTTTAAGTGATAAAATGCAAGTATTTTAATATTTTATAACAAAATATTGTAAATTATGGACAATTTATTAATGACAAACATTTGATTGTTTGATTAAGGACTTACACATTTATTTAATCCAAAAATGGATATGAATTTTCAGCGGCATAACACCTCTTTGCTGATACTAAAATAAATTAACTTTATTCCCGGTTAAATTGGGAATGCTCTATTTACTCGCATAGAACTTGCAGTAAGGTACTAATTAAACTTTGTAGGGATAATTCTATAACGCACTAGTGTTTTATATATTATTGCACGGTGTTTGTTATAGCTCGGTTAATGGCCCTAAAAGCGATATATAAGGGCTTACTTTACGAGCAAATGTATTGAAAAAACATTAATTAATTTATAAGACTTTCGTGTCTCTTGAGATGGCTTGCGTTATGTTATTGTGTTCAAATTGTACATTGTTAACCATGTTTTTTTAAAAAAAAATATTTTTCCTACTTAACAAAGGGCCACATAGCTCTGTTTTCCAATAAGATAAAACACTGAAATTCTGATCACATGACTATCGAAAGATTTTTTTTAGCTAATTATTACGCATGCAAAAATACCACTCTATAAGAAAGGGTAAAATTAGCTAACAAAGAATCGTAAATTAAGCTCGAAACGAATGAATTAACAGACCTTAATGACCGTCAGTATAATTAGAAGGATATAAAACCATCCTTTATTCATGCCATCTTTATAAAAAAATAATTAATATCCAGTAACGTCATCAAGAGTGGCAAAAAGAATAGAGAACCTAATCAATCTAATTTCTGGATTAAGTATGGGTGTAAATGGACACATAATCCATCTTGAGCTTCTGCAATGATAATTCTTATTTATAATGCTACATTTATATTTATGGACCTTAGAGACATTTGACCAGGATAAAAAGTAGGTAGCCTGTATTTTAATCCAGGTCATATTCTGTCTACCAACCTTATCCAAATCCGTCCAGCCATTTAGGCTAGAGATAACAAACACACACACACACACACAAACTTTCGCATTTATAATATTAGTAGGTTTCTAGGACTATTATCTAGTAACTAGATTAAGGGCCAGAATCACTGGTTCTGTCTGGTGTAGTTTCTTAGATTTAAATGTTAGAGAAAAAACCGGATAGACGTGCTATCCGGAACTTGTATCATAGGGACATATTCCATAGATCATGACACGATCATAAGACGACGGAAATATCATCACCAAATAAATAATATTTACTTGTTATACAAGTGACCAAAGTCATTTTAAAAATATGTCACTGTGCTCAGTAGTCTATAATCACTCGCTACTTCGCTAGTTCGTTATTTAAAGTCGGCACTCACATCACAAATTGACTTTGGTTACTATTGTCTAACAAATAACTATTTAAATACAGTTGCTCGAAAATGTGTGCTTTCGATGAAAGCGTGTCGATAGTTGATTTTACCGCACGCCGTGCGTTTTTGTTTACGGTTTAGTACAGCAGCGTGTGGAAAGTTGATTTTACCGCACGCAGTGCGTTTTCACGGTTTCTTTTTTCATTTTAGTAGTTACCTATAAGGGTACGTATCAGAATGTCTAAAGTTAGAATGTCTAAACTTAAAATGGCAAAGTTCAAAATGTCAAAAATTTGAATGTTTAACGATTAAAATGTCAAAAGTTCAAAATGTCAAAAACGAAAATGTCAAACGGTCAGATAGTCCTAAATAAAAATGTCTAAGTTCAAATGATTAAAACTTAAAAATGTCTAATAGTCCAAATACATATGACGTATAGAATTTACTTATGCCTTGCCAAAGACACCTCCACAGACTCAATTAATCTCAAAGAAGGCGATTCGTTTTAAGATCCAACCTAATTCAAATAAATCATTGTGAACTTTGACTTGATGACCATTGATATTTTAACTCGTCAAGTATTTGATACTTTTAACACTTTGAATTTTGCTATTTTGAAGTTAGACATAATGATTTTTGACATTTTAAACCATTTGCATTTTAATTTTTGACATTTTGAACTTTGTCATTTTAAGTTTAGACATTATAACTTTAGACATTCTGATACGTACCCACCTATAATTATACTCTCGCAAATGTATTGAAAACGTCGTATGGTAACTAGTTTTTTTTACATTCTCTTTGGTATGGTACACGGTTGTTAAGGTTTTTTACACAGACCATACAACAAGTACTTTACGTACCGTTTTTAGGGTTCCGTAGCCTAAATGGCAAAAAACGGAACCCTTATAGATTCGTCATGTCTGTCTGTCTGTCTGTCTGTCCGTATGTCACAGCCACTTTATTCCGAAAATATTAAGACTACACAGTTGAAACTTGGTAGGTAGATGTATTCTGTTAACCGCTTAACGAATTTAATACAAAAATAAGAAAAATAAAAGATTAAGGGGGGGCTCCCCATACATGGAACTGAAACTGAAAAAAATTTTTTCTTCAAACCAACACGTGTTGGGTGTCTATAGATAGGTCTTTAAAAATGACATTGAGGTTTTTAAGACAACTTTTTCTCAAAGTCAACCGTTTGAAAGATATTCACCGCCAAAGTGGTAAAATGTGTGTCCCCCCTCCCCCCTTTAACTTTTGAAATAAGAGAGTGAAAAATCTAAAAAAAAAATATGCTGTAGATCCTAATAAACACTTTCAAACAAAGTTGGTTTTAACGAGATATAGTAATTAGTTTTTGAGATATAGCACATTTTCCAAAACCGCAAATATAACTTTGTCATTCATACCAACACTGTGAAAAACAAAGTTATTTTTGCAACGAAAAATTATAGGTGGTATTAAATATGGTATGGTATAAGGTAACTACGGAACCCTATGGCACGTGGCCCGACACGCACTTGGCCGGTTTTTTTAAAAAACCTGACGTTAGCCTTCGCCTGCGTAAACTCGTTTAAAAAGACCTCCTTACCAACCTTGTGTTCTACTATTACTATTCTTCTAACTTCTAATATTCTATTTCTCTTTTTTTTAATTTATATTCTCTATTAAGTCATGTCAGCGCCCTCTGTAGAGTGCTAGGCATAATTGCTCATTAAGCGAGAGGGTGCACTTCTGCTATCCAAGTAATTAGTTTGTAGATGCAGTTATTAACACCCTTAACATCATAAAGTGCATATGTTACTCTTAAATGGCTTTTAGATGTATTTTATATAAGTAAGTATTAATTATTTGCACTTGTTAAAGTCATTTAAAAACTTTTTACCCGACTGCAAGAGGGTTATGTTTTTCGCGCGTATCTTGTATGTAAGTAAGTATGTTTGTATGTAATATTCTTTTCAACACACTTGCTCGTAAAGTGAGCCCTAATACATCGCTTTTAGGGCCATAAACCGAGCTATAACAAACGCGTGCAATAATATATAAAACACTAGGTTGTTATAGAATTATCCCTACAAAGTTAAATTAGTACCTTACTGCAAGTTCTATGCAGTAAACAGAGCATTCCCAATTTAACCGGGTTATACAGTAATTTTTTTTAGTATCAACAAAGGGGTTTTATGCCGCTGAAAATTCATATTCATTTTTTAAATAAATAAATGTGTAAGTCTTTAATTAAGTCAAACAAATATTTATTATTATAAAATTATTCATAATTCATAATATTTTGTTATAAAATATTAAAATATTTGCATTTTATCACTTAAAATTATAGTTTTGAAGTAGGCTGTATGCTCACTCACCCCTTTGTTCGCAAAAATATTCTTGCATTGGGCGTGTGAAAAAAACAAAAAAAAAAACTTAAGCGCCTTTTCCCATAATTGTCATATTTTGTTTTTGTCGTATTTGTTGCTGTGTGGTAAATTACTTTGTATTTTCCTCGCAAATGTGTTGAAAAACGTCGTATGAAACTCGTGAGCTTTTACTCATTGCACACTCGGCTGAGTTACGCCCTCGCCTGCGGCTCGGGCTGCAACCCACAGCCTTGTGTGCAATGACCAACCTAAGCTAACTTGTCTCATAATGTACTATTATTACCTCATATCTTTTAAACGGCTGAACGGATTTCCATGATTAACATATCGTTAGATTTGTCTTCCCAACCCAAGTGTTCTTAAGAAAGTGGCGTTATAAAAAAACCAACATGGCGGCTGCACGGTGCTATTATACGTAGTGAAAAAAATTTTTTTTTTTGAATACTGCAATATGGGTGTCAAATTAAAGGTCTCATTAAAAGGATTTCAAAAAGGTATATCATGATTGTAATAAATAATAACTAAAAAGAAATATATAAAAAAATAAATTAAAAAAAAAATTAAAAACCCTCCTGCATAAAAAGTCAAGTCAACTGAAAAGATGGAAACAAGATTAAATATTAAAGGCAACATTATAACATGCAGTCGGAGGCATATAACTCAAATCATTCATAATGTCACTTTCTTTATGCATGCCTCCGACTGCATGTTATAATGTTGCCTTTAATATTTAATCTTGTTTCCATCTTTTCAGTTGACTTGACTTTTTATGCAGGAGGGTTTTTAATTTTTTATAATTACATGTTTTTCGCAATCTTCACTTAGTTGTCCATAAAACGAACAACAATAAATAAAAAACCGGCTCACTAAATAAAGTAAAGCATTTGCATTTCTGCACGGCGAGACCCTTAGAGACGTCAGCAAAACTAATAAAATGATGTGACCCCATTTATTCCCCCCAGGGGTTCAGCGGTGAGAACGACCGGAACCCCTAGAAGGCATTTATTTCCGCGGTCTTCAATAAATCTTTGTAAAAATCGGTTAGACTGGATTTACAGCGCGGTGTCGCGACCGCGCTAAGAATATTTCACACCCCTGCCCTGATAAATGTTTTGAATTTTAAACTTTCCCAGGTGGAAAGAAGAAATAGAGGCGCTTATGTTTTATTATCATTCTAATGTATAATAATATATAGTACAATTTCTTTTATTGATTTTACCAGCATATATCAATCGTGAGTTTCGTGAGTATTTTTCTTGTTAATATCCATCTTTTTCATATCAATGAAGATTTAGGTGTTTAATTAAAATAAATAACGATATCACAAAATATTTCCGCTTTTAATACCCTTCGAAGCTGATTCTTGTCCGAGGCAAATGTCTCCCCTTGTCACGTTTTACGAACAAAAGATTTGGACTTCCGATTTCCAATAAAGTAGAAATGGGTACCTACAGCAAGATCCCTTGTCAGCAATGAGTGATCACCTATTTAAAATTACTTTTACTTGACCTGTAACATCGAAATAAATGTTCAACACTATTCATTTCATACGATCAAGAATGTTCGTTTCATTTTTCTACAAACGAAATTAATTTAATCCCGTTAAAAATTAAATCGCTGGTAAAATTCCGAACGCGAGTGCGCGTGTCAGGTAAACGTTAATTCGGAAAATTCAGTTAGCCGAGCTTGCCTCGCAAAAAATGCGAGCCGTCCGAAACGCGTAGGTTAACTCGTCACGAGACAAGCCGTAAATAGGTCAGTACAAGGTAGGCTCGTTAGAGTAATTATGTTTGGATGAATGTCACGGCGGCGTCAATCCCAGGAGTAGGGACTAAGGGCTGACGTGGACAAATTGACGTGTCATGTCGCCCATTTCACGAGGTGGTGTCGAATGGTTTCGTGTAACATACCCTACAACACGCAAAACGAATCAATACATGTGAAAGGGATTACCCTTGGTGAAGGTAGATAACTTTTAAAATATAAACCTTAGATATTAATCTAAGGTTTATATTTTACAAGTTATCTACCTTAATTCAAAGATATTTCAAGAAATTGTAGACATAATATAATAGAATGCAAAAGACGCAGATAATGTTTTAAAGGTAAGTTTTCGCCTTTCCATTTCCCAATTCCAAACACTGATACCTGACACCGGACACGGAAGTTGTTTAACATTCGGCGCACATGAAGATAATAAAAAAATGCCGGATAAACCGGATGAGATCCGGATATCCGAAAATGCCCAAATAACTTTAAATATCATTCGAGACTGGCTAAAAGGTTTGTATAAAGATTTAGAATAGGTAAGCTTTTGTCTCTTTTTCAACTTTTTTCAAAGCTTGTTTCGTCATTAGTTCCAAATAGTTAATATTATGAATTCGTATATTATGATAGGTAACTCAAGTATCGTTTTACGTATAACTGAGGACATGTATTTAGGAAACGAAAATACAAAAAATGTAATTACCCATCTGACCGTCTGTAGCCGTCAACAACATAATGTAATAAGGCAAAACCTATTATTATTTCATTTCTAATAATGATTACCTATTTGTGCTTTTGTGACATACGACGGCGGGCGGGTCGGACTGGGGATGGCAAGGACAAATTGAGGCTGTCTGCTACATAAAAGCTTTGTTCAATGCCTATTGATAGGTTTAGTACATAATTATTATTAGGTATTGTTACCGACCAGCAACGTTACACGTGTGATACTTCCCAGCAACGTACCTAATTGTACTCTAACTCAAAAAATTGTACCTCTGATAGTTTTACATTTTTAAACGCACTAGATTGTGGCGTTGCCAGGAAGTATGCTTCCTGTCAACGCCACAATCTAGTGCGTTTTTCTCTGAAACTATCAGAGGTACAATTTTTTGAGTTAGGGTACAATTAGGTACATTTTATGGTCTTTCATTTGAGGGTATTTAGAAATCTCTACGCCATGGTGGCGTTGCTGGGAAGTATCACACCGTTACACAGCCTCTTTGGATTTCTCTTTGGTCTACTTTCTAAACAGTGACATCTATAAAACAAATGTAAATAAGCTGAAGCAGTTCTAATGGCGTGTGCTCAATAAAAAACACGGCGTTTGGTGATCGAGGGATATCCTTTGGCAGAGTGAACCTTATGAACCCTTAGATCATTTTAAGAAGGGGAACCATCTTGGATTTTTGTATGAGAAGGAGATATAATACAATCTTTTTTGTATAGAATTTGAAAATATTTTTTTTTTTCAAAACCCATCGTGTGGGATATCGGATGAAAGGGGCTTTTAAGCTGATTCCAAATATATACAATGTTATTAAATTGTAGCTACTGTAATTTAAAAAAAAACTGCAAAACATTTTCCAAATATACTAAGATTGGGCTCTTGTCACCACTAAATGAATACATATGAAGCATACGCCAAACAACTTCTAATATACATACTCTTATTTAACATCCTGGAAGCAAATTTGAAAAAAATAACATTATGAAATTCAAATATTTTGATCCCAGTATTCTATGAGTTAAAGTACCAGAATAAATTAAAAAAAAATACTTGATGTTAGTTTTTAGGGTTCCGTACCCAAAGGGTAAAAACGGGACCCTATTACTAAGACTCCGCTGTCCATCTGTCTGTCTGTCTGCCTGTCTGTCACCAGGCTGTATCTCATAAACCGTGATAGCTAGACAGTTGAAATTTTCATAGATGATGTATTGCTATTGCCGCTATGAAATCAAATACAAAAAACAGAATAAAATTAATAATTAAGGGGAGCTCCCATAAAATAAAGGTGATTTTTTGCCGTTTTTTGGTACGGAACCCTTCGTGCGCGAGTCCAACTCGCACTTGGTCGGTTTTTTCAAAAATGCTTCCAGATGTATATTACGAGTTGTTTGGCGTATGTTTCATAAGAATTCATTAAGTGGTTTTCTTCCTGTAAAAGCCCAAACTTAGTATATTTGGAAAATATTTTCCGATTTTTTTGAAACCAGTAGCTACAATGTAATAATATTGTATATATTTGGAATTGGCTCAAAAATCCCTTTCATCGGATATCCCATACGATAGGTTTTGAAAAAACAAAATTCAAATTCCATACAAAAAAAAGATTCTATTATATCTCCCTCCCATACAAAAATCCAAGATGGCTCCCCTTCTTAAAATGATCTAAGGGTTCAAAAGGTTTACCCTGCCAAAGGATATCCCTCGATCACGAAACGCCGTAAGTATATATTATACACTTTTATGTCGTGAGGAAATGCAACTATTGACAATACCGGAAAAACATGGTTTTAATTGCTCGTGCCCTATCCTCGACGGGTCTCAAAATCTACCTATTTATTTACCACGATACACGTATTATCAGAAAGCATAGTAAAATCATCAGTTCTTAACATAAACTTTTATTTTTTTAAACCATCGTGTGGAAATTGTTAAAATAAGTTATGACAAGCCGTCAAATTTTTTGCAAAATATGGTGTATCAGAATTATTGGCAAAAATATTATGTAAAAGAAGAAGAATATAATTTATTACTATGTAGTATGTAAGGTTTCTTACTTTCAATATCAACACCATGCAACCTAGCATGAAAAAGGATCGAGAGAGAATGAAAAAATCTAAAGTTTCATAATAGGACTTTTATTTGGCTTTGGGTGCCCGTATATTACGAAATGTCTAATGCGATACACGCAGCTGCGTCCGTGCTTCGTTTTGATTGTTTCCTATTACAAATCACTTTCGTATGCGATATTGCGAAGTGATTTCGTGAGTTTGACAGTTTCTCTCTTGTGTATCCGACGTCGTTCGTTTAGTAGTCTATGGACTACGATAGAAAAAATTCAAAATGTTTGATAAAACTACAACCAAAGAACTGCGGACGACTATCGTGGATAAGTGACTGCGTTACGCAATTGCGTACGTTATTTTCGTAATAGGCCCCCTGGTCTGTACCGATCGGTGCAGGTAAATAGCCCCATACTTTTCTATGGGAGGCCGCATAAAGAAAACAGGTTGCTGGTACCGGTTTGCGCATACATCCGCGGCGCAACAGACCTGTACCGAACTGTACCGACCTGTAACCTGCTTTCTTTATGCAAAATGCAAAATCAATGACTTGATTTTAGAAATTCTTGCAACGTTTGACTTTTTCCCTTTATATTACTTGAACGAGTTCTATAATAATTGATCCGATCTTTTTTAAATGCTTTGCGAAAAGGAACGAATTTCAGAAGTGAAAAATGTGCGATTATAAAAACAACTTTTATTCAATTCTACCGAATGCAAGGAAAGTATTTTTATGTTCGGAAGTAATTAAAGTTGGCGAATCCCATGAAACTTCGAGGTCACATTCCTACCCATCTTAATTTACTTTCTCCAGTTTGTGTCGAGTATTTTACAGAAGCCTACTTGATGTCTGTTCAAAGTTTTGTTCCGTCTTCAGTTATACTGAAGGAAACGAAGTTGAGAATGTTGTCTTCATTATTATTTCGTATAAATGAACTGTTATTGTGACGTAATTTTTCTTTAAAAATATATACTTACACTTTTAATCTTTCGTGTTACATTGGTATTGAAAAATACAGTCGTAAATGATTAAATGACAATATTATGCTAACTTACTACGTAAAAATTATTGAAACACGCGAAAAAAAATTTTAAATTCAACTAGCTTATCTTACGTAGCAAATCAAAAAGGAATTTGGGCTCGTCCGGGATTTGAACCCGGGACCTCTCGCACCCTAAGCGAAAATCATACCCCTAGACCAACGAGCCGGTTGTTAATATAGCCAAAATTACGATAAACATTCCTTTCACTCTATGCGTATACGCATCACATCATTTCGAAATGTACCTACGTATCAAGTGAAAGGTGTTTGACTGGTCAGCAATTTACAACACGGCTTCTAATGATGATACATTCAAAACAATCGTGCGCGTTCTAGAATCGAAAACACAATAACAGTAAAATATTTAGGTAACAACTCACAAAAATCCTTAATTATATAAAGAAAGACTAAGCCGATACCTTAGATTACAAAATAAATAATCAAATGCTGAAACTTAAAAAGTAAGCACTGATGTTACAAGACAAGACTATAGACTTATTACTTATTCTAATCGTACAAAAATTAAAAATGCAAATAGAAAACTGGAAAAATCAAAAAGTTTCTTTTACCTAATACAACAAGAAATTTTAATCATTCCAAACTTTTAATGTCAATATGAATTCCTATCAAAAATTTTATGTTGCGTCTGATTTTACGTGGTTAATTCGTCCAAGGAGTTTACCGATGATCCTTCAATGATCTGATGTTATTTCCAACGGCCAGGTAATTTATTATTTATAACGATAATTAATAATTTTTAAAGGATAACGTTCTTTTGAATATTTTTTTTTTTTGATTCGGATCATATTAATAGCGATTTCACTGCGTTTGCTATCAAATTACAGGTAAAAAATCGCTGATATAATGCAGTCTTATATATATTTTTGATATCATAGATAGTTCTAATCCATATTCTTATTGTTCACGTATTCAATTATTATTATCAGTATCAGTAGGTATAGAAAAAAAACAATATTATACTTACTTAAGTAATCAATTCGATTTATATGATAGTAAAGTTAAATTCAAATCATTAGAGTACATATAAATGTGGTATTTCTGCAATGAAGTATATCGAACTATTGAATTTATAAAAAAACTACCTATTCAAAATGTGAACTTATCAGATTCATAATATTTTTATATTAGCTACATACTACGAGTATTATCAAATTTATTGCCCGTAGAAAAATACAAGTTTCTTCTATTAATCAAGAAAATATTTGCAGTCTAAAAGGACCACTGGAGCCAGAGTATCATGCGTACTCCATTTAACTAATTTCCTATAATTAGGAATTTCTAAGTATCATGGGCAACAGCGTCGCTTAACCACCGCTAAGGTTAAAATCGCTTGCACGCCGCGCCCGCTGTCACATACGTTTAGTTCGTGCAGGGGCGATACGCGCGCACACGAATTTTGTTCCAAACTGGTTAATCGACGCTGTTGCCCATAGTACTTACTTTACTCAAATCAAGGGAAATCGCACTAATTGATGTAAGAACAATTTTATTGATAAAATTATGGACATCTTTCTGAACTTTTGAACCCTGTTACAAACCAATCATAGGGACATAGGACATAATAGTACATTATGAGACAAGTTAGCCAGTTGCTCATTGCACACGAGCCTATGGGTTGAAGAGTAACTCAGCTGAGTGTGCAATAAGCAAGAGCTCACGAGTTTCATACGAATACGATGTTTTTCAACACATTTGCGAGGAAAAAACAAAGTAATTTACCACACAGACAGCAACAAATACGAAAAAAACAAAATATGAAAATTATGGGAAAAGGCGCGCAGGGTTTTTTTCACACGACCAATGCAAGAATATTTTGCGAACAAAGGGGTGTCGTGAGAATACAGGCTGTATGTACTTCAAAATTAAAATTTTAAGTGATAAAATGAAAATATTTTCATATTTTATAACAAAATATTGTGAATTATGAATAATTTGATAATAATAAATATTTATTTGACTTTTTAAGGACTTACACATTTATTCATTCCAAAAATGTATATGAAAGTTTCAGAGGCATAAAACCTCTTTGTTGTTACTAAAAAAAATAACTGCATTACCCGGTTAAATTGGGAATGCTCTGTTTACTCGCATAGAGCTTGCAGTAAAGTACTAATTAAATTTTGTAGGGATAATTCTATAACGCACTAGTGTATAATAATTTTACGCACGGTGTTTGGTTTATGGCCCTAAAAGCGATGTATAAGGGCTCACTTTACGAGCAAGTATGATGAAAATAAACTTTATGGAAGACAAAAGAAAAAGAAATTACGACTTACAAAAAGTTATTTTGTAACTTACGAATTATGATGTAGGTTGCCGTATTTCTCGACCGACAGCATTATGCATTGCTTGTATGGACAATCACAGGGAATCTATAACCTATTTATCTATTATTTCAATAATATAGCCACACGAACTCAAGCTATTTACATTGCTCGCAATAATTTCAATAAAAGTAAAACCATAAAATAAATTTCAATTATAATACTTATAAACACAAAACGAACACTTACGGGATGATAAAAAGAAGGGCTCGTCCGGGATTTGAACCCGGGACCTCTCGCACCCAAAGCGAGAATCATACCCCTAGACCAACGAGCCACATATTAATCATCGACGAAATATCAAATTGGTATCGGGCATTGACACGGTTAATCAAAAATAATGCTCTTTCTCGTTTATATAACTTTCACTAACACACATTAGTCACAGATACGAATATTAAGCAATAGCAATGTTTTGTGATAAAAACCAAAAACCATTGATATAAAACTGGAGCTTCTTATAATTTAATTATGCAAACCGGCCAAGTGCGAGTCGGACTCGCGCACCGTACCAAAAAACGGCAAAAAAAACATGTTTGTTGTATAGAAGCCCCCTTTAAATATTAATTTTATTCTGTTTTTAGTATTTGTTGTTATAGCGGCTATAGAAATACATCATCTGTGAAAATTTTAACTATCTACCTGTTGTCATTATTAATATAGAGCAAAAAAAGACAAAAAAATCACGTTTGTTGTATGGGAGCCCCCCTTAAATATTTATTTTATTCTGTTTTTAGTATTTGTTTTTATAGCGGCAACAGAAATACATCATCTGTGAAAATTTCAACTTTCTAGCTATCACGGTTCATGAGATACAGCCTGGTGACAGACAGACAGACAGACGGACAGCGGAGTCTTAGTAAAGGGTCCCGTTTTCACCCTTTGGGTACGGAACCCTAAAAATGGAAACAAGTTAAATATTTACAAACAACCTTAATTTTATGATAATGGTTAGCATTGTGGTCTTGATTTATGATGTGTGATGTTGACACAGATTAAATAAAAGATGTTTTAAATAACGTATACCTAAGTACATACTCATAAATGTTGATAAATTGGTTTTGCTATTAGGTAAGAATTTATTTTCAATCAATTTTCTATTTTATATTTTTTACTATAATTTATTCCAGCAAGACAAGGCCGACATAATATTATGCTTCTATAATAGCGTATGTATACTAATGAAATAAAAAATTAATGAAAAAGAAACAAATTTTTATCTTTTAACACATAAAAATTAAACAAACCATGCTGTTTCATTCTCAAATAGGTAGGTAAGTAATAAGGAATTATGCTATTGGAAGAATAAATGTTTTGAATAGTTTGAGACAGGTCTACATGCATTTTCAATAAATACTGTTTGGGCGTTGAGACTATAACTGTAATTTTCCTTAGTTTCTGTGTGTTTTCGAAGTTTATTCCCTAATGTTGATTTTACGAAAAATATTAGATTATTTCTATCCTAAGCCCGCCACATACAGACGGAATTTTGATTCGGAATTCTGGAACGGAATCATACCGAACGCAGTTAATCCATACAAATCTATAGAATAGACCTACCTCCTACCACATACATGGGGTAAAGGTGGAATTCCGAATTTGAAATTTTAAAAAAAACCGTCGACTTGAGAACCTCCTCCTTTTTTTTAAAGTCGGTTAAAAGGGCGGCTTCACTTGCCGCGGCCAATCATAATCGCTTCATAGAAAATATCTTGTGCAGTCTGCGGTTGCAGTCTGTAGCCCATCTCGGAACTCCACCTTAATTTTGCGTTCGGAATTTTCATACAACGTGTAACAGAAAGGGGGTATCAACACTATCAACCCGAAAGGAGGTCAATGTACTCGTGAATCTGAACACCTTCCAACAGAAAAAAAAAATCAAATTAAACAAAAAATGTTGGACTCTCCATAGAAAATTTGAATTAGAATTTTGTATGGAGAGATATTTACAAACATGAATATATCGTTACCAGATAGTTACAACAGGTTGACAGGATTTTTGGCAATAACATAGACTTATTATATTACTTCAACAAAGTACTTATAGTAGCAAGTTATGTGTTACATCATTTCCACGCATTTTGATCCTTAAGATAATTTTCTACTCATGAGCGTTTTTTTGACATGGTTTTTAAATTCATGCAAAGGAAGATCAATCACTTGTTGCGGAACTTCATTAATAAAGGCTATGCCTTTCCCCATAAATGAACCCCAGAAATGAGAAAAAGAATCAAAATGAACAAAAAATTTTGGACTCTCCATAGAAAATTTGAATTAGAATTTTGTATGGAGAGTTCAAATTTTTTTTTAATTAATTTTTTTTTCTGTTGGAAGGTGTTCAGTTTCACGAGTACATTGACCTCCTTTCGGGTTGATACCCCCTTTCTGTTACACGTTGTATGTGGCGGGTCTAAAGTCGCGCAACTGGGGGGTATTGCAACCTCTTAAAACTTGCCAGGTTTATGAATTGCTATAGTTACATCTCTTTCTCGCTGTACAGCAATTAAAAGAGATAGATTGATAGCCAGACAGAAATATGCCAGGAAATAAGAGGTCATAATACGGCCCCTGGATAGTGTAGTAGCTACCTAACTATTCCAAGTGTTACTCTTGGAAAGCCATACTTTCTTTTCTTGTACCATGATGTTACTAAAATGTTACTTATAAAAGTTAAAAATTAGCAAGTTGGTAACTTGCAGGTGTTGTAAACATGTTCGTGTCGCGCTTGACCGGAATGTAGAATTTGGGAAGTATATCTCCCTGACGTACTTGCATCAGACGGGGTCAATAAAACCCCGTGGAAGTACAACGGAGCTATTCAAACATCACTCGACAATACTCGTAATTTTTTTTATTTGGGATACAAAAAACTGAAAATGTTTTGACGTATTTAAGTGATGTTTTTTCGTAAAGTTGGTCAACTTGATACTAAATCAAGCAATGGAACGCAGTACTTTAGCATTACCACAGAATATATAATAGTGCTTACGTATTACTAGTTTCTGCCCGCGACTTCGTCCGCGTGGATATTCGAGTAAATTCTTAGGGAACCTTTAACCAGGATAAACAGTATTCTATGTTTTAATTTCATCAAAATCAAATCAGCCGAAAGCGTAACAGACATACAGAGTTACTTTCGCATTTATAATATTAGTATGGATTATAATAATAACAGTGTTTGGTAATAAGTACCACTATGAAGCCGAATATTGAAGATTTGGAACCATGCATGCTAACACCGAAAAAATATTATAAGCCCTGAAAACCACATACAGCTGAGAAAATTTGTTTTTTGTTTGTATGGAAAACTGCAAACTGAAAACTCTAGACGCATATAGACTATTTTTTCGCTTTTTAAACTTGATCCAGTACCTACAATGCGATTAGTTTGTCAATATAGGTAGTCGGTCCTCGACAACTTCTCTCGAGAAAGTACCTATGGTTCGCAAAGGGAGCACAACTTCGCACCACAAAGTTACAGACACCACAAGCACACTGAAGTTAAGCTGGTCACATATCCGGTATATTGTCAAATTAATGTAAGATCTTTTTGAGTAAAAGGCACAGTATCCTACTTGCTGTGAATTACTTCTAGAATGAATTCAACGCTTTCCCAGAAGTGGTCATAACGTAGTCAGGGTAAAGTCGCCAAAGAGTGCGCAATTTTGAGAGATATTTTTTTTATAAAAGCAACTTTTCATTACTTAAACCCTCTTAACTTAGGAGGCTTTACCCTACTACAATTTATTAACTTGTAATACTTATTATTTCTTTAGATTTTAATTATACTCAAAGCTCTCTCGTTGTAAAAATAATATTTTTTACTAGTTTGGTATTTCCATCTATTCAATATAAGTAGCTAGTTGAAATTAATGTAAAGAAAAAAAAAACATAGCCATAAATCCCAATCTCTTCTTCTTACTTTTCAACTAAATTATATTTACACACGGTACGAATAATTCAAATGTTTACTAGATAAGAAATACTAACAGTAAATATGCTCCATATTTTACGAAGCCGAAACGGCGGATATTAGATTTATAAGAAACTAGCTTGCGCCCGCGACTTCGTCTGCGTGGAAAGTTTTTTCACTATCCCTCGGGAACTATACTTTTTTCGGGATGAAAGGTACCCTATGTCCTTCTCAGTACCCCTGACAACGTGTATGCAAAATTTCATGATGATCGGTTCAGAAGTTAGGACGTGAAGGCGTAACAAACAAACAAACAAACAAACGGACTTTCGCATTTATAATATTAGTAAGGACTAGCTTTCCACCTTCAGCTTCACCCGCGGCCGCGACGACTACGGCCCCCCTACTCAAATGCCCAACATTCTATTCGTTTGAACGCTACGCTTACTATTAAAACTTTAAAATAAGCAGTAAACTATAAAATAACGTGCCGTAATCTTGACAATTACATACAATACACCGAAGTCTGTGATTTACATAAGTATATGCGACATGTGATTTAATCACCTATTTGTTAAAATTTAATTAAAAAGTTAGTATATCATAGTATCATTGGAAAATAAATGTTTTATTTATATTAGATTTTTATTCTGCGTCAGTGTCTCCAGATAGGTATTTCAATTTTTCCCCAGATCTCATTTTATTTTTCCCCAAAATGATACGTTTGTATGAAGAGAAGATAAAAAAATCCCCAAATGCGGTTTCTTGTTCTCCAAAATGATACGTTTTGTATGAAGTAGGTACAGATTTTCTTTTTTCCCCCAAATCTAATGAAGATTTCACCGTGCGCGTCTTTAAATGCTGCCAACTGTACTGTAGGTACTTTTCAAGCAAAAAAGTAGTGTAGGTTCAAAAATGAACAGAAAACTATGAAATGAACTCAATTGTATTAATCTTTAATGGAAACTTTCTTAATAATTTTGATTTCTAAAAAACATGCTCCAGAAAATGATACAGGTCGTGAAGAAGTAACAGACAGGTTATTATCGCATTTATAATATTAGTATGGATATCGACTGGTTTAAAGATAGCTGTTTTGTGTCGAACGTCGCAGCCGGTCGTAAACCCTGAAGTGAGATAGCAGCGCTGCGGCCTGCCCGCCATAAATATTGCGGTACGGTTTATTCAGGCGCAGTGGAAACAAATTCCCAGATTCCACTCTACGGAAAACCGACGCCGCCTACCGGCGCCGGCGGTGAATTTAAACCAATTTATTTTGTTTCGATATAGGCAGGACGCAGGACCGAATTGGAATCGAAATCGACGGAGAGAAACTGGGCATATGTCAACGGTTTTGTGTTTTTCTTTGTTAGTTCTACTATTGTAGAAGGGAAGGAATTGAAAAATCGGATCGCAATTATTCTTACCCACCAGTCCAAAATTGTTTCATAGTTAGATATGTGGCTTTCCGAATTTATGATTGTAGTCTTGAATAAGTACTTTTCGAAATAAAAAAGTATAATTGATAAAATAAGAAAAATGAGGCCGAAATTTTCCGAAGATTCTTCGTTAAAAAGCTGTTGTCTTTTTTTTATCACACATCACTGAGGAACTGACTATCTTACCTATAACTGCTGGAACACAACAATTTTTAAATTGTTGTTATGGCGTCAGACTTAGGTAAGGTGGTGGATAGCTAGCCAGGCGGACTTGAAATAAGCCTTACCACTACCACCAACCAAACCGAGTACAAATTATAATTAATCCCTGGGAATCGAACCCAGGACCCATGCGTCTTACACGGGTGAGCGAAGCACTAGACCACAGAGGCGGTTCTTACATGAAATTCTTATGAAAACAATTATTCTATCTAGCTTCTTCTTCGTCGTTACGTTCTTGGCAGAGCGGTCGTGGTCACTTTGAGGCGTCTACATCGGTGGTAGAGGCGGACATAGCTTTTCGCACGATCTCCCGCCATCTCTCCCGGTTGGTTGACTGTCTGGCGCAGTCAGATACAGGGTGTCCCACTGCGGATTTCACCTGGTCAGTCCAGCGCATCGGTGACCTGCCACGTGATCTGGTTCCCTCTACTTTGCCCTGTACCACCAGCCGCTCTATGGAGTCGTTACCCCGCCTAGAGACATGGCCGAAGTACTACAGTATGCGCGGCTGTACTACGGCCGATAAACGCTGCGTGATGCCGAGCTTCTGGAATATGGACACGTTGGTGCGGAATTCCGTCCATGATATCCCCAGCATCCTCCTCCAGCACCACATTTCTAGAGCATCTATCTTCCCCTTTTCCTATTCTATCTAGCTAGATTAATCAAATTACGCTATTTATCATCCGTATCCTGGAGGTTAATTGTCTAATTTCAAAATCTATCGCAATCGCTTTCATTTGAAGATGGATGTGACACATTGCTGCATTTCTTAGGTGCGTTTTTATTTGTGCCAAAAAGAAGTAGCAGTGTTCTGTCAAATGAAAGCGATGGCGATAGATTTTGAAATAAGACAATCAGTGAGCAGGTTGGTGTTGGTATAGTAAAATGCTGATAAGAGTTTTTCCATTATCTCAGTGTACTCGTAAATATCCAAGCGGAATAATACGAAACCGACATAATATGTAACTCTGTCTCAAGCTCGCTTAATGATCTTGCCACGAATTATTTCATAAGACGGGAATAATGTCGACATGCCGCGTAAATTATTTCAGGCATTTCTCAGTCCTGATATGAGATGCTCCAAACTTTGCCACTGTATTATACATATAGTTGCGGTTCATATGTTTGCTCGATATTTACTATAACTTTATGCCCTCCCATTAGCTGAAATAGAATAATTTCAGTTCAAAGAGAAAGTTTATTTCATACTGATTGTATATTTTGGAAACTGAAGAGTTTTCTCGTCATGATTTTAAAGAAACTCTAATAAAATAAGCAAGAAATATATCTCTGAAAGAGTAAAAATCACAACATTTACAAAAAAGTAAAATACCATCATCAATGCAAATTATAACGCTGAGAATATTTTTTCAGGATATTTATTTTTATTTTTGCATAGTTAAGCATAGTATAGCATCTGTAGTTCAAAGAAGAACAATATTTCACTATCCATGAAATGCTTTAAAATATTCAACAAGTACGCGAAAACAAACAAAGTACTTAAAAAACTCTCTCAAAGATCTCTCTCAGAATCTTTAGAAAGAGAAAGATTTAAGGAGAAAGCTAAATAATTCAAATAATATTTCCATTTTATCAAAGAAACTCACACCATTCCATTATGACAAAGTTCAAACTAAAGTCTCAAATACAGTTAGCTAGCTTAATTTAAATATCACAGTCGCACCTAAAAGCATCGGCCATTTGTGTCTGTCAAAATTCTGGAAGCTTAATCAAATGGCGAAAAGGAAGTCATCAGTAGTCATCACTCAACCCATTTGTCGCAAGTCACAGCGCAGTATTTAGCCAAACAGTAGGCGAAGTCCACATTTTCAGTAATCACAAAGATAGTTATTTTTTAATTTAAGAAGTTTTAGTATTAAATGGCTTTCGTTAATATGTATACGTGTCATTAATATTTATAAATGGTTATCTATATATATAAAAGAGTAAATCACTCACTGACTCATCACGAAATCTCAGAAACTACAAGTGCTAGGAGTCTCAAATTTTGCATGGGGGTTCCTTTTAGGGTGTAGGTGCTCACTAAGACGGGACTTTGCTAAATTCAACCCCTAAGGGGGTAAAACAGGGTGGCAAAATTTGTATGGGAGAAAGCGATTCCTTGGCCCGATTGACTTGAAATTTGGCATAGACATTCTTTCACAATATTAATAGAATACGTGTTTCGTATTTTCTTGAAATGTATCTCCTAACAGGGTTGAAAAGGGGTAGAAAGCTATTTTTAGGGTGGTTGACTTCGATATCGGAATCAAAACTTCTTAGTGCATTTGTACGATTAAGAAAAATAAATGTCAGTTGTCAGGTTGTCACCTCCTCTGAGAGTATAATTATTATGTTCGTTGGTTCACCACGGAGAAAGCAAAAAGCATAGAAAAAAATTACGCAAAAAGTTGTCATCGCACGAGCTGACGTTTTATGTTGTATAAGATTTTATCCCTATTTTCACTACTTTACCAAATATTAGTCAAATAAAACGTGGCAAAATCTGGCAAATATCTGACAAGGAATGTGGTATATAGAGAAGTGTTTCGATGGAGAGCCTGATAATAATGCACAACATTAGTTGCACCGAGTTGTACCCGGCATAAATCTTTGCCTGGCATGCGTTGCAATGTCACGTTTTTTTAGCCAGGAATCTTTTTAGTAGTAAGCAGACATATAAATAATCTAAGGCAGACATCATAATCAGATGTGGATGAATGGTTTAGGAATGCAAAGGAAACAAATAAACATACATCCATTTTTATTTATAAAGAAGATAACTATAAGCGAAGATATTAGAATTTTTAACTATAAGGTTTTAAATGTAACAATATTATTATACTTATTTTGTTAAATTACTTACCGCTAAGAAATTTTATTAAGTACCTACCTACCTAATACAGAATCGTTAACAGGGCGTCGATTCTGTAACCAAACTCGAACCCCACTTCGAATCTCACTGCACGGGAATTTCAAATCATAAATAAGATAATGATAATATTTTTTTCTATCACAAAAGATTTTAGATAGCTACGCAGGCTACCAAAATTTTTTGCAATCAGTAAAATTGCTCATTTAGTAAACAAATGTCTAATAAATTCACGCGAAGTAAAGTGAGATGCGAGTTTGGTTACAGAATTGACAGACTGCGCGGGTAAAACCGCGGGGTGAAGCTATTACCTATATAATCACAAAATTATATAAATGTGAAAGTTTTGATGTTTGGATGTTGTTCATGATATGTTACCTACTCAATCATATCATACTCAATCACGTCTGAACGGATTTAGGAGAAATTTGGCACAGATTTAGATTAAAGTCTGGAATACTTAACACAGGCTTCTTTTCATCCCGATCATTGGTTTCCAAGGGAAGACTTACAACGATTACCGACTCCCACGCGGGCGGAGCCACGGGCAAAAGCTATACCTACATAGTATAAAACAAAGTCGCTTCCCGCCGTCTGTACGCTTCTCTTAAACTATGCATAAAAACCGCATTAAAATCGATCCATAAGTTTGGGAGCTAGGTTGCCTCAGATAGACAGACACATACACGTCAATTATATTATAACACCCCTTGCGTATGTACGTGGTATAGGTATATGTCGTCCTTCTAGGTATATGTATCCTGTAGTATAATAATGTAATAACTTTACACTGACACCACATTAGCATAGTTTTACATTTAGTAACTACATTGCACCCGTGCGAAGCCGGGACGGGCCGCTAGTTAACTATATTTATAGTGAAACTTATAAAGTTCAAGAATGAGATTATCATTGTTCTAATGACGAAACTTATAAATATTAATTTAGTAGGTAATTATCAAAATATTTAAAAAAAATATAGCTTATTGATACTTAAACACGCGAAAAATTACATTTTATCCGGTCACGCAAAACATAGTATGCTTTTTTAGCTAAAAGCTACATAAAATCGTACAAACTTACTCTCTACGTAGAAATTATGACGAGGAGTTTATTAAGAATTATAATGATGAATTATCATAAGTTAGCTTTGAAGTTTTTTTTAAAGCTGTGAATTTCTGAATAAATTAGTAAACCTAGGGCATATCCAAAGTTGCTACAGTTAGTGACGTTTTCGTGGAAGAAAACCTCATCATCATCCTACCCTTATCCCAATTTATTTGGGGTCGGTGCATTGCGTCCTTTTTTTTCATTCCTTCCTGTCACTCGTCATCTCCTCCCTTCACATTTATATCATTCCGCACACAATCCATCCATCTTTTCTGCGGTCTTCCTCTTACTTTCCAGCCCTCAACATCCATATCCATTACTCTTCTAGTAACATGTCTTTCATCCCTTCTCATAACAGAAGAAAACCTGAGCCCTATTTAATAAAAGTGACAATTTATAACCTGACATGACAATTTTATATCCATTGCGTTAACCGAAAAACGAATAAACTACTCATAGCTACACCGCAATCTAAACCAAATTGTCTTGTCACGTTACTGTACTAATACGTTTACTATGTCGCTGTTACGAAGTTAGCAAATGATGGGAAGAAGACGTTCGTTTCCAACCGTCTCGACTCACTTTTGTCCCTTAATCACCTATTTGGAGAAAAAACCTTTTAGAAATATAAAATCATTTTAAGATGTCACAACGAAAATAGACGAAAATCTCTACATCACTCTAAATTAAATTTCAAATTATGTTCACGTAGATAAATCCCATATTATGTGCAATCGTTTTCTCTATCAAAAAGTAAAAACTGAACTAGTGTGACTTTTTTTTATATTTCTATAAGTACCTAAGTATTTTAAAACGCAGAGCAGTCAATGCATTTTAATAATAAGTAATAAATAACACAAAACCTGAAACCTTATTCGTCCAAGTCCGAAACTATTTTTCAAGTTTGTTGTGAACAACTTTTTGTATTTTTGTTCATTGTTTCGAACAGTTGATTTTTCTTTCTTAATTTTAGATAATTTCAATACAATACTACTCTAAAGTCGCATTACTCATCTCCCAGCAAAAATGTAAACAAAGAAACGTCACTGTCAAATTGACAAACTGACCCTGAGAGTGACATTTTCAGATATTGAAAACCTTTGGTCACTTTTATAACTTTTTAATTTGTTTATTATATTTTGAGTCATAATAAATATAATGTTATCCAGGGTAATTTTAAAGTATGATGGTAATTAGAAATTTTAATAACCTATCGTAACCATTTTGATGTTAAAAATTCTTGATACGAACTGATAAGAAAACTAAACTTAGATATTGACTCCATGTACCTAAACTATCAAAAATACGTAGGTAACAGGACATTGCAATCAATGGGGTTGGCAACGCAAAGCTAATTGTAGATGTCGCTGCGTACGCTTGTTCCTAAGACAGTAGACGTTCAGAACAAAATGTATGGGGAAATAGTTATTTATTTTGTGTTATTTTTTTACCGAAAAAGACCCATTGACCCAAAATAGACATAAAAGACGGAAGAAACAAAATGGAGATGCCGGTTTTGAAAGCCAAATTAAGACGTTTTTATTCTTACAGAACTTATGCATTTTTTCGATATCCAGATTTACTTCACAGAATTTAATCATTTTAAAGCTAAAAAAAACTATATTTTTAAGTAAAACTCCTTTGTTTTCATAGCTCTCCTGCAACAAGTGTATGCAGCGCCATTTTGACAGTTGCCCTCCCCATTATAATTGTTTCAACTAACCTTATTTACAATAAAGTCAAAGTCGATATAAAAATAATATTTATTCAAATAAACTTAAAAAAAATAGAGATTTTGAATCGTCTATATTTTAATACCACCCGTTCCCAGACGTGGAACGGGTGAGGAGAGGGGGGTGCGTGCTAGAGCCTCGTTGCAGTATAGAAGGGCAATATATTTTTTATTTCATTTTATTTTTATTTTCATTGGAAAACATACAGTATTTATAACTAACTAGCGGCCGCCCGCGGTTTCACCCGCGTGGTTCCCGTTCCCGTAAGAATATCGGGATAAAAAGTATTTTATGTTTTAATCTAGGCTGTCTACTATCTGTGTGCCAAATTTCAACCAAATCTGTTCAGTAGTTTTTGCGTGATTGAGGAACAAACATCCAAACATCCAAACCCACAAACTTTTACATTTATAATATTAGTAGGATAGTATAACTAAATATGATACAAATATACTCATTTAAATTGTTTTCGCATATAAAGGTTAATCAAGTTTTTTGTTTGGGGTGGCACCACACTGTTATGGGGTGCGCACGCTCCCCCCTTCCTACGCAAATGCAATTTCAACAAGATTAGTAACCAAATACTTAAAGGTGCATCGTGTGTCCACTAGCGCCGCCTCAAGAAAAAATAATTACAACGAATAACTAGTTATCTATTCACAGTGTTTGGTAATAGCCTTATAAGCCACGTCATGTTTTATGTCGGTTAGTAAAAAAATGTCACAACCCTCCTATGTCTCCCCTACGAATTAAATTTTTATGGTTTTTGTTAAACTATTTTGAATAAGAAATAAATGTAAAGATTATTTAGGTATTCTTATTAAAACGTTGGATCTAAGTTAAACTGAACTTATTTTAAGACAATTTTTATAATCTTTTACATACATTCTTAATCGAGAACTGGCAGAATGTCTAAGCATCTTCGCCTGTCGTCGTCGTCGTCGTCGTCGTCCCCCCCCCCCCCAAACCAAAAGACAAATGTTACTACTACAGCTACTATTATTACTATTTTTTATTAAATTTTATAGAATGAACCAAAGGTTGATGTACACGATTTGCAGTTGATGTGTGCACAGCATCATGAATATCTTTACTACTATAAAACTGTTATTATGAAATATTAAATTATATTACTGTTTTTGCCGCAAAACTCATGATTCAGAATATTTATCTAATCTATTTTTATTAGGTTCGTGATGAAAAAACATGTAGGTGTGTTTATTTCTTGACTTAGCAATATACTATTTCCTCTTGAGTTGTTTTGTTCTGGCAACACCTTTGTTTACATTTTTGCTGGGAGATGAGTAATGCGACTTTACAAACGATTTTTAGGTTTTATTAAAAAGTAACGTCATTTCTTTTCTTTTTGCTGAATGCGATACAACGGATGCAAAATACAATCAAATAATTATTATGTACTTAAGTATATCGTAACTCCGGTAACTTGCTGTACTACCGGGAGGGCGACCAACAGTCCCAAGGTGGTGTCGGGTTCATCGTCCACAAGTCCCTTGTCAACAACGTGATTACCATCGGAAGTGTGTCGACCAGGGTGGCGTACCTTATACTCAGAATATCTAAACGGTATTCGTTGAATGTCATACAGGTTTACGCACCGACCTCGACGCACCAAGATGACGAAGTGGAGGCTATGTATGAGGAGATTTCTAAAGCCATGCATAGCTACAAAACCCACTACACTGTTGTGATGGGGGACTTCAATGCAAAGTTGGGGAAACGATGCGGTGATGAGCTGAGAGTGGGGCAATTTGGAGTTGGGCAACGGAATGCCAGAGGCCAGATGCTGGCCGACTTTATGGAGAAGGAGAACCTCTTTATGATGAACTCCTTCTTCAGGAAGCCGGAAAGCCGGAAGTGGACCTGGATGAGCCCAGACGGTAAAGTCAGAAATGAGATAGATTTTATCATGTCGACGAAAAAGCAAATATTCAATGATGTCACTGTGATCAACGCCGTCAAGACGGGGAGCGATCACCGATTGGTACATGGCACATTGAATATCAACCCAAAGCTGGAAAGAAGTCGACTGATAAAATCTACGCTCCGACCATTACCGGCCCATACTCAAAACCCCGAAAGCTTTCAACTCGAACTCCAAAACCGCTTCGAAGCCCTTGAGAACAGCATAGATGTGGACGATCTAAACAACATGGTGGTGGATACTGTCCGTACGGTAGGGTCCAAGCTCTTTAAGACCCGCCGTCCCAAGCTAAAGAAACTCTCCGACCACACACTCCTACTCATGGATCAGAGACGAGAAATGAGGCTCCAGAGTTCAGCGGATGCTCATTGTTATCGGCAGCTTAATAGACAGATATCTAAGTCTTTGACGAGCGACCTTCGCCAATTTAATACGAACCGTATTAAAGAGGCCATCGAGCGGAATAAAGGCTCCAAAGTGTTCGCGAGAGATCTGTCTATTGGGCAAAGCCAGATGACGAAGCTGAAAACTGACGACGGACGCATCATCTCATCGAAACCTGAAATCCTGAGGGAGATCGAGAGTTTCTATGGGCAGTTATATTTCACGCAGACACCTGTTGAAAGCAAGGCTAAAGACCCCAGAGCCAAGCTTACCCGACACTATACCCAAGATACCCCGGACGTCAGCATGTACGAGATTAGTATGGCTCTCAAACAGCTGAAAAACAACAAGGCGGCGGGTGACGACGGAATCACTACAGTCGGATACTTAAAGTCCTCCAGAAGCTTTTCAATTCCGTCATCGTCGAGGGCAGAACGCCGAAGGCATGGAACATAAGTGAGGTGATTTTGTTCTTTAAAAAGGGTGATAAGTCCCTCCTAAAGAACTACAGACCCATCTCACTTCTGAGCCATGTCTGTAAGTTGTTTTCGAGAGTCCTTACGAATCGTCTCGCTCGCAAGTTCGACGACTTCCAACCTTCCGAACAAGCCGGATTTCGAAAAGGCTTTAGCACCATAGACCACATCCATACGCTGCGGCAGGTTATACAGAAGACCGAAGAGTATAATCTGCCACTTTGCTTGGCGTTCGTGGATTATGAGAAAGCCTTTGATTCGATTGAAACCTGGGCGGTGCTGCAGTCTCTCCAAATGTGCCAAGTGGACTACAGGTATATCGAGGTGTTGAGGTATTTATACAAAAATGCCACCATGTCGGTCCGAGTACAGAACCAGAGAACAAATCCTATCCAACTGCAGCGAGGTGTGAGACAGGGAGATGTTATTTCTCCGAAACTGTTCACAGCTGCGTTGGAGGATATCTTTAAACTCTTAGACTGGAAAGGGCTCGGCATCAACATTAATGGCCAGTACCTAACACACCTTCGTTTTGCCGATGATATAGTCCTTATGGCTGAGACCATGGAAGACCTGAACACAATGCTCGAAGATCTCCGTAGTGCTTCCAAAAGAGTGGGTCTCAAGATGAACATGGATAAGACGAAAATTATGTCAAATGGCCATGTTGTACCCTCTCCAGTTCATGTTGGGAACACTACACTTGAAGTTGTTGACCACTACGTATACCTAGGACAGGCAGTCCAGTTAGGTAAGTCCAACTTTGAGAAAGAGATCTCTCGTCGAATCCAATTCGGGTGGGCAGCATTCGGGAAGCTTCGAAAAATCTTCGCGTCCGATTTACCTCAGTGTCTCAAGACGAAAGTCTATGAACAGTGTGTGTTGCCAGTGACGACTTACGGCAGTGAAACGTGGTCGCTAATTATGGGTCTCATAAGGAGGCTCAAGGTCAGCCAGCGTGCAATGGAGAGAGCCATGCTCGGCGTTTCCCTGCGTGATCGAATCAGAAACGAGAAGATCCGCAGGAGAACTAAAGTAACCGACATCGCTCGAAGGATTGCTCAGCTGAAGTGGCAATGGGCAGGACACATAGCAAGAAGAACTGATGGCCGTTGGGGCAGAAAGGTTCTGGAATGGCGACCGCGCACCGGACGACGCTCCGTGGGTAGGCCCCCGACAAGGTGGACCAACGATCTGGTGAAGGTCGCGGGAAGCCACTGGATGCGGACAGCGCAGGACCGATCGTCGTGGAGATCCTTAGGGGAGGCCTATACCCAGCAGTGGGTGTCGTGCGGCTGATATGATGATGATGATGATGATAAGTATATCGTGGTATGACGCGTCGTATATGTGCTTAGTTTTATTTCAGTTTATTTTATTAGATTATTTATTTAAAAATATGTAGATTATTACTTACCAAAACCTCAACTCTAAAGACTTGAAACTGCCTTCTCTTTTACTGTATTTTCCTGCATTTCAGTAATCATCCGTCAAAGAGTCCAAAATTTCACTCTCTTCAGAATTAAAAAAAATCGATTACATAACCTATGTTCTACCTACTTACTACTATGTTGATCTTTTATGGCACATCCTCATTTGAATTCCATTATTAAATGATAGTCAGAACTCATAGCGGGGAATTTGCATGCAACAATAGCAATGTAAATGGGAGCCCTGGAGGCGTGATCCGACTGAATTATTCAAGCGAATTTTCTAAACTCAAAGCTCGTATGACGTAATCCGTAGAAAGCCATTATATCTGTCGGGAAATCTCATTTCCGGATGGAGAAAAATGGACCCGCAGCCGGGGGGTTAAACGCAGACATCGAAAGAAAATTATTTATTCATCGGCGAATCGGGACAAATGTTACATACGCTCAAACACAGAATCAGATGTTTTATTAAAAAGGTTAAGAAAACTACCTACCTGCTGCTGAAATTCACAAAAAAATATTATTTTAAATGCTTTTTTTCAGTGTAGGACAATCACATACCTACTCTTACAGATGACTTTTATAACCGTAGCTTAAGATTGATATTTATAAAAAGAAGAGAGATGGCTTACCTCATAAACATCCCCATCACAAAAAGTTAAAGATTATTGAATAGGTACGTAAAGATTCCACAGAGTCTAAAGACGAAAGTCTTCAACCAGTGCATCCTGCCTGTCATAACATACGGAGCCGAAACGTGGACACTCACTGTAGGGCTGGTCCACAAATTTAAAGTCGCGCAGCGAGCTATGGAAAGGGCTATGCTCGGAGTTTCTCTGAGAGATCGGGTCCGGAACAAAGTGCTCCGACAGAGAACTAAAGTCATCGACAGAGCCCACCGGATTAGCAAGCTGCAGTGGCAGTGAGCCGGCCATATTAGCCGTAGAACCGATGGCCGCTGGGGCAGACAAGTTCTTTAGTGGAGACCGCGTATGGGCAAACGTAGTGTGGGACGCCCTCAGACAAGGTGGAGCGACGATCTTCGCAAGGTGGCTGGCATAAACTGGATGAGTATAGCCGCGGATCGTGCTCAGTAGCGTGCACTCGGAGAGGCCTATGTTCAGCAGTGGACGATGATAGGCTTATGATGATGATGATGATGACGTAAATATTTAGTTCGAGGTTTCTTTAACCTAATGAAGCGCGGAAGAAATAATAATTTAATTATAAACTCAATCATTTTATTCCAAGTCGTCCGTGTTCCATATAACACCTCATTGGAAGTGGGTCGAGGCGGCGGCGGTGCCACGCCGCTACAAGCGCGGTCTCGCGGGCGGCGCCGTGCGATTTTCACCGATATCGTTTCAATTACATTCTCGTAATCTCAGCTCGCAGCAGCCGCGTATATTTATTAATTGATTCCTCCGTTTAGGAGCGATACTTTATTGAGAAATATGGGGATGTTTAATATTAGTGATAAACAGAAAATGCTTGTGTATATGACAGAGATCATAAAATCTTTAGTTATCCTGGCATTTACGATAGTACCTTAGCTTAGAGAAACTTCCTAGAAGATTTATAACGACTTGAAAAATGTTGAATGGACTACAGAAATTAATCTGTGCGTTTATCACATTACACACTTTTCTAAATTGTTAACTCTGAAAAAACCGCTGTGATCGCACGAACGGTATTGTCGAGAAAGAATTTGTAAGCAAAAAATTTAGCTCAAATAAAGGTAGGTTTCAAGCCCGGAGCTCCCGAGGGCACGCTCGTTAGGACGCCGTCGCGACCCCACATTACTGGTTCATGTTAACTGACATTTCTTTCGCGGTGCTACCTTCGTTTTAAATGTTCAATATCCTTTTGGCCGCGTACCTACGAAACCGTATGTTGTTAGCCACGGCCAATGAGAAAAAAATATCCTTGTAGGTACGAAACCGTTTATTTCTTCCTTGTAATAGATTTCTATAAAACATGTTATATTAACTATACTACTGTAATATTAATTGAAATTGCAACACGATAGCGAATAAAATAAAATAAATAAAAAACCCTTTTTTTTGACATTAAAACTCCAGTGTCCTCCAAAGCGAAAATGAAACATTTTCGCTTTCAGAAGCATTCTCCTAAAATCACGAGTTTCAATAAGGGTTGATAACACAGCAATAGGCTTCAATTGAGAAATAATTTAAATTACTTTACTTAAGTCTATCTGAGATAGGTATTCTTTGATGAAGACTAAGCTAAGTCTCGTGTTCCTTTGTATAAACAAAACAATCGCAATTATGTAAGGATTCCATTTCATTGGCTTAATTAAAGACTACGCTATTTAACAGCGTTTAGTAAGCATTGTTTCTTACAGCAGTGATGAGACAGTCAGACCAACTCTGAAATCGTGAACAAAATCAGCTATTTCATACGTATATGTATGAAACAGGAGGTTTTTTTCACGATTTCAAAGTTGGTCTCATAGTAAAAGTTGTTTAGTTTGATGGTTCCTATCTACCATGTTCGGCATAAGGGTAATTTTGTAATACGTTGTATATATACGTCTATTTCACTTAATACTAATTAAAAAATAAGATTTATTTAAAAAAATGACTTGATAACCTCCTCCTTTTTTTGAAGTCAGCTATAAAGAAAAGTTATTCGGGGAGTTATTTTTAGCCATTTTTAAGTCAATTCGTCGTTAATTTGCAACAAAATAAGATCCTTGCCTCATTCATTTATCAAATGTTTTGTGGTATTTGATTTAATTCTGCAAATTGACGGCGAACCTTAGTTTTAGTTACGCTAACCTTTTAGCGTAACTAAAACTAAATTTTCTTTTAATGTGAAAGTAGTTGAAATATAATTAAAAAGACTTCACAAACAACGCTTTCATAGAGCAAAGACAAAGTTGAGAAAGTTAGGTACTTCCTCATGAAAAGCAAGTACATAAGTGTTACTTAGTTCAAGGACTGTTTGAAAGTGCCTTTATTGTCTCCACGAGCTCTAGTTAATTCATTGAACTTGTTTTTGAGCATTTTGTAATGAAGATCGTTACATCGGAAAGATGGAACATTTAGGAAAACTTGTACAGCATTAATAATAAAAAACAAGTCTTTCAAAATTCAAAATAATTTATTCAGTCTAAGCTGTTAGCACTTTGCGAATGTCATAGAAGTTACGCAATCGGTTCGGCATTGACCTATGGGTTTACAATAATAAAAATAAACTCAAAATCAAATTTTATTTATCCTTATCTTAACCCCCAACTAATGGAAGCTTTATTCAATCTGTTGACTTAATATCACAAGCGCCTCAGTGACAACATAAGGGTTTTCGTAATCTGATACGGAGCACAAAAAATAACAGGAAGATTATCTTTAGCGACAATACGTGGGCACATGAGTAACTACGTGGGCATGTAGGGCCAATAAAGTGGGAACATTCATTCACGTCGTCGTCGTTTCCCGACAGATTGATGACCTATCTACGGCTCACTGAAACATAATTAATTCCAAAAGAAATATTATCGATACCTTTAGTGATTGGCGGAATGGTTTTTGTGAAGAAGAAATTATCTTTGCAATATACCTGTAGGATAAAATGTGATAAAAGTGCAAATTAATAGAAATGTTTATGGAATAGTCGAAGTTGTAATACCTTCTTAGATATTTTACTTCTCTAGTTCATCCTTAAAAAACTATTTGCCACCTGAAGCAGTAAGCGTGTATTTTATATAGACAATGAGCTACTAGTGGCTCTGTGAGCTGTAGGTATTTTTGAACATAAATTTTTCGAAATGGCTGAAACGTTCCTTTTTTTCGAAAAAACCTAATTATAATATTCCCCTAAATATTAAACCCCTCAAGAGGGGGTACAATTTGTATAATTATACCCCCCTCCTGGAAATTGAACCCAGGACCCCTGCGTCTTACACGGGTGGGCGTACCACTAGATCACAAAGGCGGTGGTTGTAGATTTAAATGCCTTATGAAGAATTAAAATCCTTACAAGTTTATCTGAAAATTCATTACATTTTTATATTTTTTCCAACCTTACCAACTTATCACCGTAAAAGTTAACTAATTTAAGATAAAAGCACATAAACTGGCCATGCACGTAGCACATAAAATACTATACTGAACTTACGGCAGACGTACGTGAGTTGAAATTCAAACTAAATTAATAAAATAATAGTCCTGTTATCAAATTTTGTAAGCTACGCTGTGAGCTCACCCCATTTCAGTTTCATCTTTGATGGAATAGAAAAAGTCAGTAGTTGACAGCGGGAGGAGTAAAATTCATGCCGAGTCAGCGTTAAGAGTGACGCGGAAAGCGTTAGTCATCGGAAAAATTGAGAGCGGCAAACGTTTGCTGAGAAGCTGACTGCTTGCGAACAGCCCTGATGAATCGAACACGTTCTGCTCTGGCGATGGCGTGCGGACTAAGGGCAATATAAAATCGTGGGGTGACAAGTAAAACTCACTAAGTACAAAAAATTGAAAACGATATTCAAATACACAGGGATATTATTTACAAAACGACTCCAAAATTTATTTCGAGAGTTATTTTTGTTTGAATTATGACCCTTACGTAACCAAAAAATGATTATTATCAAAAATGGACATTATTACAAGCATTTTTAACATATTTTAAATTAGGTTAATAATTTTATCTGAATACAAATTTCATCAATTTTATAATTATAATATAAATATTGTATACATATTAATTATAATAATTAATATGTTTACAATAGGTACTAAATGCCTCTTGTTCTTTCTTATCTTGTGTTATATTTTGTTTTCGGTGTTTTGTAACATTATTTTACTACTAAAATATGTCGTTCGTGTTTCTCGTTTAATCGTATTTCGTGTATTATATTCTTAATTTGTCTTTGTAAGCAGTATGTGTGTATGCTCCGCCCTCAGGGAAATTGTTTATATAAGTATTCTTATTTATCTTGTTATTAATCTTTATTATTATTTTACTATTATTTATAATATATACTATTATTTTATATGGACTCACTTAATTTAGATGATAGCTTCTTCTCCTGCTCCTCTTCATCGTGCAGCTTTGTTAGCGCCGACAGTGATGCCTCAGGGTCAGGGTCGCTAAGTGACAAATTAGTTTCCGCCTTCTCCTATCACCCTACCAACTTTAATGTTGCACATGTCAACGTTCAAAGCATTCCTGCGCATCATTCGGATCTTCTGGCGTCTATTAGCAGCTCATTAGTCGATGCCTTCCTAATATCTGAATCGTTTCTTAAACCTTCCCTACCTTCTACACAATTTGGTCTCCCAGGTTATAACCTCATACGCAACGACAGGACCGGTAAAGGCGGGGGTGGAGTAGCTATTTACCTTCGTTCTGACATACCGTTCCGTGTTGTTAATGCGTCCCCTTCTCCGTGCAGCGCATCAGCCGAGCACCTCTTTTTAGAAGTTTCTATAAGACGTACTAAGTTACTCCTTGGAGTTTTCTACTCTCCAAATCTTTCTGTCAATTACTTTGATTCGTTCGACAAACTTCTTGAGGAATTAAGACCATCTTATGACCATGTCATTATAATGGGTGACTTTAACACTTGCCTCCTGAAATCTAATACACGTTCCTCAAATCTCCAATCTATTCTTTCATCGTATAATTTGCAGATCTTACCCTTATCACCCACTCACCATTTCCCGAATTGCGTGCCTTCTCTACTCGATCTCATGATAGTATCTTCACCTGATAAAGTGGTTTCACATGGTCAAATCCCTGCAAGTTTCTCGTATCATGATCTGGTTTTCCTGTCTTACCAACTTCGCCCTCCCAAACGTAAGCCCCCTTTCATTTTGCGTCGCAATTACAAGGGTATTGACTTGGAGACCTTGCGACAAGATGCCAGCGACATAGACTGGTCGGATGTTTTCTCGGCTACTTCCGTGGACGTAATGATTTCTAGGTTCAACACACTCCTACTTAACTTGTTTGACAGACATGCTCCGTTAAAACGAATCAAAATTAAACGAAATCCTGCTCCCTGGCTCAACGCCGAAATAAAAGATTTGATGTCTCAAAGGGATAAAGCAAAACGCAAGTACAAAAAACGCCCCACGGATCTCAATCTGACTCGCTATAAAAACCTTCGAAATCGCTGCAATCGTTTGTGTCGGGATGCTAAGAGACGATTCTTTCATGACTCCCTGACGAACCGTAATCCTGCAGACGCCTGGAGATTCCTTCGCTCGGTCGGCGTGGGTAAACCGTCTTCTTCAGTCCCCATCGGCACTAATCTAAACGCTTTAAACAAGCATCTCTCTCTTCCCCCAGTAAGTCTAGATCGCAGCGTGAAGGATGCTACCTTAAAGCAGCTTTCATCTCTTTCTAGACCTAACTGCCCATCTTTCAATTTCTCTACGGTCTCTGAAACCGATGTTAAAAGTGCTATACTGGCTATTTCTTCTGAGTCCGTCGGTGATGATAATTTGTGCTCTAGAATGTTTATTCCTATTTTGTCTATTCTTCTCCCAATTATCACTTTCATTTTCAACTTCTCTCTCAGTTCAAACTGTTTTCCTCAGATCTGGAAAACAGCTCACATAATCCCCTTACCCAAAGTTCCTAACCCATCTTTACCTTGTCATTTCCGACCCATCTCCATCTTACCGTTCCTATCTAAAGTTCTAGAGCGCATCACTCATAAACAACTTTCTTCTTTTCTTCTGTCCAATTCTCTGTTAAACCGTTTCCAATCTGGCTTTCGTCCTGGCCACAGCACCGTCACTGCTCTACTGAAAGTCACTGATGACATTCGCTGGGCGATGGAAAATAAGGAGCTGACTATCCTGGTATTACTCGACTTTAGCAGTGCCTTCAACTCTGTCGATTTCGATATTCTACTTGCCACTCTTCACTCACTAAATGTCTCTTCTTCTGCTCTTTCATGGTTTGCTTCCTATCTTCAGGGGCGCTCGCAGTGTGTCCGCCTTGATGAGTCAACATCTGATAGGTGTGTACTCACTGCTGGCGTACCTCAGGGAGGTGTTCTCTCACCACTCCTTTTTTCTATCTTCATCAACTCTGTTACAAAAGTCATTTCCTCCAACTTCCATCTCTACGCAGACGATTTGCAGCTATACCGCCACTTTAAAATCGACGATGTGGACTCCGCCATATCTATAATAAATGAGGACCTGAACAGTATTTCCACCTGGGCTAAGCAGTATGGGCTTTTGGTAAATCCAACTAAATCTCAGGCTATCATTATTGGTAGCAAATACATGCAGAGCCAAGCCCATACTCTTCATTTGCCACCTGTGTTATTAGATGGAATTACTATCCCGTTCAGCGACTCCGTAAAAAATTTAGGTGTTATCCTAGATTCCAATCTTTCCTGGTCGACTCATGTCGCTGACGTCAGCCGCAAGATATACTTTTCTTTTCACTCCCTCAAATGTCTCCAAAGTTTTCTACCCTTGCCCACCAAAATCTCTCTTGCCCAGTCACTCATTCTACCTCTTCTCGACTATGCTGATGTCTGCTACTTAGATGCCACCGAGCTACTATTAAACAAACTTGAGCGCCTCCAAAATCTTGCCATTCGCTTCATTTTTGGTCTTCGCAAGTACGACCACGTTTCAAACTATCGGAGAGAACTCAAGTGGCTTCCAATACGCCTGCGCAGGAATGTTAGAATCCTCTGTCTCCTTTTCAATGTCCTTTTCAACCCTACTACTCCATCTTACCTCCGTGATCGTTTTTCCTTCTTACACTCGCCTAACACCCCGTGCAGATCGCATCTTAAATCCATTCTTAAATTTCCCACTCACAGTTCCGGCTTCGCTTCTTATTCCTTCTCCGTGCACGCCGCTCGTCTCTGGAATTCACTGCCGGCTGAGATAAGAGATTGTCGCACGATATCTCTCTTCAAAAAACGTTTGAAGGAGTATTATTTATCTTCCTGTACTTAACACTGTCTAATTCTTTTCTCCTTTGCAACTTTCTTCTTATTTTTAGTATATGTATTTGTATGTATTAAATATTTTATCTATTTGTGTAAGTATATATTATTATATATGTTCAAAATACACACAGACTGCCCTTCTCAATGTTATTTCCTGTCCCGGGCCAGCTGGAAGAAATTTCAATATGAAATAAGCTGTGCCCTTGTACTACTCTTCTGTCCATTATTTTTCTTGTAAAAATGTTGTGTGTACTAAATATATAAATAAATAAATAAATAAATAAAATCAAATGATATCTAGTTTTTTGTAGTTTTGTTTTTTTTTCATTTTCGAAAATGTCCATTTAGTGCTTGTAAGGGTCATATTCAAATTCAAACAACAATAGGTCACGAAATATGCAACTTAGAGCAAGGGTATCCAACCTTTTCGACACTAGGGCCAAAATGCGGAACTAGAATTTTACCCCGGGCCGCACTACTACTATGTGAGAGTAGAAGAAGTGTTTGTTTTTTAGGGTTCCGTACCCAAAGGGTAAAAACGGGACCCTATTACTAAGCCTCCGCTGTCCGTCTGTCTGTCTGTCTGTCTATCTGTCTGTCACCAGGCTGTATCTCATGAACCGTGATAGCTAGACAGCTGAAATTCTCACAGATGATGTATTTCTGTTGCCGCTATAACAACAAATACTAAAAACAGAATAAAATAATTATTTAAGGGGGGCTCTCATACAACAATCGTGTTTTTTTTGCCGTTTTTTGCTCGATATTAATAACGACAACAGGTAGACAGTTGAAATTTTCACAGATGACGTATTTCTGATGCCGCTATAATAATAAATACTAAAATCAGAATAAAATAAATATTTAAGAGGGGCTCCCATACAACAAACGTGATTTTTTTTGCCGTTTTTTGGTACGGAACCCTTCGTGCGCGAGTCCGACTCGCACTTGGCCGGTTTTTTTATATTAGGTATGATTAGGTAATTTTAGTATTATTATTTATTACTTTAATGTAATTGTGGCGAAAATAAAGTATATATTTTTTTTTACTTTAAAAAAATTTGCTCGGCTCCGCGGGACACAAGCTAACAAACGGCGGGCCGCGGGTTGGCCACCCTTGACTTAGAGCAATAAATTTTGAAATTCTTTTGAAGATAATATCTCTGTGTATTCGAATAATGCAAAAAAAAATACATATAATGTCCTAGTTTTTGAGATATGTTCGAAAAACTAAAAAAAGCACACAAATTTAATGTAAAATTTTACTTTATTAATTTTTTATGACGTAATTAAGTTGAAAGTTAAAAAAAAATTTTAATTGATAGGTATTATTCCCTTTCGAATAGTATTTTTGTTATAACTCTAGAACTTCTAAGTCCGGAGAAATTAATATTTTTCTGCAAGGTCATCTAAAATAAAAAGTCAAATTTAAAATGGCGGCCATTCCAACAGGAGTGAGGATAGACCTCAACATGTGGGTGTTTTTGCCGATAAAATTAGGTGTATTTCACGCTTTTAAAATATCGCTAGTTTAAGACCAAAGGCACTGTAAAATTACCAGCGGCCGCCCGCGGTTTCACCCGCGTGGTTCCCGTTCCCGTGGGAATATCGGAATAAAAAGTATTATATGTTTTAATCTAGGCTATTTACTTTCTGTGTACGAAATTTTAATCAAATCCGTTTAGTAGTTTTTGCGTGATTGAGGAACAAACATCCAAACCCACAAACTTTCACATTTATAATATTATATAGTAGGGTCAAACCTGCTCACAAAATTTCATGAGAACCCGATGAGAATGAAGAGGAGAACAAACGGACGGATGGAAGGACAGCCGGAATCCGAAAGGACATACGAAATAATTTTTGCCCAAGCTGAAGCAGAGATTATGCGCTCGGTCAAAAAACTATTTTACGGGTTTCCATGAAACACCCTGTTTAACAATCATATTAAAATTATATTATTAACTAGATATTTTTATTAAAATTGTTTTGAGCACTTCTCGGATGTCATTCAATATTCACTATGTCAACTAAATACCTTTTAGGATTTACGCGCCAATTTAATTGCCTCCATAATTTTGTGCATTATACCAGTTCAGCCCCCAGTCCTCTCCTGGTGCATCAAGCACCCGCACGATTCGTTTGTTGAGAAATTACCGAGTCAGGTGCTTCACACGTCGCCGTGCGGTCTGTGTGCTTCGGTTCAATAAATGCAAACTCCTTTCAAAGCAGTCGGGAAATGCACCACTTTCAATCTCGAATTTCCTTGAAAGACTGAATTTGACTGAAATATTATGCACTATGTAGACTCGGCAATAGTGCAAGTGTACCTACAGATGCTCTGACCTACATACATGTTCTTTCATGATATAACTAATAGGTACACTTATTAGTTACGATATTATTTGCCAAAACCCATTATTTACAGAGGGGCTGCTACCTATTTATTAACCCATCACTGTTTTCAGTTTAGTTTGATAGATTCTTTATATACTCGTACTATTTATTATTCTACCTAGTTTTTGTAAATAAAACAATACCTTCTTACGCCAGCCTTTGACAATGTGTTATTATTAGTATTATTTGCATAATATTTTACCAAAAAAATAAAATGGTATGTTAAATTAAAATAACAACTGTTTTATCGCAGCAAAGGACAAAACGCAAAATCATCACATAACATTGAAGCGAGCACAAAAGATACGTTTATAATTCTACGACAAAAGAGGGCTAAAACAAAAGAGTTTGGGAAAAATGGAAAAATTAAAAGCAGGAGGGTCACAGAAATTATCTGTGTCGACACCCATAATTACCGGGACGGGAGATAAGCCGCGGAGCATAATTTACATAAGCCGGTCCGCGATTCTTGCGTAATTAGCGTAGGAAGTACATTAAGGGGGAATGTTGAATGTTGGTGCGGGGAAACGTTTTGTGCGCCTTCGCATAAGGCTAAGACCACACTACGAAGAGCCTCGCTTACTGCTAAGAGCCAATAGCTACTCGCTTAGTGACTGATATTGTATTAGAATTGAACAGAAATTGTATTAGAAATAAAACACTTTTTTCGAATCACACCGCGTATATCGGTACCTATACACGCGCTGTAATCTGTAAAAAGTGTTTTATTTCTAATGAACTGTACGCACGGAAGTCTTAGAAGTGTATAGATGAATAGCATATGTTTGGTATTGGCCACAATGCATGCGACGACAACGACACAATGTCATTTTTTATAATATTGGTCGGTGTAGTCAACACGTAACTCCCGTAGCGAATCTCTTAGCTTGATACAGTTTAAGGCATGTATCTTGAAATTTTTCGCATGTGCTCTTGTGAGCGACCAATAACGCGCGCCCCTCTCCCGCCGCCCGCGCCCCTCACCGCTACGCATGCCCAAAATAGGCGTTCCGCGCAATTCCCACCCGATTTCAAGATATAATATGCCTCGTACTGTACGTCGTACAGTGTGGCCTTAGTCTAAGGCCTAAGGACTTCTTAAGATTAGGTGTTAGCTACCACTTAAGACAGCGATAGCATGACCCATCCTTTTAACTGTAGTGAAAACAGTGCGTCATCTTAAACATCTAGGTCGAGATAAATTACACTGTAATTAATTTTTCAACACACTTGCCCGTAAAGTGAGCCCTAATACATCGCTTTTAGGGCCATTAGGGCCATAAACCGAGCTTTAACAAAACGCGTGCAATAATATATAAAACACTAGGTTGTTATAGAATTATCCCTACAAAGTTAAATTAGTACCTTACTGTAAGTTCTATACGAGTAAACAGAGCATTTCCAATTTAACCGTGTAAAACAGTTATTTTTTTAGTAGTATGCCGCTGAAAATTCATATTCATTTTTGAAATAAATAAATGTGTAAGTCCTTAATTAAGTTAAACAAATATTTATTATTATCAAATTATTCATAATTCACAATATTTTGTCATAAAACATTAAAATATTTGCATATTTGAAGTAGGCTGTATGCTCACTCACCCCTTTGTTTGCAAAATATTCTTGCATTGTCCATCAGCCATTTTTAGGGTTCCGTACCAAAATGGTAAAAAAGGAACCCTTATGGTGTGACTCAGTCTGTCTGTCTGTCTGTCTGTCACAGCTGGATATCTCGAGAACTACTAATGGTATCAACTTGAAATTTGGAATAGTTTAAGATGACATTTGCCCAACTATTTTGCAAATAAGAAATAAATAAAAAATAAATATCTTTTTTACAGCAGGGCCTGAAAAGGGGTCTTAAAAATTTTGAAGTGAGGCTACTAGGGCATGTGGGGTATTATATGAAAGAGCGCCGTTTGCACGTTTTCAATCATTTTTTCTTTTTTTTCTAGACCGCATAGTTTTCGACTTATGATGAAAAATGTAAAAAAATGACCGTTCCACCACCCTTATCTCCGAAGTTTGCAAAGAGAAAAATCTGAAATAATTCTATGTGATATCAGTTTATATAAAGATTACAGGAAAAATAAAACGATGTCTCAATATAGCACACTTTTTTTGAAATTATCAAATTTCTAAAAATTTTTGTTTATGGGGAATCATTATTTATTTTTACAATTCCTCCTGTCTTTACACCGTCGTTTGGAAACAAGAAAAAGTCGAAATGTAATTACCATAATCCAAGACGCAATTGTACCGCCATTAGTGTTTGGATGGATGCGCCTTAACAGTGATTGATTAGCTGCTCCTGTAAAAAGTGACAAGGATTTTTCGCTCCAGTATTGGCATTGAGCTTAACCAAAATTTATTACCTGTGGTTATCTAGGTCACAAAAGCCGTGAAGATAGGAACTTAATACATTGTCAGCTTTCCATTCAATGAAAATAAATTAAATTGGGACCTAATTTACATAATTAGTACTTTTACTAATCATCATATTTCCGGCTACACATGATCAAAAGAGCAATAATCTCAGTTGATCTTCCATCAGTTGATAAAAGCTGAAAAAAATTCTACCCGGTTATGAAGCAAAGAAATTGAGGTTTTTACGATCGTCTTATTTTGATGGATTTATATGATAGACATTATTTGACGTCTGTTTGCTAGATTTAATATAATAATGTAAATTGATTTACTACGTGTTACAAAATAACCCCTAAATGCCGAATATGGTAGATAGGGACCATCATTAGTGAACAACTTTTATACAATATTAAATATTTAACAATAATTAACAACTTTTACTATGTTATGGGGCCGCTTTGAAATCGCGAAAAAAATCAGCTGTTTCATACAAAAATGAATAACGTAAATATCAAAATGTATGAAACAGCAGATTTTTTCGCAATATCAGAGTTGGTCCCATAGTAAAAGTATACCATTTTCGGCATTAAGAGTTTTTAAACACGTCGTATATGAAAAAACACATTTCGGAAAAATAGTACCTATGTAGTATGTACTCTGTTCCTCTGTTCTGAAAATGTTATTTCATCATGTATATATTAAAATTCTGATAGACACATTTGTAGTACACCTACCCCTCTCGATATAGTCAGTAGAATTTTTTGTAGCGTTGGGAATATACAATACAACAGGATAGAAAAAAATATCGATTACGTTTAAAGATAAATAATCCAGTTCCAGTTTTCGTTGTAGAGCCGATATTTTACGATACATTTCATTACACGTTGCAACTAATTGACAACTATATTACTTAAAGCATCAATGTAACCAGCGAACTAAAATCTATGGAAGTGTAATTGCAAACAAATATTGCTTAAAAAATGGCACCACGGGGCCGAAAAAGTACAACCCGCTCATCTTTAATCGTGCCAGCCACGCACCAGGTGACTGACGTTAGTGTTCTTTTCAATAAATTGCAGTTTATATTGTAGATAAAAGATAGAAAGGGAGAGTTTATTAGAAATGACGTCCTTTATAGTCAAACGGTGTAAGGGCTGGTTTACATTATCTTAGTCTTTAGTAGAGTGCCTTAGGAGAGTAGAAGTTCATTACGTGGTGTGTTTGACGTTCTTTTAAAATCGACGAACATGCCAAGCAATGTATTTCTACTCGCTACTCGACTCGGTCGTCTACTTGACTAATGTAAACCAGGCCTAAAAGATGCAAAGAAGGCAGTAAAAAGATGCAGAAATAACGTATCTTATTTTTCCGTTTAAGTACAGAAAAGATCTATAAGTATACAAATTACAGTCGCTAATAAGCAATCAGTGTTCAGACGCTTTGTGCTGCATAATTAAATACCAGCATTTTTAGTTCTATCCACTTAGTTGTACTTTTCGTGTGGTGCCATTTTTTGAGCGGAATGCTTATTCCATAGCTTTAGTTCGCTGAATGTAACTGCGGTTTCAATCGATTTCAATCAAGAATTGTAAGCAACAGAGTTACATAATCAAGAGGCCGGTATCAGATGTTTGAAGTTTCGTGGGGATAAGAGAAAAAGTTTGTACTGTATATAGGTAGATAGATATCTACCTACGTTCGCAAATAATGTAACGCTTGCAGTTTTTCCGAGTTTCCCAAGTTACGCACATTCGGTATGATTGAATGGCGCGTAGTCTATAAACATTCCTCATAAAGTTTCCCACTCGATATCTTTATAGTCTTGTAGGATAAACTGGGAGGTTCGGTTAAGTTTTTTACATTATGGTTTTTACGTATGAATACTGATGTGCGAATACATAAAAACGAGAAGCTGTGACAAATGTTCATGATTTTTACTCGGGATTATTTTGGTAAAAACTGACTTTAAGCTTAATAAAAAATAAATGTATGTGAAGAAAATGAGTGTGATTCGATCGTGCGCTGATCCACATCAAATGGATTAGAAGGATTCGCGCACGGACAGTTTCACGGATATTTAAACAGGATTTATTTGAGAAGGACGGGAGTTTAAACAGATTAGCGTTGATCCCACGACCCGTTCCACTGTGAAGCTAGGCACGCTGCTCAAAGCTATGTTCACACCAAACAAATGTCTAGTGCGAGCAGCGCTTAGCCAATGTGCTTATCCAGTTCTAAATAAAAGCAGTATGTTGTATCATAAAAACAAGCATTCACACTGATTTCAATACTTATATAACAAATCTTTTAGTAAACTTCCAGACGATGAAGGAGGGAACTCGGTGGAACCTTAATTTTGAAATTCAGCACCTGTGCAACAATCGAGCGAGGTCTCAAAGGTAAAGTAAATTCAGACAAAAGCTATATAGGCTGAAATCTCACATCCGAAATATCTCATTTCATTAAAGTAAAAGTAGGTTCAAGCCACAACACTACAGTAGATTGTATTACAAGGGAGCAAAATAATATTTTTACGGCGAGGGCGTTTTTTTGAATCCAGAGCGAAGTGAGGGATTCTAGAGTAGAATCCCAAACGTAGCGAGGGATTCTTCAGTAGAATCCTGAACGTAGCGAGGGATTCAAAGTATGTCGCCCTCGCCAAAAATATTTTGCGCCCGAGTCATATACTCTACTTTTCATCCCCTTTCTATGAGAAAATAAATAGGAGACTGTGTTTATGTAATTAATAAAAATGTTCTTTATTTAAAAAAGACACGTGAAAAGTAAAAATAATTGTACAACGTTGTTAGCTTCTATAGTTATTGTTTCAGGAGTTAATACATTGTCATCTTTCATAACTCGACGGAGAACTCATTATTTTAGCAAAATAGAACAAAGTATGTACTAATTATTACAAGAACACAGACTTAATTCGCGCGCTTATGTTTTTTTTTCAGTTTGCGCGGGACGCGCCGCGGCGACCTCGCCGCGCCGTCTATACAGCCAGTCAATACATACCAGCCGGCGGCGGCGTTCGAATTCCTTGAAAGATACATGTTCTAAATTCAAATCTCTTTTCCTCCCACTAAAAAGTTCTTACCAGAAAAGAGCTATTTTGGTCCCACTTATATAGGAACAAAGCATCATTTTTAGAATAGAAGGGATGAAAATTATTTTAATTACTCTCCAGTTTAAGGAATCGTGCTAATAAACGCGACTACGTGATCATCGCGCGAGTAAAGCTAGGGTTTCCTAGGATGACGGTGCCGTCAAATTACGTCCGTAATTTAGCGGCGTAGGACGCCGTTCTACTCCGGCGTTCTACGTGGCGCACCGTATTGTTAACATAGACAACGTTCTACGACGCTAAATTACGGACGTAATATGACGGCACCGTCATCCTAGAAAACCCTAGCTTAAGCGACGCGACCATCACGTGTTCGCGCGATGACAAGTAAAGCCCACCGGTAACGATCAATTGCGATTGTCAATTTTTCCGCAATTGACGCCCATTGACGGAAAAATTGATCGTTTACGCGTGTAATTGAAGCGATTGTCAATTGCTCCAACAATGGCATTGACGGAAAAATTGACAATCGCAATTGATCGTTACCGGCGGGCTTAATGTGTGATATACAATGCGAACGATCATCGTGCGCGACCATAGCGTACCGATGACGCGACGAGATTATCGCGCGAATACCAATAAGGATACCTATCGATCTCTAACAGGTTAACAACGCATACTTAAAGCATTTATCCATAGCGCCTGTAATAATAAAACCGGTCAAGAGCGAGTCGGACTCGCGCACCGAGGGTTCCGTACAATCATAAATATATTTGGATATATTACTGTAGTACAGTCTTTAAAAAAGTAGGATAAACGGCAGACAGGTGGAAGGGCGAACAGACGGACAGTTAATTTACAAATCTTAACCACAGCTGCTTATGGTGACTGAAAAACGTTTCAGCCACTCCACATTGCAAACTGTTTATATTACTAAGTAGGAACTTATTCTTCGTTTATTCGTACGGCAAATTAATTATATTAGAACCAGCCACCAATTATTATTGTAGTATTAGGTTGCGCCATCTCTTGACCGATAGTGGAACTAATTTTTTTCTTAGGTCAGCATTCTTAGGACACCGCCATCTGTTGACTGGTAGTGAAACTAAATGAATTTTTGTTTGTTTTTTGAATTTCTAAAAAAGTGTGTTATATTGAGACATTGTTTTATTTTTCCTGTAATCTTTACATAAACTACTATCACATAGAATTATTTCAGATTTTTCTCTTTGTAAACTTCGGAGATAAGGGAACGGAATTTTTTTTTACATTTTTCATCATAAGTCGAAAACTATGCGGCCTAAGAAAAAAGAAAAAAATGATTTAAAATGTGCAAACAGCGTTCTTTCATATGATACCCCACATGCCCTAGTCACCTCACTTCAAATTTTTAAGACCCCTTTTCAGTCCCTGTTGTAAATAAAATATTTTTTTTTATTTCTTTCTTATTTGCAAAATAGTTGGGCAAATGTTGAACAAAAAAATTAAACTATTCCAAATTTCAAGTTGATACCATTAGTAGTTCTCGAGATATCCAGCTGTGACAGACAGACAGACTGAGTCACACCATAAGGGTTCCTTTTTTACCATTTTGGTACGGAACCCTAATAAATGGGACTAGGTATGAGGTTCATTGTCATCATCATAATCATATCAGCCGCACGACACCCACTGCTGGGTATAGGCCTCCCCCAAGGATCCCCACGACGATCGGTCCTGCGCTGCTCGCATCCAGTGACTTCCCGCGACCTTCACCAGATCGTCGGTCCACCTTGTTTCAGCCCACTGCCACTTTACTTATGATGTCGGTATAAGGTTAGATAATAGATAATTTAGTATAATATTAGTCGGTACAGGCGGGTCAGCACAGCATCGACTGATCGACGCAAACGTCAAGCTCACGAGAAAACAGGGATTAACCAGATCGTCTGATTTGAATACTGATCAGGGACGACCGCTTTACATGTTCGTGATGGGATTAATTTATACTCATTAGTCTGGGCCGAAAATTTGCATGTTTATACTTAAAGAAAGATATTTTTAATTATATATTTATTAGTCCTACTAAGCATCTTTAGTATCTAATTCTAATATGGTAAGTAGGTAGTATTTTTGGTAAGTTAGAAGATTGAACTTAGTTGAACTTACAGTCTCTGACTGTAATACTAATTCTCCCAGGTAAATTCTAATATTTAACGTTGAAAACACAAATTCATTTTCCACATAAAACTTCATTCAAAATTATGTAAAAGCCGTAGTTTGTATCCCGATTCTGTATTCCTGCTGGAAAGCTAAAACGGTCCGTCGGTCGGTTCTTTAAATATTCCGTACGGTGGAAAATTGAAATAAAAGTCACGCCCACTATGTAAATAAGGTGTGTGCACACGGGGGAAATTATGCAAATAAAAAGGCCCGCACGTAAAAACTTTTATGATGTTTTGTTGAACAGCTAGATATGCGCTTTGCTGCTGCGATGCGATATGTGTATAGCATTAAAATAATTGTTTATTACAATCACTGCTTGAGTTCATAGAAGGTTCATAGTCGTGAATTTAAATATGAAGTAAGTGCATTATCTTTGTCATAGCCCATAACCATTGCATGCAGGACTTAGGGCTGTGGGAAGATGTTTCTATAATCTCAATGGGACATGTGAGTTGGAAGCCATCGTGACCCATTGTAGTTTGAACCATTTTAATTGGAAAACTTTTTTGCACATTTTCTGATACACGGAGGTGCTAAAATATAGGTACTACCCGGTCTAGTTAACTCGACACCTGAAGCGCGATCCTTTGTTTTCTCCTTTCCTCACGCCACCGTCGTCAATTTTTTGAAAGATTTCGATAGATTATCGATAAATTACCGCTAACAAATGTACTAACGCTACTGGCACTTGGACGAATTAACCACTGGACACGTAACGTAAGAAAGCATAAGAAAGCAGCAGAGGGGTAAAGGTGAATATGGCTGTCATTTCGCGTCCAGTGGTTAATTCGTCCAAGTACTCGCATGATGACAGTGTGGCGTGAGGTAAGGAGAAAACGAAGAGGGTCTATCGCGCTTCAGGTGTCGAGTTAATTCTACCGGGATATACTATAGTCATTGCTTTTGAGTGGTTGCCATTTTAGTATGCCAGATGTAACGCAATTACATAGGTAGGTATTAGGTAGTTACAGTTAAGAAAACTATCAAAATTCATAAAGTAAGTTAGGTACGTTGAGATTTCACTAACACCAAACAATGACTTTTAATATGATTGCCACTAAAACATAGAATGGGAATTGGGATATCCGAAAACAGCAAAAAAAGTAAGGTATATGTATTTAGACAGAATTTAAGGAACGATTCCTGTTAAGGCTCCGTTATGCAAAATCACTTGTCTCTGTCTTTTTCTTTACGTGTAAAGAGTATGGAAAATAACCTCACTTCTGCACTTTTTCGATGTTTTTCGTTGTTTTTTCATCATTATCTTGAGCACAATTATCTTTCTTCAAAAAAAAATATTGGAGCAACATTACGTTAAAGTGAATTTTGATGTAGAATTCAATACGTTTCCGCTATTATTTACGCCAAAAATATGGCCCGCGACAAGCGCTTTCGATGATATTCTGATTTTTTTACAATCATCTGTGAGGTTTACACGCAATTTAATACTTGTAGCAACTAAATAATCTCTTTAGCTTGTCGTATGTTTTTTTTGTGGCTACAACTTTACGTTTTCTATATAAAAATATGGCCCGCGCAAACCACGTTTTCCTATTATGGCCCCTTAAAACAATCCAGTTTAAGAAATGTCTCAACTCGCTCCCCACATTCTGATCTGAGCGAAACCACGCAAAACCAACGAGGGTAGAAGATACATAAGTATTTTTTTAATATTGGGTAATGGTAAATACCTTAGTGGTAAATATCGCAAGGAAAAATTACTGCTGTTAAATACGACGATCCGAAAATAAGAAAGTTAGTGTAAGTTACTTATAGTCGGGTGTGTTCAGTAAAAAATATGGCGCTTGATGATCGAGGGATATCCTTTGGCAAGGTGAACCTTCTGAACCCTTAGATCATTTTAAGAAGGGGAGCCATCTTGGATTTTTGTATGGGAGGGAGTTATAACAGAATCTTTTTTTGTATGGTATTTGAAATTTTTTTTTCCAAAAGTCACCGTGTGGGGTATCGAATGAAAGGTCTTTTTGAGCTGATTCCGAATATGTACAATATTATGACATTGCAGCTACTTGCAGCCATTTTCTCCCTGCAAGAGCCCAAACTTGGTATGTTTGGAAAATATTTTTCTGATTTTTTTAAACTAGTAGCTGCAATGTCATAATATTGTACATATTAGGAATCAGCTTAAAAATACCTTTCATTCGATACCCCACACGGTGGGTTTTGGAAAAAAAAATTCAAATTCCATACAAAAAAAGATTGTGTTATAACTCCCTCCCATACAAAAATCCAAGATGGCTCCCCTTCTTAAAATGATCTAATAGTTCAGAAGGTTCACCCTACCAAAGGATATCCCTCGATCTAAAAACGTCGTATATTGCACTTTCATGTCGTGTGGAAATGCCACTATTATTTTTAAACCTAAAACTGCTTCATGCCGTAGATATTTTTATGAAAGTAATACTTATATTATAATGAAATTTTATTGTGACTTCAAACCAATGATATTAAAAGTTATCATAGCTTCAAACAATCTAGTAGCAATCAATTAGTCGAGCATAACTCATCCCCTTTCGGGATTCAAACACGATGTCACAGCATAAAGATCTGTGACGATGTCGTGGATTTTTAAGCTAACCGCTAAATGAGCTCGGCCATGATGTTAGTTTATAGATTGTAAATGGTATTCCTAAATCAAACAAAACTAAAATAATTGAAAAATTCTACTTTTTGTAACATCTTGCTGAATTTATAGTATTTCACTGGTTATACCGGTGTCTTGTTAGAAATTTTGATTTTGCCCTAAAAAAACGAAACAATTGTCAGTTACAGAATATTGTCAAATTTCGTTGAATGAAGCAATCGCGCGTGATATCTATTCACTTTGAATATGCGCTCATACAAATAGGGAATATTTCTCCATACAATAGATTTCAACGCTCCTAACATTACTTTGATAAATCGGTCGTTGGAAGGAAAATTTTCATAAACATTTTTCTCGTCATTTTTTCGTTTCACTGTTTTACAACATTCAACAAATTGTACCTACTCGAACAAAACGACGCTTCTACGTTCATTTAGAATAAACAAAGACTGCACATGAGCTCATAAGTGTCGCAGTAACTAGTACCATCAGTATCACTTTGGACTATATCGTAAACGAAATAAGGTTGTTAACCGTAAATACAGCTCTGAAATAAGACATCATTTCTCGACGGGGACGGTCCCATTATTACAGTTATTTGCACGACTCTTTGTTATTCTCTGCAGATTGCAGAAAAACTGCGACGTTTGCCACGTCGTCGGGACTTGCTGTAGGTAACGTAATAAAATAAAATTAGATGAACTTCATAAAGCTGGAAAATAATAATGATGAAGGACACCAGTAAAATAACTAAGATAAGCTTTCTAAGATACTCGTAGGTATATGGATCAGAGTTTTCAGTTTAGTTTAGGTCAATCCTTGGCGGAGAACCACGGCTTCAAAGTTCAGTTTAGTGTTAATCACATTTAACTATTTCCTTCATTTTATTCGTTGACTTTTTGGTTAGGTAGGAATAACTTTAAAACTTGCAACCTAGTTTGATAAAACAGTTAGGTAACAACACATTGACAAATATGAAAATTTCTTGAAAAAGCTTTAATGTAACAGAAAGTGCAATCGAAATGCATTGTACCACATTAAAACAGATGATCGAAGGTCACAAGAACTCCGATAGCTTCAGATAGTTTCTTTTATGACGGCAACTTGTAAAGTAAGGGAACGTGAAGCTTGCGTATCCAACGAGCACTTAGACAAAATGCCACTGGGTATCTTAGCTCGCCTGGATAAATAACGAGCTCGCTTTTATACCCACCGACAATGGATAACTTCTTTGTAACGGCTTTACACCGGCTCCTTTGTGAACTTCTTGTAAACAGTTTTGTTGTTTTTATCACCTACATGGTGTATGAAGCGTAATTTACTTCAAAATCAATTTGTAAATTCCATAGTTTGTACCTACTTATATTTTATTCAGCTTAAATTTTTATCATTACCTAATTTGGATATTTTCTAAACAATTACTCTAGTTATGATTATTTTAGGCTACATTATTCCTACCTGAATGGGATTCCCTATACATAACTAAGATGAAAAGCAAGCAATACACAGATGCAACGATTACGGGTTTGTTGCCAATCTTTACGGTTTTGTATTAGTCTACTATAATGAGAAATAAAGAAAGAAAAAAACCTGAAACAAAAACAGCTTTAAAATTAAATTCCTCTAAAAAAGCGAGAAATAATATTCAAATCATTAGTTACGCATAACATTATTAATAAAACACGTCTATTGAAGTCGGGTGGGGCTGGAAGACAACTTTTTTTTATATTTCTTAAAGCTGTTTTTGTTTCAGGTTTTTTGAAATTTCTCGCTTTTTAAGAGGTATTTAATTTTGAAGCTGTTTTTGTTTCAGGTTTTTTGAAGGAGGTTTTTCTTTTTTGTTAAAAAGTTTTTTATTTTTAACTTTTAGTGGTAGGTATGTAAGCATGAGAATATTTTTTAACTGTATAAAATATTTTTAATGGTAAAATGCCCACAATTCAATTTCCAAATTTACGCTGTTTGTTTTTGAGGAGTTCCGTTGTGTCTTTGTAGTCCAACGGTAGGCGTACACCAAAGCCGATTTTATCGGCCGATGGCGGAAAGACCTACTCGGACGAATAACTCGGACGTGCACCTGCTGCGCCGACATTGGGCGTTGCCGTGCCGATCTTCTGTAGTCACTCTCAGCTATACAACCTCACATTTAATCGTGTAAGTTCCTCACATGGAGGGGTGGCTGTGTATCTTCGCTCTCATATCTCCTTTTCTATTCTCAGTCGCTCCCCACAACCACCACCGCCCAATAGCGCCGAGCACCTTCTACTTGAAGTATCTCTGTCCCACTCTAAACTTCTCCTAGGTGTTTTTTACAGCCCATCTCTAAGAATTGACTATTTTGAGTCCTTCGAAAGGCTTCTTGAAAATTTCGTTCCCTCATATCCTCATACCATAATCATGGGTGACTTCAATACATGTCTTATAAAAGATGATTTCCGTTCCAAAAAATTACTTTCCGTTATAAATTCTTCCAATTTACATATTCTAGCCTCAAAGGAAACTCATCACTTTCCCAACTGTTGTCCCTCCCTTCTTGACCTCATGATCGTCTCTTCCCCCACCTTAGCTGTTAAACACGGTCAACTTTCTGCAGATGCATTTTCTTATCATGATCTGATGTATTTGTCTTACCGGATCCGAGCCCCTAAGTTAAAACCTACTGTACAGCTTCAGCGTAGCTTTAATCGTATCGATAAGGACCAGCTACTTGAGGATGCTGCAAACATGGACTGGTCGGCTATTTTTTCTACAAATTCTGTTGATGAACAGGTTGAAATTTTTAATAAACTTCTCATTGCTCTCTATGACAAACATGCTCCCCTTAGGCCAGTTAAAATAAAACACCTTCCTGCACCTTGGCTTACTGACGATATTCGATCATTAATGGTTAAAAAGATTACGGCCAAAGCAAGATACAAACGCAATCCTTCGAATCGAAACCAAAGACGTATGAACCGTGCTAGAAACCGGTGCAACACTGCGGTTAGGGACGCTATTAGACGCCACATTCATCACTCCATTGAAAATGAAGACCCAGCTAAAGTCTGGAAATTCTTGAAAACTCTTGGGATTGGCAAATCTCACAATAATCTCCCAGGTAATAATAGTGTCGACTTCAACCAACTTAACAGGCATTTCACAACGTCCTTGCCTATTGATGGCAACTTTAAAATTAGAACTTTACAAAATCTTTCAAATTTGCCAATTCATGACTCACCTTTTTTTCTTAATCAATTTACAGATTGTGATGTGAGGAGAACTATCATGTCGATTAGCTCCACTGCTGTAGGTGCTGATTCTATTTCCCGTAAAATGTTCCTTCCTATCCTTGATGTACTCACTCCTATAATTACCCACATCCTGAACACATCAATTTCCACTGGTACCTTTCCTACATCTTGGAAGGACGCTAATGTCATTCCACTTCCTAAAAAACCAAAGCCGACTCAGTTTTCTGATTTTCGCCCTATTTCAATCCTTCCCTTCCTCTCCAAAGTTATTGAAAAACTTGTTCATCGTCAACTGACAGACCATCTAAACCAAAACCATCTCCTTAATACTTTCCAGTCCGGCTTTCGGAGAGGCCACAGCACATCTACAGCACTTGTGAAGATTACAGATGACATACGCTCGGGGATGGAAAATCGTCAGCTTACGGTGTTGACATTGCTTGACTTTAGTAACGCATTTAACACCGTTGACTTTGATATCCTTCTTGCCGTTTTACGTTCTCTGAACATATCTCCAGCTGTAATTGGTTGGTTTCAAAGTTACCTGCTAGGGCGACGGCAGCGCATCCGCGTTGGAGAATCCTTCTACGGTTGGTGCGATATTAATGCCGGAGTTCCTCAGGGTGGCGTCTTATCTCCACTTCTTTTCTCTATCTTTATTAATTCAATCACTAAATACATTTCTAGTTCCTACCATCTCTATGCCGATGATCTGCAGATATACACCCAGGCACCATTAGCTGAACTCTCACGTGCAATCATAACTACTAACTCAGATCTCGCACAAATCGATTGCTGGAGTAAGTCTTTTGGTCTCAATGTCAACCCGGCAAAGACACAATGTATTATCATTGGCAGTCCTTATTTTATTTCAAGGATTGAGTTTGACAAGCTTCCAGCAGTGACATTTGACGGCACAGTTATCCCGTTCTCGAATACCGTCAAGAACCTTGGTGTCACCTTTGACCAACAACTATCATGGAGACCCCACGTCGAAGGGTTGAGGAAAAAGGTGTTCGCTGCTTATGGCTCACTCAACCGGCTGCGTAACTTCTTACCAACCAGTACCAAGATTACCCTGGCACAAACTCTCTTGCTCTCGATTATTGACTACGCTGATGTCTGTTACACTAACCTGTCGGAGGAGCTGCTTGACAAATTAGAGCGTCTGCAGAATGTTTGTATCAGATTCATTTTTAATCTCCGTAAATTTGACCACGTGTCTCACTTCCGTACTAAACTCAACTGGCTCCCCATTCGCCGGCGCAGGGACTTACACACTCTTACGCTCCTCTATTCTATTCTTTTTCTTCCTACTTCGCCACATTATCTTAAAAAATGTTTCTCGTTTCCTACTACATCTTCTCACTGCACACTGCGTTCTTCTTCAAACCTTACCCTTGCCATGCCTAAACACTCTACTGACTTCGTTTCCTACTCCTTCTCCGTTCACGCCGTCCGCCTATGGAACGCACTTCCCGAAGGTATCAGAAAGGCTCAGTCTCTAAAATCCTTTGGCGATCAAGTTAGAAATCATTTCCTTTCTTGTGATCGTAACTTATAATACCTATATTTTATTCTCTTTCTATCTATATCCATTACCTCTCCTCAAATTTGCACCCATTCCCCTACTTCTACTTATTTATTTTCTCTCACCCAAGGTTGCCTGGAAGAGATTGCTATTTAGCAATAAGGCCGCCTTTTGTATGTTTTCTTTTTTCTGTTTCTTTCTGTTTTTGTGTTTCATGTGCAATAAAGCTATTATTATTATTATTATTATTATTTAAACAAAACCTCCGTTCGTTTACTGGATAGGTATCGTACCGTTTGTCATGTATGAATATATACTTAGCGTGCACTTGTATTAAGTTAGTAATAAAGTACTCTTCAAGTTATAACGGTTGACTGGGCGTCTTCCGATAACGTGCCGGATGAAATTCGGACTCGATGGATGATTGGCCGTCATCGGGCGACTTCGGACGATGGCGCTTGTAGTAGTGTACGCGCTCCCTTTATGTTACATAGGTTTGATTCGATCGGATGAGTCTGACCGATGACGCCCGGGCATAGTTCGGCCGATAACGGATTTAGTGTATTTGAACCGTTGCGGTTCAAATACACTAAATCCGTTATCGGCGTACACTACTACAGCGTACACTACTACAAGCGCCATCGTCCGAAGTCGCCCGATGACGTGTACGCCTACCACAAGTCTAGTCCGTCGTCCGTAGCAACGTTGCATCGCAGACCATGGTTTGGTTTGTTTTGGATTGTCATAAAACTACCAAAATTCAAATCACTTGTACTATTTGAATATGAGGAGTTCCCTTGTGTATCTTCGAAGTTCAAGGTCCAATATCGATGAAATTAAAATGTGACCACTCTTGAAGTATACCCTTTTAAACAAAAAGAGAATCATCTAAATCGGTACATAAACAAAGATGTATTGTCCGAAAATCCGTGAAAACACGTGTGATGGCAAGCTAAATAATTGTCATTTTTAAAGATTATGAAAAACCTACCAGCCAGATCTCTGTAAATTTTTAATGGGACCACACACAAACTTTGTTCTTTGAAATAAAAAAAAATTTTATAAATCGGATAACAACTGACGAAGTTATGGTAAAACATACATAAAAAAAATACCGTCGACTTGAGAACCTCCTCCTTTTTTTGAAGTCGGTTAAAAATTATAATTATTACTAAATATATTCTGACTTTCTACGAATGCAAAGCCAGAGGTCGCTGCAAAACTAATACATAATTAACTATATCCTCTCCTAACTTTTTAATTGAATTGCCGTATCCTTGCCCTAGAATTAGTTCGTTTGCGAAATTGTTTTTATTCTACTGTGTCGGTTAAAAACCGTATTTCAGTTGAACAAACTATGTGTATCTTGTTACAACGTGAATGTAAGTTTGTACTTCCTTTTGTTCCCACCCGACTGAGCAATTACAACATTTTGAATATACCGACGGGCAGGGAGTTCAAATAACTCGAATGCCTATTCACTTCAGTTACAAAAAAGTTCAGTTATAAAATTAATTTTATAACTGAACTTTTTTGTAACTGAAATTCTTTATTACTGAGCAGGTTAACCTGCATAACCTTAATACTTACTTATAGAATTATTTTTTAAGGTATTTGCAGTACCCATATGAGGTTCTTGTTTGGAACTTTTTATTGTTAACACCATGTATCAACAAGAACGCAAATTAAGCACATAAAATAAATGAATAGTTATACAATATGTAACGAAAACCCTGTCAGATACTGAAATAGGTGATAGGGTTGTTAAAACTGTAATAAACCTTATAAACAAACAAACAAATAAAAACAAATCGTGGTTTCCATATAATATAGAGATTACGTACAGGGAGGGAGTGCCGGAGTGTCGGACTAATGCTGTTGCTGTATTGCATATTGCATGCTGTATGCTTATGCTGTAATTACCATGACTTTGCAAAATATTTTTAATTTTAAATCGGATAAACTAGTGTGCTGATACGAGTGAAAGAGTATAAAACGATAGATTTTGATATTGAAAATAATTTGCAACATGGTAGATCACATTAATGTGATGTGTGTGTTTTGCTCCAAATGAGTAACATACTTTAGCAGCTTGTAAAGGGGAATTGCACATTGTGTTCCATAAATTTTTAATGAATATGTCGGTGTACTGTTTAAACCTTTAGGTTGGGAGTAAAGGAACTAGGTTATTTATATACTAAATAAAGGATTATATTATTACTTGTGAATTATGTGTGACTTAATTATTGTTTGCTGCACGTATTATATTATTATTTTCGAGTTTTTTCGTACTTTTACGCATCATGCTACGTATTGTATCCAAAACGGAGATATTTAAATATTCACATTCAGTTTTAAAGACCATTTTAAGTATCTGTGACACATGCATGCGTCGTTATAGTCTGTAATCGATTAATTTTTGTCTTTATGTGTAAACAAAATCGTGTACTTAATAAATAAATAGGTAAATTGCCTTTTCACTTATATTGATTACAATATCCATTACGTTTCAACTGCAAGCGAGGTGTATCTCGTTAGGATAAGATACTATTTTTCATGATCTTACGGTGGTCAAGGCCCCGAGGGAGCTCATCGGGCGAGGCCGTAAATACAGGTTTGTTTATGTTTACAGTCTCTTAGAGGCCACACAGATACCTACCGATGCTGGGAGTTGGGTTGTGAGTGAAAAAGAAAATTAAGCAGCTCGAATCTTGTGGTAATTTTAGAGGTGTCGCAATTGGTTTCTTACTAAGAAACAATAAAGTTTTAAAGGTAGAAAGTTACTGTTTAATTTCTCTCATACATATAAGATAGAACACGTGATTTTCAAATTTTTGTACACCAATAGACGATATACTCGTATATTGAAAATGTTTAATGTTTTCAAAAGGGACATCAGTATAAATAACGATTAACCCTGTTATAATGAAGTAACAGCTGCGAGTAATTCTGCGTTAATCCCGGTCACTCGGTATCCCGGGTCCCAGGGGCTCCCATGAATCAAACTCTGTCCCAAATTATAGTGCGCTTATATATAGTGCAACCGTTCCTCTTGGTATTTCGGATACATTCTGGTCAAGTCTAAGTACGACGCTATCACTTAAATACATCATCAGGAGCCCTTGCTAGGGCATAGCGGTATGCCTTTTTAGGGTTCCGTACCAAAATGGTAAAAAAGGAACCCTTATGGTGTGACTCAGTATATCTGTCTGTCACAGCTGGATATCCCGAGAACTACTAATGGTATCAACTTGAAATTTGGAATAGTTTAAGATGACATTTGCATAACTATTTTGCAAATAAGAAAGAAATAAAAAAAATTTTTTTTTTACAACTGGGACTGAAAAGGGGTCTTAAAAATTTGAAGTGAGGTGACTAGGGCATGTGGGATATCATATGAAAGAGCGCTGTTTGCACATTTTAGAACATTTTTTTCTTTTTTCTTAGGCCGCATAGTTTTCGACTTATGATGAAAAATGTAAAAAAAAATACCGTTCCCCCCCCCCCCCCCTTATCTCCGAAGTTTGCAAAGAGAAAAATCTGAAGTAATTCTATGAGATAGTAGTTTATGTAAAGATTACAGGAAAAATAAAACTATGTCTCACTTTTTTAAAAATTCAAAAAACAAACAAAATGTCTTTAGTTTCACTACCAGTCAACAGATGACGCGGTCCTAAGAATGCTGACCTAAGAAAAAAAATAGTTCCACTATCGCTCAAGAGATGGCGCAACCTAATACTACAATAATAATTGGTGGCTGGTTCTAATATAATTTACCTACTATACGGTTCTAATATAATTACCTACTATTTGCCGTACGAATAAACGAAGAATAAGTTCCTACTTAGTAATATAAACAGTTTTCAATGTGGAGTGGCTGAAACGTTTTTCAGTCACCATAAGCAGCTGTGGTTAAGATTTGTAAATTAACTGTCCGCCTGTTCGGCCTTCCACCGGTCTGCCGTTTATCCTACTTTTTTAAAGACTACTAAAGTAACATATCCAAATATATTTATGATTCTACGGAACCCTCGGTGCGCGAGTCCGACTAGCTCTTGACCGGTTTTTTTGAATAGATTAGGAGCACGGGCCATAATCCACCACGTAGGCCTTATTCGGATCGAAGAAGAAAGAAAAAAGAAAGAAAGAAAGCAAAACCATTATAAGCAGTGAGGTGATTAAAAATAAAAAAATCTTGAAAATAATCTAACAAAAAACAGCTTCAAAAATAAATTAATGGCTCTAAAAAGCAAGAAATAAAATATTGAAATCTGCATAATAACTAACTCGAAAGTTTGTATGCATATCTTATATTAAACAACGCCTTTTGAAGTCGGGTGGGGGGGGGAACGAAGGATATTTTTTTATCTAAACTAATATATCTAAACTTTAATCATGGGTTTAAACCCCACCCGACTTCATAAGACGTTGTTTAATATAAGATATGCATACAAACTTTCGAGTTAGTTATTATGCAGATTTCAATATTTTATTTCTTGCTTTTTAGAGCCATTAATTTATTTTTGAAGCTGTTTTTTGTTAGATTATTTTCAAGATTTTTGAAGGAGGTTTTGTTTTTATTAAAAACTTTTTTATTTTAAACTTTTTTGTGGTAAGTATATTTGGTGATGATATTATCTAAGTTACAATAGCCTTATATCAACGGCTCATCATTTTTTACATAGTACTGCTTTTCCTGACGCAGGGGCGTTTATTGTTGAGGAGTTCTCCTGGTACTTCACTATCAGCTCCACTTCACCATATGAATTATGATGAACATAAATAGCCTTGCAACCATATTAAAGTAATCGTATCGTACCAGTGAACTACTTAGTATTGAATATTTCCGATGATCATCTATGCTGGTCTTCATCATCAGTTCCACTTCACCGAAATAGTACTTTTCGAAAGCAAATGCACAAGTTACTTAAGAAAATACTAAAATCGCTATAGATGTGCCTATAATATTTGAAGAGTTCCCTCGATTTCTCCAGGATTCCATTATCAGATCCTAATTTCATGACAATGGGACCAATTTGAAAGTATATACTTTCAAACTAAAAAAGAATTTTTCAAATCGGTCCAGCCGTCTTCGAGTAATCGAGTAACATACATAAAAAAAAAAAAAAAAAGATTCCGACGAACTGAGAACCTCCTCCTTTTTTTGAAGTCGGTTAAAAAAAGTTGGATAGCAAAAAAACAATATCTTAAAACGAATTTGTATGCGGCCAACTCTCAGCAATACAGTGGAGTGGCATACCGGAGCATACCACTGTAACGCTGGATTGGTGGGTAATTGGGTATCTAATGACTGCAAAAGCCTAAACCATTCGTGCCTTCTGAAGTATGGAAGGAAGTTCCTTTACTACTGCGTCATCGAGCCTTCTCCTCCCCGAAAATATAATTCATTTGATAATTCTAAGTTATTGCAAAATTGATCTATATTTTCAAACGAACCGACCTTTCACCGAAAGTACTGAAACACTTCAATATATTTTGCAGATAAAGTGACATTTGTTCCAAGACCCCGCATTGATAAACACATACTTTATATATCTACTTATCAAATACAAATACTTGGACAGCGGCACTTAAAATAGTATCAATTGTTAACTTAAGATAGCTTTCTGATAATAACAAACCAATAATTTCATAAATGACTACTTAATAAAGATTATCAAAATATCTTTTACTGGTTACTTAACATCAAAAGCAGTTAACGATTGCATGATAATGATACAAGCTTGAAGATCAGAAAAATATCAGCACGATAACTGTTCCGTCCGTATAAGTTTCGTCAAAAATAAACATACGATGATACTACTTATTATCTCTTATAAAATAATTAAGAAATTCTGCTATATAAATTTTAATGAGCATGTCATCACTCAAAAAAAAACTGTCTGGATCGAATTGAGCTGATGATTTTGTTATCAATAAACCAATTATAATCAATTTATGGTGCGGAACTCTAAAAATCGATTATTATGAAAAGTGATAAACAGCAATGAACATTTAATAGATTCTGTTAAAGACAACATTGGAATCCAATAAAATATATTGGTCAAATATAAAATACTTAATACCTTTACAGATAGATTGACAAAATTATATTACCTATATAAATAAAAAATAAAGGTCAGTATCTTATTCTACGTAAGTGCATCATATTACAATGTTTCAAAATCAGACTTTGTAAGTGAAAAAAACCTTATTGAATACCTACTTCAAACAATGAAGTAGATACATAGATCATAATGCTAATAAATTTACGTATTATTTTTAGCGTATTCCTCTTCTCAGTCTCATGTTTATTGGTCTCAAATGCTAACATTATAAAGGAAAGTAGAGAGAGCGTCAGAAAGTTCCCAGATGGATTGTTATTTGGTGCTGCAACAGCATCATATCAAATTGAAGGAGGCTGGGATGCAGATGGTATGATACAATAAAATATCTTTGTTTAGTACCGTAGCATAGTAAAGTTTATAGATTTTTAAACTAAAAAAATACAATATTTTTATTAACATCAACATTAACATTAACAGTACCTACAAACTAATAAATATTTTTCAAAATTCAGGAAAATCAGAAAATATTTGGGATCACTTAACGCACACCAATCCATGCCGGATAAAAGATTGTTCAAACGGAGACATTGCTGCTGACTCATACCGTCTATACAAGAGAGATGTCGAGATGATGCGCGAACTGGGCCTAGACCACTATAGGTTTTCCCTCTCCTGGACCCGAATACTGCCTACTAGCTTCCCCGATCAGATAAACGAGGCTGGAATCCAGTATTACAATAATCTGATAGGTGAAATGCTGAAATACAATATTGAACCTATGGTCACGCTCTACCATTGGGACTTACCTCAGAAACTACAGGATATGGGAGGATGGGCTAATCCCCATATTATTGACTGGTTTACTGATTACGCAAGAGTTGCTTTTGAACGATTTGGTGATAGAGTCAAATATTGGATCACAATGAATGAACCTCATGAAATATGTAATGCAGGATATGGATCAATATCAAAAGCTCCTCAATTAAATTTGAGAGGTCTCGCAGATTATATGTGTGCAAAGAATCTGCTTGTGGCACATGCTAAGACATACCATATGTACAATGATGAATTCAAACCAAAATACGGCGGAGTTATTGGTATTTCAATAAGTGCTGGTTGGAGTGAGCCAGAATCGCAAGAACATATCGAAGCAGCAAATGAGGCGATGTTATTTGTCGTAAGTACATGCGGAGACATTCATCAATTCTGTTATATAGATTTAGTTGTACCTATTAATAACAAAAAACTGGTTTTAGTTGGGACAATATGCACATCCCATATTTACCAAGGAGGGCGATTTTCCCCAAATTATGAAAGATAAGGTAGCTGCCAAGAGCGCTGCACAAGGTTACCAAAGATCCAGGTTGATCGGTTTCACGCAAGAAGAAATCGAATTGGTTCGGGGATCGTCAGATTTCTTCGGACTAAATCATTACACAACGTTTATAGCTTACGAAAGAAATGTCACAGTACAAGGTAACTTTGACATGGATGTATCCCAATATCAACTTAGCACGTGGCCTTCTTCTGCTTCATTTTGGTTAAAGGTAAGCAAAAATTGCAATAATAATAACAGAATATAACACAATTTTGAGATTTCAGGTCAACAAACATAAAAGGCGCAAGTCTCTACTAAAAGTATCATAAACAATTCAGTTATAATGTTATTAATTTCCAGCATGTTCCCTGGGGGTTTTATAAGCTACTTATGTACATCAAAGATACCTACAACAACCCACCGATTATCATCACGGAAAACGGTTTCTCTACTTTGGTTGGTTTGGACGATGGAGACAGGATCACATATTACAGGGAATATCTGGACGCTATGTTGGATGCAATTGAAGAAGGATCCAATGTAGCTGGGTACACCGCGTGGAGTCTCATGGATAACTTCGAATGGATGGAAGGATACACGTGAGTATTGCTATGAGAATGATAACACTTCATTTTAATAGTTCAAAAATGTGAACTGTGTTCACCATCTTTTATAGGATCAAAATCAAAACCCTTATCTATTACAATAATATAATAATAATAATAATCTTTATTTTCTCATCACAAACATTAATCTTAAATTATACCTTATTATATAATAGGTAACTGTTATTGGTATTCTTTCGACAAATTAAGTAAGTATGCCGTAATATTGAGGTCGTGCCTAAAAATCATAGGTAAGTAATAATATGTGCGGAATGAGAACCGTCGTGAGATTTGTGCATATTATGTTTTACTTTCCGCTATGGATTTGTGCTTGATTGCCGTATATATCATGTTGACAGCACTGTTACGTCATTACGACTATGTTAAATTTATAGATAACAAAATACATTTATATTAATGACTATAATGACACAGTCTTTACGCTACAAACGTCTTTTTTTGTTCCATAGCGAGCGTTTTGGCCTGTATGAAGTGGACTTCACGAATCAAAATCGCACACGCACGCCGCGCAAGTCCGCCTCCGTGTACAAAGAAATAGTGCGCACGCGCGCTCTCGATCCCAACTATGATCCAGACGCAAATAGTGCGGGATCACCGAATAATACTAACCACCTGAATATATTTCTTATATTATTTTTCTATTTTCAACTTGTATTTTCTTTGTAATTTTTAACAAGGTTACGCTACCTAAATGTTCCATTATCAAGTGAATTAAATCAATAAAGGTAATTTATTAATATTATGCCTTTTTTTCGATTCTTAGTTATTAAAATTCTTTAAAATCTTTGGTATATTAGATTGTTCCTACTTCTAGAACAATTTCACAAATATTGAGGGAAAACCCGCATTATTTAAATAAACTAATAAAGGTAAAAAAGATATATCAGAAAAGCGTTTAGACTACTGACTGGCTTCCTTTTGCAATTCAAAATATTTACTAACAATAGTAGATTGAAACTAAGAAACTAAAAAGAGCTCCTACTATGCAACGTGATATTATAGTAGTTCCATTTAACAGACCAACGATCAGCAAAGCCAGTCAGAAAGGATTGCTAGAACTAGAGAAAAAGTAGTAAAACGAAAGCTTAACATTTTTGGATGACGTTTCCAATGATAATTAAAACTGTCTAAAATAACTACTCACGCACCGGACTGTAATAGACATCTGTTTTAGGTACGCCTAAATGTTCAATTAAGCTTTCTCTGAAGAGAAATTGATTAGAATTAGTCGATAAATATATATTATTTCAATTACTTCTAATACAAGTTCTCTTTTTGTTGAATAGTGAGCGTTTTGGCCTGTACGAAGTGGACTTCACGCATCCGAACCGCACGCGCACGCCACGCAAGTCTGCCTTCATTTACAAGGAAATTATCCGCTCGCGCACGCTCGATCTCAACTATAAGCCCGACATTACAGTCATGGTCATGGATGAAGGACATTAAAATTTATTTCTTTTTGTTATTTGTTTAGATTTATCAAGAAAATAAGCCGGTTAGTAACAGAACTACAAGCGTAGTCAACTGCTTATGAGCTCATACTTTTCCATGATTGTAACTAAAGATTTAATTAAAGATAAAATCAGAGAAAAAAATAACCGATTGTTTGCACTTTTTTTCTTCTGTTTTTCCTTTTTCTTCCTTTTACATTTTCTACGCAACAAACTTACCTATCTTCGAAAACTTTATTTATATAAAAAGACACTTGTAAGTTTACTGACAAAATCCGAAGCGCCAACAAGTCAATTACAAAATACGATACAGCAGCAATAAATAGCAAATCAATTATAAAACAATGTAAGTAAAAAAATCGGAATCAGAAATTGAAAAATAAAATAGATACAATTTAAACTAATTACTTGCAAATTAGAATCAATATACATATTACAATAATTATTATTTAGGCATGTATATTACATATGAAAATAGAATAAATACATTTAAATTAGATACATTAGAAAAAAGACGTACAATTGCAGACTTACTTACATTATATAAAATTTGACATTCTCAATTAGATACAACAATCCTGGACCAGCTTTCACTTAGGCCACCTAAAAAATCTACTCGGAGACAGCATTTGTTCTCGACAAATTCCTCCTCAAATAATGTTTCACGGTTCAGTCCGATACCCCGAATGTGCACCCTGTACAATGATCTTCATAAGGATTTAGATATTTTTCATTACAGTTTATCTAAATTTAAAAATAAAATAATGTCTTTGCTAACTAGCCCTTAATATCTTAAAAATATATTATATAATTAAGAATCAAACGAACTTACCTTGTGAAGTTTGATTCCAATTATGCGAGGGTCTCAACCGAAGACGATTTATTTATTACAAGCAGCAGTACATGAAATGGTGCTATCTTCCTCACACTTTTAGATCTGTAATATCTTTAAAAGACAAAACTTGATTTCCTGTCTCGCTCCCTCCCCGCCCGGCTGTCCCCCCGGCGCCAGCATGGGCAGCGCCGCCATTTTAACTTCATTATTTAGAGTATTTTTTGTGTTATATGTTATTATAATTTTTTATGTTTGACCTGTGGGTGGGCGGGATGGGACGACTAATCGTCTTCGGTTGAGACCCTCGCATAATTGGAATCAAACTTCACAAGGTAAGTTCGTTTGATTCTTAATTATACTTCGGGTCTCAACCGAAGACGATTTATTTATTACAAGCAGATGTTTAGAGCATTATTGTAATATTCATAGAAATAAAAAAATTTAATAACGGAATTAAATTTTCTATATTTAATTTAGCAACAATATTGTAGGAATAATAATTTAAGGATAATACTACATTTATCGTACTCTTAACATGTTAATAAAATAAATGCAATTAACCTTTACCGAAGATGGCATTAACAAAAACATTATTATTTGTATCCACAATGTCTCTATGATAATATTTGAGAAATACATTTGAAGAATCAGACCAGCCCGCGGCCTTGCGAACCACTTCTAGATTCACTCCAGATCTGTGAGCGGCAGATGTAGATGCCGAGCGAGTGCTGTGAGCTCCAAACACAGAAGTATTTACACCGCTGTCGTGCAATGCCTTTTTTACCCAGTGTGCTAATGTTTGAGAACCTACACTTTTGTGAGGTTTTTTCAATCCAATAAAAAGGTGCCTTTCAGGGAGGTCGCATTGTAAGTTTTTTGTTTTGTTTATATAAGTTTCAACAGCCAATGCTGGACAAATACTGGGATTCTCACGAATATACGGCAATCTTATAAGTGGTTGGCAAGCTCCGGGCCTTGATGTTTTTATCAAATCAGTGATTTTAATAATAATCGAATCATCTTGTTTGGATATGTTATTTAGTTTAATTAAACTAATAGTCTGCATTCTTTGAGCAGTAGCTATGGCCAATAGAGTACAAGTCTTATGTGACAAATCAACTAATGGAATATTATCATAAGGATACAATTTAGAAAGATGGTTCAACACAATATTTGTGTCCCAAGTTGAATTGTATTTCGGATGAGGTGGAGCTAATCTGTAAATACCTTTAAGGAAACGATTAATGCAATCATTCACAGCAATAGTAGTACCTAAAATGATTGAGAGTGCGGACCTATGTGTGTTCAAACTACTATAGCTAGAACCTTCCTCAATTTTTTTTGTAAGAAATGATAAAATTTTAAAATTGTTAGTCTCATAAATATCGAAATTATTTTCTTTGCAATAGATCCACCAAGATTTTATAGAGCTATTGTATTGATTTAACGTTTTTGGAGCAAGCGAGGCCATCATTATGTCTAAGGACGTCTGAGGTACACCACGTCTCATCATCGCTTCCCTGATAATTTGGCTGCCACCAGGATAAGGCTCGCGTGAAGTGGATGGCAGACTCTGAAAGGAGAAGACAACAAAGATTCGTCAGGGCCAAAGAAAAGCTTTTCTGATATGACAAGCCTGGACCATAACGGGTACCAAGGCTGAGATGGCCAGTAAGGTACCACGACAATACCTGTCGCTTTGTCAGATATAATTTTTTCTAGGACTCTGGTAATAAGGCAGAATGGTGGAAATGCGAAAAAGAAAATTTTTTCCCAGCAAAATGTAAATGCATCGACAACTTCAGAAAACGGGTCAAGTTTCCATGATGCGTATCTACGACATTTGTAATTTTGAGCGCTAGCGAAAAGATCAAATTCGGGTATTCCTATTGATTTAGTAATTTGAGAAAACACATAGTCTGAAATTTCCCACTCAGTATCTATATTAATTCGCCGAGACTCTCGATCTGCGATTATGTTATCAGCAGACTTGACGTAGGATGCAAAAATATAGATATTTCTGACCTCACACCACTGCCAGATTTTTCGTGCAAGTTCATTTAAATGTGGATGTTGAACACCGCCCATCCGGTTTATGTAAGATATGGCAGTGGTGTTATCGATACGTAATAAAATATTACAATCTCGTAAATCCCTAGCAAAAATTTTTAAACCATAAAACGCAGCCGTTAACTCGAGTGTGTTTATGTGAAGGACTTGTTCTTGCTCTGTCCAATTACCATTTGCATTTTGACCACCGCATGTTGCACCCCAGCCAGTCATTGAGGCATCACTAAAAATTTCCAGTGAATAATAATTATTTTTATTGATTATGGAGAATGATGTTAATATATTATCTCGCCACCATAAAAAATCTTGTTTAAGATGATTTCCAACTATCATTTGTTTATTATAATTATCTGAGTAATTTAAGGCTAAGAACTTCTCCCTTTCAAACAGTTTTGTGTAAATCCATCCGTAACTAACAGCTGGACATGCAGAGGTCAAAAGGCCTATGAATTCGGCAAAGAACCTTATTGTACATTTATTTTTGGTCATAAGCTCTATGGTTCGATTCTGTATTTTTTCTTTCTTTTCGTCTGGTAATGACATAATCATATTTTCTGTATTGAAGATAAACCCCAAAAACTTACAAACCTTGCTCGGTATCATAACACTTTTATTAATGTTTATGATGAATCCTAATGATTCTAAAATTTTACAGGTAGTGTTAACATTAGCTAAACACTCATCGTATGAGCTACCGATACATAAAAAATCGTCTAGGTAGTTAACAGACAATAAACCCGATTCACGCAAGTATTCTAGAACGGGTTTAAGTAATTTTGTGAAAACAAATGGTGCAGTGCAAAGTCCGAACGGGAGGACATTGAATTCATATAACTGAGACCTCCACCGAAACCGCAACTTTTTACGATCACTCTCATTTATAGAAATTAAAAAATATGCGTCCTGAATATCTAATGTTGCCATAAAGTAATTATGATTTAATAATTTAAGTGCAGTGCGATAATCCTCCATTTTAAAATGTTGAACTTTTACAAATTTATTAAGTTCTTTTAAATTTAATATGAATCTATGTGTTCCGTTCGGCTTAGGAACTGTAAAAATAGGTGAGACAAATTGTCCTTCACAAAATGTACAAGCTGATATGAACTCACAATGTATCAGTTCTGAAATACAATCATCAATAATTTTTATTTGAGATTGTGTGTTGCACGCATTATTTTGGGGTTCAGTTATTTGAACTGGTTCATCCTTAAACGGGATTTTATATCCTTGTACCCAATCCAGAATAGTTGGATCATTTGTGAGTTCACACCATTTTCCATAAAAATAAGATAATCGCCCAGCGACTGGTACCTGATCGTCTTCTATCGCCTCCTCGTCTGATGCCGTGCGTGGTTGGTGGGGCGACGGCCCCGCGGCGCCTCCTGACGGCGGTCCCTCGGTGGTCGGCGAGGTGCAGGGGTCGGCCGCGGCTCCACCGTTGACGCTACGCGCGGCGCCCCCCTCGAGTTTAAAGCTCCCCGGATTTGCGATGCTGCTGGGAACCTATATGCAGGACGTTGTGCCTTTTGTTTAATTTCTGAACCAGTCCTGGTTATTGCTTTCGATGACTTGATATGATCAGATAAGGCGGACCCAAAGAGATTCTCATCTATATTTGTATTCTTGACAGTATCTCTAATGTTTCTGTCTAAGGTGCTCAGAGCTGCATAACGTCGTGACTGAGACTCCTTGTGATGGTTGTCACATATTAGTCTGCCAGCATCGCTTAATGATTTAATTATATCCGGAGGTACAATATTTTTCGTTGACAGTGCCCAATTCAAGGCTCGTCCCATCGCAGCAAGACTACTTGCAAGTTGATTTTGTTTGCTTTGATTATATAAATCTTTCTTGACATTTATCTCCAAAAGGGCAGCTTTTATCTCCAGATTAAGTTTGGGTGCCTTCATAGTCGGGCAATTTTCCGGAATTAAGTATGTTTTTAGAAGTTCCGACTGGGTGTCCTTAGATAAGCCGTTGGCTAAGATATGTGTCCACCTCGAAGCTATATCCTTATGAAGGCTTTCTCCATACGCCTTTTGGTTCGTAGGGTCTTCGCCAAGTAATTCTAAAAGATCTGGATCCAATAATGGTACATTATCTTCAGCAAGAGGTTTTTTCTGGGCGTCATCTCCATTGTCGGTCGACAAAGCAGGTGGCAAAGGCGGTACAGGTGCAGGTGCTACCAGCGATGTGGATGGAGCAGCGACCGGCTCTGCAGGTAGTGTTGATGGCTCAGCAACTGGCTCCGCTGACTCGGGTTGGCCTTCATAAGTATCAGTAATTTTATCAGATAACTGTTCATCTGCAAAGATACATTAAACATAGAATACCACTAGGGCATATTTATATGTTGCAATAGTACCTATTAATAGTCATCATAAGTATCATGAAGTACTGGCCTCAACACTATTAAAGTGGAGTATTTCCTCGACACGATGAACGTGGAGTATTTGTATTTCCTCGACACGATGAACGTGGAGTAGAAAAGCCTCAACACTGTTAAGTGGAGTTTACATATCCTCGACACGATTTACGTGGAGTAAAAGAAGCCCTCAACACTATTAAAGTGGAGTATTATATCCTCAACACGATTTACATGGAGTACTAATTGATCACAACACGTGAGTAGAAACAGTCATATCAACACCTAACCTCAATATTTTATAGTTATTTGTAATAACTCCATACTGTTTGTGTTTATATGAAGCAAACATATTACCTCGTTGCCTTTACAGTAGCTTCTATAATACCTTCTTTATCCGTTTATTGGAGCAAACAAAAGTATGGAAAATTTTCGTACAAAAATTGTCTCAAATAAAAAACAGTTAAAAGGAGGGTAAGTTAACGTTATACGATATTTCACTTTTGTACAGAAAGGAATAAACCTTAAACTACGATATGATGTTTATTAAATTGGTAGGCTTTACCTGATAAATCCTCATATTCCTGGGTATTATAATATGGCACATAATGTGAATTGTCACTATCAGACACCGGCGAAGATGAACGCCGACATTTTCGTAATTTTGTTTCCAGTTTCCTTATTTTTCTTAAAACATTTTGGTAATCACTTTCCTTTGACTTAGAGCGCTTGCGTTTTCCCATTTTTGCTCACAATATCAATAATTTCAAGTATTTTCACTAAATTTGCAAATAAAGTGTGATTCCGATAACACAAAAACACGTAATGAAGTTAAAATGGCGGCGCTGCCCGTGCTGGCGCCGGGGGGACAGCCGGGCGGGGAGGGAGCGAGACAGGAAATCAAGTTTTGTCTTTTAAAGATATTACAGATCTAAAAGTGTGAGGAAGATAGCACCATTTCATGTACTGCTGCTTGTAATAAATAAATCGTCTTCGGTTGAGACCCGAAGTATAATTACATTTTAACCATGTGTGTAGTCAAATGTTGTGCATGGATGTAATAGATATAGAAATTTAACATGTTATTAGATATAAGCTCATTTCTTTTTTGTTAAGTTATAATTTGTATATTGTTTCTGTGCCAAATAAATAAAAATAAAAAAAATAAAAATAAAATAAAATGTCATATTAAAAGAACAGCAAAATCAAAATACAATTAATATTAAGTATGTCAAACACTTAAAATCTATGACTAAACCTATAACTAACACTTAAAACTAAGTCAAACCCAATTTACTTCAAAATGAGTCGCAAGACGTTTTAATAACGGATCCTAAGTATTTTTTTGAAGTGTAATGCATTATGATATGAGTCAGCTAGGTCGTTCAGCACCTGTTGGAAATCGTGCCCACTTCATCAAAACTTCTATTATAACATATCGGACCGATAAATGAGATAAACACATCAAGCAACAGTGATGAACGTCAAGATATGTTTTTAGAGGCTTACATTTACAGTATATAAAGAAACAATAAACAGTCTATAAAAATACGTTCATGTAATAGAATATTATATAACAATGACACATCATCGGAATATGTAAGTAAAAATATAAAAGCAAAATACAATCATCCTATTGAACTCCGCGTTAATACTAAATTATTTTTCGCAGCGTGTTACTTTCAACGATATTATTTGTCTTATCCTCAAATGCCAAGACTATAAATGAATCTAAACAGAGCATAAGAAAATTCCCAGATGGATTCCTCTTCGGTGCTGCCACAGCATCTTATCAAATTGAAGGTGGTTGGGATGCTGACGGTAAGGATCATTTACTTATTGGTTCGGAAAAAGAATGTGATTTCAAAGCATTCAATTTAAATAAAGAAAAGAATATTATCACGACAAAACACGAGTTTGTTCTTTCAAATAGACTATAGTATACTAATAAGTTACCTTTTTCAGGAAAGTCAGCAAATATTTGGGATCATTTAACACACACTGAACCTTGCAGGATAGCAGATTGTTCAAATGGAAACGTTGCTGCTGACTCGTATCATTTGTACAAAAGAGACGTCGAGATGATGCGAGAGCTTGGTTTGGACTACTACAGATTTTCCCTGTCCTGGACAAGAATACTACCCACTAGTTTCCCCGATCAGATAAATGAAGCTGGAGTCCAGTACTATAATAATTTAATAGACGAAATGCTTAAATACAACATAGAACCCATGATCACGCTCTTCCACTGGGACTTGCCCCAAAAACTACAAGAGTTAGGTGGATGGACTAATCCTCACATTGTTGATTGGTTTACTGACTATGCACGCGTAGCCTTCGAAAAATTTGGGGATAGAGTAAAATATTGGATGACAATGAATGAACCTCATGAAATTTGTAACGCGGGGTATGGTGAGACATCGAAAGCCCCTGTGTTAAATATGAAAGGAGTTGCTGATTATATGTGCGCTAAAAATCTTCTTGTAGCACATGCTAAAACGTATCATATTTACAATAATGAGTTTAAATCAAAATACGGTGGTATGGTTGGTATTGCAATAAGTGCAGGCTGGAGTGAGCCAGAATCTGAGGACCATGTCGAAGCCGCGAAGGAAGCGATGTTTTTTGGAGTAAGTGTTTTAATGGTTTTAAATTAGGTATTTTTTATTATTTAATCATCATAAATTTTATTGTAAATTACGTTGTTAAGGAACACCTAACCGCGTCCTAGCAATATTTAACTTTTTCTTATAAAACGTTTGTTTTAGATAGGGCAATACGCACATCCAATATTTACGAAGGAAGGTGATTATCCTGAAATTATGAAAGAGAAAGTAGCCGCTAAGAGCACAGCACAAGGATACACCAAATCAAGACTAATTGAATTGACACAAGACGAGGTCGAAATGATTCGAGGTTCAGCAGATTTCTTTGGGTTAAATCATTATTCATCTGCTATCGTTTATCATAGAAATTTTACTGTAGACTTAGATGATTCCGATGTAGCATCATATCATCTGAGTTCCTGGCCTGGCTCAGCATCATCTTGGCTTAAGGTATGTAAATGAATAACCGTCAACTTGTTTATTTCCCTTGAATAAAATTGTATAAACTACATTTTTCAGTTGACCAAGGGCCCAAGGTCTCTCTACTCTCTATTGTATAAAATCAGTAGGTATTTTATAAAAGTTGGTGAACGTCTTTCCTGCTCCAGACAGTCATTTAAGAACAAATAATTGTTGACTTAGTTTAAGAGCAAATAATTAATCTTATTCAAAATAATTTAATATATTTAAAAATGGAACAGCTATTGATAATAAACAAATTGTTTTTATAACCTCCAAGATTAAGATCTTTTTTTGATCCAAATAGTCGATTTCTGAACATTGATAGTACATTTCTAGATTCCATCTGACACATACACATCGATTATGAGTTCTTTAAAAATATTTCCAAAGGTCAAATTGGTATCTTCAGTAAATGCTCTTATTCACAGCAAGTACCATGGGGTTTTTATAAACTTCTCAATTACATCAAGGACAACTACGACAATCCATCCGTGATAATCACTGAAAATGGGTTCTCCACTTTGGCTGGGTTGGAAGACAACGACAGGATCACTTACTACAGAGAATATCTTGACGCCATGTTGGATGCAATTGAAGAAGGCTGTGATGTGTTCGGGTACACTGCGTGGAGTCTGATGGATAATTTCGAATGGATGCAAGGATATACGTAAGAAAAAATATTTATGAGAATGTTATTTTTTTTCGAATTTAAGAAAATGATTTTACTTACAATACGCACTTTAAATACTCTTTATCAACACTTACAACGTAATTTTCCAAATATGAACTGAAAAAATATTGTATAAACACGTACTTTATTTATCGTGGATAGGTAAAATAAAAAAAAACCATTACGTTATGATCCAGTCAACTGCATCATAATAGTACATTATGAAACAAGTTAGCTTAGGTTGCTCATTGCACACAAGGCTGTGGGTTGCAGTCCGAGCCGTAGGCGAGGGCGTAACTCAGCCGAGTGTGCAATGAGCAAAAGCTCACGAGTTTTATACGACGTTTTTCAACACATTTGCGAGGAAAATACAAAGTAATTTACCACACAACAACAAATTCGACAAAAACAAAATATTTGACAATTATGGGAAAAGGCGCGTAGGTTTTTTTTTGTTTTTTTCATACGCCAATGCAAGAATATTTTGCGAACAAAGGGGTGAGTGAGCATACAGCCTAATTCAAAATTAATTTTAAGTGATAAAATGCAAATATTTTAATATTTTATTACAAAATATTGTGAATTATGAAAAATTTCATAGTAATAAATATTTGCTTGACTTAATTAAGGACTTACACATTTATTTATTTCAAAAATGAATATGAATTTTCAGCGGCATAAAATCTCTTTGTTGTTAATAAAAAATAATTGTATTACCCGGTTAAATTGGGAATGCTCTGTTTACTCGTATCGAACTTGCAGTAAGGCACTAATTTAACTTTGTAGGGATAATTCTATAACAACCTAGTGTTTTATATATTATTGCACGCGTTTGTTATAGCTCGGTTTATGGCCCTAAAAGCGATGTATTAGGGCTCACTTTACGAGCAAGTGTGTTGAAAAATAACTTTTTAATTTTTACAGCACACTTTTACTTTTTAATTTACTGGCGCGTATGCGCTCATTGTAATATCTATGGTCTGTGGTGCGGGGCGCGCCATTTTTAATGCAATACAAAAAAGTTTTGATTTAAATGTTTACTTTTAGTTGTACTGAATTTCGTAGGTTTTTTTATTCTTTCTTTAAAATGTCTTATAGTGGTGAATGTGAAGAAACTTTGACTCCACTTGATATTCTAGATGCAGCAACGGAAAGGAGTCGTAATCAAGGAACCTGTAATACAAGCATAGTCTCTCTCTCTTTTCTAACATTGATCTTTTATCTATTAGGTTCAATCCCAATTGTGTGAGTGTAGATAAAGTAGTGTATGAAACTGCACATTACTAGGTATTAAAACACTCGTGTGATACTATGTTTTAATACCCCTCATTATGCATCAGTTACATAAACTACTATTATAAAAGAATTCCTTATTTTTTATCTAAACCCTTACTAGCACGATTAACTTTGATACATGTTATAATCAAATTGCAATACATACAACATCACATAGGTCCAATTCCAAAGTAACTAGCTAAAGCTCTTGTATTATGGAAATCAGATACAACGGTAGTATCACAAACACCCAGATCTGAGATATAGAAAAGTTCATTTTCTACATTGACCCAGCCGGGGATCGAACCTGGGGTGGGGACCTCAGAGATGGATTGCTCATTATTTTCTTTTCTGTTTCACAGCGAGCGTTTTGGTCTCTATGAAGTGGATTTCTCGAGCCCGATGCGCACGCGCACGGCGCGCAAGTCCGCTTTCGTCTACAAGGAGATACTGCGCACGCGCTCACTCGATCCCAACTATGAGCCGGACACAAACGTTATGGCTATTGACGAAGGACATTAAAATCTGTTTCATTATCAAATGTTTTTTTAATCCTATGGCCCTTTAATACTGACATAACATTATTAGGTATGCAAAAAGTGCTATTTCTCTTAAATTCCATATGTACCTGAATGGAGAAATAAAATAGAGTAATAAAAAAGTTTGCAGTTCAAGGAAATATGTATTAATGAAAAGAAAATCAATTTTAAATTAGATCTTTTTTTATGAGAAATGCTGATATAATGTAAAAAAAATCCGGCCACGTGCGTGTCGGGCCACGCGCAAAATGGATTCCGTAGTTACCTTATACCATACCATTATTTAATACCACTATCATTTTTCGTCTGCAAAAATAACTTTGTTTTTTCTTATTGTTTGTATAAATGACAAAGTAATATTTGCGGTTTTGGAAAATGTGCTTATATCTCTAATACTGCTAACTATAACTTGTTCAAACTAATTTTCATTAAAAGTGTTTATTAAGGGGTGCCCTTCGCATAGCATAATTTCGATTGTCCTAAAGTCACTTGGCATAACTCGATTGGCATAATAATCACAAAACATACTTTTTATATAGCATAAATCATGATACGCATAACAAACCATCAAATTGCATAACTTTTAAAAATCATAATATTTCAAAGCATAATAGTTACAATTCCTAATTTCAATTGGCATATTGTCAGTAAGCATATTTTGAAAGGCATAATTTTGTTATGTCTAATATACATAACTACTAATGTTTTATAGCATAATATAAAAGGAAACATAACTAATTTTAATACTAATTTATAAAAAAAAACTTTAATCGTGACCACCATTGGTGGGTTAAGTTAGAGTTTAGACCACTCTAAGCTAAGCAGGTGGAGCTTAATAATGCTTGTATGCATGTTGCACGCTGCATGCTTGCTTGCATGCTGTGCTTCCTTGCATGCATGCACGCTTGCTTGCATTGTGGAGGCGACACATTTTACCACTTTGTAAGTATATAACTTTCAAACGGTTAACTTTGAGAAAAATAGTTTTAGGAACCTCAATGTCATTTTTAAAGACCTATCTATAGACACCCCGCACGCACGTCTAGGTTTATTGAAAATATTTTTTTTCAGTTTCAGTTTCAACTATGGGAGCCCCCCCCCCCCCCCCCCCCCCACCTTTGGATCATTTCATTTTATAAAATGAAATGATCCAAAGGTTGTGTATGGTTTGCAGTTGATGTGGGCACAGCATCATAAAATGTTTTCTACTATAAAACTGTTACTATGAAATATTAAATTATATTACTGTTTTGTTGCAAAAGCAAGAAATGAACAAAATTAAAGATTCGATTATACAGGATATAAATAAAAATATTAATGAAAAATTTGAAAGTATTGAAATAAAAACTACTTATTTGGAACAGAAAATTGAGCACCAACAAACACTTCTGGATAAGATGGAACAACAATTGAGAAAAAAGAACATTTTATTTTTTGGCGTTGAAGAAACCGAAAAATCCTATGAAGAATTAGAAGGAAAAATACTAGAAATAATAAACAAATTAATGAATTTACCCTGTCAGAGAAACGAAATAGATTTTGTGAAAAGAATAGGAAAAAGAGGAGAGAAAGTAAGACTTATACTACTAACTACAACTACAATGGGCTTAAGAATAAAACGTCTGAAAAATAAAAGACTTTTGGATAGCAGTAAGTTATACATAAAAGAAGATTATCCGAAAAAGGTTCTACAAAAGAGGAAAGAACTACAGGATGAGTATTACAGTAGAAGGGAAAAAGGAGAGCGTGTCTTATTAAGGTACGACAAAATTATTACATTACCTAGTAGGAGCCCTGAAAGAGTTAGTACAGACAAAAACACAAACAATAGAAATAGTAAAAGAAAACCAAGCCTATCTCCAGAAATATTACCAAATAGTTCAAACAAAACGAAGAGGAAACCGACGGGTATAAGGGCATGTAATATATCATCTCCACGAACATAGCAAAGAACAAAGGCTTCCCTCCAACCAGAAATATATAATAAGCAACAAAACGCCTCTCCCAATACGGGTGGTCACCGAGGGAGCAGTAGACCACCACCCTCCATCCGACAAGAATTAAATATCGGAGCGCTAAATGTAAGGTCCTTAGTAGGATTAGGAAGGCAAGAAGAATTGGAATATGCAATAAAAAACATAAAATGCGACATTATAGGCCTTTCAGAAATTAAAAAAGAAGGTAGATGTATAGTAGAGCACGATGACTATATTTTCATGTATACTGGTAAGAAAGGAGGTCTTAATGGGGTCGGTTTTATGGTAAAAAAAGAGTACAGATCTAATATTATGGACTTCAAACTACAATCTGATAGAGTTGCAAGACTTGACATTAATATGAACCAGTATACATTCACAATCATACAAGTTTATGCACCCACAGCAAAAGCAACAGAGGATGAAATAAATTTATTTTATAGTGACATCAGAAAATCATTGGAAAAAAGTTTGTCTAATACAATACTAATGGGGGATTTTAACGCCAAAATCGGCAAACCTTCCCACGAAGACAATTTGGTTACTGGTCCTTGGGGTATAGGAGAAGAAAACGACCGAGGAAAGTTGTTACTAGACTTCTGCTACGAACATCAACTCTACATTATGAACACACATTTTAAGAAAAAAGAAAAACAGAAATGGACGTGGCAGTCACCCGATGGTAAAACAAGAAATAAAATAGACTTTTTTATAACACGAAGAGAAAGTATCAAACACGTTAAAAATGTAGAGATTCTCAACACGACGCACCCTACTGATCATAGAATGGTACGAGGTTGCTGGCTTATGAAACCAAAATACACTAAATCAAGAGCTAATTTTAATAGGAACAGCAATCACAATTTTTCACCAATTATAAGTAACTACCTGTGTGAAACTTTCTCTACACTATACAAACCATCGGACGCTCTACATAGTATACAAGAGACATACACTAATCTGACTGAAACAATAAAAACAAGTGTTAGTAAAATATCTCCAATACAACAACAAAGCAAAGCAGACTACATTATGACAGATAAAATACGAAACTTAATAAATGAACGAACTAAACTTAAAGAAATGAAAATTAAAACAGAAACGGAAAAGAAAAGACTTAAACAATTATACGGAAAAATACGGAAATCCCTTAAAAGAAATTTAAAAAATTACAAGTCCAAAATATTAGAAGAGGAATTAGAAGGCCGAAGATCTGTAAAAAGGGGACAAAGACGCATAAACGAATATAAGCATTGAATATTGGTGAAGTTGTCACAAACAGACAAAAACTAATGAGTATTGCTACAGATTTTTATGAAAATTTATATAGTAAAAAACACACAGAAACCCCACATACTCACCAAGCACCATCTAATCAAAATGTAGAGTTCGCCCCAATCTTAGAGAGCGAAGTTAAGTACACGATTCAGGCATTGAAAACAATGAAAAGTCCGAGCGAAGACAAAATAACAAATGACATCATTAAATCACTCATAGAGCCATTAACTCCTATTCTGACTAATCTCTTTAATGAAATTTTGGTTCAAGAAAAAATACCTGAACTGTGGAAAACATCAGTAATAACCTTGCTCTACAAAAAAGGAGACCCACATAACATAAACAACTACCGACCAATAAGCCTGCTACAGTCGTTATACAAAATATTTCCACATATCATTCTAACAAGAATTAAGAAGGACCTTGAATCTCAGCAACCTAAAGAGCAAGCGGGTTTCAGAGCTAATTATTCGACTTTAGACCACATATTTACATTGAGGCAAATTATGGAGAGATATCTGGAATATGGAAAAATACACATCGCTTTTGTTGACTATACTAAGGCATTTGACTCAAAACTCCACGATAAACTGTGGACAGCGCTGAAAGAACAAGGAGTAAGCAAAAAATATATTAACGTACTCCAGGAAATATATTTGGAAGGAAAAGCGAAAGTAAAGTTAGAAAAGAATGGAAATGCTTTTAAACTTGAAAGAGGAGTCAGGCAAGGTGATCCTATATCACCAAACTTATTCAATGCTCTATTAGAACACATCTTCCGAAGCTTGGATTGGTCAGGAATGGGAATAAACATAAATGGGGAGTACCTGAATCATCTCCGATTTGCCGATGACATCGCAATAATATCAGAGAGCCACGATCACCTTCAATATATGCTCCATACTTTAGATCTTAGTAGTAGAGACAGTGGCTTGGAAATGAACCCAGAAAAAACCTGTGTTATGACTAACGGGGAAAGAAAGAAGATTTTTATTCAAAATAAGGAAATCAACTATGTAGATGAATACCTATATTTGGGCCAAAACATTAGTTTCAGTGGTCATTATATCTTAGAGGTGGAAAGAAGAATAAAAAAAGCATGGAACGCATACTGGTCACTAAAACATATTTTCAAGTCAAAGATGGATGTTAAACTAAAAAAAATAGCCGTGGATTCGGTTGTAACCCCAACTCTACTATATGGGTGTCAAACATGGCCCATCACAAAAGAAGTCATTCATAAAGTACAAATATTTCAAAGAGCCATAGAAAGAAGTTTACTGGGTTTTAAGATAAGCGACAGAAAGAAAAACTCAGATATGAGAAAAAGAACTAAAATTATAGATGCTGCTAAGATGTTATGCTACTTGAAGTGGAGATGGGCTGGACATATAGCCCGAACGACAGATGACCGATGGAGCCACAAAATGTTACACTGGTATCCGAGAGACGGGCACCGGCAGCGAGGACGACCGCGCCGACGATGGAGAGACGACATCAACCAAACTGCGGGCATCACGTGGACGCGACTAGCTGCTGACAGAGGCGCTAGGCACAGGATGGAGGAGGCCTTTGTCCGGTATTGGACAACCCAATAAGGAAAGCATGCGGTAAATAATTAGGTGTATAAGTAAAAAAAAAAAAAACAAAAAAAAAAAAACAAAAAAAAAACAAATAAAAACAAAAAAAATGTATATTTTTATCTTAACAATTACATACAGTAAGTAAATACAAACAAATACAAATTGAATGATTATGAAATGTTATTGATAGTATGAATAATTAATGAACTCAAAATATGAAATTGAATAATTACTTATTACTATTGTAGTCTCATAAATAATGAATTCATAATTTTCTTACCATATATGATACTTACATTACGATTGCATGGAAAAAAAAATATTTTCTAATGTTTATTGGGAATAAAGGCTATTATTATTATTATAATTATTACTGTTTTTTTCCGCAAAACTCATGATTCAGAATATTTATCTATTCTATTTTTATTAGGTTTGTGATGAAAAAACATGTAAGTGTGTTTATTTCTTGACTTAGCAATATACTATTTCCTTTTGTATTGTTTTGTTCTGGCAACACCTTTGTTTACATTTTTGCTGGGAAATTAGTAATGTGACTTTATACTATGGTATACTAGCAGTAACCACAAATTCCCTATGTCCTTCGCCCATCAACGCCCGGAAAATGAGACACAATAGATATTCTAGATAGACGCCCCGCCCGGCGTCCGCGCGGTCATTGAAACTGCTCCCGATTTTGTAATTGTAAACACTGGGGTAAAATTATTACCTACTATTTTATACAGTGCCTTTGGTCTTAAACTAGCGATAATTTAAAGGCTTCACGCCTTTTTTATCGACAAAAACACCCACATGTTGGGGTTTATCCCCACTCTTGTTAGAATGGCCGCCATTTTAGACTTTTTATTTTATGTTAGGTTTATAATTTATTTTAATTTAATTTTTAATCAATTTCGTATGAGCTGGTTCATTTTAATGCTAAATTTTGATGTTATTAGTAGTTTTTTGACTACCGGGTGAATGAACCAACGAGCGTTTAAAATATTGTGTCAAATGGCGCGAACGTTGGGTAAAATGGCGGCAAAATAGTTCATAAATATGAGAAATCGAGGCTGACTGGGCCATTCTGTTCCAGATCGTCGAGGTGATAGGACGAAGACTAAATAGTGTTATGTTAGAGTTTTCCTAGAATTAGTTCGTGATTTAAGACAGTTTCTTTTATGTTCTTCAATGTAAAATAAGAGTGAAAAAAATAAAAAGGACTTTGGAAATATCATCGGTGTTTTCTCTGAATTATAATCTCGTATTATAATTCAGAAGCGGGATCGACACGCCATAAAACGTAAGTAAATCTTATGCACGCTTTCTTTTTCTTCTGTGAAATAAATGGATGCCATGATCGAATGTAAGCACGTGGTCGGGGCCACTCCCCGATAGTGATGAAACTTGATTATGCGACCATTTTGTGATCAAATAGGAACACTTGATCAGGGCGACTCTCCGATAGTGTTGTTATTTGATTTTTTTTAACATTTTCTTTTTCTTTTAATAAATAAATGAATGTTATGATCAAATGTAAGCACTTGGTCGGGGCCACTCTCCGATAGTGATGAAATTTGGTTATGCAATCATTTTGTGATCGAATAGGAACACTCGATCAGGGCCACTCTCTGATAGTGTTGTTATTTGATTATTTTAACATTTTCTTTTTCTTTTACTTAATAAATGAATGTTATGATCAAATGTAAGCACTTGGTCGGGGCCACTCTCCGATAGTGATGAAATTTGATCATGCAATCATTTTGTGATCGAATAGGAACACTTGATCAGGGCCGCTCTCTGATAGTGTTGTTATTTGATTATTTTATTCAAATCTTTTTAAAATTTAAGTCTTAAATTTTTGTGGTCATTTGTGTATTAAAAAGTGCTTATATGGTGAATGATTCTTACTGGAATCTCTAGACGTGGCGTATACTCTTGGCCAGGGCAACTCTCTGGAGATGTATGGGTCTATGTTGTATGAGTTTCCGGAGGACTAAAGGTGCCAACGCACTGTTCTGTCGTGTTGTGTTCTGTTGCGACATAGCATGGCTCGTCAGAGTGGTGTGTTTCCGCCTTGATTTTTCGATGTTGCCTGTGTCACGTGGACAGGGCTACCCTCTGACAGTGACACAGGATAACAATGCCTTGGTGTGTTTTTCGGGTAAATCTGATCAAGGCTACACTTTGATGTTATACTCGTTAAGCAACACTGTGGCAATCGTGTTCTGTGGGGTTAGCACGTGGCCGTGGCTACACTTTGGCAGTGTTTCATCTCACGACTAATGATTTCACATTTTTTGAAGTACTCGATAATACTTTTATCCATTTTGCTACATTGTATATTACTGAGACAATAATTTCGGTGTATACATTGATGGAAAACTTGCACACTGATTGTGAATGGTTGGTATACTTGGCAGAGGCAACTCTTCTGCAGTGTCGCCTTTACGATCAGTGGCAACATACCCTTTAATAAAAATAATCTAATCTTACAAGTGTTTTGTCCAAGAGTTTTACATTCATATTCTATGACATTATGAATATAAAATTCTTGGTGTTGTCTGATTGATGTGGTGTCCGATAACTGAATGTCACCCGTTGGTTGTGGATTTTGCATTAGGTCGAGGCTACTCTTTGACAATGCAATAGTCTACGGGCGGGGGTGTTATTGGTTAAATTCGAAGGCTTAAATTACACCATATCACCTAGTGATATTTTCATTTAATTACACATAATCTAATACAATGTTTTTCTGTCGAGTTCCAGGGCAATGGAAGGCAACATTTCAGAGCGAGGACGAACGCCACGGCGGTTAAGGACGCCAGAGCGTACGGGTTTGGGCTCTCGCCAAACTATGGAGAATACCGATACGAGAAACTGCGACAGAGAGCTGGAAAGTTTGCGCACACGCCTGAGAGTTCTAGAAAAGGAGATGCAGCAAGATCGGGAAAGCAGAGCACGTTCACGTTCTACGAAACGCAGATCTAACACAACACATAATCTAATACAATGTTTTTCTGTCGAGTTCCAGGGCAATGGAAGGCAACATTTCAGAGCGAGGACGAACGCCACGGCGGTTAAGGACGCCAGAGCGTACGGGTTTGGGCTCTCGCCAAACTATGGAGAATACCGATACGAGAAACTGCGACAGAGAGCTGGAAAGTTTGCGCACACGCCTGAGAGTTCTAGAAAAGGAGATGCAGCAAGATCGGGAAAGCAGAGCACGTTCACGTTCTACGAAACGCAGATCTAACACAACATCGAGGTCACGCAGTCGTCTTCGCAGTCGCAGGCCCCAGGGGCAAGACAACACGGATCATCGCACAAGGTCACGTAGCCCTAATTTCTCTGCTAAAGATGTCATACAAATTGTTAATTCCATTAAGGGCAGTTTACCATCTCAGCCGTCTCATGCTCAAACTAAAGATCCTCAAAACATTCTCCCTGATTTTGATCCTTCTTCTAAAACTCAGTGCACTCACACCTGGTTGAAAAAGGTAAACGAATGCGCATCTGTATACGGCTGGGATGATAAAACTACCATACACTATGCTATGCAAAAATTAAAAGAGTTGGCCAAAATTTGGTATGAAAGTTTGGAAACAATTTTATATTCATGGCAAGAATGGCAAAATAAATTGTTAAGTGCTTTTCCTAGTGAACAAAATTATGGCCAACTCTTAGAAGAAATGCTTAAAAGAAAGACAAAATTTAATGAACCTATAGAGGTTTATTTTTATGAAAAGTTGTCACTTCTTAATCAATGCAAAACTGATGGTAAGCGGGCTGTCGATTGCATCATTCACGGTATCGGTGATAGGACTATGAAGTCTGGTGCGTTAGCTTTACGCTGCTCAAATCCTGATGAGTTATTACAGTTCTTAATGAGTCATAAAGATTCTAATACATCCGTAGATCGTGGGCAAGTTAGAAATAGAAACTGGTCTGAAAACTCTAATCAGTTTAATTCAACTAAACACAAACCAGTGTCAGTCATATTTTGTTATAATTGTAAAGAGAAGGGCCATCATTTCTGAAATTGTTCTAAAGCTCTAGTTAAATGTGGTAACTGTAACAAGGTAGGTCACAAGTCTGACAGTTGTTTCAAACGACCTGAAAACAAAGCTAATCCTGAAAACGTTCATAAGACTATGTGTATATCCAGCTCAGGCCTGAATTCAAAATACATAAAACTGGCCAAAATTAATGGCTTGACTATAGACGTATTTATTGACTTTGGTAGTGAAGTAACTTTAATAAAAAAATCTTTTGCTGTTTCTTTAGGGTTAACACATGATCAAGTAGAAACGACAATGAAAGGTTTTGGTAATGGATTGGTTAAATCTTTAGGTAGTGCAGACGTAAATCTTGAAATAGATGGCGTTAAAGCTAAAGTTCCCTGTAAGATAGTAGAAGATGTCCTTTTGGAAAAAACCGCTCTAATAGGACAGACTTTTACGGAATTACCGCATATTCTAGTGTACAAAGATGTCTCGCAATTGCGTTTTCTTAACATTAGTGATGAAATGCCTCAAGTTGAATATGACTCCGATAAGGCAATTAAGATCTGTGTTCAGAAAGACTTAGAGTTGTACGGATCCGCGACTATTAGGGCTCAGACGGACAAGGATTTTAGTGAGAGTATTGTAGTAAAGGATAGGCTCATAGGAAAACCTGGGCAGCAATTTATTATACGTGGTGGGTTGTACCAGGTTACAAAGGGTTTAGTTAATATTACTATTACTTTAACTTCTATTCCCTGTTTAATAGTAGAAAATGTTGTGTTATGCCGAGCTGAAGTGGTAGGTTTAGTTAATAGAGTGATAAATAATCCTACAATGGTATATGAACAAAAGGATTCGGGGGAAATAACAGATTCTATGATTCGCATAGGTGAGATGGTCTCGGCAGACTACAAATTAAGACTCCTCAAGTTGTTAAATGAATATAAACACTGTTTTGCTTCCAACTTAGGGCAGTTAGGTTGTACTAGTGTAACCGAAATGAATATTGAACTTAGTGATCAACGTCCTATAGCTTGTAGACCATATAGGTTGTCTCACCATGAGAGAGAAAAAGTACGTAACATGGTAGATGACATGATGGCCGCGGGAATAGTTAGGGAATCCGTATCCGAATATGCTAGTCCTATAATTTTAGTACGAAAACCGGACGGTAGTTTACGAATGTGTGTGGATTATAGGAAATTTAACTCTGTAACCATAAAAGAAAGATACCCGATGCCAATAATAGAAGACGAGATAGCGCGTTTGTCGGGACAGGCTTATTTTATCTCATTAGATCTTGCGTCTGGGTATTACCAGGTACCCATAGCTGAAAGTAGCAAACAGCTGACTTCATTTGTCACTCCAGATGGACAATTCGAATTCAACCGAATGCCGTTTGGTTTGGCAAATGCGCCAGCTGTTTTTCAGCGCATGATGAACCGGATTTTGGGATCTGCCAGATTCACTAAAGCAATGGTTTACATAGACGATCTTCTTATTTTTGGCACAAATCCTGCCGAATGTTTAGATAGATTAGAAGAAATATTACAATTAATCGAAAAATCCAAGTTAACACTTAATTTGTCAAAGTGAAATTTTCTCCAAGACAAAATAGATTATTTAGGATACGAGATAAGTGTGGACGGAGTCAAACCAGGGCAAAAGAAAATTTTGTGTGTTCAGGATTTCCCACAACCGACTGATGTTCACAAAGTGAGACAGTTCTTGGGTTTAGTGGGTTTTTTCCGTAAATTCATTCAAGGTTTTGCACAGGTCGCTTGTCCACTCACAAAATTACTAAAGAAAGATGCGAAATGGGAATGGTCGGATTCCCAACAAGAAGCTTTTATAACCCTTAAATCACGATTATTAAATAGACCCGTGTTAGCTATTTATGATCAAAGTGCGGAATTCGAATTACATACGGACGCCAGTAGGAACGGCATTGGAGGTATACTTTTACAAAAAGCATTGGGAACAAACGATTTAAAGCCTATTGCTTACTACAGTCGCCAAACATCTCCGGAAGAAAAGAACTTTCATTCATACGAGCTGGAAACATTAGCCGTAGTATGCTCTTTAAAAAAGTTCCGAATATATCTTTTAGGCAAGAAATCCAAAATTGTAACTGATTGCAGTGCCCTTCGATCAACTTTCTCTAAAAAAGATCTTATACCTCGAATAGCCAGGTGGTGGTTGACGTTACAGGAATTCCAATGCACAGTCGAGTATAAGGCTGGAAACAAAATGCAGCACGTTGACGCCTTGTCACGTAACCCAATTCCCGATAGTGAAATTCAAACGGATTTTTATCCTACAGTTATGAATATTAGTAATGACGATTGGTTGCTCACCCTCCAACTTGGAGACACAGAATTGGCCAGAACTCGGGAGATTCTCCTTAACGACTTGGATCCGAAGGACCTTCGACACATTAAAGAAAATTATCTTATTAAAGATAACAAATTATATAAGTGTGTCGACGGTAATAAGGATGATCTCCGTTGGGTAGTTCCAAAGGGGGCAAGGTGGCAAGTATGTAAAATGAACCATGACGATATTGGACACTTTGGGGTAGAAAAGACTTTAGACAAGATAAAGAAACAGTACTGGTTTCCGAAAATGTCGCGTTTTGTAAAGAAATACGTAACAGCTTGTATCGAATGTGCATATGCTAAGCAGAACGGAAATTCTCGCGAAGGACTATTACACCCCATAGCAAAAGTTGAAGTACCTTTCCATACACTGCACGCTGACCACCTTGGCCCATTTGTTAGGTCTAATAAGGGGAATTCTTATCTGTTAGTAATAGTTGACGCTTTTACAAAATTCGTGTTTATAAGACCGGTAAGAAATACAAAAACTATAAATGTAATAAAAGTCTTGAATGATATTTTCTATACTTTTAGAACACCTACACGTCTTATAACTGATCGTGGAAGTTGTTTCACTTCACATTCTTTTAGAAAATATTGCCTTGACAAGGGGATAAAACATATTCTCAACGCAGTAGCTAGTCCAAAATCAAATGGGCAGGTAGAGCGTTACAATCGCACCATCCTCAGTTCGTTAACGGCACAAAATCTAAATAACAACGAGAAGGAATGGGATAACCAAGTAGGAAAAATTCAGTGGGGTATGAATAACACTTTACATAAGACTACAGGTAGCCATCCGAAGTAATGTTTGGAATAACTATGAACAGTGATTTAAACCCTTCTTTGGAAGAAGTCTCGCAGGAGGCTCGTGTTGGGACAGAAATTGAAACCATTAGAAAGGAAGTGAAAACTAAAATTGACAAGGAACAATTGAAACAAAAAGCCTTTTACGACAAGAGTAGGCGGCCGGCACAATTGTATGCAGAGGGGGATTTAGTTAAAGTTACCGAAACGGCATTTAAGAATGACGGTAAAAGTAAGAAATTACTTCCCCCTTTTTCAGGTCCTTTCCGTGTAGTTAAGGTTTTGGGAAATGATCGCTATAAAATTCAATCTATATCAGGGTTTAGTAACATGAAAAATAAGCGAGGTTCTATTGTAGCGGCAGATCGTATGAAACCATGGATTCATATTGCTGCACTACAAGTTAATGACACCGATACCGAGGATGATGAAATGGACAGCTCGGCAAATGTAAATGATTAAATGTAAATTTCTCTTTTATTTTATTACTATTATATTATTAAAATTACGTCTTTTATTATTAAGTGTATAAAAACTATAATAATTATTATTTGTGTACATTTACTTTTAATTCACTTAAAGTTTTTATCGTGATTTATAATATTAAATGTTTTGTTTTGTTGAAAATAATGTATTATACTAGCTTTAATTACTTTCCCTATAATAATAACAATTTGAATTAAGCATGATTATGATTTAAAAATGATAAGTACGTATGTTTAATCACAATGTCAATTTTATTTTATTATCATTAATGAAAAGTATTAAGTAAGAGTTGTTTTGAGATTAGCACTTCTATAATCCTATTGAAAGTAAAATTGTAGCGAGACCAGGTTTGCTCGCCGAACAGTAAATTTTTGTAGCGAGACCAGCTTTGCTCGCCGAATAGTAAAATTTTGTAGCGAGACCAGGTTTGCTCGCCGAGTAGTGTCTGTGAAGCAGGAACAGGTTTGCTTGCTGAACAGTAAAAATTTATAGCGAGACCAGATTTGCTCGCCAATGTCTCTGTGATGCAGGAACAGGTTTGCTTGTTGAACAGTTGACATCGTGTAACGAGACCAGATTTGCTCGTAAAGTAGTAAAATTTTAATGTAAGAACACATTTGTATAAGTAGATCATTAATTATACTATAATAGTATTAACATACCTTTCATATATTTAACGTGGTACCATTTAACTTCAGACATGTTATATTTTTATCTATTGTATGAAGAATAGAATGTCTTAGTCAGCCTAGTGTTAGGTTATCACAGGATACGTGTATGGGGTCATTACACGCTATCAAGATGGTCGAGTGTTAGGTTTATAATTTATTTTAATTTAATTTTTAATCAATTTCGTATGAGCTGGTTCATTTTAATGCTAAATTTTGATGTTATTAGTAGTTTTTTGACTACCGGGTGAATGAACCAACGAGCGTTTAAAATATTGTGTCAAATGGCGCGAACGTTGGGTAAAATGGCGGCAAAATAGTTCATAAATATGAGAAATCGAGGCTGACTGGGCCATTCTGTTCCAGATCGTCGAGGTGATAGGACGAAGACTAAATAGTGTTATGTTAGAGTTTTCCTAGAATTAGTTCGTGATTTAAGACAGTTTCTTTTATGTTCTTCAATGTAAAATAAGAGTGAAAAAAATAAAAAGGACTTTGGAAATATCATCGGTGTTTTCTCTGAATTATAATCTCGTATTATATTTAGATGACCCTGCGGAAAAATATTTATTTCTCCGGATTTAGAAGTCCTATAGTTATAACAAAAACACTGTTCGAATGCTAATAATACCACCTATAAATTTAAGAAAAGTATGTATAATAATCGCTAGTTGAAGACCAATTACTATATTTTTCTCGCGATTTCAGAGTTGGTCCCATAATAAAAGTTGTTCAGTTGGATGGTCCCTATCTACCATATTCAGCTTTATAAGGCTATTACTAAACACACTGTATATTATTTGACCGAGGCGTTTACGGTCCATTAGATGCGCAAAATTTTCTTCGCGGTGTCTGCTCTAATATGTGTTCATAGTACTTACTCAGTATATACTCGTACATATACTCGTACTTCAATGGTTGCAAACTCGCATCAACAACAACAAAATAGTATGTTATACAGGGTGGATTTTTGAGACGGTACATTAAGGGCAGGTACCTTACCGTTATAATTACAGGAAAACGTTCCAAGGAGACCATCCATAACTTTTTAAGATATTATGAACTGCATTCACAGATTTTGGAAAAAAAATCACGGTTAGCAAAAAAATGCTAAAATACCAAAAAACATTTTTTTCTGCCAATCGATCCTATTTCGTGTGGAGATCAAAATACTCTATGGGGACCATTTAAGGTATGAGTACTAGAAACGACAGAAATCGCCAAAAACTTTTCCCATACATTTTGTACTGAAAAACGAGAAATCAACTCGATATATTTATCCTATTTCTTAAGGTATGATTCCGATGTCGGCAGCACTGCTGCGCAGCAGTGCAGTGTGCTCCAAATTGAACCCTAATGTTACGTTTGAAAGGCTCAATTTGATGTGAGAGGAGAAGCGTCGCGACACTGCTGCGCAACACTGCTGCGCGACACTGCTGCGCAGCACTGCTGCGCAGCAGTGTCTCCGCTCACTTCAAATTGAGCCTTTCAAACGTAACATTACGGCAGCGGTTCCCGAATGGGGTTCCGCGGAACCCTGGGGTTCCGTGAGAGGCTCTCAGGGGTTCCGCGAAAATTCAAGAGTTTAGGTATAAAGACAGTCCCGATTTCGATGATATTGTCCCGCGTCCCGACGATCCATTAGTTTTGTCCAAATTTCTAATGATAACAGGCGATCAAAATCAGAGTGTTCTTATCAAAACGTCAAAGTGTTCGTTATGACAACAATTTAAATGCCTTATTTTGCATTGTACCTCTTAACTTAATTTTTTTAATGTCAGATCGTTGCTCTGTAGATTTAATGAAAGCAGAATGCAAAAAACATGTCTTGTTCGGAATTCGTAAGTAAATATAAAAATGACGCAAAAATAATGAGAGAGGCCCGTAGTAATAGAAAATATGCATGAAAACAGAGTCCTAAAACAGCGTCCAAAAATACCTAAAACATTAAATCAAAAGTATTTTTTTTCCTTCACTTAGGTAGTTCTCCTTTTTTTATTTTACTCTTACTTTGCTCACCCGCCCGTTTGTTTCCATTGATTTTGAGTATTTTAATTATACAAACATTCACATACATTCATCATGTCCTTCCTTTACCAGTTACCAGACTCTACAGTGGTTTTACTGCCAGTTTTAATGATTTCAACGTACATTTATTTAGAAAATAGACCCAAAAATTTTTCAACAGTGTCCTGGATTTTCTGTTTCAAAATGTGGCAACCCTGGTTAGTTTACTTCTTACACATGAGTAAAAAAACGTGAAGTTCTTCTTACTTGAGCTAGGGTTCCGCCCAAAAATGGAGAACCAAAAAGGGTTCCGTAGCCAAAAGAATTCGGGAACCGCTGCATTACGGTTCAATTTGGAACACACAGCACTGCTGTGCAGCATTGCTGCGCAGCAGTGCTGCCGACATCGGAATCATACCTTAGACTACAATCAAAGTCGTACTGCTGCGCAGCAGTGTCTCCGCTCACTTCAAATTGAGCCTTTTAAACGTAACATTACGGTTCAATTTGGAGCACACAGCATTGCTGTGCAGCACTGCTGCGCAGCAGTGCTGCCGACATCGGAATCATACCTTAGACTACAATCAAAGTCGTACTGCTGCGCAGCAGTGTCTCCGCTCACTTCAAATTGAGCCTTTTAAACGTAACATTACGGTTCAATTTGGAGCACACAGCATTGCTGTGCAGCACTGCTGCGCAGCAGTGCTGCCGACATCGGAATCATACCTTAGACTACAATCAAAGTCGTAATAAACCATGGAGCAAAAATTTTCTAGTGTCAAATTCATCTTGATGCGCTACTGCCACTTCTCAAATTGCCGCTAATTTAAAGAAACAAATGATAGTTGAATGTTATCACAGACCATACAACAAGTACTTAAATGTTATAATACAAAATGAATGTTCTCAATGAGTTCTTGATTCAAAATTTCATTAAATGTTTCATTGGACTTGTCACTAACTAGCCAGTTCTAAAAACTTTCAGTGCTACCCTTGTATTTACATATATAATGGCCTTTACTAATTATAAGGACTGTTTAATAAATTGAAATTAATACTCACATAGTTAGGTTTTTACTGTTAGAGAATAAATAAACTTTGATTTGAAGTTGAACTACACCGTAATATTAATACTTAATATTAATAACCGTAATATTAATACTTAATATTACGGTACTTAATAATTTTTCTACTCAAGGTTGCCTGGAAGAGACTGCTACATAGCAGTAAAGCCGCCTTTTGTGTACTTGTCTATGTTTATTGTTTTCTTCTTTGTAATGTCTTTTTCTAGTGTGCAATAAAGCGTTTTATTATTATTATTATTATTATTAATATATTTATTCTAGATTTTGAGCGGCAAAATTAAAGGCCTACTCAAATCTGACCGGTATCCTGTACCGGTGGCGGTAACGATATCCCGATGGGTATGCGGATAACGTGCTGACTGCTGTTCAAACCATAACTTTACCGCCCCGGAGGCGGTAACGGTACTGGTGCGCTACGCGAGCGCTGCGGGCGGGCGGCACAGGGTGCGGCTGCGGGGGGAGGAAAAGTTTCGACCGAACACGTCGTACGTACCGCGTACCCATCCGATATGCGGTTCCGGTTTACCGGACATACAAAATACCGGTCGGGATATCGGTCGGGTATATCGTTATCGCGGATACCGGTCAGGTTTGAGTAGGCCTTAATAATTAAATTTTTATGCTGCTGGGTTATACCTACCTATAAATGAGTACATTATTTAATTTATATTATAATACACAACTCTCCCACCCCTCCCGCAACCGCGTCACCCCTACTAATTTTGCCGTCTTTCCCATACATTAAAATTTAGAATGAATTTACCATATGTAGAAATGGTGATTGGTGAGTTTATGGGCTTCATTCTAGTAATCCAAAGAAGTTAAAAAAGTAAGACTATTGTTGGCAAAAAATAAGACCGACGATATCTTTACTACCGGTAAGTCTATTGCTGTAAAAAATTCTAGCAGTAGGTACTACTGATAGTGGCGTCAGTAGGGTGAAAAATACGGCGTTTTGTGATTTTTTTTTTAATTTTTGGCTTTCAGCCCAATCTCGATAGATGTACTAGTTAAGCTGCTATGCCCAGTTTGATATCATATTCGTATAAATTTAGGGTGTCGAATACATTTTTGGATTCATATTTGTACGATTCAATTGTTAAACTATTTAAAAAAAAAATGCGCGCCTGATTAAAGAAAAAATTTCCATTAAATACACAAATTGGAATATTTGTAAAAGAAACATACCTCGTAGGAGCTCTATTATCCTTTTATTTTTAAAATAATAATAAAAGAAAATATTCTTGTTCGGCTCATTAAAAAAAAATAACTTCGTTACCGTTGTAAGGAAGTTATTTTTTTTATTTAATATTAAAATTTTAAAAATCATATCGAAACTTGTTTGTGATGAGCTCAAATTGTAGCAATTTAGTTAGCTTTATAAAAGTATTAAGTAGAGATACCTGAAAAACGCTTCCTTAAGGTAGTTTTTTTGAAAATACTGAAACAAGTGCCAAGTTTTTCCGGCAATTCAAGTTTATTTAGAGTTTTCAAGGGTTAAAACTTGGGTAAAACTACTCTCAAGGTACCTAACAACATCTAAAAAGATCGTAGTTACATGCGCGTTTGTGGTATTTGCCTTTTTTTGTCGATATTGACAGGCATTTTTTGTTTTGCTAATAATTTACTAATATTTTTTACTTCTACGTTATACTTTTTAAGTTTCTTTCAAAACAGTTACATAAAAGTATATATATTTGCAGTTGGCTATTTATTACCTTTCATTTGATACCCATATTGTTATAATAAAAAATAATATATTTCCAAAGGTGTAAAAGAAATTGACGGCACGCGACAGTGAATTTTTTTTGCTATTTATTGTTAATAAAGAAATTTGTAAGTTATATTTTTTATGTCTTCATTCTATAAGCTTTGTTAACATATTTTTTGTTTGCAAATAAGAACATCAATTTAATATTTACGGTGACTTAAAGTAAAAAAAATATAGTTGAAAATATTGGTTATTGTGTAATGTTTAGGAAACTTCTTAAGAAACTGCTTTTTATACCAGAAATGAATTCTACGCCATTGATTTATCCGAAAATGAGTTAGTATCTAAACTTAGGGCAGTTATTAACCTTGGACTTCGTTAAGGCAGAATTCCCCCTCCCCCACCTGCTTGAAAAGTCCAGGTGGCTCACAAGGATCAATCCTACCGAAGGAAATTTTTGGTTCACGTATAGCCGTATTTTTCATTTTTTTGGCTTGTACGAATGGGGCTATGATAAAACAATTTGGTATGGCATCTGGGACGATCTCGCATTTGAGTGCAAAAGATAAATGATAAATGTTTAGGTCTCAAGATATTGAGAGATGATACACGTATCGTCAAGATATCCAAGATAATACCTAGAAAGTGCCGAAATGTGATAATTCATACCATTAGCCGTATAAAAGCTAAACCTTGAATATCTCTACACTTTGCACACAGTTCACGATGGTACAAACTAACATATTGTAAGTAATTCTACTTCTGTTTTTGTATGCTTGATTTATGTAATGAATACAAGATCCGAAAATTCCTTTACCAAATGTAATGTTTTTATATTTTGTATTTTAATTATTTGTATTTTAAAACAAATACGCGAATAAAATAATATTCCTTGAATGTTATGTCCTAATTTATTCCACAGTTCACTGCTGCTGTCGATTTCATTCGTCGTTTTAGCAGAATCAGTAATAAGAAATGATGTACCAAGCGTGAGAAAATTCCCTGATGGATTCTTGTTTGGGGCGGCTACAGCGGCTTATCAAATTGAAGGCGGCTGGGATGCGGATGGTAGGTAAACTTTTTTGATGATTATGAAAGTTAGAGATTTTTTTTTAAATATATCTATTTTTAGGTACATTTTAGGCATTCGCAATGCTATTTTAATATTAAGATGATTAATATGATTAGAAAAAATACTAGAAAAACCGGCCAAGTGCGAGTCGGAATCGCGCACGAAGGTTTCCGTACCAAAAAACGGCAAAAATTCACGTTTGTTGTATGGGAGCCCCCCTTAAATATTTCTTTTATTCTGTTTTTAGTATTTGTTGTTATAGCGGCAACAGAAATTCATCATCTGTCTGTCTAGCTATCACGGTTCATGAGATACAGCCTGGTGACAGACAGACAGACAGACAGCGGAGTCTTAGTAATAGGGTCCCGTTTTTACCCTTTAGGTACGGAACCCTAAAAAATCGACTTACCCGTAACACCCACCTCAGATACAGAGATAAAAATATCATTGTGAATGCCTAAACTATAAAAATTCAAATTATACTATAGCTATTTCATCTTGATCGATTGTCTGACATCTGTAAAGATGTAGCATTCGAATGACGAAGGTAATTTTTCACATTGATGAAATAACGCTGCGAAAACGTAAAACACAGCTCCCAGTAGCGACTCGGTAGCATAATTAGTCAGTTGCATTGGGCCGAAATCCCAAGGGTGGGGGTTCGAGTCCTGTCTGAGATGCTACGGGTGAGTCGATTTTTTCTAGTATTTTTTCTAATATATTAATAATCTTACTTAATTTTAGGTAAATCGGAAAGCATTTGGGATTATTTCACCCACAATTACCCCAGCATGATCAAGGACCTTGTCAATGGTGACGTGGCAGATGACTCTTACCATCTATATAAACGAGATGTAGAAATGATGAGAGAGCTTGGTTTGCAATACTACAGATTCTCTTTATCATGGACCAGAATACTGCCAACCGGCTTCCCCAATAAAATAAACGGAGCAGGAGTGCAGTATTACAATAATTTGATAGACGAAATGCTAAAATACAACATTCAACCTATGGTTACCCTTTACCACTGGGACTTACCTCAAAAACTGCAAGAGTTGGGTGGATGGGCCAATCCTCACGCTGCTGACTGGTTTGCTGACTACGCAAGAATAGTCTTCGAAAGTTTTGGAGATAGAGTAAAATATTGGATTACTATTAACGAACCACGAGAAGTTTGTACGTCAGGCTATGGAGATGCGATTGTGGCGCCGATGGTCGCTTCAGGTGGTATAGGAGAATACATGTGTGCCAAGAATATACTTGTAGCTCACGCTAAGGCTTACCACATTTATGATAAAGAATTTAGGGAGAAAATTGGCGGGACCATTGGTATATCTTTAAGTGCAGTTTGGTATGAAAATGAGGCGGAAGAGGATACCGACTATGCTGAATTCATGAGGCAATTTGAAGTGGGTCCCATTTTTTATTTTTTATTTGAATTATTTAAAATATTCCAGGAGAATTTTAATTATTTTTCATAAATTTTCAGTTTGGTCAATATGCACATCCTATATTCTCAGAAAACGGTGACTTCCCTTCTATCATGAAAGAAATGGTAGCTGTTAAGAGTGCTGCTCAGGGCTTCTACCGATCACGACTGCCAGAATTTACCACAGAAGAAATAGAACTTATACGTGGTTCATCTGATTTCATGGGTATGAACCATTACACGACCAACATGATAAATCGAAATGAAACTCACACATTTGATATCCCTTCAATCTGGGATGATATTGGTGCTGTAAAAGTTAAACCTACCGATTGGGAAACTGCAGCATCGACTTGGCTTAAGGTTGTACAGTTATTTCCTTAAAGTACATATACCTAAATAAAAGAAGTAGAGAGAAATGTTTAAATTGTGTTTTAACTTTCAGGTTGTACCTTGGGGATTTACCAAGCTTTTGAATAGAATTAAGAATCTCTATGGCAACCCGGCTATTTGGATCACTGAAAATGGTTTTTCAACATTTGGTGGTTTAAATGACGACGATCGAGTCTCTTTCTACAGATCTTATCTGAACGCTATGTTAGATGCTATGGACGAAGGATGTAATATCATTGGATATACTGCTTGGAGCCTCATGGATAACTTTGAATGGATTAACGGATACAGGTATGTTTTATTACACTTCCCCATTGTTGATGAGATGAATAAGTCACTTCTATATGGCATTGTGTTTTTTTTTAATTCCTAACTACCTAATTGTTCTTTTAATTAATTTTGTATCTTTTAGTGATACCTAGCACTTTTATTTTCTAGAGAGCGTTTCGGCCTGTACGAGGTGGACTATTCGAGCCCGAAGCGCACGCGCACGCCGCGCAAGTCTGCCTTCGTGTACAAGCAGATAGTGCGCACTCACACACTCGATACTAGCTATGAACCTGACACCTCCATCATGACCATTGACAAAGGACACTAGGAAACATCGATTATGCAAAATGAAAAATAAATTACCTACTTTTTATATTAAAGTGATTTGTGATGAAAACTTTATTTTTTTTATCATAAATATCAAATTATAGACACCCGCCTGTTTCATTTACTTAAAATCTTGACAGTGACAAGCTTTATTTCTGCTTCTATTTCTCTTACCAACTCTAACTAACACTTATATGATAGAACAAACAGTAGAAAGTTCAGAGTATAGTCTAAAGGCTGAATGGGAAAGCAACTTTCCCGACTCTATTTTCAAAAAATGAAAATTACGTTCTAAAAATCAGCTATCATTACTAGAACCTACAGAGAGTAGTGGCAAATGAATATAACCGAGCAAAACGGTACTTTGCGGAATGGCGACGACGACGCCATCTTAAAATCCAACTTGTGGCGGTACGTGACCGCGCAAGTCAAGCTCCTCTTTTGCCGCGTAACCTACAAAATTAATCACGTCCCTATACTTTACCTATTTTTACTAGCAACCCTCGGTAACGCTCGGGTGAAAATAAATAAGTATGTAAAAAAATATTTATCGATAACATAATACAGTCTAGTCAGTAAAGGAGTTGTAGAGAGAAAGCGCGAGCGGCTGATTATCTAAGTAATTAGTAACCACCTAGCGACCGGTCTCATTTGACAGATTAATGTGATACATTGCTACTTCTTTTTGGGGTGAAAAAAAAACATACCAAAGAAAAGTAGCAATGTATATCAAATGAAACCGGTCGCTAAATAGTTTCTATTTAGATAATCAGCCTGCGGGTAAGACGATTTCTTCAGAAACTCGTTTAGAGTGCTTATAGGATCTCTAGTCTAGGAGGTGAGCGGGATGGGGGGAGGGTTAAAATTCACACTTTTGGGTTTTTCGCTAATACCTCCTCTAATAAAATATTACAAGTCCTTGTCGCAAATTATTTTTAAATTATGATGTGTTTTAAAATTAGCTTTAATAAATATTTGACTTGTTACAGTTATTTCGCATATTTATTTTACTATGCCTAAATTTAGGCTCATAATATCAATTGCATTGGTAATATAAATGTTATGAGTACTTATTAGTAATACCTACCGATATTTTACACTTCATGTTTTTACTATAGCAAAATCTTGGTAGAAATCCTACTAACACACAAAATAATAAAATAACAGAGAAATCAAGATAATGATAACGTTATGTCATAACAATGTTGCATAACATATCGATAAAGTCATCGATAAGTTGCTTGTTTATTTATCATTCCTGATTATCGCACTTGGACCACCTGGTTATCCATTGTGTTTATTGTTCAATACTGATATAGCACACGTTTTTTGAAACAGTCACCTATCGGTAGAAATTTGACACTTCGTCAAAATAATGAAATACGGCGGCAGCGGTAATTCAAATAAATTATGAAGATAGTCGATATCATCATTTCTTTGTAAACGAACACTTCAAAATATAAATACCTACCCAACTATCTTTTAAAAAAGGATCTTCTGCACTTAAGTTCTACATCCATAATTTTTCATACACAAGGAGACAAAAATGCTAACCATTATGAATGTTGAAGTGACATGAATGGTAAATAAAATGTTGGTACCAAACCCGAATGTTGTGCCCCGCCACAGAATATATTATAGCAGCGGTTCCCGAATTCTTTTAGCTACGGAACCCTTTTTGGTTCACCGTTTTTGGGCAGAACCCTAGCTCAAATAAGGAGTAAACTAACCAGGGTTGCCACCTTTAGGAACAGAAAATAGGACAAGGAAAGGCGGCGAGCGCGAGAAATTTTTGGGTCTATTTTTTACGTTGAAATCATTAAAACTGGCAATAAAGCTAATGTAGAAACTGGTAACTATTGATCGTGTGATATCATTAAAAATCGGGACCAAACTAATGGATCGTCGGGACGCGGGATAATATCATCCAAATCGGGACTGTCCCGGCAGAATGGGGACGGGTGGCTACCCTAAAACTAAGTGTAACATTGGTTTTTAGGGTTCCGTACCAAAATGGTAAAAAAGGAACCCTTATGGTGTGAGTGTGACTCAGTCTGTCTGTCTGTCTGTCACAGCTGAATATCTCGAGAACTACTAATGGTATCAACTTGAAATTTGGAATAGTTTAAGATGATATTTGCCCAACTATTTTGCAAGTAAGAAATAAATAAAAAAAATATATTTTTTACAACTGGGACTGAAAGGGGGATTAAAAATTTGAAGTAGGGCTACTAAGGCATGTGGAAGAGAGAAGCATCATATGAAAGAGCGCCGTTTGCACGTTTTCAATCATTTTTTCGTTTTGTTTTAGGCCGCATAGTTTTCGACTTATGATGAAAAATGTAAAAAAATACCGTTCCCCCCCCCTTATCTCCGAAGTTTGCAAAGAGAAAAATCTGAAATAATTCTATGTGATAGCAGGTTATATAAGGATTACAGGAAAAATAAAACGATTTCCAATATAGCATACTTTTTTAGAAATCATCAAATTTATAAAAAAGTTAATATTAGTTCCACTATCGGTCAAGAGATGGCACTGACCTAAAACTGCAATACTAATTTAATTATTCTACTCTGCAGTGTGGTTTGATAGTGCAATTATGATGGTACGGAACCCTCGGTGCGCGAGTCCGACTCGCTCTTGACCGGTTCTTTTTACGTGAAATCACACCATACTGAGGCTTTTTGACTTGGTGTTCACATCTTGTAAGTTAGCTTGACTTTAAAAGAAGGACTTTTAAGACATAAAATATTTATTTAGTTAGAAGAAAATGATAAGTATACTTATTTATTATTATCTTGATGTTATGTTATAATGTGATAATCTTGTTCAATAATTAATTAAATTTTTACCATAATATTTTAAATGTATAAATTCACTTTTACTTTTTAGTTTTTAGATAATTAATTGATTATTATAACTATGTAGGTATTGCTAGCTTTTTATTATACAAATTATTAATGTTTTTCATTTTTTTAATGTAATTTGACTTGAGGAATGTATTTTAATATTGATTTCATTTAAATAGATTTTAATGCTAATGTCGTGTCGCCTGTAAAGGTGTTTGCATCAGATCCTGTATCTAATATGTATTTTTTTAATTATGTTAATGCATGCTGTTTAATATAATTTTTAATAATTAATTAATGAACTCTTGAATTTTCGCGGAGCCCCTGAGAGCCTCTCACGGAACCCCAGGGTTCCGCGGAACCCCATTCGGGAACTGCTGTATTATAGTACTAACATACCCCGCTGACCCTTCCATGGCATAACAATAATGTTCGTTCAGTGAATAAAATTAAAATATTACCGTATATCTAACTTTTTCATGAAAAGGGGTGGTCATTCCGCGACCGTACCTTTTGTACGAGCATTAATGCGATACTATGAATACACCCATCTCCATGAAACGTATTTTTTTCTACGGGCATTCGGAAAACAACTACGTACTATGGACAATAGCGTCGCTTAACCAGTTTGCAACAAAATTCGTGTGCGCGCGTATCGCCCCTACACGAACTAAACGTATGTGACAGCGGGCGCGGCGTGCAAGCGATTTTAACCTTAGCGGTGGTTAAGCGACGCTGTTGCCCATGGTACCTACCAGAAATAAACGTTTCCAATATTATTTTCCATGCCAGACCGCCACTGTCAGCATGATAATATAGCAAAAAATCTGTTTGAAGAATGTCGAAAATTGACGCAAAAAATATGAAATCTTTTCAGAATTTCTTATGAACAAAGACATAGCAGCGAAAGCTCTTATCTCGATACAAATCGAATGATCTGCGGGCATCCAAGGTACCTACCTACTCCTCCTGAGAATTGCCTTACCGATGTCAAGTGTTGTTAGCGCACCGTGATATGAAACGAAATAGAAGGCAACTGAACGCAGTCGGCGTGAGCTGGATGGAAATTGCAATATCCAACCCAGCTGAATTAGACTGGTTTAATGGATATTAGATTTGCTAAAATACTTTGAACTCTCTATAGCATGGGTCTCCAAACTTTTTAGCATAAGGGCCAGACTAACTCCTCCACGAAGTCCCAAGGGCCAGGTTCTAGCTAGGGCATGCATTCCGAGATTCCGGAATCTCGTAACTCCGGAATCTCGGACAGATTTTTCCGATATTTCAATATCGGAATTGAGAGACCCAATATCGTAATTCCGATATTGATAAATATCACAAAATGTATTGTTTAAATTTAATTTTGCTTAGCGAACGCGTATATTCACACTTATTCTACACTGGTACTCCTTCATCCGCGTCAACGGCGATGGTTACACGCATGGTACTGTGATCCATCGCCACAGAGTACATTTTAACCATGGAAAGTAAAATATTGAACATTCCATAAATGCATTCAACATTCCATTACTTGCCATGGTTAAAATTTACTATATTGCGATGGATTATAGTATTCACCATACGCGTAGCCGTCGCCTCCCGTCCCCGCATCGGTACAGAGTCAGATAGTTACAGATTTACTCGTATGTACGATTTTTATCAACTGGCGAACATCGGTGCGCATTTTACCTCTGCCAAAGAAAATTAAAGCTACAGTTAGTTAATTTCATATTTACATGAAAAATGAACCCACCCAGTGCGAAGCACGACATTACAGTACCTTGCTGCCAGATTAAGCTAGTTTGTTGTCACCTACTTGCCATTTATTTATCATCGTTATATGGCCACCTTGTCGAGGGCCGAGCTGACCCATGAAGACTCATCTTGCGCTGGGTCGCTATTCCAGAACTTTTCCTGCCCCATTGCCGTCGGTTCTTCCCGCTATGTGTGATATGTGCCCGCCCACTGCCACTTTAGCTGAGCAATCCTTCGAGAGATGTCGGTTAATTTAGTTCTCCTGACAGACCTTTTCTTTTTTTATTCAATCACGCAGGGAAAGACTGAGCGTGGAACGGAGGGCCGTTGCACGCTGGGTACCTGGGTAATCTTGAGCCTTCTAGAACCATAGTTAGCGCCCGTGAACCGTGAAACGTTCACTGCCGCAAGTCATCACTGGCAACAAGACTTTCGTTTTAAGAGACAGGTAAGTTGGACGCGAATATTTTTCGAAGCTTGCCGAGTGCTGCAAATCCGAGTTGTAGTCAACGACGATTGCGAAAGATCTCTTCCATGAACCGGGATGTCGCTGTCTAAGGTTAGATACACGTAATGGTCAACAACTTCGAGTGTAAGTAGTATTTTACCACCCATCCACCTTTGGAGTGAGGCCATTGAGAATCATGGTGAAGCCCTTGCCGTCTCTCTAGACATCTCCAAAGCCTTCGACAGGGTCTGACATGATAGCCTTTTAAGTAAGCTTCCAGCATATGAAATCTCAGAGGATCTTTGCATTTGGATCTTTGATTTTCTTAAGGAACGATCTATCCGTGTCGTGTTAGAAGGGTGCACGTCCGATCAGCAGGCGATTTACGCCAGTAAGTCAAGGATCAGATTCTTACTACATATAAATGACCTGCTAACGCCCGTAACCTTTGCAGACGATGCACAATAACGGACATATATTTTTCAAATGCAAGGGCCAACAGAGAAGAAATAGAGACTTGTCGAGAGAATTTAGTCAAACGTTTGAACCTAGCACTTCAGGATGTCTCAGACTGGAGCGATGCCAATCTTGTTAGGATCAATGCGACAAAAACACAAGCGTGTCTCTTCTCTGCAAAACGGAGTGCATTCCATCATTCTCCGACTTTCCGTGGAGCATTCGTACCAGTGACCGATCAGCTACAACTCTTTGGCCTAAGTCTATTTCATCTAATTTGAACTTCGGCGAATTATGAATATATAGAGTCCATAGCTGGAACCGCTGCGAAAAAGCTTGGAATCCTCTCAAAGGTTAAGCGTTACTTCTCCTTGCATCAGCTGCTTCAACTTTACAAAGCGCAAATCAGACCGAGTACTGCAGTTACCTTTGGGACGGATTAGCCAAATACCAGCTTGCCGCTCTGGACTCGGTCGAAAAACGGGCTAGGCGACTTATTGGAGACCCCGAACTCACGAATGCCAAAATAAGTCCCTTCGGACCACTTCGCAGCCAAATTTCATATCTGGCTTTAATACGGGAATAAAAAATCCCATTTCGAAGCCGGCTACGAAATGGGAGTAAAATTATCCCACTTTGAAGCCGGCTACGAAATGGGATTACTTTTACTCCCAGTAAAAAGCCTGCTTGAAATTGGGACAATTTTACTCCCAGTAAGAAGCCAGCTTCGAAATGGGACTAAATAGGACCGCAGCTCTACAAAACTTTCATTAGGTACTTCCTGATTCGAAATTTTTCGTCTATTTAAGTGCCTGTAGTACGTACTTTTGTACTTTAGCAACAAAAATCTGAAATATTTTTTAAAATGTCTGTTATCTTATATTGCGAAAAGTGGCCGAGACACATTTTTCAATCAAGCAGTCAGATTTAAGAAATCTTGAAATAACATGAAATGTCCGAGCGAGAGAGCTGCAGTCAGTGGCAAAATCGCTACGGGCTCTTTAGTGTCATCGCTGCTAACAGCTTCGTTGATGCAGTATAGAACAATATTTGTATGGAATATAAGTCCCTTAAATCATTAGAATTACCAGGAATTAGGAATTAGGTCTACCAAAGAGATAACATTTCGAAGCCGGCTACGAATTGGGACTAATTTTACTCCCAGTAAGAAGTCAGCTTCGAAATGGTACTATTTTAATCCCATTTCGAAGTTGGCTTCTTATTGGGAGTAAAAGTAGTCCCATTTCGTAGCCGGCTTCGAAATGGAATTTTTTATTCCCGTATTAAAGCCGGCTATGAAATCTAGCTACGAAATGGTCCGAAGGGAAATAAGTAGCCTCGACCACCGCCGTAGAATAGCTTGTTTGTCGGTATTTTACAAGATGCACTTCGGAGAGTGTGCGAAGGAGTTACACGAATTAATTCCTCCAGTCCCATTCCACCATCGAAGCACTAGACGCAGATTAGCGTACCACCCTTATGTTGTTGATATTCCAACCATCCGCACAAATCATTTTGCTAACACTTTTATAATGTGAACAGCTAAGGAGTGGAACAGCCTGCCTACCGATGTGTTTCCTAATAAACTTGGGCTTTTTCAAGGTTAGAGTGAATAATAGGCTTTATCTAAGTGAGCATGCTCCATCGTAGTCCGCATCATCGCTTAACACCAGGTGTGATTGGACAAATGCTCACTTATTTTCAATAAAAAAAATAGTATTCTTAGCATGAACTGAAGCGGGTAGAACAAGGGCATTCGACATGATTTTCGTCTTATCCATGTTCATCCTAAGTCCCACTCTTTAGGAAGCACTACAAAGATTTTCAACTCGGGTATTGTGTTCAGGTCTTCCAAGGTCTCAACCATAAGAACTACATCATTGACAAAACGCAGGTGTATCGGCTAAACTTAACGTACATGCGTCATTTGCGACCTAATAAGCGTGCGTGTGCACATTCTACAGTTAGGCACTCGCCATTAATGTTAATGCTGAATCTTTTGTCAGTTTTATGAATTGCTATCAGTGCTTCTCGATTATTTGCTATAAGAACGAGAAAGGGACGTATTGATAGTCATTCAGAAGACTGACAAGAGATTTAAACGTCATATTTTCCCAGAAATAAAACATTAATAAAAATTTTGCCAATACCGGAACTAGTATCGGAATTCCGATATTGGGTCTCAATATCGGAGCTCAGTTCCGGAATTGATAACCTTCCGATATTGCATGCCCTAGTTCTAGCTAGCTCATCGTACCAACATACTGTAGGTAAATATTGCTGTAAGTATTGTTGGTACGATCCTGCCTCCTTTCGCGGGCCGGATTGTTGGTGCTCGCGGGCCGGAGCTGGCCCGCGGGCCGTAGTTTGGAGACCCCTGCTCTATAGTATGAAAAATAAACTGCGACAAAGACCAACTTTGCTGGTTTTAGTGGATCTCTGAAACATGCTAATTTTGTACGGTACCAAAGGTTTTGTTGCTGGTTACGATTTCTCAGCCACTTTTCCAGATTTTTATTTTTTCAGTTGATAGCCTGGGATATACACTGTCACAATACAAGGTTTCTTCAAGATCCGTTCAGTGGTTTTTGCGTGATGTGTGAACAGACAGACAGACAGAGAGACAGACAAGAAATTTAGAAACTGTTCTAACATGTTAGGTTAATGATTTTAAGTCGCTCGGGTTGGTTTTTTTCCAAATACATTCAATGTAGAGACTTTTTTGGGTTTACAATTTTATTATAGGTATAGATAGATAATACACAACTCTCCCACCCCCTCCTGCAACCGCGTCACCCCTACTAATTTTTCCGTCTTTCCCATACATTGAAATTAAGAATGAATTTACCATATTAAGTAGAAGTTGTGAGTTCATGGACTTCATTCTATAAGAAATTGAAAAAGTAAGACTGTTGGCAAAAATAAGACCACGATGTTTTTACTATGTCTATTGGTGTAAAAAAATCTAGCAGTACTACTACTAAAACTATTTTGTAAGACAACTGGGACGATCTTGTATTTACTTAAGTGCAAAAGATTATAGATAAATGTTTTGGTCTCGAGATATTGAGAGATGATACATGTATCATCAAGATATCCAAGATAATACCTAGAGAATGCATATACTTAGGTGATAATTCATACCAATAGCCGTATAAAAGCTAAACCAAAATTTGAATATCTCTGCACTTTGCACACAGTTCACGATGATACAAACTAAGATATTGTAAGTAATTCTTCTTCTGTTTTTATATAATTGATTTTCGTTATGAATACAAGATCCAAAAGAAAATCACCCTTTACCGAATATAATGTATTTATATTATGTATTTTAATTATTTGTATTTAAGACAAATACGCGAATAAAATAATATTCGTTGAATGTTATGTCCTAATTTCTTCCACAGTTCACTGCTGCTGTCGATTTCATCCGTCGTGTTAGCAGAATCAGTAATTAGAAGTGATGTACCAAGCGTGAGAAAATTCCCTGATGGATTCTTGTTTGGGGCGGCTACAGCGGCTTATCAAATTGAAGGCGGCTGGGATGCGGATGGTAAATTTAGACTTTTTTGATGATTATGGAAGTTAGAGTTTTATTTTAAAAATACTTATTTTTATTGAATTTTAAATTTTAGGAATTCACAATGGTATTTTAATATTAAGATGATTAATAATAGAAAAAGTATTAGAAAAAATCGACTCACCCCTAGTAAATGCCTAAAATGTAAAAATGCAATAATTAAATATAGCTATTTCGTCTTGATCGATTGTCTGGCATCTGTAAAGATGTTGCATTCGAATGTCGAAGGTAATTCTTCACATGGATGAAATAACGCTGGCTTACAGCGAAAACGTAAAACGTTGCTCCCACTAGTGACTCGGTAGCATAATTGGTCAGTGCATTGGGCCGATTCAGCTAAAGTGGCAGTGGGCTGGACACATAGCGAGAAGAACCGATGGCCGTTGGTGCGGAAAGGTTCTTGAATGGCGACCGCGCACCGGACGACGCTCCGTGGGTAGGCCCCGACAAGGTGGACCGACGATCTGGTGAAGGTTGCCGGAAACCGCTGGATGTGGGAAGCGCAGGACCGATCGTCGTGGAAATCCTTGGGGGAGGCCTATACCCAGCAGTGGGTGTCGTGCGGCTGATATGATGATGATGATTAGGCTGAAATCCCAGGGGTGCGGGTTCGAGTCCTGTCTGTGATGCTACGGGTGAGTCGATTTTTTTCTAGCATTTTTCCTAATACCTATGTTAATTATCTTACTTCATTTTAGGTAAATCGGAAAGCATTTGGGATTATTTCACTCACAATTACCCCAGCATGATCAAGAACCTTGATAATGGTGACGTGGCTGATGACTCTTACCATCTATATAAACGAGACGTAGAAATGATGAGAGAGCTTGGTTTGCAGTACTACAGATTTTCTTTATCATGGTCCAGAATTTTACCGACCGGCTTCCCCAATAAAATTAACGAAGCAGGAGTACAATATTACAATAATTTAATAAATGAAATGCTAAAATACAACATTGAACCCATGGTTACCCTTTACCACTGGGACTTACCTCAAAAACTGCAAGAGTTGGGTGGATGGGCCAATCCTCACGCTGCTGACTGGTTTGCTGACTACGCAAGAATAGTCTTCGAAAGTTTTGGAGATAGAGTAAAATGTTGGATTACTATTAACGAACCACGAGAAGTTTGTACTCCAGGCTATGGAGATGCGACTGTGGCGCCGTTGGTCGCTTCAGGCGGTATAGGAGAATACATGTGTGCCAAGAATATACTTATAGCTCACGCTAAGGCTTACCACATTTATGATAAAGAGTTTAGGGAGAAAATTGGCGGGATCATTGGCATATCTTTAAGTGCAGTTTGGTATGAAAATGAGGCGGAAGAGGATGCCGACTATGCTGAATACATGAGGCAGTTTGAAGTGGGTCCCATTTTTTACTTTTGATTTGAATTATTTAAAATATTCTAGGAGAATTTTAATTATTTTTCATAAATTTTCAGTTTGGTCAATATGCACATCCTATATTCTCAGAAAACGGTGACTTCCCTTCTATCATGAAAGAAATGGTAGCTGTTAAAAGTGCTGCTCAGGGCTTTTACCGATCACGACTGCCAGAATTTACCATAGAAGAAATAGAACTTATACGTGGTTCATCTGATTTCATGGGTATGAACCATTACACGACCAACGTGGTATATCGAAATGAAACTCACACATATGATATCCCTTCAATCTGGGATGATATTGGTGCTGTTAAAGTTGGGCCAACCGATTGGGAAACTGCAGCTTCGACTTGGCTTAAGGTTATTCAGTTATTGCCTTAAAGTACATATTAATATACCTAATTAAGGAGTAGAGAGTAAATGTAGAGAGAAAAAGAGTAAAAAGTACTTTAATTGTGTTTTGAATTTCAGGTTGCACCTTGGGGGTTTACCAAGCTTTTGAATAAAATTAAGAATGTTTATGACAACCCGGCTGTATGGGTCACTGAAAATGGTTTTTCAACATTTGGTGGCTTAAATGATGATGACCGGGTCTCTTACTACAGATCTTATCTGAATGCTATGTTAGATGCTATGGACGAAGGATGTAATATCATCGGATATACTGCTTGGAGCCTCATGGATAACTTTGAGTGGACTAACGGATACAGGTATGTTTCATTGCACTTCCCCATTGTTGATGAGATGAATAAGTCACTTCTATATGGCATTGTGTTTTTTTTTTTTTATTCTTGCCTACCTAATTGTTCTTTTAATTAATTTTGTATCTTTTAGTAATACCTAACACTTTTCTTTTTTAGAGATCGTTTCGGCCTGTACGAGGTGGACTATTCGAGCCCGAAGCGCACGCGCACGCCGCGCAAGTCTGCCTTCGTGTACAAGCAGATAGTGCGCACTCACACACTCGATACTAGCTATGAACCTGACACCTCCATCATGACCATTGACGAAGGACACTAGGAAACATCGATTATGCAAAATGAAAAATAAATTACCTACTCTTTATATTCAAGTGATTTGTGATGAAAACTTTATTTTTTATCATAAATGAAATTATAGACACCCACCTGTTTTATTTACTTAAAATCTTGACAGTGACAAGCTTTATTTCTGCTTCTAGTTTAGGAGGTGAGCGGGATGGGGGGTTAAAATCTCACTTTTGGGTTTATCGCTAATACCTACCTCAAATAAAACATTACATGTCCTTCTGTTGCCGCTAATTATTTTTAAAATATGATGTGTTTTAAAATTAACTTTAATAAATATTTGACTTGTAACAGTTATTTCGCATATTTATCTTATTATGCCTAAATTTAGGCTCACAATATCAATTGCATTGGTAATATAAATATTATGAATGAGTATAAGTAATACCGATATTTTACACTTCATGTTTTTACTATAGCAAAATATTGGTAGAAATCCTACTCTACACACAAAATAATAAAATAACAGAGAAATCAAGATAATGATAACGTTATGTCATAACAATGTTGCATAACATATCGATAATGTCATCGATAAGTTGCTTGTTTATTTATCATTCTTGATTATCGCACTTGGACCACCTGGCTAACGAATCGAGCTTCGGAAAATTTGCCGAGTTTCAAATTAAAAAAGATAAATTAAAGTAAGGAATTTCGTATTGTACTATTTGTTGAAGTTATTTGGAAGATATGGATGTTTGTGTGACCTCATGAATTAGGGTTCGCCATTTTGGCTCGATTTATCTGTTTTAATTTGAAACCCGGCAGACTTTTCGAAGTTCGATTCGTTAGCCGGAACGGCCCCTGGTTATCCATTGTATTTATTATTCAATACTGATAGTACAGTAGCACACGTTTTTTGAAACAGTCACTATCGAAAGGAATTTGACACTTCGTCGAAATAATGAAATACGGCGGCAGCGGTTATACAAATAAATTATGAAGATAGTCGATATTATCATTTTGTAAACGAACACTTCAAAATATAAATACCTACCCAACTATCTTTTAAAGGATCTTCTGCACTTAAGTTCTACATCCGTAATTTTTCATACACAAGGAGACAGAAATGACAACCATTATGAATTTTGAAGTCACATGAATGGTAAATAAAATGTTGGTACCAAACCCGAATGTTACAGCCCCGCCACAGAATATATTATAGTACTAACATACCCCGCGGACCCTTCCATGGCAGAACAATATGTTCAGTGAATAAAATTAAAAATATTACCGTATATCTAACTTTTTCATGAAAAGGGGTGGTCATTCCGCAACCGTACCTTTTGTACGAGCATTAATGCGATGCTATGAATACACCCATCTCCATGAAACGTATTTTTTCTACGGGCATTCGGAAAACGACTACGTACTTACCTACCAGAAATAAACGTTTCCAATATTATTTTCCATGCCAGACCGCCACTGTCAGCATGATAATATAGCAAAAAATCTATTTGAAGAATGTCGAAAATTGACGCAAAAATATGAAATCTTTTCAGAATTTCTTATGAACAAAGACATAGCAGCGAAAGCTCTTATCTCGATACAAATCGAATGATCTGCGGGCATCCAAGGTACCTACCTACTCCCCCTGAGAATTGCCTTACCGATGTCAAGTGTTGTCAGCGCACCGTGATATGAAACGAAATAGAAGGCAACTGAACGCAGTCGGCGTGAGCTGGATGGAAATTGCAATATCCGATCCAGCTGAATTAGACTGGGGCATAGAGTGCTAGAAATGACTGGCTGCATTTCCTCTAATCACGTAGATTATGTTGATTATCAGAGTTTTGGAAAATTGTAGCTATTTTCCACAACTCTGATGGATCTCCTGGCACGAGTGTGGGGGTAGTATGATGCGTAGTAAATCAGATTTATTAGGTATTTGAAGAAAAAATTGCCGTTAAAAAGGGGGACTTAAGTGGTTATAATAATAATATGTCCGTTTTCTACCCAAATTCTAAAAGCTACATTAGGTACATTTGCTATTATTAAATATATTTGGTCAACTGTGTACTTTCAGACACTACAATAAAGAATGTTCAGAGTAATTGGATAATGTACCTATTTTAAAATAATCCCTTCAGTCATTTTCAACCTAGAACTGTTCAAAGTCAACTATGTCCACAAACCATTTTAATGTCCCCACTGCTGGGGTACAGGCCTTCCTTATGGGTGAATAAGGAGGACGGGCCATAACCCACCACGCGGGCCCAATGCGGATTGGTGGATGTAAACGACTGCAAATGCAGCCGCGACCAACGGCTTAACGTGCCTATCGTAGCACGGAGGAGCTCGAGATAATAAATTTTTGGTCACCCATCCCATGACCGACCCTTGCGAAAGTTGTTTAACCTCCGCAATCGCTGGGCCAGGCGCTTAACCACTGCGCCATCGAGCTCCTCGAGTCAAGTCAATGATTTGTAAAATTTTTGGATGTTTTCTTAAAATTTATTAGACCGAGTAGTGAAAAATTAAATGTTATAGTACCTACCTATGTTATATATTTATGATTAGATCTACTCGCAAAGCCCTTTCATTTGATATACCACATAGTATGATTAAATAAATAAAAAATTGTACCGCCCGTCTTTATAACGTCACAGTTTTTACCCCCAATATTTACGCACTTGTAATTTTATATATTTGTGTTCAGGACATCATATTGAATGCATTGGTACCACATTTTGCTATTTCCGAGAGATGATTTCTGCGAAAACTAACCTAACACTAAATTTTTTCCGAACCAAACCGGCATCCAATTTAGGTAACGGAGGAAATATAATAATTTGTTGTATCGAAGGTAAGGAAAACGGCATAGATTTTGGGTAGAAAGTGGAATCAAATATTCGTGGGAAGAATTTGTACGGAATATCTACATCAATTTTTTTTTTATTTTTTATAAATTTTATTTTATTTTCAGAACGATTTTTTACTTAAAGCAACATAAGTCTCATTGAAGGCCACTTCCAGCATCTACGTATAGGGTATTGTACCCATGAGTGGCCTGGGATTGGATCCACCAGCCGGCCTAACTAAACTTCGTTAGTCATGTTTGGGCAGCAGTGCGGCGGGGACGACGTTAAGTGCGCCGGAGCGACTGTCCAAATAATTTGTTTAAAATCTCATTACACCAGAGAGTGGCAATGCGAGAGACATTTGACTAACACAGTCAGGTTATATTGACATGACACGCATCGTTTAATCTTCAATGCTTTAATGCTTTCCGATGCAGCCCTATTAAAACAACATGAAATCCTCGTATAATTGGCGTTGTATTGTATGCTACAAGTAAGCGAGCATTTTTTGTTGGATATAAATCAAATAAAATTAATTAAAAAACCCACACCAACATTGGCGACTTTTTCAGGCATGAACATCAGGAACATTTTTTTCTTATCTTTTCGAAAATTATTTTGCATTATTTCCGACAAATTTATTTCTTTTAGTCAGTTGATGTTTCTTTTGTAAGACAGAAAGCATTTAGAGCGTCCATTATAGTTAGGGAGGCGAGGTAGCTAAATGGCGAAATTCAACGGCGCCGTCGAGACCTATCAAAATCGAAAGATAAAATAATTTCGAAAAGAAAAGCTCGTATGGTAAAAACCATTTTAGCGGTGGGTTTGGCGTGTACGGTTTTTCAAAAATGTAAAAAAAAACAGTTACTTGGGCATTCTCGAGCGCGTCAGATATTCATACTACGTATGCCCCAAGTGCCTCTGATAACAACGGTATACTAATCTGCCGGTTTGCGTGGTGGGGGTAGGCATATAAAGTAGTCAAAAATGCAAAAAAAAAAAATTACTCGAGCGCGTCAGATTTTCGGAAGAGGTGTTAAGTAGGCCCCAAGGAAGCTCCCTTTAAAAAAACTGACGATTTCGGCGTGACGATAAGTCAAGGACTTATCGTCAGATTAGTTAAATTTAGTCTTAAAACACTAAAATCAACCCCCAATATCTTAATCTGACGCGCTCGAGTATTTCAGACTATCGATTTTTTTTTACTAATCTGATCGTCTATCCTAGGCGCGCGTCACTACATATAGAGCTAAATACTTTACAAGGTTGTTCTATTAGGTCCAAGGTATCTCTCATATCTTAAACTGCCACGCTCGAGTATTACCGAAAATTCCCCTATTCGCCTCCCTAACTATTAAAGACAAGTAAACAAGTTAAGTTATAATAAAAACTTTAATAATTATTTATAGAGTATTTTGGAAACCATAAATATTATCCATTAAATATCAGTACCAATTTCACTGACACATAATAGTGGCCTTCTTTCTACTCTTCATTTCACATTCACAGGATTAAAATAGTACATTACTGCCGCGGTATATAATGACTGCGTTGCTGGCAGCGATTATGATGGCCGAGAGCGTAGCTTAGCGCAGGTCCAGGCCGTCACAGCACGGTCAGCATTGCAGCCCTTGATTGCCAAGCTAAAATAAAGGCCGAGACCGGAGGTCGAGGCCTTTATAGCGCGGACAGCAAGGGCTGCAATGATGACCAAGCTTGAAGGCCGAGAGCGTAGTTAAGCTTAGCTCGAGGCCATCATAACGTGGCCAGCAGTGCAGTCATTGTGGACCAAGGCTTGTATAGTGCTTTACTCAAAAATGCGAGTACTACCTACTACTATAGTGGGTACGTATAACCTAATTTCGAAAAAAATACAAAAATGCAAATATCTCAGAAACGGTGCGTCAGAGCCAAAAAATAAGGTTTTTTTCGACCCCCTAAGGTACCCCGGAAGTGGTCAAAAGGTATTTAATGAAAGGTCAAAAAACGGTCAAGTGCGAGTTTTTTATATTTTTCCATACAAATTTTACATAAAAATACAAATAATATCACCTGTGTAATAGGGTTTTCTCCCCTCAATGTACAACACCCGTACAGATAAAGAATGGGATTGAAAATGGCGGCTCACCGCGCTTACCACAACGAGTGTGACCGAGAGAGCGATAGGTGTGGCCCATGTGGCGTTCTATATTTGAAACAAAACTCGACAATAATCTCAAAGGAAATTGCTGGTAGCTAAAACAAGACAATAATGAAATCTCATACAACTTTGCTGCGTCACCATCGGAGGAGCGCGGCAACCCCGACTTTGCTCAAAGAAGGTTGTCAAAATAATGACCATATTACAAGCATTTTTGAGTAAAATAAGTATGTCAAAGTCATTGTTATTATTTTTAACTCTCTAATAATCAAAAATCCCATGGAAAGGTTTTACCTTATTTCCCGCTGTCATTGGAAGTGAATTAAAAATCCTGAGAGTTCCCTCAAAAGACATTTAGATTTTAAGTTTAAAAATCTTGGTGTAATCATTTTCGTAAACGAGTTATACCCGTAGCGGGTATCTACATATTGGTATTAGGTACAAATTAGGTTTATAGATTTTGATTAAATAACATGATAACGCTAAATAAAGTGCAATAGCGTGTCAGCAGGCTCGAGCTTGCGCACCACATTGCAGCAGACGCGATTGGCCTGTGACATGCAGTCGTCGTGGTGATCTTCCAGCACCTTGTTCCAGGGGCAGGCTCTAGTCTGGAGGCATATCCCTGCAGATCTACCGCATTTTTGGAATCGTATCTCTGGAATAATAACGACAGACACACATCAGCCATCGGGGAAATGCAGAATGCAGATTGAGCTAACTTTAGAATACAAAGTAGGTAACTTAACTAAGCATAGATTAGCAAATGGAAATAGGTGACTAACAAAATATGGAGTGGCGAGAATACTTTGTCAGTTAGACATTAGCATTTGGATTACAAAATTTCTATTAACAATAATTTCTAATGCTAGCTAGCGCCATTCTAAAGTTTTAACACCATTGTTGCCTAAACACATTCGTCCAAGCTAAACAGAACACCTACGTTTATGGTCCTATGAAACGAAAAGTATTGGCGTTAATCATGTGGCCCCTACTTTTTAGGGTTCCGTAGCCAAAATGGCAAAAAACGGAACCCTTATAGATTCGTCATGTCTGTCTGTCTGTCTGTCTGTCTGTCCGTCCGTATGTCACAGCCACTTTATTCCAAAAGTATTAGGACTACATAGTTGAAACTTAGTAGGCAGGTGTATTCTGTGAACCGCTTTACGATTTAAACATAAAAATATAAAAAATGAAAGATTAAGGGGGGGCTCCCCATACATGGAACTGAAACTGAAAATATTTTTTTTCATCAAACCAATACTTGTGGGGTGTCTATAGATAGGTCTTTAAAAATAACATTGAGTTTTCTAAGACCAATTTTTTTCAAAGTCAACCGTTTGAAAGATATATGTCGCCAAAGTGGTAAAATGTGTGTCCCCCCCCCCCCCCTTTAACTTTTAAAGTAAGAGGGTGAAAAATCTAAAAAAAATATAAGCTATAGATCTTAATAAACACTTTCAACGAAAATTGGTTTGAATGAGATACAGTAATTAGTTTTTGAGATATAGTACATTTTCCAAAACCGCAAATATAACTTTGTCATTCATACAAACACTGTGAAAAACAAAGTTATTTTTTCAGACGAAAAATGATAGCGGTATTCAAATATGGTATGGTATAATGTACCTACGGAACCCTACTGCGCGTGGCCCGACACGCACTTGGCCGGTTTTTTATATAAAATTTAGAGATTTTTTCACAATTTCACGACTAAAAGGAAAGGCAAATAAGTGATCATCATCATATTATTTTTCTTCACATTAATAATAATCACTTCAATTTAAACATTCAAGTATTTAATTCGCTGCATAATCAAAAAATGATGTTGCATATCGAGTTTCATTCGCTGGAACTTAAAGTGCATGTTGATTGATTTTACTGAATCGGTAAATAAAATTAATTATATTGAAAGTGAATTTATCTCGGAAAAATCACCTTGTTAAATAGCACAGGATATTCTTATGGTGTATATGAGTACTTATTGTAAAAACATGATTTGCCACTACCTATATTCTGTTCTTATTCAGACAAGTTATACCTACAAATCATTTAATCCCAAACTAAAAAAAGCTTGTTTAATGTTTACTAAATAACGAAATCAGTTTTATGAGTTTAATCTTAAAAAATACACGTAAATTCTACGTCATAATTTAACATTGCAAACATAAAAGTAACATTCGTACAGAGGAACTGAAACTAATGAAAACATAAAGGAATTACGACGTTTCTGCATGCATTGTGTATGTGCTGCGGTGGGGCGCCGGTGGGAATAAACTTGCCATAAAATTAGCAACGTGGACATCTGTGGGCTACCGACCATTCTACAAACCTAATTATAGGTACCTACTCATAAGTCATAATACATCGTTAAATTTTAATCATTTGTTTCCCGCAGTGAGGTGGTTCCACTCATGATTACAAGCAACTTTTACTATGAGGCCAACTCTGATATCGCGAAAAAATCTGCTGTTCCATACATTAAGATCGAGTAGGTATTGCAATTTTGTACCCCACCCCACTGCGGGAACCAAATGATCAAAACTTTAGCGTGTATAAACGTAAGTAAGGAGCTCGGTGGCGTAGTGGTTTAGTGCCTGGCCCAGCGATTGCGTAAGTTAAGCAACTTTCGCAACGGTTGGTCATGGGATGGGTGACCAAAAATTTACTATCGCGAACTCCTCCGTGCTTCGGAAGGCACGTTAAGCCGTTAGTCCCGGCTGCATTTGCAGTCGTTAATACCCACCAATCCGCGTGGTGGGTTTTGACCCTTCCTCCTTATCCACCCATAAGGAAGGTCTGTGCCCCAGCGGTGGGGACATCAAAAATGGCTGATGGACAAACGTAAGTAGGTAAGTAAGGCACTCTTAGCTTGGACCAAAAATAACCTAACGTCCAATGAAACTTACTCCCAAAATTTCGATGGCCTTCATCCTCTTCAGCCGTCATTAGAGTTACACACATCATCAACACTAATGACTTGAACATCACCGATTCAGTCATAGTAAAACAGACTCTTACTGCGCGTGAACAAATAAATCTATTGCACACCTACAATACTAGCTACACCGATAACGAGCGATTCGAACTGAACACGAAACCGGTATCAATTCCACCTTTATGGCCTACGATTTTCATCTCGATCGTTTTTTTATTTGCTTATTGAACTAGGTAGTTGAATAAGCAAATAAAATAAAATAATAGATAGGTACCTACTGTTTATAAACTCTTTCAATAGAGACCTCCAGATGACGGATATAAATAATAATCTGATTATGGTATTAAAATAGGTAGCTATAATAGGTCTATTTGTATACCTACCTTATGGCTTATTGTTCATTTTACTTGCCCCATAAATGGATTTTTAATATTACATACCGATTCGTGAGATAATTATGATGTGTTTAAAAAACTTTAATATAGGTACATCGAACACCTTATTAAAATTAAACAATTAACAATAATAACGTAAACTTTGAGTAAAAATATGGAAAACTATTTAAAAATGGAGTACTGTAGGTACTCCATTTTGGAGTTCCTTGTAAAAATGGAGTACCTACAACAATACAATGGAATTTGTTGTCAAACTATGCATTACTGTCTGCTCAAGTCTTAGACTCAAATTATTTAATTTAATTGTTATCTTTATTTATGTCGATTCTTATAATTCAATAATATTATAAATACAATAATAGGTACCTGTACCTTAACTGTTTTCTTTCGATGTTTCAGCGAAATCATCGGTTATATGGATAGATAGAACCTTACGTATGATATTAAATCATCGGCGATTGCTCAATTAAATTCGGCTATCTATCTCGGACGGAACACTATATTGGGAATAATAAATCACGCAGCCCAATAATTAGAATTTCCCCGACGGAAAAACGAATGGCATACCAAAAACGACGCTGACAAAATATTTATGAAAATTAATTTCCGGGTTCTGTATTCAACTATCTTTATTTGATTGCTTTAAATTGTTTTGTTTTACATAAACTTAAAATTCCCGAATAAAATTATAAATTATAGAGTTGTTGCAAGTAAATAACTATTTCAACACACTTGCTCGTAAAGTGAGCCCTAATACATCGCTTTTAGGACCATAAACCGAGCTATAACAAACGCGTGCAATAATATATAAAACACTAGGTTGTTATAGAATTATCCCTACAAAGCTAAATTAGTACCTTATTGCAAGTTCTATGCGAGTAAACAGAGCATTCCCAATTTAACCGGGTAATACAGTTATTTTTTTTAGAAACAACAAAGAGGTTTTATGCCAGTGAAAATTCATATTCATTTATGAAATATATAAATGTGTAAGTCCTTAATTAAGTCACACAAATATTTATTATTAGCAAATTATTCATAATTTACAATATTTTGTTATAAAATATTAAAATATTTGCATTTTATCACTTAAAATTATAATTTTGAAGCAAGCTGTATGCTCACTCACCCCTTTGTTTGCAAAAATATTCTTGCATTGGGCGTGTGAAAAAAAACAAAAAAAAAACCTACGCGCCTTTTCCCATATTTGTCATAATTTTGTTTTTGTCGTATTGTTGCTGTGTGGTAAATTACTTTGTATTTTCCTCGCAAATGTGTTGAAAAACGTCGTATGAAACTCGTGAGCTTTTGCTCATTGCACACTGGGCTGAGTTACGCCCTCGCCTGCGGCTCGGGCTGCAACCCACAGCCTTGTGTGCAATGACCAACCTAAGCTAACTTGTTTCATAATGTACTATTGTGGTGCAATTTTTTTTTTCTTACTTTTTATCTTGTTTTGCAAGTGTAGTTAATAATATTAAAAAAAAGTGTAAAGCCTCTACTAAATTTAAGGTTAGGTATAAAAAATTTACTTAGTCATTCGAGTTTTTTTTGAGATCTTTCTTCTCTTTTCTGATTTAATCTCACTCTACTGAGCTGACTCTACTCAACTCAACTCAAAGGTCGGAAACCTTGTAACGAGAAGAACCTGCAAGAAACTCGTCAAGGGCTTAAAGTTACGTTACGACTAACCAAACGGTACTAGTTTAGACCTCATTTTTTGTGTAGTCAAATTATAGTATCAAAGAATTGCTATTCCTACTGAAAGTTACGAGACGCGTTTTGGTTACAGTGTTAAAAAATATTTCACATTTCACAGACAGACACACATATTTCTAATCGCTTCTAATTCACATTGTCACTTGCTTGACAATGTTATGTTAAAATCATAGACATAGAAAAATTTTCGCTGCGCTCAAGAAGACCAACAAAGCGTGGAAAAGAGAAGTTAACATCATACGGACACGGTCTATGTAAAAAAGAGACAAAGGATCAAGTGACATGTGCCAACATTTTTCACAGTAAGAGCCCCTAGCGTCCCGCCTAGCAAATGAGCAATCACAGTTTGTTTAAAATATATTTTAATCTTAATTAGAATTTAAAATAAAGGTATCGTGGAGCTATGGTGTCTTCTGCTCTAAGTAATTGTGATGTGACAAAAAGAAACAATCCAAGTAATCACACTTTTCAAGGGTAAATAAGATATTGCCACACATTTCTCTAAAATTATTTCACTATCACTATTTTAAATCACTATTTTAAATGACGTTATAAAATCTTTTGTACCTATTTCACTAATCAAAACAAATAAAATTCCAACATGGTTCACAGGAAATTTAAAACGTTTATTAAATGAAAAAAACAAATATCGAGTACGTTATTTAAAATATAAAAATCCATTGGATAATATACAATTCAACTCGTTAAAAAAAAAGATGTGCAGTTTTGGCAACGAAGTGCTATAATAATTATGTCTCCTTGATCGAAAAATCTATTAAATCGAATCCAAAACTTTTTTGGTCCTACGTTAAACAGAAAAATAATAACAATAGTGCATTTCCATCAAAAATTACATATGAAAACAATACGGTTACTACGGGCCCAGAAATATGTAACACGTTGGCTTTCTTTTTTTCCGCTACATACGATTCTATCAGTTGTTCTGTGCCCGATTCTGTTTCCGAAAATGGTACTGACATTATTGTAACTGCTGAGGACTTGACGGAATCTCCCACAAATGTGATAGAAACCACAAACTGCCTGAGTAATATTTCGTTTTCTGTTGATCAGGTTTTAAAACATCTAAAATCTATTGATCGTAACAAAGGGGCCGGCATTGATGGTATACCTTATATTTTTGTATGGAATTGCGCTAAACAACTATCAATACCTCTCACACTAATATTCAATAAGTCGTTATCCTCAGGAACCTTTCCTTCATATTGGAAAACTGCCTTAATTATACCTATCCATAAATCGGGTGACAAACACTTAGCTAAAAATTACAGACCTATTTCAATTCTACCAGTTTTTGCTAAGATATTAGAAGCTATGTTATGTCCCATAATAATCTGGCATATAAAACGTCTACTCATTGAAGAACAGCATGGTTTCGTAAGTTCACGTTCTACTAGCACCAACCTAGTAAGTTTTATAGATGACGTTGTTCAGTCTGTTGATGCTCGTGTACCCGTTGATGTGATTTATACAGACCTGTCAAAAGCTTTTGACAGGGTTAGTCATAAAATCTTATTGATTAAATTATCTAGATATGGTTTTGCTGGCGATCTCCTCAAATGGTGTTCGTCTTATCTATCTCACCGTTCCTCAAAAGTTGCGGTGAATGGTTTCACATCGGAACCATTCTTGAACCCATCTGGCGTACCACAGGGGTCACATTTGGGACCAGTATTTTTCAATCTTTTCATTAATGATATTACTAGTTGTCTAGAACATAGTCGATCATATTTGTATGCAGATGATTTAAAGATACTGAGACCGATAAAAGATGAGCGAGATGTGTCTTTACTGCAAAGCGATATAAGTAGAATAGAACAGTGGTGTATTAGAAATGAAATGGTTTTAAATCCAGAAAAATGCAATTTTATTAGCTTCACTAGAAATCATAACACATTTCCCAGAAACTATTATATATCCGACCAGCCACTTGAAGAGGTTGAAGAAGTCCGAGATTTAGGGGTTACATTAGATAAAAAACTAACCTTTAAAAATCATTACAATACTATGGTAAATAAAGCTCTGAAATGCCTAGGTTTTGTAATTAGAAATTGTAAAGACTTCAAGAATTCCAACACTAAAATCAAATTATATAATAGCATTGTTAGATCTAGCCTTGAATATTGTAGCATCGTGTGGTCCCCTCACTACGAAGTTCATTCAAATAATATTGAAAGAGTGCAAAAGAGGTTCCTTTATCATCTGGCTTATCAATGTAAAATGGCAAAAAAACTCGATTCTTATGCAAAGAGACTAAAATATTTCAAAATGACCTCATTAAAAAACAGGCGCAAAAGACTTGACCAAACTTTTATATATAAGATAGTTAATAGTATATTTGATTGTCCACAGATACTGAACAAAATAAGTCTCAACATTCCACTAAAACTCCCGCGCTTCTCCAGATATACTTTATTTTCAGCAAAGTATTCGAAAAGTAATTTAGGCCACTATTCCCCACTAAATAGATTACAAACACAATATAATGCAATCTCAAAAAACAACAATGATCTGGATATTTTTTGGCTATCACTACCTGTTTTTAAGAAAAGAATCACAGATATTCATAAATAAACTAGCAGTTGCCCGCGACTTCGTCCGCGCAGACCCTAGGGAACCTTTAACCAGGATAAGGTACTCCTAAGGCTCCGCCTATGTATTTTTGTAATTTCATCTAAATTTGTCCAGCTGTTTGGGTGTGAGGAGGAGGTAGTAAATACACACATATACATACACACATACACACACACACACACACACACACACACACACACACACACACACACACACACACACACACACAAGTTTTTCGCATTTATGATATTAGCAGGAGCTGTTTTTGTATTTCGTACAATTTTGCATTTGTGTTGCAGTTACTGAGTCCTCATTAATTTTATTCATCCACTTATTGATGCGTATTTCACAAGTTGCAAATGGCTCACTTGACACGGTTATTTAATTATAGCTTTTCATAAAGTATTTATTTTTTGTTTTACTTACAGTATAAAGCAGGCCATATACGCTAGGTTATGCATGACGGTTTTAACCGAGCTGCAAAACCTTCATGCAAAACCGAGTTCAATAGAGAGCACACACGTAAGGTTACGCATGACAGTTTTAACCGAGCTGCAAAACCTTCATGCAAGCCGCTCATGCACGCCGCTCGGTTATGCCTGTGGTCAAAACTGTCATGCATAACCTAGCGTGTGTGGTGTGGTTGGCATTGGAGCAATTAAAAAAGAACTGTACCCCCACCCCCGGTATTTGCCCTGTCCCTCAGATTTCTTCACTTATATTTTTGGGGTGAATGACTTCTAGCAGAATTAATTCATTTAGATGAAATAAGCATATTATTAAATATACAGGGTGTCCCAAAACTTTGCCACACGAAGGGAAAGTACCTTAAACATTGAAGGTAGGAAATTTTACTGAAAAAAGACTTCATTTTGTTTATAAAAATATATGGAAATGCATTCAAGATTTTTTTTTCATTGATTGACTGATTCGATACGAATTGATGCAATTCGTAATTATTAAATTTTAAATGTTAAATTTCATGGCCTTCCATTTGTTTAAGATGCAGTGTCACTTAAAAAAAAGTAATCCTTATAACTAACCCTTTCGATTGGTGTTGTAAAAATAAATACAAAAATGTTATCGTTTTTGGTGGGTTCGATTCCTGGTTAAGGCAGGCGATTTTCCAAAAATCATTGAATGCAGTTCCATATATTTTTATAAACAAAATGAAGTCTTCTTTCAGTAAAATTACCTATCTTCAATGTTTAAGGCTTTAAAAACCATCATGCAAAACCTTCATGCAAAACCTTCATGCAAAACCTTCATGCAAAACCTTCATGCAAAACGCTAGGTTATGTATGACGGTTTTGACCACAGGCATAACCGAGCGGCTTGCATGACAGGCATGCATGACAGGCATGCATGACAGGCATGCATGACAGGCATGCATGACAGGCATGCAGTTTTATCCCACATACGCTCGGTTATGCATGACGGTTTTGACCTTACAGGCATAACCATCATGCAGAACCTAGCGTATATGGCTGGCTTAAGTATAATTACTTAGTATAATTACAGTTTGTTTGTTAGTTAAGTTTAAGGGCGATTGGCTTCTGTTATGTTTTTTAAGTTTTTAACTTTATGCTTTCCGTGGCAACCTTTAAGTAAGGCAACACTTACCTTGTATATTATCTTTTAAGTTACCTATGTGCATGTGAAGTGTATGACCTTGTTGGTTGTTCTAATAAATAAAATAAAAAATAAAATAAAAAAAATAAAACCAAATTTCGCTACATTTATTCGTTTACCGACAAAGAAAACAGTATGGAACATAGTTTATTAACTGCCTTTGCCATAATATAGTCATATTTTATGAATCTAAGTCATATTTTTCGTATCTCATATAAAATGTATTGATTCGTTTTCGGATCACCTGTTTATTGACTTTGTTGTTTTTTGACATTATTCTATATATCTCTCATCTATCTATTTCTATGGTTAAAATCAATATTCAGAAGCAACTAGTTGGAGATCAGAATTAACTTCAACTTGTGCACATGTGCTTATTATACCGGGATTAATAGCGCCGACTTGCACATGTTTGCCAAAGGTTTGCCACGGCGCCTTCGAGCTCAGACATTTTAGATTCGAACAACAACTAGCGGTTTGCAAGTTCCTGTATTAAATTGCACAAGATTCCCGCACTTAGCTTGTACAAGTTTTACACTTAAACAGTTTTTTACAGTTTTTCTCCTAAGAGAAGTTTTACATTGAGTAGACATGGAATTTCGTCGCCGCAATTCAAGGGAAACAGAAAAGTTTAACTACCGAAAATATTATTTTTTTGCTCGTAGATAGATTGCACTTTGCATGTAATATTGTCAAATTAGTGATGTAGGATTGTTTTTTTTTGGTCTAGTTCATTTACAAAATCACATATATTTTTTTACTTTCATAACTAGTATAGGGAGTAGGGAGCAGCCAATGCCCTCAGGTCTTAGAGCATTAAACCAATCCTCAGGTACTATTATTAATTCTGTGCCTTTTGGTTTTATTAGTACCGAGTTATTACATAGTATAGAGTCATTAATTTTGTAAACAAAATATGTTGATAGAATGCATTTTAATGGCTTCGTATGTTTGCCCCGGTCCTTAAGAGGAAATACCACGGTCGAGAGAGTTGAAAAATTCCTATACAAAGTTGACAAAATCAACGTTTCGTTGACCCCTGTTTTCTCCTCCAAAACCAAAACGATTTAAATATTTTTTTCATTAAAATTAAGGAATGCTTTGGCTGTGTTCCTACGTTTTGCTTTTTTTATATAATCTCGTCAAATTTGATTGCTGGATGTCTAAACAATGGCATTTTTTGAAGGTTTTTGAAAATTACTATCTCTTTTAATAATTAATGTATGAAAAAAAGGAAAACTTAGGAACACAGCCAAACCCTTTCTTTAAATTTGAATGAAAAAAGTATTTAAATCAGTCCGGTTTTGGAGGAGAAAACAGGGGACAACGAAACGTTGATTTTGTCAACTTTGTATAGGAATTTTTCAATTCTCTCGACCGTGGTGTTTCCTCTTAACCCTTTATAAGAGGCAGCGGCGGGTTCCGCGAACGGTTAAGTATGCAGCAGCGAAGCGTACTTAATTCTTAATTTTCCAACGACCGACGACGCGCGACGCCCGCTACCGGCTCTACGTGCTAAATGGCAAATAATTCAACGCTTGCCGCTCAGCTGGCTCGCCGTAATTCAGGCTAGCTGAATTCGTTACACTATTTATTTTGCTCGGTTGACACTAGTAATAATAATTATAAATAATAAGTCAATGGGTTGACATAAGAAAATAAAGAAATTACTGTTATCTATTAAGGGCCAAAAGAATCAGAAAGATTTACGGTATGTTCAGAAAACTGAGAGACTCAGCTCTGGCATACCTAGACCTACTGAAAATCATACAAAGCTCTATGTGAGTCAAGTAGCTGCTGCATTTCGGTCTGGGGTTTTGCGGGGAAAACAGTATTGCTGGTCAAAGTCAAAGTCAAAATATCTCAATGAATATAAGATTCTTGGTCTACTCAAATAAACATCACTTTTGAATCCTCTATACATATTTCCTTACCACCACCCGTTCCAGACTTTTTTAATTGACTGACTGGCTGCAGAACGTGCTAACCGGTCGCAAAAAGCCATATAGATGTCCTACTACTGATCTTTATAAGGAAATAGAGGTTTTGACGGTTCGCCTGCTTTTTATTCCGGTAGGTACCTAATTGGTATTATTTTGGTATCAACAACTTTGATATGTTACCTTTATAAAATTGCGTTTTATTTAGACAGGTAAAAAAGAATTCCTTTTTGATAACTCCTCATTAAAATGCTAAGCGAAGAAAACTTTATTACTTTCACGAGTCAGTTTCGTTTATTCACAGAAAAAGTTGGAAGAAAGCAAACTTCATTTCTTCAAAATAATAAATTTTCATTGAAGTTAAAAGATAGCTTGGCGGGACCAAAATTATTCATACATCGGATAAGAAATTCCTAAGAAGAGCACAAGGAAAGAATCAGATAATTAATTGCTTGATCAGTAGGTAGGTTTGTTAATATTCAAATGCATTTTCACTTGAGCTAAGCTACAAAACTTGCAGAGTTTAATTGATAAATGTCATTTTCATATTCTCCAATATAATGATAATTATAAAGTTTAATTGATAAATTATGAAATGACTCTAAATAAAAATTAACACTCCTCAAACGCAGATAATATGCATTTTTTTTATATTTTATGACTAGCGGCCGCCCGCGACTTCGTCTGCGTGGAAAGGTATTTTGCTATCCCACGGGAACTAAAGTTTCTGCGGTATGACTGGTACCTTATGTCCATCTCTGTACCCTCGAAAACGTGTATGCAAAATTTTATGATCGGATCAGTAGTTGAGACATGAAGGCGTAACAAACAAACAAACAAACAAACAGACTTTCGCATTTATAATATTATTAGTATATTAGTAAGGATCTATAGACCACAGACCATACAACAAATAGACGGATACGGTACGCAACAAAAGTGGCTGTCTGCACATATAATTCTTTATGGTAAAGGCTTGACAGTAGCCATAAAGCTATTGTCGTGAATGTAAAAGCTGTGTGACATGATGGCTTTTGTCTACCAGCTATGCGATGCGTGAATTTCAAAGTGCGGGGACGAACGGTCTATCAATCATTTTTTGACGTTCGATTTTTCGCTTGCGCCCGCTCTCGCCTCTGTAATAATGCTCGTAACTTCCGAAACATGAAATATAAAGAGAAGTGATTTTGTCAGTTTCGATATTCAAGTCCATTATTTACGTAAGCACTACAATTTATAGGAATATTTCATGAAATATTCTACTACATAAATCTAGATAAGCAGCACTGCTCTTGTATAGGGATTTAGATGAGCCTTCAGTAACATTAATTTCGATTTTAATAGGCGAACAATAACGCAGTCATGCGTCTTTACAAGCCGTGTGATGTGATGGAGGCCCGCTGACTTTACTAACTAATCATTTTGGAAACACATAAATACATAAGTAATTAGTTAGGTACATGAATATTAAAACACATTAATATTTTTTGCAATATTTTGTCGTTTGATCTTGCGTTTATTTGTCTAGTATCCCTCGTCAATGGTCATGATAGAAGTTTTCGGTTCAAAGCCAGTGTCGAGCGCACGAGTGCGGACAATCTCCTTGTACACGAAGGCGGACTTGCGCGGCGTGCGCGTGCGCTCCGGGCTCGAGTAGTCCACCTCATACAGGCCGAAACGCTCCCTAAAAGAAAAGTACAATCACTAAAACGAAAAAAAAATTCCTCAACTTATTCTTTACTAATTCTTCCTACAGCAAAACTTTTTATTTATTTATTTATCATAATCAAACGGGCTTAAAACGTACGTATATCCTTGCATCCATTCAAAGTTATCCAAAAGACTCCAAGCAGCATATCCAATAACGTTACAACCATCGTCCATTGCATCTAACATAGCATTTAAGTACTGTCTATAGTATGATATCCGATCATTGTCATCTAGGCCACCCGCCGTAGAGAAACCATTCTCAGTGATCAAAACAGGTGGATTGCCATACAGTTCTCTTACCTTGTTCAATATTTTATGGAATCCCCAAGGTACCACCTAAAATAGGGCAGTAGTAAAATGTTAGTAATTTTACTCGCCGAGTCGTGCATGGTAGGATGTTATAAAATAAAGAATAAAGATACATTAAAAAATACCTTTAACCAAGCTGATTTTCCACCTTCCCATTCGTCAGGCTGATACCTTCCAACACCGATATCGTCCCAATATGAAGGACTATCAAAGGTACCATTTCGCTGTACCTTAAAGGTCGTGTAATGGTTTATACCCAGAAAATCGGACGATCCTCGCACGAGTTCTATTTCTTCAGGTGTGAATTCCGGCAGTCGTGATCTATAGAAACCTTGAGCAGCACTCTTAGCGGCAATATTTTCTTTCATCATAGGAGGGAAGTCTCCGCTATCACTGAATATAGGGTCCGCATATTGACCCCACTGAAAATCATACAATCATTACAATCTATTCTGCACAAAACATCAAAATAACTTATAACTAAAAAAGATACCTACTTCAAATTGCCTTAAAGCTTCAGATAAAACCACTTCCTCCTCAGATTCGGGTTCATACCATGTTGCGCTTAGTGTAATGCCTATAGTTCCACCAAATTTTCCTCTGAACTCTTTATCATAAATGTGGTAGGCCTTCGCGTGTGCTAGAAGCAAATTCTTAGCGCACATGTATTCTGCCATTCCTTTAATGTTGAGTCGGGGAGCTTTTGTTACGTCTCCATAGCCTTGGAAGCAGACTTCACGAGGCTCGTTCATAGTGATCCAATATTTGACTCTATCTCCAAAATTTTCGAACGCAACTCTAGCATAGTCGGCAAACCAGTCAATAACATAAGGGTTTGTCCATCCACCCATCTCTTGTAATTTTTGAGGTAAGTCCCAGTGGTAGAGGGTGATCATAGGTTCAATGTTATATTTTAGCATTTCATTAATCAAATTGTTATAATACTGGACTCCCGCTTCGTTGATTTTATCAGGAAAACTAGTTGGTAAAATTCTGGGCCAGCTCAAAGAGAATCTGTAGAATTGCAAACCGAGCTCTCGCATCATTTCGACATCTCGCTTATATAGATTATAAGAATTGTCAGCAATATCTCCATTAGAGCAATCTGCTGTTGAACATGGCTCTTTGTGTGTCATACGGTCCCAAATATTTTCAGACTTTCCTAAAATGTAGAAGACTGTCTGTTAACCGTGCGTTAAAAATATTGACAATTTACAAAAGCAGTTGCAAGAAACTTACCATCTGCATCCCAGCCTCCTTCAATTTGATATGATGCTGTTGCAGCTCCGAAAATAAATCCATCAGGAAAATTCCTTACGCTTCGTTTAGCTTCATTGATAGTTTTAGTTTCAACCAAAAGGATACATAATATTGAGAATATCAAAAATCTGAAAAAAAAACAGCAATTAACATCTAGGTAAGTAACCAAAAAACTACATTATAACATAATTTATTTTTAGATTTAGGTTTTTTATTTATATTTAATTATAAAAAGCATATAAAATCATTCACTGAGTACCTAGATAACTTACAATTTCCTTTTGAACAACATGGTTGAAACTAGTTTACAAACTGAATTAAAATATATGCAGCTTTTTATATGTGGTCATTGTTTGTGGGTTATCATATCATATCAGTGATGGTGTACCAAGCAACACGATATAAGACTATCTTGACACAGCACTTGAAAACTTTAACGGAGATGCCTCTTAACTCTCTTTGCCAATACCTTTAAAAACTGACTTGCATAATCTTAACTTTCACAATCACTTAAGATTAGAATGTTTACAAAAATAAAACATTTCATAAATTTTTGATAAAATATCTTGTTACTACAGATGAACAATACAACGCATCAACCACCTAGGAGTTGAGTTTATTAATATGTACTTACTTAGTCTTTTATTTCCATAGGGTTGTGGAACTGTTAAAAGTGTGATATTACGTGACAAAAGTGAAAACATTAGGTTACCAAATATCACACATAGATTTGCACCTGCAGTTTTAATGGTTCAAATTCGTTTTAAAAATGGCTGATGGTGAAGGTCATAACATAATATCATATGTATGGCTCTTTTCGTGGCAAAAAATCTCTACCTACTTTCCTATGAATGTGAGGATTAGCCATCTAAATTATTACTAAGTATGTAGGCAGTTCTCACGACTACTAGTAACATTGCGAGAAGCACTCATATACAGGCTACGTCGCATCGGGCCGAAGGGCCACAGCTCGTAAAAAATTCACCTTAGCACGGCTTATGTTTTATTTAAGACCGAGCGCACTGCGGCTCCTCAAATATTCAGTAACGACCATTGAGACTTACCTTTGTAGACAGCGGAGCCATGTTGGTTTAGGTCTACGGTGATTGTAAATGATACACTTTAAATAATCCCAGATTCACATATTCAATAATCTTTATCAAAAGAAAAACTACTACTTACTTACTAGGTCTGTATTTTTTCTCAAAACTAAAACAGTTTATTTCATTATTTATTACACACACAGACGTACATACTTATTATTCATTCATTTTTAACCGACTTCAAAAAAGGAGGTTGATCTCAATTCGATTGTATGTTTTTTTTTATCGTTGTTCACGCATATCTTCGTCATTTATAGGTAGATTTTGATGATTGTTCTTTTGTTTGATTGAGTTTTCTTGCGAAATGGTCCCATTTAATTTTTTTTTCAGATCAGTTTAGTAGTTTTCAAGTAATCCTGAAAATACTATGATTTTGCATTAACTATCTTGACGAATTTTTTATCGTTGTTTGCGCATATCTTCGTTATTTATGGACCGATTTCGATGATTCTTTCTTTGTTTGATTGAATTTTCCTGCAAAATGGTCCCATGTAATTTTTTTTCAGATCGGTGTAGTAGTTTTCAAGTAATCCTGAAAATACTATGAATTTGCATTAATTACCTTGACGACTTTGTTATTTATGAACCGAATCAGCAGATTTTTTTTGTTGGAAAAGGGATACTTTAAGTGTAGTTCTTTTAATTTCATTGGCATTGAACCTTGGACCTCAAAGATATCCAAGGGAACTCCTAAAACTCAAATAGAATAAGTATTGTGATTGAGACATTGGTAGGCTTATGAAAATCCAAAACAAACTGAGCTATATGGTCTGTTTGCTACGTTCTGGACTAGACTTGGACTAGGAAGGCACAACGGAACTCCTTTGGAAATTGAGTTATGGGCATTTTGAAAACATATAAAGTAAAGATATTACACGCTTACCACAAAAAAGTTAAAAAAAAAAGCTTTTTAAAATAAAACCGCCTTCAAAAACCTAAAAATAAAAACAAAAACAGTTTCAAAATTCAAAAGCACTGAAAAGCAATAAATAATATTCAAATCACCAATACGCATATCAATTTTAATAATAAACGTCTAATGAAGTCGGGTGGGGCTTTTAGAATTAAAAAAAGTTGTCCTCCAGCAGCCCCACCCGACTTCAAAAGACGTTTTTTATTAAAATTGATATGCGTATTGGAGACGCTATTCCTAAACATCCACTAAACGAATACCTACCCAATTATTACTTTTTTATTCAGGTAAACGTTTGTTTATTATAAAATGGCACAATATTATAAAAGTGATATAATAAGTAAGATCTACTTAGAAAATGTTTCGCTACTGTATGATCCTGCAACCAGTCACCCTTACACAGATCCATTGTAGACCTGGCCAATGGATCTTCTGAGAATGAAGGCTAATTTAACTCAATACTCAGGTAACTCTGAAAATCAATAGTTAAGTGGGTAAATTGTAGCAACAATGTTAAAATCCAAAGAAAGAACAGAAAAGAACTTAATGAGTTATAGTTATGACCGAGATGAGGTATTGTTTTTGACCAATAATTCCCGAATCTTGGATTTTTATATTTTAATATATGTATTTCTATAGCACAAACTACGAGGATGGGTTGATAAGTCTATAACTTTGTAAAGAAGACACACTTTTTTTCGTCTTTTTTGATTTATTTCTCTACAATCTTTTTGTAGCTCTGCGTATTCAGTCCATTAACCCATTATTTTTTTATTTCATCGCCTGAAAACTGTGGTAACTGAAATGAGGGCCAATTTTAGAAAAAAGGTGGTGCCTTTTGGCTTGATAAAAATCTTTGACCGCCAAGATATTTATTCATGTTTGGTTGGAGAAAAAATCTCAGTGGGCTAAATCTGGAGAATAGGAAGAATTCGCATCTTCATTCGGAGAGTTTTGATGTCATGAGTGCCGCTGAGAGGGTCGACAGGGTCATTAAGAAAAGTTTGAAGTCGCTTCAGCTTTTTCTTTCCAAAAGTAATCATCTTTAGCAGAATTTCAAAAAATGTAGGTAGTGTAAAGATTCCTAAGGAGTTACTTTTTAAGTTTTTAAGATACAAAAATAAATCATGAAAAAAGTTAGGTATTTCTTTCTATTCAAAGTCAAGGACTTGTCAAACCGCCCTCGTATGCTTAGTTCGGGAACTAAATGTTTGATATTGATATGTCTTGTCTTGAATATTAATTTATATTTATTAATATACAGGGTGCATTTGTAATCACTCTCCAAATTTTAAGGATGTGTTCAGTCCATGAAACTGAACAACTTTCTCCATTAAACATGTGTCGAAATACGCCAAAAAATGTTGGTCACCCATACTAAACTGATCACGTGGATCTCTTTGATTTGTATGAAAAATCATTTATTTTTTTCTCATATTTGACCCTATGTTTCTTAGAGAAAGTTGTTCAATTTCATGGACTGAACACATCCTTAAAATTTGGAGAGTGATTTCAAATGCACCCTGTATAAGTATATTGCTGTAAGTAATTATTGTAATATGGATTTTTATAGAATTTATTATATAGAATTATTTATCTACTATGATTCCCAAAGCATTTACCGTAACTGTGGGCGTATCTGTCGAGATAGGTAATAAATACCGTGGTTTACGAATCCAAAAGGCTGTAAAAAGAATGACAAAATGGAGCATTTTGCGGCTGCCATCCGACTTTTATAGCGCATGTATAAACGCCAGTGACGGATACAAATGCGCCATAAAGTAGCGAGAAACGAAATTGGTATTCTCATGGTACTTGCTTCTTTATCTAAATAAATATGGGGCAACAGCTCATAGCCAATTTAAGTAGCAGAACACACATATCACAAAATTCAGGGCGTACAGGAAAAATGACAATCTGTATTCTGCAGATAAGGGAAAACGTTGTTACATTTTTGTAAAAACGCGGTTTCAAAACACTCAGTATCATTATTATTAAGTAATTTTAATTTCTGAAAAACGCTTAGGTAGGTATGTCCATCAGCCATTTTAATGTCCCCATTGGTGGGGCACAGGCCTTCCCTATGGGTGGATAAGGATAACGGGCCATAACCCACCACGCGGGCCCAATGCGGATTGGTGGGTGTTAATGACTGCAAATGCAGGCGGGACCAACGGCTTAACGTGCCTTCCGAAGCTCGGAGGAGCTCGAGATAATACATTTTTGGTCACCCATCCCATGACCGACCCTTGCGAAAGTTAATTAACCTCAGCAATCGCTGGGCCAGGCGCTAAACCACTGCACCACCGAGCTCATCAGGTAGGTATAGTCAGGGTAAATCCTAATAATCAACTGCAACTCGCAGACTACGGCACGTAGTGATTATTTTTTCTGTGACTACGGCAATGACACTAATGCAATCAATAGGTAGCTACAATAGAGATTAAGCAAAATGACCTTCACCCTCCCAATTCCAAAAAATTTCCTCGCGCGGGCATTAATACCCAGGGCATTTTAAAAATATCTACCTCGTCGAGCGTCGGTCTGGCGCTCGAAAGCCAATCATGCGAGTTATTGGGTACCGACCGTGCCGTAACGTAGTATCGCCGCAGCAGGGTGTGTGGAGGTACGATGCTGCCATTTTTTGCTATTTTTTAAGTATTTTTTACAAAAGACAATTCCCAGATGGTTCGAAGACATGGACTAGTCGGACTTTTTCGGGCAATAATGTCATATTCTAAGGGTAGGCTGATTATATAACACGATGCGGTGTGCAGACTAATTATATTGACGACCTGAGTGGCGCAGTGGTCAACATGCCGGTCTACCACACTAGAGGTCCCGGGCTCGATTCCAGGTCGGGCAGAAATTTAAATGATGAATTTTAATTTCTGTGACAGGTCTGGATGTTACTATGCTTCGAGCAACAAAGGCTTTGTTTCGTCACAAAGGGAGAAGCCTTAGCGATTATTACTCTATTCAAATTATTCTGGCATTTTTTGCGGGGGGAGGGAAATGCACACAAGTGCAGTTCCGCATACCCACATACAAAAACAACACTGTAATGACGACGCTCACACATAAAAAATAAAACAAAACAGCAAAAATTAGTGTACGGATGAGTCACATATCAAAATATGACACGTTATTGACATAAAGGGCTGGGCTCAACTGTCGATGCAGCAATATCGATACGGAAAAAGGAATAAAGGTTACAAACTCAATCATTTTACGATGGGGTGAATAACAACAAAGAGGTCATTTTTATACGCTCGAGCTTTATACAAAAATCTTGAGAGTGTAGGTGATTGGGTTGGGATTAATGTATACCCAGGGAAGTTGGGCTCAGGCTGCTGACACTGAACATCGCTCCATGACAGTACTGCTATCTGCACACCCAACAATTTGAATTTTGAAAGATACCGACCGACTGTTGAATAAAAAATAGCAAACTGATTTTGATAATGTCGTCAATATAGTAAAATATATCATTATTTTTTTAAGAAACTGTACATTCAATGTCTCAAAAATGGCTTCATCATCCCTGATTTATCATAATGTGATTCCTCATTCGAGGTGGTAGGTATATTGAAGGAGATATGATTTTTTTCTGAAGTGCGGCGGCGCGAAACTTTGAATGCCACCCCTCCTTACCTACCAAGGGGGGGTACCTACCATCCATCTCTCTTAGCGTGGTTGTTTTATGTCATTGGAAAACTTCTAATTTCACGCATGGGTCGGTCATGGGATGGGTGACCAAAAATGTATTATCTCGAGCTCCTCCGTACCTCGGAAGGCACGTTAAGCCGTTGGTCCCGGCTGCATTTGCAGTCGTTAACACCCATCAATCCGCATTGGGCCCGCGTGGTAGGTTATCGCCCATCTTCCCACCTATAAGGAAGGCCTGTGCCCCAGTAGTGGGGACATTAAAAATGGCTGATGGTCAACTATAAATACTAAGTATAAAGTACTGTTAGGTACCTATTTGCTTTCTCGCAGTCAATGGTAAAAAGTAGAGTACACAACACAACTCGTGAAAAAAAATTTCATCTCGGTTCTTTGTATACCTCGAACTAAATTCCCTTTTTATTCACTTGTTGTATAATCTACTATTTCGAAATTTATTTCGCGATATCTGTCGCGTCGCGCTCACATCAGTGCAAAGCAAATCATGCAAACATCTCGCAAATGTATTTGACGCATAATCAGGGCCAGATTGACCAACACTTTATCGACAAACATTATTTAACGGTAACATCACTAAGTTGCCCATCGGCGAGAACTCGGATTTATCTAGCGACAGATCTGAAATTTGTACGGATGAGCCATGGACTAGCAGACCCGATGTCACTGAACAAATTTGACAACTAATCAAGAATAAAATATACGAATTTAATGTTTAAATGTAAACAAATAGCAATAATACGATAAAAAATTACTTTTATGTGAAATGTAACACCGTCTTTTTGTATACTTGATGTTCAAGACCTCTTTTAACAGGAAAAAACTCATAAATTCGACATTTTAAACACAGCAGCGTTCACATGCGCGACTGGACTCGGTCTAGAAAGAAATCCGGGCGCAACTGGTTTTACTAATGCGTATGCCCATTTGGGCTTGTACTTCGGCAGAGGGGAACGCTTCGTATGGCTTCTCTTTCTTTAGAAGCCCGTCTTACTCTAAGTTACTATGTATAACAAGTAGGCTATATGTTTAAAAAATTATTATAAAGTAGTAATGTCTAGCACCCATATTAAAAGCTTTGCTTATATTGGGTTTGGGGCTAAATGGCGCTGTGTGAAATGTTCTGAGCATTTATTCATTTTTTTATTTTTCTATTATTAATGAGCCGGATGACCGGCAGCGGGCAACGGGTTATTGCATTGAGTTGATACAGGCGACTGATTCATCCGTGCTACGGTACTACGATTTCTTTTACAAATGGCATTGCGCTTAGAAAATGTTCATGAAACAGTTTCATACCATATGGGTGGGCTGATTAAATAACACGATGCAGGGTGCAGACTGATGAGCCGGATGGCCGGCAGCGGGCAACGGGTTATTGCATTGAGCCGGTGCAGGCGACTAATTCATCCGTGCTACGGTGCTACGATTTCTTTTACAAATGGCATTGCGCTTAGAAAATGTTCATGAAACAGTTTCATACCATATGGGTGGGCTGATTAAATAACACGATGCAGGGTGCAGACTGATGAGCCGGATGGCCGGCAGCGGGCAACGGGTTATTGCATTGAGCCGGTGCAGGCGACTAATTCATCCGTGCTACGGTGCTACGATTTCTTTTACAAATGGCATTGCGCTTAGAAAATGTTCATGAAACAGTTTCATACCATATGGGTGGGCTGATTAAATAACACGATGCAGGGTGCAGACTGATGAGCCGGATGGCCGGCAGCGGGCAACGGGTTGCAGGAGACTAATTCATCCGTGCTACGGTGCTACGATTTCTTTCACAAATGGCATTGCGCTTAGAAAATGTTCATGAAACAGTTTCATACCATATGGGTGGGCTGATTAAATAACACGATGCAGGGTGCAGACTGATGAGCCGGATGGCCGGCAGCGGGCAACGGGTTGCAGGAGACTAATTCATCCGTGCTACGGTGCTACGATTTCTTGCACGATTTCGTAGCGCTTTAGGTAATTAAAAGGTTCAACTTTTTATGGCCTTCGTGCAATGGACTAGTAAGCACAAAGTTTGATGAAGGAAAATAATCGCCGAGTTATTTTTAAAGCAAATGACCGCTTAACTTGTCATTATTTCATTCTAAACGATCAAGATTCGTCGCTCGGCCATGATTATTATTACTTTTTCTTTCAACTTTTAAACCACTGGAGCATCGTCGTCGTCCCGCCACAAACTTTTAAAATGAGAGAGTAAAAAAAATCTAATAAAATATATGCTGTAGATCTTAATCACTTTCAATTAAAATGGGTTTGAACGAGATACTTATAGTTTAGCAGTTTTAGAGATATATACTGCATTTTCCAAAACCGCTTTCTACAAACATTATGTAAAACAAAGATATTTTTGGAGACGAAAAATGATGGTGGTATTAAATATGGTATGATATAAGGTAGGTAATAGGTTCCTTATACCATACCATATTTATACGTGAACGGGTGAACGGGTGCTAGGAATGAGTCTGCTTGTCTGCTTGTATTAATTGCATCTTATATAAAAAAAAACTGTTTTATATTGTCTGTATGTATAGCACTTCTTACTAAACAAAACATATAATTCATAACTTACCTTGTTTTGATTTACTTAATTGCAATACTTTCACTTTAGTCAGTAGTTTTGTAAAAGGCCTATGAAAAGCTTTTGGATATAGTTATCAATTCGATGCCTTAACATGGGTAGCCTAAGTATGTCATGATCTCTTTAATCATTTCTGCGGTGGTGTCACGTGAGGCTGGTCGTTACGTTCCCTCAAATATGGTTGAGCGAAGCGATGGCTGGTTCATGCGTCATGCTCGTGAACTGGTGCTGCCAGTGGGAATGGGTCTGCTTCTGACAAGGCTTCTGACTATCTATCTTAATTCTTAACGCATATTGAATTGTGTTTTTTTTTGTAACAGCCTAGACTGAATAATAACTTTAAACTTTGAATTTAGCTAGAACGTTGTAAATTGATTAAGAAATTTGAAATTAATTAAGAAATGAGCTAATTCAATAATGTTATTTATTTGTTAATCTTTGTTAATATAAAGTCAGGAATCGTTATGTACTTATACCTACCTACATATTTGTAAATATCGTTCCATCTGATAAATCTGAGAAGTTTATTGCGCCCATTTTTCTTGTCAGCTAAAAGACGTCATAATGGGCGGTAGAGTAAAAGAATCGACGATTTAAGAATGCTTATGTAAGCTTATTTAAATAAAGATTTATTTCAATTATTCATTCATTCATATCATAACTACGAAACCTTAGAGCATCGCGGTTTCGTCCCGAAGCTGGTACAGAAGCGCGTCTTACTCTAAGTACGAAACCCTATTGCGCGTGGCCCGACACGCACTTGGCCAGTTTTTTATCATAATAAAAATGGTCTACTAGTAGACACTAATCGAAAAACACATATTCATATTTATATCATTCCTTTTTGGGCAGTCGTGTAAAAATGCAAAACGTATCCAAAATTACCAATAATACTTAGCCATGCAAAATGTGAGGATTTTAAATAGCTATAGATACCTAGTTACCTACCAACTAGACAAAATCTACACATAATTACGAAAAAAACTTACTGTCAAGTTCATACATAATTTATAATGGCTTGGCAAAGATAAAACCACCCTTTGTAGCAGCAACTGCTCTCCAATGTACCTACTGCATAAACTTGTTAAAATATTATGGTACGGACGGACACAATGGCGGGATGTCACATTTTTTTTTTAATTTATTTATTTAGGTTAGTATATAGTACAATTATCCCGCTTGGTTGGTGGCGCTACTGCTGCTGAAGACCTTCGTACGGGCATTTATCCCTGATTTTCCCATTTATTTTAAATTATATCTAAAAATGATTGATAGGTACTAACAAATAATTATTATGGAAGTTAGACAGCAAACGAGTTAAAGATTGAAGAAAACCAAAATGTGTTGGAAGAAAAATTGATATTCACGTAAAATCGCTTCCAACATCCAAAAATTGATAGCAAATAGCAAACTCATAGAAAACAACGAAATGACAGGTCCACATCTACACTAGCGCCAAGTTAGTGGTAGTGCGCCGACTGGTGGACGATTTATGAATCATCAAAATTATCCTGCCATTACCTCATTTATTAGCAACTATCGGCCGCCCGCGACTTCGTCTGCGTGGAAAGTTTTTTGCTAACCCGCGGAAACAATACTTTTTTTCGAGATGAAGGTACACACCATAATAGAACCAAAAACACTAGGTACGATGAAAAACAAAAAAGTTTGCAAGCAAACATACATGAACCCTGAATACATTAGGTACACTCTGTTTTTTTGGGCAGTCCCGTAAAATGGTCAAGTTTGGGGTGGGAGACCATTTGGGGCACTGCAATAACGAATGTTAAGCTACTTTTGAAAAGGTCGGATATGAGATGGGAGACCATGGGACTGCGATAAAGTAAATTGAGAAACTTTAGGAAAGGCTGGGTATAAGGTGTCCGACCATGTAGAACTGCGATAACGAAAATAGGGCACTTTAGGAAAGGCCGGGTACGATGGGTGACCGTTAGGGACTGCGAGAAAAAATGTTAAGCAACATTGAAAAAAGGTCAGATTTGGGATGGGTGACCGTTTGCGACACTGCAATAACGAATCTTGAGCTACTTTCGTAATTTTTCAAAGAAGCAATTGTTCCATTAAAGCGCAATTTCCACATAATTTAGTAGTAAGTATAATAATTTTGTAGGACAAAAGTCCGTAATTAAAAATGAGTGAGTAGGGAGATATGGCAAATTTTAACTGGCTCCTCAATTGAGATGCTTCGGTAAATAGATTTGCCTCTAATGAACTGGGGCCGTACCGGCTAACGAATCGATTATCGAAAAATCTGAATCGGTTTCAACTTAGAACTGAAAAATCAAAGTAAGGAATTTCGTCTTGTACTTTCTGTTGACGTAATTTGGAAGATAACGATGTTCGTGTGACATCATGAAATGGGGTTCGCCATTTTCGCCCAATTGGGGCTCGATTTATCTGTTTTAATTTGAAACCCGGCAGACTTTTCGAAGCTCGATTCGTTAGCCGGCACGGCCCCTGGTAGTTGTGACAAAATTTAGAACAAATATATCTATATTTTGTATAAATGTATACTAATTGTAAGTAAAACCCTGCCATTAAAAAAGTACATATCTACGAAGATATTAGCTTTCCTTTAATTTTCTTACAAATTGTTTTGAAGGGTGTCCATGAATTATACTAAAAAAATTGTTTTAAAAAACAAAAAACTGACTTCAAAAGAGGCTGGAGGACATTTTTTTTAATTCTAAAAGCTCCACCCTACTTCAATAGACGTGTTTTATTACAATGATAATGCGTATCTAGTGATTTGTATATTATTTCTTGCTTTTTAGAGGTAGCGTAGGCTTTTGAAGACGGTTTTTTGTTTTTTTAAAACGTTTCTTTCTTTTTAGTGTAACGTTCTGTGTTAGATATATTATCTAGGTAGAAAAATATAGGTATAGTCGGTTTGACCAAACGCGAGATAATCGCGGACAAACATACATACGGGTCAAACTAAGAACCTTCGTTTTTTGAAGTCGGTGAAAATACTAAAACCTTTTCCTAAGTGTAACAAATACTTTTCTGAAAACCGCATCAAAATCGGTTCAGCCAAACGCGGGATAATCGCGAACAAACATACATACATACAGGTCAACTTACTGAGTACTCCTTTTTTTGTTTGTTTTGAAGTCGGTTAAGAAACCTTCTCCTAAGTGTAACAAATACTTTTCTAAAAAAACCGCATCAAAATCAGTTCTGCCAAACGCGAGATAATCGCGAACAAATATACATACATACAGGCCAAACTGAGAACCTCCTTCTATTGTTTGTTTTGAAGTCGGTTAAAAATTGTTTCATGGCTTTAAAAACAAATATACATTATTTGCTTTAAGGCTGTATATCCGCATTTCAAAGAAATTAGCGTTTTTCCAAAGAAGTTATCTAAAGAAAAGAATGAAAGCATTACTATTTATGTAAACTTTAGTTTTAGGAAGCAAAATTCGTACAGCTGTAGACCTCGCGTTAATAAGTAGCTCTAATTGTATGTTTATTAAAAACAAATAACACAGAATAGTTCAAAAACTAGTTATCCTGGTTTCATTCATATGTCATGGTCACCCTTAAGAGCGATTTGTTAAGGAATATCGAAATGTATTTTTTTCCAAATACCGAACATACACAATGTTGATCTGTACATTATGTATTGAGTGAACATTTATACTAAATGTATAAATATAAATATGTCTTTGGTTTTTGTTTACTATGTGACAGTGGCGAGGGGTGAAATTATGGCGAAGGTAAGCCGTTCTACAAAAAAAGTTATGATCTGCATAGTGGATCGGTGAGGAAGAATTTCTAAAAAGTAAGCCGATGGGAATCGGCTTGTATGGACCCTTCGCCACTGCTATGTGATCTCAGGAGGTACAGTCAATCATGAATTATGCAAAACGTCAGGATTGAGGAGCCAAATAAAATGCGTGTATTTACTAAATTTACTCTGTTTTACTACTTTGTCCATATGCTACAAATTTGAACAGACTTACTACTGAATGTTTTTTGGAGAGGAATATAAATCAACTAATTACTTTCATGAAAATTCACGCTCTTATGTATAGATTGAGGAGCCACATTAAAAATATTGTATATTCTTGAATATCAACGGTACTGGACTCAGATATTTAGTAGGCGCTATACACAATTGCTACTAAATGATACAATATTTTTCAAAAATATTCATTCAATATTTTCCATGTTTCATGTGGCTCCTCAATTCAGATGTTTAGATTGAGGAGCCACTTTTACATTAATATAATTTTGGGTATATTTGACTACAAATTTCAGGATTTGGGCTACAAAATTATTTGATTTACTACTAAATAAGGGGTTAAATTTCCGTTTAAAAACTGAAGTGGCTCCTCAATCCATATGGACATAGATAAGTACAGTGTGCGCATGCGCAAAATAACTTGGCAGCTCGGAAGTTACTACAATTAGTGATATTTCGAGAGTTCCATAGTTTCGAGTGCTTCCGCCCGCGGACCGTCTCAACACCGAATTCGGTGTTGGTTTACGCACGATCTAACTCCTGAGGATGCTCCGGGTTGGGGCGAAACACGTGTAGAGTAGCCTAATTGGTGAAGGTGCAAGGTGTGTTGCTGTCTTGCTAAATGCAGTTTTGTGCACTGATATTTTGTGGTGTGCATGTGCATATTTTTGCGGGCGGGCGGGCGGTGCATCTTGCATGTATTGTTTGCGGAAGTAAGCTACATATATTTCTTTTTTCAAAATGGTTTGGGACTTTCGCCAAGTGACGCCTGATTCAATCAAATATTTCTCACCTCACTTTGCAAATAGTATCGAGTGAAAGAGAGGAAATGATGCGAGTGATTGAATGAGTGAAAGAGAGAAAACGATAGTTAACTATTCGCAAAGTGAAGTGAGAGCAAAAAACCAACTCGTACTAGGCCCTCAGTCAAGGGCGTCGCCAGGGGGGAGCAGGGGGGGCCGCTGCCCCCCCCCCCCCCCCCTAGAGGTTAAAAATGTAGCCAACTGCAAATAACCAAAGTCCTAGGGCCGTGCAACTGACTCGCTTTTCTGTTAAATCGTGCCCCATCTCAAAACTTGAATAAATTCACTAGGTGCTCTTGACTGTACCTACAATTCATATTTTTCTCATACTCTTTAATATTAACTTGCCCCCCCCTGGACCATGGGCTGGCGACGCCCTTGCCCTCAGTGCTAAACCGCGGCACAGTAGGTACTTACTTGTAGACTACTGCTGCCAACGCCTTATGATGGAATTAAAAATACAATTTTAATTTTCCATTATGTACTTATATTAATCATACGCCATATTCTACATAGACTATTTACACAGTAATTAGGTATTATTACTTACTAGTATTTTATAAAAATAAGAACTGTACAAAATTGCAACAACTTTGTTTTTAATGAAATAATTATATTTTCTCCTCTTCGATGCAATTTCTTATTATAAATTATATATTTATGTTGAAAACAATGCAATGAGTTCATCAGATAATTAGATTTCATGAGAAGATTGAGAAGTAAAAAAAAATACATATGTAAATAAAAACGGCAGTGAATTTATAACAGAAATATCTAAAAAATAAATTGACCACAAATTGTTTAATTAAACTACTTTAAGATTAAAATGGCCTTATTTCCAACCAAGTAATTTGTTTAGGTAGGTAGCTCCACAGATACCAATCAAATCAAAGAAAGTTACCAATTTGCAATCTTGGCCACACAAATTATTGTTGAATAGTACCTACACATACAAGGTTATTTTTAGTTAATACAAAACCTCTCATGGGGTTGATCAGGGGCCGTACCGGCTAACGAATCGAACTTCGGAAGATTTGCCGAGTTTCAAATTAAAAAAGATAAATTGAAGTAAGGAATTTCGTATTGTACTATTTGTTGAAGTTATTTGGAAGATATGGATGTTTGTGTGACCTCATGAATTAGGATTCGCCATTTTGGCTGAATTGGGGCTCGATTTATCTGTTTTAATTTGAAACCCGGCAGACTTTTCGAAGTCCGATTCGTTAGCCGGTACGGCCCCAGACCATCAAACTAAACAACTTTAATTAAGGGATCAACCTCGAAATCACAAAAACAAATCAGCTGCTCCATACAAAAGTACAATCCTACTCCATCGAAATGTATGAAACAGCTTCAATGCATTTTTTTTGCGATTTCAAGGTTGGTCCGATAATGAAAGTTATTCAGTTTGATGGTCTGATCGAGAGGTTTTGTATTAACTTAAAATAACCTTGTATAATATGTATGTAATATGGGCAACAGCGTCGCTTAGCCAGTTAGCAACAACATTTGTGTGCGCGCGTATCGCCCCTGCACGCACTAAAGCTAAACGTATGTTGTGACGGGCGCGGCGTGCAAGCGATTTTAACCTTAGGCACACCCCGGGCACTTCATACAAGCGTCGCGTTTCAACTACCTATTACACAGACGCTACACAGTGACGTTTTTGCACACGCGCAACTGTGTGCGAGCTATTGAATGAGCACACGGATCGGCACACGGGACTCGCGCGGTGGGCGCCGGTGCGGTGGGGTGAGGTAATGGGGAATGTCCGAAAAAAATCAATTTGGCTGAATATTTTTTTATAGGTAGGAATAAGCTCCCTTAGTAATAGAAAAAAGTTTCAGAATTTTCGGTTGCGTATAAATAAAAATAAAAATAAAGTCACTTCGACTTCACAAATATACGAAAGTGACAGCAGAATGGAGATTATACCTTTGCCACCACCTGTCAAAACCACAACATGCTATTAAAAAAAAAGTTTCAACACAAAATGTCAAAACTTTTTTTTTAATACTTGCTTTGGTTGTGGCAGGTGGTGGCAAAGGAATAATCGCCATTCTGCTGTTACTTTCGTACATTTGTGACGTCGAAGAGACTTTATTAAAAAATTTTGACGCACCCGAAAATTCTGAAACTTTTTTCTAAAACTAAGGGAGCTTATTCCTATCTATATAAAATTAATCACCCATTTTTATTTTTTTCGGACATTCCCCATTGATTGTGGGGGCAGGGCGGAGAGTTTACTTTCTGTACGGTAGTACTTATATCTAGTCTGTGCCTTAGGAGTGGTTAAGCGACGCTGTTGTCCATGGTACCATGGGCAACAGCGTCGCTTAACCACTGCTAAGGTCAAAATCGCTTGCACGCCGCGCCCGCTTTCACATACGTTTAGTTCGTGCAGGGGCGATACGCGCGCACACGAATTTTGTTGCAAACTGGTTAAGCGACGCTGTTGCCCATAGTACATAGTTTGGTTATCAACTTTTAAATAGTTTTCTTACAAATAATACTTTTCAGTGCTTTATTAAAATAACTTATTTAATAAATTCTAACTAAGGCTTTTTTCGTGCTATTTCCTCCAGGGCAGAAGCAATCCTGAAAAAATATAAGTGAAATTAATTTATGACACAAATAGTAATAAATCACATGAGGAAAAGCATTAAAATGCTGTTTTTACATAATCACCATAATTTAATGCCATTACATTATCAGGAAGAATCAATGAAATGTTTAATATGAACTAAAACAATTTTTAACGAATACTAGCGCGGTTTTATTAAAAGTACTTTGGTAATTAGTTGGTATTTGGTTTGATTTTTGGTTTTCCAGACGTTTCGGCAACTTTGCAGCTGCCGTGGTCACGGGGGACTGAAGCTGCCCGTGAGTCTACCCTCAAGCGAAGAATTTTTTTTTTTAGACATTAAAATTAAACAAAATTTTTTAATTGTTTTATGTTGATTTATAATTTAATTTTCTAAATTATTTAGTGCTAAAAAGAGAGAGAATCTACTGAAACTACCACCATTTCATAAAATTTGGGAGGCCCCTCCAAGAAAGAAATGGTGAAAGAAAACTTGGAGAGGAAAACCGACCTCCGTCTTTTATATTAATTTATTTATTTGCAAAAGGAACTAACCGTATCATTAGATCTTACAGTGTGTGTGAAGGGCTTAAGCTTGTGAATGATGGGGTCCCAAGCTGGTGGAATTTTCCAACCATCATCTCTATTGAAATTAGGGTATTTATTTATTTCGATAGCCTCGCGGAGCATTCTAGGAATATTGTTTATTATCTCAAAATAACAAATAATTCATTATTAAAAATATTCGATTATCGATTGCAAAATACAGATTAAAAAGAGGGCCCAAATCATAAAACTCACGGACCTGGAATGACCAGCAGATTCCAATATCTGATCATAAGTCATACGTCAAAGAATGAAGAGACTACAGAAATTTTGTGCAAGTTTGACAACCTATGGTTTGGTTAAACATACTTAACTATAAGTTTTATTTTAAAAAAGTATTACCTGGAAAGTGCTTCTATCTTTTGTACTTTATATTCTCTATCCAGGTCTAGTTTTTCTCTTTCTATTTTGACTATTTCTTCATCAAAGGAAGCTAAAAGAAAATTAAAGATTAACATTATTGTAACGAAGAGCAGGAAATGCCCAATCATCTCTTACGAGACTGTGGACCATCAATGAATCCACAACTGTAGTATCCATCTATGGCAGCACATGATCAACCCAGAGGAAATAAAAACTATTAAACAGTGTTGCTGATTTGCAGGATTTCTCCCAATTTCAGGAAATACAGACCCTAGTCGGGATTAAATTGTGAATCTATTGAATTCGGGACTTTGGATATTTTCGGTTGTACTCAAATATTAAATGGTTTACTTTATTTTTATTTTAACCTTCGCAACATTATATGACAAGGAATCCCCCATACTTCTTCAGTCTGATACTCTCACTCACTTCAGTTCACGTTTGTTCCTTTCATTCGCTCAATTGTCTGATTATTTGTGAATATGTTTGAGTTGAGAAAACATATAACATCAATTTTTTAATCCAATAGGCACTTTAAGCTTTGTCCAGACTTGTATCATTTTGGCGTATCAGATCACGGTATCTTTACCATATATCGCTAAAGTCTGTCCATCCTTACTTGTCTTATATGGTAAACAATCTTCACCCAACTCTTTATTGAAATAATCATTTATAAAATAAAACAAATGGTTTTCCACACATAGATTACGAAATAAATTGTTAATAAATTAAGAATAATTTCATAAACTTACTAACATATTTTTAAACAACGATTTAAGTTTAAAAGATGTATGACAACTGTCAAAAACTGTTTACTAAATAAGACAAGTAAGGATGAACAGACTTTAGTTTGGTTGGGCGTGCGTTGAAGTAATATCAACGCATGCACAACCAAAAGTGATGTATGTTAAAGATAAGATGATCTGATACACCAAAATGGACTAGTCTGGACACAGCTTTATCCTATTATTTGTGGAAACACTTTTTATTTTTAATACTTATTTAACTAGCGGGAGTGAATAGGTTATTTATTACAGTTATCTATTCCCGAAATCAGGAATTTCTAGCTTGGCATTCAGGTATTATGGACTTCCATAATCGGCAACACTGCTTTTGGTTGGAGAGTCGGGTTTGGGGTGTCAAGAAGATTTTTGATTTCCTGGACGCCATAGGGCTTTAAGTTACTATAACGAGACACAATAGATCTTTGAGGATGCAGTAACTATAGCTCTGTTAGAGCTGCGAAGCCCCTAACACTCAAATAATTATATTATATGCAATACAATCATGATGAAGGGACCAGCGGGAAAAAGAAATGTTGGTCGACCCAGGCAACGTTGGTCAGATGACATTATCTGAGTTGCAGGAGGAGACTGGATACAGTCTGCTAAAGACGAAAGGAATGGATGCTGATGGAGGTGGCTTACACCCAAGAAGGGATCCTTAGCATAGAGAATTAATAAAAACGATTATAAACCACAAACACATTAAAAATGTTATGGAATATATATAAGCTTAATAATAACAATAATAATACAATCATAACATTTTATATATAACAGTTTATTACCATATCTTTTCTTCGGTGATTCTGCACCATCTTCACTATCATTATGAGCGTTTTCTCGAGACTCTGTGTTAGAACACATGCTAGTATCACACATGTAGTGGTGTTTGTTAAGTTGTGTTCGTTTTTTTGTAGTATATTTTACATCAGCCCATGTCTAAAAATACAGATTGGAAAACATTAGTCATTTATAATTTCAAGCAGTAGTAAATACGGATCTCAAGCAGAAAAATAGATACCTTTCTCCACTTATCTGCTGACTTAACTGCACCCCCCATTGAGTTAAGCGTTTTGACCACATCTTCCCATTTGTTGTCAAGTTCTACTTTATCCAAAGCTTTTCTCAATTTAGAATAATCTTTCATAAAATCCATAAGAACAGCTACTTGTGCCTGAGAAGCTGAAGCTTTCCTTGCTTTAGCACGTTCCATGGTAAAATATATTATCAAATCTCAATCGGATTTCATCAATGCAAGATGCAAGTTTAGTCACACAGGGAAAGCTAATAAAATTTACATAAATAACTAAAACCAAATATTTCATATGTGCCGAATTTGTTTTTATTTCTCGCTCCACCCACAGATAGATGGATAATTGAATATATTAAATAAATAACTAGAAAGTTAAATATAATTTAAGCCAAAATAAATTGACGAACTTGACCACTCCACCGTCTTCTTTTTTTTTTTTTTTTTTTTTTAATATCTTCTTCCCGTCAGTTGGGAAAGGCAAAGGCAGAGCCATACAGCCATTGTCTTATTTAAAATAATTTCAACTACAAGAATTCCAGCCTCTAGATTTCATTTTTCTGTAATTGAGTTTTGTAAGGCCAAAGCCACTTCTTTAATTATTATTTTCTCCGTGTCCAGGTAATGTAAGGCCAAAGCCACTTCTTCAATTTTCTTTTTCTGTGTCCGGGTTATATAAGGCCGTAGCCACTTCCTATTCCATTTTCCTTGTCATCTTCAGTGTGATATAAATCTTCAAAGTCTTATCCATGTTTATAGTTCCAAATCCGATGATACAACAAAGTTGTATAAATCCTTATAAGTTTCAAGATTTGTGAGAATGTCTTGAATGTCGCGCGGGATGCTATTAGATGTCTTATATATTTCTAATAATCTGTCCACCAGGACTAATCTCTGAATGTTGTAAGCAGGGCAATCAAAAAATATATGATTAAGAGTCTGATCCACACCTAAATTGCATTCAGTGCATGTTGGAGATGTGATAATACGCATTCTATGTAAATGTGAGTTAAATCGACAGTGTCCAAATCTCAGGCGTGTTAGGATAGTATAAAACTTTCTGCTATGGTATTCTGCTGATTTTGTGAACCAAGGACGACAGCCAAGAACATTATTAATCTTCGCATACCAAGTTCCTTTTACTGTTAGAGTTTCTTGCCAATGAGTGGACCAGTCTTGTTTTGACAAAAGTTTAAGTCTTGGTAGTAAATCAGAGTACGGTATAGCAACATTTTTAATGTCAATGTTGACATTTGCGGCGTCATTTGTAATGGCTCTAGCTAACTTATCGGCACTTTCGTTTCCAGATACTCCAATATGCGACGGAACCCACATAAAAACTATATCAATATTATTACTTTTGAGCTTGAAGTAGGTTGTTTTAATATCTTGTAGAATATAGTTACATCCGGTATCAAATCTGGTATTTTGCAAAGCTTTGAGACAGCTCATGCTGTCTGTTAGGACTAACCATTGAGTGCATTCTTGGGTGTTCTCCTCAATAAACTGTAGCGCAGCAAGAATAGCAAGACACTCCGCGGAAAATATGCTCATTTGGCCCGGGAGTTTAATTCCATGACCCGTTTTCAAATAAGGTATGTAAACAGCCATCGAAACATTATCATTATTTTTGGAACCATCTGTATAGATATGTCTATGCTGAGGGAAATTATCAGTAATTTCATATACTTCTTCTTTATTCTTTAAATCAGGGTGAATGTGGATATTCAGGTCACAAAAATGTGTATCATAAGATCCTGTGTAACATATCCAATTATTCTCAGTTTTATGAATGTTATACTGCTGATTGAACTCTACGATATCCGAGAAGTCATGAAACAGATAGGGGATTCGGGGTACATTCAAAGGAGAATATGTTGTATAGAGAAATTCAATTTTTCTGAGTAGGTGATGAGTAGACAGTGAAAGTAGTTTTAACAAAAACTTTGATTTTAAAAATTTGAATCTGAATTGAAGTGGAGGTATATTGCATTCCACCTGCAAAGAGTTAATGGGAGTAGTCTTCATAGCACCAGTAATGCATCTCAGATTATGATTCTGCAGGATATCTAATTTTTTTACTAATTTGGGATCAGACCCAAAACAAAAAAAGCCATATTCAAAATGACTCCTCACAATTGATTTATACAACATTAATAGAATTTTAGGATCAATTTTTGATAAACTTTTAATGACATTGAATGCCTTATAGGCTTTACCCAGCAAATATTCTATATATTTATTCCAAGAAAGGTTATTAGCAAATATGACACCCAAGAACTTGACTTCACTTTCCAATGGCAGACTAATATTATTATATACAATATCAACATCAAAATCACATTCACCAAACACAACAACTTTAGACTTTTCTGGACTTACATCTAAGTTTAGGTAACTGAAATAATTATTTAATTTTTTAAGAGCAGAATTAACTATAGAGGATACTTGTCGAATATCAGATCCAGAGAAGTAAATAACTAAGTCATCAGCAAATTGCAAATTTTTTACTTGTGGACCTAATATGTAGTTCAATTTATGTACATATAGTATATATATCAATGGGGATAATATGCCCCCTTGACACACACCCCTGTATGAATATCTTGGTCCAATTAACTGATTATTTGATTTCACATAAACCTCACGACCATGCAAAAATTCAAAAATCCAATTAACCAATTTTTCAGGAATACCAAGAGAAAGAAGTTCACCAGCTAAAATATGGTGATTCACATTATTAAAAGCACCAACGACATCGAAGAAGACACCAATAAGAACATTATCTTGTTTGAGAGAATCAAAAATATCAAGTTGAAGATGTGCTATACTCTCTCTAGAGGATCTACCCCTACGAAAACCAAACTGATTTGAAGGTAAAAGATGATTACTTTCAATGAAGAATTCAAGCCTTTGTTTAAGAAGTTGTTCAAACACTTTTCCCATGCATGATGTTAAAGCTATTGGCCGATATGAATTTGCTTTGGTTTTATCTTTGTTCGGTTTTAGAATAGGAACCAGACAATCCTTTTTCCAATCCAGAGGTATGGCAGAGGTAGACCACAACAAATTATAAACTTTCAAAATGATATTTTTGGCATTATCTGTAGTATGTTTTAACATTTTATAAGGAATACCATCGAGGCCATGTGCTGTATCTCGTCGTGAAAAAATTGCATTTTTAAATTCTTGAAAATTAAATGGTGCTAATAAATAATTACTATTACGTACAGGATTAATACTATTTACATATTGTAAAGGGGCCTCAACAGTATCTGGTGTATATTTTTTAAGAAATTCTGGAATCCAATCTGTATAAACATTTTTAAAAGAAACAGGTTGACCATTAAACCTCTTAGCAATCCTCCAGATTTTAGATATGGGTGTAGATCTATTTAGTGACTGACATAATGAAAGCCAACTTAAGTTTCTTTCTTTTTTTAAAACAATTTTTTTAACAGCTTGTAGCCTTTTAAACTTAAGAAAACTTTCTTCTGTAAGACTGTTTTTAAACTCAATATATGCCTTTTTACAATCTTCTACTGCTTTTGCACAATTTTTATTCCACCATGGTAGTGGTATACGTTTTTTGCGGATTCTGGACTGAAATTTCCTAACCGATTGATTTGATTGGTCAACAGAGAAAGACCTATTGCTGATAATAGCTGACTGCTGCAATGCAAGATCTAATAACGCAACCAAATCAGAATAACATTTTAATGGATTAGTTTGATCAATGTAAAAATTTTGTAATAAGTAATCAACGTTTTTGCTATATTTTTGCCAGTCTACTAAACGAAAATTGTAAGAAGTAGGAGGTGTAAGATAATCAGATGAATCATTATTATTATTACTAATAGTGATGTTTATAATTACAGGTAAATGATAGCTGCCCATAGGGTCGTCATGGACCGACCACTCACATTGCAATGCCAGAGAAGGTGATACCATAGTAAGATCCAAAGCATTCCTTTGCCATCTACTAGAACCAACAGTTGTCAACTGACCATCATTCAGAAGAACCAAGTTATTGTCGTCGATGCTTTCAAGAATATCACGACCACGTGTATCAATATTACTACAACCCCATGCTGTGTGCCGTGCGTTAAAATCGCCGGCAATCAACAAAGGGCCCGGTAAATTAGAAATTAAATTATTAAGTTTTATTTTAGAAAATGAAACATCCCAATTACCAGGACTATACAAGGACATAAGCGAAATTTCTTTGTTGCCATACTGCAATCGCACAGCTATATTTTGAATTGAATCATCAAAAGAAGTGTCTATTTTAGCAAATTGTAAACTATTATGAACTAAAATGGCTACACCATTATGTCTTGTACCAGAATCTAATCTAATTATATTATAACCTTTCATATTAAAACGAATGTGAGGCTTTAGCCATGTTTCACATACTAAAGCTACATGAATCTGATACTCTTGCAAAAAATTTAATAATAAATATTTATGTGCAGGTAAACTCTGAGCATTCCATTGAACTATTCTTAAAATATCCATAAAAAAATTAAATAATTTATTTCTTATTTTTTTTTAATTGTTTCTAAGAGAGTATCTTTAATACTCTGAGTGGAAATAATTGTATCATTAGTTTTATTCATTGTTATCAATTTAACAACAGACTCAACAACCATATTCAGTATTTGATCAGAATTCAGGAGTGAAGCTAGCATTTCAATGGGATTTTGTTTCAGAGGAGGGAATGACTTCTCGTTTAATACAGCAGAATATGTTTTGCTTTGAGCTTTTTCTCTATTTAATTGTATTTTCTCTTTCTTAACAGGACATTGTGATGAGATGGCAACATGATTTCCCTTGCAGTGACAACAGATGGCTTCTTCAGATGATTTCAAGCAGAATTTAAAATTATGAGACTCACCACATATGGAGCAGCGTTCGGAGTTCTTGCAATATTTGGCAATATGCCCATACCTCAAGCATTTGAGGCACTGCTTCACTGGAGGAATGTAAGGACGCAGCTCGAAGCGCCAGCTGTTGAGATCGACGCTTTCAGGAAGCACCGGGCACGAAAAAGTAATTGAAACTGTTTTTGTGGGTTCTAATTTGATTAGCCCATTATCCATCTTTGACCTTCTCATGAATCGCCTAATACTCACAATATTTTTGGTTGTAGTCAGTGCGGAGTAAATCATTTCATTTGATAAATCTATTGGTACATGTGTAATTACTCCTGTTACCTCGCTGGCCGCCGCAGGGATGCTGGCAGCCAAACTGTAAGCGTCCAAAAATTTTTTATTTTGTAGTGCCGCATTAGCCAGGCCTGGCCGCTCAAAAATTACTCCAATCTTGTGTTTGTTAATTCTTTGCAATTGTTTGACGCCCTTGTTGTATCTCTTTAAACAATTAGCCAATGACATCATGTCACGGTTGCCTATAGGTTGGTCACTTTTCGTACTCTCTATGAATACAACATATTCGAAATTGCCGCCTTGTTCTGGATAAAACCGAACATAATTTGGGATTCTAAAATCTTTGTACTTATCCTCTTCCATTTTTTCTTCCAGGGACTTCGTGGAGCAGGTATCACTGAAGTCGGACTCTCCACCTTCGCCTCCACTCCCGTCTTCAAGTTTTTTCTTTCGTTTTCGCCCACTCTTCTTCCCCATATTTACAGTTTTATTTTATTTACAACAATGAAATATTGATTATTTACACCTTTTTTATACAAATTATATACAAATTGCAACAATTAAATATTTTTTAGTTTTATTTGTTTGAAAAGACCGTCAATCCCGTCAAACGTTCCCGCCTCCACCGTCTTCACCTCCACCACAAATGACAAATAACATCAAATCCATAGAGTCATTGGACGCATTCTGCCAGACAAATCTTTGAGTCATCGATCGCCTTAGAATACATTTTAACCATGGAAAGTAAAATATTGAACATTTGAGGGGTTTTCAAAGTGACATTTAAAAAAAAATAGTAACCATTTGCCGCACTAGATGGCGTTGATGGAAAGAGGAGGTCAAAATTGGCATTTAAAAATAAACGGCCTGTACCAAAGAGGCAAAGTAAACACTCGCTGGCTGGCTGATATCAGCACGCGTAGTATGAGCAAACGGGACTCTTGTCTACGAAGACTTGTCGTCTCGATCTTCTCGATTGCTGAGCACAGTTTGACAGACAGATGGGACTCGCTCTCAGAATTTTACAACCTTTTTATGTCTTTTAATACAAATATGAGTTTTAAAAGGTAATATTTTTATTTCAACATCAATAAACGTCGAAATTATCTAAAATGTTTCGAAATGATTTAGTTTAAATATGATACTTATTTTTCAATAAGTTCTAAGATAAAGAGACACTCAAAAAAGCTTTCACTTCCGTAGACAAAGCTCTCTCGAGCTCGAGAACATAGGAATGCGAGCATGAGTATCTCGAATTCTCGACCTTAACCCGACAAAAGTGACATTTCGGTGTAGACAAGCCATTGTTCTGTGAGTCGCTCGATGTTGGTCATGCTACGCGTGCTGCCCAAAAAGAAATGTTTTAGGGTTACATCTCCCTGCCTGCCTGAGTACTCTTCGAATCTTAGTAAAAGAAAAACACATTGACACACATTTTTATCAACGCCATCTATTACTTTCACTGACATGAAAAAAATTTCTTTATATGCAGGTCAGTGATTACTTTCTATGGTTAAAAATATAAAATATAAAAATATTTCACATAATTATCAAGTATGTAGTCATTGGAATAGCTAAATGTGTACTAGTTGAACAATTGGGAGAAATTGGTAGCTAAAATACAGGCTCGGCCTAGTTTAGTTATCAATAATTTGCTAATTGTGTGCACATAATAATAAGTACATTATGTATTATCTGCAGGTAAAAATTTTTAAAAATTTATGTTCCTAGTTTTAGTAGTCACTACTGTATCTGAGGGCCTATTGCGTGAAGACATCGCGGTGAGCGTGCGATGTTCGTCACACTCCGTGGCACTATTATCGCACAAATAAGGTTTAATATCAACTAAATTTGGCGACGGATTGCGTCCGACTATCGTGGTTATTTTTGTAATAGACCCTCTGCCTAATATTTAACTTCTACCCACAGTTCTTTAATTTTATTTTATTTGTGTTTTTACCTAACTTTGTTGTGTAATTATTGGTGTCGATAAAACGTGCCGGACTACAGCTGCGCCACAAAAAAAAAGTTGGAAATCTGACATTTTGAATATGCCATGATGAAGTCTATAGTTTGTCGGAGTTTGTCGCCAAAAACCAGAGTTTGTCGGTCTTCCGTTTAGAAGATACATGTGGCTCAGCTGTAGAGACGTCTCTACAGCTGCGCCACACAGATCTCGAAAACGGAAGGTCGTAGCGAAAATCTGATTACTTGTATGTATAGCCTAGCCGTTAGTTTGTCGGAGTTTGTCGCACAAAAACCAGAGTTTGTCGGTCTTGCGTTTAGGAGATACGTGTGGCGCAGCTGTAGAGACGTCTCTACAGCTGAGCCACACAGATCTCGAAAACGGAAGGTCGTAACAGAAATCTGATTACTTGTGTGTGTAGCCGGTAGTTTGTCGGAGTTTGTCACCAAGAACCAGAGTTTGTCGGTCTTGCGTTTAGGAGATATGTGAGGATACGCTGTGGAGACCTTTCTACCTGGATCTTGAGAACGGAAGGTCGTAGCGATAATCCGATTAGTCATATCTATAGTCGGTAGTTCGACCAAGTTTGTCGCCAAATATCACAGTTTGTCGGTCTTGCGTTTAGGAGATATGTGAGATTTTCACTACGACCTTCCGTTCTCGAGATCCAGGTAGAAATATCTCTATAGCATATCCCCACATATCTTCTAAACGTAAGATTGACAAACTCTGATTTTTGGTGACTAACTCCGACAAACTAATGGGTACACACTCGAGTTATCAGATTTTTGCTACGACCTTCCGTTCTCAAGATCCAGATAGAAAGGTCTCCACAGCGTATCCTCACATATCTCCTAAACGCAAGACCAACAAACTCTGGTTCTTGGTGACAAACTCCGACAAACTACCGGCTACACACACGAGTAATCAGATTTCTGTTACGACCTTCCGTTTTCGAGATCTGTGTGGCTCAGCTGTAGAGACGTCTCCTACAGCTGCGCCACACGTATCTCCTAAACGCAAGACCGACAAACTCTGGTTTTTGTGCGACAAACTCCGACAAACTAACGGCTATACATACAAGTAATCAGATTTTCGCTACGACCTTCCGTTTTCGAGATCTGTGTGGCGCAGCTGTAGAGACGTCTCTACAGCTGAGCCACATGTATCTCCTAAACGGAAGACTGACAAACTCTAGTTTTTGGCGACAAACTCCGACAAACTATAGACTTCATCATGGCATAGTCAAAAAGTCAGATTTCCAACTTTTTTTTTTGTGGCGCAGCTGTAGTCCGGCACGTGTCGATAAAACATTATTATTATAATTACTGTATGGCGATCGATGACTCAAAGATTTGTCTGGTAGAATGCACCCATTCATAGACGCATGGTAAATTACTGTGATGTATTTAATCAGTGGTCTTTTTCACAGAATAATGAAAAAGTACATTAATTTACCATAGTAATAGTGAGCGGTTTTCTGACAGCTAAGAATTTTAGTTTATTTTTATGTTGATAGATGGGGCTATTAAACTAGGTAGATTTTTTTTTAATTTTTCCCAGGCCGCGTTCCGAATCACGCTGACAGCGCGCTGTTAGCGCGAATCCGACTAAATCAAATAGTCACAAAATATCACACAAATAGGGTATTTGTGTACCTACTTCATTTAATGGATTATACGCTAACAGTTTTGTTGGCGTGATTTGGAACTAGGCAGAATGAAACTGTCAATTCTCAAAAAGTCAAATTATTCATGCACTAAAATCAATTAAAGATTTCTATGTTGTATTGTAACTAATATATGAACTTTTTTATTGTGATTATCAAATCAAGTGACAATGGTCGGGACTTGTATTGTAGCTTCTTGTTGGAATAAGGGATGTCATCGATTCCCTTTAAACGAAGAGCGACGAAAAAAATGGGTTGAAGCTCTAACACACATAAAACCAGGTCTATCTGTGAAAAAATATACCCTTATATGCTCGGCTCACTTCCGACCAACAGACTTTGTTAAAACACGATCGTACCACCACATGCCAGGTAATATATTTATGGCTCATTTTATTATGTACCAGATACTTTTCATAAAATCATCTTAAATCACTTCTTGCTAAATCATTGTTTTTTTGTTTATAGATATTGCTGCAAAAATATTGAAGAAGACAGCAGTACCTTCAATATTTCCTTGGAAAAGAACAGGAACTAGTGATGATACTGAAGAGCAGCTATTGATGCTGCCATCATCATCTTGTACGAAAAAGGTTGAACAGATATCAACAGCACCGTCAACATCACAGATTAAAAATGTTGATGCAGCTTCTACAGAAGACCTGTTACCTACTTCTTCATTAATGTCAAGTTTCAATATTAATATTGATGATACATATACAGAAGAGATAATCCTGTCATCATCCACATCAGAGAGTTCTACTGTGACTTTTGACCCAATATATACTCGGGACACTTATTCTCGTGGTAAGTTAATTAAAATGATATTTGCAGTTATAACCCATTTACAACCTTTCGTTTATGTACACACAACGGCACCTCAGACTATAAATGCTGACATTGAAACCGCGTTTATGCCCTACCTACGTAATAACTAATAAGAGCTGTTTTCAGGTTAACTGTATAACCTGATGTGCTGTCGTGTTTATAATCATTTATGATGTTTCTTGTTAAATTATGACATGTAAATTTTTTTTTACAGTACCACCAATAGCATATATGGAAGAGCAGAAATATTATCAAGCAAATGAAGACATTGTACAGCGGAATCCTTTAAAATTAAGTGACATAGATAGTAATGTGGGAAGTGAGGATCATGAAAATAGTGTTATAGAAATGGAAATTGGTGGTGACATTTCTCCCAGTGAAGATGAGGGTTATACAAAACAAGAAAGTTCTACCCAAACAGATGGATATAGTCAAAATGGATTCAGTGTAAATAACTATAAATATAATGATGATGCCATTCATTTTTATACAGGCTTAGAGAGCTTCAAGAAATTTATGCTTGTTTTTCGCACTCTGGGAAGTTCGACAAATAATTTAAAATATATTTATGGTCAGCCACCTAAAGACCTGTATATTTTAGATTGTTTTTTTATTGTTCTCATAATTTTGCGAAGACATAAAGCAATGGAAGAGCTATCCATGCTGTATCAGGTACCTATTAAACAAATTTACAATATTTTCATAACTTGGATCCGGTTTATGTCCCTACAATGGAAAAATCTAGATTTATGGGTTGATAAGAATACCATAAAATCATATATGCCAAAGGATTTCCATGACAAATTCCCATCAACTAGAACGATATTGGATGCGACTGAATGCCCTATAAAAAAATCAAAATTACCTCTTGCACAACAAATTACTTTTTCAAGTTATAAAAATCGGAATACAGTGAAAGTGCTCATTGGAATGGCACCCGGTGGTCTTATCACTTATGTGTCCCCATGTTACGGTGGATCAGCTACCGACCGACAAATCATTGAACGGAGTTCAATACTACAACGATTTCAGTACAATGATGAAATTATGGTTGATAAGGGGCTAAACGTGCAAGATATTTTTATACCATACGGTGTAAAAGTGAATATGCCAGCATTTTTTAAGAAAGGCAACCAGATATCATCTGCAACACTTTTGGAGACCAGGAAAGTTGCAAGCAAGAGAGTTCACATTGAACGTATCATTGGAATGATGAAAACTTATAAAATTTTATCAACCCCAATGAATCTAACAGAAACATTATTATCTAGTGATATTGTTTTTATTATTGCAATGTTAGTGAATTTTAGAATGGATATTATAAATAAAAATGCTTAAATTTAAACACATAAGTTGTTTTATTTTGATCTTTACATAGGATGTCTACATAGGTACATAGATATCTTTTATTTTATATGAATACAAATATCTATTCAACAACTGTTTTTTAAAGAATTCATTATTAAACATGGTTAATGTATCTAACATGTCTTTGATACATTATGTTATGGTATGGTTGATAAGGGGACGTGCAGGACTACAGTCGCGCCACAAAAAATGTTGGAAATCTACGTGCCGGACTACAGCTGCGCCACAAAAAAATAAGTTGGAAATCTGACATTTTGACAATGCCATGATGAAGACGTGCCGGACTACAGCTGCGCCACAAAAAAAAAGTTGGAAATCTGACTTTTTGACTATGCCATGATGAAGTCTATAGTTTGTCGGAGTTTGTCGCCAAAACCAGAGTTTGTCGGTCTTCCGTTTAGGAGATACATGTGGCTCAGCTGTAGAGACGTCTCTACAGCTGCGCCACACAGATCTCGAAAACGGAAGGTCGTAGCGAAAATCTGATTACTTGTATGTATAGCCGTTAGTTTGTCGGAGTTTGTCGCACAAAAACCAGAGTTTGTCGGTCTTGCGTTTAGGAGATACGTGTGGCGCAGCTGTAGAGACGTCTCTACAGCTGAGCCACACAGATCTCGAAAACGGAAGGTCGTAACAGAAATCTGATTACTTGTGTGTGTAGCCGGTAGTTTGTCGGAGTTTGTCACCAAGAACCAGAGTTTGTCGGTCTTGCGTTTAGGAGATATGTGAGGGAGGATACGCTGTGGAGATCTTTCTACCTGGATCTTGAGAACAGAAGGTCGTAGCGATAATCCGATTAGTCATATCTATAGTCGGTAGTTCGACCGAGTTTGTCGCCAAATATCAGAGTTTGTCGGTCTTGCGTTTAGGAGATATGTGAGATTTTCGCTACGACCTTCCGTTCTCGAGATCCAGGTAGAAATATCTCTATAGCATATCCCCACATATCTTCTAAACGTAAGATGGACAAACTCTGATTTTTGGTGACAAACTCCGACAAACTAATGGCTACACACTCGAGTTATCAGATTTTTGCTACGACCTTCCGTTCTCAAGATCCAGGTAGAAAGGTCTCCACAGCGTATCCTCACATATCTCCTAAACGCAAGACCGACAAACTCTGGTTCTTGGTGACAAACTCCGACAAACTACCGGCTACACACACGAGTAATCAGATTTTTGTTACGACCTTCCGTTTTCGAGATCTGTGTGGCTCAGCTGTAGAGACGTCTCCTACAGCTGCGCCACAAGTATCTCCTAAACGCAAGACCGACAAACTCTGGTTTTTGTGCGACGAACTCCGACAAACTAACGGCTATACATACAAGTAATCAGATTTTCGCTACGACCTTCCGTTTTCGAGATCTGTGTGGCGCAGCTGTAGAGACGTCTCTACAGCTGAGCCACATGTATCTCCTAAACGGAAGACCGACAAACTCTGGTTTTTGGCGACAAACTCCGACAAACTATAGACTTCATCATGGCATAGTCAAAAAGTCAGATTTCCAACTTTTTTTTGTGGCGCAGCTGTAGTCCGGCACGTATGATGAAGTCTATAGTTTGTCGGAGTTTGTCGCCAAAACCAGAGTTTGTCGGTCTTCCGTTTAGGAGATACATGTGGCTCAGCTGTAGACCTCTCTACAGCTGCGCCACACAGATCTCGAAAACGAAAGGTCGTAGCGAAAATCTGATTCTTGTATGTATAGCCGTTAGTTTGTCGGAGTTTGTCGCACAAAAACCAGAGTTTTTCGGTCTTGCGTTTTCGAGATCTGTGTGGCTCAGCTGTAGAGACGTCTCTACAGCTGAGCCACACAGATCTCGAAAACGGAAGGTCGTAACAGAAATCTGATTATTCGTGTGTGTAGCCGGTAGTTTGTCGGAGTTTGTCACCAAGAACCAGAGTTTGTCGGTCTTGCGTTTAGGAGATATGTGAGGATACGCTGTGGAGACCTTTCTACCTGGATCTTGAGAACGGAAGGTCGTAGCGATAATCTAATTAGTCATATATATAGTCGGTAGTTCGACCGAGTTTGTCGCCAAATACCAGAGTTTGTCGGTCTTGCGTTTAGGAGATATGTGAGATTTTCGCTACGACCTTCCGTTCTCGAGATCCAGGTAGAAATATCTCTACAGCATATCCCCACATATCTTCTAAACGTAAGATTGACAAACTCTGATTTTTGGTGACAAACTCCGACAAACTAATGGCTACACTTTCCGTTCTCAAGATCCAGGTAGAAAGGTCTCCACAGCGTATCCTCACATATCTCCTAAACGCAAGACCGACAAACTCTGGTTCTTGGTGACAAACTCCGATAAACTACCGGCTACACACACGAGTAATCAGATTTCTGTTACGACCTTCCGTTTTCGAGATCTGTGTGGCTCAGCGATAGAGACGTCTCTACAGCTGCGCCACACGTATCTCCTAAACGAAAGACCAACAAACTCTGGTTTTTGGCGACAAACTATAGACTTCATCATGACGTAGGCAGAAAGTCAGATTTCCATTTTTGTGGCGCAGCGGTAGTCCGTCACGTACCCCAGTGAATCTAACAGAAACATTATTATCTAGTGATATTGTATTTATTATTGCAATGTTAGTGAATTTTACAATGGATGTTATAAATAAAAATGCTTAAATTTAAACACATAAGTTGTTGTATTTTAATCTTTACATAGTATGTCTACATACATAGATATTTTCTATTTTATATGATACAAATATCTATTCAACAACTGTTTTTTAAAGAATTCATTATAAAACATGGATAATGTATCTAACATGTCTTTGATACATTTTGTTATGGTATGGTTCATAAGGGGACGTGCAGGACTACAGCCGCGCCACAAAAAAAGTTGGAAATCTGACATTTTGACTATGCCAAGATGAAGTTGATAGTTCGTCGGAGTTTGTCGCCAAAAACCAGAGTTTGTGGGTCTCTCTACAGCTGCGCCACACAGATCTCAAAAAAGGACGGTCGTGGCTAAAATCTGATTACTCGTGTGTGTAGCCGTTAGTTTGTCGGAGTTTGCCGCACAAAAACCAGAGTTTGTCGGTCTTGGGTTTAGGAGATCTGTGTCGCGCAGCTGTAGTGACGTCTCTACAGCTGCGCCACACAGATCTCCCAGGTTTTTGGTGACAAACTCCGACAAACTATCGACTTCATCATGGCATAGTCAGAATGTCAGTTTTTCATTTTATTCGTGGCGCAGCTGTAGTCCAGCACGTTAGCTGTAGAGACGTCTCTACAGCTGCGCCACACAGATTTCCTAAACGCAAGACCGACAAACTCTGGTTATTGTACGACAAACTAACGGCTACACATACAAGTAATCCGAGTTTCGCCACGACCGTCCTTTTTCGAGATCTGTGTGGCGCAGCTGTAGAGAGCTGTAGAGACGTCTCTACAGCTGCGCCACATGTATCTCCTAAACGCAAGACCGACAAACTCTGGTTTTTGGCGACAAACTATCAACTTCATCATGACGTAGGCAGAAAGTCAGATTTCCATTTTTTTTTGTGGCGCAGCGGTAGTCCGTCACGTACCCCAGTGAATCTAACAGAAACATTATTATCTAGTAATGTTGTATTTATTATTGCAATGTCAGTGAATTTTACAATGAATGTTAAAAATAAAAATGCTTAAATTTAAATTTGCATATAAAATAAAACACAAAAGTTGTTTTATTTTATATGATACAAATATATATTTAACAACTGTTCTTTAAAGAATTCATTATAAAATATAGTCAATGTATCTAACATGTCTTTAATGAAACATTCATCTCGTTCTATTTCAATAATATGCATATCAGCAATAGTGTAAATAGTAAAATATGCCCTTTTTCTGTTTGTGCATAACAGTTGGCCTTGTATTTGATAATAATACTCATGTGATTGCTTTAATTTAAATTGACCTGATTCCTCGCACAAATACAAATATTGTATACTTTCGGGTGATATTATTTTATTTGCTGCCGAGAATGGGCACTTGACTTCAAGGACAGCATCCTCCCCGACTAAACCGTCTGGTGTGCATCCCAGGTATTGCAAGTGCGGATGTACTATTATGCCACAGTTCACTACACATAAACCAGTTTTTTTTTTAAATTCTTCTATTGCTTTGGCTTCATATTTTATGCCATGTTTCAAGGCAACTGTCATGATATCAGTATTCTTCAATAACGATTTGGCCAACTTTTCCATGTTCCTGCTTTTACAAATTTTACTAAAGTTAGAACTCTGCAGACGAAGAAGCCTTTGTTTCTTCCATATTTTTTTGTTGTTTCTGGTTGTTTCTTCCAACTCTTTCAACTCACTTTCATCCAATATTAGTTTTTCGAGATACTCCTCTTCGAAAGTTTTTTCTAAATAATCATGGTCTTTATATAATGCTTTCTTATTTGCTGGTACAAATAATTGAGCGATCGGCATGCTCACTTTATTCGACGAGCAGAAATTCACAATTTCATTTCTGAAATTTTCCACATATTTTTCTTTTGTTATTGTTGTTGTGGGGCGTGGATCCCAAGTACACAATAGATCTAAAGACCGGGTTTCGGTTTTTAATTTAATATTTCTAGCCTCCACTGGACTACCGGTGTAAAACTTGGTAGGATGGTGGAAATTCTGTAGGTTCGAGGTGCAACTAGGACGGGTTTTCATTATTTTCGATTTTGAAAATTCTACGAGGGCATAAAGCACCATTATAACGTGTTTGCATTGAGCATAGGGACCCAAACCCGCAGCACACTCGCATTGTGTCTCTTTTATTGTCTTGGCCTCATATTTTATAACAACTTTATAGGAAACCTGTTTCCTCATTTCTGAGGCACATGTTGCAACAACATAACAATCTGTCTTATCATTTGTTGAACGTGCAGTTAACAAAAATCCCTCATCATACATATTTTTGCCAGTTGTGAGGTCGTCTCGTTCTGCAAGTACACAGAATACCTCTAGTTCTTCTTCTGTTAGTGGAGCCATTAAGGAATCACTATTGACATCTTTGAACTGCTGAGCTTCTGGTGTTTGAATATGATAAACCGCTTCTGGCTCATTCACGACTGGACCAAATAATGCGTCGTAATCATTGAGCCTGAAACAAAAACAAAATATTATGTGATAGACAAGCGCGGCACGGGTGGTGCACGGAGCGGGGGGAAATATATACTAGGTATACATACCGTTGGACTAAGACAGCTTTTTTACCAGTGACTTTGGCGTTTCTTTTTCGCAACTCATTTTTGATGTCTGCAAGAGACCACGACCCATAGTCTTTACTCATCATTAACACTAAACAACCAGTCCAATATCGCTAGGGCTTATTCAAGATCCGTATTCACGCCAAATTTATCGTTTTGCAGTAGATTCAATAACCAAAAGGAGAGCCAAAGTCGTCAAAGATAATCACAAATGAAGAGAAGAAGTAATTTAAATTAAATAAAGCAGGTAATAAAAAATCTTCGGAACACGCCACAACAACAACCAACGCACAACGCAACAAACCACAGACTCAACCATAGATTAATAAACGTATGTCAAATACACGTCAAAAATTGGCATTAAATCCTTTCATCCTTTGCTTTTTTCTTAAAAAGTTACGTACTTAGTTGAACAACGACATCTAGCCGTCTTTTATGTACTACTTTTTTTTTTTTTACTGCCTTTTGAAAACCGCTCATTCTATTCCAATGAGGGCTTTTCAAAATGACAAAAAACTGTAGGCTCCATAGAAATAGAATGTCAAAGAACAACAATGTCAATAAACAGGTGATCCGAAAACGAATGCATACATTTTATGAGATACGTAAAATATGACTTAGATTCATAAAATATGACTATATACGGCAAAGGAAATTAATAAACTATGTTCCATACTGTTTTCTTCGTCGATAAACGAATAAATGTAGAGAAATATGGTTTTAGAGAAATGTGTGGCAATATCTTATTTACCTGTGAAAAGTGTGATTACTTGGATTATTTCTTTTTGTTACATCACAATTACTTAGAGCACAAGACACCATGGCTCCACGATACCTTTATTTTAAATTATAATTAAGATTAACAAATATTTTAAACAAACTGTGATTGCTCATTTGCTAGGCGGGACGCTAGGGGCTCTTACTGTAAAAAATGTTGGCACATGTCACTTGATCCTTTGTCTCTTTTTTACATAGACCGTGTCCGTATGATGTTAACTTCTCTTTTCCACGCTTTGTTGGTCTTCTTAAGCGCAGCGAAATTTTCTATGTCTATGGTAGGCTCGCTCGATAGATGGTGTTGAAAAAATTTTAAAGTGTCAATGTGATTTTTTTTACTAAGCTTCGAATAGTACTTAATTATAGGCAGGCAGATGTAACCCTAAAATGTTGCTCTTTGGGCAGGTGTCAGCCAGCGAGCGTTTACTTGCCTTTTTGGTATATAGGCTGTTTATTTTTAAAAGCCAATTTTGACACTTCTCTTTCTATCAACGCCATCTAGTCTAGTGAGGCAAACAGATACAGTTTTTATTTTTTAAATGTCACTTTAAAAGCCCTCATACATAAACACAATAATGAATGATTGTAGTAAAACTATTTTTTTATAAAATAGGCCCCTGATTGAATACTGATGGATCACAATATTTACCACGCGTGTAGCCGTCGCCTTATAGTAGTTGTGAGATGATCGTCATCTCGTATGTGCCTTACTTCTTCTGGCTTGTGAGCTATAAAATCCTTCAGTGACGGATAAACAATTTCTTATTTTGGTATTCAGAACAAACGTAACGCAAGACTTTATGAATGATTGACGTCTGAACGTGGCACTCACGAGATGACACTGAAGATTATGGATGCTGGAAATAACAAAAACTAGCTAACGAAAGTCCAGTTTTACCCTAGATGCTCAGTGACGCAAAAATAAATAAGATTTAACACTCGAACATCATGCAAAACAGAACAGATCTCATAAAATTGAAGTTTAAACGTGGCACACACGGAACCGTGTGTGCCAGTTTTCATTCGTCAAAATATCGACAACCAATCCGTTCGGAGCCAAATGAAGCAGTCTAGCAGCGTTACGTTTGATAAGTGACAGCATATAACACTTCAAATCAGTTCGCGTAACAACACATCAATAGAAAAAGCAAAAACAATATTTCGACCCATCAGACTGTGTGGCCCACAATTAATACTGTCACGTTACGTGAATTTTGCGTTACTTAAGTTGTAAAGCAGTTAATAGTAATAAGAATTTCCGGTACTAAGGATCTAGCTTTATTTGGAACCAATCACTGCAGTGCTTACGATGTAATTTGAGGTTAAAATTAGTAGTAAATAAGCTAGGGTGACCATGAAGTATATTTTTTGCGGACATCGTATTGAAGTTTACTGAGACTGTATGACTGTGCGTATCGTAGCACATTAGTTTTAGGACTTTTAATAACGAGGATGCTAGATCGCGATATGTTATCGCGGTTTTAGAACAGCTAACAAGAACATACACCAAAGATAAGGCAATGATACATTTGAAGCAATTTTGAGCACAGTGCCTAAAATGCAACATGCCATCGCTGGCACAATGCCTAATACGGTAAATTGACTAAGAAGCAGATTGCCTAAAATTAAAGATGCCACTACTGCAATAATACCTAAAACGATAATTGACTAAGAAGCAAACTGCCTACAATGTTGGTCAGCCACTTTCAATTTGTAATCTTTAAATTAAAATGCTTATTTTATTTTTAAAATGAATAAAATCTATTCCTTTAAAATAAAAATAAAAATAAAAATACCTATAAACTCTCCTTACATAATATAAAAAACAAATGACAATGCCATTAAAATTTGCTTCCATGTGATGCTTATAATTTGCCATTTAATTTTATGTATAAGTACGTTTAAGTAATTCTAATGCAGTTATTGTTTGTTCGTTCAACATAATAAGTTCCTATACAATACTAAATAATATACAAAAAAAAATACGACTCGCACCAGATCAATTCTCGGATATTTACTCTTATTTAATCTTCTATAATATTTGATAAAGATGACAAATCTTTCGAGCCCATTATTCGATCAAACTTGCGTCTTACGCATTGGAGAGACATAGTGCTGTTTAGACATTTCGATTTGTAGACGAAATAACATTTAGGCAATTACAATGTCTAGGCATTGACGGTTAGGCAATCTGCTTCTTGGTCAATTTACGTATTAGGTATTATTGCAACGGTGGCATGTTGCATTTCAGGCACTGTGCTCATAACCCATTCGAAGGACTTACATGCTACAGTGTTGTCTTTTTTATAAGCTGCACGACATGCATTATATTCAACTATTTAATATATTATTATAAGTATATCTATGTATCTTGTTTGTCTCACAAATCCCGACTATGCTCAAACCTTAGAGCATACAGAACGGGAGTAAGCAAGAGCGCTCTCCTACACTAGATTTTGTTCACCGATTCTGGGGGGAGACGAGGTACACACGCACAGCACACAACTTCATATTCACGCACACTCTTGAAGCTTAAAGTCATGTTGTTACACACGCACACAAAAACAGAATGACCACAAAGTTATATTTGCGGGTGGTAAAATTCGGAACTAACCATCTTAGTACAAATTCTGACAGATCACGTAGACGGCAGCGCCAAACTTACCGACAGAAATAAGTTTGCCCTTGCGTTAAGGTTAGTGATGGGACATAAAAAGACCGATGAAATTGAATGATTAGAAGCTTTGATTTGAAGATGAGTGATTATGATTACGAACAAAAAAGTCTTCATTTTATTTTGTGATTTGCACCAACAATCACTAAAATACGCTTACAAATCAATGTTTAATAACATACATAAAACATCGTTCTACCCTTTTATCCTCAAAATTGTACAGAAATGAAATTCCAATAGTGAGTGTTGCAGCAAGATGAAAATGTAAAGGTTATCAAAAAAGAAAATAAATGTGATTAATAATGTAATCATTTATTTACAAGTATCTGTGTACAGTCAGCAGCACATCAAGCTATACAAAACTGTCAAAAATCTCCAATGAATTTTGAACCTTTAATTGCTTGTTAGGGTTCCGTAGCCTAAATGGCAAAAACTCAAGCCCTTATAGATTCGTTATGTCTGTCTGTCTGTCCGTCTGTCCGTCCGTATGTGACAGCCACTTTATTCCGAAAGTATTAGGACTACACAGTTGAAATTTAATATAAGTAGATGTATTCTGTAAAACGCCTTATGAATTACGATTTTTACACAAAAATAAAAAAAAAACCGGCCAAGTGCGTGTCGGGCCACGCGCAGTAGGGTTCCGTAGGTACATTATATATCATACTATATTTTAATACCGCTATCATTATTCGTCTGAAAAAATAACTTTGTTTTTCACAGTGTTTGTATGAATGACAAAGTTATATTTGCGGTTTTGGAAAATGTACTATATCTCAAAAACTAATTCCTGTATCTCGTTCAAACCAATTTTCGTTGAAAGTGTTTATTAAGATCTATAGCATATTTTTTTTTTAGATTTTTCACCCTCTTACTTTAAAAGTTAAAGGGGGGGGACACACATTTTACCACTTTGGCGGCAGATATCTTTCAAACGGTTGACTTTGAAAAAAAATAGTCTTAGAAACCTCAATGTCATTTTTAAAGACCTATCTATAGACACCCCACAAGTATTGGTTTGATGAAAAAAAATATTTTCAGTTTCAGGTCCATGTATGGGGAGCCCCCCCTTAATCTTTTATTTTATTTATTTTTGTGTAAAAATCGTAAAGCGGTTCACAGAATACACCTACTTACCAAGTTTCAACTATGTAGTCTTAATACTGTTGGAATAAAGTGGCTGTGACATACGGACGGACAGACAGACAGACAGACAGACAGACAGACAGACAGACAGACATGACGAATCTATAAGGGTTCCGTTTTTTGCCATTTTGGCTACGGAACCCTAATAAAACAAAAGATTAAAGGGGGGCTCCCTATACATGGAACTGAAACTGAAAAAAAAAACATCCATATATATAAGTCTATAGATAGGTGTTAAAAAATGACATTGAGGTTCCACAGACTATTTTTTCTCAAAGTCAACCGTTCGAAAGACTGCCTAAGTAGTAAAATGTGTGTCCCCCCTCTAACTTTTAAAATAAGAGAGTCAAAAATCTAAAAAAAATATATGCTATAGATCTTAATTAACAATTTCAACGAAAATTTGTTTGAACGAGATATAGTAATCAGTTGTTTGAGTTGATTAGTTGTTACATTTTCCATATAACTTTGTTATTCATACAAACACTGTGAAAAACAAAGTTATTTTTGCAGACGAAAAATAGTGGTATTCAATAAGTTAACTACGGAACACTACTGCGTGTGGCCCGAGCTCGACACGCACTTGGCTGTTTTTTTTTTAATTTAAAATTGATCAAGAAAATTTAACACTTTTTTTAAATTTTACACGCTTGAAAATTCAGCTGATGAACAATCTTTAACATAAAAGTTTGAGGGAATCATCATCAGTATGACCATTATTTAAATTCTACATAAGGAGTGTTAAGGCTTATACGAAAACATTAGTTTCTGTTTTCAGGGTTCCGTACCCAAAGGGTAAAAAGGAGACCCTATTACTAAGTCTCCGCTGTCCGTCTGTCTGTCTGTCACCAGGCTGTTCTCATGAACTGTGATATCTAGACAGTTGAAATTTTCACAGATGATGTATTTCTGTTGCCGCTATCACAACAAACTCTACAAACAGAATAAAAATAAATATTTAAGGGGGCTCCCATGCAACAAACGTGTTTTTTTTGCCGTTTTTTGGTACGGAACCCTTTGTGCGCGAGTCCGACTCGCACTTGGCCGGTTTTTTTTTTCTTTACGTGTAAAGAGTATAGAAAAAAACCTCACTTCTGTACTTTCTAGATGTTTGTTATTGTTTTTTCATCATTTTCTTTTGTACAATTATCTTTCTTAAAAAAAGTTATTGGAGCTACTTCACAGTACGTTAAAGTGTATTTTGGTGTAGAATTTAAAACGTTTTCGCTATTATTTACGCCAAAAATATGACCCCACGCAAGCGCTTTTGATGATATACTTTTTTTTTACAATTATCTGTGAGGTTTTTACGCAATTTAAAACTTGTAGCTACTAGAGAATCTCTTTAGCTTGCCGTATGTTTTTTTGGGGCAGAACTTTACGTTTTCTATATAAAAGTATGATCCGCGCAAACCATGTTTTCCCATCATGGACCCTTAACGGCGAACTGCATTTCATACAAACTTTGAAGTCCTTAATTTTCGAAATGGATGAACCGATTTTAATGAAATTTCATACACTTAGGCAGAATACATCGGTCCAAATATTTGAAATTCTTAAAGGATAGTACAAATAAACCCCATTAAATTCCAAATCGTGATTTTTAGAGAAGTTAGCGGAGATGCAGACAAACAGTCGAATAAGTGTCCTTTATACTAGAGTTTGGTCAACGAAAGATGAGAAGGGAAAACTAATTTTGCACCACATTTTAGGGGTAAATTTCCAGTAACTTAACCTCCAAATGTTAATTTAACAGGGAAAGTGGCGCCGCCATTTCAGTCTCATCTTTCGTTGACCAGACTATGTATAAATTTTGCAATGAAAGAATACAATTAAGTACATAATATTAATTATAAAAAAAATATTCATTGATAATATAGGTGCTGATCAGATCACATCAAAATAATAGTTAAAATTCATTTGATCTTTCATTCGTTCAAAGCGAACGTGAGCACACACATTTGTTCACACTGTCACAGCTCTAGACTTGTACCATGATGTTTGTTTCATAGATTAGTATTATGTTTGGTATCGTTTTGCTATCGCAATATCTGTCGTTAGCTTACTTAACAAATTGCGTTTTCTCCGTGATTATTTCACAGTTTGTTAATAAAATTAGTTTAGGTGTGATAGGAAATACCGTCTTTAGTAAAATTTGAACTTTCGGATCGTCTTTTGCACAAAATCACTGCATAATACACCATTTTAGCGGAGCTGCGTTCGGTGATATGTAGTATTACAAAATGGCGAGTGTTCGTGGCCAACTAGTTTTTATAAACTGACACGACCAAATTGGTCATGTACTTTGGTGAAAGGGGGCGCGTGTTTTGCCATCTCCCGTTCTGTATGCTCTAAGGCTCAAACTTAACTTTATAACATAACTAAAGGTTATATGATAAACAGTAGGGACCGACTGAACCCACTTTTCTGCCGAGAACCGAGACCGAGAATAAAAAGCAGTCTCGGCCGAGACCGAGCTGACAACGATGTTTAAGCTATGTTTACATTACGCCAGCAGCTCAGCCCAGCAAACATTCCAGTAGAAGTACATTACGTGGTGTGTTTGACGTTCTTTTAAAATCGACGAATATGCCAGGCAATGTACTTCTACTCGCTACTTGACTCGGTCGTCTACTTAGCGTAATGTAAACATAGCCTTAGGTTCGTTGAAAAAATACCGATATATCGATATTTTTAATTAGATATATCCATATTTTTAGCCGATAAAATATTTTCATTCGATATATTAATGCAAAATTATATCTAATATCGAAAATCGTGTCAAAATGGCATATTTTTTTAAATTAAACATGCATTACATAAATATCTAGGTACCTAACTAAAGTCACTAGAATGCAAAGCCGTAAAACAACTATCTAGTCCGTGGTAAAGCTAACCAACAGGACGATTATAGCCTTTCTGTCCATCAATGTACGTACATTGTTGTCACCCTATTTTAAAAATCTCATGCAAATTTTAACATTGATTATATTGTAACTACTGCAGGGATTGGTTCCAGATAAAGCTAGATCCTTAGTACCGGAAATTCTTATTATTATTAACTGCTTTACAACGTAAGTAACGCAAAATTCACGTAACGTGACAGTATTAATTGTGGGCCACACAGTCTGATGGGTCGAAATATTGTTTTTGCTTTTTCTATTGATGTGTTGTTACGCGAACTGATTTGAAGTGTTATATGCTGTCACTTATCAAACGTAACGCTGCTAGACTGCTTCATTTGGCTCCGAACGGATTGGTTGTCGATATTTTGACGAATGAAAACTGGCACACACGGTTCCGTGTGTGCCACGTTTAAACTTCGATTTTATGAGATCTGTTCTGTTTTGTATGATGTTCGAGTGTTAAATCTTATTTATTTTTGCGTCACTGAGCATCTAAGGAGTAAAACTGGACTTTCGTTAGCTAGTTTTTGTTATTTCCAGCATCCATAATCTTCAGTGTCATCTCGTGAGTGCCACGTTCAGACGTCAATCATTCATAAACTCTTGCGTTACGTTTGTTCTGAATACCAAAATAAGAAATTGTTTAGCCGGCACTGAAGGATTTTATAGCTCACAAGCCAGAAGGAGTAAGGCACATACGAGATGACGATCATGTTGTGAGAACCTACTCTAACTCTGCGAATATTAACAACATGATTTTGGCGATCAAGGTGTGGGCACATTTATCTGATGCCACGTGTTAACACGCCGTCAGATGACAGCTGTAGGCTGATTGTCTAACTTTGTTGCAATCAACTTTGACAGAAACCGCAGTGACATTGCTGTTTTAGTAAGAACCAATGTGAGAAATTAGCGTATAGTTGGCAGCCTCACCATGGAATTAGAAGGTTTTGACTAGGTCAAAAAATTGTTAATAAATAGTGATAAATAGTGAACTATAGCATATAAATAGTGATACTATGGTTCAAAAGATATTTGAGTATATTGTTGAGGCTGCTAACTTGACGTCAAACTGGCAGACACCTTAAGAAATACAGTTCGTATCAATGTGATTTATATGCCAAAAAATTGTTAGAAAAAAGTGAATCGTATTAGACATGCGAGCCGCGCCGGCGCCGCCGCGCCACGCCGCGTTTTTCCCGCGCCGCCGCCGCCGTGGCGTTCGGGTCGGCGCGCCGAATGAAGCGCAAGGGAAACGTGCCGGACTACAGCTGCGCCACAAAAAAAAAGTTAGAAATCTGACTTTTTGACTATGCCATGATAAAGTCTATAGTTTGTCGGAGTTTGTCGCCAAAAACCAGAGTTTGTCGGTCTTCCGTTTAGGAGATACATGTGGCTCAGCTGTAGAGACGTCTCTATCTAGCGTTTTTCCCGTGCCGCCGCCGCCGTGGCGTTCGGGTCGGCGCGCCGAATGAAGCGCAAGGGAAACGTGCCGGACTACAGCTGCGCCACAAAAAAAAAGTTGGAAATCTGACTTTTTGACTATGCCATGATAAAGTCTATAGTTTGTCGGAGTTTGTCGCCAAAAACCAGAGTTTGTCGGTCTAGCGTTTAGGAGATACGTGTGGCGCAGATGTAGACACGTTCTCTACAGCTGAGCCACACAGATCTCAAAAACGGAAGGTCGTAACAGAAATCTGATTACTTGTGTGTGTAGCCATTAGTTTGTCGGAGTTTGTCACCAAAAATCAGAGTTTGTCGGTCTAGCGTTTAGGAGATATGTGAGGATACGCTGTGGAGACCTTTCTACCTGGATCTTGAGAACGGAAGGTCGTAGCAAAAATCTAATAACTCGAGTGTGTAGCCATTAGTTTGTCGGAGTTTGTCACCAAAAATCAGAGTTTGTCAATCTTACGTTTAGAAGATATGTGGGGATATGCTGTAGAGATATTTTTACCTGGATCTCGAGAACGGAAGGTAGTAGCGAAAATCTCACATATCTCCTAAACGCAAGACCGACAATCTCTGGTATTTGGCGACAAACTCGGTTGAACTACCGACTATAGATATGACTAATCAGATTATCGCTACGACCTTCCGTTCTCAAGATCCAGGTAGAAAGGTCTCCACAGCGTATCCTCACATATCTCCTAAACGCAAGACCGACAAACTCTGGTTCTTGGTGACAAACTCCGACAAACTACCGGCTACACACACAAGTAATCAGATTTCTGTTACGACCTTCCGTTTTCGAGATCTGTGTGGCTCAGCTGTAGAGACGTCTCTACAGCTGCGCCACACGTATCTCCTAAACGCAGGACCGACAAACTCTGGTTTTTGTGCGACAAACTCCGACAAACTAACGGCTATACATACAAGTAATCAGAATTTCGCTACGACCTTCCGTTTTCGAGATCTGTGTGGCGCAGCTGTAGAGACGTCTCTACAGCTGAGCCACGTGTATCTCCTAAACGGAAGACCGACAAACTCTGGTTTTTGGCGACAAACTCCGACAAACTATAGACTTCATCGAGATCGAGAAATCAGTGAAAGTAATTAAAATCACTTACCCCATAACTTGGATGTCCCTCGAACTTAACTACAAAATTGCACAACGCGCAAAACAACCACGCGGGTCGCTGGTCAAATTGCTACTGAGTGCAAGCAAAATGCAAACCAGATGACGGCTTGTTGCCATTTTGACAATTCCTAATGAGTGATATTAAAGCTTCTTAATTCTTTTCATACAAAAACCCTTTAAGAAATAGCATATACTCACACAGTTTATTTAATATTTTGTTTGAGTGGCCGAATTTAGTATGTGTCCGAATTTAGTCGCAAGTGAACAAGTTTATCTACATAATATGAGTATCTAAGATGAGTTTGGGTAGCTAGGCAGTCAGGAGGCACTTTGTATTGTTTTCAAGAAAAAAATATTTTTTTCCCCACAGAAAAGTGCAAGATATATATAGGCGGTGTTGTTGTTGCGCAAATAAATTAATTTGACTTAAAATGCCTGAAAAATTTGTGCCACGCCGGCGCGGTCACGCCACGCCGACTATAAATGGTCGGCGCGCCGCCGCGGGCAATTTAGGCCTCGGCGCGCATGTCTGAATCGTATACGCAAAATTTCAATAATATTGCTTCAATACAAGCCGAGATATTACGGTCTCAAAGTGGGCTGCTAACTTGACGTTTCTGACGATGGCGATTCCAGAGAAACGGGTACAAGTTATAAACAAATAAATATATTAAAAAATTGTTAGTGAAATTGTGATTCTTACGATATAAATAAAAAAAGAATTTTTCATTCCTATTTTCTAAAAATCGAATGTTAACTTCTACATAATACTCAGAATTTTCGGTTGCGTATAAATAAAAATTAAAAAATAAAGTCACTTCGACTACACAAATATACGAAAGTAACAGCAGAATTACCACCTGTCCTAACCACGACATGCTATTTAAAATAAAGTTTCAACACAAAATGTCAAAACTTATTTTTTTAATACTTGCTGTGGTTGTGGCAGGTGGTGGCAAAGGTATAATCGCCATTCTGCTGTTACTTTCGTACATTTGTGACGTCGAAGAGACTTTAATTTATTAAAAAAAAATTACGCAACCGAAAATTCTGACACTTTTTTCTAAAACTAAGGGAGCTTATTTCTACCTATAAAAAAATATTCAGCCATTTTTATTTTTTTTTGGATATTCCCCATTCCATGGTGAGGCTGCCAACTATACGCTAATTGTGACAACTATCTTACTTAAAGCAGCAATGCAACTGCGATTTCAATCGAGAATTGTTAGCAACAGCTTTACGTAATTCGGGGTCAGTTTTCATAGTAAATGTATGTGTTATAGGCAAACACCGAAGCTCCGACGCTCCTAGTATTGGCTAGTCAAACCTTGGAGTTTTTGACAAGAAAAGTCCAAAACAAAAGCGTGTACTGTAATTTTTAGGGATGCCCCGATCCGATCCGATCTCTTGAAAGATCGGATCGGTGGGCATACGATCCGGCGATTTTCGAATCGGATCGTGGCCATACGATTTTTTGCCGGATCGATACAAAACTTGAAAGATCGGATCGCTTGGATTGTATGAGTTAAAATGCGGTTTGTTTACGAAAAAATGGGCACTTAGGTTTATTTGTTACGAAATTTATCTTTGTTTACATTTAGAACTTGGCAGAAAACTGGCGCCTCTAAAAAATGTACTTAACTATTAGTAGTTAGGCGCCAGTCTTCAAGTATAAACTTTTGAGAGAAATTCGTCTTTAAGTTCTCCGAGTACAATATTACTATTCCACATTGTTTTACATTGGGTTTACTTACTAAAGATATAAAATTAATTGTGTCTTACTTATTTGCATCCGATCCGGATAGGGTTACCATCTGACCGGATAAATCCGGTCTTGACCGGATTTTAAGAGCTTAGACTGGACTCCGCCCGGATTTCATTCAAGACCGGATTTTTTCAATTGTGCTTAATCAAAATCACTACACCATCATCTATTGTAATGATTTTGCCTAAATCATCATCGCCGCACAGCTCGGAGCGCGCGGCGCGCTATAAGCACGACGCAACCAGGCTCTATGATTAGGTAGTTTTCTGAAATATACCCATAATTTTCTATAAGAAACCACAAATTTGAACCACTTGTGTTAAATTCTACAAAAAAAATGATAAATTTAAACCTGTTGTCAGCAGAAAATAATATAAGATGTGCCTAAAGTAAATGGGTAATGTAAGTAAGTAATTCTTTTAAATTTAAGTCTAAGACCGGATTTTTGCCCAAAAATCAGGGTTTTCACCCTCTTACGACCGGATTTCCGAATTTTGGTCCTGGTAACCCTAGATCCGGATCGATTTCCTGAAGATCGGTGTTATGTATGTGTGTATCGTAGGGAGTCAGTCGGCAATAAACCATTGTACGAGCGCACGCCTTTTATTCTCTAGTGGCGAACGAGGAGTAAAATCAGTGAAAATTATCAAAATGTCGGTTGGACAAGTGCGGGAATTTGATACAAAAGCAGGGAATTGGACGAACTACGTAGAAAGAATGGAAATGTTTTTCCTAGTGAATAAAGTGCCAGAGGAACATAAACTACCAACATTAATTGCGGTTATGGGAGAAGCCGCTTATGAACTATTGTCCTCTTTAGCAAGCCCGTTAAAACCATCCCAATTAACATTTAACAGAGCGGTAGAATTATTATCCGCCCATCTGCAACCTAAACCTTCGGTATTAGCAGAGAGATATAAGTTTCGTCAACGTCGAGAACTGCACAACGAAACTATAGCGGACTACGTAACGGAGTTGAAAAAGCTATCTAAAAATTGTGTGTTTACTTCAAATTTAGACGAAAATCTGCGGGATCAACTGGTGTGCGGCTTAAAAAGCGAAATAATAAGGCAAAGACTATTCGCCGAAGAGAATTTAGTTTACAATCGGGCCGTAACCTTGGCTTTGTCATTGGAAGCTGCGGAGCGGGATGCAAGTGCGGTGGAGCGAAATATTACCGAACTATCGGAAGGCGTTAATAGGTTCGGGCTCGGCGAGTGTGGTAAATGCGGAGACTATAGACACCAAGCAGCTGATTGTTCATACAAAGATTTCGTGTGCAGTTGGTGTCGAGAGACCGGTCACTTACGTAGAATGTGTCCAAAGAAAATGACTAGGAAGATGGAAGGCATTCAATGGAAGCGATCGGGATGTCCAGAATATGGCGGTAATCATGATCGCGAGGTGAATTCATTAGCACGCGGAGGGCGCGTGAGCAGTCGCGGTGCGGGCAGCAGCGGGCGAGGCGCGGGGCGCGGACGGCGCGGCGGTGCGAGGCGGTGGTACCAGGATCGAGCTCGGATGCACATGTTGAGCGAGCGGGACAATATGGTCGATAGCGAAAGTGCGAACGAGACAGAAGAGGATTTTAGCGAGTCTATACATCAATTGTCGCTAAACAATTATAAACCGGTGTGTATCAGTATTATGGTTCAAAATCATTTGTTAAATATGGAAGTCGATACAGGGTCGGCCTTATCTTGCATTAGTAAGAATGTTTATAATAAATTATATAGCGATTTAGAGTTGAAACCTTGTTGTTTACAATTAAAATTTTATGATGGATCAGCTGTCCGGCCACTAGGGTTCGTAGAAACTTTAGTCAGTTACAATAATGTAATAAAAAGATTAGATCTGTATGTTTTAAATAAGGGAACCACTAACTTGTTAGGACGACAGTGGTTAGCAGAGTTAAAAATACCTGTTAAAATACCTAAGCCTAACTTATCAAGCCATTTTCTAGCCGAAAAAGAGCCGGACGGTAAACATATAATAAATGACATTATTTCTAGGCATAAGTCCCTGTTTGACGACACCTTGGGAAGATACGCGGGGGGCACAGCAGAGCTGTGCATACGCGAGGGTGCCGAGCCTATATTCTGCCGGGCGCGGCCGCTGCCGTATGCGCTGCGTGAGCGCGTCGACGCTGAGCTGGACGCCATGCTGCGCGCCGGCGTTATTGAACCGGTTGACCACTCGGATTGGGCCACACCACTGGTCGTAGTACGCAAAAGCGATGGTAACTTGAGATTGTGTGCAGATTACAAGGTAACACTTAACCAAGTTTTAGATGTTGATCGATTTCCGGTTCCAAAAATGGAAGATCTATTCAGTAATCTAAGTGGGAACTTATTTTTTACCAAACTTGATCTTTCCCAAGCATACAATCAGATCGTTTTATCTGAGAATTCTAGGAAATATACGGTCATAAACACGCACAAAGGATTATACAAATATTGTCGCTTAGTGTATGGACTCTCATCGAGTCCGGGAATTTTTCAAAAAATTATGGTTAATCTCTTTAAAAACGTTCCCAATGTATTAATTTTTTATGACGATATTTTGATAAAGAATAAGGATTTAGAAAGCCATTTAAAAACAATTAAAGAGGTGTTTGATATTTTAGAGAAAAATGGCTTAAAAATAAAAAAAAACAAATGCGAATTTTTAGCCGAAGAAGTTCGATATCTAGGGTTTATTATCGATAAAGATGGAGTGCGGGTAGACCCGGACAAAGTGGAAGCAATCACGAATATGCCTCATCCCGGTAACGTAACTGAATTAAAATCTTTTATAGGGATGGTCAATTTTTACGGGAAGTTTATAAAAAATTTGAGTATGTACTTATCGCCCCTTTACGATCTTTTAAAAAAGGGCAGACATTGGGAATGGGGAACAGAACATAATACAGCGTTTACACGTGTAAAAAGTTTTCTTTGTAGTACCAGGGCGTTAGCACATTTCGACATGAAGTGCGAAACAGTGTTGACAGTGGACGCGAGCTCGCGCGGCATTGGCGCGGTGCTGGCACAGCGGGAGCCAGCTGTGACGGGGAGCGCACCCGAGGAGCGTGTTATCGCCTACGCCTCGCGCGCGCTCACCTCTCACGAGTTACACTACAGCCAAATACATAAAGAGGCACTGGCAATTGTCTTCGCTGTCGATAAATTTCATAAATACTTATATGGTAGAAAATTCGTCCTTCGGACAGATCACAAACCCCTAGTGAGCATTTTCGGACCTAACATTGGGATACCTACGGCGGCAGCTAGTCGGTTGCAACGCTGGGCTATTAAGCTGGCGGCTTACGATTTTACAATCGAATATATTCGAACTGACAAAAATACGGCCGATGTCCTTTCACGTTTAATAGAGTCCCAAAAAAATGAAGTTGTTTCAGCAGAAGCTGACTTACCGGAACAAACCTATTTACATTTTTCCTCAGAAGCCTTATTGTTAGACTATAATGTACTTAAAAAGGAAACCCAGGGTGATCCGATATTAAGTCGCGTACTAAGTTATATAGTCGATGGTTGGCCTTCAGATGTCGACATCAAGGAATTAAAACCTTATTTTAACAGGAAAAATGAATTGTACTGTGAATTAGGATGTATTTTATGGGGTCATCGCGTAGTAATACCCTACTCATACAGAAAAAAGGTAATTTCGGAACTTTATGACCCACACATGGGTATAGTCAAAACAAAGTCTTTAGCCCGTAGTTACGTGTGGTGGCCGGGAATTGATGAAGCGGTCGAGGCGGAATGTCGTACGTGTGCGGTGTGTGCAGCCGTCGCCGACGCGCCACCGGCGCAAGCGCCCCGCTCGTGGCCCTGGCCGTCAAGGCCGTGGTCTCGACTTCATTTGGATTTTTTAGGGCCAATTGGTGGGTTAACGTATTTAGTGATCTTAGATTCGTGTTCTAAATGGATCGAAGCGATACAAATGAAAAAGACAACAGCGCAGGCAGTAATCTCAGTACTACGGAATTTATGGTCTAAATTCGGACTACCTAAACAAACGGTCAGTGATAATGGGCCACCTTTTTCGAGTTCAGAATTTAGGAATTTCCTTGCTCATAATGGAATAGAACATATTTTTTCTGCCCCGTATCACCCGGCCTCGAACGGAGCTGCAGAAAACGCGGTCAAAATTATTAAGCGTGTGATTAAAAAAGCTTTTTTACAAAATCAAGACGTAGAAGTAGCATTAAACAGGTTTCTGTTAGCCTACAGAAACACAGAGCACCTTACTACAGGAGACAGTCCAGCTCGTATATTACAGGGTCGCAGTTTGCGTATGAGGTTAGACAACATTAAACCGGATAGGGAGCGCCGCGTGGGGGTAAGGCAAGTGCGAAGCGAGCAGAGCGCGGGCGGCGCACAGCGGCAATTCGTGCAGGGAGCCCAGGTTTGGTACCGTGACTACAGAGGCTCAGATAAATGGTTAGAAGGTACAGTCATTAAACAAATAGGGAATAGCGATTACTGTATTGGATCTAGTTTTGGAACCGAAATCCATAGACATATTGACCAATTGAAACAAAGATTCACAAGTAAAGTAGGTAGTACTATGGATGGTAGAAGGGTCAACCTTGATATAGTCAAATCCAAGTTACAACTTAATAAACAATCTCGGAAATCGATGGCGATCCCTATGACCATTGGTGAGGAACCAGAAAAAAGTACAGAAAATATCATTAATAAGTCTATTGCGGAGACGGGAAGTCCAATAGCAACATTGGAGGCAGCAGTAGCGCCAATTAGTGAGGTTGCACGCGTGAACAGCCCCTCGTATCAACCAAGTGTGTCGGTAGATAAGGCCATAGGTAATATTAGTGAAGAGAGCCATGGTAGCTCTGACAGTAGTAAACCTTCAAGAATTCGTAAGCCCCCGGCTCGCTATGGTTTTGAAGAAATAGATTAAGCCATTGCAATTAATTTAAGTTAAATTAGTAACATTGGATTATTTTATTCCTCTACCTTAGGTACTTAAAGTAGTAAGTTATGTTGTACTGTGTCATACAATGTACTTATGTTGTAAAATGTTATACTTGTACTTAAGTAAAACTTGTTAGTTAGTTATTAGTTAAATAAGGGTGGAGGTGTTATGTATGTGTGTATCGTAGGGAGTCAGTCGGCAATAAACCATTGTACGAGCGCACGCCTTTTATTCTCTAATCGGCAGGCTGATTATCTAATTAAAAACCACCTAGCGACCGGTTTCTGTTCACAGATGAACGTGATACATTGCTATTTTTCTTTGCTGTATTTTTTTTACCCCAAAAAGAAGAAGCAATGTATCACATTCATCTGTCAAATGAGACCAGCGGGCTGATTATCTAATTAGAAACCACCTAGCAACCGGTTGCAGTTCACAGATGATAGTGATCCATTGCTACTTCTTTTTGGATTTAAAAAAAACATACCAAAGAAAAGTAGCAATGTATGAAACCGGTCGCTAAATAGTTTCTTTTTAGATAATCAGGGTGCGGTCGCTAAATAGTTTTTAATTAGATAATCAGCCTATATAGATAATTACTAACAGTTAAGTACAATTTTTATAGGTGCCACTCTTCAAGTCTAAATTTTTGAGAAATAGTAATTTTGACAGACGGCGAGGATCCAGTCTGTTGCGACTTTCACACAAAGTTAAATTAGCCGATGATATTATGATTCATTTATTTATTATATAATGTATAAGATTAATGGATCTACCCGCAAAGGATGCCGCCAAGTTCAAAATGTAAACTAAGATAAAGTTTGCAATAAATAAACCTGAGTAAGTGCCCATTTTTTTGTAAACAAATCGCGTTTTAATTCATACGATCCAAGCGATCCGATCTATCAAGTTTTGTATCGATCCAGCAAAAAATCGTATGGTCTCGATCCGATCCGAAAATCGCCGGATCGTATGCCCGCTGATCCGATCTTTCAAAAGATCGGATCGGATCGGCGCATCCCTAGTCAAACGCCGAAACTCAATTTGCCAGCTACTGTACTTTCGATCGATGGTTAAAATGTATACTGTGGTGATTGATGACTTAGCGGTTGGTCTACTGGAATGCACGTAACTTAAAAAAAAAGAAGTCAGTGATGAGTGTTTACTGTTTACAAAATAATTTTTAGGTTAGATAATTAGGTGACTCCTTTCAGTTTTATTTGTTTTTCCAGTATTTCTAGTTAAAAAGTCCCGACATATATTGACAGAAACAATCTTCAGAATTAATTGGATATAATCCTTAGCACAACTTGCATTATATTTATGCACACTATGTTTTCTTGGGTAGGTTTCATTTTCACTTTCATTAAAACTTTATTAATTTTACTTAGACATGATTATCATAACACACCTAATTATTTCAGGGTGCCAACTCCCATGGTCAACTAGGCGTAGGGATAGCTAATGAACAAGTTGAAAAAGCTACAAAGGTGGTGATTGATTCCATAAGTTCAAACAAAGTAAAGCAAATATGCTGTGGAGGAGGCCACACATTGCTTTTGGATAGCGAGGGAAAGCTTTTTTCCTGTGGTTGGAACCATAAGTTACAATCAGGGTCTCAAACAGAAACACATAGGTTTCAAAGATTATGGAAACTTAGTGGTATAACATTCATCAATATCGCCTGTGGCTGGGACTTCAGTTGTGGAGTAACTGATGACAATTTCCTGTTTGTTTGGGGTTCAAACAGTAATGGAGAGTTAGGGTTGCCTAAAGATCATTTCCCGGAAATTGTAAAACCTGTTCGACTGCAAATAAATGCATCGGCTGTGTCTATGGGACTGAAGCATTCTGCCATTATAAATTCGAAAGGAGATGTTTGGATTTCTGGCTGTGGGAGACATGGTCAACTTGGATTGGGACCAGACATTTTATTATCAGACAGATTTCAAATGGTACAAAAAGTTGGGAAAATATCTCATATAGCTTGCGGACAAAACCATACTACAGCATGGTGTTCTAATGAAAAAGCTTTGTATGTATGGGGTGATAACAGACATGGTCAGTTGTTACTTGATAAGGAGAAATATAAAAAAGTGTTTACTCCACAAAAGATAGACATTGATATTAAACAAGATGTCAAAAAGTTAATGAGCGGATGGACGAACACATTGTTATGGCTCCAAAATGGTACTCTTGTAGGATGGGGCAGGAATAATTATGGACAGCTTGGTACAGAGGAAAGTTTTGTAGGAAAAATATTTCACATTAAATTGCCAGGTAAAATATTGAATTTAGGAGCAATTTTTTTATAAAGAGTTGCCAATTTTTAATACCTTTGGTTTTTTTTAGGTAATCGACATGTAGAAGATGTTGCAGTGGGGTCCGAGCATACTATATGTTTGGCAACAGACAATACTCTTTGGGCATGGGGTTGGAATGAACATGCCAATACAGGAATTAGTATAGAACACAAATCAGTATGGAATCCCACATTAGTACCCCTTCAATTAGATACCAGTAGAACTATAACCCAAATATATGCTGGAGGAGCACATAATTTTATTATAACTACAGAAAATGAACAAAATAATGAAACTATGAGTGATCAAACTTAATGAATCTATGAGTGATCAAACTTAATAACATAGTCAAACTTAAATACTCTTCTAGTCGAGTTAGTGATTTACACAATAATAATTATGTATTTTATGGTGCTATTAAAAATATATAATATTATTATTATTTGATTGCTGAACTACAAAAGCTCGGTGCGCAGTGGTTTAGCGCCTGGCCCAGCGATTGCGGAGGTTAAGCAACGTTCGCAAGGGTTGGTCATGGGATGGGCGACCAAAAATTTGTTATCTCGAGCTCCTCCGTGCTTCGGAAGGCACGTTAAGCCGTTGGTCCCGGCTGCATTTGCAGTCGTTAACACCCACCAATCCGCATTGGGCCCGCGTGGTGGTTTAATGGCCCGTCCTCCTTATCCACCCATAAGGAAGGCCTGTGCCCCAGCAGTGGGGACATTAAAATGGCTGATGATGATGATGATGATGAACTACAAAAACACAGTTTTAACAATATCAAGAATTAGCTAGTACCTACTTGACTAGCTGGTTCAGTCGGAAGTGATCCAACCATAATTTAAAAATAAACAACAACAGCTTATCGAAAAAAAAGACTAGAAGTACCTACCTACCTACCTATGACCATACAACAATACTACGTATACAACCTACCTACACTATGACTATTAGATCACGATGGGTACCTACGTCATAAACGGCTAAAAAAATTAATGAAAAACAAACCGGTCAAGAGCGAGTCGGATTCGCGCATCAAGGGTTCCGTACCATCATGATTAAATACAATAGAATATTGCAGTTTTAAGTCGGCGCCATCTCTTGACTGATAGTGGAACTTACGTAATTTTTTATGATTTCAGTTATATTTCCTGTAATCCTTTACAAAGTTCTATCAAATAGAAAAAATCAGATTTTTCTATAAGCAAACTTTGGAGATAATGGGGGAACGGTATTTTTATACATTTTTCGTTAAAAGTAGAGAACTATGCGGCCTAAAAGAAAAAAAATGCCTACGAATGTGCAAGCAGTGCTTCTTCATATGATACCCCATATTCCCTATAAGTAATATTATTATTTAAAAAAAATATTATAGTAGCCCTACTTCGAGATTTTTAGACCCCCTTTCAGTCCATTACAAAAACTTAATAGCAAAATAGTTGGGCAAACGTCATCTACAACTAGAACTACTCCACAAGTTGATAGTATTATTTTAGTAGTTCTTGATATCATATCCAGCTGTGACAACTGACACACGACTGGGTTGCCATAAGCCCTCATTCATACGTAACAAAAATAAACACTGCTTGTGTTATTTTTAGGGTTTTGTACAAAAATGTTACGTTTTCGGAGACGCGGGGCGTCAGTAGGGCTGCCACCTCTTGGCCGTTTGAATCCGGGAGATAGAAAACTTCAAAAGAAAATGAGTAATTTTTTTATCACATTTTATATTTTTTTGAACTTTTATTTTTCATTTGATCGTACAGATTTCCGAATTTCTGGATTAGAACTCACAAATCGGAAAAAACTCTACATTCCATTCGAAAATTGATCAAATGCCTGGACTTCTGCCTTGAGATGTTCAACAATTTGTCAAAATTATTCAAACGTTTTCTTTCATTTGTCCATATATCGAAGAAGACGATATTAAAAATGCGGTCGCAAGGAAGTCACAAATCGTAAGAGTGAACATTCCATTCGAATATTGACAAATTTGAAATTCCGGGATAATTTGGATTATCTTGAAATAATTCTGGGTGACGGGAGATTTTCGTTTTCAGGGCACAATTCCGGGAGACTTCCGGAAATCCGGGAGAGGTGGCAACCCTAGGCGTCAGGCGGCGCGTCGGACTTTTTTTCATTTTACGGAGAGGCGTGAAGCGGCACTTATCATCGCACGCGTAAACACAAACATGGCAATATACGATGTTGTTCATAGAGACGCATCGCGGGCAACGTGGCGGCGCCCGCGACGGCGCACGCGACGGGCCTCGCTGCGGCGGCGGCGGCGCTTAATCAAACAAAGTCAATCAAATCGTACTCCATTGCGATGGTGACTACGTCTGCGTTTTGTCCGATTTCTAATTAAAAACTGGCAGAAGGTTCCGCCGGCCGCTGGCATCGCTTCATCGAGAATTGCCGTCGCGTGCGCCGCCGCGTGCACCGCCGCGTGCGGCGCGACGTTGCCATCCGCGGGCCCCGCCCCATTTCAAGCAAACGCGTGTAAAATCGCCTCTCCATAAACACACTCATACAACGCCATATGTTTGAATTCAGTGCGGGCCGCGTCGCCGCACGCGACGCGCGACGCTCCACGTCTCCGTAAACGAGCCCTCTTACGCACTGGCGGTTTGACCGCGGGGGGCGGCTGGCCCCGCAGTTCCATTTTAATATGAAATTTTGTGGCGGAGTGGTTACATAAATTTGGAAAAAGTGGCCAGCCGCCCCCCGCGGTCAAACCGCCAGTCAAACGAGGGCTAAGGGATCCTTTTTAACATTTTTGTATAAAACCTTAAAAATAACACAAGCAGTGTTTATTTTTGTTACGTAGAAGTGTTCTTCAGCAGAACACTTATAGCTTGACCATAAAGAGTTGACATAAATTGAGGGCGCCACTTTCTATGTAAATACGTCAAAATCACGAATAATTTGGCAACACTGACTACATTTAGTACTGAAAATTTTTAGTTCCATTTTATTTAATTTCAACTCTTTATGGTCAAGCTGTACCTACATTATCGGGGCAGTTAATTCGTAGTAAATGAAAGGTTTTAATTTGATTTATTATTTTATTCTAAAAATGATAATGCATTCTTTTCACGACATACAAAATTTTTATTCTAGTTAAATAGACTTTTGTTAACTACATACATACTGGCTTAGCTATGGGTATAAATGTTTTTGTAATACAGCATACAAAAAATCGAAGACTTATGCCAACAAAGTTGAGGTGAGAACATTATTAGAATAGAATAGGCATTCATATTAAATCTAGCCAGATTAAGGTCGGTCTGGCTGGCCTCAAGGCATACCGCGGGCTGATTATCTAATTAGAAACCACCTAGCAACCGGTCTCATTTGACAGATGAATGTGATACATTGCTACTTCTTTTTGAGGTAAAAAAAACATACCAAAAAGTAGCAATGTATATCAAATGAAACCGGTCGCTAAATAGTTTCTATTTAGATAATCAGCCTGCCGGAACTTTTCCCGGTGGTGGGCCGACCACCAATAGATAGCTGGAAAAATCCCGGCAATTTTTTGAGTCCCAGACGCTCGGCTAGATAGATCACATAAGTTGCTAAGAATACTGTGCTAGGAATACTTAGTCAAGTTTAACACATTAAACTATGATTCTCAATACAATGTTAGTGTCACTTAACAAAAAATAACCAAATTATCATATCAATGCAGTATTAACATTTTAGAGTCTTCAGGTTCAAAATGAACACTTCCCATAATGTACACAGGTCTCAAAAGGTACATTTTCCAAAATGTCCACTTCCCGTAATGTACATTTCCCAAAATGTACTCTTAGAACAGATTGTATGTTATCATTTCTAAAGTCATATTATTCGATTATTATTTATTATCCAAAAAACAGATTAATACCAGGGGGTCAAGTCTGCTAATGTTTTCGTCAAAATGGTAGTTCAATGGTGTTTCAATGGTAGGTAATGCTTTTTGACACAGTTCTTGTTTTGTAAACCCAAAACTAAAACACATTGTGTTTCTTAAACCCAAAAAGGAAATATATTATGTCTTGATTTTGGGTTTAAGAAACAAGAACTGAGTAGAAAAAGAAGAAACAAGAAAAAAGTAGAACACAATTGAACTACTTACGATTTTGACGAAAACATTAGCAGACTTGACACCCAGGTTCTTTCCACCTCAACCGACATCAGAAATCACCTTCAGTTAAGGCAATAATTGATTTTTTTTAGTGATTAAAGTAATTTTTAGTGAAATAGGTACATACTTATTACAATAATTTAAAACTCACACAATCATATTATTTACACTATTCTCCACAAGAACATAGGTTTTTCATATTGATTTTATAAGTGTGTATGTATAGTAAGCGCATAAACCTCAGAAGTAAATAATAAAGTATGGAATTATTGATAAATAAAATAAATCATAATCTTAAAAGTTATTAACATCATACAATGTTGTTTTTGTCTGCAGTAAGAGCCGTGAGAGGTTTTATTTAGCTTATATTGTACAATAAGTTAAATTTTAACATTGAATTTAACTAATAAATAACAGAAGGGTAAACATTGTTTATGATTAGAGATAAGAATCGAAAATAAAAAATCTGTAATTACCTACTTAGTGTAAATTCACTGTTAAATTAGTGTACGACCGAAACTGGAATTCCGGCCGAAACCGAAACTCGTTTTCACACATTAAATTAACGTTGTTTTTTTACACATAACATGGTTGGTGGTAGGGTAGATTATTTTTCTTAATTAAAAGCAATCAAGTAACTGAATATCAAACCACGTAACGTCAATACGATCGCGCCAATTCACGCCGGCGCTGGTGAACTCCAAAGTTAGCCGATTGATGCGCGACAATTAACGAAATCCATGTTTCGGCCGAGGGAAAAGTTGCGGCAAATATTTGGCCGAAACCGAAACTGTGGCCGAAAATAGGTTTTTTGGGCGAAACTGGCCGCAAAGTACGGGTGGATTCCTAAATTGGACACTAGATTGGATAATGTAATAGTTTAGTGGACATGAATAAAAAAAAAATATTTGAATCGATTCAAATGACCGGCCTTTTGATTACGTAAGTCTGTTGCTAACAGTTCTCGATTGAAAGCACAGTTGCATTGCTGCTTTAGTTATGATTAGTTGTCACATTGGTTCTTACTAAAGCATCGATGTAACTGCGATTTATGTCAGAGTTGATGGCAACAAAGTTACATAATAAGGAGGCGGTAATTAGTTCGAATCGTCGATTCGAATCGATATGATGATTTAAATCAATGTGATTGATGATTCGAATCGATAACAATATCGTAATTATTTAACCTTAAGGAAAATTAAAACAAAAATAAAATATCTTATAATTTTTACACAATATCTTAGAATACTACAATTAAAAATTTAAATGAATATTAAACTGCCTTCTCAGTAGTTATCAGCCCCTAAGGTAAGCTTACTATGCCATCAAAGATTCGAATAAAAAAACTGATTCGTATTCAAAAGGTGAATCGAATCAACCAACCAATAATCAGGTCAGCATAAATACTCATTCGAATCGAGCTTGGATTGACGTCATTTGAATCAATTGTGATTCGAGTCCCATCACTAGAATAGTTATTAAAAAATGAATATGATTACGAAATACACCACGACTATTTATAATAGTGCAAAATCAAGCCAACTCACTCTCTACTCACAGAAAACGAACATACATGATAACAAGGTCATATCTTGCACTAATTTAAGAGCTAGACACACCTTTGATCAGATAATCACTCAATTTATTCATATGCACCTCTCACACATACACTTATTAAAAAAAGCTAATTATAACACTCACAAATTAACTGTCTTCTTTGTGTTATACACAAATCTGAACATGTCATAGGTCTATATACAATCAATATTCAAATATAACCATGTTTTTCAATATCAAACCTCGGAATACCTATATTTCCAAAAATCTATTAAATACTTCTCTATAGTAAATGAATTGTTTATGAGTAATCAATCAATAGCAAATGTTAGTACCCTAGTAACTAATACCACAATATAGAGAGAGTACAGTAGTTAAGCTTGGCACTTGAGCGCTCGAGCAACGCACACTTAGGCTCGTATTACAGAACGAGACTCAAGCACTGCTTGCTGCTTGAGTACAGTTAGAAAGGGATGGTGCTATTCATCGCATATAGCGCCATCCCTTTCTAACTGTACTCAAGCAGAGATTTGAGTCCGAGTTTGATTCTATAATACCAGCCATAGACATCACTCACCGACACTGTATAACCACAATCTCAAAACAGTTCGAGACTTCGAGTACGTGACGCATTGGTGAGAGCTGTCTTTGTGTATGTTAACCTTAATTAACCGCCTCTGTGGTCTAGTGGTTCGCCCACCCGTGTAAGACGCAGAGGTCCCGGGTTTGATTCCAGGGGGGGTACAATTTGTACTCGGTTTGGTTGGTGGTAGGGCTTATTTCAAGTCCGCCTGGCCTAGCTACCACCATCTTAAAGTCTGACGCCATAATAACAATTTAAAAATTGTTGTGTTCCGGCAGTTAGAGGTAAGATAGCCAGTATTCCAGGTGTAGTGCGCTTCCACCTTCGGCCTTATCGTCATTTAACATCAGGTGAGATGAAGGCCAGGCACTATCCCGTTGTTTATAAAAAAAAATGTGCGATGCTCGAGCGCCCGTAGTACTCAACTTAACTTCTGTTAGTCTCTCTATTTTGTGCTAATACGCTTGTAATGCAAGCAAATCTGGGGAGTTACTACCGAACACGAACGAGAATCTGAGATCGAATTGGTATCTAGTATACGTCAAAACAGTACAATGGAAACCATGCCAGCAACCGTTTTCAATGTACCAAAATAACAGATTTTTGACGCTGATTCGATCCTGATGTGAACTCGATCTCGTTAATTCCCGCCGAGAGTAGGGGGCAGATCACTTGCAACATTTGGCTTGCTACCTCTTCCTCTCACCCTTTTGTGTCTTACGTTTTTCTTTCTTCTCTTCCTTCAATTGCTTTTGTTTCTCCCTAAAATGAGAAAAGTGTTCTCGTAAATTTTTACAACAAATCTTAATAATATTTTACTGTGATAAACCTATTTCTTTATTTGTTTTATTTGGTCAACAGCCAACTCTTTATTATTATTGCAAAAAATACTATGATTTTTAAATAAAATATTACAAACTGTTATAGTACAGTAGCCCGTAGAACATTTAAATCACCACAAAGGTTACCATTTGCCGTTGTGATATAGTTATTTATTACGAAATTATAGATACTTTAACCCAAGTTTTACAGATCGCAACCCGCCGTAACCTATATTTGTATATCTCCAAAAATGATATTTTTTTATTATTCAAGGTTTACCACATGGTTTAGCTATTGTCGTGTTCTACAGCTTTGCTTGATTGCCACTGATAATAGTAAGACTATGGAAAGTGATCATACACAGATTTAAGTCCAGATAAAGTCCAACCATTTTCAAGCTGTAGAACACGACAATAGCTAAACTATGTGGTAAACCTCGAAAAATAAAAAATATCAATTTTGGAGATATACAAATATAGGTTAAGGCGGGTTGCGATCTGTAAAACTTGGGTTAAAGTATCTATAATTTCGTAACATAAAAATAAAAACGGTAGGTAACCTTTTTGGTGATTTAAATGTTCTACGGGCTACTGTACTATTATCCACTCATAAAATTATTTATGTATATTATGTTGTAGGATAATAGTATAAACCTGATCTTTACAAAAATCCTAGGTCGATTGTAACGAACCGGATAATTGGAATCTAAGATAGATTTTCGTAATCATCTGAGCAATTTTTAGGATGTTTGTAACTTTTTGACAATTTTGTTTGTAGTAGGATGTTTTGGACAATTGGAAACTTGAATGCTGATTGGACAATAGCATCCCGTCAGTCCATAACGTTGACGACAGCCAATCAGCATGCACAAAATGATAGTCTTGAAATCGAATCAATTTACCTAAGATTTTTTTTTGTAAAAATCCTAAACATTACTCGGACAGTTGCAAAAATCTGTCCCAGATACTAATTATCCCGTTTTTTTATAATCATACTAGAATTTTTGTAAAGATCCGATTTGTATGAACATTTTACAATGTGTACATTTGAGAATCATACTAGAATTTTTGTAAAGATCCGATTTGTATGAACATTTTACAATGTGTACATTTGAGATTTTGCTGCAAGCCCACCTGTCTTCTTTATCCTTATCTTTTTTACGCTGAGCCTCCATACGAGCATTCTCACGACGTTCACGAGCAGCTGCAGCTACATCAGCAGCATTCGTATTTTTTACTAAATCATGACTTTCTGACACTTCAACTTTTACTTCGTCTTCCTACAACAAAATACAAATACAATGTGTACCAATGATAATTACACACAAATTCTATAATACAAACCAACAGTCATGGCCGAATACTCAGCTTTTTAGCTAAACTCTAAAGTTAAGGTCTCCTTACTCTCCTCTATAATACAAACCAACAATTGCGGCCGAATTCTCAGCTTCTTAGCTAAACTCTAAAGTTAAGGTCTCCTTGACTTTAAGGAAGCTGTCAGTTTCATTGAGTTTCTGTAAAATCTGTCAACTTTTTTGAATTTAAGGTGGCCATAACTTTAAGATTTGTTTGAGTATGTGGCCGATAGTGCTTACCTCGTTATCTGACAGCTGGCTATATTGCGAAAGTATAGCTTCACGTATCTTTTTCTCTTCATCGGTATACTCTCGACGCGTAGTGGTAGCAGGAGCCTGAGATTCAAGCAACTTTACCAGTTGAACATCAACATCTGTGGCTGGTTTCGAAGATTCCTCCTTTGGTTTACATGATTCCCATTTCTCTATTATCTCGTTTACATGAATAGTTATATCTTTTTCCTGTTAAACGTCGATTTGCACTTGAGATTAGTAAAAAACTAACCAAATTTGAATAGGTTCGAACCTTATCAACGTGAACTTACCACTATTTCAGACAATATACCTTCCAATGCATCCTTTTTTTCATCGGTACTTTCTTCGCTTTCAAGAATACTTGATATATATGATCCAAATACGTCATCATCAGTTTTTAGAGATTTTAATTTATCGGATAACCACGGCTCGAAATCACTCGCCGCAGCCGCCATATTTGGTTTGACTTTTTACTTTTTTTTTGTTTCTGTGTTCCTTCCGACCATAGAGGAAATAATCACTACGTGACTTGGGAGTTTTTGTTCTGTGGTTCCGAGCGCTGGGGTCGTTCCGAACCTACGCTCCGAGTGCAACCGAACGCTCTAACGCCGTTCCAAACATTAGAGCGTGACGTTCGGTTGTTACAACTTTCCCGTTCCAAACGTCAGAGCGTTGCAACCAAACAACCATCAAAATTGATGGTTGTAAAACGCTCTGACGTTTGTCTATAGAAAAACTGTCAATGTCATTTGACATTATTTTGTATTTTGATGTTTTTGTGTCTAATTTTTAAATAAATCATGGTAGCTTCGCAAAAAAACAGTTTTTATTTGATTTTGAATAAAGGAAAGTTTATATTATTCCTATTCCAAGTGGAAAATGAAGACTTTGTATTGACATTGACATTTAAAGTTCTTGGTCGTTCCTAACTTTAGAGTGAGTTAAAAAACAACCGTTTGGTTGTTTTTTAACTGCACTCTAAGCCTCTGAACGCAACCCAGCGGTTGCAGTTCATAGATGATAGTGATCCATTGCTACTTCTTTTTGGATTAAAAAAAGGATTAGATAATCAGGGTGCCGGTTGCACTCGGCACCCTGATTATCTAAAAAGAAACTATTTAGCGACCGGTTTCATTCCACATACATTGCTACTTTTCTTTAGTATGTTTTTTTTTAATCCAAAAAGAAGTAGCAATGGATCACTATCATCTATGAACTGCAACCGGTCGCTAGGTGGTTTCTAATTAGATAATCAGCCCGCCGAAGCTCTAACGCCGTTCCAAACATTAGAGCGTGACGTTCGGTTGTTACAACTTTCCCGTTCCAAACGTCAGAGCGTTGCAACCAAACAACCATCAAAATTGATGGTTGTAAAACGCTCTGACGTTTGTCTATAGAAAAACTGTCAATGTCATTTGACATTATTTTGTATTTTGATGTTTTAGTGTCTAATTTTCAAATAAATCATGGTAGCTTCGCAAAAAAAAAACAGTTTTTATTTGATTTTGAATAAAGGAAAGTTTAAATAATTCCTATTTCAAGTGGAAAATGAAGACTTTGTATTAACATTGACATTTAAAGTTCTTGGTCGTTCCTAACCTTAGAGTGAGTTAAAAAACAACCGTTTGGTTGTTTTTTAACTTCACTCTAACCGCCGATTGTACTAAACTTAAGGATCGCCTAAGTCTGTTCCTAACTACAACACGACCAAATTAAAAAGGTGTCAAACTTAGCGGTCATGTAGCTGTCATTCGCCTACTTAACTTGGTCGAGTTGTAGTTAAGAAAAGGCTTAGGTGATTCTTAAGTTTAGTGCACGTTTAGTGCAATTGGGTGTAAGCCTCTGAACTCAACCCAGAGGCGCGTTCCGTACCTACGCTCCGAGTGCAACCAAACGCTCTAACGCCGTTCCAAACATTAGAGCGTGACGTTCGGTTGATACAACTTTCCCGTTCTAAACGTCAGAGCGTTGCAACCTTTTAACCATCAAAAAAGGTGGAATCTCTGACGTTTGTCTATAGAAAAAATGTCAATGTCATTTGACATTATTTTGTATTTTGATGTTTTTGTTTCTAATTTTCAAATATATCATGGTAGCTTCGCAAAAAAACAGTTTTTATTTGATTTTGAACAAAGGAAAGTTTAAATTATTCATATTCCAAATGGAAAATAATAACTTTGTATTGACATTGACATTAAAGTTCTTGGTCGTTGAGTTAAAAAAACAACCAAACAACAGCCACTGAACGCAACCCAGAGGCGCGTTCGGCACCCTGATTATCTAAAAAGAAACTATTTAGCGACCGGTTGCATTTGACATACATTGCAACTTTTCTTTGGTATGTTTTTTTTAATCCAAAAAGAAGTAGCAATGGATCACGATCATCTGTGAACTGCAACCAGTCGCTAAATGGTTTTTAATTAGATAATCAGCCTGCCGAACATCAGAGTGCTGTTGTTTCAGTTTTATAACTCACTCTTGTGTTCTTAAATATTAGCGCCAATATGGCGATTTTCAAATCGGAACAAACGATTGGTGACGTTCGCCTGTCCAGCGTACTTGTATAAAGCTTCGTACAGACTGAGGCGAATTCGTTCGCGCCATGCGGGACGCGATTCGCTCGCGCTGATTGCGTCAGTTAACTTGTATGGACGTTGTCGCGAATTACGGTATCGCGATGTCTCTAACTATCAAAGTAAATACATTGATTAAACATAATAACAATTAAATGGCAACACTAAATCAGACAGACAACTCACCACTTTCGCCCTTCCCTAGCGCGTATGCGCTTGAACTAATCTGTCATTCTAACCTCATAAAATGAATGTGATGATCTTCTTCAACACCAGTGTAATCGTAGTTAAAGGAGGCCGAGTTTGCAGTAGCACCGAGGATTTCACAGCTAAGTCACATACTTACTTAATCTAGATTTATAGAGTATCGAAAGCAATACTACTGAGCCAAATGTTCGATCCTGGTCGTGATAGGATCGACTGAACGTGGCCAGGCCTGATCACGTAGTTCGCCGGTGGTGGATGCCTTAGGCAAGCAGAAACCATCGGCGGCGAGATGTATGCAGTCCCAAGAATAAGCCTTTACCTAAATGTGTTCACCGACGGGTGGCCAGGTCCGGACACTTAAGAGGGAATGAACAACTGCATACTGGAGGCTAAGGCGAATGAGGAACGCAGGGTCCTGATTCGATTAGCTCCTTGATGTAATAAACATATTAGTAAAGTTTGATAAAGTGAAACAATGAAAGAACAGCGCTGGAAGGGGGCTGCCTGTCACAGGCAGCCATCTTCCAGGCTTGATAAGAAAGATTGGCAGTAGTACATGTTTATAAAGTAATATCATAAAGAATAAAAGACATAACAGCGTTGAATGATTTAATAATACATATTAAAGTTAACAGTATAAAGTAAATTGTCTTATTAGTATCTGATAAACTAGAGAAAGTAGGTGTGTGCTTAGCCCAGATAAATATGGGACATTATACTTACAGGTGGGACATAAATAAGATGAAGAGAAGGAAACAGTAACGGATAATACAAGTATACCACTTCAGTGCCCCCGGGACTGGAGAATATGGAAAGGTTGGTTGAGAGGACGACATCCTGAAGGTATGTGTCTACACAGTGTCGCGCTGGATACCCTTTATAACCTTAATGACAATGCGAAGCACCCCATAATAATAAATTACTAAACTATATATTGACTAATTATAAATATGTAAGTAGTTCACTGAGAGAGATTATAAAGGGTCCCGGTCTGGTCGCGACAATGGTGGAGGTGCTGGGATATAGAAGAATCCCGATCAAGCAACCCAAAGCGAAATCTCAACCAAACTTTCCATTGGTAAAATTCTCAGAAACAATTAAATCCTATTCCATTTCTGTAAAACTGAATAGTAGTGACATCTATGAGATATTTTTGGTACTGGTTCCTTATAAGCAAAACCACATGAAAGCTACTTAAAGGCGCCAAAGTTAAATTATACCATCATTGTAAAAGCATGGTATAATTATTCATGTACGGCGCACAAATAAATGCTAAATTGAAAGTTTCTTAAAGATACCTTAAATTGAAAGATTATAAAACGAGTACACATAGAATGTATAGCGTTTGGAATTAATTGAAATGTCCACCTCGTAGTTTGGTGTGTATTTGACTTCGCGCTAACAGCGCTGTCAGCGTGATTCGGAACGCGGCCTTTATTTGTCAAATGAAAATGAACCTTAACCGGAAGTGATGTAAAAGACGTCATCCGTCATGTAAGAGGGCAAATGAACGCACTCTTAATAGATTTCAATTGGAAACTGTATTTGATTTAAGAAATAAACTATGTAAAATTCGGCAACTAATTTACTTAATGATGTTGTAAACAATTACACTGGATAGGTTGAAGTAAACAAGTTACGCGTGGTCTCTTTGAAGACAGGGAAGTTCTTTCGTACTTTGAAGATGGCGTCTTGGGAAGGTGTTGAGAAGTCTGCCTGAAAAGGATAAAATCCTAAATAGTACTGTTTATTTTCCACAGGAGCGTCATAATTCAGTAATAAAATTGTGATTAAACGACAAATTAGTCTCAGGTAGACTACATAACTAAGTACTGGTGAGTTTAAGCAATATTTACTTTGCCAAAATTTGCATAGGGCATTTTGTTTGGAAACATCTAATAAGTAAATGTAACTAAGGTTTCTTGTGAAATATGACTCATTAGTGAGAAAAGCAAGTAAGGCGATTGAGTTTTAATGTCTACAATACAATTCACTAACGAGCATAAATAAATATTATACAGAAATAGTTGGATGACAAAATGCATCATCCACCCACAATTGTGAGGAAAATTCGATGAATCTTATAAGAAAGTAGCTCGTAGCTTTCCTAACACACAAAACGTATGGAAATTACAGGTTGACGTTGGAAAGGTCACAGTTGTGGCAAAGAAGTAAGAAGATTCCTATGAGAAAATTACCTACCTTTAAGTGCATATTTCCAAATTGAATGAAAGGTCTGATTGAATTGATGATCAGGATCGACAAGGAAGATAGCAAGGTAAACTATTGACATTTTAAGCTGTGGTAGTTACCAAGTCAACTCATATTCTGTCAAGTCTGACAGTAAAATTATTCTAAGGGTTCTGTAGGCAAGCGATTGTGGCATGAGGTGAGATACTCATGTATACCTAACAATAAGGTTGTATCATCTGAGTTTATGTAAAGATTACTAACCTAAAGGTTGATATTTCTAAATAGGTGATCGAATAAATATTAAATCAAGTCGCTGATGACTACATAGGTACTTAAAATTCATAAATAATAAACTAATAGAAAGAACTAAGGTACACATTTTCTTATGTTCATGATAGGTATAGTAAACACAAACTAAATAATATTTGCAAAACAAAATTAAACCAACGGATAAACATGTTTCTAAATGAATATATTCAATTTGATTGTATTTCATGCAAAACAATAGTCCCATTTGACCAAAGTACCTCTAATCTGATTTGGTACTCGTTTAGATAAATATTATGTTAATACATGGGGAACGTAACATTCTTTGTGGATGCATACACAAATAATGTTGGTTCTTCACATGTGTAAGTATGAGTTACAAAAATAATACCAATATTTTCATATGATCTGAAAGGGTATACTGGGGTAAATTGCAGAGCATGAAACACTTTTAGAAATTTAAAGTTTTGAAACTAAACTGATGAAATGAACCTGCTTATCCGTCAATAAGGATGATAACTGATGAAATAAAATCTGAATTCAATTGAATTCTAAAACAATTATAGAAATAATTTTAAATGAAGGAATTTATATTACAATTACAAGTTTATGGATGTGTTCGACTCAGAGAACACACCGCTTTATAGAAAATAACTTATTTCTCACATCTTGATGAAAATTAAAAAATATACAGGGTGTCAGTTTTTGGTATGCTACTTATTAGGGAGGGTACCGACAGCTGACACGCCACAGTGTATACAGGGTGTCAATTGTTGAAATGTTATTTGTTTGTGTGGTTGGTCGACGGTTGGCAGACGGCTCATTTTTGAGGTGCAAACTTTCGACTCGTGTTTTTAACATACAGGGTGATAAATAAAAAACTTTTTTTTTCTAAGAAATATTACATTACGTGTATTAGGCGATTTGAAACTAACACTATATAGGGTGTAGGGTTTTAGAAAATCAAATTATATGGTATAAATTTAAAATTTTTTGATTTCCAGAAACATGGAAAAAATTATTCTAAATAGGCTAGAGTCTATAGCTAACGCCATAGAAAAGCTTACCTTAGAGGCTCTCGAGTACAAAGATAATATTAACCTAAAAGATGCTGAAAACGTAGAAATATTGCTCACAAAACTAGACAATGCGGTAAAGAGGTTTGGTACAGAATTAAATCAGTGTTTGTCGATAAATGAACTAGGATCCTTCGTGGAAGAGATCACTTCGTTCAGTGAGATACAACTACGGGGCGAAGAAACTTTCGCAGAATTAAATATCAAGCTGAAAAGAGTAAAAGAAAGTGCTACACCTGCAGCAACGCCTGGTAGAAGTATCGCATTGACCGGAAAGTTACCTAAACTACAATTAGCAGAATTCTCAGGAGATATACTAGAATGGTACCAGTTTTGGGATCAGTTCAGTTCCAACATAGGGAACCGAGATCTGTCTGATGTGGATAAACTATCCTATCTCAAGGGTTCTTTGAGAGGCGATGCGAAGAGGATCATCGATGGACTTGAAATTACCAACAAGAACTACGAGGTAGCTGTATCTATTTTAAAGGGGAGGTACGGCAAGGAGAGTCACATAGTGGACGCACACTACGCAGCTCTACATAAGATTCCTAAGGCTTCTAAGGGTAGCATAAAGGACCTGAGGGAGACCTTTAGCCAAGTTGAGAAGCACCTTAGAATTCTAAATTCATTAAACCAAAATATCAACCATGATCATCTGAGATTTCTCATCTTGGAGAAGATGCCTTCGGACGTAGTCTACGAGCTAAAGTTGAGAGCGAATACTGAATCTATTGAGGAGATCCGGCAACATTTGGAAGTGATCATTTCGGCAAGAGAAGATGCGCAGAGAATTACTTCTGAAAATGTAGAAGAGTACACTACTCAATCTCTACACGTGAATACGTACGTAAAAGGAGGGAAACCAGGAAAACCCAACCGAAGCCAAAGAGATTTCAAGAGACACAAATTTATACAACAAAGGCAAGATATTAAGAAGGAAGATAGATTCAACGAACCTGGATCATCTCACAAATACAATAACTACAACAGACTTCCATTGAAAAGGAAGCTTCAAGAACGAGAAAATAATAGGGATGCTCCACCGGGAAAGAAAAGGAGAGGGCAATGCGTTTTCTGTCAAGGATCACATTTTAATGATCAATGCGATAAATTCAAAACCATAAAAGAAAGGAAAGGAAGATTAAAGAACAGATGTTATCGTTGCTTAGGCCTCGGCCATAAAGGAAATAATTGCAAGAGATCTACTTTCTGCGTTCACTGTAAAGAAACTAATCTTCACAATAGAGCACTCTGTTTAAAAGGACAAACATCTAACTCTGAAAGTGTCACAACTCTTCACGCCAATTCCATTAACTCCACTATACTGCAAACAGCAATAGTCAAAGCCCGACGTGAAAACGATGATACCAAAGAAGAAACTTGTCGAGTTTTGTTAGACTCTGGCAGCCAGCGTACCTACATCACACAAGAAATAGCTTCTAAACTAAAACTGCCCATAGAAGAAGAAAATACTCTATCAGTTTTCACATTCGGTGCTAAAACTCCTCAAATCATTGAAAGTCCAATAGTTAGGCTACAAATGAAAACCAGAACAAACGATATTCTGGAAATAGAAGCAAACGTTGTCACACACATATCACATGGAGTTCCTTATTCAAATATAGACTTAAGCAGAAGAGAAGAAAATCTAATTTTGGCTGATGACGGCTCACTGTCACCGAAAGTAGATATTCTAATTGGAAACGACTTCTATTTTTCATTCATACTAGGAAACAAAATCCAACTGGAAAATAATTTATACTTGATTGAATCAAGATTTGGTTACATATTGACCGGAAGAACCACGGCTAAGGATGTGGACCCATTATCGGTGATAACGTACTTCCAAGGAGTAGAGAACAAATTAACTCCGCCTGACTTACCATTATACAATGGAAGCATCAAATGTTTATGGGAATTGGAATCTATAGGGATATGCGATTCACCAAATCTAACTAGAGACGAAGAAGTCATCAATCAATTTAATGAAACAATAGAATTAATAGATGACCGATATACGATCAGCTGGCCATGGATCGATTATCCACCTGAACTAGAAACCAATTATGGTCTTGCAATCGGTAGACTAGTAAATTTATTGAAGAAACTAGATTCAGAAGCATTAAAGTCATATAACGCCACGTTACAAGAGCAGTTAGAGAAAGAAATTATAGAACGCGTACCCGATCAAGAAAGGTGTGATATTGGTATAGACCATCCTATCCATTACCTGCCACATCATGGAGTAAGTCATCCAGGAAAACCTACACGTATCGTATACGACGCGTCAGCGAAAACAAAGAACAGCAAAAGTTTAAATGAATGCTTACACTGTGGTCCACTCATGTTGGGAGACCTGACAGGAATGTTGTTAAGATTTAGGTCACATCAAGTGGGAATAACCGCGGACGTAGAGAAGGCATTTTTGCAGATCGCGTTACACAAAAAAGACAAGGACGTGACTAGATTCCTATGGCTAAAAGACATAGAAAAGGCAGCCACGGAAGATAATATTCTACATTTACGGTTTTGTCGTGTTCCGTTCGGAGTGATATCGAGCCCATTCCTGTTAAACGCTACTTTGAAACACCATCTACTGCGTTCCAATGAAGAAATCCTGAAAAGGATAATGAACGACATTTATGTGGATAACTTAGTTACGGGAACGGACTCCATCCATGAAGCAATTGAAATGTATGAGTCATGCAAATTTGCGTTCAAAGAAATTTCGATGAATCTTCGGGAATGGAGTTCTAACTCCAGACAATTCTCAAAGGAAATAGATCCAACTGACGTTTGCCAAGACATAGAAGTGAAAGTACTAGGTCTGAATTGGAATACAGAAGAGGACACTATCAGTTTAAGGCCAAAGAAAATAACAGAGGCTAATACGAAAAGGGAAATATTAAAAAACGTAGCTTCAGTATATGATCCATGCGGATATGCTGCGCCAGATCTGCTGCCAGCAAAACTTCTACTTCAAGATCTATGGGTAAACAAATTTAAATGGGACACTCCTTTACCAGAAGAGATAACTAAAGAATGGCAAATTATTAGAGAACGACTAGAAAGAACAAAGAATATTGTCTTACCTAGAAGATATTTCAAACAAAAGGGCAATGAAGACATTCAGCTACATGCCTTTACAGATGCGTCGACCAAAGCATACGCAGCTGTAGTATACATTTCTAACGGAAGAGAGTTAAGTTTCGTGATAGGGAAATCAAGACTAGTACCCATCAAAGATCAAGACAATCTCAAAATTCCAAGACTTGAATTATTAGGACTTCTGATTGGTAGCAGGCTACTGAAGTATGTAAACAAATTTCTGAATTTCGAATCCAAAAAGAATACTATATGGACGGACAGTCAAATAATAATCGATTGGTACTACGGCGGTAAGCTATTACCACCATTCGTAGCGAAAAGAATAGAAGAAATAAAGGGAAATGTGTCAGCAACGATAAGGTATGTACCAACAGAGCTAAATCCAGCTGATGTAGCGACTAGACCCACAGATTCTGAAAAATTCAAGCACAAATGGTTATCCGGACCAGATTACCTGCTAGAAGACTGCAAGAAATGGCCAAAGAGTCGTAGGAGGGAAGTTTCTCCGCTTACTCAAGATGAAAGTGTACTGATTGCCACGCATTCCTCTGTGGATCGTCAATTTTCTTTTCCCATTGGGGAGGGTCTCACGAGTGGAGAACCAAGCTCACAAAATCAGAGACAACAATTAAATGAAGAATTGCAAAAGAATCCCTCAGAGAAATGCGAGGACGATACACTGTCATACGTACAAAAAATCAAAAGAATCCAAGCAAAACATTTTCCTGAAGAAGTAGTAGGTAAAGATACAAATTTAAAGAGAAATTTAAACGTGTTCACTGACGTTGACGGAATCCTACGTTGCAAAGGAAGACTACAAAATGCTGACTGGTCTTATGACAAAAGATATCCAATACTGATTCCAAAGGACTGTGAATTTACTAACACCGTGATCTTAGAAACACATAAAAAGAACTATCACGTAGGTGTTAACCACACTCTAAGTCTGATCAGATTGTTATATTGGATTCCTCAAGGAAGAAGTCAAGTTAAGAAAATACTTAAAAAATGCACAAATTGCGTTAAGCATGGAGGAGGTCCATTTAAACTACCACCACCTCCTGCGCTTCCAAAGGAAAGGGTAAATTATAGCTCACCATTTACATACACCGGCATGGATTACTTAGGTCCTCTCCAAGTAAGGACCGACGGTAAAACAGCAAAACGATGGATATGCCTGTACACTTGTTTGGTAGTACGCGCTGTACACCTAGAAGTTGTCAAAGATCTTACAGCAGAAGAATGCTTATTAGCACTACGAAGATTTATATCTTGTAGAGGCGTACCGGATAGAATAGTTTCAGATAATGCACTACAATTCAAACTGACTGCAGAAATACTGTCAAGCAATTACTGCATCACTAACGAAATAGACTGGAAATTTATTCCACAACTAGCTCCTTGGCATGGAGGATTCTACGAAAGACTAGTTGGACTAGTTAAACATTGTCTCAAGAGAACACTCACAAAGAATCTATTGAAAGATAATCAACTTAACACCATTATAAAAGAAATAGAAGCGGTGATAAATACGAGACCATTAACTTGTGTAGGATCTGATCTGGAAGACATTCTTAGGCCTTCAGATTTTCTAACCTTGAACAAATGCATCACGACAACACCTTCGGATGCTGAATTTCCACAAGAAGGCACGGTGACAAAACAAAACCTAGTAGACGGTTGGAAAATAGGACAAAACATGTTAAAGGAATTTAAAAGGATGTTCATCGAGCAATACCTGCCGAGTTTAAGGGAAAGATATCGTCACGCTCTGAAAGAACCAAGGATTACTAAGTCAGAAATCCCAAAAATAGGAGACATAGTACAAATTAAAGGAGATACGAAAAATAGAGAAAACTGGAAAGTTGGAAGGATCACATCTCTGCTTAAGGGAGCAGACGGTCAATGCAGGGTGGCACGAATAAAGGTGAACGACACGGAATTCACGCGCTCCATCGCTCATCTTTACCCATTGGAAGTTGATGAAGAAGTACCTGGAAGAGAAGAGGTTATGTTTGAATTCGAAAGAGAAGACGTAACAGCAACGTTAGACGACTTACCTCTGTTAGAAGAATTAGACATAACTAGTCTCACCAAAGATATCTCTTCAGCTCCAAGAACCACAGAAGAACTCGTCGACAAACCTGAAACAGAAAGCAGACAAACAAGTATAATAGAAACAGTAGACCAAATACCTCATAGAATACTTACCACAGAAGATGATATCCAATCAGTACATGATGAAGGACGTGATGATAAGAGCACACCTAAAAGCATCAACATTAATGAAAACACACAACCCGAAGAAGTGAGAGAAGTAAGAGATGCGTCTTTAAAGGCTCGTGAAAAGATACGCGAGTGGACGCGTAGATTAATGGAGAACATGTAACTTCTGTCGTCGTCGGGAGTGTCGCGAATTACGGTATCGCGATGTCTCTAACTATCAAAGTAAATACATTGATTAAACATAATAACAATTAAATGGCAACACTAAATCAGACAGACAACTCACCACTTTCGCCCTTCCCTAGCGCGTATGCGCTTGAACTAATCTGTCATTCTAACCTCATAAAATGAATGTGATGATCTTCTTCAACACCAGTGTAATCGTAGTTAAAGGAGGCCGAGTTTGCAGTAGCACCGAGGATTTCACAGCTAAGTCACATACTTACTTAATCTAGATTTATAGAGTATCGAAAGCAATACTACTGAGCCAAATGTTCGATCCTGGTCGTGATAGGATCGACTGAACGTGGCCAGGCCTGATCACGTAGTTCGCCGGTGGTGGATGCCTTAGGCAAGCAGAAACCATCGGCGGCGAGATGTATGCAGTCCCAAGAATAAGCCTTTACCTAAATGTGTTCACCGACGGGTGGCCAGGTCCGGACACTTAAGAGGGAATGAACAACTGCATACTGGAGGCTAAGGCGAATGAGGAACGCAGGGTCCTGATTCGATTAGCTCCTTGATGTAATAAACATATTAGTAAAGTTTGATAAAGTGAAACAATGAAAGAACAGCGCTGGAAGGGGGCTGCCTGTCACAGGCAGCCATCTTCCAGGCTTGATAAGAAAGATTGGCAGTAGTACATGTTTATAAAGTAATATCATAAAGAATAAAAGACATAACAGCGTTGAATGATTTAATAATACATATTAAAGTTAACAGTATAAAGTAAATTGTCTTATTAGTATCTGATAAACTAGAGAAAGTAGGTGTGTGCTTAGCCCAGATAAATATGGGACATTATACTTACAGGTGGGACATAAATAAGATGAAGAGAAGGAAACAGTAACGGATAATACAAGTATACCACTTCAGTGCCCCCGGGACTGGAGAATATGGAAAGGTTGGTTGAGAGGACGACATCCTGAAGGTATGTGTCTACACAGTGTCGCGCTGGATACCCTTTATAACCTTAATGACAATGCGAAGCACCCCATAATAATAAATTACTAAACTATATATTGACTAATTATAAATATGTAAGTAGTTCACTGAGAGAGATTATAAAGGGTCCCGGTCTGGTCGCGACAGACGTGTTATCATCGGCGCGAATAGTCGCACGAGTTGTCGCGACGGCAACACCAGTCGCGATGTTTGAGGTGGCAACACTTATCAAGTGCCGCCATAATTCATTTGTCAATGTCAAGTAAGCCGCCTTTTATTTCTTTCTCGTAAAGTTGTGCTATTTTATCTCTCATATTATCTTTTAAATATAAATGTTCCGTGCCTGTAAAAACTGCAAAACTAATGTGCCTGCCAATAAGTGACGAACTCGAAAACCCATGGAAAACGAACGAAAGCTAAGTATTAACATAGTACATACAAGTATTAATCTATCTGCCTTTCATGTAGTGTTTGTATGTTTGAGCCAATGGATAACCATAACTAAAGTAATGCAAATCGCGCTCCACAAATGTATGGGTACGTCCCATGGTTAAAAGTATTGAATATGTACAGCACACCAAATGTATGGGTACGTCCCGTGGTTAACAAACACTCTTCCACAACGCAAATGCCGGCGCCAAAGGTTACGCACCTGTGGCACTGACCGCACACCAAATGTATGGGTACGTCCCGTGGTTAACAAACTCTCTTTCACGGCGCAAAGGCCGGCGGCAAAGGTTACGCACCTGTGGCACTGACTATAATAACATGATTGGGACTTGTGCTTCTGCAGGAGACATGATCCCGGGGTACCCCCTATCTAAGCCCACACGAGAGAGCATTGGCCCGCGCAGCGCTACGCCTGGACGGAGCTGGGGTAGAGGCTGAGCCAGGTGGGAGACGTTCCACAGTGAGGTCAATTCCGTGAGCAGCGGGCTCGTGCGTGTGAGCGCACACACGCACGGGTCGCGTAAAGGACTGGGTGACGACCTGGGCTACCTGTGCTCACATCACTCCGCTGAGAGTGTAGGAACATGTCAAATACATGTTTAGGAAATCTCCGCATCGTTAAGACAGCAAACCTAGATATTTAAGTCAATATTGACAATCGGCCTACAGATGATCGCGCTGCTTATTTATGACAATATTTGTATGTTCTATAGATCCTGGAACCATGCCGTTGTGATGGCGTGACTCCGGGGACTTAGTGGCATCACACAGTGATGTCAGATCTCTATGTATACTTACAGATGGAGCAAGAGAACTGGTAGGAGGCATGGACGGACATTCGCTGATAATTGAAGGTACAATACAATTTATGGTAAGTGACCACCCTTTGTCATTCATTTCTCCCTTCATCACGTGTCCATCGTTCATACTTTCGCGACCCTCGATGGATACGTCTGTATCACGGATATAGGTTACCGTTAACCCACCCCAAGGGTAGCGACACGAGTTGCATGCAGCGAAAACGCGAATCGCCCGCGAATCGCGCGATGAGGTTGCGTTCACAACCTACGCTCCAAGTGCAACCAAAGATCTAACGGCGCGTTCCAAACATTAGAGCGTGCGTGACGTTCGGCAGGCTAATTATACTGCCCGGCATATATATTGGCAAGAGAATGAAAGAGACAAAAGATGCGCAGTAGCCAAAAACTTAGTGTTTATAGCTACTGCGCATCTTTTGTCTCTTTCTTTCTCTTGCCAATATATATGCCGGCATCTGTATCTAATGAGCGGTTTTCAAAAGGCAGTTTAAGAAAAAAAAGTAGTACATAAAAAAGAACTAGATGTCGTTGAACTAAGTAGGTAGCTTTCTATGAAAAATATGAATTGTAATTACTTTTTTATTATATGTTTGTTGAGTATGTGGTTTGTTGCTTTGTGCATTGGTTGTCCGTTGACGTGTTACGAAGAACTTTTCTATGACCAATATGACCATTAGTGGGAAATAATAATTAAAAAATCTACCTACTTGAAGTAGCGCCATCTATCGACATAAAATTATACTAAAATTCTCTGCTGTCAGAAAACCGCTCATTAAAAACCACCTAGCGACCAGTGATAATTACGAAATTTGTGCATAAATTTTGCAGTATTTGTGAAATATTGGTGCAGAATTTATGCAAATTTAGTGCAAAAATTGAACAGAATTTGCACAAAATTGGTGCAGAGTTTGTGCAAAATTAGTGCAGAATTTGCGCATAATTTGTGCAGAATTTGTGGACAATATGAGCAGAATTCTAAACAAATTATCTACAAATTCATTAGCGTATAGTTGGCATCCTCACCATGGAATTAGAAGGTTTTGACTAAGTCAAAAAATTGTTAGTAAATAGTGATAAATAATGAACTTTAGCATATAAATAGTGATACTATGGTTCAAAAGATATTTGACTATCTTGGTGAGGCTGCTAACTTGACGTCAAGCTGGCAGACACCTTAAGAAATACAGTTCGTATCAATGTGATTTATATGCCAAAAAATTACAAGCCGAGATATTACGGTCTCAAAGTGGGCTGCTAACTTGACGTTTCTGGCAATGGCGATTCCAGAGAAACGGGTACAAGTTATAAACAAATAAATATATCAAAAAATTGTTAGTGAAATTTATATTTTTTGACTGTGTCAATAGTCATATCCTCGGCTCATAATCAATAGCCTTGAACCGAGGATATGACTATTGACACAATCAAAAAATATAAATTTCACTTTTTTGCTTGATAGTACTCACCTCATGATTGCAATCAATTTTAAACCTTATTACTGTGGAGCAAAGTTTAATATTGATCGACAGCCTATATTCAGAGTATTATGTAGAAGTTAACATTCGATTTTTAGAAAATAGCAATGAAGAATTCTTTTTTTATTTATATCGTAAGAATCACAATTTCACTAAAAATTTTTTTGATATATTTATTTGTTTATAACTTGTACCCGTTTCTCTGGAATCGCCATTGCCAGAAACGCCATGTTAGCAGCCCACTTTGAGACCGTAATATCTCGGCTTATACTGAAACAATATTATTGAAATTTTGTCTATACGATTCACTATTTCCTAACAATTTTTTGGCATATAAATCACATTGATACGAACTGTATTTCTTAAGGTGTCTGCCAGCTTGACGTCAAGTTAGCAGCCTCACCAAGATTGTCAAATATCTTTTGAACCATAGTATCACTATTTATATGCTATAGTTCACTATTTATCACTATTTACTAACAATTTTTTGACCTAGTCAAAATCTTCAATTCCATGGTGAGGCTGCCAACTATACGCTAATACAAATTCTTCATTAATTTACAAATTTCCGCAAGTTCTTCACAAATTCTCTTCAAAATGGCTCTACAATTTTATTTGTATACAGTTGGTATGTATTATTGTAAAAGAAATAAAAAAATAAACTGTGAACAAAAACGCACGGCTTGCGGTAAAATCGACTTACCTTACCACACGCTGTCACCGGTGCCACCGGTGCTTAGAGTAGGGAAGTATACACCGGTGCCTTGCCGGTGCCTATATATTATTTATACTCTTTGTTTGCTGGTAATCTGTGCATGATGACACATGACATGAGCATCGAGCATCCATGACATTGACATGACATGGAGCATGACAATTTTAAATTGAAATTGAAGCAAAGCAAGCAAGCAAAGCGGCAAGCAAAAGTGCGGTGTAATATCTTATAAGTATTTGATTTTAAAGATCCTCAAATAATAAATATGTCGGCACGTTATGATCGAGCAATTACTGTGTTTTCGCCAGATGGCCATTTACTGCAAGTTGAATATGCTCAAGAAGCTGTTCGTAAAGGGTCTACGGCAGTGAGTATTAATTGGTTATTTGCTTATTTATTACAGAATCAAACCTTTGTTGCCCGTGGTACTACAAGTATTACTACCAGTAGTAAAACGGGTAAAAAAATCCCGTCGTACTACTAATCGATCCAGTAGTACCACGGGAAATATTTTTTACCCGTGGTACTACTGGTAGTATTACTGTGTACTGGAAGTATTATCCCCGTCAATTGGTAATGCGCTGGAACCTTGTCACATTAACATCCACGTTGACGTGATCCGCAACTAAAAATGTCATGAAACAAGAAAATTCTAATAGGTAATCTAATATATTAATTATTGAATTATAATTTTTAATAAGATAGGGTCTAAATATATAAAAAATATACAATTGTTTTTCGTTTTTGAGGTTAAACTAATGGCCGCCAGGCACATTACCAATTGACGAGGATAATACCACGGGTAACAAAGGAAGTCAAAGAAATATGAATATTCACTTACTAGCGACCGCCCGCGACTTCGTCTGCGTGAATAGTAGTTTGTCTATCCCCCGGGAACAGTTCCTGGCTCACCTTTCCATTATCAGACCACGAGTTTGGAATTCATATATTTTTCATGTAAAGAACTCATGATTTGGAACATGAATACGAGATTTTATGTTTAGGAGCCAAATAATACGCGAGAAATAAATTTCTGAAAATTGAGAATTATCGGTTAAAAAGTGTTTTAGTTTGGAATCAAATCTGCTTTACCCCTGTAGGTCCCGAATATAGGTTCGAAATTTCGAGGTATTTTTTTTAACAGATAACAGAAACAACTTCTTAAACCCCTATTTAGTTTGGAATCAAATCTGATTTACTCCCAGTAGGTTATTTTTTTTTAACAGACAACAGAAACCACTTTTTTTAATACCATATTGGCGAAAAATAACACAATTTGGCTGATATTAGATCAAAAAAGGATCCAATTCCTAACTTTCACACCCCCCCCCCAACTCCCGCCGTACCCAAAATCGAGGTCTAATAATGGAAAGTAGAACCCAGTTCCTTTTTTTCCTCCTTATCTGCACTCTTGACAATTTGTATGCAAAATTTCACGATGATCGGTTGACTAGTTAAGACGTGAAGAGTAACAAATAAATCGCTTTTATGATATTAATTAGGATTTTGTCTTGTTTACAGGTAGGTGTAAGGGGTGGTGATGTAGTTGTGCTAGGAGTTGAAAAAAAATCAGTTGCAAAACTGCAAGAAGAAAGAACTGTAAGGAAAATATGCCTCCTTGATGATCATGTCGTAATGGCATTTGCCGGCCTCACGGCTGATGCTAGGATTCTTATAAACCGAGCTCAAATTGAATGCCAGTCTCATAAATTAACTGTGGAGGACCCTGTCACCCTAGAGTATATTACTAGATACATAGCAGGTCTCAAACAGAAATACACCCAGAGTAATGGACGTAGACCATTTGGTATTTCTTGTCTTATTGGCGGGTTTGATTATGATGGTCAACCACACCTTTTCCAAACTGAACCTTCTGGTATTTATTATGAATGGAAAGCGAATGCCACAGGCAGATCTGCAAAAACTGTCCGAGAATTTTTGGAGAAAAATTACACTCAAGAAGAAGTGGCCAATGAGAAAGGAGCAGTAAAGGTAATTGATAATTTGGAAATTTATGATAATTTATCAAAGTAATATTTAAGCAATTTAAAAGATAAATAAGTTAAAATTGTGAACCCTGTGTTCAATGTAAAGTTAATAACTTAGTCTGGTGATTTATCTTTTGTATGTCAAATGAAAGCTACAAGTATGCAAAGAAGTTCTTCATATGGATTCAGACAGTGCAGGACTGATCATTGTGCAGATTCCAGGCCTATACTCAGCTGTGGGTGTTGTGTGGCTGATATTATGATGCTTTCACTTAAAACTTCTTCATTCACTATGTAATAGCTCAATGCTTAGTTCATATCACAGATGCCGGCATATAAGTTGGCAAGATGAGACAAAGGATGCGCAGTAGCCATAAACACTAAGTTTATGGCTACTGCGCATCTTTTGTCTCGTTTTTATCTTGCCAAGTTACGTGCCGGGCAGTATACTCAAATTAATTTTCCTTGGTTATCACTGAAATTAGACTTATGAACCGTTAACATGGTTCTGCCTGCCTAGCATGACCACCTAAACACAATATGATATAGTGATTTATCACGTTTAACTGTCAAAAGACAATGGATTTTGACAGTTGGGTGTCAATAAAACGTTATATCACACGATATATATCATGTTTCGTCAAGTAATTTAGTTAAAATTAAGTTGTCAGTTAACTAAATTTTCGCATGTAAACAGTAAATTAAATAGTAAGTTGCCCGTTAAGTGAGCAAGTGAATAATAGAATCTAGTCTATTATTGGGCAAGTGGTTACTTGGGGCATGCGGTATGAGCAGCATGGTTATGCTGCCAGTACCGCATGCTCATCCCGCTGGGTGTGACCACGCACTGTACTTGCCACTTGCCGCATATAAACAGACAATTTAGTTTAATCCCAAAGGCAAACACTGGCTACTTACTACTTAAACCATGTGAACGACCATTCACAAATTTTAACCTAAAATTAAGTTGCACATTCAGTTACTACTTAATCGCTTGAACCATGTAAGCAGCCCATTAGATAGAATAGAATATGTTTAGAAATATATAATGATTAATGCTGATTATCTTATAAAGCTATAATATATATTTTTTTTCATTCTCAGCTTGCCATTCGTGCTCTTCTGGAAGTTGTCCAGTCTGGACAAAAGAATTTGGAAATTGCCGTTATGAGACGTGGCCAACCAATGCAAATGCTTGATTTGGATACCATCAACACGTATGTATCGGTGATTGAAAAGGAAAAAGAAGAAGAGGCAGAAAAGAAAAAGCAAAAGAAGTAAATTGTAACATATTATTTCATTTTTAAAATAAAGGAAGCTTTTTATAACTATATAATCAATTCTTATTTCAACGTTAGTTTTACTTAATCATTAAGTAAATCAATTGTTTTTGAAATTTGGGAGTACAGTTCCTTCAAATCTGAACCACAGTCCTGGTTATTTACTTTGTTAGTAATAATGTCATTAAACATTTGGTCCCACTCACCATTATAGTGGTCTAAGTTGTCATTATCTTTCTGAAACAAATTAAAATTTAAAACGTATTATAGACTTAAGAATTATTATAGTTGTTATATCTCACGAAGACCTTTTGCTATAAATGTTGCAATGAGGCGTGCACATACACACATACACATTCTTTTAGTGTGTGTCTGCATTTTCTAAAATAATGTGCATGTGCACGCCTAACAACATTCATAGCAAAACGGACTTCGTGAGACAGAACAACTATACCTACAAAGATTTTCAAAATATTCTATACTCACCTCCATAGACACATCATCATTAGGATCATTGCTTATCGATGGCAGAACACAGTTGAGTGAGCTTTTGTCTTTATTGTTGTTAATTTCCCTCACAATGCTTTGATCAGGATCATGCTCAATATTGAACTCTGCAAGTAACTCCACACCATCATTATCATGATTCGGTTCAGAGTCAAGATCAGGCATACTCAAAAATGGTACAGTAAAATTGACATTGCTCTGCTCATTCTCATTTGTGTCTTCAAAAGTAATCAAGGTATCTTCTTTCATAGTATTTCTGTAAAAGGTGTGTAACAATTATTAAACAAAAACTTTCTTAATTCTAACTTCTAAAATAAGCTAAAAATCTTACCCAAACGCATTCATACTATCTTCATTACTTTTTTTCTTGCTCTTACCAGCATTAGGTTCTATAAGATTTGGAAAGAGGAGTAAAGGAATTAAGGAGGAGGGAATAAATAGGAATACAAATATGTAAAAGTTACGAAGACTACTAAACCTTCTTGAGGACTCTTTTCATTGTTATCAAAACTCTTTGTAATGAGCCAATCTAGCTCAATGTTTTCTTCACTATCACACAATTCCTCTTGTGGATCTATGTCACAGTCATAATTTAGATTACAGTATTGTCTGGGTAAATTTTGCATAAATACATCTTGTGCAGCTTTCTTTAAGGCTTCACGTAGAGATTTACGTGCCTTTTGCAGTGGGGACAAGTAAAGTGACTGGTCTGCATTGCCATGAATATTCTGAAAAATAAATTATTTTTGTTTTTGTACTCTTAACATTAAATAACTAATGTGTGTATAGTCTGTTCGTTTAGATAGTGTCGGTACACCCGCAAGCACTTGTGTTCAGAGACAGGAATACCGGTAACAAACACAACCTTTCACTATAGCACTTCTATGTAAACTGCCAAATTCCAAATTCACTTGCGGGTGTACGCTGCACGCGGTGTCCTTTGTTTATGCGGCGGCATCCTTTGACAAGAAGCGGCATGTGCAAAGGCGGCGCGATTAAAGGGTGACACTATCTAAGCGAACGGACTTTATCCTTCTCCCTTTATAGTGGAACAAACATTCAGGTAACAAGGTACAGTCAACCTCAGAAGTCGCTGAACAACTGTAGAACTATATGATCAAAATAATTTATCAGCTGCGCACACAAATTAATAAAAGGACCAAATCCTTTTATTAATTTGTGTGCGCAGCTGTACCACTTTCGGTTTTTGAGAATCTGTCCTTTGAGAATCTGTCCTTTGAGAATCTGTCCTTTTGAGAATCTGTCCTTATGAGAATTAAGGAAAAAAATAGGAGTCGACTTTTAAATACACTTTCTCAAACTTGAAAACTACTGAACCGAAAAAAAAACAATGAAATCATCTTGCAAGATGTTCAATCAAACAAAAAAATATCAATCAAAGTTATGTGCGAACAGTGATAAAGCACCTCCTCCTTTTCTTAAGTTGGTTAAAATAAAAAGGACTAGCCCCAGCCCCCGGTGAGTAGAGAACCTTTGAATGGATACATAGGATAGCGTTTTAATCCTGCCCCCTGATTACATCGGTATACCATTACCGTGACGTCTTTGTTGCTAACGATTGAAATCATTTGAAATTAATGAAAGGACATCATCCATTTTGGTCCAAATGTGAAAGTGGCAGCCAAAAAGCAAAAGCACCCCTATATTTGATTTTAAATAAGTTAAAAAAATCTGTCTTTTCATACATTTTTGCACAAATGTAAAAAAAGTTGGCCAAAAAGCAAATTCTGATAGATTGTGTCCGCCTAAGCATTTCTTATTATAGCACCGAAGCTGTAGCACCGCTGTACCTAATTTTAATTGAGTTCAAAGTCTTGTGTTTTATAATTTTTTTTTGACACAAGTGTGAAGCAGTGATACAGCTTCGGTGCTATAATAAAAAATGCTTACATGGACAAAATCTATAAGAATAAAGCACTTTTGTCCTTTGGCCGGCACTTTAAATTTGGACCAAAAATGTATGAAACATGGATGATGTTCTTTGACAGACTCACATAGGGTTTTACATAATTAGTTGAATGCTATGCGGACGAAGTCGCAGCGCAGGCGGAACCTAATAGGGTATGAATTAAGAATTAAAAGCCATATAAAAAACCTACCTTTGGCTTAAAACTTTTCCGCATTGCTAAGGCCTTCCTTGTTATTTTATTGATTAATTCAGGTCTTCCAAATTGAAAATAATCATGAACATATTCATGCATATACGGGTTACATGAGTTACAAAGTGGATCTTGCAAATGTGACGTAACTTTTCGAAAACCATATAGATTTAACTGTCTCACAAAACTTGAAATATTAGTAGTTTTAAAAATTGAATGATCACATCGCAAATAGTTATGAAGTATGTGATAGTTAAGAAGAATAGTACGACCTGTGCCACCCCATAAAATTGCATCAGTTTGCATAGTTAATAAATACCATAACTTTTGAGGAAAGCGCATTTGAAAGATTGCATTTTTATCTTCTTGTTGCATTTTAGCTAGCATTATTCTCACCAATTTGTTTTAAAAATGGCGCTTAAATTTGACGTTTTGAAATACACAAAGGAAATAATCACTACGTTTTAAGGGTGCATTCCAGCCATGTATTTTAAAGTTTCTGATTCCAGCAGGCTAATCGCATAATTGTATAATTTATGACTAGATAGTATTCTTTTAGCATTGTTGGCACGAGCGCTTTTTCGACGTTTTTTAACGTGTGATTTCACTGGCGCTTCGAATTTTAATTCTATTAATTTTTAAAATTAATATTAATAGAATTCAAATTCGAAACACTGGACGCACTTTGGAAGAATCGGGCATTAAAAAAATCGCTCAAGTGAACGTCTCGTACGTTTTCTCCTTGTTGCATTTTGTGCGCGTTTTTCAATAGGGATTAAAAAAACGCGCGGTAAAAATGGTCGCGCACACAGCAAAAAAGTCATGTGACGGCAGTATCATGGAAATAGTACTATAAACCGGAATGAGCGCTTCGCCCCAAAACGAGCCGACAGAGAGGTCAAGTAGATGTATGTGTCCTTTTCTTCATTAGGGTGACCAAACCGTATGGTTGGCCGGAGACATACATAATACTTTAAACTGTTTAATATAAACTTAAATACCTAGGTAGTTCTTTATTTATAATTAACACTTTTTACCGCGTTTTTATTATAGTGCAGTATTTAGTGGCATCAACCTTGCAAATCGTCAACAAAGGAAGCCGCTTGGCACAGGCGTACTTTGTGGTCATCTGAGCTGATTTAGCCCTGTACCCACGTGGTACCACCATGGTGGTAGCCAGGGGTGGGGGGGAGAGGTGCCTTCTACCACGCTGCACTTTTACATCCATATCTCCATAAGTTTAGCAAATAGATCGTGTTTGGTATCGTTTTCATATAATTCAAGGACGAGGAATTCATTTCTGGAACAACTTTTATACTCGTTCATATAAAAAATAAAAGTTCTGCGCAAAAACAGAAATATAAGAAAACAAAAATCTTACAAAATCTATGCCTACAAATAAACCACGAGATTGTGCTTTATAAAAAAAATATGATTAAACAGCCCTGTTTATATAGAATATATAAACATCAACTTTTTCATACAAATTATATTTATAAATGTGTCAAAAAAAATATTTGCGCCGCGCGGCGGTATTTGGGCGCAGTATATTTGGATAGGATTTATCACTTATTGTTTAATAATGACACAAATTGGTCGTGTTTGGTATCGTTTCCGTATAATTCAAGGACGGAAAATTCTTCTCTGCAACAACATTTTTACTCGTTCATAGAAAAAAATTAAGTTCAGTGCAAAAAAAGAAAAATAAGAAAAAAAAACTTACAAAATCTATGTCTAAAATTAAACCACGAGATTATGCTTTATAAAAAATATGTTTAAGCAGCCTTATTTATCTTAAATATAAGGTCCTTCTTAAATAGTGCACATAATTTTAAGGGGTCAATGTACTCATGCATACAAACAACTTTTACTATGGTACCATCATAGAAATCGCGAAAAAAAAATCTGCTGTTCCATACATTTTGATGTATTCGGTTTTAAATGTTCTATGGAACAGCAGATTTTTTTTCGCGATTTCAATGTTGGTACCATAGTAAAAGTTGTCTGTATGCATGAATACACTGACCCCTTAAAATTTTGTGCACTATTTAAGAAGGACCTTATATACAGGGTTATTTGTAAAACACCAACAACCTCGCAGGAGTAGATTACTAACATAATAAACAACAACATTTGTTCTACGACTTTTCCGAAAACAGCCAAAAAAATTCGACTTTTCATACAAAACTCGATCAGCTGTTCGGACATTTGTATGGAAAATCGTATTTTTTTTTGTCTGTTTTCGGAAAAGTCGTAGAACAAATGTTGCTGTTTATGATGTTAGTAATCTACTCCTGCGGGGTTGTTGGTGTTTTACAAAAAACCCTGTATATGTTACAGCTAATACCCAAAGTCGGGCAAAACTAGGTGTAGCCGATAGCTGTTGGCGAAAACTAGGTGAACCGATCTGCTTTACTCCTGTAGGTCCCGAATATAGGTTAGAAATTTAAATTTCGAGGTTAATTTTTTTTTAAAGACAACATAAATAACTTTCTTAATACCTCATGCTACACCTAGTTTTAGCCGGCTACACCTAGTATTAGCCGCGAGCAAATCGAATACACCTAGTTTTAGCCAACAGCTATCGGCTACACCTAGTTTTAGCCTGCTAAAACTAGGTTTAGCCGCACTTCAGGTATTAGCCGTAACATATACACAAACTTTTCTATTGAAATTATATTTATAAATGTGTAAAAAAATCAGTAGCGCCGCGCTGCGGTATTTTGGTGCAGTATTTTTTTATTTGGACTTATCACTTATTGTTTAATAATAACAAGGATTAGTATTGGTAGTCCCATAATTTTACTTTAAAAGAGAGTAGTCATAATATTAAAAAAAAATATATTTTTACCTATTTTTAACAAATTTTATTGGCAGTTTCCGCTGCATCCACATCTGTGCACATAGTTTGGTGCACTTTATTTATATTTTTATACAATTGCACCTTCTTGCGAATTTTTGCTTACACTTACACCTTATTTACTCCATGCAAGCTGTGGCTGCTGGCGATAGGGCGGTCCACATAGGCTCCCATAAGCCATTATTTTTAGCCCAACCCCAGTCTGTAGAACATGGCAGGTTTTGGATTGGTTTTAAAAGTTAACCCCATACATTCCGTCCTGATAAATCGCTCGCAAAATTTTGGTTGCACAGGGCGTCTCTGGTTAGTGGAGATTCTCCAGCTGTCTGTCCTTTTTCGTGAATAGCACTTTTCTGCCTTGATTAATATCAAGGAGATGCATTCCAACATTTCCAACAATAACTTAAATCACAAAAGTCAATCACCAGTAACTTACTTGTCATACAAAGCAATGACGATTGTTTCTAATACTTATTGGCAAAGCCTGTTCCACATTTCCTTCTTTAGGGTATTTAAATCCTTCTGTTGCATTTGGATAAGCACCCCAAGCTTCGAAAGCGCTTTTTCCCCTTTACCAGCAAAAGACGATACGGTATCACACCCGGAAAAGGCGTGGAACAGTGGCAATACTTCTGCTTTTTCCGATTCTAAAAGATAATTATTTTTAGACTTTAAAGTGTGAAAAACTATACTTATTTGAGTTACTTAATGAAGCTGCACTGCAATTGCATGGCAAGGCACGAACTGACGATTTTTACCCGTGCCAATATGAACCTACAATTCCTCAAGCAATTAATACAGTTTATTTTCTTTTAGAGCCGGAAAAAGCAGAAGTATTGCCACTGTTCCACTCCTTTTCCGGGTGTGGATACCGTATCGACTTTTGCTGGTAAAGGGAAAAAAGCACTTTTGAAGCTTGGAGCGCTTATCCAATTGCAACGGAAGTATTTAAATACGCTAAAGAAGGAAATGTGGAGCAGGCTTTGCCAATAAGATTAGAAAAAATGTTATTGCTTTGTATGACAAGTAAGTTACGTGGTGATTGGCTTTTGTGATTGTTATTGTTGGAAATGTTGGAACGCATCTCCTTGATATTAATCAATTCAGAAAAGTGCTATTCACGAAAAAGGACAGGCAGCTGGAGAATCTCCACCAACCAGAGACGCCCTGTGCAACCAAATTTTGCGAGCGATTTATCAGGGAGGAATGTTTGGGATCAACTTATAAAACCAATCCAAAACCTGCCAAGGCCTGCAGATTGGGGTCAGGCCAAAAATAATAGCTTATGGAAGCCTATGTGGACCACCCTTCTACAAGCAGCCACAGCTTGCATGGATTAAATAAGGTGTATGTGTAAGCAAAAATGCGCAGGAAGGTGCAATTGTTTAAAAATATAAATAAAGTGCACCGAACTATATTAGATGCAACGGAATGCAACGGAAACTGCCAGTAAAATTTGTTATTACTAAACTCGGTAAATAAAATAATTATAACTTTAACTCTCTTTGAAAGTAAAATTATTGGACTACCAATTAAACAATAAGTGATAAATCCAAATCAAAAAATACTTCACCAAAATACCGCCGCGCGTCGCAACTGAATTTTTTGACACATTTATAAATATAATTTCTATAGAAAAGTTTTATGTGTATATATTTAAGATAAATAAGGCTGCTTAAACATATTTTTTTATAAAGCATAATCTCGTGGTTTAATTGTAGACGTAGATTTTGTAAGTTTTTTTCTTATTTTTCTTTTTTGCACTGAACTTAATTTTTTTCTATGAACGAGTAATAATTTTGTAGTAGAAATGAATCCCCCGTCCTTAAATTATACGGAAACGATACCAAACACGACCAATTTGTGTCATTATTAAACAATAAGTGATAAATCCTATCCAAATATACTGCGCCCAAATACCGCCGCGCGGCGCAAATATTTTTTTTGACACATTTATAAATATAATTTGTATGAAAAAGTTGATGTTTATATATTCTATATAAACAGGGCTGTTTAATCATATTTTTTTTATAAAGCACAATCTCGTGGTTTATTTGTAGGCATAGATTTTGTAAGATTTTTGTTTTCTAATTTTTTGTTTTTGCGCAGAACTTTTATTTTTTATATGAACGAGTGTAAAAGTTGTTCCAGAAATGAATTCCTCATCCTTGAATTATATGAAAACGATACCAAACACGACCTATTTGCTAAACTTATGGAGATATGGATGTAAAAGTGCAGCGTGGTAGAAGGCACCTCTCCCCCCCACCCCTGGCTACCACCATGGTGGTACCACGTGGGTACAGGGCTAAATCAGCTCAGATGACCACAAAGTACGCCTGTGCCAAGCGGCTTCCTTTGTTGACGATTTGCAAGGTCCCCATACAAATGATGCCACTAAATACTGCACTATTAGGTTGCTTGCTCTTTTGTTTGTTTGAGCACAAATTTTGCAAACAATTTTATACTGAATTCCCGATAAGCTAGAGACTTGAAACTTTGAACACAGGTCAGAAATGGAAGGAAATGCAATATTACAATGCCGTCAAAACTAGTTTTGTCCGTCAGCTACCGGCAAACCTAGTTCTGACCTACAGCTACCGGTTAAACTAGTTTTGTCCAACAGCTACCGGCAAAACTAGTTTTCTGCAATAGCTACAGGCAAAACTAGTTTTGTCCAACCGCTGCCGTCAAAACTAGTTTTGTCCATCAGCTACCGGCAAACCTAGTTCTGACCTGTAGGTCAGCCGGTAGCTGTAGCTACCGGCTAAACTAGTTTTGTCCAACAGCTACAGGCAAACCTAGTTTTGACAAACAGCTACCGGCAAAACTGTTTTTGACTAAGTGCACTATTGCAACCTGTTTTGACTAGCAGATTCCGCCAAACCTAGCTTTGGCCAAAATCGGCAAACTTAGTTTTGACTCACGTCTACCGGCAAAACTAGTTTTGCCCATCAGCTACCGGCAAACCTAGTTCTGACCTACAGCTACCGGTTAAACTAGTATTGTCCAACAGCTACCGGCAAAACTAGTTTTGTGCAATAGCTACAGGCAAAACTAGTTTTGTCCAACCGCTGCCGTCAAAACTAGTTTTGTCCATCAGCTACGGGCAAACCTAGTTCTGACATACAGCTACAGGCAAAACTAGTTTTGTCCAACAGCTAAGCTACCGGCAAAACTAGTTTTGTGCAATAGCTACAGACAAAACTAGTTTTGTCCAACCGATGCCGTCAAAACTAGTTTTGTCGATGGACAAAACTAGTTTTGCCGGAAGTTTTAAGTTCGCCGGAAGCTGATGAGCTTCCGGCAAACTTAGTTTAACCTAAAGCTACCGGCAAAACTAGTTTTGTCCAACAGCTACCGGCAAAACTAGTTTTGTGCAATAGCTACAGGCAAAACTAGTTTTGTCCAACCGCTGCCGTCAAAACTAGTTTTGTGCAATAGCTACAGGCAAAACTAGTTTATCCAACCGCTGCCGTCAAAACTAGTTTTGTCCATCAGCTACCGGCAAACCTAGTTCTGACCTACAGCTAACGGCGAAACTAGTTTTCCAACAGCAACTGGCAAAACTAGTTTTGTCCTACAACTACCGGCAAAACTAGTTTTGACCAACCGCTGCCGTCAAAACTAGTTTTGTCCAACAGCTACAGGCAAAACTAGTTTTGTCCAACCGCTGCCGTCAAAATTAGTTTTGTCCAGCAGCTACAGGCAAAACTAGTTTTGTCCAACAGCTAACGGCAAAACTAGTCTTGTCCAACAGCTACCGGCAAAACTAGTTTTGTGCAATAGCTACAGGCAAAACTAGTTTTGTCCAACCGCTGCCGTCAAAACTAGTTTTGTCCGTCAGCTACGTGCAAACCTAGTTCTGACCTACTAGTAGGCAAAACTAGTTTTGTCCATTAGCTTCCGGCAAACTTAGTTTAACCTAAAGCTAACGGCAAAACTAGTTTTGTCCAACAGCTACCGGCAAAACTAGTTTTGTGCAATAGCTACAGGCAAAACTAGTTTTGTCCAACCGCTGCCGTCAAAACTAGTTTTGTCCAACAGCTACCGGCTACACCTAGTTTTGCCCTACAGCTTTCGACAAAACTAGTTTTGTCCAACAGCTACTGGCAAAACTAGTTTTGTGCAATAGCTACAGGCAAAACAAGTTTTGTCCAACCGCTGCCGTCAAAACTAGTTTTGTCCGTCAGCTATGGGCAAACTTAGTTCTGACCTACAGCTACCGGCAAAACTAGTTTTGTGCAATAGCTACAGGCAAAACTAGTTTAGTCCAACCGCTGCCGTCAAAACTAGTTTTGTCCGTCAGCTACGGGCAAACCTAGTTCTGACCTACAGCTAACGGCAAATCTAGTTTTGTCTAGCAGCTACCGGAAAAACTAGTTTTGTCCAACAGCTACCGGCAAAACTAGTTTTGTCTAGCAGCTACCGGCAAAACTAGTTTTATCCACCAGCTTCCGGCAAACTTAGTTTAACCTAAAGCTACCGGCAAAACTAGTTTTGTCCAACAGCTACCGGCTACACCTAGTTTTGTCCAACAGCTTTCGACAAACCGAAATTAATAATAATAATCAAATTCATGTTTGTGCGCCTATTTCGATTCGATGAAACTCGGTTTCTGGTACTATTTCAACATGAAATAACAACGCAATGTTGAAAATTTTAAAAATCCAAGATGGCGGCCTACTTTTTTGTTTTTGGGCCGATTTCGATGAAACTCGGTTTTTGGAACTATTTTGACAAGAAAATAACAACGCAATTTTTAAAAAACTAAAAATCCAAGATGGTGGCCAACTTTTTTGTTTATGGGCCGATTTCGATGAAACTCGGTTTTCGGTACTATTTTGACAAGAAAATAACAACGCAATTTTGAAAATTAAAAAATTCAAGATGGCGGCCAACTTTTTTGTTTTTGGGCCGATTTCAATAAAACTCGGTTTTTGGAACTATTTTGACAAGAAAATAACAAAGTTATTTAAAAAAAACTAAAAATCCAAGATGGCGGCCAACTTTTTTGTTTTTGGGCCGATTTTGATGGAACTCGGTTTTTGGAACTATTTTGACAAGAAAATAACAACGCAATTGTAAAAAAACTAAAAATTCAAGATTGCGGCCAACTTTATTGTTGACAAAACTAGTTTTGCCGGAAGTTTTAAGTTTGCCGGAAGCTGATGAGCTTTCGGCAAACTTAGTTTAACCTAAAGCTACCGGCAAAACTAGTTTTGTCCAACAGCTACCGGCAAAACTAGTTTTGTCCAACAGCTACCGGCAAAACTAGTTTTGTGCAATAGCTACAGGCAAAACTAGTTTTGTCCAACCGCTGCCGTCAAAACTAGTTTTGTGCAATAGCTACAGGCAAAACTAGTTTATCCAACCGCTGCCGTCAAAACTAGTTTTGTCCATCAGCTACCGGCAAACCTAGTTCTGACCTACAGCTAACGGCGAAACTAGTTTTCCAACAGCTACTGGCAAAACTAGTTTTGTCCAACAACTACCGGCAAAACTAGTTTTGACCAACCGCTGCCGTCAAAACTATTTTTGTCCAACAGCTACAGGCAAAACTAGTTTTGTCCAACCGCTGCCATCAAAACTATTTTTGTCCATCAGCTACAGGCAAAACTAGTTTTGTCCAACAGCTAACGGCAAAACTAGTCTTGTCCAACAGCTACCGGCAAAACTAGTTTTGTGCAATAGCTACAGGCAAAACTAGTTTTGTCCAACCGCTGCCGTCAAAACTAGTTTTGTCCGTCAGCTACGTGCAAACCTAGTTCTGACCTACTAGTAGGCAAAATTAGTTTTGTCCATCAGCTTCCGGCAAACTTAGTTTAACCTAAAGCTACCGGCAAAACTAGTTTTGTCCAACAGCTGCCGGCAAAACTAGTTTTGTGCAATAGCTACAGGCAAAACTAGTTTTGTCCAACCGCTGCCGTCAAAACTAGTTTTCTCCAACAGCTACCGGCTACACCTAGTTTTGCCCTACAGCTTTCGACAAAACTAGTTTTGTCCAACAGCTACTGGCAAAACTAGTTTTGTGCAATAGCTACAGGCAAAACTAGTTTTGTCCAACCGCTGCCGTCAAAACTAGTTTTGTCCGTCAGCTACGGGCAAACTTAGTTCTGACCTACAGCTACCGGCAAAACTAGTTTTGTGCTATAGCTACAGGCAAAACTAGTTTTGTCCAACCGCTGCCGTCAAAACTAATTTTGTCCATCAGCTACCGGCAAACCTAGTTCTGACCTACAGCTAACGGCAAAACTAGTTTTGTCTAGCAGCTACCGGAAAAACTAGTTTTGTCCAACTGCTACCGGCAAAACTAGTTTTGTCCACCAGCTTCCGGCAAACTTAGTTTAACCTAAAGCTACCGGCAAAACTAGTTTTTTCCAACACCGGCTACACCTAGTTTTGTCCAACAGCTTTCGACAAACCGAAATTAATAATAATAATCAAATTCATGTTTGTGCGCCTATTTCGATGAAACTCGGTTTCTGGTACTATTTCAACATGAAAATAATAACAACGCAATGTTGAAAATTTTAAAAATCCAAGATGGCGGCCTACTTTTTGTTTTTGGGCCGATTTCGATGAAACTCGGTTTTTGGAACTATTTTGACAAGAAAATAACAACGCAATTTTTGAAAAACTAAAAATCCAAGATGGCGGCCAACTTTTTTGTTTATGGGCCGATTTCGATGAAACTCGGTTTTCGGTACTATTTTTACAAGAAAATAACAACGCAATTTTGAAAATTAAAAAATCCAAGATGGCGGCCAACTTTTTTGTTTTTGGGCCGATTTCAATAAAACTCGGTTTTTGGAACTATTTTGACAAGAAAATAACAACGTTATTTAAAAAAAACTAAAAATCCAAGATGGCGGCCAACTTTTTTGTTTTTGGGCCGATTTTGATGGAACTCGGTTTTTGGAACTATTTTGACAAGAAAATGACAACGCAATTGTAAAAAAACTAAAAATTCAAGATTGCGGCCAACTTTTTTGTTTTAGGGCCGATTTTGATGAAACTCTGTTTTTGGTACGATTTTGACAAGAAAATAACAACGCAATGTTGAAAATTTACAAAATTCAAGATGGTGGCCAACTTTTTTGTTCTTGGGCCGATTTCAAAAACAAATTAGCAGCCATTTTGATCTTTTTTTATTTTTCCATCAGTTTACATTGAGTTGTTTTTTCTTGTCAAAATAGTACCAAAAACCGAGTTTCATCGAAATCGGCCCAAAAACAAAAAAGTTGGCTGCCGCCTAAGATTTTTAGTATTTTAAAAAATTGCGTTGTTATTATTTTGTCAAAATATTACCAAAAACCGAGTTTCATCGAAATCGGCCCAAAAACAAAAAAGTTGGCTGCCATCTTGGATTTTTATTTTTTTCAATATTGTGTTATTATTTTCTTGTCAAATTAGTCCTAAAACCGAGTTTCATTAAAATCAGCCCCAATCACAAATAAAAGAGTTGGTTGCCATATTTGTTTATATTTTTAACATTTCGTTGTTATTTTTTATCAAAATAGTAGCAAAATCGAGTTTCATCAAAATCGGCCCACGAACAACGCGGAATATAGTTGGCCGCCATCTTGGTTTCTTTTTATATTTTTAACATTGTGTCGTCGTAAATCTCATGCACCCATTTTATTAACTTCACAAGTAAAGAAATTGGTGCAAGAATTTTAGACCTATACCTGACATATTTACCAAAATAACAGTTTTTAATGAAACAGCAAAGTAAATGAACAAGTATAATTATGGGAAAAAGCAACCGAATTTCAAAGGTCAATAAAGTCGAAAATCGTTTGCATCTTTTTTTGACTACAGATCACTAGACAATGTTTTCCTACTTTTACTTGTTTTTCCAACATTCATTTGTTTTTCCGAAGTTCACGCACATTGTATTTTTATAAAAAAAAATGGAATAAACTTTAAAGTTGCGTAATTATTTACACTTGAACTTAAATTGAATTGAATAAACTAGATTTTGTATTGGTTGAATTACCATATTTAAAAAATAAAAACAAAAAAGCAATTTAATAAAAACGTGATAAAAAATTGTTCCAATTTTTTTTTTAATAAATAATTATTTTCTGTTTTTTAGTTAACGAGCTAAATTAAAAATATACCACCGCCTATCAGAGTACTCGTCAAGACAATTGACAACATTTCAAAATTTTTAGGTACATGTTTTTATGGATATAATGAAAATTTATCGTTTTTTAGGCAACACGTATTTTTTCTTTTCCATTTATTTTCATACATTACTGAGATATTAATTAATAAAAAACGGTTTATTCTAAAAGGACGTAAGTACAAGATATAGGTAAAATATAAGCGATGCCTTTGCTTTGCCTCTTAAAACGTCAATTAAAAAAAATACTGTCTTTGATGTCAATTGTGATGTCCATAGAGATGTAGGCACGCTAGTATTTTATATCGATAATAATGGTATTTTTGTTTCATGTTTCATAATAAATAAGAAACATAATAACAACTATAGTAAATTATAGTACCTTAAGGGGTATGAGTAATTTTCTAAGAAGTGGTGGGTCATTTTTCTTTCAATGTCGCTTTCTAAAAACAGTTTAAGTAAAAGCCCCCATACAAAGACTGTCAAAGGTAATATCGAAGCGATGTTGTGATTGAGAAGTGCGCTATACGCGATGTATAGCTCTGTCTCTATAACAAAACAACATCACTTTGAGGTTGCTATAAGAGCTCAGAGAGTACGACCTCTGGTAACTGCCCTCCTACTCAAATGGCCAACATTCTATTAGTTTGAACGCTACGCTTACTATTAAAACTTTAAAATAAGCAGTAAACTATAAAATTACGTGTCGTAAGCTTGACAATTCCATACAAATACATCGAAGTTTGTGATTTACATAAGTTTGCGATATGTGATTTAATCATCTATTGCTCATATTTAAGCTTTAAAAGTAAGCGTAGCGTTCAAACGAATAGAAAGTTGGCCATTTGAGTAGGGGGGCTAGTATCCCTAAAGGCTGGTTTACATTATCTTAGTATTTAGTAGAGTGCTTAGTAGCGTGCGAGTAGATTCGAATGCGAGTGCTTTAGTAGTTTTGGTGCCTTTCCAGTGACCGTTTACACGCTTCCAGTTGAGTGTCATTTTTGCCATACCTAATACCTATTATTTAATTCAATTACACGTCACGCGTTCACCGGCAAATGCACTTTACTAAAGACGCTACTAAAATGTCGATTTACATGCTTCCAGTGCGAGTGCGAGTAAAATATCGCGCGGGGGGTGAGCAGGCGCGCAGGGGGTGCCACTGGAAAGCGAGTAGAAAGGCTACTAGAACGTTACTCTCTTTAGTCATAAGACGACCGTTTACATGTTTCCACTAAAGCACTCTCCTAAAGCACTCTACTAAAGACTAAGATAATGTAAACCAGCCTTAAGAACTTTCTCGAATGTCCATGCAGACAAAGACAAGGAAATAAAAGAACAGGTAAAAAAATGACAGTGTTTATTATTTGAAGGCTTTTTTAACACTTTTTAGTTATCGCTGCAAACTAGTAACCATGGCTTCATGTCGACATCACGCAGGCTTATTACATTTTTGTGGTATGTTGGATATCGGCTCCTAAAACAAAGAAATTGAGCTTGTAGTAGTAAGTATCCATATACAGAACATTAAGTTGAAACTGATTTGAGTTAAATTGAATTAAATAACTTGATTATCATTTATTTAAAAGAAAGATGTGCAAGGCTAGCCAAGCCATGTGATGGTTTTCTACTTTTTGTTCCCATCAAATATAAAGTACCTAAGTATAATAAAACATATCGATATAGAAATGCACATCACTATGCGAAAAAACACACTTCAAAGATCTGTAATAAACAGATCTGATATTTGCAAAAAACGACAAAGAACTGGACACAAACGACTATTTGCACAAATTATTAGTAAAATAAAATAGTTTCAGGCTATTTACATAACATAAAAAAAATGAAAACAATATGAACTCACCGATAAAATCTATTGATTATTTTCTTATGTTCCTGTGTGTGATTTCCAGCCCTCAATCACACAAAACATAATGTCACAGGTAACGCTTTAGTATCACAAACGATGCTACGACTTTCTTTTGATTTTCTTACAAGAATACTTTAAAAATATTTACTGAACATAAAAATACACTCGAAAGACATTCAGTCATTATTATGACATTTATGACAATTGATTTTTTCAGTGTTGCCAGATCAGATTTTCACACTACCCTAGGCTGGGTCTCAATTTACCATAGATTACAGAATAGATATAATATAAATAAATAATAATTAATAAGTACTAACTTACAGAAAGGACACTCTACGCCCCACCTTACATGTACATGGAAGAATTGTTTGTTGATTTATGGAGAAAGAAATAGGTAGTGGAAAGAAATATTTTTCTTGTATTTATTTATACTAATCGGGTATGCTGTAATTTCAATTTCGGGATTTAAAATTACTCGAACGGGCAATGTGTCGTGATTTTTATTTTTTATTGATATTTTTTACCCTAAATCTAGGGTAAATTACCCTAAGCTGGCACCACTGTTTTTTTTTAAATAGAAGGCAAAGAGACTCATCTCAAACTCCCTATATGGACTAGATTTTAGATTTTTTTAATTAACGAAAAAAATACTGATCTAAAAATTCTGAAAAAAAATATATGAGCTCAGAACACTAAAATCTCGAAATGGTTTTCTAATTTTAGTACTTTCTCAAAATGAAATGTTGTCAATTCTAACAAGCCCAAACACGATGGGGTTGTATAGTTTCATTCATCATAGAGTTCCTGTGGCGTTCTTCCGGCTCCATCATCAGATCAGCTCAATGACATTGTAATATTGCATTTCCTTCCATTTCTGACCTGTGTTCAAAGTTTCAAGTCTCTAGCTCATCGGGAATTCAGTATAAAATCGTTTGCAAAATTTGTGCTCAAACAAACAAAAGAGCAAGCAAAAGGCAAACTAGTTTTGCCGGTAGCTACCGGCAAAACTAGTTTTGTCTAGCAGCTACCGGCAAAACTAGTTTTGTCCACCAGCTTCCGAGAGTTCCGAAACAGAGTTTCATCGAAATCGGCCCTAAAACAAAAAAGTTGGCCGCCATCTTGAATTTTTAGTTTTTTTTAAATTGCGTTGTTATTTTCTTGTCAAAATAGTACCGAAAACCGAGTTTCATCGAAATCGGCCCATAAACAAAAAAGTTGGCCGCCATCTTGGATTTTTAGTTTTTTAAAAATTGCGTTGTTATTTTCTTGTCAAAATAGTTCCAAAAACCGAGTTTCATCGAAATCGGCCCAAAAACAAAAAAGTAGGCCGCCATCTTGGATTTTTAAAATTTTCAACATTGCGTTGTTATTTCATGTTGAAATAGTACCAGAAACCGAGTTTCATCGAAATAGGCGCACCGACATGAATTTGATTATTATTATTAATTTTACCGTCTCGCCTGCGACCTCTAGCCATTTCAATAGAACAATTTCGGTTTTTTTGGAAATCTGAAATGGTGAAGTATTTATGGTCACACTAGTTTTGTAAAGTTACATTTCCTATAGATTGAAATTCTTAAATTGAAATTCAAGGTCAAAATCGGAGTTGCCAGGATTGACACTTCTATTTATTACCACCTCACCGATGATTGCTGATTAGCATTATTGTAGATATCTAATTAAATCAAAAAAGTTCTGTTTTATATTACAATTATTATGTGTCATTCTAAAATTAATATTTAAATAGTATATATTCGACTTCCCACTCCGAATCATTAATTTTGATACACTACTTGATTGGTAACGTACATATTTTTAGTCCTACTATCGTAGTATTATTGTTTAGTAATGGCAATTGTGCGAACGAGACACCGACCTCCACCTGGTGTTGTCTCATTCACACAGTAGTGCCTTCAGTCAATGTCGTCGATAGAATTTCAACTCTATGAGCAATGCAATAAAGTTGAATTTCTTTTAAACGATAGGTGAAAATTTTTGAAGTGTACTCACTCCCTATTATAAACCTCCTTGTCCCATATACTTTCCACGATTAAAACGTACTCTATGGTGATCGATGACTTAGCGTAACGATTAGTCTGCTGAAATGCACTTATTTCATTATTTTTTCTAATAGAATACGCGCCATTTTTCGATTTTAATTTTTACTTTTGCTTAAAATATCATAGTAGTGAGTGTAGTGTGTGAAAATTTATGATCGTCATCTCATATGTGCCTTACTCCTTCTGGCTTGTGAGCTATAAAATCCTTCAGTGACGGATAAACAATTTCTTATTTTGGTATTCAGAACAAACGTAACGCAAGACTTTATGAATGATTGACGTCTGAACGTGGCACTCACGAGATGACACTGAAGATTATGGATGCTGGAAATAACAAAAACTAGCTAACGAAAGTCCAGTTTTACTCCTTAGATGCTCAGTGACGCAAAAATAAATAAGATTTAACACTCGAACATCATACAAAACAGAACAGATCTCATAATATCGTTGTTTAAACGTGGCACACACGGAACCGTGTGTACCAGTTTTCATTTGTCAAAATATCGTCAACTAAACCGTTTGGAGGCAAATGAAGCAGTCTAGCAGCGTTACGTTTGATAAGTGACAGCATATAACACTTCAAATCAGTTCGCGTAACAACACATCAATAGATCTAGCTTTATTTGGAACCAATCCCTGCAGTAGTTACAATATAATCAATGTTAAAATTTGCATGAGATTTTTAAAATAGGGTGACAACAATGTACGTACATTGATGGACAGAAAGGCTATAATCGTCCTGTTGGTTAGCTTTACCACGGACTAGATAGTTGTTTTACGGCTTTGCATTCTAGTGACTTTAGTTACCTAGATATTTATGTAATGCATGTTTAATTTAAAAAAATATGCCATTTTAACACGATTTTCGATATTAGATATAATTTTGCATTGATTTATCGAATGAAAATATTTCATCGGCTAAAAATATGGATATATCGAATTAAAAATATCGATATATCGGTATTTTTTCAACGAACCTAAGGCTATGTTTACATACGCTAAGTAGACGACCGAGTCAAGTAGCCATCATTGCCTGGCATATTCATCGATTTTAAAAGAACGTCAAACACACCACGTAATGTACTTCTACTGGAATGTTTGCTGGGCTGAGCTGCTGGCGTAATGTAAACATAGCTTAAACATCGTTGCCAGCTCGGTTTCGGCCGAGACTGCTTTTTATTCTCGGTCTCGGTTCTCGGCAGAAAAGTGGGTTCGGTTGGTCCCTACTGTTTATCATACAACCTTTAGTTAAGTTATTAATTTTAACTTTTTAGATTTTTTGCATCCACAATGCTATTTTTATATTAAGATGATTAATATAATGAAAATATTAGAAAAAATCGGCTCACCCGTAGCAACTCAGACGGGACTCGAACCCGCACCCTTAGGATTCCGGCCCAATGCACTACCAGTTATGCTACCGAGCCACTAATGGACTTGGCGAATTTTTCTAATACTTTCTACGTTTCCGCTGAAGATCAGCGCCATCTCACCAATGTGAAGAGAATCACTTCGACGTTCGAAATCAGCTTCTTTGCAGATGCTAGACAATCAATTAAGGTGAAACAGTCATATAATTTTAACTTTTTAGATTTTTTGCATTCACAATGCTATTTTTATATTAAGATGATTAATATAATGAAAATGTTAGAAAAAATCGGCTCACCCGTAGCAGCTCAGACGGGACTCGAACCCGCACCCTTAGGATTCCGGCCCAATGCACTACCAGTTATGCTACCGAGCCACTAATGGACTTGGCGAATTTTTCTAATACTTTCTACGTTTCCGCTGAAGATCAGCGCCATCTCACCAATGTGAAGAGAATCACTTCGACATTCGAAAGCAGCTTCTTTGCAGATGCTAGACAATCAATTAAGGTTTGAGTTGCTACGGGTGAGCCGATTTTTTCTAATATTTTCATTATATTAATCATCTTAATATAAAAATAGCATTGTGAATGCAAAAAATCTAAAAAGTTAAAATTATATGACTGTTTCACCTTAATTAATTGTCTAGCATCTGCAAAGAAGCTGCTTTCGAATGTCGAAGTGATTCTCTTCACATTGGTGAGATGGCGCTGATCTTCAGCGGAAACGTAGAAAGTATTAGAAAAATTCGCCAAGTCCATTAGTGGCTCGGTAGCATAACTGGTAGTGCATTGGGCCGGAATCCTAAGGGTGCGGGTTCGAGTCCCGTCTGAGTTGCTACGGGTGAGCCGATTTTTTCTAATATTTTCATATGATATATCCATATTTTTAGCCGATGAAATATTTTCATTCGATAAATCAATGCAAAATTATATCTAATATCGAAAATCGTGTCAAAATGGCATATTTTTTTAAATTAAACATGCATTACATATTACGTCGGCGAAGAGTGAAAACCTCGTAAATCTCATTTTTGTCTAGAACATTTTTTTGCAGTTTTTGACAGAAAACCTCTTATCTCACGACTCTATCTCACTCATATTCCATTCAAACGCGTACAACGCTATCTATTGCATTTTATGAAAACCTCGTCAATGACAGAAGCTGGTCACGAATGACGAAAATCTCGGCAAAGTGTTTTAGACAAGAAAAAGGACTTACGAGGTTTTCACTCTTCGCCGACGTAAATATCTAGGTAACTAAAGTCACTAGAATGCAAAGCCGTAAAACAACTATCTAGTCCGTGGTAAAGCTAACCAACAGGACGATTATAGCCTTTCTGTCCATCAATGTACGTACATTGTTGTCACCCTATTTTAAAAATCTCATGCAAATTTTAACATTGATTATATTGTAACTACTGCAGGGATTGGTTCCAAATAAAGCTAGATCCTTAGTACCGGAAATTCTTATAAACTATTAAACTGCTTTACAACTTAAGTAACGTAAAAATTCACGTAACGTGACAGTATTAATTGTGGGCCACACAGTCTGATGGGTCGAAATATTGTTTTTTGCTTTTTCTATTGATGTGTTGTTACGCGAACTGATTTGAAGTGTTATATGCTGTCACTTATCAAACGAAACGCTGCTAGACTGCTTCATTTGCCTCCAAACGGTTTAGTTGACGATATTTTGACAAATGAAAAACTGGTACACACGGTTCCGTGTGTGCCACGTTTAAACAACGATATTATGAGATCTGTTCTGTTTTGTATGATGTTCGAGTGTTAAATCTTATTTATTTTTGCGTCACTGAGCATCTAAGGAGTAAAACTGGACTTTCGTTAGCTAGTTTTTTGTTATTTCCAGCATCCATAATCTTCAGTGTCATCTCGTGAGTGCCACGTTCAGACGTCAATCATTCATAAAGTCTTGCGTTACGTTTGTTCTGAATACCAAAATAAGAAATTGTTTATCCGTCACTGAAGGATTTTATAGCTCACAAGCCAGAAGGAGTAAGGCACATACGAGATGACGATCATGAAAATTTGACTCCACCCGATATTTTAGATGCGGCGACGGAAAAACGTCTTACTTAACTTAGGTAAGTACTGCCGATCTACCGAGAAAATAGTTACTATTTTTATCATTGATATTTTATTTTGTAGGTTCAATCGGTTCAATCACAAATTGTATGAGATTAGATAAAGTAGTGTATGAAACTGTACATAACTAGGTATTAAAACACTCGTGTGATACTATTAAAAACCTCGCCTACATCAGTTTCATAAACTACTATAACGGGTGAAGAGATCCATATTATTAATAAAAAAATTCTCTAATCACTTGTTGCCATATCATATTTCAATGTACCGTCAACTACACTCGCGAGCAAAAGTATGGAATCACAGGCCTATTTCCATACAAACGAGGTAACTTTGAAGCCTTGGTTCTCGGCTAAGGATTAACCTAGCTGTGATCTGACGATGGCCATCCAGAAAGTGAATGGAGGAGATTCAGATCGCTATACACACCCAACTGATCTGATCATCATTCTAAGAGATATGAGGATCAGAGTTCTCAGTTTCAAGATTTTCATAAATTTTTACGCTATTTTCGCGGTTTTTTTAAACATATCCTAATATCTCACAGATTGCTGATCACATCTGTTGGGTGTGTATAGCGATCTGAATCTCCTCCATACACTCCCTGGATAGCCATCATCAGATCACAGCTAGGTTAATCCCTGGCGGAGAAACAAGGCTTCAAAGTTACCTCGTTTGTATGAAAATAGGCCTATGATTCCATACTTTTGCTCGCGAGTGTATTATACTATTGTTTAGTTTGAGAAGAGAACAAATTTTATTTCGTTAAGTACCTTTTGATCACTTGGACCACCAGGAACTTTTAATTTTATTTGTATACTTTAAGATTTATATTTGCAAGTTTTTTTATTTTTATACCTACACTACTAAACAAATTAGGTAGGTACTTAATATAATGGTTCTATTAAAGTGTGATTGAAAAATAAACTTTTCTAAAATATTTAAATTAGATATTGGATCGATCCGAAAAATCGTATCAATTTTATAGGATCGATACAGTGGATTACGATCCATTGTGATCCGGAAATCGAACATCCCTAGCACAAAACCAAGTAAAGAATGCAATAATATTACAATAGCGGTGACGTAATGCCTCACCCCTAAAAAAACTCAAACAGGTTTTGCACCTCTGGCCACGAAGGGCGTCGCAAGTAACAAATATTAAACAGCAGTATCTCATATAGCATGATTTTTGCGTGGTAATGGAGTATTTGTATGAATTAAGTTCTGATTCTTATACTATAACCTTTAATTTAACTTATGATAAAGTACATTACGATTACATGATAGTAAAAACCAAAATTTTATAAGTTAAAAAACATGATTAAAAATTTCAACATAGAGTACTGATAGCTTTATTTTATCATGTTCACCTGCCTTGATCTCGAGACGCAGTCGTTTTGTGGTTTAGCGACAGTTAGTATGAAATGCGATATGCTATCGCAAAGTTTTTAGAATTTAGGTACAGGTAGGGTGACTAACTTTTTATGCAGATTTAGATGGCACGGACTATAACCAGTTTGTAACTGTAGTTACTAACTGGTTTTGGTCAGGTTTCAGTAGCGCCGTGTAAGAAGGGGCGAGCGATGCTTGACAAGCACCACAGAATAGGTAGATCACCGTGACCAATCAAAAATAGCTAGGTTAGAGTGCGTTTCATCGGTTATTTTATTACCAATGGCGTTATGTTGGTACCCCGTAAATTCATTATTATTGCGATGGAATAAGGTTCAAAATTGAATAAATTTCTGGGGTACCAACATAATGCCATAGGTAATAACCGATGAAACGCACTCTACGTGTACGTGCTTGACAAGAAATGCTTGATCGTTTAGTTAGGGAGTCCTTTTCAGTGTTCATGCTAGGGGGGATGGCACACATGACTCTCTTTGACATACATAGGCTGACCCCAGGGCCCAGACCTACCGGCTTCATTTCTTTGCTTTGCTGTTCTACTTTGCTGTTTAGACCGCCGGCCAACCGGGGCCATTTTCAATCTATCGCATATTGGGACCAGGGGCCCTACCGCCTAACTCAAAGCTTTAGCCAGAGCGATAGCAATGCTCTATCTGTCCTTATCATATCATAACACGATGACAAGGACGGACAGTGCACTGACGTCATAAACCAAAGCCAGAGTCTAAGCGATAGAGGTAAGCGGTCCGGCAGCAGACCAAATTGGCAAGATAGCCATTAACTTGGTGTTATCAAATATCATCGACTGGATTGCGAAGTAGGAAGCTTCTGGGAGATATGCCATCCTGATCATGGTCTCCGATCACTAAAAATAAATCGACTGCATATTTTTATAAATAGTGATGAGTTGCATTACCTGAACACTTTTTTTGGGTTTTCAAATAAGGAACAAAGCTCACAAGAGCATATATGTGAAATGTACTTACCTGCCCTGACCTCCTAGACGCTTCCTGAAAGCGACGCAAGACTAAGGTTTTATGTGTACCTATGTGCCCCACCCCTGAATGTAATTACATGCCATGCCAATATGTAGTCGATTATTTTTTGGAAAAAAAAGGATCTATGTTTCTACCCTGGCCGCGCGCATGCTTCCTGAAAACTAACCAAGCCGATGTCTAACATGTTTGTAATGATGCCACCTACGACCCTGTTCACAAAGATGTATTAAAAAAGTATTTTATTTATATTTTATATCTATATAGTATTTATATTTATATCAATATGCGATCGATTATACAATGTGTTTGGTTAGCGATGTAGGAGCTTTTAAAGGCAGATAATATGATCAATTTTATCGACAAAACCCCCATGTTAATTGTAGGGTCTATCCCCTCTCCTGTTAGAATTACCAGCATTTTAAAGGTAGTGCCTATATCAGGCACATGAGACCCAAAAGTGTATAAACATAATTCTGTTTTTATAAATACTTTATGTTCCTAGAATTATAAAACAGTAGCAACATATTTTTTTAACTCTTTCATTTAGCTTTAATTAGTTATTGAAAAAAAAAGCATATGAATGAAAGCAATGAAACGGACATCTTTTTCAGAGATAGTACATGCATGAATTTAGTACTATAAACCGGATTGAGCGCTTCGCCCCAAAACGAGCCGACAGAGAGGTCAAGTAGATGTATGTGTCCTTTTCTTCATTAGGGTGACCAAACCGTATGGTTGGCCGGAGACATACATAATACTTTAAACTGTTTAATATAAACTTAAATACCTAGGTAGTTCTTTATTTATAATTAACACTTTTTACCGCGTTATTATAAGGTTGCTTGCTCGTTTGTTTGTTTGAGCACAAATTTTGCAAACGATTTTATACTAAATTCCCGATGAGCTAGAGACTTGAAACTTTGAACACAGGTCAGAAATGGAAGGAAATGCAATATTACAGTGTCATTGAGCTGATCTGATGATGGAGCCGGAAGAACGCCAAAGGAACTCTATAATGAATGAAACTATACCACCCCATCGTGTTTAGGCTTGTTAGAATTGTCTTGACAAGTACTCTGACGGGAGGCGCGGTCGCAGCCTGAAATTTTGGGGGGGGGTCACTAATAATAATAATTGCTTTTCTGTAAATTTTTAGAAGCTTTTTCTATGTGACGTGTACGATTTTGGGGGGGGGGGGGGGGGGGGGGGGGTCATGTCCCCTGTGACCCCCCCCCTCGGACCGCACCTGGTTCAGGGTCGGATGATGAAGTCTGGAGGCCATGCCATAGGAACTCAATATTGAAATCATGCAACCCCATCGAGTTTGGGCTCGTTTGAATCGTCTTGACAAGTGCTCTGTTGGGTAATAGTATCCAAGAGTCTGATGATGGAGCCGGAAGAAGGCCACAGGAACTCTGCAATAAAACCTTTCAACCCCATCGAGTTTGGACTCGTTTGAATGGTCTTGACGAGTACTCTGATAGGCGGTGGTATATTTTTAGTTTAGCTCGTTAACTAAAAAACAGAAAATAATTATTTATTAAAAAAATATTTTTTAAACAAGTTATTTATCAGTTATCACGTTTTTATTAAGTTGCTTTTTTGTTTTTATTTTGTAAATATAGTAGACAACCTGCGAAACACTCCTAAAAATCTAGTTTATTCAATTCAAGTTCAAGGGTAAACAATTACGCAACTTTAAAGTTTATTCCAATCCTTACTAATATTATAAATGCGAAAGTCTGTTTGTTTGTTTGTTTGTTTGTTACGCCTTCACGTCCTAACTACTGAACCGATCATCGTGAAATTTTGCATACACATTGTCAGGGGTACAGAGAAGTACATAGGGTACATTTCATCCCGAAAAAAATTATAGTTCCCGAAGGATAGCAAAAAACCTTTCCACGCAGACGAAGTCGCGGGCGGCCGCTAGTTTTTAATAAAATCACAATGTCATGAACTTCGGAAAAAGAAATGAATGTTGGAAAAACAAGTAAAAGCAGGAAAACATTGTCTAGTAATCTGTAGTAAAAAAAAAGATGCAAACGATTTTCGACTTTATTGACGTTTGAAATTCGATTGCTTTTTCCCATAATTTTACTTGTTCATTTACTTTGCTGTTGCATTATAAACTGTTATTTTGGTAAATATGTCAATAAGGTCTAAAATACTTGCACCAGTTTCTTTACTTGTGAAGTTAATAAAATGGGTGCAAGAGATTTACGACGACACAATGTTAAAAATATAAAAAACCAAGATGGCGGCCAACTATATTGTTCGTGGGCCGATTTTGATGAAACTCGATTTTGTAACTATTTTGATAAAAAAATAACAACGAAATGTTAAAAATATAAATAATATGGCAGCCAACTCTTTTATTTGTGGGCTGATTTTAATGAAACTCGGTTTTTTAGTACTAATTTGACAAGAAAATAATAACACAATATTGAAAAAATTAAAAAATCCAAGATGGCAGCCAACTTTTTTGTTTTTGGGCCGATTTCGATGAAACTCGGTTTTTGGTAATATTTTGACAAGAAAATAACAACGCAAATTTTTAAAATACTAAAAATCTAAGATGGCGGCCAACTTTTTTGTTTTTTGAGCCGATTTCGATGAAACTCGGTTTTTGGTACTATTTTGACAAGAAAATAGCAACTCAATGTAAACTGATGGAAAAATCAAAAAAGATCGAAATGGCTGCTAATTTTGTTTTTGGGTTGATTTTGATGTGACTCGGTTGAAAAAACAAATAAATAATTTGGCTGCCATATATAACATTCCGTTGCTGTTTTCTTGTCAAAATAGTACTAAAACCCGAGTTTCATCAAAATCAGCCCACAACCATAACAGTTGGCCGCCATCT